>JAPQWS010000076.1:4623333-5905000 GCA_028651295.1 Catharanthus roseus | reverse complement strand
GAGATTCTCCTCCAAAGGTTGAGGAATAGGGTGGCTTTCTCCTAGAGATAGGGATTGCCGGATTAGTTGTGATGGCCCAATGATTGTTTCATCATTTTTTTTAGTGCTTTTAAGGTTTAAAGTATGCATTTAAGTCTAATATCTCCCATTTGTGTCATAGGTGCTTGCCGAAGAAAGTACAACGAAGAACGAACGAAAACAGCCTAAAATGGAGCAAAAACAACATAGGACGGTGACCAGACAGCAGTCGAACGCCAACGGTAGGCCACCCTGCCGGCTGCGGTAGGCATCTTGCAACAAACAAATTGGAGATGGAGGCCTACCATAGACGGTAGGCTTCCCCTATCGCCAACAATAGCTGCCGAGCAACAAAGAGAAAATTGAAGACACAGACCTACCGGAGACAGTAGGTACCAATCTACCATCGCCCATAGGTCCCAGGATCAGCCATACTTAGTGATTTTTTGACAGTTTTTGGGATATTATTCATTCTACTCATTTCAGCTTTACACCATTAGGGTTTTAGGAGGTGATTTGGGGTGATTTTCTTTGACAAATTTCCCCCAATTCTCACCTTAATTAGGTAGGATTTAGATTAGGGAACACAAATTGAAGGATTACAAGTGGAATCAAAGATCGAAACAACGAATTCGAGCTTCGGCAGAGCAACTCAAGAGACTAGCTCAGGCGTGGTTCGGGATCGTAATTCAGCCTCCAATTCTAATCCTAAGCCTTTTTCCTTCTCTATGAGTTTTAAATTAATTTAATTTCAGTTTTATACAATGAATTGTGAGTAGTTCAATTGTTTTTTATTAAGGGTTGAACCTTAATTGTTGGTATTATGAAATTGATTTTAAATTGATGACATTAGATGTTGCTATTGAATGAAGTGTTCCTCAATTGTTTAATTCTTTACAATTTAGTATCATGAGCTTGAATTAATTGCACGGGTGTTAAGGATTGAAAAAGGAAGAACACCCGAGGGCTTTCAATTTGGGGATTAATTCGGGTATTTACTAGAGATAGAACATGCACTCTTAGGTCCTTTATCACCTACGTGTATTGCATTCATAACTTGTTAAGGAGAGAAGAGATTCTCATCTAAGAGTTATAGTGAATAGAGGGTCTTTCGTCTAGAGATAGCGATTGCCAAATTACGAGTGTGATGACCTAATTCGTTAATGCAACTACAATTCTCATTAATTCAGTTAATTGAAGTAGTAACAAGATTAGGGGGATCTCGAGATCCAAACTTCCGTAGACAATAACCAAGCTTCTTCCCCAAGATTTTCTAGTAGAGCTTTTTTTCTTGCATACTTGCTCGGTCAAGTCGAGCTTTTTACATACTAACACTAGTTCCCTAACTATTGGCACTCGCCATCTATTTTCATTGTTCAACTCTTTGACAACATGAAAAAACCAAAAGCTCTGCCC
Source organism: Catharanthus roseus (assembly GCA_028651295.1). Taxonomy (NCBI): domain Eukaryota; kingdom Viridiplantae; phylum Streptophyta; class Magnoliopsida; order Gentianales; family Apocynaceae; genus Catharanthus; species Catharanthus roseus. The sequence goes on along the minus strand of JAPQWS010000076.1, from coordinate 5,903,566 downwards.
TCTCTCTCGGATGGAAGAGAGAGAGAGAGAGAGAGAGAGAGAGAGAGAGAGAGAGAGAGTTAATATAAAAAAAGGAAATGCGGTGTTTTACTTATTTCTTAGAATATTTGTAAGTTGATTTTTATGTTTATAGTTTTGTTAGCTCACGATCGTTTCAACAACTAAACATTAAAGTAACTGCTGAGTAATTGAACCTTGCCTTCCTCGAAAAAATCAATACTCGGGGTGAACCGATTTCTACAGTTTTAGGTATACTAAACTTGCACTGTAGCCTTAGGAATTCCCGTCCCATGTTATATTTCACACATCAAGTTTTTGGCGCCGTTGCTAGGGATGACAAGTTTAAGGAAATACCGTTTTTTGGTGATTTAGTCACTTTTCTATTTTTTGTTCGTTTTATTATTTTTCTCTTTTGCTTTGCTTTACTTTTGCACTTATAAGTTGAATTGGACTTTAATTGGCAATATTCAGTTTTCTTTTCAGTTTAATTAATTAAGGGTATTCATTTAGTGGAACTAAGCATTGTTTTATTTATTGCAAGTTGGGTGGTGCTTGTTCATGCCCCAACAAAGAAGCGGGAACTAGTATTGTTTGACCCAAAAATGGAATGAACGTTTCGGAGCACCCGCCGCGCCCTTTAGTTCAGCATGGCAGCAGCAAGAGCAAAACCAACCGTTGAGAGGGTAGAAGATAAACCGTAAATTCCACCAATCAAGAATCCACTTTTGGAGCCGCATCCACCACTACAAATGGCGGAGTGAATGATGCCTTACTATGCTTGACTGTCCATCACTAGGCGCAGACGAGCATAGTACGTCCAAGAGTTGAAGCTAATAATTTAGAGATCAAACTAAACATTATACAGATGTTGCAAAATAACGTCCAATTTGACGATTTTCCAGAAAAGGATCCCAATGCGCACAAAGGGAATTTCCTAGAGGTGTGTGACACCTTCAAGATCAACGGGGTCTCGAAACATGCTATTCACCTTCACCTCTTCCTATTTTCTCTAATGGAAAAGGCAAAGTCTTGAATGAAGTCATTGTTATCCAGGTCCATTATATCCTGGGATTCGCTAGCAGAGAAATTTTTGGGATCGTATTTTCCTCTAGGACGGACAACAAAGTTGAGGAACGAGATATTGTCGTTTCAACAAGTTGATGGTAAGAGCTTATATGAAGCCTCAAAATGGTGGAAAGAACTGCTCATCAAATGTCCTCATCACATGCTAGATTTGGGGATACAAATCTATAGTTTTTAAACAACAAAGTATTCTTTGGGGTGAGACAGCTGATAGACTCCTCAACTGGAGGGTCTATGGATCATAAGATCCTTCAGCAAGTTTATCACCTCATCGAGCAAATTACGATGGGCAGCTATACATGGAGAGAAAAGAGGATGAAGCCAAAGGTAAGTGAGGTACATAATATATAAGTGATATCAGCCATGGAGGCTAGGTTGAAGTCGATGATCGAACAGAAGATGGGGAATTTGACCACTGGAACTTCAAACAAAAATACTCAAATGTTCATGTTTGTAACTTTTGCAATGGGGGCATCCAAACCATGAATGCCTGGGTATGGGAGGCCCAACATAGCAAGTTGACTTTGTCTAGGGAACCGGTCTGGGAACAACCCCTACTCCAACACGCATAATCCAGGATGGAGAAACCATCTCAACTTTTCTTGGGGTGTCCAGGGACATCAAAGACCACAAAATCCCCTAGGATTTCAGAATAGGGGACCTCCTCTACCATTGCCATATGAAGCAGGTCCACAAAATCAACCCCCTCCAGCTAAGGTGAATCTTGAAAAGTTGATGGTAAAGTTCATGAGTGCTACGGGCAACCGAATGAACACCATCAAAGCTGCCCAAAGGAAGCAACAAGCTTCCATTCGGAATTTGGAGAAGCTAATGGGATGGTTGGTGAAGCTTGTATCAGAAAGGACTCTGAGAGCTCTCTCTAGCAACACTGAAGTGTACCCAAGAGAGCATGTAAATGTTGTCTCGGTGATAGTTGAGGAGGAGAATTCAGCCAAGGAAGAGTAAAAGCTATCATCCAGTGGAAGTGATGAAGAAGAAATGGGTGCAGCAAAAGATAGTGAAAAGGGGTTGACAAGTGCTCCATGTAAGAAGAAAGTACCATTCCCGGAGGCACTTATGCAAGACCGGAATGATGATGAGATGAGGGAGTTTATAAAGATTTTTCTCTCAATTAAATTTAAACTTACCTCTTTTTGATTTTCTGTTACAGGTACTCAAGTATGCGAGGCACTTAAGGGATATGATCATGAAGAAGGACAAGTTTCGTGAAGCTTTCACGCATATACTTGGAAAAGAGTTCTTGGCTCTTCTAACGAAGAAATCAGTACTACCACAGAAGTTTGAAGATGCAGAGAGTTTCTCTTTTCCATGTACTACTGGTAGATTGCATGTTGATTGGGCTCTAGCAGACTTAGGCGCCAGTATAAATGTTTTATCTTCTACTTTGTTTTGTCTAGGTCTAGGTATCCCAGACCTGTGAGGATGTCGATAAATCTTGCAGATAGGAGTGTCTGACATCTGAAAGGCGTAATTGCAGATGTGTTGGTAAAAGTAAAAGATTTCGTATTCCCTGTTGATTTTGTAGTATTAGACATGAATGAAGAGGTAGATTTCACCATTATTTTTGGTTGCCCTTTTCTTCGTACTTCAAAGGTGCTAATTAACATGGAAAAGGGTAAACTAGTGCTTAGGGTTGGGGGAATGAGATAGTATTTAAATTCCCCTTTCTCCCGGGTCCCTCATCAAAAGTTCAAGACATTGTGTGCATGATTAACCATGAAAGATATAAAGTGTCTAGGAATGTGCAGGAAAAGGTATCGAAAAAAGGTAAAGAGTGGCAAAAGGACGATGAGAAAGGAAGACAGTTTTCTTCTAAAATAAAGGCAAGATTCATGAAGTGGATGCCGATTCGGCACGTTCAAGAGGCGAAGGCCAAGAAGGACCCGGATGGTCGTGTTAGGGGAAGTGCTCTTAGCAGCTAAATAGGGAGTATTCCTTGTTAACTTTTGTTGTTGTAAATATTGTTTGATGTATTGGTATTCTATTTTAATCAGCTGCATTATCTTGTTGTAAGGTATTTTAGAGAGCTGATTACCTGTTAGAAACTTTTCCAAGTGGAGAATGAATGGCCAAGATTAACAGGCTAGAAATCAGGGCACAAATGTACCAAGAAGAAGAAAAATGGCAGTTGGGCAGAACCCTACTGCGGACGATAGGATAACCTACCGTCAACACTAGGTGCCTAGCACTTCTCGGAACCTCAAGGTAGAGACCTACTGCAGACGATAGGTCCCGACCTACCGTATGCGATAGGGTCCCAAATAGGCAGCGGGTCAGTTTTTTCAAGGGAATCGGGTCAGATCGGCCTGGATTGAACAAAATTGTAGCTTTTCATTAAAAAAACTGCTGAAATTTTCCCTCTTTCTCCTCTAAAACCCCTAAATTTTTTTTCCCTCCTTCTCCTCTCTATCTCAACACCAATTCCTCTTCCCTCATTCTTTTTCTCTCTCAGTCATATCTCTCTCCACCACCAACTCTGGTAGTCTCCAGTCCGGCGGCAGCTCCTTCTCCTTCTTTTGGTTTGTTTTCTTTCTCTCTCTGATTCTTCTTCTTCTTCATCTCTTCTATTTCTACTTCCTCTATTTCTTCAAATTTTCTCCTCCTCCCTCTCACCACCACAAAGTCCCACATTACTGCACTAACTTCTTCCCTTCCACTCTCCTTTCAAAAAGTTCAAATTCTTCCCCCTCATTTTCTAATTTCTTCACTCTTTTTTCTTTTATGTATTTTGCTTTGAGTTCTCATTTTTAGTTCTCTTTATGAAATTTTTAATAATTACTAACTTTTTGTGCGTATTCTTTGGTTTCTAACAAATAAATTGCAGAAATTTTTGCAATAAGTTTTCTGGCGAGTTTTTTGGTGTACTTCCGGCGAACTCCGTGAGCACGTAATTTGAAGCACAGAAAAAAGCACCACCATTAGCAACTTGGGCTATTTTTCAAACACCCACAAGCTATTTCTTGATCTTTTTGTCTCTTATTAGTTTTAGTGTTTTACATTTGGTTTTTATGCAAAGTTTGGTTTGAGTTTCTGTTTGAGTTGCTCTGTTGTCTATTGTTTTGACGACTTTTCATAATTTTGCACTCACGGGCTACGACTGCTAGTACACTTCTACACCCACAGGATACGCTAGGTTGATTTGTAGTTTTGTGCGATTTACGGTGCCGTTGGTTTCTTCCGTGTGGGAAGATTGTTTGTGTTGTTAGTTTTCTCTTCATTTTTTGTTTTTACCTTTGTTTTCCATTCATTTTCCTTTTTCTATTTTTCACTACCTTTTTAAATGGCCCCTAAAAAAGCAACTTCTTCTTCAAAATCAAAATCAAAATCAAAGAGGACTCGGGTCGAGGACTCGATGCCTGACCTCTCTACTCCTGATATTCTACCCTTTCTGGAGCGTCTCTAAGGCAGCCCATAAATGGGTAGCCGATAGGGAGTCATTCAAAATGATTATTGGAAAACCTTCACTAAGGAGGTCATCAAACATTTTAAATTGGAAAATCTTTTTAGGGGTTCGGGTTGGGTTCCTCTACTCTATATTTTAGGAGATCATTATCCCGACCTTGTCCGCCAGTTTTATGCAAATATGTTTCACAAAACAGACAAGGATCTCCCAACAATTATTTCTGTACTAAAGAGGGTTAGGATCGTTTTAACTAAGGACCATCTTGCGTCTGTCATTGGGATTCAGGACGAAGGGAACACGCTCAACGTGGACTCCAATAAAAAGACTATAGATAAGGACTCCGATTGGAGTTTCAAGCAAGTTGTTCACGTTTTGATATTTAGGCATGGCCTCTTGACTGCCATCGTATACTCCACAAGGGTGACTTTCGTACCCTTCTTTCTTATACCCTTAAGCACACCTTAGTCAAAAAAAGGGGCGAACAGAGTGAGGTCCACATTATTGACATGTATATGCTTAATCAGATCCATGATAAATCCCCCTTTTCCCTTGCTTTCTTAATGATACACATGTTGCGCAACACAGGTTATGATAATACTAAAAAACGTGTGTATCATTACCCTATTATTCTGTCTAAGATTTTTGCTGCCTCTAATGGTAATTTTACAGGGGAGAGGAAGTCGTCGTACATAATCACATTCACCATATTCAACAACTGCGGCTACTCCTGGTACAAAAAGAAGAAAGTTTGGATCTCTCCTTCCGAGGAGGACAAGCTGCGGGAGCGTAATTTTACCGGTTTTCGATCGATAAAGAAAACCACTCAAACTGGCATAGAACGTCCTCCTTGCAGCCTGATGATGAGGATGAGGGGAGTGAGGACGATGAGTGCTATGACCTCCCCAAAGAGGATGAGCCCTCTACTGTCCCCATGGCAGCTCTTCAGACCAAGATGCGGACTGCTTTCGAGTAGCTCCGTATCACTCAGGAGATTCATAGGCAGCAGTTGGCCGAGATTGTAAAGTGTACTCATGGGTATACAAACAAGTTGGCTCATCAGAAAGCCTCCATCGATCGGCAGGAGGTGATGCTATCCCCCCGTGCAAAAAGTTCATGCCCGATAAGGGCAGCAGTGAAGCGGACTTTGGTTCCCTATAGGGAGTTTTCTATTCCTTCCTTCCTTTTTATTTTCCTTATTTTATTTCTGTGCTTATTTGTTTTTCTTTCGTTGTTTTATGTTTTATGTTTCTTATTTTCAGTGTTTATTTTCTTCTATTTTTCTTTGTTTATTTTGTTTTCTGTAAGGATGGCTTTCTTTGTGCTTTACTGCTTATTATATGAGGGAACGTCTCCTATGTATATGTTTATTTGTTTTTGTTTTAGTTTGGTCCCTACATTGGGGACAATGTAGGTCTTAAGTGTGGGGGATATTTCTGTATATAATCTCGATTTTTATTTTCTTTATGTACAATCCAATAAAATCAAATAATCTTAAAATTTTATAAATTTTTTTTTTCAATTTTTCTTAGTTTTTGTGTTCTTTGATTTGAAAAAACAAAAAATATTTTCCTTTATTTTTCTTTTTGCTGCTTTAAGTGAATGCTAGATCACGAGACTGTTCGGATTTTTCGAAAGGCATAGCATTTGGTCGTTTTGAAAACCTCATTTGCCCAATGATCTTACATGTTTGATAGGTTTCATGCACCTGTGAGTGTCGTTAGTAGTAGAAACCTAAGAATTTTAGGAAATTAGCCTAGTAAGAATCCTTTGATATGCGTGCATGCATGCTTGTGTTTTTCTATTCTTTGATGTGAAAAGTCTTAGTTTGAGTTGAGCCCGGAAATGATGATCTCAGGCCTTCATTGTACCGTTTGAGCTTTTGAGTTGCCTATTCTTATATGAAAATCAACCCCCAGCTTCCTCATTTGTTTCTTCATTCCAAGGATTTTACTTTCTTCTATTCTTCGTCTTTTAAAACTCACACTACATTGAACCTCATTTCGTGGAGCAAATGTTGGAATAATACATTTAGTCATCTTGAGTGAGAGTAAAAGATAAGTGTGGGGGTGAAGGAGTGAAGAAAAGAAAAATGATGTAGAAAAGGGGTAGTTTGGGTATTTCACAATTGGTGCATATGGCCAATGGAAAAAAGAGCAAGAGAGAAAAGTTTATTTGTTTTCCTTTTGAAAGGGAAAAAAAGAAAAAGAAAACAAAAAAAGAAAAAAATAGAAAAAAAAGAAAAAGAAAAAAAGTAGCACTTACTTTTTCTTGTGCATGTTGTGTCAAGGAAATAAAAGACACTAGTTTTCTCTCTTGTTAAGGGCTAAATATTGTAAATGTGTTGGGTGAGGTGTGCGAAAGAAATGGAGGAGGTTATTCAAGGGTAAGTGAGAAGAGTGAAAGGCGGCTAGGATGTTATTCTCTAATTTTGCCATTTTTCCTTTCTGTTGTGTTGGGTCTGTCTTGTTTGTTCTTGTCTCCCTTTACCTTCGTTTGATACCTTTTATGTACCAAGCCCGACATTACAAGTCAAAAATTCTTACATAATCCGAGAATGACTTAGACTAAGACTTGGAATGGATAAGGGCTAGAAAAACATAAGCTTGTTGTGCATTGTCGTTTGAAGGTTTTCACTTCGTTAATTACTTAGCATTCCTTAGTCTCTATGAAAACGGCACAAACATAACACACACATACACACCATTGACATGTAGTGTTTATTTGCACTCAGGATCTTCTGTAACATTTCCTTTTATAGTATGTTTTCCTCTTTGGTAGGTTTTATTAATAAAATATACCAAATTAGGAATGTTACAGAGGGTGTTACAAGAAATATTACAGAGGATCCGAACCGGTTTATTTGTAAGTGTGGTGGACTAAGTGTATATTGTTCTTGTTTTTTCATTTTACCTTGATGGTTAAGTGGTTGAGTATTCTTTTGAAGTAGCCTCGTTTTTAGTTTCATTTTCCTTTTATTTGGTTTTATTTTGTTTTCTTTGGTATTGCTACTTTTGATAACTTCTGTCTTCCTATTTGCTCAATTACTTAAGGCCTTCTAATATCTTCTGTCCTCCTATTTGCTAAAGTACTTAGGGCCAGTTTATTTTCCATTTCTGTGAACTCTATGTTTGAAAAGAAATCTTTTGAAATTTTTTGTTCCATCAGTTTAGTTATATTACTTGAGGGCAAGCAATAGATAAGTGTGTGGGTATTTGATAATCGTTATTTTTTCTATTATTTTATATATTAGTTTCATCGTTTTTTTGGTGTTTTTAAAGTGTAAAGTATGCATTTAAGTCTAATATATCCCATTTGTATCGCAGGTGCTTGTCGAAGGAAGTACAACGAAGAATGAACAAAATGGGCTGAAACAGAGTGAAAGCGACAAAAAACTATGCAGAAAGGTGACCAGACAGCAGCCTATTGTTGACGGTAGGCCACCTACTGACCGAGGTAGGCATATTGGGAACAAACAAATTGGAGACAGAGGCCTACCGTGGAGGCTAGGCTTCTCCTAGCACCGACGGTAAGTGTTGGGTAACAAAGAGGAAACTGAAGATAGAGACCTACCCGAGATCAGTAAGTCCCAGAATCAGCCATACTTAGCGATTTTTGACAGCTTTTTGGACGTTATTCATTCTACTCATTTTAGTATTATGCCATTAGGGCTTTAGGAGGCGAATTGGGGCGATTTTCTGTGACAAATTTCCCCCAATTCTCACCTCAATTAGGTAGAATTTAGATTAGACAAAACAGATTACAAGTGGAATCAAGGATCGAAATAACGAATTCGGGCTTTGGTAGAGCAACTCGAGAGACAAGCTCAAGCATGGTTTGAGATCGCAATTCGGCCTCCAATTCTACTCCTAAGCCTTCATGCTCCTTCTCTATTAGTTTTAAATTAATTTAATTTCAGTTTTATACAATGAATTTTGAGTAGTTTAATTGTTTGGATAATGGGTTGAATCCTCATTTTTTGTATTATGAAGTTGATTTGAAATTGATGACATTGGATGTTGCTATTGAATGAATTATTCTTCAATTGTTTAATTTTTTGCAATTTGAGTATCATGAGCTTGAATTAATTGCATGGGTGTTTGGAATTGAAAAAGGAAGAATACCTGAGGGCTTTCAAGGTCAAGATTAATTGGGGCATTCACTAGAGATAGAATATGCATTCTTAGGTCATGTATCACCTACTGTATTGCATTTGCAACTTGTTAGGGAGAGAAGAGATTCTCGTCTAAGAGTTATAATGAATAGAGAGGCCTTCGCCTAGAGATAGGGATTGCCTAAATATGAGTATGATGACCTAATTCATTAATGCAACTACAATTGTCATTAATTCCGGTTAATTGAAGTATTAACAAGATTACGGAGATCCAGAGATCCAAACATCCGTTTTACTTCTTTCTTAGAATATTTGTTAGTTGATATTTATGTATAGTTTTGTAAGTTCACGATCGTTTCAACAACGTGTTTATGACTAACATTAAAGTAAGGTTGAGTAATTAAAACTTGCCTTCTTTGAGAAAATCGACACTCGGGATGAACCCATTTCTAAAATGTTAGGTACACTTCTCTTGCACTGTAGCCTTAGGAATTCCCGTCCCGTTTTATATTTTACACATCACCCAACTCAATTAATTCCAAATCGTTTTCATAAGGTTTTTCTAATTGAATCAGTAACCAGGATTAGGAGGATTATACCATCCAAACTCTTACTTTAATAGTTCTTAAAACTTTAATTTTCTGGTTTTGCTTTCTTTAGTTGTTAAACTGCTTTTAACTTTTTAGTTTAATTTTCTTTCATACCATTCTTTTTAGACTAGGCATTAGAAAGAACAATTAGTACTTGAGCCTTTATCGTTCCTTGAGATTCGACACTCGGGTATAGCTCATTTAGTAGAGTGATAGGTCCATTTGTCTGTTACTTTAGTTTATTAGTTCATCCCCTTTTTATTTTAAAATTTGAAACATCAACATGCAAAACACAGTATCCCAAATAGTTCATAGGTAAACCACACTGAAATTTCAATGCTCTAGCAATGTTATGAATATGCTGATGTTTTCTCTCAGCTATGCCATTTTCCTCTGGAGTTTCAACACAAGAAACATGATGAACTATAGCATTAGCAGAATAAAATTGTGACATGGAGAATTAAAGCCCATTGTCTTTTTAATGTCTTTGATGCGTTGAATTGAACATGAACAAATTGAACAAATACGAGTAGCAATTGTCTAACCTCAAATTTATTTTTCATGAGATAGATCCAAGTAAACCTACAGCGATTATCTACTAAGGTTAGAAAATATTGATGGCCATGCACAGTGGGTGTCCTAAAAGGAACCCAAATATCAGTATGAATGAGATCGAAGGACGAGGAAGTATTACTAAAAGAAAATGGCAACTTATGTTTCTTGGCCATCAGACAAATACTACAAAGAGTATCTTTATAATTCAGAGAAGGACAAACTGTCTTAATAAGCTGTATTCTTGAATTTGACAAGTGACCAAGTCTATAATGCCACAAAAGATCTTTATTTAATGCACTAGAATCAGTAAAATTACATTGAATGTTTGAACAGTATTAGGGGAAGATTATGAACTTGTAGAAACATTTGAAAAAGAACTTCACTCAAGATAGTACAGACCATTGATGACTTTAGCCATGCCAATCTTCCTCAAAGTTAAAAGGTCCTGAATAATGCGAGCAAATTAACAATTAATTGACATGAAGAGGAATTAGGTAATTGCGATGCTGAAATGAGATTAAAAGAAAATGATGGAATAAAGAAAACATTAGTGAGAACAATAGATGAGTTCAGAACAACACTTCCTTTATGTGATACAGAGAGAATAGTTCCATTGGGCAATTTCACTGTAATGCCAGAAACAGGAACTATGGAAGCGAAAACTGTCAAAGGATTTCAAATATGATTAGTTGCACCAGACTTGAGAATACATTTATCTGAATATAAAATCCTAGAGTTACCTGACTCATTTGTAGGCTGAACAGCTTCCTTAGAATGATGAAAATCAGCAGATAAAATGGTAGCTTGGCCTGCTACATGTTCTGTTGGTGTTGTTACATTCTTAATAGACACACTCTTCTGCAAAATGGAGACCAAATGGTTTTATTCGTCATGTGATAAAACATGAGCTGCATTGGTGTTAATGTTGTCATTGTAATCATTATCTCTAGAAATCCCAACATTGTTGTGAGAAACAAACTCATATGCCTCCTGATTGTCTCCAACTGAAAACGATGCCTGATTTCCAAGTGCTTGTGATTCGTTTTTGAATGGAAATCTAGGAGGATATCCATGTTTCTTATAACATCTCTCAACAGTGTGTCTGGTCATACCACAGAAAACACAGACAAGGATTTGTTTCTTCTGTCCAATTCTCTTGAAAAATTGTTGTCCACCTTGTACAGCATTAACTGGAAGAGACTGTGCTCCATTTGATTTCCTAGAAACATGATGAAAAGGCATTGAATTAAAAGAATTTCCAGCAATTTGACCATGTCTATTAATTCCATGATTTCCACTCACAAACTGATTTCTAGTTACTTACACTTGATTTGTCATTCCATTTGTAAAGGCACATAGGTATTTCCACCATATTGCACATGAACTACAAAATATTTGTACTGCCTCTCATGTTGTAATTCCATTGAAAAAGCATCATTAATAGAAGGCAGAGGTTTTGATAACGAAATTTGTGATCTGACTTGAGTAAAAATCCCATTCAATCCCTTCAAAAACTTTATAATACAATCAGATTCCATGTGCTCCTTTACAGCCTTTAATGTTTTACATTCCACATCACATTTTGGCACACATTCACAATTAGGTACAGGCCTAAGGTTCTGTATTTCATCCCACACAATCTTCATCTTTGTAAAATACTGAGTCACATCATCTGATCCTAAGGCACAAAACTCCTCAATCAAATCTGATAACCGAAATGCATCTCTCTGTGAAAATATATCATGCAAATCCCCCGAAATTTCTCTAGTTGTATTTAACCATAAATCATTTTGAGCTATAGATGGTGAAACAACATTCAAAAGCCAAGTTACCACTGTAGTATTACACTACTCCCAGAGTCCAAACATCTTATCATTCACATTAGGCTAAACTATAGATCCGTCAACAAAACCAAATTTCCTTTTTTAAGTTAATGGAAGACGCACAGCTCTTGACCAAGAACTGTAATTATGTTAAACGTGGATCAACAAGTTTTAGTGAGGCATTCTCATTAGAATGCAGATGATATGGACAAGAAGGAAGAATTTCAGGATTCACTATGAATGCAAACTAATTAAGCTACAGAACTCACAAATTCAAGACCAAGATCAATTCAATCATTAAATTTACAATCATATACAAAAGCGAACAACCTTCAAAATTAACTGCAGAATTCAATCAAATTTGAATGAAAGAAAAACTCATCAATCAAGCAGAGCATCATTATGCTCTGATACCATGTAGAAAAAGAGAGATCAATTTTACTTCCATGATCTTCGAATCACAAGCAAGAGATCAGATTAAAGTTTAGACAGAATAGATAGAAGGAAAACCATAATATCTGAAGAAAGTTTTTCTCATAAAAACATAAGACAAAGGAATATCTGTAAAATGTATGTTTTATACTAGCTCTAAACTAAGAAATAACTGTACGATTGTATCTAAAATAACTGTACAAAATTCTATCTAAAATAACGGCAAAATTCAAATTCAAAATAATCATGGCAGTTGAACAAGCGTCAATCTTGAGCTTTTGATTACTTTGATGAATGATCTTCAACAGAAATATTGAGCAAGAAGGAGAATTTGGATTGAATTAAGAATCATCAATATTGACCAACAGGAGGACCCTTGCTGCATTTGTTGGCCGCCGGAGTGGGGAGTGGGAGAAGGGGAAGGCGAAGTGGGAGAAGAAGAATGAATGTAAAATTTTCAATTAAGCCCTTCTTCACTTTTTAATTCTGAATTTAGTTTGATTCGATATTGGTTTATTTTGCCCGTATTAAAAAATCTATGGGCGTGTCATACCACCAAATTTATATCCTCACTTGGCGAAACATAAATTAGTCATGGCATTTTTCATATATATATATGTTGTTTTACGATTGGGATAAAATAGAGATTACACTGTAACTGATTGGGAAAGGACATCGTAGGATAGGGATGGCAACAGAACGGGTTCAAGTGGATATCTAACCCCTCCCCCCCCAAACTAATCTCTACTTGTTGGACCTTAGTTTGATTGGGAACTCAAGTGGGGATGGGGATGAATTTTGTATCTTAGGGATGGGTTGGAGGCGAGATCAAGTTTTCTCCATCCCCACCCACTCCACTCATCTCCAGCCATCCCCATTATTATTATTAATATTATTATATTTATTAATATTATTATATATTTGAATAAAATACTAAACAAATACTAAACAAACTAGCTCGTGATTGTTTTTTTCTATTATTGCACATGGTTAGACTTTGTTTTGAAATGATTATTACTGGTATTATTTTTTTAAGTTTTAATTCCTTTAATTTTGTAGCATACATATTATTATTTTGTATTTAACATGGCTTATTGAAAATAATACATCTAATTTCCATTTGGATCCCTGATTCCTTCGTTGGGTTTGGCGGGAATGAGTTGGCAATGGGGATTATCAGGGGAGATTGAGTTAGAGATGAGAATGATTATTATATTCAAGTACAGGTATAGGTTAAAAATGGGGACAATGTAGGAAAGGTGGGGATAAGCCGAGAGTTAGGTCCTGACCCTCACTCGCCTCCATTGCCATCCCTATCGCAGGAGAATACTTCATATAGGCCTAATTTTCACATTCATTAATATTTTAGATTGTTTGACTGAGATTTGTATTTGTCAGTTTTCTCTTTTTCTTTCTAGTAGAAAAAGGATCTTCTATAAAAAGTAGAAAGGGCCAAGACCTTCTCTCTCTCCTCACGTGAACTCCGTCCCCCATACAAAGGTCTCTTCTTCTTCGTCACTCACTGCCTACTCGCCGACGAAGAGAGTCCACTGGTGCTCTTTTTTGGCTAGTTGAGTAGGGATAAACTGTAGTTAGTATTTTTTAGTTTTCAGTTGTAATTTTTAGATCTAATTTTTCCTTTATATTGTTTAGCTTCTTTATCTTTCATTGCAGTTTCTCTACTTGTTGGACATCTTGTAATTCATGTGTCTTCTGACTATTTCTGTCCAAATATGAGTTGGTGTGGTGGTTTGATATTGCTTTTTTACACTCACTAATCAAGTTGGTGAAAATTTGAGTAATGAGTGGCTTGGATCTCTGTTGCATGTCTTCTGATGTGGAGTGTAGCCTTTGCCATTGGCATTCTCCGACTGCTCTTCTCCTGAGATAGGAGATGGATTTTGAGTTTCATGATTAGCTTACTGTTGCTCATTCCTCGTCACAGGAGTGAACTTCTGCCGGTGTTTGCATTTGGTGAATCCAAATATGGCCTTATTTTTTTAATTTTTAGTTTGTTGTGATGTCGTTGGTGTTGGTACTGTTGTTTTTCTATTTTCTTTAATTTTAGATGTTTTCTAGTTGTTAAGTAAATAAGCCTCAAAGGTATGTATCACTGCTCTGGTCTAATCAAATCTGCTTGTCTAAGTTCAGTGTTTGCTATTAGTTGCGATGATCTATTGCAACAATTGTAATGATAAATCTTTCTGAATCAAATAATAATCATTACACTAATTAGATGTTAGTCCGACTGAAATTAGGTTTGACTATTTCAAATTTTGTGGTTTGGTTAGAAGTACCTACCCCATCATTTGTAACAACAATTGTATCTCAAGACTTCATGTCTTATTTAACTAATAGTGCAAGGTTTAAAAAAAAAAAGAAAGAAAATGATGTATTGTATTACCACTTAAATTGTGTTTGACATGGTATTGTCATGCTTTAATACTTTCAGTTCATCACTTACAATGATAGTACCATACTCTATAGCACTTTTTAAAATATTTATTTTTATAATATATATTTCTTTAAAATTTGTCTTTTTAACTCTTCTAATAATATTTATTTTTATAATATAATTTTTTAAATATATCTTTTTTAAAAATTTTTATTTTTATTTATTTATTATCATTAATAAAATATTATATTAAAAATATTAAAATAGAGAAGAATAGCATTCATCATATTAATAATATTTTAAATATAAAATATTATAGTAGATCTTGAATTGCTCTTAATTCTTTTATTTTTCTCATTTTGAAACTCACGTTTTCCTTTATTGAAAAGATAAATTTTTTTTAGAACACAAAAACGAACTTTTTCTATATTAAAAACCTATCCAAGTAGAAAAAATTTTCTTTCTATCATAGAAGGAAAGATAAGAATTTCATATTCAACAGAATATATATATTCTAGGGATAGGAAAATATCAGAATTTCGTTGATTTGTTTTTTAAGTGAAAAAAGAAAGTTCATAGGGAAGAAAAGAGGGGGACTCCAGGCAGGGTATAACCAGAATCAACAATGAAAACATTGCCAGATACATAACTGGATGAATCATGAACTAAGAATCGGACTAAAGAAGTCAATCCAGGGTCCGTTTGGCCAAAGGTTTTCAATGGAACGGTTCTTGATTCCACATTCTTAACCCAATCCTTCTTCAAAAGTCCTTGTGTTATCTCTGAAGGAAAAACTCCTGGAGCTATTCCGTTAACTCTGATCCTGTGTTGTCCCAATTCCAGTGCCATTATCTGAAAATATTTTCAAAAGAAAACTTACAGCTTTTTATATATCATTAATTCAAACAAAAATTAAATAGAAAGGAGACAAAATTTTTCGTGAACCTATTTTTATTTTTATTTTTATTGGAGGTAAACTTCAGCCAGAAAAGCATGTTGTGTATAAACGTGTGACCAATTGATTTTGGATCCACACTACTCTCACATAGTAGTAGTGTTAAGTATTGCATATGGATAAATTAGCGAGCAAATAAGTCACAATTATAAGTTTGGACAATTTTTCTCTTAAGATAACTTTTAAATGTAAAATTAGGCTAAAATCTATTTTTAAAAATTGTATCAAAATTACTTAATCCAATATTAGGTCATCTTTGCTAAGTCACTCATAAATACTCAATCATGTAAATGTTGTGACTCTTTTACGTTGTTAATTTATCATATGTATCTAATCAAAACTAGATAAAAACATAACTAATTTATCCTTGACCCGCGCTAATTAGGATAGGGACATAACTAATTCATTTTGCGACCGACACTATTTTTACAAACGCGCTCTAAAACACACGGTAAATAATTTACTCATTTGTCTAAAAACTTGATCAGAATGATCTGATCCACATTCTAAATATTCTAAATACGCATATGCCCTGGTGAAAATCGATAAAGGAGCATTGAGAGGATAAGATGAAATATATATATATATATATATACCCTAGTCATGGAATCCATGCCAGCTTTTGAAGAACTATAGGCAACTCCTCCACGCATTTGTGCCCGATTGAGACCAGAAACTGATGAAATGTTGATAATAGAACCTCCTCTGCCTGATTCACGCATATGTACACCAACATATTTTGAAACCAACCATGCTCCTGTTAAGTTTGTCGTGACAACTGAATTCCAATCCTCTGCTGGAAGATCCAGTGACGAACTTACCTTTCCTGAATTAAACAAGAACAAGAAATTTAATTTATATATCATTTTTTGCTTCGTTAAATAATAATTGTATTATATTTTTACAGTTTTATCAAGGTAAAAAAAGACTGAAATATACTTTGAAATAAAAATAAATAGCCTAAAACTCTCCTAAATTTAATAAAAGACCAAAATTTGAGAAAAAAATTATTATGTGTAAAAACTGTCTCCCTCCAAAATCTCAAATCACTTTTTTTTGGAGAGTATGAATTATACCCTATTTTGTCTGGATTTTTTTATTATTATTTTTTTGCAAAAGTTAAATGTTTGTGGATAAAATAATCTTATTAAATTTTCGTAAATTATTTAAAAACTATAACAATATAAAATAAACTTTAAAAAATTATATTATGGCAAGCCTAAAATTTTATGAAGGAAGATGACACTTTTCCTTAAAAAGTTCCATAATGAACCCAACCTTGAATCAAACTTAGTAAGATGTGATACCACACGTATTCAAAATGGTACTTTCCAAAAAACACTACATTTTTAATTCTGTGGTCCATGGATAACTAGTGAAAATAGTGGTGGTCACATGGCCTTAGTGCCTGTGCTAATATACGTTGCAGTATACTTCTTTAATAATAATTTTTTATAGTATTTACCTTTTAAAATTTATAATTTATATTTTATTTTATAAAATTTATATTAATAAAATTATTGTAAAATATGTATTAAAAATGTAAGAACAACCTCAACGGAAAAACAAGTGTAATAAGCATGTAGGGAGTATATGTACCTCTAATGCCAGCATTATTAACCAAAGCATCAACATAGCCAAATGCATCCCAAGCTTTTTGTACGGACGATTCAATAGTGGCAGCATCTGCAGTAACATCAAGTTCAATAGCCACAGCAGATGGATCCGAATTGGAATCCAACATTGGAGAAGTAATTGAAGAAACAAATATTTGGTTTATTTCATCACAAAGAGACTTCAATCGATCCACACGACGAGCCGCGGCTACTATTTTGCAGCCAGCCCTAGCCAGATTCAAGCAAAAGTCGCGACCCAGCCCAGACGATGCTCCGGTCACCAAGACAACCTTACCTTCTAAGTGATTCCATGGTTCTAACCTATTAATTGGATTACCCATATTAATTTTGTTTCCCTTTTTTTCCTTGATGTTTATTTATAACTACATCTGCAGTTTCCCCCAATTTATAGATGGAAAAATGGTGCGAACTATTAGGAAATGAACATTAATTTTTCTGACAACTTTTAAACGTGTTGCCAGATTTATGAACATTAATCACATGGGTTTTGTGGGGGAAAAAGTGGTGAGCATCGGAATAGTGAAATTTCTGTCCTGTCAAATTTTGAGTGAATAGAAACGAAAGATAATGGAAAATGCTGTGTGGACAAGATTCGAAGGCATTTGATTTTGACTAGTTTGGGGTATAATTTTCCCTTTGGTGAACCGCACTGTTTTTCTTTGTGTAGACAAAATACGTTGACAATATCATCTGGATAGCTAGGCCATCTCCAACCGTAGGGAGGATGACAACAAAAACACAAATTGTGGCGTTTATGCATGAACTCATAGGGTATGCGTGGAGATTTTAAACGTGTTGCCAGATTTATGAACATTAATCACATGGGTTTTGTGGGGGAAAAAGTGGTGAGCATCTGGAATAGAGAAAATTTCTGTCCGGTCAAATTTCGAGTGAATAGAAACGAAAGATAATGGAAAATGCTGTGCGGACAAGATTCAAAGGCATTTGATTTTGACTAGTTTGGGGTATAATTTTCCCTTTGGTGAACCGCACTGTTTTGCTTTGTGTAGACAAAATACGTTGACAATATCATTGGATAGCTAGGCCATCTCCAACCGTAGGGAGGATGACAACAAAACACAAATTGTGGCGTTTATGCATGAACTGATAGGGTATGCGTGGAGATTTTAAAAAAATATATGCGAAAAATAAAATAAAATAAATCATTTCACTTCAACTATTTTTCTATAAAACTATTTTCTCTTACCTTTCTATACAAAAATCATTTGAATGTTCTTCAAAGTCTCGAAAAAACATATATGATTTTGAAGAAATTTTTTAAGGAAATATCAATTTTGAGTTAAAAATCAATTAAATTGCTAAAAAAATAAAAGTTCATGGTTTAGGGCCCAACCAACCAAAATTATTAGATAATTTTGGCTTGGAGAGCCGAAAATATGAACTTTTTCAATATATATTCTAAATTTTTTTAGTTTTATTTCAAATTAAACTTCAATTATTAAACTAAGTTATTATTTAAGAATTAATTATTAGTTAATCTTTTTAATTATTCTAAACTAATCCAAACACAAAATGATATAACAAACACATAAAATACTAATGACAATTATCGATGTCTTAAAGTAAATCAATTCATAATTATTGAACTCATTAACAAGTAACATTATGATAATATCAAACTACACATAATACGAATTATATTATTAAATTTAAACGATTAATTATCAACTAAATAAATTAAACGCTAAAATAAACACATGTATTAACATAAACAATTCATATTATGATATAATATGAACTAAAATACAAATATAATTGTATAAAATATATTAAAAACAATTAACATAAAGACATAAATAACCTTAATAATTATTATTTTAAAGATAATTGGACATATGGGGTGGAAGAGCTGTAAGGTGGAGAGAGTTTCGGCCAATTAAATAAATTAATGTAATATCATTTTTTATAGTATAATTTTGTTAGAAATTAACTACATATGAACTTTTCGCGTGTATTTGCAAATTTACTGTTAAATATTGTTAGAAATTAATTATATTTGAATTTTTCACACGTAAGTTCAACGGTTTAGGGTTAGGTTTTAGAATTTATGGTTTAGGATTTAGGGTTTGCGTTAAGAATTCATTAATTTCTAACAATATCTAACAGTATCGAATTTCTTTAAAAAATCAAAATTTATTTTATTTATTTTTAAACGAGGATTTCCTAAAGGATTAAGGTTTAAGAAATCCTTTAGGGTTAGAGTTTGGAGTTCCTTAATTCTTACTATATCTAAAAGTATCGTATCTTTTCAAGAAATAAAAATTTACTTTACTTATTTTTTAAATGATTAATTAATAATATCTAATTTCTTAAACAGACAATTCATTATCAATTTTAGGTTAGGGGTGTAAATGGGTCCAGACCCTCTGGGTACTATCAGACCCAGACCCAAACTCTTATAGTAAAACATGGACCGAGGTCCAAACCCAGACCCTTTGGGTATAAAATTTATGGACCCAAACCTAACCCTCCAGGGTCTAGGATAGGATCTTGGTATACTCGTACCCGTATGACTTTTTTCTATTTTTTTCCCAGTTAAACAAAACTATATATAAAAAAATTTTACAAAATCTAACCTTAAAAAATCATACCTCTGTTATTCGCCTTTGGAATAAACAACCACTGGTATAAAATTTTGAATGAGAGAAACAAGTCCACAAGAAACATCCAATAGAGAAAACAGTACTACTGTGTCTCGAAAAAGAAGAAATCTTGGAGAAAATTTCTCTTCTCTTCTCTAAACTAAGAAAATAAACCACTCAATATCATAAATGTAGAAATTATGTAATAATAAAAAATATATAAAAATAATATAATATATAAATATATATTATTTTATTATAACGGGTATGCGAGTATACGGGTCTGGATATTATCATACATTGCTCAAACCTATTAAATAGAATCTATACGAGTATGGATACGGGTACGGGTTCATGAGTATAAAATTTTAACATTACCTGCTATAAATAGGTATAGACCCGTTATGGGTACGGGTAGGACTCGCCTCATTTATAGCCTAGTAGTAAAACCCAAAACCCTAACTCTAGATCTTTAAGTTTAGATGTTACTATTTTAGTAGTAAATCCTAACCCTAACCCTAAATACTTTAAGAAACCCTGTTTTAAAAAATAAATAAAGTAAATTTTAATTTCTTAATGAAATTCGATATTGTTAGATATTGTTAGAAATTAATGAACTCTAAACCCTAACCCTAATTCTAAACAATAAATTTTAAAACCTAACCCTAAATCCTAAAACATATGCGTGAAAAGTTTAAATATAATTAATTTATAACAATATCTAACAGTAAATTTACAAATACGCACGAAAAATTTAAATATAATTAATTTCTAACAAAATTTATACATTTATTTATAATTTAATTGATTTAAAAATAAATAAAATGCAAAGGATTGGTCGAAACTCCGGCATGGCCAAACTCTTCCTACCTTACACTCCTCCACCCCACATTTCCATTTATCCTTTCTTTAAAACATAATTATTAAGGTTATTTATGTCATTATATTAATTGTTTTCAATATATTTTATACAATTATGTTATTATTTTAGTTTATTTCATGTCATAATGTGAGTTCTTTATGCTAATACATATGTTTATTTCAGCGTTTAATTTATTTTGTTGATAATTAATTGTTTAAATTTAACAATGTAATTCATATTATGTTTAGTTTAATATTATAATAATGTTACTTATTAATGAATTCCATAATTAGGAATTGATTTACTTTAAGATGTCGATAATTGTTACTAGTATTTTATATGTTTGTTACCTCACTTTATGTTTAGATTAGTTGAGAATAATTAAAAAGTTAACTAATAATTAATTCTAAAATAATAATTTAGTTTAATAATTAAAGTCTAATTTAAAATAAAACTCACAAAAAAAAAGTACAAAAAGAAAATTTATTTTGGAAAAAATTCATATTTTCGACCCTCTGGGTCAAAATAATCCAATAATTTCAGCTGGCTGTGCTAAAATTATTGAGAAATTTCGGCCCAAAAAGGGCCGAAAACATAAACTTTCAATTTTCCCAACAATTTCATCGATTTTTACCTTAAAATCGAAGCCTTCTTAAAAAATATCTTCAAAATTATCCATGTTTCTTCAAGAACTTGAAGAACATTCAAAGGATTTTTAGAGAGAGGTGAGAGAAAATAGTTTTAGAGAGAGAGTTAGAGAAAAATGATTTTTTAAAAAATTTTTTATGCATATCCTTGTGTAAAAGAGGGGAACAAAGATACTATGATGCCAAAAACGGACGAAGAAATAATTTTGATTCTCGATCAAACCCTCAGAACAATGGATGAGCCTCATACAATAACAATCTTATCTCTCACTCTTGGTTCTCTTCTTCAAAAGCCACCCAAGCACGCAGTCAACCAATAATGACGACTAACGGTGGCAGCAACAGAAGAATTCACAGAAAACAGGTAGTAACAGAGGAATAAGAAACTGCAGAGAAGAAGAGAGAAAAGAATGTAAGCTTCACACTGAGTTATATTAGTCACCTCATCTTAGCAATAGGAAGGATTAGAGTATTTATAGAGTTCCTAAGGTAGCACATTTAACAACAGATAAGCCATCTGGAAGAATCGTTCAAAACAGAATAGCCAAGTACTTGGAAGACTTATTCAAAAGACCAGCAGCCAAGTCACCTGGGGAAGACACAAGAAGAGATTGAGCTGTTGCCAGCCCGGCCCGCCCGACATCTTGGTCAAAAACAAATAAACTCATCCTATTTGGGTTGTGAGGCTCAGTTCAACTCATCATAAGATATAAGAACATGGTTTAAAAAGAAAAGAAAAAGTTTGTGAACAAAGGCCCAACTGGCCTACATGAATTATTAGAAAGAATAGAGTAATTAGAGTATGCAAGTTTTGTAGGTTCCTCAATAAAAAGGTGGGGTTGAATGTAGCTGGTACAATCTACTATGCATTAAAAGGTTTTTAGAGAATGCTCCAGATGTTTTTCATGTTAATAAATACCCATACTTTGCAGGTTAAACTGAACCTTATAACTTTTTCTTGTAATACCCTATACATGTTTCTTTTTATTGTGTCGTATTTAAGTAATTTTGAAATTTATGACAGATGAGTAAAGAATGGTTTACTGTTAATACCTTTGAGGAGTTCAGGATGGGTATTTTCTCTGATGATGTTGATAAGGGTGGAGTTGATGGTGGTGTCGAGGGTGATATGGATGAAATAATATGCACAGATATAGGTGTAATAGAACATGAAAGAACACCAGAACAACGTGAAATTTCCGAGAAAAACAGTGAGTTTGAAGTTCATCCTAAACCAGAAATTCCACAATAGCCCCCTTAACACATTGAAAACTAACACGATCAAGCTAAAAATAAGAGAATATTTTTTTGTGGTGAAGAATCTTACTGAAACCGATGATGGTGTGTTTTTAGATTAAAACTTTGAATTAACGATGATGATAAACAGATCGAGACTTTTGTTAAAGAAGGTTTAGAAAAGTTTGAGGAGAACTTGATTAAGGAGGTTTCAATACTAAGTTTGCTTTGGGGAGATATTAGTGAAGAATCTCTTAGAGCTAAGGAAAAGAAGGGTGAAGAATCTTAAGGAGCCGAGGAAAAGAAGCGTGGGATAGGAGAGTGTTCAAATGCTCAAGAAGTTAGAAATTATGAGAAAAAAGGTTGTGGTGATTATAAAAAAATGGAGCAGGGATAGATGGGAGAATTAAAATTACTGATATCATATCTACGATAAACATGAGGGGTATACTCAGGGCGGGAATGCCTATCCGATGATTCGGATATGTATTTTGTTGAATCACAATCATCTACCGATGAGAAAGGGCATTCTAGTAAAAAAGAAAGGGCGAGTGTATACAACAAGGAGGCTTCGAGGTTATAACCCTAAGCTCAAGACTGGGTTGAGGTTCAAGAACAAAGATGATTTGATGGAGGCCATACTGCATCATGGCATCATCAATGGGAATGACATTAAATTCATTAAGAATGATCTCATTAGAGTAACAGCACAATGCAAGGTTAACAATTGTCGTTAGCGTGTTCATGAAAGATGTGTGCTTAATACTGAAGGGTGTATGATTAAGACCTTGAATCCTAAACACTCATGTGGTACAAATTTGAACCACAATTTCGCAACAGCCAGGTACTTAACAGGAAGATATATGGATGATTTTAAATTTGTGACGGGTGTAGATGTTCAGGAGTTCAAATCTAAGATACAGCCATAATTGATAGTGAACATTTCTCGGTCTGAAGTGTACAGGGTAAAATTAGAGGCTATGAAAAATATTGAAGGAAGTTACAAATACCAATACAATAATCGCAATATGGCAGCAACAAAAACAAAACATCCGCTAGAACGAGCCTAGAACGCTCTAGCCTTTATATCTTCTCTTGTATCCTCAAATTTCAAGTTTCAATTACAAGTGTTCACGATTGATTTCAAGTAAGCTTTTCTTTAAAAGTAGTTTGATTTCAAGTAAGCTTTTCTTTAAAAGTAGTTTGATTTATCTCCTGGGTTTTGATTTGGTATCAGAGCCATAGCAGGAAGCATTCATCTTAAACATACTTTGCATATCTTCTCTGCATACATATCATCACTTGTGTTTAGTTCATCTCTGTGTGTTGGTCAGACGTTTGGTCAGCAGATAAATCCGTTGGTAAGCCTGCACGGAATAGGTGTTCCCGGTACTATGGTCCCGTTGGTCCCGCATTAGTAGTTGCATCTAGACACATATAACATTATTTTTATGCATTAAAGATGGCGAATTTGATGAGAAGAATGTTTTCTTCCGGTTCTAGCCTAGATTCAAAACGTATTGTTCAAAGCAAGGAAGAACATATTTTATGTAATTTCAATGACTGGACTATTCCAGAAGAACAAATTGAAACTATTTACAAAGTTGGAACATTTGATTTCAAAACAGCTTTCTCTGTCAAAATTCATGAAGAGACGATGAATATTCAAGAAAAATTTCAAACAATTCCACTTTTATCAAAAGTGTCATTACAAAAATATGCTGAAAAAGGTTTTCGTTATATTCATTATGGTTTAATTCAAGTTGCTGTTAAACCTTTAGTTCATCTTGGAGTTGATGCTCCTATTTATTTAGCTTTACGCGATAAACGTTTAAAACGCTACAAATCTTCATTACTTGCTATGATTCAAACTAATATTTGTAATGGTCCTATTTATTTCAATTGTGCTCCAAATTATTCTATTTCTTTAACAGATCCTTTGCTTATGAATTCATTAGTCCTCGATATTCATCTACAAGGCGATGAATTTGAGAAACTCACCGAACAATTCGTAGTTATGTATCGCATATATTATCGATTACTTAGCTCTCAGCTCAATCCACGTTTCAAACTGATTCCTACTTCTCGAGACGAGACTGTCCTTCTCCATATAGAAGCGGAACAGTCAAAAACGTTTACTCCGAAAAGACTCAAATGGCACGAGATTACGATTCCCGAAGAATTTCAGATTGAAAACGCTCAACCGCCTCCTCATATCGAACGTACTGAAATTTCTCAAATTATTGAAGAACCAAATGGCAATATTCTTATCCGATTCAATTCTATGCGTGAACAAGGTTCCTGTTCTCACTTTTCCATTCCGCCAGAACCTAGTAGGTATTCATTTGCAGAGTCAACTTCTACATTTCAAATTCCGCCTCCTATTCATGTACATCATACAGCTCCTATTCCTGAGGTATCTAAGTCTCCTCCATCATCTCCAACTGCATCTTAAAATATTTGGTTTCAACGTATTATTACAAATCTTAAAAAAGAAATGGCTTTAGAACAAATTGATTTCAATATTATAACTTATGGACAACTCTTTGCATTCATTAAACAAGAAGCTTTATCTGCATGCCAAGAATTGAAATTTCAAGCCAAATATGGTAGCGAGCGTCGCGAGCTCGGTTCCTTTTGCGAAGCTTTTGGAATCACAGGTATTAAGGCCCCTTCTGCTCACCTCAAACGACAACAACGTTCCTTCCGAAACACACCTCGGTATTCAAGAGACGATTCTATTCCCGTCGTTTCAAACCATCTCCTCCCGAATTTTACAAATCTCCTCGTAAATCCCATTACAAAAAACCCACTTTCAACAAAATCACCTGTTACAAATGTGGCAAACCAGGTCATAAAGCTAATGTTTGTCGCAGCAAAAAGATCAATGAGATTCTTGATCAATTTCCAGAATTAGAGAAAGACTTAAAGGAGAAATTGCATATCTCCTTGATTCAAGACGATTTCTCTTCTGATCCTCAAACGGACGATTACCAACACTTCAGCAGCACCGATGACGATAATATCTCTTCTCCTTGTGCTTGCAAAGTTATCAATATGATAAAACATTCTTCTGACAATACAGCCAAAGATCAAAAGGAACTCATTTTTGATATCATTCAAGACCTTCCTCCTGAAGCCCAAAAAAGACAACTTGAAAAACTCAGAACCCTCATTCTTCGAGAAGAATCCGGGTTACGCTCGACTCATTGAACCTTTCGAGTATTTCAAAAATGTTTGATCGCTATCCCAACTTGAACCCTCCAATTCGTCAACATAGCACAACTGAACTACACACCGAGATTCGTTCACTCAAAGCACAAGTCAAAGAACTCAAAGAACGCGTATTTTCTGTAGAAACAAAGAATTTGGAGTTAGATACTCAAATTGCATTATTACAATTGCGGACTTCGACAGGTAAAGAAGTTCTTCCCGACTCCTCTATTCCCGATTTTCCATTTGCCGAAATTCCTATGCCAGGTACAAACCCGCAAGATTCCAAGTTTATTTCTATTATAGATAAAATTACATTTCAAAAATGGAATATTTATGTTACAATTTCAATTGGAAATTTCAAAGCTACATTCACAGCTATGCTAGACAGCGGAGCCGATCAAAGTTGCATCAAAGATGGATTCATTCCGACAAAATATTACGTACCTACAAACGAATCATTAGTTACTGCAAACGGTATGCCTCTACAGGTCAAAGGTAAACTTGTCAAACGGCCATTTGCAACGATCATTATTATTTCAAACATCAATTCATTGTTGTTAGTGATTTAAATACTGAGATCATTCTGGGTACTCTATTCCTTACTCAAATCTATCCCTTTTGGGTTAATCGCCATGGTTTAGGTGCCAAAATCATGGGTAATCCAGTTGTTTTCAAATTTTTGAACCCTGTCAAACAAAAAGAATTATTTTTGTTACAAGAAAATTCTATTTACAAACAAATTAATACTATTCAACGATTTCAGAATAAAATTAATTTTTTAAAAGACGATCTTTCTTATACACGAATTGAAGAACAACTGCAAACTCCTCAAATTCAACAAAGAATTTTAGCATTTCAAAATTTACTTAAAAAAGAAGTTTGTGCTGATATTCCAAATGCTTTTTGGGATCGCAAACAACATATTGTTTCGCTTCCTTATGCAAAGGATTTTTCTGAGACAAACATACCTACAAAAGCCCGTCCCATTCAAATGAATCGTGAGTTACTTGAAGTATGCAAAAAAGAGATTTAAGATTTACTTGCAAAGAAATTAATTCGCCCCTCCAAATCACCATGGAGTTGCGCTGCATTTTATGTTATGAATCAAGCGGAAAAGGAACGCGGTGTTCCTCGGCTCGTCATCAATTACAAACCCCTCAACAACGTTCTTCAATGGATCCGGTATCCCATTCCAAACAAAAAGGATTTACTCAAACGTCTCTATAATGCAAAAATATTTTCCAAATTCGATATGAAATCAGGTTTCTGGCAAATTCAAATTGCTGATCAAGATGGCTACAAAACCGCATTCACAGTTCCCTTTGGGCATTACGAATGGAACGTTATGCCTTTTGGACTAAAAAATGCTCCTTCTGAATTTCAACATATTATGAATGATATTTTCAATCCTTATACTACATTCCTTATTGTTTATATTGATGATGTCTTGCTATTTTCTGAATCACTTGATCAACATTTTAAACACTTACAAACATTTTTTCAGGTTGTCAAACGAAATGGTTTAGTCGTTTCTGCTCCTAAACTTAAATTATTTCAAACTCAAATACGTTTTTTAGGTCATACTATTTACAAAGGTACTATTACCCCTATTCATCAGGCTCTTGAGTTTACTGACAAATTTCCAAATGAAATTAAAGATATCAATCAATTACAAAGATTTCTTGGTTGTCTTAATTATCTATCTGACTTTTTTCCAAATCTACGTCAAATTTGTGCTCCTTTATACCAAAGATTGCAAAAAGATCCTCCTGCATGGTCTCATACCCATACTCAAATTGTTCGCATGCTCAAAGCTAAGGCAAAAACATTACCATGCATGACCATTCCTCATCCATCTGCATTCATGATAGTTGCAACCGATGCATCCGATATAGGATATGGTGGCATCTTGAAACAACGTTTCAATCATTCATCACATGAGCATTTAGTTCGATATCATAGTGGTCTATGGCTCGGATCGCAAAAAAATTATTCCACTGTCAAAAAAGAAATTTTAAGTATTGTGTTATGCATTTCAAAATTTCAAGATGATTTATACAACAAACGTTTTCTCTTACGTATTGATTGCAAATCGGCAAAAGAGATTTTACAAAAGGATGTTCAAAACTTAGTTTCCAAACAAATTTTTGCTCGATGGCAAGCTATTCTATCCGCTTTCGATTTTGATATTGAATACATTAAAGGTTCTCAAAATTCTCTTCCTGATTTCCTAACCCGTGAATTCCTTACAGTCCCTCATCGTGAATAAACAAACCGCGAGAGAGCAACCACACACATTACAAATTCCCACCAGTATTCATCAATTACCAGACCCTTCGCCTTTACCCACTACCTCCATTCCTCCAAGCACAACTATCACAGACGACGCAGTATCTCTTGATCGTCTCATTCACTACGCTCGGCATCCTCTTACCGATTATTTCAAAGACCACACCATGTTATACTACTGTCTCTTTAACAAGGAAACAGCCCATAGCCACTTTGATGAAACACTCATTGTCAATTTACCTATGATATTACACTCCCTTGATATGCCTTTTATTCAATTCTGTCATCTCGTACAAATTTATGATACCTTAGCATATGGCAGAACCCGAATTCAATATGATATGGGTACATGCTCCTTTTCTTATCATGGCTATAACTATCCTCCTCTGTACCTATACCACAGCTGTGCTGAAGAAATTGAAACGATATTTAAATTTTATCTTCCTCACGCCATCCAGATTCACGATTCGAATATCAAGCTCGAGTTGACCAACACGACTCCCTTTGAGTTCTTCACTTTATTCAAACCAGTCACATGATTCAACGCAGTATTCAACACTTATCTACCGGTGCAGGATCCTCCAAAGCCACAATTCAAACTCCTGTGCCAGACAAAGCAGCTGCTCCTCCTACTCCCTCCAAACCAGATTCCTCCAATTCAAAGGTTACCTCGGACGATGCCGAAGAAGCGGCTCAATTTCAAGAGTTCCTACGTTTCAAAGCATTCCAGCAACAATTCAAACACCCAAAGTCTCCCAGTCCTACCTCGTCACAGGATTCATCTACCGAGCCACTTGGTACTGATCCTATCGGGGGACAAGATCCCTATGAGTTCTAATTGTCATTTCAAACCAAATTGTAATTTCAAAAATGGTTCATGTTACTTGTTTTTCGGCGGTTTCACACCTCCATACATTTGCACTTACGAATATTGGTAAGATGCTTGGTCAGCCTGTAAGTCCGTTGGTAAGCCCGTGCTGAAAGGGTGTTCCTGGTAAGGTGGTCCCATCGTTCCTATTCATATTTGCAATTTTCTGGTAAACTCCGCCCTATGCATGTAACAAATATGTATATGTATGTAGAATATAGAAGTATCCGTACGTAGCTGTATAAGTACTTACTATGTAGCTGTATGTATCTGTATCCGTATAAGGACTTACTACGTAGCTGTATGTGTCTGTATCCGTATACCGTATAGTACTATTCACCGTCGTCTGCCGACGCTAAACAACAACCATTCATCAACAACCGACAAGACCACGTGGAGGGACCCACACTCCACCAAGACTCCATTATTGACAAAGCTACTTTCAATCATGGCCGACAACCTGCAAAGGCAAATGAAATGCAAATTCAAATTCAACTCAAATGCAGATTCAAGACAAATGACATTCAAATGTAAATTCATTTTCTCCCTATAAATAGGTAGATTCAAATGTAAACAAATCATCAGAAACCAATCATAAAATAATCGCAGCAACAAAAACAAAACATCCGCTAGAACGAGCCTAGAACGCTCTAGCCTTTATATCTTCTCTTGTATCTTCAAATTTCAAGTTTCAAATTTCACGTTTCAAATACAAGTTTTCAAGATTCATTTCAAGTAAGCATTCTTTAAATTTATTTCATTTATTTTATCCTGGGTTTGATTTGGTATCAGATCCCTATGAGTTCTAATTGTAATTTCAAACCAAATTGTAATTTCAAAAAAAAAAAAAAAAAAAAAATGGTTCATGTTACTTGTTTTTCGGCGGTGTCACACCTCCATACATTTGCACTTACGAATATTGGTAAGATGCTTGGTCAGCCTGTAAGTCCGTTGGTAAGCCCGTGCTGAAAGGGTGTTCCCGGTAAGGTGGTCCCATCGTTCCTATTCATATTTGCAATTTTCTGGTAAACTCCGCCCTATGCATGTAACAAATATGTATATGTATGTAAAATGTAGACGTATCCGTAAGTAGCTGTATAAGTACTTACTATGTAGCTGTATGTATCTGTATTCGTATACCGTATAGTACTATTCACCGTCGTCTGCCGACGCTAAACAACAAACATTCATCGACAACCGACAAGACCACGTGGAGGGACCCACACTCCACCAAGACTCCATTATTGACAACAGTCAAAGCTACTTTCAATTATGGCCGACAACCTACAATGGCAAATGAAATGCAAATTCAAATTCAACTCAAATGCAGATTCAAGACAAATGACATTCAAATGTAAATTCATTTTCTCTCTATAAATAGGTAGATTCAAATGTAAACAAATCATCAGAAACCAATCATAAAATAATCGCAGCAACAAAAACAAAACATCCGCTAGAACGAGCCTAGAACGCTCTAGCCTTTATATCTTCTCTTGTAACTTCAAATTTCAAGTTTAAA
This sequence comes from Catharanthus roseus, assembly GCA_028651295.1. Lineage (NCBI taxonomy): Eukaryota > Viridiplantae > Streptophyta > Magnoliopsida > Gentianales > Apocynaceae > Catharanthus > Catharanthus roseus. The sequence goes on along the minus strand of JAPQWS010000076.1, from coordinate 5,873,321 downwards.
ATTTCACGTTTCAAATACAAGTTTTCAAGAGTAATTTCAAGTAAGCATTCGTTAAAATTATTTCAATTTTTTCAATTTATATCCTGGGTTGGATTTTGGTATCAGAGCCATAGCAGGAAGCATTCATCTTAAACATACTTTGCATATCTTCTCTGCATACATATCATCATTTGTGTTTCATTCATCTCTGTGTGTTGGTCAGACGTTTGGTCAGCAGATAAATCCGTTGGTAAGCCTGCTTGGAATAGGTGTTCCCGGTACTGTGGTCCCGTTGGTCCCGCATTAGTAGTTGCATCTAGACACATATAACATGATTTTTATGCATTCAAGATGGCGAATTTGATGAGACGAATGTTTTCTTCCGGTTCTAGCCTAGATTCAAAACGTATTGTTCAAAGCAAGGAAGAACATATTTTATGTAATTTCAATGACTGGACTATTCCAGAAGAACAAATTGAATCTATTTACAAAGTTGGAACATTTGATTTCAAAACAGCTTTCTCTGTCAAAATTCATGAAGAGACGATGAATATTCAAGAAAAATTTCAAACAATTCCTCTTTTATCAAAAGTGTCATTACAAAAATATGCTGAAAAAGGTTTTCGTTATATTCATTATGGTTTAATTCAAGTTGCTGTTAAACCTTTAGTTCATCTTGGAGTTGATGCTCCTATTTATTTAGCTTTACGCGATAAATAGGTAGATTCAAATGTAAACAAATCATCGCCCAATACTCGCAAAAACTCAGCCCGAACAAGCCGAGCATCCTCTAACCCTCATATCTTCTTTTGTATCTTCAAAGTTAGCTTTTATCTTCAACGTTCAAATTTCAAATACAAGTTTTCAAGATTCATTTCAAGTAAGCATTCTTTAAATTTATTTCATTTATTTATCCTGGGTTTGATTTGGTATCAGAGCCATAGCAGGAAGCATTCATCTTAAACATACTTTGCATATCTTCTCTGCATACATATCATCATTTGTGTTTCGTTCATCTCTGTGTGTTGGTCAGACGTTTGGTCAGCAGATAAATCCGTTGGTAAGCCTGCACGGAATAGGTGTTCCCGGTACTGTGGTCCCGTTGGTCCCGCATTAGTAGTTGCATCTAGACACATATAACATGATTTTTATGCATTCAAGATGGCGAATTTGATGAGACGAATGTTTTCTTCCGGTTCTAGCCTAGATTCAAAACGTATTGTTCAAAGCAAGGAAGAACATATTTTATGTAATTTCAATGACTGGACTATTCCAGAAGAACAAATTGAAACTATTTACAAAGTTGGAACATTTGATTTCAAAACAGCTTTCTCTGTCAAAATTCATGAAGAGACGATGAATATTCAAGAAAAATTTCAAACAATTCCTCTTTTATCAAAAGTGTCATTACAAAAATATGCTGAAAAAGGTTTTCGTTATATTCATTATGGTTTAATTCAAGTTGCTGTTAAACCTTTAGTTCATCTTGGAGTTGATGCTCCTATTTATTTAGCTTTACGCGATAAATAGGTAGATTCAAATGTAAACAAATCATCGCCCAATACTCGCAAAAACTCAGCCCGAACAAGCAGAGCATCCTCTAGCCCTCATATCTTCTTTTGTATCTTCAAAGTTAGCTTTTATCTTCAACGTTCAAATTTCAAATACAAGTTTTCAAGATTCATTTCAAGTAAGCATTCTTTAAATTTATTTCATTTATTTATCCTGGGTTTGATTTGGTATCAGAGCCATAGCAGGAAGCATTCATCTTAAACATACTTTGCATATCTTCTCTGCATACATATCATCATTTGTGTTTCGTTCATCTCTGTGTGTTGGTCAGACGTTTGGTCAGCAGATAAATCCATTGGTAAGCCTGCACGGAATAGGTGTTCCCGGTACTGTGGTCCCGTTGGTCCCGCATTAGTAGTTGCATCTAGACACATATAACATGATTTTTATGCATTCAAGATGGCGAATTTGATGAGACGAATGTTTTCTTCCGGTTCTAGCCTAGATTCAAAACGTATTGTTCAAAGCAAGGAAGAACATATTTTATGTAATTTCAATGACTGGACTATTCCAGAAGAACAAATTGAAACTATTTACAAAGTTGGAACATTTGATTTCAAAACAGCTTTCTCTGTCAAAACTCATGAAGAGACGATGAATATTCAAGAAAAATTTCAAACAATTCCTCTTTTATCCAAAGTTTCATTGCAAAAATATGCTGAAAAAGGTTTTCGTTATATTCATTTTGGTTTAATTCAAGTTGCTGTTAAACCGTTAGTTCATCTTGGCGTTGATGCTCCTATTTATTTAGCTTTACGCGATAAACGTTTAAAACGCTACAAATCTTCATTACTTGCTATGATTCAAACTAATATTTGCAATGGTCCTATTTATTTCAATTGCGCTCCAAATTATTCTGTGTCTTTAATAGATCCTTTGCTTATGAATTCATTAGTACTCGATATTCATCTACAAGGCGATGAGTTTGAGAAACTCACCGAACAATTCGTAGTTATGTATCGCATATATTATCGATTACTTAGCTCTCAGCTCAATCCACGTTTCAAACTGAGTCCTACATCTCGAGACGAGACTGTCCTTCTCCATATAGAAGCTGAACAGTAAAAAGCGTTTACTCCGAAACGACTCAAATGGCACGAGATTACAATTCCCGAAGAATTTCAGATTGAAAACGCTCAACCGCCTCCTCATATCGAACGTACTGAAATTTCTCAAATTATTGAAGAACCAAATGGCAATATTCTTATCCAATTCAATTCTATGCGAGAACAAGGTTCCTGTTCTCACTTTTCCATTCCGCCAGAACCTAGTAGGTATTCATTTGCAGAGTCAACTTCTACATTTCAAATTCCGCCTCCTATTCATGTACATCATACAGCTCCTATTCCTGAGGTATCTAAGTCTCCTCCATCATCTCCAACTGCATCTCAAATGAAAGGTGAGATTGATGTTATTCATAAGGTTTGAAATTTCAATTCTTGGCATGCAGATAAAGCTTCTTGTTTAATGAATGCAAAGGGTTGTCCATAAGTTATAATATTGAAATCAATTTGTTCTAAACCCATTTCTTTTTTAAGATTTGTAATAATACGTTGAGAAAACAAGTTGGGTAAACCAGTAATGAATTTTTCTTTCCAAAAAGGTGCATTGCAATCAGGTCGTTTGAGAACATATGTCAAAAACATATCTTTGTACCAACGAAAATCTGTTAAAGTGGGTCATCGTAAATTTGTTAAAAATATTTTGGCAGAAGATAATTCTTCTTTTGGATTTCCAACAAAATGCATGGAAATAGTAATAAGTAAAAAATCACATGCATCATTTTCTAATGAAATGTTACCGTGTTCATCCTCGTGTTCAATAGCATGATCGAGAATGGCTATTTTGTCTTCAAGGGTTAATGAATTATCCCACCAATATTTTAATTGCCCTGTAAAGCCGGCAACTAAAAAGATTGCGGCTTGTTTCTCAGGAATGTTGTGAACTTTGTACGCCATCTTTGCCATACCCATTTCTTGTAATGTGTTGAGTATTTCATATTCACTTTTGCCATCGATATTCCAGTTTGTAATAGAAGAGCCATCATAATGAGACGTATGAAACTTAGCACGTTCTTCATATTGAATATCCGGAGGAGTAGGTCGTGGATAATAATTCCTTGTGTCGGCCTGTTTCCAGCGTGGATTTGAACATCGATGAGATTTGAACTGACGAATTTTGTTAACCTCTGCAGGGTCTAAGAAAGAATCTTCAACTTGGTGAATTTTTGAAATGAATTCGTTTGAGGAGGAAAGACTAGAGGCTTCACTAGAAGAACTTAAGGCGTCGAGGTTGGCCTCATCTATGGCATTGATTTTGGATGTGCTAGGAAGATTTGAATTAATGTTGTCTAGCGTTTGCGATATTTTGTGTAGTAAAGAAGAAGAAGGTGCTGTTGGCATGGAAGATGTGGGGCGTATAAGGGTTGTCTCTTGTGCTTTGGATAGTTTACTTGGTTGGAAATGAGGAGCTGAATAGCTAGCAGGAAATCTAGGAATATTAGCTTTAGGGAGTGATTTAATCTCAGAGGATAACGAATCAACTTGAGTAGCAATAGTATGTAGGATCTGATTAGAATAATTGTTCTGATGATAAATCTTTCTAATATCATCAATTTGAATAGAATCATCATTGTCTTTGCCCCTTTTGAATGGAGAAGCAATAATTTCTCCAGAAGGAGTGTCAATACGAAGAGATTGGAGTGGTGGATGTATTTGAGTGACAGTATTACCATCAGATAATTTCCATTTTTTTGCTAAACATGTATGAACATTGATGTGGGAAATTTTGAAAAAATCTGTTTCTTCAAAACCTTGTTTGATTAAAAAATATTCTAACCAGCAAAAGAAATCAAAAGGTGTATTTAACCGATTAATATCAGAAATCCATTCTTGTTTAATTTTTTCTTGATAAAATGAATCTAATTGAAAAAACCAATTTCTTTTTTCATCATTTTCAGAATAAAAAATATCTTTTTCTAATGAATCAAAATCAATATTGATAACCTTATTTAGCTTTACGCGATAAACGTTTAAAACGCTACAAATCTTCATTACTTGCTATGATTCAAACTAATATTTGTAATGGTCCTATTTATTTCAATTGTGCTCCAAATTATTATGTTTCTTTAACAGATCCTTTGCTTATGAATTCATTAGTACTCGATATTCATCTACAAGGCGATGAGTTTGAGAAACTCACCGAACAATTCGTAGTTATGTATCGCATATATTATCGATTACTTAGCTCTCAGCTCAATCCACGTTTCAAACTGAGTCCTACATCTCGAAACGAGACTGTCCTTCTCCATATAGAAGCTGAACAGTCAAAAACGTTTACGCCAAAACGACTGAAATGGCACGAGATTACAATTCCCGAAGAATTTCAGATTGAAAACGCTCAACCGCCTCCTCATATCGAACGTACTGAAATTTCTCAAATTATTGAAGAACCAAATGGCAATATTCTTATCCGATTCAATTCTATGCGAGAACAAGGTTCCTGTTCTCACTTTTCCATTCCGCCAGAACCTAGTAGGTATTCATTTGCAGAGTCAACTTCTACATTTCAAATTCAGCCTCCTATTCATGTACATCATACAGCTCCTATTCCTGAGGTATCTAAGTCTCCTCCATCATCTCCAACTGCATCTCAAATGAAAGGTGAGATTGATGTTATTCATAAGGTTATCAATATTGATTTTGATTCATTAGAAAAAGATATTTTTGATTCTGAAAATGATGAAAAAAGAAATTGGTTTTTTCAATTAGATTCATTTTATCAAGAAAAAATTACACAAGAATGGATTTCTGATATTAATCGGTTAAATACACCTTTTGATTTCTTTTGCTGGTTAGAATATTTTTTAATCAAACAAGGTTTTGAAGAAACAGATTTTTTCAAAATTTCCCACATCAATGTTCATACATGTTTAGCAAAAAAATGGAAATTATCTGATGGTAATACTGTCACTCAAATACATCCACCACTCCAATCTCTTCGTATTGACACTCCTTCTGGAGAAATTATTGCTTCTCCATTCAAACGGGGCAAAGACAATGATGATTCTATTCAAATTGATGATATTAGAAAGATTTATCATCAGAACAATTATTCTAATCAGATCCTACATACTATTGCTACTCAAGTTGCTAGCTATTCAGCTCCTCATTTCCAACCAAGTACACTATCCAAAGCACGAGAGACAACCCTTATACGCCCCACATCTTCCCTGCCATCAACACCTTCTTCTTCTTTACTACACAAAATATCGCAAACGCTAGACAACATTAATTCAAATCTTCCTAGCACATCCAAAATCAATGCCATAGATGAGGCCAACCTCGACGCCTTAAGTTCTTCTAGTGAAGCCTCTAGTCTTTCTTCCTCAACCGAATTCATTTCAAAAATTCACCAAGTTGAAGATTCTTTCTTAGACCCTGCTGAGGTTAACAAAATCCGTCAGTTCAAATCTCATCGATTTTCAAATCCACGCTGGAAACAGGCCGATACAAGGAATTATTATCCACGACCTACTCCTCCGGATATTCAATATGAAGAACGTGCTAAGTTTCATACGTCTCATTATGATGGCTCTTCTATTACAAACTGGAATATTGATGGCAAAAGTGAATACGAAATACTCAACACATTACAAGAAATGGGTATGGCAAAGATGGCGTACAAAGTTCACAACATTCCTGAGAAACAAGCCGCAATCTTTTTAGTTGCCGGCTTTACAGGGCAATTAAAATATTGGTGGGATAATTCATTAACCCTTGAAGACAAAATAGCCATTCTCGATCATGCTATTGAACACGAGGATGAACACGGTAACATTTCATTAGAAAATGATGCATGTGATTTTTTACTTATTACTATTTCAATGCATTTTTTTGGAAATCCAAAAGAAGAATTATCTTCAGCCAAACTATTTTTAAGAAATTTACGATGCCCAACTTTAACAGATTTTCGTTGGTACAAAGATATGTTTTTGACATATGTTCTCAAACGACCTGATTGCAATGCACCTTTTTGGAAAGAAAAATTCATTACTGGTTTACCCAACTTGTTTTCTCAACGTATTATTACAAATCTTAAAAAAGAAATGGGTTTAGAACAAATTGATTTCAATATTATAACTTATGGACAACTCTTTGCATTCATTAAACAAGAAGCTTTATCTGCATGCCAAGAATTAAAATTTCAAGCCAAATATGGTAGCGAGCGTCGCGAGCTCGGTTCCTTTTGCGAAGCTTTTGGAATCACAGGTATTAAGGCCCCTTCTACTCACCTCAAACGACAACAACGTTCCTTCCGAAACACACCTCGGTATTCAAGAAGACGATTCTATTCCCGTCGTTTCAACCCATCTCCTCCCGAATTTTACAAATCTCCTCGTAAATCCCATTACAAAAAACCCACTTTCAACAAAATCACCTGTTACAAATGTGGCAAACCAGGTCATAAAGCTAATGTTTGTCGTAGCAAGAAGATCAATGAGATTCTTGATCAATTTCCAGAATTAGAGAAAGACTTAAAGGAGAAATTGCATATCTCCTTGATTCAAGACGATTTCTCTTCTGATCCTCAAACGGACGATTACCAACACTTCAGCAGCACCGATGACGATAATATCTCTTCTCCTTGTGCTTGCAAAGTTATCAATATGATAAAACATTCTTCTGACAATACAGCCAAAGATCAAAAGGAACTCATTTTTGATATCATTCAAGACCTTCCTCCTGAAGCCCAAAAAAGACAACTTGAAAAACTCAGAACCCTCATTCTTCGAGAAGAATCCAGTTCTGCTCGACTCATTGAACCTTTCAGTATTTCAAAAATGTTTGATCGCTATCCCAACTTGAACCCTCCAATTCGTCAACATAGCACAACTGAACTACACACCGAGATTCGTTCACTCAAAGCACAAGTCAAAGAACTCAAAGAACGCGTATTTTCTGTAGAAACAAAGAATTTGGAGTTAGATACTCAAATTGCACTATTACAATTGCGGACTTCGACAGGTAAAGAAGTTCTTCCCGACTCCTCTATTCCCGATTTTCCATTTGCCGAAATTCCTATGCCAGGTACAAACCCGCAAGATTCCAAGTTTATTTCTATTATAGATAAAATTACATTTCAAAAATGGAATATTTATGTTACAATTTCAATTGGAAATTTCAAAGCTACATTCACAGCTATGCTAGACAGCGGAGCCGATCAAAGTTGCATCAAAGATGGATTCATTCCGACAAAATATTACGTACCTACAAACGAATCATTAGTTACTGCAAACGGTATGCCTCTACAGGTCAAAGGTAAACTTGTCAAACGGCCATTTGCAACGATCATTATTATTTCAAACATCAATTCATTGTTGTTAGTGATTTAAATACTGAGATCATTCTGGGTACTCTATTCCTTACTCAAATCTATCCCTTTTGGGTTAATCGCCATGGTTTAGGTGCCAAAATCATGGGTAATCCAGTTGTTTTCAAATTTTTGAACCCTGTCAAACAAAAAGAATTATTTTTGTTACAAGAAAATTCTATTTACAAAGGTACTATTACACCTATTCATCGTGCTCTTGAGTTTGCTGACAAATTTCCAGATGAAATTAAAGATATCAATCAATTACAAAGATTTCTTGGTTGTCTTAATTATCTATCTGACTTTTTTCCAAATCTAAGTCAAATTTGTGCTCCTTTATACCAAAGATTGCAAAAAGATCCTCCTGCATGGTCTCATACCCATACTCAAATTGTTCGCATGCTCAAAGCTAAGGCAAAAACATTACCATGCATGACCATTCCTCATCCATCTGCATTCATGATAGTTGCAACCGATGCATCCGATATAGGATATGGTGGCATCTTGAAACAACGTTTCAATCATTCATCACATGAGCATTTAGTTCGATATCATAGTGGTCTATGGCTCGGATCGCAAAAAAATTATTCCACTGTCAAAAAAGAAATTTTAAGTATTGTGTTATGCATTTCAAAATTTCAAGATGATTTATACAACAAACGTTTTCTCTTACGTATTGATTGCAAATCGGCAAAAGAGATTTTACAAAAGGATGTTCAAAACTTGGTTTCCAAACAAATTTTTGCTCGATGGCAAGCTATTCTATCCGGTTTCGATTTTGATATTGAATACATTAAAGGTTCTCAAAATTCTCTTCCTGATTTCCTAACCCGTGAATTCCTTACAGTTCCTCATCATGAGTAAACAAAAAGACCGTGAAAAACCTCACAAACAACAGATTCAAAGTTCTCACGATTATGAGATGAAGACTAATTCTTCTGTTCTTCAAACACCCAATAGATTTCAAGCCCTTCAAGATTTTCCACCATTAACATATGTCATGGCTGCTGCAACCCCATCATTCAAACTTCAAACAACTCCTACAACGCCCAAATCCTCAACTCACAATGCCTCCTCGGCAAATACTCAATATTTTCTCAAACCAGTTACCGAAAACTTATTCCTCACCTCCTTTACCAACATTCCAGATTTCAAAGCTATGCAAAATTTAATTCAAAGAGTATTTCCGACGGGATGCCATTGGCTTCCCGATGATCCACTCAAAACTCAAACTTTTTATGAACTTATTCTTGTTGATTCACAATCCGTTGAAATTACTCATACACCGGATAAACAAAATCTTCAACGAATTGCTTATTCAAAATGTGTTATTAAAAAAATTCTGAAATCTTCCGAATGGACTTCCATTTGGACGCTCAAAGAATTTTCCGTCGATTTCATTCCTAACGGGTATACCTACCACGACTATCGTATGGCTTGGTATCGGACATTTTTCAAACGCCCCTTTGATCATTCATGGTTTTTTATGTTCCATCAACAATGTCTCAAAGATTTCCCCATTTGGTTTTACGAATGGTGGATCCACTTCGGAAGTCTACCCGAAATCTTACCACCCATTCCAAAACTAGGATTTCAAACATGGGTCAAAAAGATGACCGGACCTGCCTACGCTATTTCAACGCACTTCTATGATCAAACCCAGGATAAAATAAATGTAATAAATTTAAAGAATGCTTACTTGAAATGAATCTTGAAAACTTGTATTTGAAATTTGAACGTTGAAGATACAAGCTAACTTTGAAGATACAAAAGAAGATATGAGGGCTAGAGGATGCTCGGCTTGTTCGGGCTGAGTTTTTGCGAGTATTGGGTGATCTTGATCAGAAATTTGAATCTGCCAGAAACCTGATTTCATATCGAATTTGGAAAATATTTTTGCATTATAGAGACGTTTGAGTAAATCCTTTTGTTTGGAATGGGATACTGGATCCATTGAAGAACGTTGTTGAGTGGTTTGTAATTGATGACGAGCCGAGGAACACCGCATTCCTTTTCCGCTTGATTCATAACATAAAATGCAGCGCAACTCCATGGTGATTTGGAGGGGCGAATTAATTTCTTTGCAAGTAAATCTTGAATCTCTTTTTTGCATACTTCAAGTAACTCATGATTCATTTGAATGGGACGGGCTTTTGTAGGTATGTTTGTCTCAGAAAAATCCTTTGCATAAGGAAGCGAAACATATGTTGTTTGCGATCCCAAAAAGCATTTGGAATATCAGCACAAACTTCTTTTGTAAGTAAATTTTGAAATGCTAAAATTCTTTGTTGAATTTGAGGAGTTTGCAGTTGTTCTTCAATTCGTGTATAAGAAAGATCGTCTTTTAAAAAATTAATTTTATTCTGAAATCGTTGAATAGTATTAATTTGTTTGTAAATAGAATTTTCTTGTAACAAAAATAATTCTTTTTGTTTGACAGGGTTCAAAAATTTGAAAACAACTGGATTACCCATGATTTTGGCACCTAAACCATGGTGATTAACCCAAAAGGGATAGATTTGAGTAAGGAAGGGAGTACCCAGAATGATCTCAGTATTTAAATCACTAACAACAATGAATTGATGTTTGAAACAATAATGATCGTTGCAAATGGCAGTTTTGACAAGTTTACCTTTGACTTGTAGAGGCATACCGTTTGCAGTAACTAATGATTCGTGTGTAGGTACGTAATATTTTGTTGGAATTAATCCATCTTTGATGCAACTTTGATCGGCTCCGCTGTCTAGCATAGCTGTGAATGTAGCTTTGAAATTTCCAATTGAAATTGTAACATAAATATTCCATTTTTGAAATGTAATTTTATCTATAATAGAAATAAACTTGGAATCTTGCGGGTTTGTACCTGGCATAGGAATTTCGGCAAATGGAAAATCGGGAATAGAGGAGTCTGGAAGAATTTCTTTACCTTTCGAAGTCCGAAATTGTAATAATGCAATTTGAGTGTCTAACTCCAAATTCTTTGTTTCTACAGAAAATACGCGGTCTTTGAGTTCTTTGACTTGTGCTTTGAGTGAACGAATCTCGGTTTGTAGTTTAGTTGTGCTATGTTGACGAATTGGAGGGTTCAAGTTGGGATAGCGATCAAACATTTTTGAAATACTAAAAGGTTCAATGAGTCGAGCAGAACTGGATTCTTCTCGAAGAATGAGGGTTCTGAGTTTTTCAAGTTGTCGTTTTTGGGCTTCAGGAGGAAGGTCTTGAATGATATCAAAAATGAGTTCCTTTTGATCTTTGGCTGTATTGTCAGAAGAATGTTTTATCATATTGATAACTTTGCAAGCACAAGGAGAAGAAATATTATCGTCATCGGTGTTGCTGAAGTGTTGGTAATCGTCCGGTTGAGGATCAGAAGATAAATCGTCTTGAATCAAGGAGATATGCAATTTCTCCTTTAAGTCTTTGTCTAATTCTGGAAATTGATCAAGAATCTCATTGATCTTCTTGCTGCGACAAACATTAGCTTTATGACCTGGTTTGCCACATTTGTAACAGGTGATTTTGTTGAAATGGGGTTTTTTGTAATGGGATTTACGAGGAGATTTGTAAAATTCGGGAGGAGATGGTTTGAAACGACGGGAATAGAATCGTCTTCTTGAATACCGAGGTGTGTTTCGGAAGGAACGTTGTTGTCGTTTGAGGTGAGCAGAAGGGGCCTTAATACCTGTGATTCCAAAAGCTTTGCAAAAGGAACCGAGCTCGCGACGCTCGCTACCATATTTGGCTTGAAATTTCAATTCTTGGCATACAGATAAAGCTTCTTGTTTAATGAATGCAAAGAGTTGTCCATAAGTTATAATATTGAAATCAATTTGTTCTAAACCCATTTCTTTTTTAAGATTTGTAATAATACGTTGAGAAAACAAGTTGGGTAAACCAATGAATGAATTTTTCTTTCCAAAAAGGTGCATTGCAATCAGTGTCGTTTGAGAACATATGTCAAAAACATATCTTTGTACCAACGAAAATCAGTAAAGTTGGGCATCGTAAATTTGTTAAAAAATATTTTGGCAGAAGATAATTCTTCTTTTGGATTTCCAACAAAATGCATTGAAATAGTAATAAGTAAAAAATCACATGCATCATTTTCTAATGAAATGTTACCGTGTTCATCCTCGTGTTCAATAGCATGATCGAGAATGGCTATTTTGTCTTCAAGGGTTAATGAATTATCCCACCAATATTTTAATTGCCCTGTAAAACCGGCAACTAAAAAGATTGCTGCTTGTTTCTCAGGAATGTTGTGAACTTTGTACGCCATCTTTGCCATACCCATTTCTTGTAATGTGTTGAGTATTTCGTATTCACTTTTGCCATCGATATTCCAGTTTGTAATAGAAGAGCCATCATAATGAGACGTATGAAACTTAGCACGTTCTTCATATTGAATATCCGGAGGAGTAGGTCGTGGATAATAATTCCTTGTATCGGCCTGTTTCCAGCATGGATTTGAAAATCGATGAGATTTGAACTGACGGATTTTGTTAACCTCAGCAGGGTCTAAGAAAGAATCTTCAACTTGGTGAATTTTTTAAATGAATTCGGTTGAGGAAGAAAGACTAGAGGCTTCACTAGAAGAACTTAAGGCGTCGAGGTTGGCCTCATCTATGGCATTGATTTTGGATGTGCTAGGAAGATTTGAATTAATGTTGTCTAGCGTTTGCGATATTTTGTGTAGTAAAGAAGAAGAAGGTGTTGATGGCAGGGAAGATGTGGGACGTATAAGGGTTGTCTCTTGTGCTTTGGATAGTGTACTTGGTTGGAAATGAGGAGCTGAATAGCTAGCAGGAAATCTAGGAATATTGGCTTTAGGGAGTGATTTAATCTCAGAGGATAACGAATCAACTTGAGTAGCAATAGTATGTAGGATTTGATTGGAATAATTGTTCTGATGATAAATCTTTCTAATATCATCAATTTGAATAGAATCATCATTGTCTTTGCCCCTTTTGAATGGAGAAGCAATAATTTCTCCAGAAGGAGTGTCAATACGAAGAGATTGGAGTGGTGGATGTATTTGAGTGACAGTATTACCATCCGATAATTTCCATTTTTTTGCTAAACATGTATGAACATTGATGTGGGAAATTTTGAAAAAATCTGTTTCTTCAAAACCTTGTTTGATTAAAAAATATTCTAACCAGCAAAAGAAATCAAAAGGTGTATTTAACCGATTAATATCAGAAATCCATTCTTGTTTAATTTTTTCTTGATAAAATGAATCTAATTGAAAAAACCAATTTCTTTTTTCATCATTTTCAGAATCAAAAATATCTTTTTCTAATGAATCAAAATCAATATTGATAACTTTATGAATAACATCAATCTCACCTTTCATTTGAGATGCAGTTGGAGATGATGGAGGAGACTTAGATACCTCAGGAATAGGAGCTGTATGATGTACATGAATAGGAGGCGGAATTTGAAATGTAGAAGTTGACTCTGCAAATGAATACCTACTAGGTTTTGGCGGAATGGAAAAGTGAGATCCTCCAATGCCCGGTGCAGGATCCTCCAACGCCCCAATTCAAACTCCTGTGCCAGACAAAGCATCTGCTCCTCCTACTCCCTCCAAACCTGCATCCTCACATTCAAAGATTACCACCGACGATGCCGATGAAGCGGCTCAATTTCAAGAGTTCCTACGTTTCACAGCATTCCAGCAACAATTCAAACACCCAAAGTGTCACAGTCCTACCTCGTCACAGGATTCATCTACCGAGCCACTTGGTACTGATCCTATCGGGGGACAAGATCCCTATGAGTTCTAATTGTAATTTCAAAACAAATTGTAATTTCAAAAAAAAAAAAAAAATGGTTCATGTTACTTGTTTTTCGGCGGTTTCACACCTCCATACATTTGCACTTACGAATATTGGTAAGATGCTTGGTCAGCCTGTAAGTCCGTTGGTAAGCCCGTGCTGAAAGGGTGTTCCCGGTAAGGTGGTCCCATCGTTCCTATTCATATTTGCAATATTCTGGTAAACTCCGCCCTATGCTTGTAACAAATATGTATATGTATGTAGAATATAGAAGTATCCGTAAGTAGCTATATAAGTAATTACTATGTAGCAGTATGTATCTGTATCCGTATACCGTATAGTACTATTCACCGTCGTCTGCCGACGCTAAACAACAAACATTCATCAACAACCGACAAGACCACGTGGAGGGACCCACACTCCACCAAGACTCCATTATTGACAACAGTCAAAGCTATTTTCAATCATGGCCGACAACCTGCAAAGGCAAATGAAATGCAAATTCAAATTCAACTCAAATGCAGATTCAAGACAAATGACATTCAAATGTAAATTCATTTTCTCTCTATAAATAGGTAGATTCAAATGTAAACAAATCATCAAAAACCAATCATAAAATAATCGCAGCTCTGATACCAAAATCCAACCCAGGATATAAATTGAAAAAATTGAAATAATTTTAACGAATGCTTACTTGAAATTACTCTTGAAAACTTGTATTTGAAACGTGAAATTTGAAACTTGAAATTTGAAGATACAAGAGAAGATATAAGGGCTAGAGAGCTCGGCTTTTGCTATATCTAAATTGAAAAAATTGAAATAATTTTAACGAATGCTTACTGGAAATTCCTCTTGAAAACTTGTATTTGAAACGTGAAATTTGAAACTTGAAATTTGAAGATACAAGAGAAGATATAAGGGCTAGAGAGCTCGGCTTTTGCTATATCTTTTTTGCTATGGTTGTTTTTCTCTCTTGTTTTTTTTGGTTTACATTAGACGCGACCTATTTATAGAGAGAGAAAATGAATTTACATTTGAATTGAATTTGTCTTGAATCCGCATTTGAGTTGAATTTGAATTTGCATTTCATTTGCCTTTGCAGGTTGTCGGCCATGATTGAAAGTAGCTTTGACTGTTGTCAATAATGGAGTCTTGGTGGAGTGTGGGTCCCTCCACGTGGTCTTGTCGGTTGTTGATGAATGTTTGTTGTTTAGCGTCGGCAGACGACGGTGAATAGTACTATACGGTATACGGATACAGATACATACTGCTACATAGTAATTACTTATACAGCTACTTACGGATACTTCGATATTCTACATACATATACATATTTGTTACATGCATATGGCGGAGTTTACCAGAAAATTGCAAATATGAATAGGAACGATGGGACCACCTTACCGGGAACACCCTTTCAGCACGGGCTTACCAACGGACTTACAGGCTGACCAAGCATCTTACCAATATTCGTAAGTGCAAATGTATGGAGGTGTGAAACCGCCGAAAAACAAGTAACATGAACCATTTTTTTATGCCTTTTGGACTAAAAAATGTTTGATCGCTATCCCAACTTGAACCCTCCAATTCGTCAACATAGCACAACTGAACTACAAACCGAGATTCGTTCACTCAAAGCACAAGTCAAAGAACTCAAAGAACGCGTATTTTCTGTAGAAACAAAGAATTTGGAGTTAGACACTCAAATTGCATTATTACAATTGCGGACTTCGAAAGGTAAAGAAATTCTTCCAGACTCCTCTATTCCCGATTTTCCATTTGCCGAAATTCCTATGCCAGGTACAAACCCGCAGGATTCCAAGTTTATTTCTATTATAGATAAAATTACATTTCAAAAATGGAATATTTATGTTACAATTTCAATTGGAAATTTTAAAGCTACATTCACAGCTATGCTAGACAGCGGAGCCGATCAAAGTTGCATCAAAGATGGATTAATTCCAACAAAATATTACGTCCTACAAACGAATCATTAGTTACTGCAAACGGTATGCCTCTACAGGTCAAAGGTAAACTTGTCAAAACTGCCATTTGCAACGATCATTATTGTTTCAAACATCAATTCATTGTTGTTAGTGATTTAAATACTGAGATCATTCTGGGTACTCCATTCCTTACTCAAATCTATCCCTTTTGGGTTAATCACCATGGTTTAGGTACCAAAATCATGGGTAATCCAGTTGTTTTCAAATTTTTGAACCCTGTCAAACAAAAAGAATTATTTTTGTTACAAGAAAATTCTATTTACAAACAAATTAATACTATTCAACGATTTCAGAATAAAATTAATTTTTTAAAAGACGATCTTTCTTATACACGAATTGAAGAACAACTGCAAACTCCTCAAATTCAACAAAGAATTTTAGCATTTCAAAATTTACTTACAAAAGAAGTTTGTGCTGATATTCCAAATGCTTTTTGGGATCGCAAACAACATATTGTTTCGCTTCCTTATGCAAAGGATTTTTCTGAGACAAACATACCTACAAAAGCCCGTCCCATTCAAATGAATCATGAGTTACTTGAAGTATGCAAAAAAGAGATTCAAGATTTACTTGCAAAGAAATTAATTCGCCCCTCCAAATCACCATGGAGTTGCGCTGCATTTTATGTTATGAATCAAGCGGAAAAGGAACGCGGTGTTCCTCGGCTCGTCATCAATTACAAACCCCTCAACAATGTTCTTCAATGGATCCGGTATCCCATTCCAAACAAAAAGGATTTACTCAAACGTCTCTATAATGCAAAAATATTTTCCGAATTCGATATGAAATCAGGTTTCTGGCAGATTCAAATTGCTGATCAAGATCGCTACAAAACCGCATTCACAGTTCCCTTTGGGCATTACGAATGGAACGTTATGCCTTTTGGACTCAAAAATGCTCCTTCTGAATTTCAACATATTATGAATGATATTTTCAATCCTTATACTACATTCCTTATTGTTTATATTGATGATGTCTTGCTATTTTCTGAATCACTTGATCAACATTTTAAACACTTACAAACATTTTTTTAGGTTGTCAAACGAAATGGTTTAGTAGTTTCTGCTCCTAAACTTAAATTATTTCAAACTCAAATACGTTTTTTAGGTCATACTATTTACAAAGGTACTATTACCCCTATTCATCGGGCTCTTGAGTTTGCTGACAAATATCCAGATGAAATTAAAGATATCAATCAATTACAAAGATTTCTTGGTTGTCTTAATTATCTATCTGACTTTTTTTCCAAATCTACGTCAAATTTGTGCTCCTTTATACCAAAGATTGCAAAAAGATCCTCCTGCATGGTCTCATACACATACTCAAATTGTTCGCATGCTCAAAGCTAAGGCAAAAACATTACCATGCATGACCATTCCTCATCCATCTGCATTCATGATAGTTGCAACCGATGCATCCGATATAGGATATGGTGGCATCTTGAAACAACGTTTCAATCATTCATCACATGAGCATTTAGTTCGATATCATAGTGATCTATGGCTCGTACCTCAAAAAAATTATTCAACTGTCAAAAAAGAAATTTTAAGTATTGTTTTATGTATTTCAAAATTTCAAGATGATTTATACAACAAACGTTTTCCCTTATGTATTGGTTGCAAATCGGCAAAAGAGATTTTACAAAAGGATGTTCAAAACTTAGTTTCCAAACACATTTTTGCTCGATGGCAAGCTATTCTATCCGCTTTCGATTTTGATATTGAAGACATTAAAGGTTCTCAGAATTTTCTTCCTGATTTCCTAACCCGTGAATTCCTTACAGTTCTTCATCATGAGTAAGCTCCCAGAGAGAGAGAATCCCCACACATTCCAAATTCCCAAAAGTATTCACCCATTTCCTAACCCTTCGCCGTTACCAACGACCACCACCAATATTCCTCCAGTTTCAATCATCCCAGACAACGACGCCTCTCTTGGTCTTCTCATTCACTACGCTAGACATCCACTTACCGAATACTTCAAAGACCACACCATGTTATACTACTGTCTCTTTAACAAGGAACCAGCCCATAGCCCTTTTGATGAAACACTCATTGTCAATTTACCTATGATATTACACTCCCTTGATATGCCTTTTATTCAATTCTGTCATCTCGTACAAATTTATGATACCTTAACATATGGCAGAACCCGAATTCAATATGATATGGGTACATGCTCCTTTTCTTATCATGGCTATAACTATCCTCCTCTGTACCTATACCACAGCTGTGCTGAAGAAATTGAAACGATATGTAAATTTTATCTTCCTCACGCCATCCAGATTCACGATTCGCTCAATGAATATCAAGCTCGAGTTGACCAACACGACTCCCTTTGAGTTCTTCACTTTATTCAAACCAGTCACATGATTCAACGCAGTATTCAACACTTATCTACCGGTGCAGGATCCTCCAACGCCCCAATTCAAACTCCTGTGCCAGACAAAGCATCTGCTCCTCCTACTCCCTCCAAACCTGCATCCTCACATTCAAAGATTACCACCGACGATGCCGATGAAGCGGCTCCATTTCAAGCGTTCCTACGTCTCACAGCATTCCAGCAACAATTCAAACACCCAAAGTCTCACAGTCCTACCTCGTCACAGGATTCATCTACCGCGCCACTTGGTACTGCTCCTATCGGGGGACAAGATCCCTATGAGTTCTCATTGTAATTTCAAAACAAATTGTAATTTCAAAAAAAAAAAAAAAATGGTTCATGTTACTTGTTTTTCGGCGGTTTCACACCTCCATACATTTGCACTTATGAATATTGGTAAGATGCTTGGTCAGCCTGTAAGTCCGTTGGTAAGCCCGTGCTGAAAGGGTGTTCCCGGTAAGGTGGTCCCATCGTTCCTATTCATATTTGCAATTTTCTGGTAAACTCCGCCCTATGCATGTAACAAATATGTATATGTATGTAGAATATAGAAGTATCCGTAAGTAGCTGTATAAGTAATTACTATGCAGCAGTATGTATCTGTATCCGTATACCGTATAGTACTATTCACCGTCGTCTGCCGACGCTAAACAACAAACATTCATCAACAACCGACAAGACCACGTGGAGGGACCCACACTCCACCAAGACTCCATTATTGACAACAGTCAAAGCTACTTTCAATTATGGCCGACAACCTGCAAAGGCAAATGAAATACAAATTCAAATTCAACTCAAATGCGGATTCAAGACAAATTCAATTCAAATGTAAATTCATTTTCTCTCTCTATAAATAGGTCGCGTCTAATGTAAAAAAAAAAAAACAAGAGAGAAAAACAACCATAGCCAAAAAAGATATAGCAAAAGCCGAGCTCTCTAGCCCTTATATCTTCTCTTGTATCTTCAAATTTCAAGTTTCAAATTTCACGTTTCAAATACAAGTTTTCAAGAGTAATTTCAAGTAAGCATTCGTTAAAATTATTTCAATTTTTCAATTTATATCCTGGGTTGGATTTTGGTATCAGAGCTTTTCATTTCACGATTCGCTCAATGAATATCAAGCTCGAGTTGACCAACACGACTCCCTTTGAGTTCTTCACTTTATTCAAACCAGTCACATGATTCAACGCAGTATTCAACACTTATCTACCGGTGCAGGATCCTCCAAAGCCCCAATTCAACCTCCTGTGCCAGACAAAGCATCTGCTCCTCCTACTCCCTCCAAACCTGCATCCTCACATTCAAAGATTACCACCGACGATGCCGATGAAGCGGCTCAATTTCAAGAGTTCCTACGTTTCAAAGCATTCCAGCAACAATTCAAACACCCAAAGTCTCACAGTCCTACCTCGTCACAGGATTCATCTACCGAGCCACTTGGTACTGATCCTATCGGGGGACAAGATCCCTATGAGTTCTAATTGTAATTTCAAAACAAATTGTACTTTCAAAAAAAAAAAAAAAATGGTTCATGTTACTTGTTTTTCGGCGGTTTCACACCTCCATACATTTGCACTTACGAATATTGGTAAGATGCTTGGTCAGCCTGTAAGTCCGTTGGTAAGCCCGTGCTGAAAGGGTGTTCCCGGTAAGGTGGTCCCATCGTTCCTATTCATATTTGCAATTTTCTGGTAAACTCCGCCCTATGCATGTAACAAATATGTATATGTATGTAGAATATAGAAGTATCCGTAAGTAGCTGTATAAGTAATTACTATGTAACAGTATGTATCTGTATCCGTATACCGTATAGTACTATTCACCGTCGTCTGCCGACGCTAAACAACAAACATTCATCAACAACCGACAAGACCACGTGGAGGGACCCACACTCCACCAAGACTCCATTATTGACAACAGTCAAAGCTATTTTCAATCATGGCCGACAACCTGCAAAGGCAAATGAAATGCAAATTCAAATTCAACTCAAATGCAGATTCAAGACAAATGACATTCAAATGTAAATTCATTTTCTCTCTATAAATAGGTAGATTCAAATGTAAACAAATCATCAGAAACCAATCATAAAATAATCGCAGCAACAAAAACAAAACATCCGCTAGAACGAGCCTAGAACGCTCTAGCCTTTATATCTTCTCTTGTATCCTCAAATTTCAAGTTTCAATTACAAGTGTTCACGATTGATTTCAAGTAAGCTTTTCTTTAAAAGTAGTTTGATTTCAAGTAAGCTTTTCTTTAAAAGTAGTTTGATTTATCTCCTGGGTTTTGATTTGGTATCAGAGCCATAGCAGGAAGCATTCATCTTAAACATACTTTGCATATCTTCTCTGCATACATATCATCACTTGTGTTTAGTTCATCTCTGTGTGTTGGTCAGACGTTTGGTCAGCAGATAAATCCGTTGGTAAGCCTGCACGGAATAGGTGTTCCGTGATCGTGCTCCCGTTGGTCCCGCATTAGTAGTTGCATCTAGACACATATAACATTATTTTTATGCATTAAAGATGGCGAATTTGATGAGAAGAATGTTTTCTTCCGGTTCTAGCCTAGATTCAAAACGTATTGTTCAAAGCAAGGAAGAACATATTTTATGTAATTTCAATGACTGGACTATTCCAGAAGAACAAATTGAAACTATTTACAAAGTTGGAACATTTGATTTCAAAACAGCTTTCTCTGTCAAAATTCATGAAGAGACGATGAATATTCAAGAAAAATTTCAAACAATTCCTCTTTTATCAAAAGTGTCATTACAAAAATATGCTGAAAAAGGTTTTCGTTATATTCATTATGGTTTAATTCAAGTTGCTGTTAAACCTTTAGTTCATCTTGGAGTTGATGCTCCTATTTATTTAGCTTTACGCGATAAACGTTTAAAACGCTACAAATCTTCATTACTTGCTATGATTCAAACTAATATTTGTAATGGTCCTATTTATTTCAATTGTGCTCCAAATTATTCTGTTTCTTTAACAGATCCTTTGCTTATGAATTCATTAGTCCTCGATATTCATCTACAAGGCGATGAATTTGAGAAACTCACCGAACAATTCGTAGTTATGTATCGCATATATTATCGATTACTTAGCTCTCAGCTCAATCCACGTTTCAAACTGATTCCTACTTCTCGAGACGAGACTGTCCTTCTCCATATAGAAGCGGAACAGTCAAAAACGTTTTCTCCGAAACGACTCAAATGGCACGAGATTACAATTCCCGAAGAATTTCAGATTGAAAACGCTCAACCGCCTCCTCATATCGAATGTACTGAAATTTCTCAAATTATTGAAGAACCAAATGGCAATATTCTTATCCGATTCAATTCTATGCGAGAACAAGGTTCCTGTTCTCACTTTTCCATTCCGCCAGAACCTAGTAGGTATTCATTTGCAGAGTCAACTTCTACATTTCAAATTCCGCCTCCTATTCATGTACATCATACAGCTCCTATTCCTGAGGTATCTAAGTCTCCTCCATCATCTCCAACTGCATCTCAAATGAAAGGTGAGATTGATGTTATTCATAAGGTTATCAATATTGATTTTGATTCATTAGAAAAAGATATTTTTGATTCTGAAAATGATGAAAAAAGAAATTGGTTTTTTCAATTAGATTCATTTTATCAAGAAAAAAATTAAACAAGAATGGATTTCTAATATTAATCGGTTAAATACACCTTTTGATTTCTTTTGCTGGTTAGAATATTTTTTAATCAAACAAGGTTTTGCAGAAACAAATTTTTTCAAAATTTCCCACATCAATGTTCATACATGTTTAGCAAAAAAATGGAAATTATCTGATGGTAATACTGTCACTCAAATACATCCACCACTCCAATCTCTTCGTACTGACACTCCTTCTGGAGAAATTATTGCTTCTCCATTCAAAAGGGGCAAAGACAATGATGATTCTATTCAAATTGATGATATTAGAAAGATTTATCATCAGAACAATTATTCTAATCAGATCCTACATACTATTGCTACTCAAGTTGATTCGTTATCCTCTGAGATTAAATCACTCCCTAAAGCTAATATTCCTAGATTTCCTGCTAGCTATTCAGCTCCTCATTTCCAACCAAGTACACTATCCAAAGCACAAGCAATTTGAATCTGCCAGAAACCTGATTTCATATCGAATTTGGAAAATATTTTTGCATTATAGAGACGTTTGAGTAAATCATTTTTGTTTGGAATGGGATACCGGATCCATTGAAGAACGTTGTTGAGGGGTTTGTAATTGATGACGAGCCGAGGAACACCGCGTTCCTTTTCCGCTTGATTCATAACATAAAATGCAGCGCAACTCCATGGTGATTTGGAGGGGCGAATTAATTTCTTTGCAAGTAAATCTTGAATCTCTTTTTTGCATACTTCAAGTAACTCATGATTCATTTGAATGGGACGGGCTTTTGTAGGTATGTTTGTCTCAGAAAAATCCTTTGCATAAGGAAGCGAAACAATATGTTGTTTGCGATCCCAAAAAGCATTTGGAATATCAGCACAAACTTCTTTTGTAAGTAAATTTTGAAATGCTAAAATTCTTTGTTGAATTTGAGGAGTTTGCAGTTGTTCTTCAATTCTTGTATAAGAAAGATCGTCTTTTAAAAAATTAATTTTATTCTGAAATCGTTGAATAGTATTAATTTGTTTGTAAATAGAATTTTCTTGTAACAAACATAATTCTTTTTGTTTGACAGGGTTCAAAAATTTGAAAACAACTGGATTACCCATGATTTTGGTACCTAAACCATGGTGATTAACCCAAAAGGGATAGATTTGAGTAAGGAAGGGAGTACCCAGAATGATCTCAGTAGTTAAATCACTAACAACAATGAATTGATGTTTGAAACAATAATGATCGTTGCAAATGGCCGTTTTGACAAGTTTACCTTTGACCTGTAGAGGCATACCGTTTGCAGTAACTAATGATTCGTTTGTAGGTACGTAATATTTTGTCGGAATTAATCCATCTTTGATGCAACTTTGATCGGCTCCGCTGTCTAGCATAGCTGTGAATGTAGCTTTGAAATTTCCAATCGAAATTGTAACATAAATATTCCATTTTTGAAATGTAATTTTATCTATAATAGAAATAAACTTGGAATCTTGCGGGTTTGTACCTGGCATAGGAATTTCGGCAAATGGAAAATCGGGAATAGAGGAGTCGGGAAGAACTTTTTTACCTGTCGAAGTCCGCAATTGTAATAATGCAATTTGAGTATCTAACTCCAAATTCTTTGTTTCTACAGAAAATACGCGGTCTTTGAGGTCTTTGACTTGTGCTTTGAGTGAACGAATCTCGGTTTGTAGTTCAGTTGTGCTATGTTGACGAATTGGAGGGTTCAAGTTGGGATAGCGATCAAACATTTTTGAAATACTGAAAGGTTCAATGAGTCGAGCAGAACTGGATTCTTCTAGAAGAATGAGGGTTCTGAGTTTTTCAAGTTGTCTTTTTTGGGCTTCAGGAGGAAGGTCTTGAATGATATCAAAAATGAGTTCCTTTTGATCTTTGGCTGTATTGTCAGAAGAATGTTTTATCATATTGATAACTTTGCAAGCACAAGGAGAAGAAATATTATCGTTATCGGTGCTGCTGAAGTGTTGGTAATCGTCCGGTTGAGGATCAGAAGATAAATCGTCTTGAATCAAGGAGATATGCAATTTCTCCTTTAAGTCTTTGTCTAATTCTTGAAATTGATCAAGAATCTCATCGATCTTCTTGCTGCGACAAACATTAGCTTTATGACCTGGTTTGCCACATTTGTAACAGGTGATTTTGTTGAAAGTGGGTTTTTTGTAATGGGATTTACGAGGAGAGTGTAAAATTCTGGAGAAGATGGTTTGAAACGACGAGAATAGAATCGTCTTCTTGAATACCGAGGTGTGTTTCGGAAGGAACGTTGTTGTCATTTGAGGTGAGCAGAAGGGGCCTTAATACCTGTGATTCCAAAAGCTTCGCAAAAGGAACCGAGCTCGCGACGCTCGCTACCATATTTGGCTTGAAATTTCAATTCTTGGCATGCAGATAAAGCTTCTTGTTTAACGAATGCAAAGAGTTGTCCATAAGTTATAATATTGAAATCAATTTGTTCTAAACCCATTTCTTTTTTAAGATTTGTAATAATACGTTGAGAAAACAAGTTGGGTAAACCAGTAATGAATTTTTCTTTCCAAAAAGGTACATTGCAATCAGGTCGTTTGAGAACATATGTCAAAAACATATCTTTGTACCAACGAAAATCTGTTAAAGTGGGGCATCGTAAATTTGTTAAAAATATTTTGGCAGAAGATAATTCTTCTTTTGGATTTCCAACAAAATGCATGGAAATAGTAATAAGTAAAAAATCACATGCATCATTTTCTAATGAAATGTTACCGTGTTCATCCTTGTGTTCAATAGCATGATCGAGAATGGCTATTTTGTCTTCAAGGGTTAATGAATTATCCCACTAATATTTTAATTGCCCTGTAAAGCCGGCAACTAAAAAGATTGCTGCTTGTTTCTCAGGAATGTTGTGAACTTTGTACGCCATCTTTGCCATACCCATTTCTTGTAATGTGTTGAGTATTTCGTATTCACTTTTGCCATCGATATTCCAGTTTGTAATAGAAGAGCCATCATAATGAGACGTATGAAACTTAGCACGTTCTTCATATTGAATATCCGGAGGAGTAGGTCGTGGATAATAATTCCTTGTATCGGCCTGTTTCCAGCGTGGATTTGAAAATCGATGAGATTTGAACTGACGAATTTTGTTAACCTCAGCAGGGTCTAAGAAAGAATCTTCAACTTGGTGAATTTTTGAAATGAATTCGGTTGAGGAAGAAAGACTAGAGGCTTCACTAGAAGAACTTAAGGCGTCGAGGTTGGCCTCATCTATGGCATTGATTTTGGATGTGCTAGGAAGATTTGAATTAATGTTGTCTAGCGTTTGCAATATTTTGTGTAGTAAAGAAGAAGAAGGTGTTGATGGCAGGGAAGATGTGGGGCG
Organism: Catharanthus roseus; assembly: GCA_028651295.1. Classification (NCBI taxonomy): domain Eukaryota; kingdom Viridiplantae; phylum Streptophyta; class Magnoliopsida; order Gentianales; family Apocynaceae; genus Catharanthus; species Catharanthus roseus. The sequence continues at coordinate 5,848,215 of JAPQWS010000076.1, read as the reverse complement.
TATAAGGGTTGTCTCTTGTGCTTTGGATAGTGTACTTGGTTGGAAATGAGGAGCTGAATAGCTAGCAGGAAATCTAGGAATATTAGCTTTAGGGAGTGATTTAATCTCAGTCCCCCAAACAGACAATAAAACAATCTCAATGATTACCGACAATAAAGGGAAAAATTTTTGCAATCAATCAAGAAAAACACCGAGGCACAGATACTTGGAGTCTTCATAGGAGTCAAGCCAGGCTTGAGTTTTGGTTTTTCAGAGAAAAACATAAATCACAAAAATTTGGTCCGTTATCAGAGATATAAACAGCAGAATATATATCCAGACAATAAACGAAAGGAAAATAAAAAGTAGTAACAGTGACCTGTGCCAGATTCACGGAACTCAACAGTTCCCGTGAGTCTAGAAGCAACCTGGGAGGTTTCGGATGACGTCTGGGACGATGGAGGAATGTAACGAACACTAGATACCAGAAAGATCAAATCTCCTTCTGGCTCTGATACCACTGTTGAGAAGGGTTACACTGGTGATCAGCCCTATTACATAAACAATACCTCTACAAAACTATTACAAAAACAACGGAAGAATAGAATATAAGTATCTAATCTATTACAAATAACCGAATAATGGAATCGGATAACAACTCTTTAAATGGCCCTTCAAAATCGGATGAGGTGTTCGAAAAACGAACTACCGATTCTTCTTCAATCCAAAGTACCTGCAAAAGTCAAATGACAGTCTGATGAGTAGGCAAAAATCGGATGCCCGATTTTGCTAGCAAAAGAAATAATCGAACGACCAACTCTCAAAACAGGACGTCCATTTTAAAAAATGGACTACCAACACAGAAAATCGGACAACTGGTTTTTGTGTAAAAGAGGGGAACAAAGATACTCTGATGCCAAAAACGGACGAAGAAATAATTTTGATTCTCGATCAAACCCTCAGAACAATGGATGAGCCTCATACAATAACAATCTTATCTCTCACTCTTGGTTCTCTTCTTCAAAAGCCACCCAAGCACGCAGTCAACCAATAATGACGACTAACGGTGGCAGCAACAGAAGAATTCACAGAAAACAGGAAGTAACAGAGGAATAAGAAACTGCAGAGAAGAAGAGAGAAAAGAATGTAAGCTTCACACTGAGTTATATTAGTCACCTCATCTTAGCAATAGGAAGGATTAGAGTATTTATAGAGTTCCTAAGGTAGCACATTTAACAACAGATAAGCCATCTAGAAGAATCGTTCAAAACAGAATAGCCAAGTACTTGGAAGACTTATTCAAAAGACCAGCAGCCAAGTCACCTGGGGAAGACACAAGAAGAGATTGAGCTGTTGCCAGCCCGGCCCGCCCGACATCTTGGTCAAAAACAAATAAACTCATCCTATTTGGGTTGTGAGGCTCAGTTCAACTCATCATAAGATATAAGAACATGGTTTAAAAAGAAAAGAAAAAGTTTGTGAACAAAGGCCCAACTGGCCTACATGAATTATTAGAAAGAATAGAGTAATTAGAGTATGCAAGTTTTGTAGGTTCCTCATAAAAAGGTGGGGTTGAATGTAGCTGGTACAATCTACTATGCATTAAAAGGTTTTTAGAGAATGCTCCAGATGTTTTTCATGTTAATAAATACCCATACTTTGCAGGTTAAACTGAACCTTATAACTTTTTCTTGTAATACCCCATACATGTTTCTTTTTATTGTGTCGTATTTAAGTAATTTTGAAATTTATGACAGATGAGTAAAGAATGGTTTACTGTTAATACCTTTGAGGAGTTCAGGATGGGTATTTTCTCTGATGATGTTGATAAGGGTGGAGTTGATGGTGGTGTCGAGGGTGATATGGATGAAATAATATGCACAGATATAGGTGTAATAGAACATGAAAGAACACCAGAACAACGTGAAATTTCCGAGAAAAACAGTGAGTTTGAAGTTCATCCTAAACCAGAAATTCCACAATAGCCCCCTTAACACATTGAAAACTAACACGATCAAGCTAAAAATAAGAGAATATTTTTTGTGGTGAAGAATCTTACGAAACTGATGATGGTGTGTTTTTAGATTAAAACTTTGAATTAACTGATGATGATAAACAGACTGAGACTTTTGTTAAAGAAGGTTTAGAAAAGTTTGAGGAGAACTTGATTAAGGAGGTTTCAATACTAAGTTTGCTGGGAGATATTAGTGAAGAATCTCTTAGAGCTAAGGAAAAGAAGGGTGAAGAATCTTAAGGAGCTGAGGAAAAGAAGCGTGGGATAGGAGAGTGTTCAAATGCTCAAGAAGTTAGAAATTATGCGAAAAAGGTTGTGGTGATTATAAAAAAATGGAGCAGGATAGATGGGAGAATTAAAATTACTGATATCATATCTACTATAAACATGAGGGGTATACCTGGGCAGGAATGCCTATCTGATGATTCAGATATGTATTTTGCTGAATCACAATCATCTACTGATGAGAAAGGGCATTCTAGTAAAAAAGAAAGGGGCAGTGTATACAACAAGGAGGCTTCAGGTTATAACCCTAAGCTCAAGACTGGGTTGAGGTTCAAGAACAAAGATGATTTGATGGAGGCCATACTGCACCATGGCATCATCAATGGGAATGACATTAAATTCATTAAGAATGATCTCATTAGAGTAACAGCACAATGCAAGGTTAACAATTGTCGTTAGCGTGTTCATGAAAGATGTGTGCTTAATACTGAAGGGTGTATGATTAAGACCTTGAATCCTAAACACTCATGTGGTACAAATTTGAACCACAATTTCGCAACAGCCAGGTACTTAACAGGAAGATATGTGGATGATTTTAAATTTGTGACGGGTGTAGATGTTCAGGAGTTCAAATCTAAGATACAGCCATAATTGATAGTGAACATTTCTCGGTCTGAAGTGTACAGGGTAAAATTAGAGGCTATGAAAAATATTGAAGGAAGTTACAAATACCAATACAAACTACTCTAGAATTTTTGTGAAGAATTAAGTAGAAGTAATCCTTGAACATCAGTGTATCTGAATTTTTCTGGTGATTTGTGTACTGGGAAGATAGTTTTAAAAAGAATCTATGTCTGTTTAAATGCATTGAAAGTGGTGTTCAAATCTGGATGTAGGAATTTGTGGGGTTAGATGGAACTTTTCTCAAAGGTCCTCATCCGGGTGTGCTGCTTACAGTTGTGGGAATTGATGCTAATAATGGCATCTGTCCGATGGCAAATGCTGTTATGGAAGGAGAAAATAAATCAACTTGGAGATGGTTTATTAAGTACTTGATGGCTGATATTTCAATTACGGATCCATAGGAGTGGTGTTTAATGTCTAATAGACAAAAGGTAAAGATCCTAAGCTCTTTGATTCATATTTCTAAACTATTTTTTCTAACAATATGCTCGAGAATTGTCAAGAGGATGGAGCAGTTGAAGAGATATTCAGGAACATGCTATGCTTCATATTGTGGTGGTAGAAAATTTGAGGTAAAACAAACTGACCTTACTGAATTTGCAGTGAATACAAAAATGAGAGTTTGCAGTTGTCGAAAATGGCAGCTTTCAGGCATTCCTTGTATACATGCTTTCGCTGCTTTAGGATTCGAGGGTGAAGACCCTGAGTTATATGTGGCTAAATGCTATTAAATATTAGGCTTATAAGAGGGCATAAGAGCCAATCATTAACCCCATAAAGGGGCCTAACAATTGGCCAAAATCCAGCAAACCTTAGCTGCTTCCACCAAAAAATATCTAACTACTAGCTGGTAGGCCAAAAGGAAAAAGAAGAGCTGAAATGGTGAGAAGGGATACATAAATTATAAGAGTGGTGTTCAACGAATGAATAGGGCTGAGAATATGGCCCCATATTAGGGTACAAATTGTAGGAAAACTGGTCATAATAGTAGGAAGGGTCCAAAAAGACTTGGAGAAAACAACAATTCAGCTTTTCCAAAGTAAGGAACGTGGCACAACATGAATAAATGTCACAATTTTGGGGAGCTAGGACACAATAAACAAGGCTGCAAGAATGAACCACCTGACAAAACCAAGGAAAAAGACAACAAAAGGATCAAAGCTGGAGTAGAAAATTCAGTCCAATCCCCCACTTTTGATCTAGTCCAACAACAAGCCACAATTATTGAAAAGGTTCTAATAGATTCTTTAATATTAGCTTTTTTGTTTCTATCATTCTCTTTAACACTTGTGGTTATTTCTATGCAGCCTACTTGCAAGTTGATCAATGCCCCTCTACTTAAAGCAATGTGGCTGAATATGAGGTAGTATTACATGCTCCTTCAATTTCATTCATTTTATTTCTAACACTTGTGATCATTTCTACGCAGCCCACTTATAATTGACAAAATTCCAATAAAAGCCCCTCAACTCAAGTCCATGTGGTCGAAGATGAGGTACAAAAGCAACTCATTTGAATTTCTTTGGATTTTCGATTTTTATTCCTATTTATTAAATCTAACTAATGCTTGTTTATTTTGTATGCAGCATGAGGAGAAAAAGGCAAGAAGGCCAACTGAATGTGGTTTTTCTGGCGAAGTTGGTCATATTTGGCCGAAGTGCACAAAGCTTGGCTCTTATGTCCATCCAAAGATCAGTCTTGCAGACATGAAGTTTAAGAACAATGACTGAATCAACTTTAAAGACATGTATTTTATTTAAGAATTGCACACATAAGAATTCACAAGCAAAGAAAGAGTTAGTTTCATTAGCATAGAAATTCACTTCTTCACTCTTTTCAAGTACAACTATCTCTTTTTCTCTTTGCTCTTCTTTCTACTCTCTCGTTTTTCAATGAAGCACTCATTTTCTTTTACTCTCTATTTTTCTCAAGCTCCCTCTCTTTCTCTTTTGAACACTCAAAATTTCACTCTCTTTTAAAATGATAGAGATGGAATCAAAGATACATAATCTCTCTTTTTCTTCCACTCTTTCTTTTTATTTATTTTCAATACTTCTTCCACTCATGATACAACAAGGTTCCTCTTTGGATGCCTCTTCCACAAAAAGAATTACAATACTTTCTTCAACTACCTCTTGAGCTTGTGGAAGCTCATCTACTTTTTAAAATTCTTCAATCATTGATGGTTTCAAAGTTTCTACATTTGCAACTCCTTGAGGTGACATGGAAAGTTTTTTTTTCTCCAGACCTTTTAGCTTTTATAATGCTTTTTTCCTTTTTCTCTTGATGACATATTCTTACCATGTCTTTCAACTTCTTTTGCTCTTCATAAATTCGTGAGGCACCATAGAATTTAAAATAAATCTCTTGTCATCTTTGGTGAAGTTGTAAGAATTCGTGTCCCTGTTGTATATAGCTTTCCTATCATTCATCCAAGGACTTCAAAACAATAAATGACCCGCTTGCATGGGTGCTACATCACATAACAGAATATCTTTATATGTTCCTTTAGAGATAGACACACACACACTTGCTTAGTGACTTTGATCTCATCACTATCATTCAACCAATGACATATGTAAGGCTTAGGATGTTCAAGAAGAGGCAAATTCAACTTTTCCCAAAGGTAAGTACTAGCCACATTAGCACAACTACTACCATCAACAACAAGATTGAAAAGTTTGTCCTCCACATGGCATTTGAGATGGACTACATGCTCATTTTCATTTTTCCTTCCATAAACATTTTCATCATATAAGCTCTCAAAGTAAACTTCTCCACCATAACTATGATGATACTCTTCATAACAATCATAAGGACTCTTCTCATAATAATCATATTTAGCATTATCTCTATCATAACCCCAATAATCATCATAAGAAGTATGCCCATAAGATTTAGTATAAGAAGAGATGTTACTAACTCCATTATGTCTTTTAAAAATGAAGTTTCCATAATCATCATATCTTCTATAAATAAGGTTTCCATGTCCATGATTGCTTCCACCATAGGCATTGACTCTATTGCCACTACCGTGATGGAAGTTATACATATCTCTTGCAAGCTTAGATTGACAATCCTCTTGTTTGCTCTTTGCTGCCATCCTTTTCCAGGATGGATTAGACCAATTGTACTCCATTTATTTATTGTTTACACCTGCACAAAAAGGTTAGAAAACAAGAAAAGATGTTGTGTTATGTGATGTAGACTAAGTGTTTGGCCTCTATTGATGATTACTCGGCTCACTCGTGTTTAGCGCTCTTTATTGCCTTTTATCAAAACAAGTTCACCCTCTTGCCTTTTCCAAAAAATCAATACTGAAGTCTCTATATGATCCTTCAAACATCTTAACCAACTCAAACTAAGAGCAACAATCCCGAGCAAGTAAATCAATTAATTCACTTAGTTGGATAAGTGTTCAAAGAGGCAAAGTCTCAAACACTTGAGGTGTAAGAATTTCAGAAAATGTAATCTATGGAAAAGAGACAACAAACATCATTGATCATCAACAAAATATTAGAAACACACAAGGAAACAATTTAGAAATAAAAAACAAAGCAATTCAGAACAATTAGTCTAAACAAAGAACACAAGAGTATTAAAACAAATTTTCTAAGAAATAGGGGATAATGACACCTTGTCACAACAATAACTCAAAAACTACAAATCCAAATAAGATTAAACCACTTCAAAAAGATTTCTCACTCGACGACGATGAATTTAAGCACAAAGTTCATTCGAAGTTAATTAGTATAGCACAAGATATGCTCGGATTAATCCACACTTTTTTCGTAGTCGCGATTCCGAAACATATTCCACAATTAGATCAAATTGAGAAAATCTTATTTCAATTGAATCCTAACTCAAAAGACAACATCTCCATCACAAAACATCAACAAATTCACACATAATGCGATCGATTTTTCAATTAATTTTCGAATTGATTTTTTGTACTTAATATTGCATGATCTTTATGTTTGATCAAGTACTTCTTTTTTTCTTCAACGAATTAGAACAACTTACAACACAAATTGACCTTTATTTAGAGGTTGTGCTGATACCACTTTGATGTATATCCTCTTTTTATTATAGATTGGATTCCACACCTTTTCAAGATCACCTCCTTCGATGAAGAACCTCTATTGAGGATTTTGTAGTTTCAACACTCCAATAGAAACCTATGAGGATCTAAGCTTCATAAATCCAATATTGAGAGGCAAAACTCATTCCAAATTTAATGGAAAGAACCTTTAGGAAACTAAGGCTTCAAAACTCAAATTACAAAAACTAGAAGATCTCGGATTAATTGAATATAAAAATAAGAACTCTAAGACTCGATTAAAGAAAGGAATTGGATGATCATTGATTCCATAGATTCCACATCTAAGGCAAACAATTGTTCACAAACTATGGAGATTAACCCTTAGCAAGCTAATTAAGAACGGTGAAGAACCTTGGATACAAAGGAGAATTCCTCTCACAAATTTCAGCAAAAATATCCTTAGTTACAAATGAGATTGTAATTGGGTATTTATAGGCTAAGGTCTAAACCTAACCTATCTAGTGATTAATGGCTACAAAGTACCCATTAACCCCTTGACTAAAAGTTGAAAATAAGTTCAAACAATAAAAGCCCGCCTAAAGATTAGAAAGTATATATTTTCCCCGAGCCTTACCGGTGACGGTAGGGTGCAACCTACTGGACGCAATAGGGTGTTGGTTTCCAAACAGTTTCTATCCAAAAGCCTACCGGCGATGGTAGGGGCAGGGGCTACCATCGGTGGTAGGTGTGCTCTTCTCCAATACTTAGCCATTTTCATATCCAATTTGCTCCCTTAAATGATCCTTACTTTTTGTACAAATTGAAAGCAACTCGGAAGCCTTCCCTTGATCTTTAAAACCTTCAAGCTCTACCATCAAAGCATTGTCCATGTAAACAACCATGCCATTATCTACATTTCCATTATTATCTTTGATCTTCTTCGACCATGCACTAGTGAATGGTCCAAGCAGTAACTTTTTAGTTTCTTGGCCTCCCGATCTACATCATACACCTTCCCAAGATCAGCTCATTTGATTAAGAACCTCTATTGAGGATTTTGTACTTTCAACACTTTAATAGAAAGCCTATGAGGATCTAAGCCTCATACACCCAATATTAAGAGGCAAAACTCATTTCCAATTTAATAGAAAGAACCCTGAGGAAACTAAGATCTCAAAACCCCAACTAGACGAACTAGAAGACCTAGGTTTAATTAATTCTAAGAACAAGAACTCTAAGAATCAATTAAAGAAGGTATTTGATGATCAATGGATCCATAGATTTGACGATCTAGGCAGTCAATTGTTCACAAAACTAAGGAAAGAAACCCATAACAAGCTAACTAAGAAGGGTAAAGAACCCCAGAGACAATGGAGAATTCCTCTCACAAATTTTAGTAAAATATCAATGTTAGTTACAAATGAGTTTATAATTAGGTATTTATAGGCTAAAGTCTTACCATAACTATTCTACTCATTGATGGCTTAAATATCCATTAAACCCTTGACTAAAAGCTAGAAAAACAAGTTCGAACAATAAAATCCCGACTAAAGATCTTATAGGCACTTCTCCACCAGGACCCTACTAGTGACGGTAGGGTGAAACCTACCGGACGCAGTAGGGTGTTTTCTTCCAAGCCATTTCCATCCAGAAGTCTAACGGTGACGGTAGGGGCAGGGCTACTGTTAGTGGTAGGTATACTCTTCTCCAACACTTAGCCATTTTCACATCCAATTTGCTCCCTTGAGTAAGCCTTGCTTATTGTAAAAATTGAGAGCAACTTAGAAGCTATCCCTTAATCTTCAAACCCTTCAAGCTTGTTATTCAAATCTTTCTCCATGTAAAGAACCAAGCCATGAACCACATTTACATTATAATTCTTGAGTTTTTTCACCCGATCTCTAGTGAGTGGTCCATGATTCAACTCCATAGGTCCTTAAGTTTCCTGATCCATATCAACCTGGGAGAAGATAGCCCGACTAGGAAACAAGTGTACATCTAACAAGGACTATTTTGAGCACATTACTGTGAAAGTTAATGAGAATTGGAGAAAACGCTTAATAAAGAGAAAGGGAAAAGAAAAAATGGTGGATATTCCCATTTGAGGGTAGTGATAGTGAAAAAGATGATGAGGAAGAAAAAAAATTGAGTGATGAGGGTGTAGAAGAAGGATTTGAGGAAGGAAAAGAATTTGGAAGGTTTTTCAGAGTGAGGAACCTAAAAAAATCCCTGAAAGAGACAATAGTGTGGAGAAAGATGATAGAATATATCTTGAGTTTTCTGAAACAAAGAAGAGAAAAAAAAAGGCTCAGAAGAATATAGTGAAGAAGATGGAATTGATGCAAACTCTAAGGGGGAGTTAGATTTGCTAAAGTATGTGGTGCTAAAGGAAAAACTATTAAAGAGTAACAGTGATAGTGAAGCTAGACTTGCTTGTCTAGCTAATCCGCTTAGCAGTAGTAAGAATTTGAAATATCAGTGAAGAATGTGGTAGAGTGAGACCATCAAAGTAAAAGGAGAAGGAATATTTGCAACTAAGGGGAAGGAAGAGATTGATGAAGTTAAGAATATGAGGAGCTAAAATAGATGCAAAAAGGGCATAAAGAACAAGAAGTCCATTAAAGGGACAAGAAAGAGTCTATGAGAGTCTGGTGGAGATAAAAATGAAATTCAACTTAAGTTTGATGAGACATAATTTTTTGAGTAAAACTCTTTTTGTACCTCTTTTAGCGTAACGTCTGAAAAGTTAAAGACATAGATCTGTGGAACTAAATGACAAACATAATGCCTTAACCTAAAGTAGAGTCACATTCCTGTCATAAAATCCTTTGGGTGACCAAAGCATTTCCATGAAATATTTGACATCAACGGCTGACTAGGACAACCTGAATTTGTGTTGACGCGTGTCTACTTGACTTATGTGCATAAAAGCTGATTTTTGACATCTCATGTCTTACATTCTTTTAGCTATTAAACAAAAGGTTATCCAATCTTTATCCAAAAGATTGATGGCTAACTTTCTCTTCTGTCCCAAGGTCCTTTAATGAGCAGTTGATAAAGGCTGGGAAATAAGTTATAAGAGAGAAATTCGAGCAGATTTGCTTCAACAAATGGCACATCAAGTCAAATCTCTTGTATGAAAAAGAGAAATATTTTACTCATTTACATCTCTCATTACTTCTCTCAATTTCTTAAAGGAGCATTTATGAGAATCAAATAAAAACTAAAGAGAGAAAAGGGGGCTAATTCATCCAGATTTTCATCAAAATTGTAGCCTAGAAATTAAAATCAGCCAAGGGAAAAGCTAATTCTGTAGTAATTTTTATTTACCTACTTTTTTTTTCTCTCTCTATCTTCTCTTAGGTATAAAAAAGAAGGTACTCCTTCATTTATTCCTAAGAAAATCTTCCTAACTGAACAGGTGAGCTCCGTTTTGCAATATAACACTCCACCTAAATATAAAGATCCTAGTATCCCTACTATCTCATGCCTTATTGGTAATCATAAAATAGATAGGGCACTCCTAGATTTAGGTTATAGTGTTAATTTGATTCCGTACTCTGTTTATGAAGAGTTAGGATTGGGGAAATTGCAACCAACTGAAATAACCTTACAGTTAGCTGATAGATCAATCAAGGTACCTAGGGAGAGGATATATGACGTTCTTTTTCAAATAGATAAAGGCATCTTCCCTGTAGACTTCATAGTCTTAGATATGGTTCTTGGTAGGCCTTCTAAGAATCATATCCCCATTATTCTAGACCATCCTTTCTTGGCTACTGCTAATGCCACTATCAATTGTAGAACTGGGGTTATGGATGTTTCTTTGATGAATATGAGGGTTAGATTAAATATCTTTAAAGCTTCTTCACAACCTTCTATGGAAGATAATTCTGGTTGCTATTTGGTAGATGTAATTGATGAATTAATTGAAGAAACTCTACATCTAATATGTTCAAAAGAATATACTTCTATTGAGAAGGAAAACCTAATGTGCACTGATGATGTCAATTCTAATCTTGCTTGATTGCTCCATTCAAAACTTGGATTGTGAATCATGAGCCTAATATGAGAAAAATAGATCCTGGTTGAATAAAAAAGAATTAGGGAGTCTAGCTAAAGACTTTAAATTTAGCGCTTTTGGGAGGCAACCCAAATTTTATTTTGTTTATTTGTTTTATACATCTTTTTTTATTATTTATTTTTATTTCACTTGATTGGTAGAAAGGTATGAAGTTTTTATTTTGTAGGGTAATCAGACAACATATTATTATGATAGAGATGACAGAGATGATCTACTACTCTTGCGAACATGCATTAATATTGCTTCTTCTACCAGGTTGTGTTGTTCTTTACGTTGTCTCTTCCCTACTCTTGATATTCTTTTATTACATTGTGGACAATGTATGGTCTACGTGTGTGGGAGAAGATACGTTTGTTTTGGTGTCAATTTTTTTCTATTATTATTTCTCAACTTTCTTGTTCAATTATTGCTGGATTTTTTATTTTATTTTATTTTATTTATTTTTCTACATTATTTTGAGAAAAAAACTCAAAATTATGATTTCACTTGAAGAATGATTCTTTTTGAGTTCCTTTAAAAATGTCTTGAATAAGTTGAGAAAGTACTTATTTTCTTGTTTTTAATTAGGGTAATGGACTTATATTCTATATCTGTTATAACTTTTGCATGACTTACACTTGAGGACATGGGCCATTGTTAGTATTTAATAAATCCTTTACATTAGTTTTTAGTTGCATAGAGTTGATGAATCTCTTCCTTACATTCTAGAACTTACTTGAGTACTTCTTAAGGCGAAATAGAAGGTTTCCCTTATTTAACTTAGAGATGACGATCATAGGCCTTGACATCCTTCTCTGAAGGTGCAGCATTCGTCTATCGGTCTGGCGGTCTTAAGACTTACGGGTTGACACCGTGGACGCGGCTTCTATTGAGAATGAAAATGCGTCTCCTTCTGGTAAGGGCAAGAAAGGGGGAAAGGAGGATTGCTAACAGCTCGACGGAGAGGGTTTTGGTGTATCGGTTCATGTGTAACGTACAAGGACCGTAAGGGCGGGTACGATCCTGTTATCCAGAAAAGCAAGAATAGCTACAAAAAGCTAAGAAAACAAGGAATTACGTATATGATCCTGAAACTGGTGCAGGATATCGTTCAATCGTCGGTACCTATAGGTTAGAAGGGTTGTACCTGGGGCGATGCGCACAGGAACGAGCATTCACACCAGACAAGAAGGCAAGGATTGGCATTTCTCATGGGAGGAACTAAAAACTCGGCTCATGGGGGTGTCGCCAAGGGATGCCGTGGGTCATCCTAACCGGTGTCCGAATTGAAGTCGGACCGGTTCAACATTCTGAGCCGGGACTTTCCTCACGGAAGGAAAGCACCCAGAAACCAGGAACTAAGGCTCTATGTTTGTGAGTGGCACGCCGCGAAGAAGGTGGCTCCATACCTCAGCAATGCTTTCGTTGGAAATTTGGAATGTAGGTTCTAGGAAAGGTAAATTTTTAAGGGGAAATCGATGAAAAGCGGAGAGAGTTCTTCAGGGCGGCGAGGGGGGAAATGGCGCTCTTAATTTTTGTGCGCGCGTTTTTTTTTCCCGGTACCGGCCTTACTCGATTTCCTTTCTGATAGGAAATCGCGGCCGGCTCCAACCCCGCTTCGCTGCGCTTCGCCCAAGAAGGACATTCTCTCATGGACCCCCACGCTACTTCTTTTTGGGAATACGCGTGGGGGGCAGTGAGGAATGAATAGAGGGCTTCCTACACTAGGATTCCATCCTATGGAATCTACGTTCTCGGAAGCTGATTCTCCGTATTTCTACGTATTCTTCTTTCTTGAAGTCATTGGACTGATGGGTGGAATCGAATGGATCATTCCCTGAACTCATTGGACTGACCTTGCGAGGTTCCTGATTAGATAGGTCACCTTCAATCGGAAGACTCAGTTGTCTCGTCCACATTCCTTTTTTGAATCCTTTGCTCCGGGATCCAGTACGATGCTATAGGAAATGAGGACCTCTAAGGGAGTCGAAGTAAGATGAAAGAAGCTGCGTCTGGCCTTGGACTTGAACCAAGATCTCCTATTTTCTTCTGTCTATACCCTTGGGGAGAGAGGATCGTAAACTCTTTTAGGAATTCCAACGACGACATAGGGGATGAAGCCAGCCGATCCTTCCCAGTAAAACGCGGCGTGTTCGAATTCTGATCGCTTTTACGTGAGAAAGGGGGACACCCTCTAAGCCTTTGGTGGTGGCAGCGCCAAAGAGAGCAACCGGAGGATGTGAATAAGAAAAACCGAAATTGGATAAAGTGAGCCCGTGCTTTTAGAAAGCAGAAGAATTTGATTGGTCTTCGGATCCTAAAAAGCAAAAAGGAGCTATCTTTTTCCCATGCTTTCCGTTGGAAAACAACCAACTCACTATAGTTCTTTACTAAAAGTACAGGCTTGACGGAGTTAAGGAGTCCCTTTGTCTCAATCCAATCAATATGTTTAACAATCCTTTATGCCTTTCAAGGTTACCAAATTTCATGATATTTACCTTAGTACCTTTTTTAGCCATAAATTTATTTTCTTTCTTTAAACCACTTAAATATTAACCATTAATCTTGTAGAGAGCTTAATGCAAGCTTCTAACTTGTGTTTCAATGATGGGTTGTTGTTTTTGTGTTATGGAAAGAGAATAAGTTATTTTGACAAAAGGGAGAAGAAAAGAAAAAAATATGTGACTTGTTGTGCTGAAAAAAATAAATGTATTGAGCTGAAAAAAGAAAGAAAAAGAAAGAAAAGTTGATACATGATTGTTACAAGCTATAAGGTGCAAAGAAAAAAAATTTCAAGAATCCAGAATTTGTGAATGTAAGAAACAGAATGGCCTGAAATGATGAAATTTTGAAAAAAGAAGATGGTAGTTAGTGAATGTATTAACTGAAAAAAAAGGGAGCAAAAACAAAGTTAGAAAGTTTGTCGAAATTTTAAAGTATCCATATTCTTTGCAAGCTCTCTTTTTTTTTATTTGAATTCCTTACTTTCGTTTGATAACCAATACCTTAACCTTACATTACAAGCTTTAAAATCTTACCTGATCTGAGTTGAGTTTGAGAATCCTTGATTAGTGGAGAGAAGTTACAAAGAGTGAGCTTATAGAATAAACATTTGTTGAGATTTGTCTGTTATGTGTAATTTAAAAATTTTATTTAGTATTTATTTTACACTCTCTTATAACTATGATCATACTTACACAAGTCTTGCTTTAGTTTATTTGTTTGTTAACTTGAGTTTGAAAATAAGAGGTAGAGAGCTTGTCTTAATAAGTTTGAGATCTTGATGAAGGGTACTTAATTTGGATTGTTTTATATCTTTTCTAAAACTTTTCGCATATTTGACTTTGTGGGTATGTCGTCTGCAAACCCTCACTAGACCATACTCATCTACTAGGGGCAACTTAGGGGTTTAAAGGGCTTGCTGCACATGCTAAGGGCAATCGTGAGTCCTACGAAAGTGGTTAGTTAGTTTTTCTTTTCCTTTTTTTTATTTTTGCTTGATGACTAGCAAAACTTAGGTGTGAAGGAGTTGATAGAGTCAATTTTTAATGCAAATAAACTTCTTAAGTTTTAATTATTACCTTTTGAGAATACTTTATTTATTTATTAAGCATAATTATTATATTTTATTTATTTTATTTATCTTTGTGCAAATTTCTAAAAAAGAATGGAAATGAAGATTTCATATTAAATTTGGTAAAGGGAAGAAAAAGTGCACAAAGTCATTGGGAAAGAGAAGATAAAATAAATAATAAAGCATATTACTGTTGCAGGATTAGAAACTTAGTTGAATCCCTTAAGAATTAGAAACTTAGTTGAATCCCTTAAGAATTAGAAACTTAGTTGAATCCTTTAAGGATTAGAAATTTGCTTTTCTTTTGTCTATATATAGAAGAGCCACACAAGAGGATTTTTACTTCTGCTTTCGATTTTCTTCGAAGGGGAGAGTAGTGGCAAACAAATTAAAGGAGAGAAGAAGCTATGTTCTACTCCAAGAATTTGGTTCTTTCTTTCCCTTTAATTATGAGCTAAATTTTCTTTTTTAGAATCTTGATGAAACCCTAGCCATGTAATTTTGGTTTATTTATTTCGAAAGATTTATTATATTATTTATATGATTACATATCTTGAGATGTTTTTTGGTTTGATGCGATTAATTCTTTGATATTGTTCTTGTAGAATAATTATTTGGGCAATTGATACTTTTATCCATGCGTAGTTCTTGTATTTTTGAGTATGAGAGATGTGATTTTTGCAAGTATATTGTGGGTTTTAGAATTGAATAGTTAATGTTAATTTTAGAGGATTTATGTTACAGAATTGAATAAGTCATAATAATGGTTAGATGAGTTATGTCATGCAATTAAGCACAATATACTTCTTTAGTTAATCAAAACTTGTAGACTAGATCACCACATAAATGTCTAATCTTTTCTCCTAAATAAAATTAAATCATTATTATATAGGTTAGAGATAGATTCAAGGTTCTAAATCATCTTCTTCATTAAGCTCTTGCTAGTTTTTATTTAATTGATTTTATTTATTAGTTTTACTTAATTTAGGAATAGTTTTTAAATAATAAAATTTGATTCTTCTTGTTATAAACTTAATTTAGGAAGATAATAATTTTAGTTAAGTCTTTCTCTGTGGTTCGATACCCTTAAACTATCGTATTACATTGATCTTGTGCGCCTGCAAGTATTAGGTTTAAAGCTTAGTTAGAAAAATCGCGACCAGTCTTCTAATACCAAACAACAACAGTTTATGCAAGAACAATAAAATCTATGAACTCCTCAGTTTATGATTGCATAAACTAAAACTTCAAGTATTGTCGTCAAAAGCTTCTAGCTCTAAACTTTGATTGCATAAAAATGGCTAAACCTAAAGTCACCAATATAATAATTTGAGGTTGTCTTGTTCAATAAAGAATCCAAAGCCTTTCCTTCACCGAATACATTTAATCATCAAGAGATTTGATTCCTTACCTAACTTAGCTTCTTATATACCTTAGATAGTTTAAGTATTCTGATTCCTAAACAGAGTGTAACACCAAAAATAAGCTCGGATTTGTTCAATCTCTAAAAATGTCAAATCGTATCTTCCAAACCTAAAACGATGCCAACATAATTTATTTTGTCTGCATGTGAAGCCATGTTGTGTACTGTGTTTCTCTACCTCAACACACTTACTTTGTCAACACAGCATGCTCTAAAGAAAAAAACCATTAACATAATAGTTTCTTTATAACCATGAAATCATGTAATACATACAAAAACTTGGAATTATAAACTATTATTTTTTAATACAATTATAAAATGTTTATACATATACACACGTCTATCTCTTCCATATTCCAAGACTCATTAATATAAATGTGTATATCTAGTTTATTTGATGGACATAAAGTGAAAATTTAACTTTTTGACCCACCCTCACAACCCATCCACCCCTACTTTCCTCTTCCTTGAAATCTATTCATTTTGCATCCTATCATAGCTCTTAGTCTCCTACGTGCTTTCCCATGCCTGAAGTTGCTATTCCTAGTCGAGTAAAGTTGAGCCTTATAAGTTATCTATCCACAAATACAGAACTTAGTGTCATCACCTTCCACAATCACAATGGCCTTTGGGTTTTATGTGTGCCATTGTGTGATATGTTATTTCATAGGCACAAAATTACCTTTTTCTGATTCTGTCTTTTGCTTAACGTTTTTATATCTTTGCTAGGAGATGATTTCCTAATTAAGAATGACATATTTTTTTGTATTTGAGAAGATTCATGTCCAAAATGGAAAATTTGTAACCGATCTTCAAACTTTCATGGTTGATACTCCCATGATTGCTTTGTGGAAACGGTTCTTTCCAAAAGATGTGTCTTGCACATCAAGTAGCAATAGCTAGCACAATTGCGAAGAGAGAATATAAATGTTGGAGAAAGTGGAGATGAAGAAGAGTAATATGCATAAGATGGTTTTTGGTTTTTTAGAACTAGATTACTATGTTTCTTAGACTTATTAGATACTTTATTTTCCCTATCTATTATATATCTCCTTTGTTTATCTTTATTTCGTGTTAATGAAATCTTTTTTTCTGGCCTAAAAAACACTTTTGCAAAACCAATTCTTTACTATAGATTGTCATGCGCCCTGTAATGCAATACTTAATATATTATGCAACATAAAACAAACGTACATGGAATAATAGTAATGTATTTATTGACCATGTAATATAATAACTGTGATATATTAACATGCAAGATATCTAATATGTTAATGAAATGATATTAATCTTGTTGTGCTAACATCAAATACTTCAATTAAGCTTTCCAAATATTTTTTACCTTTAGTAGGACTTGAATACTCTCCATCCTCAAACAAACCCTAGCCAATTTAAGGACCTCTTGAATTCAAGTTGAATATTCTTTCCTTCATAAGCTAATTTAACGATGGGATTGTTTACCATTACCTAATTATCTAATTAGTCTCTTATGAAGGAGACCTTATTCTATGACAGTTACAAGAATATAATATCAAAGAGTATAAATTATAATCAAATTATGAACCATTGGATCATCCCAATCCAAGTATAAAGTAAAATAAATCTAAAGAATTGATCAAATCCTAGATGAAGTTTAGGAGAAAGATTCAAAGCTTAAGAACCCTAGAGATAAACTCATCAATTTTACAAAATAATCAATTAGTCTTACAATGAAGCTATAATAGGATATTTATAGAGTTTAGGTTAAATTCTAATCTAAACATGGCCTTGGATCAATTCAAGACCCATTAAGGACTTAATTAAAAGCTGTAAATTGAATTAAATAGAAATTCCTTTAAACAGCGCATTCCAATTAAACAGCACCCTATCGTTGACGGTAGGGTACTCTACCGCCTACGGTAGGACTTCAGCTATCCAAGACATTTTAAGATAGAACCTACCATGGATGGAAGGAAGCGGTAGACTCTATTTTTGCCTCTCCTTGATTTCTCCATTGGTTGCTCTAAGTTTAGATATTGAACCATAAACAACTTAGGAAGATTTCTATCATCTTCCAAGCATTCATTCTTGAACTTTATGCCTTCCTTCATAGTTTCTTTAATTGCTATCATCAATCCATGAGCAACTTTATCATAATTCTCCGTAATTCTCCTGTGTCGTAAATTTGAGAGAGCGAAAGTATCGTGAGTTTTATAGAAAGAAGGTGTCATGAATTGTAGTGAGAGAAAGTGTCGTGAGTGTGTGAGAAAATATGAATATAAAATTGTATAATTAATGATAGAAATGAGTGATGAATATGAAAATCGATTAAAATTTGAATTGTAATTCTTAGATTCTGATTTCGAATTGGAATTGGTGGATTTTGTAGAATTGGAATTGAAATTTAATTATAATTCATAATTAATTGTTTAACCAAATTAAAAAATTAGAATTGAAATTCTAAGTCCAAAACACAGCCAAATTAAAAAACAAAACAAAATATCACAAGAAAGATGTACAAATATCCAGAAAATTTGTCCTCTGCTAAAACTCATTACACACACTGCTATGAAAAAAGAATTGAAAACTCCATTTCGATTAAAAATAAAATTAAAAAGAGTAGATTTTTTACCTAGAGATGCGTAAAAAGTAAATTATCTGAGAAAGAAGAAGTAAGATACAAAATAAAAAAGTGTGAAAAAGTAAATGAATTTTAGATTTAAAATCTAATCCAAATGAAAAATAGCATCATTCTACAATTTCAAAACTGAAACTTTAACAAATCTCAAACTTGTATATATAGTGAATAATAAACCAAACCGGACCAAAACCCACCATAGATGTTCTATTAACACGAGTGCATCCCTGTCAGATGGCAGTCTTCAACCTATTTAAGTTAGGTATTGTTTCCAAGTATGGACAGCAAAAAGGTTTTTTTCTTGGTTTATACCAGTTTTAAAAAACAGATACTAAATTAGTCCATCTTTTTTTTCTCCATATTCTGGCACTGTGCGTATGCAAGGGATAACGCACAATCATTCTGCATTATCTATAATAACTCTATTAATCCGACGCGTTAATCTTGTTTAGTGACATGGCAAAGACGTGGCGAAAAGGTGGTGGGGTTTGGTGCTGAGGTGGATGATAACGCATAGTTGTGCGTTATCATTGTCTATGTTGATTAGGAAAAAATACTTTTTGTAGGTATTTAGAAAACTTGAAATATGAATAACTCTGCGATTGGATGTCCGTTTAATACATATGACCAGTCGTTTTGATGGTTCTCCTAAAGATAAATGCAACGGCATCGTTGAAAAAGTGATCTGGAGGCATTTTGGGATAAAAAAATTGTTTCGTACTCTTGATTATGTGCACTGTGATTTATGGTGTCCTGAAAAGGTACCCACTTTTGGTGGCAATGTTTATTTCCTTTCTATTGTTGATGATTTTTCTCGGCATGTTTTTGTATTTCTTTTGAAAACAAAAGATCAAACTTTTCAAAAGTTTAATAAATGGAAACGTTTTGCCAAAAATCGAACCGGAAATAAACTAAAAGTTTGAAGTACAGATAACGATTTGGAATGTTGTAATAAGAAATTTTATGATTTGTGTGCGTTGCATGGTATTGTGGATCATAGAACCGTTAGGCACAACCCACAACAAAACGGGGTAGCTGAAAGGATAAACCGAACCATTAGGGATAAAGTTAGGTGTCTTTTGGTATCATCAGGGGTTCCTAAACCTTTTTGGGTAGAGGCTGTTAGTATAACAATTTACCGTATAAATAGGTCTGCTTCCACTGCCATAAACTTCAAAATTCCTATAGAATTGTGGATCGGCCAACCACCAAACCTTTCTAACCTTTGAATGTTTGGGTGTGCTGCTTTTGCACGTCAAGGAAGGGAAGTTAGACCCTAAGTATAAGAATGAGTATTTATAGGCTATCCTAGTGGGGTAAAGGGTTACAGAATGTGGGTTAAAAGTGAACCGTGTGTGAAGGTAGTCGTGAGTAGAGATGTAGTCTTTAACAAACTAGACATGTTCTGTCTTAGAACTGAAACCAATCCTAAGAGTTCTACCAAAACACCCATAGTTGAGAACATTCCTGTGGAGGTGGACACCTCCGAACCTTCCCAAGAGCACACACTAGAACCCGAACAAGAACTCGAAACACTAGAACCTAATGAGGATTCTGGTAACCCAACTAGTGTTCTTGAACCCGATGAGCCTAATCTAGGTAATTCTAATGATGATGAGGATCATCCAAAAGCACAAGTACAAGCCCTTAGAGATTACCAACTATCGAGGGATAGGGTTAGAATGGTGTCAAAGGAACCTTCTAGATATGGTTTTTCATACATCGTTTCTTATGATTTTGCTGTTGCATCTTTTATTGAAGAGAAAGAACTTATATGTTTTTCTGATGTTTTAAATATTCCTAATTGCTCTTTGTGGATGCATGCTATGAATGAAGAAATATCTTCTTTGCATAAGCACAAAACTTAGGTATTTGTGTCTAAACCACCTAAACAAAAATTGATTGATGGTAAATGGCTTTTCAAAGTTAAAAAACCTGAACCTGGTAATGAAACTCTAAGGTTCAAAGCTAAATTGGTTTGCAAAAGGTTTTTCTCAAGTTGAAGGCATTAATTTTAATGAGATCTTTGCTCCTGTTGTTAAGTATAAAATTATTAGAATTATGCTTGCTATTGTTGCCTTCTTTGATCTTGAGCTTGAACAGTTGGATGTTAAAACTACCTTTTTGCATGATGAACTTGATGAAACCATTTACATGCGCCAACCACCTGATTTTGAGGTGAAAAGTAAAGAGCATATGGCTTGTCTGTTGAAGAAGTCCTTGTATAGGCTTGAACAATCACCTAGACGGTGGTATAAAATGTTTGACCCTTCTATGCTTAAAACTGGCTTTGTTAAAAGTAATTATGATAGTTGCTTATATTTTTCTGGTGATACTATTGATAATGCCATCTATTTGCTTCTTTATGTTGATGATATGCTTATTGTTGGAATCCGTAGGCAAAAACAAAGTAAAATAAAACTACGGAAATCCACCAACAGGATCTGCACATACTAGAAAAACCGATTGGATAGAAATTACCTCAATGTTTTGATTATTCGTTGTGGAGGCGCTGCTTTGTACGCTTCGCCCTCTATTGGTATCCACGCGACGAACTCCTCTGCAAGCGATCGGGATGCTAGCCCCTTCTGTGTTCTGAAAACTATTCAGAACTTATCCTGACTATCTGGTAATCGGTCGTATTTCGGAGAGAGGAGGCTAGATACTATATCGTCGTTCTAGGGTTTAGGGTTTTGTTTTTCTTTAATCAGATAAAGGACGGCTACCAAGAAAAGGTTAACATAACCTTTTATAGCTGTCAATATCAAAACCCTAACTGTCATCTAATGACAGTTTAATCTCGTCCGTCTATTCCTATAATTATCCAACGGTTGGATGAATTAATTTCATTTATTCGATTAAATAAAATTAATTACTTATTAACCTACCAGAAAATACAATATGGAATCTGATTCCCCTTTTGTATATGTTCAACGAATCTGGACACAATCTAGATTCATTGAACGTGGACATTATGCTCACAAGATCGTCTATGCGTGTGACCCTGTAGGTTCACTTAATATTGGCAGTGAATGAAAAAATGTCCTAGACATTTATTCACAAAACATAAGCGGCCTCTAGCAAGACACTATGCTTACCCAAGTTAAGTAAATGTAATAATAACCTAGAATCAGATTTAATATTTAGTCCTTTTGTCACACGATATCCTAATTAAGTATAAGGCATGGATCAAGTCATCCTTATAAAACTTAATTAACCATTTACTTGATCACCAGGCAGACTGTTCCAACAAATAATATAAATAACACCTTATTAATACTTATTTGAGCATGGCCATGCATATTTTCCAGTCTTCCTTATCAAGGGGCCCATGGCTATCTCTCTCTAAAAAGAGACGGACAAATCCCTTTCACTATCTCCAATATTCAAGCCATGACGAGAAAATAAGCCAACCAATAATCATAATGATCACCTAATTAAAAGTGATGTTTGACTATGTCAAAACATATTTTTCTCCCCATGCAAGAAACATTAGAAACATTAGGTCGAAGGACACCAAATATAAAACTGAGAAGAAATATTTATAACTTAAACCCATGCAATATTTCTTCTTCACTTTGGGTCATGTCCAATACAATATTCTCAATATGGATTTATGAATTGATTTTATATCTCATATTCATTATTAGTAAAACTTGACCATCAATCAACTTCACACTAATTTACAAGATGTAATAAACTAGGGACAAATAAGAATGGTATTTTATTAGCTATAAGGGTTTTACTATCAAGTCACATACTTGATGACCAAGAGCATAAAACACAATTCAAAAATATATACTTCATAAATCATAAATGTGAGTCAATTGGCCTTAGGGCATACACTAGCACTTATTACCTGCAAGTATATAGATAAGATTCTGCACTTGAAATCTTTGTTGAAATTAGAGTTTGAGATGAAGGATCTTGGATCTGCCTCTAGAATTTTAGGCATGAATATTGATAGGGTTAGAACTAATCGTTCTTTATTTATATCCCAGAAGTCTTTCCTGCAAAAAATTGTTTCAAAATTTTCTATGCATTTATGTAAGCCTGTTTGTACCCCCCTGCAAGTCATTTTCAGCTTTCTTCAAAGACTTGTCTCAAAACTTAAAATGAGAAGAAAGATATTGCCAACATCCCTTATAGAATGGCTATAGAATTTGTCATGTATTCCATGATTTCCACCCATTCTGATATTGCTTATTCCATAAGTCTTTTAAACCGTTTTATGTCCAACCTAGGTAGGGATCATTGAGCCTTCCTTAAGTGGCTATTGAGGTACATTAAATGGACTATTGATAGAGGCTTGCATTATCATAACTGGTCTGAACAATTTGACTTGATTGGTTATGTGAACTCTAATTTTGCAAGTGATAGAGAAGGGAGAAAGTCGACCACTTTTTATTTCTTTACCCTTGCTGGTAATTGTGCTTCTTGGAAATCACAACTGCAGACTGTAGTCGCTCTTTCAACTATGGAGACTAAATATATTATTGCCACAGAAGCAATTAAAGAAGCTATTTGGATTCAGGGGCTTTTATCTTAACTGCATCTTTTACATTCTAAAGCTGTCATATTTACTGATAGTCAGAATTGTCTTCATTTGTGTAAAAATCCTGTTTATCATGAAAGAACTAAACATAGAGATGTTAAGTATCATTTCATTCATAAAAAAGTTTCAAATAGTATTGTTAATATAGACAAAATTAGTACTACAGATAATCCTGTTGATTTTGGTACTAAAATTGTGACAACTGACAAGTTTGTTTTGTGTAGGGACCTTCTATAGATTAATGCAGGTTGATTGTCTTAACTGAAAAGTTGACAAAAATATGTTCAAGATGGAGCTTGTAGGCAAGTTGGGCATTTCTTCACACATTTTTTTCTTTTCAGCCCATGTTCTTATACCCTATGATGAGTTGGACTGAGCCTCACAATCCAAATAGGATGAGTTTATTTGTTTTTAACCAAGATGTCGGGCGGGCCGGGCTAGCAACAGTCCAATCTCTTCTTTTGTCTTCCTCAGGTGACTTGGTTGTTGGTCTTTTTAATGAGTCTTCCAAGTACTTGGTTATTCTGTTTTGAATGATTCTTTCAGATGGGATTATCTATTGTTGAATGTGTTTACCTTAGAAACTCTATAAATACTCTCATCCTTTCTATCCTATTGCTGAAATGAGGTGACTAATATAACTCAGTATGAAGCTTACATTCTTTTCTCTCTTCTTCTTCTTCTCTGCAGTTTCTTATTCCTCTGTTACTGCCTGTTCTCTGTGAATTCTTCTGTTGTTGCCGCCGTTAGTTGCCATTCTTGGTTGACTGCGTACTTAGGTGGCTTTTGAAGGAGAGAACCGAGAGTGAGAGATTAGATTTTTATTGTGTGAAGCTCATCCATTGTTCTGATGGTTTGATTGAGAATTAGAATTATACAGCAAAACTAGTCGTCTTTGTCCGTTTTGGCATCCTAATATCTATGTTCCCTCTTTTACACAGAAACTGATCATCCAATTTTCGGTGTTGGTAGTTCGGTTTTGAAAATAGACGTCCGGTTTTGAGAGTTGGTCGTCCGATTCTTTCTTTTGCAGGCAAAAATCGAACGTATGATTTTTGCCTGCTCACTCGATTTTTGCAGGTACTTTGGATTGAAGAAGAATTGGTAATCCATTTTTTGGACACCTCATCCGATTTTGAAGTTCTATTTTTAAGAGTTATTATCCGGTTCTATCATCTAGTTATTTGTAATAGCTTAGATACTTATATTTTGTTCTTTCGCTGCTTCTGTAATAGTTTTGTAGAGGTTTTGTTTATGTAAAAGAGCTGATCACCAATGTAACTATTCTCAACAATTCATTTATCAAAAGATAAAGTAACTTACCTTGGGAACTAATAAAGGCATATTATGAACTGTTTCCCTATATCCATTCTTATTAGCGTCTTGTATAAATCTAAAACAAACCTATAATATGACAAAGATAATAAATGTTCAATCATCAAGTAACCATCATAAGCTTCATTATCAGGTATTGTGCAAAAATAACTTACTTCCAAATTTCAACTTCAAGTCCATTTTCTACTGATTGTAATGAGTCCAATAGAAGTAAACTAGGCTTCTTCTCAGCATATTCTTCTCGAAAATGGCATAATATAAGCATGCTCCAATGACCCCTTAAAACATAAATAATTAATCAGTAAAAAATCAGACTTTATATCTACACTAATTCAAAGTTTCAACCTTAAACTCTTACCATAAAACAATAGGAACACTGATATACTTTTTGCAAAATATGCCCTTCTTCATAATCCAACTCAATACATCATCGTTGGTTTCACTGTTATTCCACATATTGAAGAACAAAGAGCCCAAACAAGAAACTCCAATGGTCTTTTCTGGAGGCGAAAATCTCCAAATAATCCTAGAATTGTAAAGAAAGATACAAACAAAATTCATATAACTTCTTACCAAAGAAAAAAAAAAACAAAATCCATATAACAAGTTCAGTATATAACATATTGCTCTTTCAGTATTCAAAATATAGCGTTGACATTTTCCAACAAGTTTAGGATCCTCAAGGGCACTTCTCCACTGGAACCATTTAGTGAAATTCAGAAGGCGGACGAAACTAGACTAGTTCTTCTCTAACTCAATTTTAATAATGTTGCATAAACCCCAAAAAGAATCTATAGCACTAAAATTGGTTCAAGAAAACTTACTTAAGGTACTCCTAGAACTCATTCGAACTAACCATTGCTGAATCCCTTCTAGCTCGAAGACTTTGTTCTTCGAACATTTTTGCAGCTCTTCGGTTTGATGTTCGTAATTTCTTCTACAAATTTATAATCTTCTGTGCCAATAAGCTTCACCATTTCGATTTCAATTTGGCATTGAAAAATTTTGAATGCAAATTTGTGTTTGCAGTGATGATTTTGATGTCTCGGTGAAAGATTTTCTACTGCGTTAAGAGCCCAAATTTTTGTCTAAAATAGAGAATGTTTGAAGGAGAAATTTGGGTGAATTTGGTAGATTTTGGGTTGAGCATGTGACATTCACATGCCTCTCATAAAACACCTATTCTTTTTTTTTTCCCACTTTATAATTTGACTTTTTTACCCCTGTGTCTTTTAGCTTAAATGACTTTTGGGTCTGTTTAACTTGACAGAAAGGATTTAAAGGAAGCTCAAAACTTAGTTGATGACATTAAAAGTTAAAATTAAATGTCGGGAACCTTATCTGAGAAACATAAAAATGTTGAGACTAAATACAATATTTACTCAAAATATTACTAACCCCAATTCCCCAAATAAAATAAATGATGGACACATCCTAAATTATGAGCGTTCATTTTTCTTTCCTTTGGGTTAAGTCAAAAAATTTTCTCAAGTTAGGAATTTAGTCAACTGAAGTTCTAAACTTTATTTTTTGACAAGTAAAGCCTTCTTTTTTCATTAAAAAATTTATAACTGATAATTCTTGAGATACTCTTTAATGAAGAAATTTTTTTTGGAATATATAAGTTGGAAGTTTTAATTAAGGTCATAATTATTTAAGAAAAGTGAATAATTATGTTCTTCATTAACAAAATTTCAATTTTGAAGATAAATTCCTAGAGTTTTCTCTTTGGTATTTAGAATACACACTTATTTTCATCATTTTTTTAAGTAGTAGGAGAAAAGTGGGTTATTTGTCGAAAAATTAAGTTTATAATCTTAATTGGCTAAATTTCCTAATTTTTTGGAGATTTTTTTTACTTTACTTTTTTTTTTAATGAATAGATTATGACCTTTAATAATTGGACAAAACCTAACAAAGATAAATATGTTGAGGGAGAAAACAAGTATTCTTTTCATTTTTTCTCTTTTTATATTACTGTAACATATATTTATATCTTATTTATATGCCATCCATCAATTCTTGAATATATTTAGTTAATATATTAGAAGGACATTTGAGTAATATTTTATATAATTCTATTTTGACATTAAATGATAAATTTATAAAATATAAAAAATAAATCATTATTCTATTTTTTACTTTTTCTTACATACTATTGAATGAGGGTTCCTAATTAATCTCATTCTAAGTAGAAAACAAAATTTTGGATTAAAACACATTTTATTTCATTTTTTCTCAATCATCGATAACTCGATATCTAAGAGTTAATAACTAATCCGAAAAGGATTAGATGGCACAAGACCGCAAACAGTAACACAAGATTGACATACGATATTAAACCGCTTCTTGAATGACTCAAACTCAAATGTCTCACTTAACATGACAGGTGCAGGTATTTTAAGTGAAGGAGTCATGGACCACACACCTCATCCCATCTCATTTCAATCTACCAAATCAGCCAATGTATCTTTTTAAAAAAGTTTAATTACATAATTTATCTTATGACATTTGTCTAATTCATATTTTTATCCTTTTATTTAGTATAAATTATAAATACATACTTATTATTTATATATTTATAATTACTTAACCTCTGCTACTAATTTTAATAGAAAAAATATTAATTTTATAGTAAAATTTTTAAAATCTTTCTAAAATATTATTTCAAGAGAATTCTAAATCTCATTATAAATTGAAAAGAAATTTAAGGTGAAAAGATATTACATTTTATTTAATTCCAATGTGTTATCATTGTAACTCTAAAAAGAAAATAAAAAATGCATTCATACTATTGACTTAAATAAAGATCTCTGTACTAACCCATGCGTACAACATGGGACTTGAAACATTGGATAAGATATGATTGGAAATTTGCAAGCCTGAAAATAAGGTCCATATGGTGAATTTGAATTATAAATAAGAATTTGAATTATAAATAAGAATGAAAAATGTAGAAATTGTTTACTCATAATGCATACAAAATAAATTATTTGTGATAAAAAAAATAGGATTCAAAATAAAAAGATAAATGAAATTTAGTTATAAAATCTAATCTCAACAGCACCTTTGAGGTTCAATTCACGCTTGAAAACCTCCATTTATTTCTCCTGTAATTATGTTGGCCTTCTCAATTCCCCCAAAGGCCAAATATCTGCAAAGTTGAAGTCCTTTCTTCAACTGCAACAATACTTCTCTTTAATGCAACTGTCACTATAAACATATACTTACAGTAGGGAGGAATATTAATGATGTTGAAAATGGTATAGGTTGAAAGAAACATTTCTATATGCCCCTCAAACTTTTCACATTATATTGTACCACACCTGTTATGAAATTTAAGGCAGAGAATGAATAATATTGAATAATTCAATTGATGTTTTTCTTATTCATTATGATATATTATTTATAGACTATAAAGTATCATAATTCAAATCAATATAGGATTCTAACCAACCACCATAATAGTAATCATCAATCACATGCCGAATCTAAAATAATCTCCTATAGAATCTTAGATAATCTAGGATTCTCTCTAACACCCTCCCTCAAGTTGGAACGTGCAAAATTGTATGTCTAACTTGTCAAAATTTTTCAATTTTTGCAACATGCAAATTGCACATCCAACTTCCTATAATTTTTTTAAAAAAATTTTTTCGTCGATAATGGGTAGTCTTCCACTATCTGTCGCTATGGTCTTTACCATCACTCATTGTCATTATGATTTTTGTCATCAATCGATGTCGCTGTGGTTCTTCTATCAGTCCCAACCATAGTGATCTTCTTCCATCAGTCACAGTTGTTGTAGTCTTCTTCCACCGGTCGTAGTGGCTCTCGTCATCCATTATTGGAAATTCCTTTGATGTCGTTTTAGAGTTCTTTTTCGATAAAACATCCATCAATGTCCAGTTTCAATTTCAAAATCTAGGCGCTTCAAATTTTTGTCAATGAAACTGTCTGACTTGAATATGATTTATAAAAAAATAATAATAATCTCTTAAATTTTTATTCATGCAAATTAGAAGAAATATTAGAAACCTAAAAAAAAACTTGTTCAAACTGAACGAAAAGAATTCTTCAAAGTGAATGAAAAGATAATAAAGTCATACATGTGAAAGACTTTCTTTTCTTCTTCTTCAAACTTGGCTCTGGCTCTAATACCATGTTAAGAAATTTAGAGCGCGCTTCAATTGATATTTTCTTAATCATTGTGATATATTATTTATAGACTACAAAGTATCCTAATTCTAATCAATATAAGATTCTAACCAAACACTAATAAAGAATACTACTATAATACTTACCATAATAATGATCAATCACATACCAAATCTAAAATAATCTCATATAAAATATAAAATAATTTAAAAGAATCATATACTAATATGATATCTCTAACAACACCTTCCAAACAACACCTTTCAAGTATATCACTCTCTTCTCTAAATTGGCAAATTTTGTTGTACTAGAAAAATATTCCTTAGGAAATAAAAGAGGACATTTTAACTTTATGTTTCGATAAACAAACGATCTCAATGGTACCAAGAACAAAAGTGTATCAAATTAATGTGTACAGTATGACAATATCATAGTTTAATGGTAGAAATATCTTGTATTATATTTTAAAAAATAAAAATATATAGTTAAAAATCGAAATCACTTAAAAAAAACTATCCAGTTCATATACATTATAATCACGTTAGTGATTAATATTTAACCTACCCCAAGGACGCGTTTATGGATAGCGGGTTTCAATTTGATAATTTTTAGAAGTTAATTGATCACGCTGAAGAATATACTAATTTGGGAAGGATGATATTATTATATCTGAGCTTATGTTGGATTTGAGTTTGACCAATCTTTATTTTCGACCTTAATATTAGACTCTTACATATACAAAGGGTTATATTAAAAAAATCTTCTGAAATTGAGAGTTAGCACTTTTTGTTAATTGAATGAAATTAATCATCTTTTAAGACAAAAAAGCCTTTTGAAATTGTGATAGTTTGTCACCTAACAATTTGAATTTTTTTAACACAAAATACTCTCCAAAGTCCGGAAAGTTTGTCTATTGATGATTTAATTTTGCTTATAAAATTATTTTATTTGTAGTTTTTTATTACTTGGCTTTTTTTTGGGTTGGGCCCAGTTTTGATTATTGATTACTGAAGTAGCTCAAATTTTTTTTTCCGAGTCAGGCCATAACGCACAACGATTGTATGTTATCAAAGATGATAATGCACAATCATTGTGCGTTATCCCTAATACGCGGCTTAAACCGCGCTAATTGCGTTAAAAAATGACGTGGATCCCTTCTGGCACTGACGTGGTGATAACGTATAGTCATTGTGTGTTATCAAGCTTAATAATGTACAACCATTATGCATTATTAAGTTTGATAACGCACAGTAACTGCGTTATCATCTTATAAAAGCAAAAACCCTAGCCGCTGCCGCCCCCTCCTTCCTCTTTTTTATTTTTTCAGCCTATTTATTCTTCCCCTTCCCTCTCCCTTATTTCTTCTTCTATTTTTTTCTTCTCCTGTATTTCTTCTCGCTGTTTTTATCAACCTATTCTCTCAGCTTTCCTCTCTCATTCTTATTTTTCTCAGCCTTCTCCATCTCTAAAATTTTTTTGCAGCCTCTTCCGCCAGTGCTAGGTAAGTTATTTTACTCTTCCTTTTATTTTCTTACTTCTTATTATTATGGTTTGACTTCTTTTTTTCTAATAATTGTGTATTTTATTTCGAAATTTACAGTTAAAAATTAGTTAATATGCGAGACTTTCTTTGGAGTACGAAGGTTTGGAGTGGAAAACGGTAGACTAGAGCTGCATTTTAAATTTCGGTAAGTGTTTAGTTATTTAAAAAAAATTTTGTGTATTATTTATTAAGTTTAATTATTGTGTGTTTGGGCTTGTTATTTGTTGTTTGTTAATCATTTTTCTCAATTTTATTTGTTAATTTGAATTATTTTATTTTTTGTGAAATTGAGTTTTGTATTTATGTTTAAAATTTTTGTTATTAATAAATTTGTACAAATTTGAGAATTTTATGTATATAATTGTTTTTGCATTTAAAAAGTGATGTGATGTATTATTTTCATGAATTTATTTGGATAATTATGTTTAATTTCTTACCTTACTTTATGATTATTGGAATCTTTTTTAATTATTTATATAATTATTTTGCATATTTTGTATAATTTATTGAGTAGAAAATATGGAAACCTATAATTCGATATTTTTAATATTTTTTTTTGTAAACAATAGAAATTATGAAAACTTTTTTTTGTAACTTAAAAATTCTAAAATGTAAATAATACAAAACTTAAAAATCTATTATTAAAATCCAAAATTTTACATTTTTGCAAGTGGGGTTTGGATTTAGTTTGAAATTGTTGTTTTTAATAAATTTGTACAAATTTGATAATTTTATGTATATGATTGTTTTTTGCATTTAAAAAGTGATATTAAGGTAATCAACCCTGTTAGAGTACAACTATTTTGGCATTCTGAAATTACAAGAGATGCATACGGTCCCTATTTTACTGGAACAATTCGAAAAAGTTGAACATTGCCAACGAACCGAATTATTTCACATGCGGAACTCATAAAAAATTTTTTGAAATATCGAGATATGGATCCCAATCTCTGAAATGTTCGAATGACGATGAGGGTGCCTTCGTACTACGAGGTGCATCGTATGTTTTACGTTAATTTATATAGCATGAACAATGATGAAGAAATGCGGTATTTATGGACTATTTCGGCCAACCTATCGAAAGAAGGGATTCATATTCTTGTTGAATTCGAGCATATCGAACAACAAAATATTCCAAGTACACACGACAGAAATACAACAACTTTGCCCGAACATATTACGGCCGTAACACAAATGGTTTCTAATGAACCGTCTATGTTGTATAGTACCGTAAACAATGATGAGGATGAGGTTGACGGGTCAGACAGAGATGATGCTGTTTCTAGTTAATCTAAATTGGATTATGACAATGACCCGGAAGAAGGAGAGTTTCATCCTCCCCTGAATCTTGAAAATCCTGTCAACCCAGTCACCGAAAACATAGTGCAACAATGGGAGAGCAGCCAATGGTTCAGCAACGCTAGGTATGACTACACACATTCTGGAGCATTCCTACATATGGGCTCGGATTCTCCTGTAGATGACATTATAGAATCTCGTACCATCCGATTACTCGATTGGAACGACTCCATGACTGACACATAGTTAGGCATGAGATTCGTTGACAAAGTACAGGCAGTAAGTGTGGTTTGTAAGTACTTTGTCAATGTGGGGCGTGAGTACCGAGTTTTGAAAAGTAAGATTAACACATGGACTGCAAGATGTTACCATCACAGTGATGATAATTACTGTTCTTGGTACATCCGTATAAAAAAGAAAGCCACGCACAATCGGTGGGAAATAACCAAATTCGTCAAGGAACACACATGCCTTGTACAGATTGAACAAAACAAATACAGAAACTTGTCTTCAAAATTTATATCAATGTCTATATCACACCTAGTTGCCAACAATCCTAAGATACCTATTTCGAACATCATTCAAGAAGTGCAGGTAATATTTCAAACTGGCTGTACTTACAAGCGGGCATGGTATGCTCGAAAATTTGCCATCGAGAGGGTTTTTGGTATCTGGGATACAACCTTCAGTATTCTACCTAAATACTTATAAGCTGTACAGGATATAAACCCGGGAACTGTATACGAATTTTTGCATCACAGAACAAGCAGTTCCCCTAACTATGTATTTTCTGGTGTTTCTCGCCATGTAGAGACGGATTTCCATATTGCCAGCCGGTGATTTCTGTGGATGGAACACACTTAAGGGGACCATACAAGGGCGTGCTGTTAATTGTAAGTACGTGGGATGCAAAAAATCACTTGTTCCCACTTACTTTTGCAATTGTTGATAAGGAATCCTTCGAAAGTTGGAATTGGTTTCTTAAAAACTTGCGAAAATACGTAGTTAGAGATCACCATGTATACTTCATTTCTGATCGCCATAAAGGTATTTTCTCTGCTTTTCAAAGTCAACCTTTGTGGCAACTACCATTTGCAGTTCATCGGTTTTGCTTACGCCACATTCGAGCAAATTTCAATAAGACTTTTAAAAATACAATCCTAAAAAGCTTGATATGGCAGGCCGGAACAGAAACAAAACAATGAAAATTTAACCGTGTAATGAAAGAGATTCAAGAAAGAAATGTTGATGCTTACATTTACTTGATGAAGTTGGACATAGAGAAATGGACACTGTTGCATGATGGCGATCACAGACGTGGTATCATGACAACCAACATTTCTGAAGCACTTAATAGTGTGTTGAAGAAAGCTAGGGTTCTACCTTTAAAAGCCCTGGTTGAACTAATATTCAACAAACTAGTTAAGTACTTTCACCAACACCATGAAGAGACAGAAAATTGTGTGCATCCATTTCCAACTAGAATTTTTAACAAGTTCTTGCAGATTGAACTAAAATCAAGAGAACACAAAGTTACAACTTACAATCCGTGAGAGGGAATATATATGGTCAGATCTCCAATCCGGGTTTTTTGTACGGGCAACAACGTCTATACATTGCGGCTAAATAATAAATCATATAGTTGGGGAAAAATGGCAAACATATACATTGCCTTGTTCTCATGTTCTTGCAGTATGTAGAGAAAATGGGTCAAGAACAGATACTTATGTGCCGGAGATATATTCGCGACAAACATATAGAAGAACTTACCAAGCGAATTTTCATCCGGTCTTGAGTGAGAACTTTTGGAGGGATGTTCCTTTTAATTTAATATTCTATCCTCCAAACATGAAAAAAGAACGGGGTATGAAACAGGGCAAGCGATTTCAGGGGGAAATGGATTATAGAAACCCAGATTCTCTCCCAAGATGTGGCAGACGTCGCATGCCGGGACATAATAGAAAAAATTGTAATAACCCCGGAACGAGCAATGTATAAGTTTGACATTTTCTTGAAATAGTTGTAATAAAACATGTTTCTATTACTTAAATTTTTCTTTCAATTTCTTCTAGTTTAGTAACCATTGCTCTAAATTTTTACAATTTCTTTAGTATTAATTTTTCAAATAATTTGAGATGAAATTGTTAAAATATAAATATATTTTCAAAGAAAATGATATAAATATTATCATCATAAATATACTTAAAATAAGTTAAATATAATAAATACATTATTTTTAAAAAAATTATACAATTATAAGTTTTTCCAAAGGAAATTTTCACTAAAAAAAACAATTCATTAAAAAAACACATTAAAATAAATTATACATTTATAAGTTTTCCCAAAAGAAATTTTCATTAAAAAAACTTAGAAAAAATATAAAAAAAATAAAAAGAAATTATACAATTATAAGTTTTCCCAAAAGAAATTTTCATTAAAAACATAAAAAAATTTTCCTAAAAAAATTAGAAAAAAATTTTTAAAAAAATAGAAAAAAATTAAAAACAAAATTAGCAAAGAAAAATAAAAAAAAATAAAAAAATACATGGCTGATAACACACAACGGTTGTGCGTTATCATTTGCGATAACGCATAATGGCTGTGCGTTATCAGCCACGTCGGCTGATTAGTGCGAAATGCATGATTAACTGATAACGCACCACGGTTGTACGTTATCATTAACTGATAACGCACAATCACTTTGCGTTATGGCTTGTCCAAGAAAAAAAATGCTGGGCCTCTTTAGTGCTTCATTCTATTTTCTGGGCCCAACCCAAAAAAAAACCTCACTTGTAAGAGCATTGCATATTAGAGTAATTTTTTCTTTAATAACTAAGAACACATTCGACATGAGGTTAGGAAGGAAAAAAAATTGTGGAAAGATGTGGAAATCAAAAGAGAAAACGTAAAATATGATGGAGGATATATAATGCATAAACAAATTGCCATTATTGAGTTAGAAAAGAAAAATGATTGAGAAAATTAAAAAGAAAAGAAATTGAAACAGAAATACGAAATATAAAAAAAAATAAAGCGAATTATATTGGCAATAAATTCACATTTTTTTCTAATTTTATAAAGAGTGTGTCTGGTGATACATAATTGGGTGCTTAGAAAAATTAATTATTTTGTTTAGTAGAATAATTAATTATGAAATTAGAATTGACTTCCAATTCAACAAAATCCATAAATTCAAATTGTAAATCAAAAAATAAAAATTACAATTCTAATTTGCTGAGATTTTTATATTCTTTACCTCCATTATTAATCATACAATTTTATATTAATATTTTCTCACAAACTAAGGCACACTTTCTCCCACAAAAATTCACGACACTTTCTCTTTCTAAAATTCAAGATACTTTCTCTCACTAGATTTTATGTCCCTTTCTCTCTCTAAAATTCACAACACTTTCTGTCACTAAAATTTACGTAACTTTCTCTCACTAAACATCACGACACTTTCTCTCACTAAATCATGATACTTTCTTTCACTAAAAATCACAGTACCTTCTCTTATTAAAAGTCACGACATTTTCTATATCTAGAATTCACGACACTTTTTCTCACTAAAAGTCACGATACTTTCTCTCACTAACTAAAATTCACGAAACTTTCTCTCACTAGAATTCACGACACTTTCTTTCTTTAAAATTTATGATACTCTCTCTTACTAAAATTCATAACACTTTGTATCATTAGAATTCACGACATTTTCTCTCTCTAAATTCACGACACTCTCTCTCACTAAAATTTACGACACTTTCTCTCTATAAAATTCACAACACTTTCTCTATCTAAAATTCACATCACATTTTCTTTCCCTAAAATTGATGCTCACTTACTCCTTCTAAAATTCACGCTATTTTTCTCTCTATAAAAATCACACATACACTCGCTTATTTTTCTCTCTCACTCTTATATATATACACATTTTATAGTAATATATATTTATATTTTGAATTCTAATTCTATATGTTTTTTTTGAACTTTCAAACAAAAGAATTCGAATTAAAAATTGAATTTCATAACAATTCCATAATTTTACTAAACAAATGAGAATTAGTACTACAGTTTTAGAATTCAATATAGGATTCTAATTTTATAGAATTCCCATCATAAAAATGCAGGCAAATGCCGACGGTCAAATCCGTCGACATACCGTCGGCACAAGGTAATTATCGACGATGCACCGACGGCGCATATTCTGTTAGCCTGTTGTCGTCAATAACAATTGTTATCGACGATTTACCGTTGGCACATCTTGATCCAGACGCAGTTACTGCGTTTCTTCATTATTTTGTAGTATGTCACCAGCCGATACTTCTCTTCCATCGGCAACAAATATCAACGGTGTTTCCAATGGTCATGGAATACCGTCGCTAATTTATGCCAACGACATTACTAATAGCTCTTTTCCGTTGATGATATCGACGACAATTCCCGACAGTGCTTTTCGTCGATTACTAATTTTTTTAAACTTGGTTGCTACAGTCTACTCGTCAATATCCCGTTGGTAAATTTCTTTTTAATAATTTGAAAAAAAGACATGAAACTCCTTAAAATGAAAAAAACCTCAACAACTATAATATATATTCATAAACTCATGCTCATACATAAAACATGAAAGCCATAAAATATTCATAAACTAAAATATCCATAAAACATCAAAGAAACATAAAATGTACAAGTATCAAACATTTTCGAGATCTCTAACATAACTAAAAGAGGGGGGAAGGGGAGGGGGGAAGGATCAACAGTGTTTGTGCCTAGGGCATCAATAAAGGGGGGAGGGGAGTAGAGGAAGATACTATCGCGTCTAAGGTCCCCGCAGCTGCTTCCATTGATCAAGATGTCGATGGAACAACAGGCATAGCAGCTTTGACGATGTCTATCATGCGTAGTATAGGAGTGTACGGTAAGTTGCTCTACTTGGCAAACTGCCTCATGTGCTCGTCGAAAACTCTAAATGCACATTGAAGAATCAAACGAGTTTCGGACACAATAGTATTAAGATCAAAGACACAATTAATAGTAAGATTCATAAATAAAATCAAAGGATTGGTCTATAAGGTTTTGGAATCATTTTGTACTTCCTTTGCAATATCAAATTCCAAAAATAACTCTTCAAATGGTAAATGAAAATATCAAATCCTTCCTGTTTTCCTTTTCAAAGGATCTCAAAATATAATATAATTTTTACGAATATATATTTTAAAATCAAATTGTATCGATCAAGATGAAAACTAGAAAATAAATTAGAGTTAAAAAAATTCTTGAAATTAGAGCTATTTTTTAAAATTTCTTTGTTGAAAATCATATCATATCAATCAAAATACTTATGATCATCTAACACATACTATAAAAGTATATTAGAAGTTATACTAGAAAATCCTCCCTTCTAGGGCTGTAAACGGGCCGGGTCTTACCTGTAACCACGAGGGTTTATACCCATTTATAGCGGGAAAGGTTAAAATTTTATACCCGCGGACCCGTACCCATACCCATGCCCATATAGATTCTATTAAATGGGTATGAATAGGGTACAATGATACACAGACCCGTATACTCATTATAATAAAATAATAATATATATTTATGCATTATATTATTTTTTATATTTTTTTTATTAATACATAATTTATACATTTATGATATTGAGTGGTTTATTTTCTTAATTTACAGAAGAGAAGAGAAATTTTCTTTATAATTTAGAGAAGAGAATTTTTTTCAAGATTTCTTCTTCTTCGAGACATCAGTACTACTGTTTTCTCCATTTGATTTTTTTGTGAACTTGTTTCTCTCATTTAAAATTTTATACCAGTGGTTGTTTGTTCTAAAGGTAAATGACAGAGGCATGATTTTTTAAGGTTAGATTTTCTGAAAATTTTTATATATATTTTTATTTAGCAGGAAAAAAATAGAAAAATGTTATACGGGTACGAATATACCCAGACCCTACCCTAGACCCTAAAGGGTCGGGTCTGGGTCCATAAATTTTATACCCAGAGGGTCTGGGTCTGGGTTTATGTTTCACTATAAGGTTATGGGTCTGGGTCTCAGAGTATCCAAAGAGTCTGGACCCATTTACACCCCTACCCCTGCCACGTCTACTTAGATTTATTTTAAATTTGAAAAAAGTGTTTATGTGTTTCTCTTTTTGATTCGTTAAAAAGTATATTATTATTATTGAGAAAAGTTATAGGTCTCGAAATGTAAAAAAAAATCATTTTGAAACCAATCTTAGTAAACCCTAAATTATTTATGAAAGGTACACCAAAATATTAGAACTTCTTCAGATTTTTATCTCTCTTCTTTTTTTCCATTTGAACCGGGACAACAGAAACCCCAAGAAATAAGAACCAAAAGCCAAAACAACAAGCTCAAACTAACAAGGAGACAACAAGTATCACAAGAATAAAACAAATGGTTCACAACCCTCCAAAAATAATTAGAAAAATTGGGGGAATCAACCCCTGATTCAGTAATATCAAAGGGCATTGCCAAAGAAAAATATGCACAGCAACAGTAGCACAAATACTAATAGGATTAAAGGGTCACAACCCTCACAAGCCAAATAACCACAAAATTAATCTAAACAGAAATGAGGAGCACAACCCCAGCTTAACGCAATATCAGGTTGGTCATGGTGCCAAAAAAAAAAAAAACTCACAGAAGCACCAAGAAAATCTTTCCAAATGACTAGAAATAGGAAAATCTTTCCAAAATAAAAAAAAAACAAAAAATACTGTCACAAAATACACAAATAAGCTAAGTAGGAAAAAAAATGGCCTTTGAAAATATGGAGTTGTCTCAATTAAGCGCAACAATCTGCAACCCCACAATTCATTGAAATTTCCCTCACGTTTTTAATCCCAAAAAAAAATCGCAACGAACATTACCAACGGCAGCGACGATGACGACACCAGCGTCAACTCCAGTCAGCTCACTTGTGTGCGTCGATGGTATGGGTTATGTGAGGACATCATTAGCGGTGGGGCGTCTGTCAAGAGGGAGTGGGAGGGAATCGGTGAGAAAATTGATTTTGTGAGATAAAGGATTTGGAGAAGAAGAGAAGGGTTTGTCCAAATTTCATACATCTACTATTTTAATACCGACGGCATTCCGCCAATAAATGCTTTCGGTAATAATTTTAAACAGTTACTGATTTGCTTGGTCGCCGGTAAGACCGTAGAAAAGTTAAACTTATAGTCGAAGACATGGAAAGGCCATCATTAATTTCTTATTTCGTAAGCAATTAATTTTATTTACCGACGGGAAATTTTTCATACCAACAGCCATCGGTAATATAAGTAACAGACGGTCAATTTCGTCAATAAGAAGCTGTCACTTTTTATTCCTAATTTCTTTCCTTTTTTTGTCTAAAATTGTTAGAACCCACGACATTTACTTTACGTCGGTGACTAGCAACGGTTTCGGTTGCCGTCGGTAAATTGGTATTTTTTTTAAGTGCCTAATCAAATTTTTAGAAACTAAACACAACCTAATAGTATTTTTTTTAAAAGAAAATTAAAAGTCAAATTCTGAATTGGCAAATTTTGTCAAACTTCAGGGATATTTTGTCAAAAAAAAATTTTAATGACTTAATTGACAAACTAGGTTAACTTTGGAGTTACTAGTACAAAAGAAAATATATCTAGTAGCCTCAACTTTGAATTTGTTTCAAAATTAATCCTTGTACAAATATAAAGGCAGACAACATGTTTCTTCGTTTAACGTTTAACTCAAATAATCAATCGCATTCAAATAATAGATCACATTCAATGGAAAAAAAAAAAAAGAAAAAGACTTTTTTTTTAAAATATCTTGTCGTAAATTTTTATCTGTATCCCCAGCTATGAATAAAATGACCGCGTGAGAAATTGTTTTACTGAAACGGTGAAATGGAGAGTAGATTGATATGGTGGCGTGATATTGTACCAACCAAACAATGCCTTGTGATAGGGAGCATGATATAAATGAACCGACAGGACCTACAGAGCTACTTGGGAGCTTCCTCTCTCATGAGGCCGTACTGTAATAGCATAGGACACGCCCCGGCCGAGTGCTGCTGCGCCCAAATCCAACCTGTCCTATCCAGGAAGGTGGAAAATCTTCTATAGAGTCCTATGGCCATGCTGAAAATTTCCAGCGGAGAAAATAATAGGTGTTTTCTGCCTTTTTATTGCATCATAATAAGTAGGAAGTGTTTATAGTGGCAGTAGAGGTGCTTTACATCAATGGTGACATTACATTTTCGTCATTAGATTTGGTTTGATTCAATCAAGGCCATTCGTTATTGAAGAATTGTAATCTAAGAAAATTTTTGTCGAAACTTGAAACCCAATAAATTAGTTTGGTTTATTTTTTTGGTTTGCATGGCGTGGCAAAAAACTTTTAAGTCCATAATTATGTTTTTTTAGACAAAGCTGTGGATGGGGTAGGATTTCCCTTGGATTTTTACACAACTTTCAACTACAACGAAATCCCTATAAAATACATCAAATTCAACTACAAAACTCAGCCCATTTTCATGATCCATTTTCCCTTCAGCTTTCAACCCTTTGAGTGCTTCATCCGAATTAAGCATCTAAGGTTTCTCACAAAGGATTAAATATGTTTTTTCAAGTGTAAGTCTTCTTCCTTAAATTGAATTAGACTGTAACTTTAAGCAGGTCAAAAAGGTCTATAGCAGGAGAATTTGATGAAGGTGATAGGATTCTTCGTAGGAAGGGTTCTAATTGTTGTGATGGTAATGTAATAACCGTATGTGACATATGTCATTATGTACAAGTGTAATGCATGATAATAGTATTAAAAAAATCTCTCGCACTTTTAAGGAAGAGACACCTAAAAAAAATGCATCTTCAAAATCAGTATTTTTTCCAAACTCCAATGGAGAGGTTAATGACTAGAATGAGGTGATTTTTAGTGTTCGTAGCAAAAAGACTTGGAAATGGGCAAGATAGAAGGATACCCAGTTGGAGAAGATATGTTCATGGTAAGTTAATTAATAACCTAAGATAATGCATGAAATTTGCATGTGAATGAACTACCTCATGCATGAATTAAATGAAGTAATTATTTATTAATTTTTTTACAGTTTATCAAAGCAATGAATATATTTACAAAATTTAAGCGAAACAATCATAGGTATTCCCGCTAGTTGTTTTATAATTATGCAAAACAAAATCTTTAACGTAAATTTTAATATCTTAGCCATTATTTCTATTTTTTGTACAGTTTAATTATACAAAAAAATTATACTTGGACAAGAAGATTGCATGTAATATATGTTGTTTCTATTTTTTCTTTAAATAGACGCTAATCTTTATTTTTAAATTGAGCTATATATTTTTGTTGTATGGCAGCGAATGTATAGGAGTGGTTGTTCAACTCATGCAGTTAAAGAAATAATGTTGTCTTTATACGAAGGTCAGTTGATGATTGTTAAGGAAATGGGGTTTGGTGCTCTTAAAAAATAAATCCTCTTGATTTTCCAAACGAACTAGTATTATGGTTGATTGATATATTCGACTGTCAAAATAAATGTTTGAAAGTGCATAATACAATAGTTCCTGTTAGCAAGGGCAATGAACGCATATTAGGTTTGGATAAGTCCGGAATGGATGTTGTAAATATTTTCTAAAGCATGGGGGTTATAATGATGTGTTGGAAGCCAGGCTCAACATTTCTGTTATGGATAAGGCGATCTCTCTCGTCGGTCTTAAAAACAGTATTTTAAGTTCAGGGGCAGCAAATCTTGAATTTGTGATAAAGTTTGTGATATGTATTACTGAAAAATTTTTGAGTTCGACTTTGAGGGCATATGCAAATAGGAGTTGGGTTACTATTCTTGGCAAAGTAAAGGACTAGAAGGATATTAACTGGTGTAAGTTTGTGATTGACAATCTAGTGATGGGAATTAAGAGGAGCATTATGGCAAGTGGTGGTAGCATTAGCGTTACACCTTAATGTCAGCGATGAGTGAAAATTTTCAATTTATTATTTTGAGCATTTTGTAATTTTGATTAAAAATGAATTGTTAATATGCAAATTAATTATGAAGTGTTTTATTAATGAAAAATTATTGTGTTAATTTACAAACTATATTTTTAGAAAAGTCCTATCTTGTGGGTGAGACGGTAGTGCCAATGGAAGAACGACTTGCACCGCTAATTTGCTATTAGAATAAAAAAAAAAAAAAAGTGACGAAGAGGGTGGATATTTTACGTGCCTTGGACATTTTTCTTGGTGAGCATGTTGATTTGTTGATGTGTTAAGGAGCAAAGAAGTGCTATTTACCGATCCTTTAGGAAGCAAAGAAGATTTTGGAAAATACCAAGCGAAGTTGGATCCAATAGATGCTAGAGTAGCTTCTTTGAGTGATGAATTGCAGTTGGTTTGAATAGAAGGGACCGAAGTGGTGACGGCTAGGGCTGTAAACGGGTTCAGGCCCTTAGGGTACCCCCAGACCCGGACCCGTACCCTTATAGTGAAACTTGGACCCAGACCCGGACCCATACCCTCCAGGGTATAAAATTCTGGACCCAGACCCGACCCTCCAGGGTCCAGGGTAGGGTACGGCGCATGACATTTTTTTATTTTATTTCCCTGTTAAACAAAAATATGTAAAACAATGTATAATTCAAAAAATAAAAATTTTAACATGATTAACATAATCTCCTTAACATTTCTTTCAACAAATAAAATCATTTAACATCTCTAATTCACATAATTATAAGTTCAAATATACACAAAATTGTCATAGTGTGAGTGTGATGTGATGTGAGTGTAGTTGGTTGGTAGGTAGGTAGAGTAGAGGTAGTAGGTTAGGGTTAAAGATAAGAGTAAAATAATATGTTAAAAAAATTATAAATTATATATTAATATAATATAATATATAAAATATATTATTATTTTATTAATACGGGTATACGGGTCTGGGTATCACCATACCTTACCCGGACCCATATAGCAGTATAAATATGGGTAAGGGTACAGGTCCGGGTCCGCGGGTATAAAATTTAAACCTTACCCGCTAAAAACGGGTACAGACCCGTGCGGGTACGGGTAAGACCCGCCCCATTTACAGCCCTAGTGACGGCGGTGGAATGTTCTAGGAAGGAAGTATTGAAAAAATTAAACGAAGTATATACTTGTGTGTTTGAAAAAATGCAAAACGTGAATACAAAAAAATGATGATGAGGTTGGTGCATTTAAAAAAGTGCAAAAGGTGGATACCAAAAATGATAATAAGGTTGATGCATTCAAAAAAAGTTGAAAAGGTGAATTTAAAGGGTAAAGAGGTTGCTGCAATTGTCACACCAGTTAACGTTGAATGTTGTAATGAATCAAAGAAAAAGGATATTAAATCGCGTGATATTTTATGGAAGAGATACGAGATCTCTCATCGAGCATAAGGCGTACAACAGGATTTAGGCCAAGATGCTTGAAAAAGTGGAATGAACAACACTGACAAGATAACCCAGAAGCATTGTTTTTATTTTATTTTTTTTGATACATGACACACGATTGCCTATAGGAAACTTTGTGATATTATATTTTTAGAAAATAAATATTGAGTTCAATATTGAGATGGATTGAAAATGAATTTGATGTAAAGATCATGTTCAAAATATTGTTTTTTTGGCAAAATATGAACACACAGAGTACTCTTCTTCTTTTTTATATCCAAACATCTAGTCTGCCTTGCGTGTTATTTAATTATTCGAAACAAAAGTTGAGATGTTTTGTCGAATAATTTATTGTGCAGACAATATCTTCTTCTGAAATAAGTGGAGAAGTTAAATTTGGGCGGATTAAGGTAATATTGTGTTAATGTTTACAAATAGCTTTTAAAATTTGTATGAATTTGATTTGATTATTTTGATTATAGGAGCATCCTGTTTTGGTATTTAAAGAATTTGAAATCGAGAAAACTTTGCGAAACCGATAGAGCATCGCTCTTAAAAATGATTTGGAGTCTTCACTTGGCAATTGAGTAAGGATGTTTTTTATGGTTATTTCGTGTTAATTTTTTGTTTAAAAAGATTAAATCTTATAATTAAATTTAATGATAGGACCTATTATGGCAGTGATGGGTGATGAAGTGGCTAGGACTTCAATGAGGACTTTAAAGCCTATATCTTAGATAAATTCAAAAGTAATTAACAGCTTTTGTGCTATAGAAAACACTAAGCGGCCGAGACACTGGAAAATCAAAGCGAGAAAGGATATGGTATCTCCCCACATGGTTTAAGGTTGTTATAAATTTGATAATTAAAAATTTTATTAATAAAAAAATTAAAATTATTATTAAAAATAAAAATTGTAAGTCTTTTGGTGGATTGGTGTATGTTTTTTAATCCTAACAAAATTCCACTTTTAGGCAAGCATACATATCGATGTAATAAGGTGAGGAAAGTCTCCGCATAGTCGAACTATCAGGAAAGCCAACTACTTATACTGCTTAATTAAAACTTTTAAAAAGGATTTTTAACACTAAGAAATCATTAAAAGATAATTAAATGAAGGAAAAACAATTAAATGTTTTAAAACGAATTTAGAAAAAAGTGTTTGAATGGTAGAATTCTCCTAGAAATGTAAGTTAATTTTATTTAAAAATTATTGTAATTAATTAATTAATAAAACTCATTGGTTGGATCTTGCTCAAAAATTAGATTATTCCTATGTCTAGGTGAATACCCTCCTATTCAACTTAGCCGTTTAGAGAAGAATATCTTCTAACCTAACCTGATTATGAACGAATTAGAGATTATAGTGATCTAAGTTGTAATTAGTATGTCTACTCAATTATCAATTCTTAATATTCAATTAATGCCCTAGATTAACCTTCATTTGTCAATTTCAAATAATTTTTTGAAATTATTGATCTCGAAAAAGTCGGTAAACAAACACAACAATTGAATAATAACTACACAAGAATTAGATAACCAAAACAAGAAATTCATATTAAACATTAACCAAGAATTCTAGGATTCATCCTCATTAAAAAACAAAACGAATTAGACACTAAATATTATTCTAAAATATAAAAATCATAGAAAAATTCATATAAAAGAATAAGTTTAGAGAGTCTAGGAGAAGAGATTGAAGATCCACAATCTCGGCGATTGCTCAAACTTGTCTTTTGAATTGCTTGAATAAACTTCCGAATTGGTCTTCTTATAAAATATAGAATTGAAATTTAGACCTAAGCTATTGAGTTAATGTGTTTAGAGGGGTTTATATAGGAGAAAAATCTTCAAATCCTACTGTAAAATTACTCTAATCCCTTTCTAAAA
Organism: Catharanthus roseus; assembly: GCA_028651295.1. Taxonomy (NCBI): domain Eukaryota; kingdom Viridiplantae; phylum Streptophyta; class Magnoliopsida; order Gentianales; family Apocynaceae; genus Catharanthus; species Catharanthus roseus. The sequence continues at coordinate 5,803,397 of JAPQWS010000076.1, read as the reverse complement.
AGTTTTGAATCCAATTAGAAAAGGAAAGTAAAATCTAAGTACAAAAGGAAAAGTTACAAAAAATTTACAAATCTGCCTCTGTGTGTGAGTATCCAGATCCAGATGGTCTCTGGAATTGCTTCTTGAAATATAATCACCACACTTTCTGGATCCAGAAAGTGCCTATCCAGATAGTGCATATTTTTTAGCTTTAATAACTTCGTGTTTCTTCTCCATTGTTCTTCGTTTTTAAGTCCTTCGTTTTTGTTGGTTTTAACGTATCTCCAATCCAAAGGTATCTACAATCAATAAGAGAATAAACAGATCAATATACTCTATTTTATAAACACTTAAGAATAAAAACCAATAAAAATGACAATGCTTAAGAGGTAAGAAATGGACTCATCAAATTCTCCCATACTTAAGCTTTGATCATCCTCGAGCTAAGGGGTAAAAGCAAACACGAAAAAAAAAACTAACTAGCCACTTTTGTAGGTCTCATGATTGCACTTAGCACGTGCAACAAGTCTTTTAAACCCCTAGGTTATCAAAGAGGACGAGTAAAGACTCGTGAGGGTTTGCAGACGATATATCCACAAAAATACACAAAAAAAAAAAAAAAAAATATTTATAAAACAAACAAACTTTACAAAAACTAAAACCATAAACGAATAAAGAAACATTACTTTCAAAACAAAACCAAAGGTTGCAAAAACTGCTAAAACTCATCAAGCACAACCCATAAAATAACCAACACATCCAACATTCCGTTTTAGCTCATAAGAATCAACAGTGTGTGTGTATGTGTGTGTGAAAACTTTATGTTTAGTTTCAAAAATATCCAAAAAGAATTTCAAGAAACTATATGATTCACTTTATCAAGCTATACTCTATATACTTAACTTTTCCAACATCTCTCTGCTCCAAGTACTAGTCAAAGTTATCCTCGGATTAGGTAGACCTTTCAAGCTTGTAACATTATGTTAAGGACATACATGGTTATCAAATGAAAGAAAAAGGGGAAAAATGAATAAAAATACGAGCTAATGTAACAAAAAGGGAAATAAATGAAAATTATCTATAACCTGTAGGCCACTTTCACTCTAATCTTTTGAAACAATCTCTACCTTTCGTTCAACACTCACATCTCCATAAAACTATACAACTCTCATCAATCACTCAAAAATCAAGGAAGTGTATATGTGAGAAGAAGGGAATAAAGGATATTGAGAGATAAAAGTAAAAAAAAAAAATCTTTCTTTTGTACCCATTATTTTTCTATCTTTTCATTCTCTTTTCTCCTTTCAGATTTCTTTTTCATCTTCCTCATTTTTCTTTCTTTTTTTTTTTTTTCCACAAATGAATGATAGAATACAAGCTTTTTCGCAAGAGATTTCTCATAATATATATACTCATTCATCTAAACATCTCAATCCCTTGCTAGTTTTCTTCTCGTTTGATTTCTTTCTCGCATATATTTCCCAACATACCCTATCTCTCATAATTTTCTATTCTCACTTTCCCCAAAAATTATTCGTGAAGCTCACTCAAACTGACTCAAAAGTATAGAATCATTAGTTTATCAATTGAGGGTTTATATTTAAATGTGAATTTAAAGTCAAAGAAAAGAAGGGAGTGAATCCCTTGGCATGAAGCTTCAAAAAGGGTACTAAGGATTTAGCATTAACGGGTTAGGCAGGAAATGCTCAAACGGATCAAAGAAGGCTTATGGCCATCAATCCCGCAATTAACAAAGACTATACTCTTCGTTTCAAGGTGTGGAAAAACAAGTTCTAGAGTAATGCTTTTAGAAACACATCATATAAGGCAATTTCCTAAGATTCTTAAAGGATACTCCTATTCCTAAAACAAAATATTATGCATAAGAACCATCAATTCACAAGGCATAAACAAAAGAGCGATATGAGGTTAACTACATTTTATGCTTATTTAAAGTCTTAACAAGTTATTCGCGCCTCTTTTCATGCTTTCCTAGTGAAAAAAGGAAAAAGGAAAATCTTTTCGATCTTTTCTTAAAAATGACAAAAACAAAAAACTGACTATAAAATAAAACAAAATTTTAGATTTTTCAAAATTTTTCAATGTTTTTGGAGTTTTTTTAAAATTTTTCGATGTTTTTGGGATTTTTATTAAAAAAACACTTTAAAACATAAACAATATAAAAAAAAATACTTAAAACAACTAAAATAACTAAACCTTCCCCACGCTTACAATCACATTGTCCTCAGGTGGGGGGAACAAAACAAAAACAAAGAGATAAAAGAAAAGAAAAAACTAACAAAGAAACAAAAAGCACACACACATAAAGCACATAAGGGAAAAAATCACGAGAAAAATAAATGAGCAAGGAGAGAAGGAATTGCCTAGTAGGTCGATCCGCGCTCTCCACCTCTGCCTCCGCTTGAGCCTTCGTCTGGAAAAAAGTGCCCATAAATCCTAAATAGTATGAGCTCTTGGCTCTGGAATGTGTCCTGAATCACCGCTACCCTCCATTTCCTCCTCATCGTCCTCGTCCTCCTCCTTATTGGCATTGCTTACCCAGGGTGTCAGGTGGATTATGACCAAAGTCTTCTCCCACTATAGCCCCGATTGTTCAACCCATCTCTTCTCTATTTCCTTATACTCAACATTGCTCCTAGAGATGGTTTTGCCATTGATTATGTCGGAGGGGCTACTAAGAACTCGCTCCTCACCTGAAAAATCAACCTCAAAATGCCGGAAAATATCCATGAGCAGTAATGATAAACTGAAGACACAGTGTTTCCTGTTAGTGCTAACTGTGTCCCGCATGAAATGAATAATAATGTACGGTAGATTGACCGGGGAAGAGGACAGGAGCTTGTCCATAAGGTAAATATATTGCGAGATCCAAGGGTAAGATTTGTACTTATGAGGCCAGAAACAGCTCGTATTCTAGGGGATAATGGCCGGTGTTAGGCCTAGGGTGTATGCCAACTCTATGGCTAGCTTCGTTATGCTTCCAGACTTCATCACCTAACACAACATGAGGAAGAACCGAAGGTGATGGTCGGATCGTCATTAGAAATAGAAGCAATATCAAAGAGGAAGTTCCAATCAAGGGTTATGTTTACTCCCTTAACAATTGTTTTGACAGTTATAAAGTCTTTGTTTTGCTTTTGAGTTATATTAGCATAAAATTCTTTTACCAAAGAAGGGTAGTAAAATCCACTCCTAGAGCTACCCCACCCGAGACTCGTAAAAAGTGATGAAACATCGAATCGGTGGTCCAAGGTAGGGTTTAAGCTTCGTTCTGGTTCAATCTTATTCTGTTTTCTATTTTCAAACCATGCATCATTCGACCTATCAGTTATACAATTAGGAAAATAAGGAGTAAGAGGGTAAGTTTTAGGAGAGAGGGTAAGTTTTAGGAGAGCTCGGGTCAATAACCTGAGCTCCTTTTGAAGAAGAAGAGGTGGCGGTTTTTCTCGACATAGTGATTAATGGAGGTGAAGGGTTGGAAAAAGGAAAGAAATGGGACAAAAATTCAACACACAGAAAAATATATTGCAGCAAACACAAAACCAACACGAGGAATGAACACAATCAAACTCAATGAAAGAAAACTTGAACCACCGAATATAAAAATTATAGCCCGTGTGTGTAATTGTATACAGTTTATGCAATTTAAGGAAAAAGATTGCGCCCCGAAAACAGAGAATTATATCACACATAATAGGATGCAAAATAGAGAATTTAGAGCAATTATAGGACTCATACTGTGCCCCCGACAGCAAAATTCGACAACTAAATAAAGAAGAAGGGGGTTAAAGAAAACTTATCCCACTTTGTATTAAAACGAACTGCCGCCGCCGGAGTATGGAGTTGAAAAACAAATGGAAGTACTCTTATACCATGCTGAATCTGAGATGAGAAGTAAAAACGGGGGAGGAGGGAGGAGGGAGGAGGGGGAGGGGGGGGGGAAGCGGGGGAGGGGAAACGAAAGGCACGGAAGATGGGGGTGTGGTTTACTAAGAGTACGAGAAGAAAAGAGAGAGAGCGATAGTTCTGGGGAAAGGGGAAAATGGAGCAGAGAGAATAGAAATGGGGAAGAGAAGATTGAGAAAATTAAGAAAAAGGGAGGAGGACAATGGTGGTGTGAGAGGCCAAAGGAGACGGGGCATTGATCGTGCAAGAGGGGAGGAGGAGAATCAAAGAGAATTAGGGATTGGAGTGTTTAATTCGAGGAAGGAAAGCTAAAAATTTTAGTTAAAAGAGGGCAACCCCTTAAGATCCAACCCAAACCCGCCTGGACCTCGACTATTCGGACCAGGATAGTGAGATTATCCGGATCTAGATAGTCTTGGGAAAAAAATTTTAAATGTTGCTCAACTATCCGGACTAGGATTGTAGGACTATCCGGATCAGATAGTCTCGGGAATTTTTTCACTAAAAGATGCTCCACTTTTCGGATCCCGATAGGTGCATTCCAGATCCGAAAAGTTCTATTTATGGCTAGGAATCCCTACTTTTTTGGCTGCTTTAGTCTGGGTTAACGACATATTTGTCCAGCATATAGAGTAAAAACGTTCATTAATCATATAGGTATATAATACCCAATCCGATACTAACTTAAAAGAAACTAAAGATTCAAAAATAAATGATGAAAAAAGAAAAAAATTACGAACGATAAAATTGGATTGATACAATTACATGTACAACAAATCGTTTTAGCTTTCTTACTTTTCATGAAGGTCTGCCTCAACCTTTGGAAGGTTGTTTGGGTCTTCACAAAAATACGGTTTCAATTGGTGCCCATTTATCTTAAATGTTTCCCATTTTGGGTGGGTTATTTCAATTACACCATAAGGGTAGACCTTATAGAGTATATACGGTCTCGACCATCTCGGCTTAAGTGTTTGCTAGGAAAAATCCAGAGTCGAGAGTTGTATAAAAGTATTTCTTCACCTTCTTTGAAGTCCTTCTTTACTATGTGCTTGTCGTGCCATTTTTACCCTTTCTTTGTAAACGGACAAATTTTCGTATGCCTCCAAACTCCACTCGTCCATCTTATTTAATTGAAGTAACCGTTGCTTTCCTGTACGAATAGAATCAACGTTTACAAGTTTCATTGCCCAATAAGCTTTGTGTTCTATTTCGATAGGTAAGTGACATGATTTATAATATAAGAGACGAAATGGAGAAAAACCAATCGGAATTTTATAAGCAGTCCTATATGCCCAAAGAGCATCGTCAAGTTTGACGCTCCAATCTTCCCTAGTTTTTTCCACTGTTTCTCTAATATTCTTTTGATTTCACAGTTAACTATCTCAACTTGGCCACTAGTTTGCAGGTGGTAAGGTGTAGCCATCTTATGCATAGCTCCTAGACGCTTAAGAACTTTCTCCATTAGTTGATTAAAAAAGTGCATTCCCTATCACTTACTATGACTCTCAAAATACAAAAATGGTTAATAATCTTTATAAGAACTTAACAACGACCCTAGCATCATTGGTAGATAAAGCCTGAGCTTCAACCCATCTACAGATATACTCAATGATGACCAAGAGATATTTATTGCCAAAAGAAATTGGAAAAGGTCCCATAAAGTCAATTCCCTACCAATCAAATATCTCACAATCTTGAAAGAGTCTAAAAGGCATTTCGTGGCGTTTGGAGATATCTCTTGTTCTCTGGCATTTATCACAAGTCATGACATACCTTTTGGCATCCTTGAAGATTGTTAGCCAATAAAAGCCGGACTCTTGTGTCTTATGGGCCATTTCGTTTGCTTGTAATGTCCTCCAGCGGGCCCTTCATGACAATGCTGTAGAATATCCTCCATTTTCGGTGGTGTTACATATCTCTGAAGTATTTGATCGGTGCATTTACAGAACAAGTATGGATCTCTTTGGAAATAATATCTAGGTTCCTTGAAGAATTTTGGAGTTGTTGCCTAGTTTTGCTTGCTTGAACAACATTAGACACAAGGTAGTAAGCAATATCTGCAAACCAAGGAGAATCATCTTTAGTTACATCATGGAAAAGAAGAAATTTATCGGGGAATGTGTTGTTTATGCTTTCCTCCTCCAAGGTTTCTATGCAAAGATTTTCTAGGCAAGAAAGATGACGATCGCCAAGTTTTCTGTGCCTTATTTTATCTCTTATTTCTATGTCAAATTCCTGCAACAAAAGTACCTAACGAATAAGTCTAGGTTTTGCATCAATCTTACTTAATAAGTACTTTAGTGCGGAGTGATCCGTATAAGCAATTACTTTAGAAAGAATAAGATAAGGGTGGAATTATCAAAAGCAAACACTATGGCAAGCAGTTTCTTTTCTGTTCTAGTATAGTTGTCTTGTGCATCCGTAAGTGTTTTGCTTGTATAGTAGATTGGTTGAAAGTTCTTATTCTTCCTTTGGCCTAATACGAAACCTATGGCATAATAACTAGCATCGCACACTAGCTGAAAAGGAAAAGACCAATCAGGAGCCACAAAAATAGGAAAGTTAGTCAATTTATGCTTTAAAACTTCAAAGGCATCTAAACAATTATCATAAAAAATAATGGCGCATCTATATCAAGTAAAGCTGTAAGAAGTTTGAAGATTTTTGAAAAATCTTGAATGAACCTCATATAAAAACCCACATGCCCTAAGAAACTAATCACCACCCACAGACGATGGGGGAGGTAGTCTCTCAATAGTTTCGATCATTGCCCTATCTACTTCAATGCCATGTTTTGAAATCTTATAGCCTAAGACTATGCCTTCTTGAACCATAAAGTGACACTTTTCCCAATTTAAAACAAAGTGAGTATCCTCACATCTTTGTAACACTTTCTCAAGATTATGTAAGCAAATATCAAAAGAATTTCCAAAGGTAAAAAATCATCCATAAAGACCTCTATTACATCCCTACAACCCCTCAAAAATAGCTATCATGCAATGTTGGAAAGTTGCAGGGGCGTTACACAAATCGAAAGGCATTCGCTTATAAGCGTAGGTATCATAGGGGCAAGTGAATATTGTCTTTTCTTTGTCCTTGGGTGCAATAGGAATTTGAAAATAACCTGAAACCCATCAAGAAAACAATAAAAGTCATGGCCTGCAAGTCTTTCTAACATTTGGTTGATGAAGGGTGGAGGGAAGTGATCCCTTTTAGTTGCATCATTTAGTTTCCGACAATCAATACACACCCTCCAACTAGTAATAACTCTCATTGGAATTAACTCCTCATTTTCATTAGGAACGACTGTCATACCTCTTTTTTGGGTACTACTTGGACAGGACTTACCTGAATGCTATCGGAAATTAGATAGATGATTCCAACATCGAGTAGTTTGATTACCTCCTTTTCCACCACCTCTTGCATATGGGATTCAATCTCCTTTGAGGTGGAACCACAAGTTTACTCTCTTCTTCAAGCAAGATCGTGTGTGTACAAAATAAGGGACTAATATCTTGAATGTCAGCTATTTTGCAAGCTATAGCCTTCTTATATTTTTTTAAGGTACTTAGTAGGTCTAGTTTTTGCTGTCTACTTAGTTTGGAGGAGATGATGACAGGAAAAGTAGAGTTTTCTCCTAAGAACAAATATTCAAAGTGCTCGGGCAATACCTTTAATTCTAACTCCGGAGGTCCATCTATTGATGCTTTAATGAGGGGTGAGGTGGAGCTTGTAAATTTTTACCTTTCACATCTTTTAGCTTGGAAAGCTCGATCGTTGTAAAGAACAAGGACAAATTGCCATAAGTGACTTTGAATGAGGAATGATCAGCCGTTGTAATGAACAAGAAAAATCTGCCAAAAAATCTAAAGGACCCAGGGAGTTTTAATATTCCTTGTACTATTGGTACTTTATTTGTTAGTAGGGCCTTAGCCAACTTAGGCACTAGAGTTAATTTACTACCTTATAAAGTTTTCAAGAAGCTAGGTCTCGGGGAACCTTGGCAATACTACCTCATTCAAAGCATTCCTTCATCTTCTTTTTCTTGGAGAGCATGTCTTTCAAAAAGTTGGCATATTTTGGCATCTGTGAAAGCTTTAACAAACAGAATTTTAATATGCAATCTTCTAAAAAAATTTACAAACTTACTATATTGTTCGTCTTCTTTGCTTTAAGAAGGTGTTGAGGATATGGCACATGAGGTCTAAAAGGTGATGGACTTACTTTGATACTTCCTTCTTTTCGATTTTTCCATCATATCCTTCTCCAACTTTCTCGTCAACATCTTTTCTTTGAGTTCCTTCTCCCTTTAATCCTTTTCTTTTATAATCATTATACGAGTAGAACCTTCTATTTCCTTGGCGCTTCTCAAAGTTATTGCTTTAGCATGTTCCCTTGGATTTGTTTCCTTGTTGCTTGGAAGGGATCTATGTGGTCTTTTCTAGATGATCTTGACAGGTTGCCCAATTTGATTTTCTAAGTTCCAAATGGAAGCATCTTGATTTTGCATCCTAGCATCGGTTTCATTCATGAACTTATTCAAAAAGAACCTCTAAGTTGGATTCAGGTGGTGGATTCGAAGATGCGTCATGGGGCAATGGTTCTGTAGGTCCACGATTTTAAAATCTTGGGAGATTTTGAGGTATTTGTTGCCCTTGATTGCTCCAGGAGAAATTTGGGTGGTTTTGCCATCCAGGGTTATAGGTATTGGAATAAGGATTACTCCCTTGCCTATTTCCTTGGATATAATCTACTTGTTCCACCAAAGCATCCATATTAGGGCACTCATGATTTTGGTGCCATCCATTACAAAAGTGATATGCATCGAGATGACAAGGAGCTGATAAGTTGATTCATGGATCAAGCATTAGAGTAAGGACGGAGAATATCAAGGCATAGGATGATAGCTTGGCTAAAGGAATGGTTTCATTCATTAAAGAAACCTTGAAGAATGGATTAAAGGGCAAGAATAGAAGCTTGTAAGATGATACAAACCATTCTAAGTTGCTTGTGGTTCAATACCTAAACTTGGAGCAACCAATGGAGCAATTGGAAGAGGAAGAAATCAAGGAGAGGCTAATACAGAATCTACCATTGACGGTACGCCCTGTACCTACCGTTTCCAGTAGGTTTCTAGAATAAAAGGGCTTGATGACAAACACCTTACCGTTGACGGTAGGGTCTTGGTTTTGAACAATGTGTTGTTTTGGATGATTTTTAATGTTTAAACTCTATTTTTAGTTGTTAATTAAGGGTCTAATTGGTCAATTAGAGTCATAAGTCAATAGCGAATGTAGATTTTAGCCCTAAAACTATAAATATGCATTTATAGTCCACATTGTGATAAACTTTGATAATAGATGAAATTTGAGAGTATTCTCTTAGGGTTCTTAAGTTTTGAGGCTTTTTCCTTGAACTTCATCTGGGGTTTTATCATTTCTTAGATTGATTTTGTTTAATACTTCGATTGGGTTGATTTTGGCGTTCTAATTTGATCGCAGTTCCTAATTCTATGATAATCATATCCTTGTGATTTATCTAGAACTTAGGTCTTCTTCAATTGATCTAATTGGGCAGTGCATAATCAGCCTAATTGTTCTTTTAGCGATTGAGGATAAGATCCTCTTTATATTAATTTTTTCATAGTTTGGGTCGAATAATGGGTGAGTATTTTTGAAGAAGATCAAGTCCTATTGAAGGCAAAGATTCTTGGGAAGCTTAATTAAAGATTTTGATCTTGCACAACAAGAATCATATCATTTGATATATAAGCACCTTCAATGTAAGCTCATTTGTTACAAAAATTTGTCAAAAAAATATGTGATATGTGATGATCTACACAAAAATACATGAAGAACATGAAATACTCGGGTAGAAAATTTGATGCCATAAATTTGGCTTGATTCAAAGTGGAATTGTGTAGTTTCTGCTAAAATTTGATATGGATTTCATCATTCTGAGTTATTGATCAATTATTGGTTTCACTCGATTTGGACTTGATTTGATAGATCAATTCGATCAAAAGTTAGAAAGTATCCAGAAATCGGATATGTTTTGAAAATGCAAATTAATCTGATCATATCTTTTGTTATACTCATCCAATTCAATTGAACTTTGCGCTCAAATTTATCCTCTTCTAGTTTTTCTTCTTTCTAAACTAGTCTTACTTTGGAGTTGTAGTTTGTGAGTGATAGAGTCAATTTTTAATAAAAATAAGCACCTTAAGTTTTAATTATTAGCTTTTAAAAATATATTATTTATTTATTAAACATAATTATTATATTTAATTCATTTTATTTTAAGGATAAAGGGAAAGAAGCCCATCACCAAAATCAAGCCCACAAGCAAGCCCATGGTAATAAAAAGAAAAAAAAGAGAGATGGGCTGCTGCATGAGGAGTCCAAAGTGAAGAAGGAAAAAGAAAATTAGAGTTATAATAAAAAAGGAAGAGGCTGCCAAGAAGAATTAGGAAAGGAGAACTGCGGCTGGGCAGCTTTAAAAGAGGGCGAAAAACATAAAAAGAGAGAAAAAACAAGGGGGGGCCGATGGTTCTCGAAGGAGAAAGAAGTAGCCGTAATTTAAGAAGAAAAAAAAGGCAGCAGCTTTAAAAGAAAGGAAGCTGCTAAATGGAGAGCTGCAAGCAATTGAAGCAGCTGCGCAGAAGACAAAGCAAAAAACAGCTGCAGCAGCTGCATAGAAAAAATTCAGCAGCTGAAGCAGGAGAAATTTCTGTAGCAGAAGCAAATTCCAGCAGCTGAAGAAGATGCAGCAGAAATCTGGACAGCAGCAGCAGAAAAATCTGGACAACAGAAAAATTCCAGCTTCAGCAATTTTCAACAATTTTCTGTTGAAGAAAAAGTGATGATTTCTTCCAATAAATCTGTTCCTTCTTTCCCTTTAGCCATTAATTTTTAGAATCTTGATGAAACCCTAGCCATGTAACTTTGATTTATTTTATTTTGGAGATTTATTATATTATTTATGTGATTGCATACCCGTAGAAATTGTTTAGTTTGATGCAATTAACTTTTGGTGATTGTTCTTATAGGATAATTGTTTGGGTTAATTGATATTTTTATCCATGCTTGATTCTTGTAGTCTTAAGTAGGAGAGATATGTAATTTTTGCAAGTATATTGTGGGTTTTAGAATTGAATAGTTCATGCTAATTTTAGATGATTTATGTCATAGGAATGAATAAGTCATGCTAATGGTTAGATGGATTATGTCATGCATTTAAACAATATTTATTTCTTTAGTGAATTGAAACTTGTAGCCTAGATCACTACATAAAGGTTTAATCTTTTCTCCTAAATAGAATTAAATCATTGTTATATAGGTTACCGGTGGATTCAAGGTTCTAAATCATCTCTTTGGTTAAACTCTTGCTATTTTTAGTTTAGTTATTTTATCCATTAGTTTTACTTAATTTAGTTATAATCTTTAGATAGTAAAATTTCATTCTTCTTTTTATACAATTAATTTAGGAAGATAGTAATTTAAGTAGTTAAGACTTTCTCTGTGGTTCGATACTCTGATACTTCCACATTACTTTGATTTTGTGCACTTGCAAGTATTGGATTAAAATTTTATTATAAAAATCCCAATTAGTGAGTTATCGTCATTTTTATCACAGGGTGTCAGTGACCCCTGTTTCTTGTGAAATTTTATTTAGTACTCTTACTTCTTTAATTAGCACAGTTTTGTTTTGCTTACTTGTTTTGGGATTCTAATTACTTTCTTTCTGTTTTTATACTTCTATGTTGTGATCAAATTGATATTGTTGGCTCTAATTACTCTTGGATAATTGACAAATGCATATTTGTCCATATTTTCTATATGTTAATTTCATCCTTTTTCGGTGCTTTTAACATGTAAAAGTATATATTTTAGCTAAATATATCTTATTCTTATCTTACGTGACCTTTGGAAGTGAAAACGATGAAAGAAAATTGATTATGATTTTTATAACAAAGTTTTATCCCAATACTGGCAAGAGCAGAAGATCAAAGTAATATAGAAGTATTAGGGTATCGAACCATGGAGAAAGGCTTAACTACTAAAATTACTATCTTCCTAAATTAATTTTATAGAAAGAAGAATAAATTTATATTATCTAAAAATTAATCCTAAATTAGCTAAAGCGAATAAATAAAATAACTAAATGAAAAATAACAAGAGGTTAACAAAAGAGATGATTTAGAACCTTGAATCCATCACCAACCTATATAACAATGATTTAATTTTATTTAGGAGAAAAGACTATACTTTATGTGGTGATATAGGCTACAAGCTTCGATTCACTAAAGAACTATATTGTGCTTAAATGCATGACATAATCCATCTAACCATTAGCATGACTTATTCATTCTTATGACATAAATCATCTAAAATTAGCATGAACTATTCAATTCTAAAACCCACAATATACTTGCAAAAATTACATATCTCTCATACTTAAGACTACAAGAATCAAGTATGGATAAAAATATCAATTAACCCAAATAATTATTCTACAAGAACAATCACAAAAAATTAATTGCACATACCAAGAAATTTCCAATGATATGCAATCACATAAACAATATAATAAATCTCAAAAAATAAAATAAACCAAAGTCACATAGCTAGGGTTTCATCAAAATTTTAAAAATAAATTTAGTTCATAGCTAAAGGGAAAGAAGAAACCAATTTATTGAAATTAATCATGGCTTCTTCCAATTGAATTTTGCTGCTCCAGAAATTTTCTGCTGCTGGAATTTTTTTGCTCTTGCGCAGCTTTTCTCCTACTTCAGCTGCAAGTCCGGTTTCAGCTTTCCAAGAACAGTTGCTGCCGATTCTGTTACTCCTCAGCCGGTTTTCTTCATCAGGTGCCAATTCTGCTACTGGTTCTGTTTTCTGGCGGCTTCTGTAGTTGTTTTCTTCTTTTCCTTCAATGTTGCCAGCAGCTGCTTACTGCGTTTTTCTTCTGCAACTGTCTTTCCCAGCAGCTCCTTTCTCTCCCCTCTTTATTCTCTCTTTTTTTTTTCTATTCTTTTTTTCTCTCTTCCCCAACCACCTTCTTTTGCGGCTGTTTGTTTTGTCCCAAGCTGCTCTCTTCCTTCCAATTGCTGTGGCTGTTTTTTTTTTTTTTTTTTTTTATTTGTGCAGCTGCCGCTTCTTTTAAAGCAGCTTCTAAATTTCTTTCTTTTCTCCTTATTTCCCTATTCTTAATGGCAGCCCTCTCTTTCCTTCTTCAATTATAACTCTCTTTTCCGTTTTTCTATTATAACTCTAATTTCCTTTTTCTCTTCTATTTGGACTCCTTGTAGCAGCCCATCTTTCCTATGGACCGCTCCTTTTCTTTCTTTCTTTCGGTCTTCTTTCCGTGGGCCTTTATCTCCTTGTTATTTATGGGCTACCTCATTAATTGGGCTTCTTTTGCTTTATCACCAAAATAAAATAAATTAAATATAATAATTATGTTTAGTAACTAAATAGAATATTTTTAAAAGCTAATAATTAAAACTTAAGGCGTTTATTTGTAAAAAAGAAATAGACCTTATCAACTTTCCCACACCTAAGTTTTGCTAGTCCTCAAGCAAAAAATAAAGTAACAAATAGAAAAACTAACTAGCCATTTTTGTAGGGCCAACGATTGCACTTAGTATGTGCAACTAGCCCTTCAAACCCCTAAGTTACCCCTGGTGGACGAGTATAGTCTCGTGAGAGTTTGCAGATGACGTATGCACAAAGTCAAATAAACAACAAAAAGTTTTAGAAAAGATATAGAATAATCCAAATTAAGTACCCTTCATCAATATCTCAAACGTATCAAGACAAGTACTCTTCCTCTTATTTTCAAAATTAAGTAACAAACAAATATTCAATTATCTCCGATAACTAACGCAAGACTTGTGTAAGGTGTGATCGTGGTCATCAGAGAGTATAAAATAAATACTAAGAAAAATTTCCAAATTATACATAGAAGACAAATCTCAACGAGAGTTCATTCCATAAGCTCACCCTTTGTACCTTCTCTCCACTAATCAAGGATTCTCAAACTCAACTCATATCAGGTAGGACTTTAAAGCTTGTAATGTAAGGTTAGGGTGTTGCTTATCAAACGAAGGTAAGGAATTCAAATTCAAGGAAAAGAGAGCTTGCAAAAAATATGGATACTTTAAAATTTTGACAAACTTTCTAACTTTGTTTTTCCTCCTTTTTTTCTCAATTAATGCATTCACCAACTACCATATTCTTTTTCTCAAAATTTCATCATTTAAGGCCATTCTTTTTCTTACATTCACAAATTCGGGCATCTTGAATTTTTTTTTTTCTTTGCATCTTATGACTTCTAACAATCATATATCTAACTTTTCTTTCTTTCTCTTTTTCTTAGCTCAATACATTTGTTTTTTTCCAACACAAGTAGTCATATATTTTTTTCCTTTTTCTTCTCCTTTTTTGTCAAAACAACTTATTCTCTTTCCATAACACAAAAACAATAGCCCATCATTGAAGCACAAGTTAGAAGTTTGCATTAAGCTCTCTACAAGATTAAGGGTTAATATTTAAGTGGTTTAAAGAAAGATATAACATTTAAGGCTCAAAAGGCTACTAAGGTAAGAATCATGAAATTTGGTAAGCTTGAAAGGCACAAACGATTCAAAGAAGGCCTATGACCATCGTCTCTGAGTCAAATCGAGAAAACCTTTCTGTTTCTCCTCAAGAGGTACTCAAGTAATTTCTAGAACGTAGGGAAGAGTTTCATCAACTTCATGCGACTAAAAAATAATGTAAAAGATTTATTAGACACTAACAATAACCCATTTGCTCAAGTGTAAGTCATTCAAAAGTTATAACATATATAGATCATAAGCCCATCACTGTAATTAAAAACAAGAAAACAAGTACTTTTCTCAACTTATTCAAGGCATTTTTAAGGAACTAAAAAAGAATCATTATCTAAGTGAAATCATATCCTTTTTGGTTTTTTTCCTCAAAATAATGTAAATAAAAAAATAAAATAAAATAAAATAAAAAAATTCAACAAAAATTGAACTAAAAAAGACGAGAAAAAAATGAAAGTAAAATAAAAAAATTGACACCAGAAGAAAAGTATCTTCTCCCCCACACCTAAACCACACACTGTCCACAATGTGATAAAAGAATACCAAGATTAGAGAAGAGACAAAGAAGGGAATAACCTGGTAGAAAAGGCAATGTTAATGAATGTCTGCAAGAGTGGTAAACAATCTCTGTAATCTCCATGATAATGATAAGTTGTTTTGTTACCCTACAAAACAAATATTTCATACCTTTCTAACAATCAAGTGGAATAAAAAATAAATAAAATATAATAAAATAAAAATATATAAAAAATAAATAAGATAAAATTTGGGTTGCCACCCAAAAGCACTAAATTTAAAGTTGTCAACCTGACTCCCTAAATTTTTTCCTTTCAGCCAGGATCTATTTCTCTCATATTAAGCTCATCATTCCCAATCCAAGAAGACTTTTCTGGTGGGATAATGCAGGCAAGATTAGAATTAATATCCTCAGTGCACATTAGATTTTCTTTCTCAGTAAAAGTATAATATTTTGAACACATTAGAGGTAGAGTTTCTTCAATTAATTCATCATTTACATTTACCAAATAGCAATCAGAATTATCTTCTATATAAGGTTGTGAAGAAGTTTTAAAGATATTTAATCTAATCCTCATATTCATTACAGAGAAATCCATAACCCCAGTTCTACAATTAATAGTGGCGTCAGCAGTAGCTAAGAAAAGACGGCCTAAAATAATGGGGATATGATTCTGAGAAGATCTACCAGGTTCCATATCTCGAACTACAAAGTCTACAGGGAAGATACATTTATCAATTTGAACTAGAACATCACCTATCCTCCCTCTAGGTACTTTGATTGATCTATCAGCTAACTATAAGGTCATATCAGTTGGTTGTATTTCCCCCAATCCTAACTCTTCATAAAAAGAGTATGAAATCAAATTAACACTAGAACCTAAATCTAGGAGCGCCCTGTCCATTTTATGATTATCAATAAGACATCAGATAGTAGGGGCACCAGGATCTCTATATTTAGGTGGAGTGTTATATTGCAAACCAGAGCTCACTTGTTCAGTTAGGAAGATTTTCTTAGAAACATTGCTTTTAGATTTTCTTTTAAAAGTACACATGTCTTCAAGAAATTTTGCATAGGATGGGACTTGCTTAAGATTAATTTTTACTTGTTTGAGAGTTTTTAAAATATCTTCCCTTTTATTATCCTTTCTAAGATGTGGGGGTGGCAATAAAGCTTGTGGATAAAGAACCTTTGGCTTATATGAAGCCGTAGGAGATGATTCTAGAGTGTTAGAATTAGAGGAAGAAGCTAGTTCCTTCTCTATTTTCCTTTCAATTTAGTCCCTATATCAATTCCATCAGTTTCGTTTTCATTTAACTTACCATCTTTAATAGGTTCCCCTACTTTATTATCTACCAACTTCCCATTTCTAAAAGTGATTACAGCTTTAACTTGCTCATGATGATTAGTTCTAGGATTCTCTATTGGATGACTAGGAAGCTTACCCTCATCTCTTCTACTTATTGCATTAGCTAGTTATGCTATTTGAGTTTCTAACCTAGCAATAGATTGAGTGTGTGAGTCTATAATTTGTGTCATAGATTCTAAACCATCCTAATTGATAGGACTTTTTCTTCAAACATAGAGTTTCCTCTTTTAGAAGGGTTAGGGGTCAC
Organism: Catharanthus roseus; assembly: GCA_028651295.1. Classification (NCBI taxonomy): domain Eukaryota; kingdom Viridiplantae; phylum Streptophyta; class Magnoliopsida; order Gentianales; family Apocynaceae; genus Catharanthus; species Catharanthus roseus. Next base: position 5,786,746 of record JAPQWS010000076.1, on the reverse strand, counting down.
ATACCTTTGAGATTGAAAACCGGGGGGCAGTCATACTAGATTGTTTATTTTGTTGATATTGTCGTTGGCCAAATTTACTTTCCCCTCCTTCTGACCTCCAGGAGAAATTAGGATTCTCCAGCCCGGATTGTACGTATTTGAATATGGGTCGTTCTATCTATGAAATCCTTGGGCTGAATTGACTTGTTCCTGCACAAATTTTGGGAATAATGAAGCACTAGGACAGTCATAAATGACATGAGAAGGACTAGAGCAAATTGCACAAACACCTTGCACCTTAAGAGAATTGGTAGGCAATGTATTCAAAGCTAACAATTGATCAAACTTTTTAGATAAGGCATCAACCTTCGAAAAAAGATCCACATTTTGGGTAACTTCATACATTCCTCTATTTCTTATTTGCCTAGATATGCCTATACGTGAGGATGTGGCATGTTGTTGTGAATTATCACTCAAATTTTCAAATAACTCCCACGCCTCATCTATGGTTTTATGAAGAAAGGTACCACCACAAGAGGAATCAACCATTTGACAATTTCTTTCATCTAATCCTGAATAAAAACTTTGGATTTGCTGCCATTTAGGAACTTCATGGTTAGGACAACTACGAAGAAGTTCTTTAAATCTCTCCCAACTCTCATGAAATTGTTCACTATTTTGTTGGAAAAAGTAGTTATTTTTCTCCTTAACCTTGTAAGTTTACCCATAGGAAAATATTTTTTTAGAAATTTCCTAGACATCTCAGCCCAAGTACCTATTCTCTCACGTGTGTGCAACCAATGTTTAGCCTTATCCTTCAAAGAAAAAGAAAAAAATATGCAATCTAATAGCGTCATCACTAACATTAGGTAGTTTCAAAGTTTAGCAAATTTCTAAGAACTCGTCAATATGCTTGTAAGGATTTTCGGAATCAAGCCATATAAAGATTGTAACATTTGAATAGTAGAAGTTTTAGTTTCGAAGTGATTAGCCTCAATTTCAGGTAGTCTATTACCTACTGGTAAGTTATAAGTGTTAGGAGTAAAATACTCTTTTGATGCTTGTGGATTTTCAGCCATTTTAATGTCACGAGTGTTAATGATTTTTCCTTGTGCTCTAAGTGCCTTAAGTGTACGCTCTATCTCAGGATCAAATTCTTTTAAATCAACAGAGAGCAAACGATGACCATGCATTAATAAACAATTTCAAGAAAGAAAAAAAATTTACTACAAATAATAATGAAGAATAAGTTACTAAATGGAAGAATATTATAAAAAAAATAAAAAAAATAATAAATAAAAAAATGAAGACAACTAAGAAAACAATCAAAACAATTTTTTTTTAAGAATAAAAAAAATCAAAATCTATAAAATAAAATATTAACAAATATAGGAGACAATAACACAAGCAATTAATTCATTCTTTCCTCGGTAACTGCGCAAAAAACTTGATTGGGATTTTTATAACCAAGTTTTAACCACCAATACTTGCAAGTGCACAAGATCAAAGTAGTATGGAAGTATTAGGGTATCGAACCACAGAGAAAGGCTTAGCTACTAAAATTGCTATCTTCCTAAATTAATTTTATAAAGCGGAGAATAAATTTATATTATCTAAAAATTAATCCTAAATTAGCTAAAGCGAATAAATAAAATAACTAAATGAAAAATAACAAGAGGTTAACGAAAGAGATGATTTAGAACCTTGAATCCATCACCAACCTATATAACAATGATTTAATTTTATTTAGGAGAAAAGACTATACTTTATGTGGTGATATAGGCTACAAGCTTCGATTCACTAAAGAACTATATTGTGCTTAAATGCATGACATAATCCATCTAACCATTAGCATGACTTATTCATTCTTATGACATAAATCATCTAAAATTAGCATGAACTATTCAATTCTAAAACCCACAATATACTTGCAAAAATTACATATCTCTCATACTTAAGACTACAAGAATCAAGTATGGATAAAAATATCAATTAACCCAAATAATTATTCTACAAGAACAATCACAAAAAATTAATTGCAACACACCAAGAAATTTCCAATGATATGCAATCACATAAATAATATAATAAATCTCCAAAAATAAAATAAACCAAAGTCACATAACTAGGGTTTCATCAAAATTTTAAAAATAAATTTAGTTCATGGCTAAAGGAAAAGAATAAACCAATTTATTGAAATTAATCATGGCTTCTTCCAATTGAATTTTGCTGCTCTGGAAATTTCCTGCTGCTGAATTTTTCTGCTCTTGCGCAGCTTTTCTCCTACTTCAGCTGCAAGTCCGATTTCTACTTTCCAAGAACAGCTGCTACCGATTCTGTTACTCCTCAGCCGGTTTTCTTCAACAGCTGTCAAGTTTGCTACTGATTCTGTTTTCTTGCAGCTACTGCAGTTGTTTTCTTCTTCTACCTGAATGTTGCCAGCAGCTGCTTGCTGCGTTTTTCTTCTGCAGCTGTCTTTTCCAGCAGCTCCTTTCTCTCCCCTCTTTATTCTCTCTTTTTTTTCTGTTCTTTTTTTTCTCTCCCCCCGACCCGCCTTCTGCTGCAGCTGTTTGTTTTGTCCCAAGCTGCTCTCTTCTTTGCAATTGCTGCGGCTGTTTTTTTATTTGTGCAGCTGCCGCTTCTTTTAAAGCAGCTTCTAAATTTCTCTCTTCTCCTTATTTCCCTATTCTTAATGGCAGCCCTCTCTTTCCTTCTTCAAATATAACTCTCTTTTCCTTTTCCTATTATAACTCTAGTTTCCTTTTTCTCTTCAATTTGGACTCCTTGCAGCAGCCCATCTTTCCTATGGGCCTCTCTTTTTCTTTCTTTCTTTTGGTCTTCTTATCGTGGGCCTTTATCTCCTTGTTATTTGTGGGCTGCCTCATTAATTGGGCTTCTTTTTCTTTATCACTAAAATAAAATAAATTAAATATAAAATTATGTTTAGTAACTAAATAAAATATTTTTAAAAGCTAATAATTAAAACTTAAGGCGTTTATTTGTACAAAAAATAGACCTTATCAGAAATAGAAATGTCAAAAACTGTACGAAAATGGACGAAAACGTAGCCATCGGCAACAATTCAACAACCTATCGCAGGAGTTAGGCTAACCTATAGTCGCCGGTAGTTTTCGTGGCACAAAGGAGCATTGGCAATAGAGACCTACCACGGATGGTAGGCCTCGCTCTAAAGTCGGCGGTAGGTTATGTTGGCAAGAGGACGGTTGAGTAAAAAAAAAACTCAATGTTCTTGTATTTTGTTCCAATTTCAACTTGGTTTTCTTGAATTTTTCAATTCTGTATAAGGGGTCTGTTTACAGCTATTGAAAAGAGACTTAGAGAGCTTAGATAGAATTAGATAATTTGAAATTCTTAGATACATTAGTTGTGGGTTTTAGAATAGGTTCGATTACATTAATTAGGTTAGATTAGATTAAACACTCTTTAAATTCTAGCTTTTATACATTCAATTAGTTAGTAAAGTTTCAAAATTTCTACAATTTAGTTTCTTGGATTCAAGAATTGAAGCCATAATTTATAGATTTCCATCTTCAACCTGACGACTCGAAAGACGAGCTTGGAAGACGTTCGAGATTTCAATTATGGCTTCGATTTCAATTCTAAGCTTTCGTTTCCTTTTCTTGTTATTGAATTTTATGTTTTATTTCAGTTTTTATATAATGAATAGTGTGTAGTTCTTTTTTTTGGATAGGGGTTGAACCCTAGTTCTTGATTATGAAGTTGTTAGTTTGATTTCTTGATTTCTATGTTTGTTTTAGTTTGAGTTATCTTCCAATTACGTTTGCTTGTAATTTAATTTTCGGGAAATTAGATTATTCAAAAGGTTGTTTGGAATTGAAAAAGGAAGAGCGATCTAGGGCAACAAAGTGAGGGTTAACTGGGGCAATTGACTAGAGATACGATATTACACTTGTAGGTCTTTTAAATCACCTAAGTTTATTGCACTCATAATTTGTTAGGGAGAAAAGAGATTTTCCTCTAAGGGTTAGTGAGTGGGGTGGCTTTCACCTAGAGATAGGGATTGCCCGATTGGAGTGATGACCCAAGTTAATTAATTCAACATCGTTTTCATTAAAGTTCTTCCAATTGAATTAGTAACAAGGATTAGGGGGATTCCGCCATCAAAACTCTTATTTTCATTAATCTTTTAAAAATCATCTTCGTTATTTGCTTTCATTAATTATTTCAGTTTAAGATTTTATTCTTCAACGACATCATCTTTTTAGACTAAACATTAGTGCCGCAATTAGTGATTGAACCTTCATCAGTCCTCAAGAGATTTGACACTCGCGTTGAACTCACATCTTCATTGTTAGGTCCACTTGTGTTGCATTGTAGTGATTAGGATTCCACCCATTTTAAGATTTTAAACATCAAGTTTCTAGCGTTGTTCCTGAGGACGGCAAGTTTAAGGAATGTCATTTTGTTTTTGTACTTTGGTCATAGTTCTTTTCTTTTTCTTGCTCCCCTTTTGCGCCCTTGTTGAGTTTTTTGTGGTAACTTTGGAAATTTGTCCATTAAGTTTTGGAACTTGTGTTAAATACTTTGATTAATTATTCGTTTAAGGTTTTTTATTATAAGTCATGGACGCTAATTATGCCATAGAAGCCCGACTTGCGGCAATACTAGAACAAGGGATAGATAACATGGTTTTTAGGCCCCAAAACACTTATCATCAACAGGCCATGTTCCCAGGAAATTGGAGAGGATACAATGCGTATCCTAATCAAAATAATTTGGATTGGAGAAATTAATCAGGTGTTGTTTTGAGTGGCAACAATCAAAGAAGACAACAACCACCCCCCGGTTTTCAAAATAGATGTCTATATCAAAATTCGCTATCTCTATCACCTAGCTAGGAGGATCTTGTGTCGAAATACGTAAATTCAGCAAATAATCGGGTAAAAAGTATGGAAGAAGTTCAAAGGAGCAAAATTGCCTCTCTCCAAAACATGGAGAATCAAATTTGGAAATTAATGATGATGGTCATGAAAAGTCCTTGTATTAATAAGTCAAACAAAGATGCAAAGGTGGTCACTTTTAGAAGAGAGTTAGCACTCACGCCAAAAGGAGAAAAGGATATAGGAACGACCCAAGCACAAAAGGAATCCACTCCCACTAAGAAAAATGAGGGTCAACAAAAAGACAGAGAAAAGAGATCGTCAGCCTCTCCACCATATGGACCTCCTATCCCATCCCCAAGAAGGGTGTTGAAGGCAAAAGAAGAACACTATGGTAAGTTCTAGAAATCCTTAAACAATTACATATTAACTTATCTTAGGTGGATGTTTTAATGTAGATGCCTAAATACGCAAAGTTTTTAAAGGAAGTTGTCTCCAGAAAGAAGAGGTTGGAGGACATCTCTTTGGTAATGATGAATAAGGAGTGTTTGGAAATTCTCAATCCTAAACAAAAGCGATCCAGGGAGTTTTGCTTGAGCAGATATAACTGTCTCTAAAGCTTTAGCTTATTTAGGTGCTAGCATAAATCTCATGTCTTATGATTTCTTTAAACAATTGGGTGTGGGAGAGCCTAAACCTACTAGGATGAGTATTCAACTAGTAGATAGATCTACTAAGTATCTTAGAGGTATTATAGAAGATGTGTTAGTTAGTAAAGGTAGGGGACAGTGTTCCCGGCAGATTTTGTGATTATGGATATGAGTGAGGACATTGAAGTCCCGCTAATCTTAGGTTGCCCTTTCCTAGCCACTGCTAAGGCTCATTGATGTAGGAGAAGGGAAGCTAACCCTTAGATTAGGGGAAGAAATACTTGTTTTAAGACTTCCCGATGCCATACGTATAACGGGAGATCATGATGACACTTGTTTTATAGTAGATTTTATTGATCCTTATATCTCTACTCATGTGCAGAAATTCGTCAAAGAAGATCCATTATTGATAAGCTTGCAACAAGATTCCCAAAACGAAGTGGATCCTAAGGAGGTTCGGGTTCTGACTGAGAAATTAGATGAATCAAATGAGGAAAAGGCCACTACTACAGAAGAAGAATTAAAGGTACCCCCAAAACCATATCTTAAAACATCTTTCTAAGAACCCCCGGAATTAGAACTTAAACCATTGCCGGATCACTTGGAGTATGCTTTTCTTGGGGGAAATTCAACACCTTCAGTCATTACTTCTTCCAAATTGAGTCGGCCTAAAAAACAATCTCTACTACGGACTTTGAAAGAACACAGAGAGCTATCCCTTAGAAGATAGCAGATATTCAAGGAATTAGTCGTCCTTCTGTACTCATAAGATTATAATAGAAGAGGATTCTAAGCTCGTGATTCAACCTCAAAGGTGATTGAATCCAAACATGAAAGATGTAGTAAGGAATGAAGTTATTAAACTCCTATATGTTGGAATCATATATCTTATCTCAGACAGCGCCTGGCTAAGTCCGATACAAGTAGTACCAAAGAAAGTGGAATGAGTGTGGCGGTAAGCGAGAAAAATGAGCTAATCCCAACAAGAGTAATCAGTGAATAGAGGTGTGCATAGGTTACAGAAAATTGAACGAAGCAACACAAAAAGATCACTTGCCTCTTCTGTTTATTGATCAAATGCTAGAAAGGTTAGCTGACCATCCATTCTATCACTTTCTCGATGGGTTCTCGGGATACTTCTAGATTCCATTGCCCGAGGAGAGCAGGAGAAAACTACGTTCACATGCCCATATGGTATATTCGCATACAGACGTATGCGGTTTTGTTTGTGCAATGCTCCTGCTACTTTTCAATGCTGCATGATTGTTATTTTTGAAGGGGTGGTGGGGGATATTATGGAAGTCTTCATGGATGATTTTTCTGTGTTTGGTAATTCCTTTGATGCTTGCTTGCCTAATCTAGAAAAAGTTTTAAAAAGATGTGAGGAGACTCAGCTTGTTTTAAATTGGGAAAAATGTCATTTTATGGTTCAAGAAGGAATAGTCTTAGGACATAAAATTTCTGAAAATGGCATGGAGATAGATAGAGCTAAAATAGAGATAATTGAAAGGTTGTCTCCGCCTTCCTCTGGGAAAGCAATTAGGAGTTTCTTGGGACATACATGGTTTTATAGGAGATTCATAAAGGATTTTTCAAAAATTACTATACCTTTTACGTTGCTTGAGAAAGATATGCCTTTCAATATTGATAATAATTTTTTAGCCGCCTTTAATCTGCTTAAAGAAAAGCTCACAAACTCTCCAAATTGGTCTCTTCCTTTTGAATTAATGTGTGATGCGAGTGACTATGCTATAGATACTATTTTGGGCAATAGACGGGGTAAGTTTCTCCAACTGATATACTATGCAAGTAAAACTAAAACAAATGCCCAAGTAAATGACACAACAATGAAAAGGAGTTTCTTACAATATTATTTGCATTTGACAAATTCCGTCCTTATTTAATACTTTCTAAAGTCATAGTGTATACTGACCACTTTGCTTTGAAGCATCTCCTTTCGAAGAATGACACAAAACCTAGTCTTATTAGATGGGTACTTCTTTTGTAGGAATTTAACTTGGAGATTAAAGACAAGAAAGGAGCCAAGAACTTGGCATCCCATCATCTCTCTAGATTAGAAAATCCTTGTTCCATTAGATGAAGAGCAAATTGACGACATATTCCCCGATGAACAACTTCTTTTCTGTGAAACTATCATTGATGATTCACCTTGGTATGCTAATATAACTAGTTATTTAGTTTCAAATGGCATTTCTGCAGGTAATACATAAGAAAGGAAGAAGTTCTTTATAGGCATAAAGTATTAGTTTTGGAAGAACTATACCTTTTCCGCCAAGGTGCTGACAAAATAATTCGGCGATGTGTAGCCTATCCTGAAACGGAGGAAATCCTAAACCATTGTCATAAAAGCCTAGTCGGTGGGCACTATCAAGTCAACAGGACCGCCCAAAAGGTACTGGAATTAGGCTTCTATTGGCTGACCCTATTAAAAGATGCAAAAAAGTATGTAATGGAATGCGACAGTTGCCAACGCACAGGTAACATCTCAAAACATAATGCTATGCCTATGAATACTTTCCAAGTTTGTGAGGCATTTGACTGCTGGGGTATTGATTTTATGGTCCTTGCTCGATTTCGTTTTGTAATCAATATATCTTGGTCGCTGTCGAATGTGTCAAGTGGGTTGAGGCCAAGCCTTACCTACAAATGATGCTAGAGTTGTAGTTCAATTCTTAAAAAAAGTTATTTTCTCGTTTTGGTGTCCTTAGAGCTATCATAGGTGATAGGGACACTCACTTCTGTAACCAACAACTCGAAAAAGTGCTTAGGAGATTGGGAGTAACTCATAAACTAGCTACTCCCTATTATCCTCAAACTAGCAGCCAAGTAGAAATAGTGAATAGGGAAATTAAAAGCATTCTTCAGAAAGTCATTGATAGTACTCATACAGATTGGAGTATTAAGTTAGATGATGCTCTTTGGGCTTATAGAACTGCGTACAAACACCAATCAGATGCACTCATTTCCATTTGCTATGTGGGAAATCCTGTTATTTACATGTCGAAATTGAGCATAAAGATCATTGAGCCATTCAACTAGTTAACTTTGACTATATTTGTGCAGGTAAAAAAAGGCTACTCCAACTAAATGAGCTTGAAGAATGGAGATTACAAGCATAACAGAATTCCAACTTATATAAGGAAAAGACGAAGCAATGGCACAATAGGCATATGGTCAAATAGGAATTCAAAGAAGGAGATGTCGTGCCACTCTAAAACTCACGCCTTCGCCTCTTCCCTGGAAAGCTCAAATCATGATGGTCTGGACCATTCAAGTAAGCAAAGTTTTTCCCTACGGTACCATAGAGGTAACACATCCTCCACAAGGGACGTTTAAGGTAAATGGACATCGCCTTGAGCCATATTTTGGTGAGGATGTAGGAACCCTTCAAAAGGAATCCCTTGTTCTTCAAGACGATTAAGATTGGCCGGGTTACAATATGTAATCTAAGTTTGTATATGTATTTCCCCTATTTTTCGTACGTTATTTTAGTTGTTTCTTTTCTTTGCCGTTTGTTGTTTTGAAGCACGTGTATCTTGGGAGAGTTATTTGTATGCTAGGATGACCCCTATGCATTACAAGTGTGTTTAGATTGGTCAAGAGAGAGTTGAGAAGCTCAATCACACAAGACAAAAGATATTCTGCAGGCAAGACAGAAGCCTACCGCAGACGGTAGGCTCTATCGTCGGTTTTAGGTCCCCTGGCAATGGCAAATATTGAAAATTTCTCTCAAGGAGCCAGGAAGGGTTGTTTTTTCAAACAACCAGAAGATAACTTCTCTAAACACGCCCTAAAACTCTCTTCTTTATTTCTAGTCTCTTTATCTCATTTTTGTGTGGGGATGGCTTCCAATATACTTTATCACGTTATATCTACGGAATTGGTTCCCATATGTGTGTTTGTCTTTGTTTTTCCTTTAGTCTAACCCTCATATTGAGGACAATGTGATTTAAAGTGTGGGGGGTTATTTTTGTTTGCTAGTCCCTTTCATTCTTTTTCTCTATTTAATTTTTTTTTCTGTTAGTCTCTTATTGGAAAAATTCAAAAAAAATTAGAAATTTAAAACTTCAAAATTATTTTTATTTCCTTTTATTTTTGCTTTAATTATAAAAATCCAAAAAATATTTTATTTTTGTGACCTTTAGTAGAGTACACAACTGAAAAATTCCTCAGGTTTTTCAAAAAAGACATATTACATAATTACTTGGAAAACCATATTTATTAAAGTTCTTACATGATCAATTGTTTTTTTGCACTTATGAATGTTGTTTGAGTAATAGAAGCTTATGAATCTTGGGTTATTAGCATTACGATAATGTTTTTTGAATTTTGCCTATGATTTCATGATTTTTCTATCTTTAAAAGCAAAGAAGTTTAGTCTAGGATGGTCCTGGAAATGATAGTCTTAGGACTTCTTTGAACCGATTATGCCTTTATTATCATATATCCTTTATGAAATCAATTCATAGTTCCCTTTTTGTGCCTTCATGCCAAGGTTATACTCCGTTCTTTTCTTTGTCTTTTAACCTCACTATATAAAACCTCAATTCGTGGAACTAAATCTTTTTATATATTTTTAAATCTGTTTTGAGTGTGTGAAATGAATAAGTGTGGGGGTAAAAGGGGTGAAGAAAGAAAGAAAGCCGTTTTTATATCTTTTTTAAGCCGTTTTTATATCCTTATTTGTCTATATTTTCTTTATGTTAATTTCATTATTTTTGGTGTTTTTAATAAGTAAAAGTATATATTTTATTTAAATATCTCTTATTCTTGTCTTAGGTGCCCTCTGAAAGTGAAAACGATGAAAGAAAACAAAAACAAATAAAAATAGAGCCGTTGATAGCAATTCAGCAACCTACTGCACGAGCTAGGCTGACCTACCATCGCCGGTAGGTTCCGTGGCACAAAGGGGCATTGGCAACAGAGACCTACAGCGGACAATAGGCCTCGCATTACCGTCGGCAGTAGGGTATACTGGCAAGAGGCGGTTGAGCCCAAAACAAGCTCGATTTTCTTGTATTTTTTCCAATTTCAACTTGATTTTCTTGTATTTTTAACATCTATATAAGGTGTCTTTTTGCAGCTATTGAAAGAGACTTAGAGAGCGTAGATAGAATCAGATACTTAGAAAGTCTTAGATATATTAGTTGTGGGTTTTAGAATAGGTTTGATTAGATTAATGAGGTTAGATTACATTAAACACTCTGTAAATTCAAGATTTTATATATTCAATTAGTTAGTAAAGTTTCAAGATTTCTACAATTTAGTTTCTTGGATTCAAGGATCGAAGACATAATTTCAAGATTTCGATCTTAAACTTGGCGACTTGAAAGATGAGCTTGGAAGATGATCGGGATTTCAATTACGGCTTCGATTTTAATCCTAAGCTTTTCTTTTCCTTTTCTTTTTATTGAATTTTATGTTTTATTGCAGTTTTTATATAATGAATAGTGTGTCGTTCTTTTTGTTTGGATAGGGGTAACCTAGTTCTTGATTATGAAGTTATTGGTTTGATTTCTTGATTTCTATTTTTGTTTTAATTTGAGTTGTCTTCCAATTGCATTTTTTAAAATTTAATTATTGTGAAATTAGATTATTCGAAAGGTTGTTTGAAATTGAAAAAGGAAGAACGATCTAGGGCAACCAAGTGAGGGTTAACTGGGGCAATTGACTAGAGATACCATATTGCACTTGTAGGTCTTTTAAATCACCTAAGTTTATTGCACTCATAATTTGTTAGGGAGAAAAGAGATTTTCCTCTAAGGGTTAATGAGTAGAGTGGCTTTCACCTAGAGATCGGGATTGCCTGATTTGAGTGATGACCCAAGTTAATTAATTCAACATCGTTTTCATTAAAGTTTTTCCAATTGAATTAGTAACAAAGATTAGGGGGATTCCACCATCCAAACTCTTGTTTTTATTAATCTTTTAAAAACCATTTTTGTTATTTGATTTCTTTAATTATTTTAGTTTTAATATTTTATTTTTCCATGACATTATCATTTTAGACTAAACATTACAGCCAAGATTAGTACTTGAACCTTTGTCCGTCCTTAAGAGATTCAGAACTCGGGTTGAACTCACCTCTACATAGTTAGGTTCACTTGCTTTTCATTTTAGTGAATTAGGACTATAAACAGGGTGGGTCTTACCCGTACCCACACAGGTCTATACCCGTTTATAGCAGGTAAGGTTAAAATTTTATACCAAGGACCCGTACCTTTATAGATTCTATTAAATGGGTCTGGGCAGGGTATGATGATGATACCCAGACCCGTATACTCGTTGTAATAAAATAATAATATATATTTATATATATTATATTATTTATATATATATTTATATATTACATTATATTAATGCATAATTTATAAATTTTATATGATATTATTTATCTCAAATGATTGTATTTGTTGAAAGAAATGTCGAATAAATTATGTCAACCATGTTATAATTTTTATTTTAGGGTTATATACTGTTTTATATATATTTTGTCTTAACAGGGAAAACAATAGAAAAATGTCATACGGGTCCAAGTATACCCAGACCCTATCCTAGACCCTGGAGGGTCGGGTTTGGGTCCATAAATTTTATACCTTGAGGGTCTAGTTCCATGTTTCACTATAAGGGTCTGGGTCTAGGTTTGCGAGTACCAAGAGGTCTGGACCTGTTTATAGTCCTAGTAGTGATTAAGGTTCCATCTCGTTTTAAGATTTTAAACATCAATAATATTTGAAACTCTTGCATATTGTGTGTTTGTTAAAATTATTCTTTGAACTTCTTTGATACCTCAACTAAGGTTTTAATTGAAGTCTATCTTTGATTGATTGCCTTTGGTGGTTATGGGGAAGGAAGTTTGAGACTCAAAGAACTCTTGTGATGTGAGAGTTTGAAAGAAGGAAAGAGCATGAGCTTATTGCTATAAAAGCCACAAGAGAGCCAAACATAAAGGAATTGAGTGAACATTATAAGAGAGCACACACTTAGGAAGTGTTAGTGAGGTCCTATTTCTTGTTTTCTTTGTTTAGTTTGCAGGTTTACAATGTCAACAGATGGTCATTCACCTACCCCATCTCATTAAGAAAGCACTAGTTATCCTACAAGGATGAACTTGAATGAAACCTTGCAATCTATGCAACAATCCATTGAGGTTTGGCAAGACAATTCCAAGGTGTGGTTAGAGATGTTGAAGAGTTAAAGAAGGGCAAGGGAAGTGCTACAATAGAATAAAGTTTGGGACAACATTAGAGAAGTTTCTTCCTCTCATCATTAAAGGGTCTATGAAAATACACCTCCTTATGGATACTATGACATACCGGCTCAAAGTTCCTATCCATTAAATGAAAGTGGATACCAAGGAAAACCTACTTGAGATGGATAAAGAGAAGGTCTAGGAGGAAAGGGATATAATAGACCACAAGAGGAGGTTCCAAGACATGAAGCATGGCATGAAGATAACTTGTTTGAAGATTATGGAGAGAATCCTAATGTTGGGCAAATATACTTTGGTGGCTATTATGATGGACAATTAGGGGCTAAAGCCTTAGACAAGATTAAGTGGAAGATGCCTAGCTTCAAGGGGGAAAGTGATCGAAATGTGTTCCTTTATTGAGAGCGTCAAGTGGAGAATCTCTTTATGGTGAGAAATTATAGTGACAATGTCAAGGCTAAGTTAATCATTGTCAAATTTTCGGGTTATGCACTTCATTGGTGGGAAGGGATTGTCATTTAAAGGATTAGAAATGGAAGGCAATCGGTTGAAACTTTTGCCGAATTGAAGACTCTTATGAGAGAAAGATCTGTACCGGAGAAATATTATAGGGAGCTTCACTATAAATTGATGACTCTTAGACAAAGTAGCAAAAGTGTTGAGGAATATAGGCAAGAGATAGAGTTATACACATTGATATTGAGATTGGAGGAGGATAAGTATGCTTTTATTGCTAGATTTCTAAGTGGTCTCAATAGGGACATTGCTAATAAATTAGAATTGTACCGTTATACCACTTATGAAGACATGTGCCATTTAGTGACGAAGATAGAGACTCAAATGAAAAGAAGTGGTTTCTCTAAAACTACTCTTCCTTCTTCAAGAAATGTGGTGCCTAAGCGTCAAACATCTACTTTCAAAGGTTGGCCAAACAAGGATAAAACAACTAAGGTTTCTTTCAAAGATAATTCTAAGCCTAAAGTGGAAGAGAAAGGTAGATTTATCACTAATCCAACTAGGTGCTTTAAATGCAATGGTTTGGAACATATAGCTATCAATTGTCCTACTAAGAGGACTTTGATCTTTCTTGAAGACCTGAATGGTTAGATTGAGAAAGATGATAAAGAAAGTCTTCAGAACATTATTGATGATGGGAATAGACATAAAGATGGAACCATTTGAGATACATCTCTAGATGCCGAGGAAAATATTTCGAGTTTGGTGACTATAAGGTTTTTGACTACTCAAATTATTCAAGATGAATCAAGCATTCAAAGGGGGAATACCTTTCACACCAAATGCAAGGTAGAAGGTAGACTTGCTAACCTCATCATAGATAGTAGTAGTTGCACAAGTGTTGCTAGTACCTATCTTGTGGAGAAATTGAATTTGCCTATCTTTAAACATCCTAATCCTGAAAAGTTGAATTAGTTGAATAATAGTGGGGAAGTTAGAGTGTGGAGGCAAGTGAAAGTGGCTATTATTATGGGAACATATAATGATGAAGTGGTATGTGATATAGTGCCTATGCAAGCTTGACACTTATTATTGGGTTGCCCCTGGCAATTTGATTGTAAAGCCATTCATCATGGGGAAAAGAATAGTTACATTTTTGTAAAGGATGACAAATCCTATGCCATGAATCTTCTTACATCTCAAAAAGTTAGAGAAGAAAAAATAAATTGAGAGAAAAGGAAAGAAATGAGAATGAGCAAAAAAGAAAAATCATTGAAGAAGGAAAAAGAGTTGAGGGAAAAGAAATTAGTGTGGAAAAGACAAAAGAGGTAAACGTGAAGAATGAAAAGAAAATAAGTGATCAAAAGAAAGAGTGTTTTACAAAAGAAAAGAGATGTTTCTATGCATAAGAGAGTGGGATCATAGAAGCTTTGAAAAAAGAAGAGCTGGTATTACTCTTATATTGTTTGTAAGGAAGCATTTGTTTGTACTAATGATCAGTTATCTTCTTTATCTAGAGATATTATGAAGGTGATTTAAGAATTCCAAGATGTCTTTCCCGATGAGATGCTTAGTGGACTCCCTTCTTTTAGAGGCATTGAACATCAAATTGATATGGTGCCTTGTGCAGTGTTGCCAAATAGGACGACTTATAGGAGCCCTCCCGAAGAGATCAAGGAGTTGAGAAGACAAGTGGATGAATTTCTCTCCAAATGCTATATAAGAGAAAGTTTAAGTCCTTGTGCCATTCTTGTTTTGTTAATGATATGAACCGGATGAGTCAATCACCTATGGAAGGGAAGATTGGACCAATCACTAGTGCTCAAAGGAAGAAACTTAAGACTCATAAATCTAATGGTATGGTTGCTTACATGGAGGAAGCTTTTAAAATCAATCTTGAAGGGTTTGAAAGAATGGAAAGGGCTTCCAAGTTGTTCTTAATGTGTTCAATTACCAAGGATCAATCAAGGGAACAAATTGGAGGAGAAAATGACTAAAAGTCCTTCAAGGAAACTACCCTACCGTACCATGGTAGGATTCTGAACGAGGAAGCTGAGTAGTTCACACCCTACCGTGGACGCTAGGTTCTACCCTATCGTTGCCGGTAGGGTTCGGCTGGAAAAGTGCCTATGCATTGGGATTTTGTTATTCAAGCTGTTTTTCGAGCTTTTAATCAAGGAGTTAATGGGTATTTTAAGTTATTAGTCACTTTTTTAGCTAGGGTTAAGGCTTGGCCCATAAATGCCCCATTAGAAACTCAATGTAACTAACTATTGATGAATTTTGCTGAAATTGTTGAGAAAGAATTCTCTTTGTCTCTAGGGTTCTTCACCCTTGTTTCGTTAGCTTGCTAAGGGTTAATGTCCTTAGTTATGAAAAATTTATTACCTTAGGTTGATGACTCTATGGAATTCAATTTATCATTCTAATTCATTTCTTTAATTGAGTCTTAGAGTCCTTGTTCTAGATTCTATTAATGCTAGGTCTTCTAGTTTGTGTAGTTGGAGTTTTTAGGCCTTAGTTTCCTCAAGGTTCTTTCAATCAAATTGGGAATGAGTTTTTCCTCTCAATATTGGGTTTATGAGTCTTAGATCCTCATAGGTTTTCTATTGGATTGTTGAAATACAAAATCCTCAATAGAGATTCATCATCAAAGGAGGTGATCTTGGGAAGTGTTGATTCAAATCTACATGCAATTGAATATTCACATCAAAGTTGATGTGAACCGGTTAGACATGCAAGAACATCAAGGAGTTGTGACAAGGGCCAAGGCAAAACAACTAAAGAGTCACAAGGATCAAATTGAGCAAGGGAAGTTTCAATGCTTAAATTTTGATGTCCAAGACTTTATGGGGCTTAAATTTTGATGTCCAAGACTTTATGGAGCAATATCCTAAATTTTTAAATAAGTTATAAATTGAAAATTCACCTTGGAAGATGGTTGGAAGCCCTTTTGCCCAGCTGAAAAATTGCCTCCTATTTTTGGCAATGTGTTAACTAGTGCTGTAGAATAGCCCAAATGCAATTAAAACACCTCTATTGTTTTATCAAGTGTATGTATAGGATATATCTACCCTTTGGGCTGAAAATATGAGAAGGAAAAATTCCTATTTTCTTCCTCAAGTCTCTATAAATATGTAGTCTTCCATTTTGAAGGAGCTAATCAAGAAAATTTTCAAGACAAAGGTACTTCTCTTAGTATTCTTAGTTCTTAGCTTAGTTTTTCTATCTTCTTCAAGGGTGAACTTCCTTGAAAGAAAAATCACTTTGAAGACTTGTTGAAAGTTCCAAGAGCTTCAAGGTTGATCATCAAAATTCCTTCATATTAGTTACCACACTTTTGTAGAAAACTAGTCTTGAGGTCTTCTTCTTGTTTCACTGAGGTCTAAGGTTCAAAATACCTTAGGTTGCTTGAAATTTGAAGAAAAGATTTTGTTTAAACCTTCTTGAGGTCTTGGATTTAATATATCCATGGTTGCTAGAAGTTTAACATTTTCAAGTCCTTTCGAAGGCACTTTCTCTCTTCTACTTGTTACACTTGTTTTGTTTTTTCTCTCCCTCACTTCTTAGGCAAAATTTTATGCTCTTGAAGATCATTCCACATCATTTGGTATCAGAGTCACCTTCAAGTAAGTGTTTTTGAGATATCTACATACAGACCAAAAAAAAGGAGAAAAGTGACTAGATTGCTGGAAAGTGGCAATACAAAAATAGAGTGCTTGAACGACCTTGAATATGACTATAACCTTGCTATCTTTTTACATGGATTTATACTACATTGACCTGGGAAACAAATGAAACAAGTCTCATGTTATTCGGACTTCATTTGCTATCTCAAAATAGTCAAAAACTTGAAGGTATACCTGGCTTTTCCGCAAACAAAAGTACTGAAATGATCTGAGCATATCTTCTTTTTTAATAACCCTTTTTCCTTGATTCTTGAGCCTAAAATCAAGTCTTTTGAGTGAGAATTCTTTCTAGACAAATCACATTCAATTTAGGCTTGTGGTTCAATACCAATTTTCAAAACAAACCGAGTATCTCATCTACTCTGCTTGCTGGAAACTTTATTGTGTACTCTTTTGTGTTCTTGAAGTGTCCTAGCTTTGTGTTTGTATCTGTGGTCGAATTTCTTTCCTTTTTCAGTACTTATTTCTTCATTTTTCCAATCTACCATTATTAACTCAAATGCTCTTGGAAATGTTGTTGAACTTCCTTAAAATGAATGGATGACTCAATATCATTTTCCTTGCTTCTCATATTTCTCAACTAGTTTTTGTTTGTGATTATTTTTATTTTGGTTGTTTTAAACTTGAATAAAGGTGTTAAATCTTTGTTAAGAACTCATATAAATCTTTGAGACTTGAACCTTTAGAAAAAGGCAAGAGTTGTGAGAATATCCTCAAAAAAAGCCAAAGAGAGTTTTGTGAGGTAACCACTATCAAGATGTCAACCCAAGCTCAAGCACCAACTCCTTTTGGAGAAGAGTCTAGCAACTCCCAACATGATGACCCTTTGAGACTCATAATGCAAGAGTTACAATCTCTAAGAGATGAGATAAGGGATATTAGAAGGGATGTCACTAATCTCTCTAATCAACAAAGGGAGGTTAGTCCTCATGGTAGTCTCAATGTTACTACCCCAAGGAGCAATGGACCATTCAATTGCTCTAGGATAACCGAGTTCCACCAACCTCCACATTTTGATGAAGAACTTCATCCACCTCCTTACGGTGGTAGAAGAGATGGTTTTGGAGGAAGAGACATGCTTAGACACTTTGAAGAAGTTACAAGACCACAAGCTAGGCATGGGGAGTCATTATATGATGATTAGGAATATGTTCCATTATTTGCCAACCGTGGAAGAGACCAAGGTGACCAAACCTTGGACCAATAAAGTGGAAGCTCCCTAGTTTTAAGGGTGAGAATAACCCTAACATTTTCTTAGATTGGGAGAGGCAAGTAGAAAACATGTTCATGTTGAAAAATTTTAGTTAGTTCTTAAAAGCTAGACTTGTAATAGCCGAATTTTCTAGATATACTTTACATTGCTAGGAAAGGGTAGTAAACCAAAGAGTTAGAAGTGGTAGACCACCTGTTGATACTATGAGAGAGTTAAAAGCTTTAATGAGAGAAAGATTTGTGCCGGAACACTACTATAGAGAGCTTCATTATAAGCTCATGACTTTAAAACAAGGTGCAAAAAGTGTAGAAGAATATAGACAAGAGCTTAAGCTCTACATCTTGAGGTTAAACTTGGAAGAAGACAAGGATGCTTCAATGGCTAGGTTCCTTAGTGGTCTCAATAGGGAGATAGCCAACTAACTTGAGTTGTATCCACATAAAACTTATGAAGACATGTGCCACCTTGCCAACAAGATCGAATCACAAAGGAAAAGAAGTGGGATGATGCGATCCTCATTTCCTAACCAAAGACAAGTTGCAACAACAAAACCACCTACTTTCAACTTAAAGGTATGGCCAAAAAAGGAGGAGGCTCCTAGAGGCACTTTCCAACCTCCAACCAAATCAAAGATGGAAGAGGGAGGTAAAATCATTTCTAACCCTCCAAAGTGCTTTAAATTTTATAGTGTAGGACACTATGCAAGTAGTTGTCCGAGAAAGAGATCTTTGATCTTTAGGGAGGATTTGAATGGTTGGATTGAGAAGGAGGAGGATGAAAGTAGTGAACGGGTTGTGGGTGAAGAAAATGGTGAGGATGATGAACATGTTGATTTGAATCCTTTAGAAAGTGATGACGATGCTTGAGCTTACTTACCATAAAAGCACTAAGTGCTCATGCTTTTGATGATAACATGATTGAACAAAGAGAAAACATCTTCCATTCTAAATGCAAAGTTGAGGGAAGGATTGCCAACCTTGTCATTGATAGTGGTAGTTGTGTAAATGTGGCCAGTGCTTATCTTGTTGAGAAGTAGAAACTACCTGCTACAAAACATGATAAACCCTACAAACTCCATTGGCTAAATGATAGTGGAGAAATTAAACTGGTGAGATAAGTAGTAGTACCAATAGAAATGGGAGCTTACAAAGATGAGATACTATGCGATATGGTGCCCATGCAAGCATGCCACCTCTTCTTGGGAAGACCTTGGCAATTCGATAGAGAGTCCCTCCACAATGGGGAGAAAAATAATTATTCTTTTGTGAATGATGTAAGAACATTCACTATGAATCCTCTTACACCTCAACAAGTGAGAGATGAACAAAAAACGATGAGGGAAAAAGAGAGGGCCGAAAGTGAGCTCAAAAGAAAAAAATTGAGGAGGAAAAGAGAGTTGATGAAAAAGAAAAGAGTGAAGAAAAACAAGAGTGAAAGGAAAAAGAGTGACCAAAAAAAAGAAAGTGAGATGAAAGAAAAGAATTGTTTCTTTGCAAAACCTAGTGAGGTGATTGGAGCAATTGAAAGAAAAGAAGTGGTGTTGCTCTTGTATTGTAGGGAATCCTTTACTCATCTAAAGAACACTCAACCTCTTTTTCAAGTGAAATTTTGCAAGTTATTGGAGATTACAAAGACGTATTTCCCGATGAGATGCCCGGAGGACTTCCACCAATTAGAGGAATCGAACACCAAATCCATTTTGTTCCCGGGGCAGTCTTGCCAAACCGACCGGTCTATAGGAGTCCACTTATCGAGACTAAGGAGCTAAAAAGACAAGTTGAGGATCTAATTTCAAAAGGGCATATGCATGAGTCCATGAGTCCTTGTGCGGTTCCGGTTTTACTTGTTCCAAAAAAAGATGGTACATGGAGAATGTGTATAGATTGTAGAGCCATAAACAACATTACTATTAAGTATAGGCATCCCATACCTAGACTTGATGATTTACTTGATGAGTTGCATGGTTCTAATATTTTCTCTAAAATTGATTTGAAATCCGGATACCATCAAATTAGGATGAGAGAAGGGGATGAGTGGAACACCGCTTTTAAGGCTAACTTTGGTTTGTATGAATGGATGGTTATACCCTTTGGATTAACTAATGCTCCTAGTACATTTATGATTGAGGAATTTTATTGGGAAATTTGTTGTTGTATACTTTGATGATATTTTGGTCTATAGCAAGACATATGAAATGCATGTTGAACATCTTAGGGAAGTACTAAATGTCTTGAGAATTGAAAAACTTTTTGCTAACCCTGACAAATGTGAGTTTTGTTTGGAGAAAGTTACATTTCTAGGTTATGTGGGGAGCTCACAAGGACTTCAAGTAGATGAAGGTAAGGTCCAAGCAATTAAGGAGTGGCCAACACCAAGAAACGCATTGGAAGTGAGGAGTTTCCATGGCCTAGCAAGTTTCTATAGGCGGTTCATAAAAAATTTCAGCACACTTGCTAGCGCTTTGACCGATGTGATCAAGAAAACCGAAGGATTTAAGTTGGAAACAAAGCAAGAACAAGCATTTCAATTGTTGAAGGAAAAGTTGTGTAGTGCATCCCTTTTGTCACTACCAAACTTTGTGAAAACTTTTGAGGTGGAGTGTGATGCATCCGACATTAGTATAGGTGGTGTATTTATGCAAGATGGAAAGTCCTTGGCCTATTTTAGTGAAAAACTTAATGGGCAGCCATGAGGTACTCAACTTATGACACGGAGCTTTATGCTTTAATAAGAACATTAAAGCATTGGCAATACTACCTATGGCCAAAGGAGTTTGTTGTGCACACCGATCATGAGGCTTTGAAGTTTCTCAAGGGCCAACATAAACTCAATAAGTGATATGCAAGACGGATGGAGTTCATTGAAACTTTTCCATATGTCATCCGTTACAAGAAAGGTAAGGAGAATGTGGTGGCCGATGCTATATCTAGAAGGTATACTCTCTTATCCACCCTTCAAACAAAAATTTTGGCTTTTGAAATGCTTAAAGAAATGTATTCTAGTGATCATGACTTTAAGGAAATTTTTGAGAAATGCTTGTTAGCACCTTTTGGAAAACATTTTTTGCATGAAGGATTTCCTTATTGTGAAGGTAGATTGTGCATGCCATCTTGTTCCACTAGAATTCGACTTGTCATGAAGGACATTGTGGGGACTTAATGGGACATTTTGGTGTCATTAAAACCTATGAAATTCTTCATGAACATTTTTTTTTGCCACATTTAAAAAGAGATGTAGAAAGATTTGTAGGAAGTTGTATTGAATGCAAGAAAGCTAAATCTAGAACTCTTCCACATGGACTTTACACATCATTAGAAGTTCCTAAAGAACCTTGGGTTGATATTTCTATGGATTTTATTCTTGGTTTACCTAGGACCTCTAGAGGTGTGGATTCTATTTTTGTTGTTGTGGATAGGTTCTCTAAAATGGCACACTTTATTCCTTGTAGGAAATCCGATATGCTAGTCATGTAGCTACCTTGCTCTTTACTTGGATAGTTAGATTCCATGGAATTCCAAGGTCTATTGTATCGGATAGGGATACCAAGTTCTTGAGCAATTTTTGGAGAGTTCTTTGGAAGAAGCTTGGTACTAACTTGCTTTATTCTACAACTTGCCATCCATAAACGGATGGACAAATCAAAGTGGTAAATAAAACAATTGGCCAACTTCTAAGGGCTATTTTTAAGAGGAAATTGAGGCAATGGGAGGAGTGTTTGCCACACATTGAATTTACCTATAATAGGGCACCTCAGTCTACTACTTCACATTCTCCATTTCAAGTTGTTTATGGTTTTAACCCTCTAACTCCCTTTGATTTGGTTCCTTCGCCTATAGATCAAGCATTAAGCAAGGATGCAAGCAAGAAGGCTGATTTTGTGAAATCAATTCATGCAAAGGTCCATGAAGCCATTGTTAACTCCAACAAAAAGCTTGTAGAGAAAAGAAATGTGGGAAGAAGAAAAGTGGTATTAAAACCCGGTGATTGGGTTTGGGTGCATTTTAGAATGGAAAGATTTTCCCAACAAGGAAAGTCTAAGCTTGATGATAGGGGAGATGGGCCATTTCAAATCCTTGAGAAAATTAATGACAATGCCTATAAAGTTGATCTTCCGGGACATTATAATGTTAGTGCTACTTTTAATGTTTTCGATCTCTCTTTATTTGATATGTGATGGAGATTCGAGGACGAATCCTTTTCAAGAGGGAGAGGATGATGTGAACCCGTTAGACATGCAAGAACATCAAGGAGTTTTGACAAGAGCCAAGGCAAAACAACTAAAGAGTCACAAGGATCAAATTGAGCAAGAGAAGTTCCAAGGTTTAAATTTTGATGTCCAAGACTTTATTGGGCTTAAATTTTGATGTCCAAGACTTTATGGGGCAATATCCTAAATTTTTGAATAATTAAAAATTGAAAGTTCACCTTGGTAGATGGTTGGAAGCTCTTTTGCCCAAGCTAAAAAAATTGCCTCCTATTTTTGGCAATGTGTTGAATAGTGCTCTAGAATAGTCCAAATGCAATTAAATCACCTCTATTGTCTTATCAAGTATATGTATAGGTTAGCTCGCATGTGCGTAGCTCAGTTGGTTCTGGGGCCGTAGAGTTGGTACTGAGGTCCAAGGTTCAAATGCTGGCAGCGGCAGTGTGAGAATTTCAACCTCTCCAATGTGGGGGGTGTTTCTTTATGCGCACCAGTGCCTGGCCTCCAGTCTACATAGCCACTGAGTCACCATGATTTACATCTTCCACCTGGGCGTCGGGCAGTCTGGTGGGGGCCCTATGGGCGAGGGATTTTGCCTTTTTGTACTAAGTATATGTATAGGTTATATCTATCCTTTGGGCTAAAAATATGAGAGGGAAAAATTCCTATTTTCTCCCTCAAGTCTCTATAAATATGTAGTCTTCCATTTTAAAGAAGCTAATCAAGAAATTTTTCATGACAAAGGTTCTTCTCTTAGTATTCTTAGTTCTTAGCTTAGTTTCTCTATCTTCTTCAAGGGTTAGCTTCCTTGAAAGAAAAATCACTTTGAAGACTTGTTGAAAGTTCCAAGAGCTTCAAGGTTGATCATCAAAATTCCTTCATACTAGTTACCACACTTTTGTAGAAAACTAGTCTTGAGGTCTTCTTCTTGTTTCACTGAGGTCTAAGGTTCAAAATACCTTAGGTTGCTTGAAATTTGAAGAAAAGATTTTGTTTAAACCTTCTTGAGGTCTTGGATTTAATATATCCATGGTTGCTAGAAGTTTAACATTTTCAAGTCCTTTCAAAGGCACTTTCTCTCTTCTACTTGTTACACTTGTTTTGTTTGTTCTCTCCCTCACTTCTTGGACGAAATTTTATCCTCTTGAAGATCATCCCACATCAAAAGTGGTATTAGAGAAACCTCCAATTGAAGGTTAATTTGTTTACAAGTGTTCAAAAATTCGCTGAAAATCAAAGAAAAAGAAGAAGTACTTGACGATTTATGAAAAAAAATACATGAAGATCATGCAATAGTAGTATAGAAAAATTGTATTGAAAATCAATTGAAACTTCGGCTGGATTATGTTGGAATCGGTTGTTGATTTGTAATTGAGATGTTCTCCTTTGAGTTAGGATTCAATTGAAATAAGTTTTGCTCAATTTGGAGTATAATTGATTGCTCAATTTGATTTAATTGTGAAATGTGTTTCGGGAACGTGACTGCAGAAAAATTGTTGATCAATCTGAGGATATCTTGTGTTATACTAATTCAATTAGCATGAAATTTGTGCTTAAACTCATCCTCTTGAATGAACATGTCGGTTTCATCTGATTTAGATTCGTATTATTTGATTTATCGTTGTTTTAGGGACAAAGTGTCATTATCCCCTATTTCATGGAATTTTTTTCTAGTACTCTTATGTTCTTTGTTTATCCTAATTGTTCCGAATTGCTTTGTTTTTTATTTCTAAATTATTTCATTGCGTATTTCTAATATTTTTTTGATGATCAATTATGTTTGTTGACTCTTTTACATAGATTACTTTCTTTGAAATTCCTACACCTCAAGTGTTCAAAACTTTTCCCTTTTGAACACTTATTTAACTAAGTGCATTGATTGATTTGCTTGCTTGGGATTGATGCTCTTGGTTTGAGTTGGCTAAGAAGTTT
This sequence comes from Catharanthus roseus, assembly GCA_028651295.1. Classification (NCBI taxonomy): domain Eukaryota; kingdom Viridiplantae; phylum Streptophyta; class Magnoliopsida; order Gentianales; family Apocynaceae; genus Catharanthus; species Catharanthus roseus. Next base: position 5,762,530 of record JAPQWS010000076.1, on the reverse strand, counting down.
TAAGGATCTTATAGAAACTTGAGTGTTGAGTGATTGGAAAAGGAAAGAGGGTGAGCTTATCTTGATAAAAGTCAATAAAGAGTGTTAAATACGAGTGACTTAAGTAACCATCAAAGAGTGTAAACACTTAGGGAGAGATTGGGAGGTCCTTTTTTTGCTTTGTTTTCTTTGTTTAATTTGTAGGTTTCATAATTTTTATGGATGGTCATTTGCCTACTAAATCTCATCAAGCAGGAACTAGTGATTCTACAAGGATGAATCTTAAAGAAACTTTGAGGTCGATGCAACAATAAATTGAAGGATTGGCAAGACAATTCCAAAGCGTTGCTAGAGATGTTGAAGAGCTTAAGAAAGGCAAGAGTAGTGCCATAATGGAGCAAAGAGTTGGAGATAGCTTCGGTGGTTTCAAGTCAACTCACCATCAAAGAGCTTTTGATAATGTATGTACTTATGGGTACTATGACATGCCGGTTCAAAATTCTCATCCATTTCATGAAGATGGATACCAAGGAACACCACAAATTAGAGTTGGAAGAAGAGGAGGTCCAGGAGGAAGAAGATACCATAGACCACAAGAAGAATTCCTGATAAGTGCATAATTGTCTATATTTTCTATATGTTAATTTCATCGTTTTTGGTTTTTTTGATATGTAAAAATATATATTTTAGCTTAATATCTCTTATTCTTGTCTTAGGTGCCCTCGAAAGTGAAAACGATGAAAGGAAATGAAAACAGGCGAAAATGGAGCCATCTGCAATAACTCAGCCAACCTACCATGCGAGGTAGGCTAACCTACCATCTCAGGTAGGTTTTGTGGCCCAAAGGGCATTGGCAAGATGAGACCTACCATAGACGGTAGGCCTCGCCCTACCGTTGGCGGTAGGCTGTACTTACAAGAGGCGGTTGAGTCCAAAATAAACTCGATTTTCTTCTTTTCTACTCCAATTTCAACTTGGTTTTCTTGTATTTTTTACCTCTGTATAAGAGGTATTTTTGCAGCTCTTGTAGACATTCTGAGATAGAATTAGATACCCAGAAATTCTCAGATAGGTTAGTTCTAGATTTTAGCTAGGTTAGAATTAGATTAATTAGGTTAAACACTCTTTAAAATTCTAGCTTTTATACATTCAATTAGTTAGTAAAGTTTCAAGATTTCTGCAATTTAGTTTCTTGGATTCAAGAATTGAAGACATAATTTCAAGATTTTGATCTACAACTTGCCGACTAGAAAGACGAGCTTGGAAGACGTTCGGGATTTCAATTGCGGCATCGATTTCAATCCTAAGCTTTCTTTTCCTTTTCTTCTTATTGAATTTATGTATTATTACAATTTTATTATAATGAATAGTGAGTAGTTTTTTTGTTTAGATTGGGGTTGAACCGTAGTTCTTGATCATGAAGTTCTTGGTTTAAATTCTTGATTTCGATCTTTGTTTTAATCTAAGTTGTTCTCCAATTGTGTTTGTTTGTAATTTAATTGTCGCAAGATTAGATTAATCGCAAGGTTGTTCGGAATTGAAAAAGGAAGGACGATCTAGGGCTACCAATTAGGGGTTAATTGGGGCAATGGACTAGAGATATGTTATTACACTTTTATGTCTTTTGAATCACCTAATTATAATTCACTCATAATTTGTTAGGGAGAAAAGAGATTTTTTTCTAAAGGTTAGTCAGTAGGGTGGCTTTTGCCTAGAGATAGGGATTGACTGATCTGAGTGATGACTCAACTTAACTAATTCAACATCGTTTTCATTAAAGTTTTTCTAATTGAACTAGTAACAAGGATTAGGGGGATTCCACCATACAAACTCTTATCTTTATAATTCTTTTAAAACCGTTTCTATTTTGCTATACTTGTTTTCATTTTTGTTTATTTTTAATTAATGACTATCTTTTCCGACTCAACATTAGAAACACGATTAGTACTTTATCCTTTATCTATTCCTCGAGAGATTCGATACTCATGTTGAAACTCACCTTTGTATTGTTAGGTCCACTTGTCTTGCATTGTAGTAATTTGGGAAATCTCGTTTTATTCACATCAATTCCCATGACATGAAGCATGGCATGAAGATAATTTGTATGAAGATTATGGAGATGATCCTCATGTTGGCCAAGCACACCATGGTGGCTACTATGGTAATCAACAAGGGGATAAAGCTCTTGACAAAATCAAGTGGAAGGTTCCTAACTTCAAGGGTGAGAATGATCTTAATGTATTCCTTGATTGGGAAAGACGAGTAGAGAACCTATTCATGGTTAGAAGCTGTATTGACATTGTCAAGGTGAAGTTAGTCACTACCCAATTTTCAAGTTATGCAGTTTAGTGGTGGGAAAGGATTGTTGCTCAAAGGTTGAGAAATGGAAGGCAACTGGTAGAAACTTTGGCGGAGTTGAATAATCTCATGAAAGAAAGGTTTGTTTCAGAACATTATTATATGTGGCATTACTACAAGTTGATGAGTCTTAAGCAAGGAAACAAAAGTGTTGAAGAATATAGGCAAGAAATGGAGTTGTACACTTTGAGATTGAGCTTGAAGGAGGACAAGGATGGTCAATTGCTAGATTTCTAAGTGGTCTTAATAGGGACATTGCTCAATTAGAGTTCTACCCTTAGACCGCTTATGAAGATATGTGTCATTTGGTTACCAATATTGAAAATCAAAGGAAGAGGATTGGTTTCTCTAAAACTAATCTTCCTTCTTCAATAACTGTGGTGCCTAAACCTCAAGCGTCAAACTACAAGAGTTGGCCAAAGAATGAATATACACCTAAGGTGGCTTTCAATGATCATTCTAAGCCTAAGGCGGAAGAGAATGGAAGATTGATTACCAATCCAAAAAGATGCTTCAAGTGCAATGGTGTGAGGCTTATTGCTATAAATTGTCCTACCAAGAGAAGTTTGGTTTTTAGAAAAGATTTAAATTGTTGGATTGAGAAGAGTGATAATGATCGCCAAGAGGTTATTGTTGACAAAAATGAAAGTAGTGAAGACCAAGAGATTGCCTCTTTTGAAGCCGATGAGAAGGGTATGAGCTTGGTGACTATTAGAGCTTTGTCTACTCAAGTCCATGAGGAGGAGACTAGCATTCAAAGGGAAAATATCTTTTACACTAAATACTTAGTCGGAGATAAGGTGGCTAACCTTATTATTGATAGTGGTAGTTGCACAAATGTGGCTAGCACTTATCTTGTTCAAAAGTTGAACTTACCTCTTATCAAGCATCCAAAGCCTTATAAGCTTCATTGGTTGAATGATAATAGAGAAGTGAAAGTGAACAAACAAGTGCTAGTGTCTATTGCTATGACATTATATAATGATGAGATTCTTTGTGATGTGGCTCCTATGCAAGTGGCGCATTTGTTGTTGGAACGTCTTTGACAATATGATAAAAAGGCTATTTATGGTAGTATGAAGAACACCTACATGTTTGAAAAGGATGGGGAAAGGTTCATATTGAATCCCTTGACTCCTAATCAAATCTTTATAGAACAAAAGAAAATGAGTGAGAAAGAGTTATTAGAGAGTGAGAAAAAAGAAAAAGAGTAATGAAGAGGGAAAAAGAGTTGAGGGAAAAGAATTGAGTGTGGAAAAATCTACAGAGCAAAACTTAAAGAGAGACAAGAAAACGATTGGTAGTTGCAAGGGAGAGAAAAGATGCTTCTATGCAAAAGTGAGTGAGATCATAGAGGCCATTGAAAAAGAAGAGTTGGTTTTACTTCTTTATTGCAAGGGAACATTTGTTTTTATTGATGATCATTTGTCTTCTTTGTCTAATGCTATAGTAAAGGTTATTGAGGAATTCAAGAATGTCATCCCCAAAGAGATGCCCGGTCGACTTCCTCCCTTCAGATAGATTGAGCATCAAATTGGTTTGGTACCCGGAGCGACATTACCAAATAGACCGGCTTACTGAAGTCTTCTCGAAGAGACCAAGGAGCCCTTGTGCTGTTCCCGTTTTATTAGTTCCAAAGAAAGATGGTACATCACGTATGTGTGTTGATTGTAGAGCCATTAACGATATTACTATAGCATAGGCATCCTATTCCTAGATTAGATAATTTTTTGGATAAGTTGCATGGTTTTCAAATATTTTTAAAAATTGATTTAAAATCGAGTTACCATCAAATTAGAATGAGTGAAGGGGGTGAGTGGAAAACAGCTTTGAAACTAATTTTGGTCTTTATGAATGGTTAGTCATGCCTTCCGGTTTAACTAATGCTCCTAGTAAATTCATGACACTTATGCATCATGTGTTGAGGAATTTCATCGGTAAATTTGTTGTTGTCTATTTTTATGATCTCTTGATCTATAGCAAAACTTATACAGATCATTTGTATCATCTGAAACCAGCTTTGTTAGTTTTGAAAAGTGAGAAGTTATATGCTAACCTTGGAACTATGCGAGTTTTGTTTAGAAAAAGTGACTTTCCTAGGTTATGTGGTGAGTTCTCAAGGTCTTCATGCGGATCAAGAGAAGGTGAAAGCAATTAAAGAAGGGCCTAATCCCAAAAATGCATCCGAAGTGAGGACATTTCATCATTTGGCAAGTTTCTGTAGAAGGTTCATCGAGGATTTTAGCACCATTGCTAGTCCTTTTACGAATGTTATAAAGAAGATGAATGGATTCATCAAATGGGATGAGAGTCAAGAGAAAGCATTCAAGCTACTAAAGGAGAGGTTGAGTAGTGCACCCTTACTTGCACTACCTAACTTTGAGAAGACGTTTGAGATAGAATGTGATGCCTCAAGTGTTGGCATTGGAGGAGTCTTGATGCAAGACAAGAGACCCTTGGCATACTTTGGTGAAAAGTTAACCGGTACGGCATTGAAATATTCAACATATGACAAGGAGCTCTATGTACTTGTGAGAACACTAAGACATTAGCAACACTATTCGTGGCCAAAGGAGTTTGTGGTGTACATCAATCACGAGTCCTTAAGATTTCTTAAAGGGAAACAAAAGTTTAACAAGAGACATGTGAGATAGATAGAGTTGATTGAGACTCTTCCATACATCATTCGTTACATTATAGCTGATGCATTGTCAAGAAGGTATACTCTTATCACTATTTTTGCAATCTCAAATTCTTGGTTTGAGAATCTTAAGGAATTATATGCTAGTGATCAAGATTGTAAGGATATCTTTGAGACTTTCTTGCTTGTGCCTAGTTATAAGTACCTTATACATGATGGTTTTCTTTATTATGAAGGAAAATTGTGCATTCCATCTTGCTCCACTAGATTGTTGTGGGTGAAAGATGTTCATTGTAGTGTCTTAATGGGAGATTTTGGCATCACATGAGAAAAAATGCTGAAAAGTTTATGGAAATTGCTTGTATTGTAAAAGGGCTAAATCTGTTTCTTTGCCTCATAGTCTTTATACTCCTTTAGATGTGCCTAAAGTTCCTTGGATTGATATCTGTATGGATTTTATTATTGGTTACCTAAATCACCTAAAGGAATAGATTCTATCTTTCTTGTAGTAGATAGGTTTTCTAAAATTGCTCATTTCATACCTTGCAGGAAAACCGACGATGCTAACCATGTAGCAAACTTGTCCTTTACTTGGATGGTGCGATCCCATAGAATAACTAAAACTATTGTCTTGGATCGTAACACCAAATTCCTTAGTTATTTTTTGCGTGTTTTGTGGAGAAAACTTGGTACTAACTTATTGTATTCCACAGCTTGCCATCCATAAACCGATGGCTAAATGGAGTTGGTCAATAGGACTATTGGAAAACTTGTTAGGGCCATCCTTATGAAGATTTTCCGCCAATAGGAAAAAGATCTTTCTCATATTGGGTTTTCTTACAATAGGGCTAAACATTCTACTACTTATTCTCTTTTTGAGGTTGTTTATGGTTTTAATCCTTTGATCCATTTGATTTGGTTTCTTCTCCTATGGATCATGTTGTGAGGTTTGATGGAAAGTGGAAGGCAGAGCTTGTCAAGTATATTCATGCCAAGGTGCATGATCGTTGCGTCCAAAAACAAGAAATTGGTGCCCACAAGGAATATTGGAAGGAAACGTGTTGTGTTTGAACCCGGTGATTGGGTTTGGGTTTATCTTCGGAAGGAACGTTTTCCTTCTCAACACAAGAATAAGCTTGATGCTCATGGCGATGGCCCATTTCAAGTTCTTGAGTGTCCTAATGATAATGCCTATATAATTGATCTTCCGAGTGATTACAATGTTAGTGCCACCTTTAATATCTCGGATTTGTCTCCTTTGATGCAGGTGAAGATTCGAGCACGAATCTTTTCAAAGGTGGGACAGATGATGTGAATCGGATATGGAAGTGAAGCTTGGACCAATCACTAGAGCTCAAAGGAAGAAACTTAAGACTCATAAAGCTAATTGCATAGTTGCTTACATGGTGGAAGATTTGAAGAGCAAGCTTGAAGGGTTTGAAGGATAAGAAAGGCTTCCAAGTTGTTCTCAATGTGTTCAATTAGCAAGGATCAATCAAGGGAAAAAATTGGAGGAAAAAATGACTAAGTCCATGGCAGAAACCATCCTACTGCAGACGGTAGCCCCTGGCCCTACCGTCGCCGGTAGGCTTCTTGACGGGGAAGCTAAAGAGTTCAAACCTTACTGCGGACGGTATGCTCTACCTTACTGTAACTGGTAGGGTTCGGCTGGAAAAGTGTCTATGCGTTCTTTTAGGCGGATTTGGTTATTCAAGTTGTTTTTCTAGGTTTTAATCAAGGGGTTTATCGGTACTTTGAGTCATTAATCACTTGTTTTAGGGTTAAGGCTTGGCCCATAAATACCCCATAACCAACTATTGATGAATTTAGCTGAAATTGTTGAGAGAGAATTCTCTGTCTCTGGGGTTTTTCACCCTTGCTTAGTTAGCTTGCTAAGGGTTAATGTCCTTAGTTGTGAACAATTGATTGCTTTAGGTTAATGACTTAATGGAATTCAATTGATCATTCTAATTCCTCTCTCTAATTGAATCTTAGAGTTCTTGTTCTAGATTCAATTAATCCTAGGTCTTCTAGTTTGTGTAGTTAGGGTTTTTGGGCCTTAATTTCGTCAAGGTCCTTTGTATCAAATTGGGAATGAGTTTTACCTCTCAATATTGGGTTTATGAGGCTTAGATCCTCATAGGTTTTCTATTGGAGTATTGAAACTACAAAATCCTCAATAGAGGTTCTTCATCAATGGAGGTGATCTTGGGAAGGTGTTGAATCAAATCTACATGCACTTGAAGTTTTACATCACTTAGTTCGTAAGAAAGATGGTACATGGCACATGTGTGTAGATTGTACAACCATTAATAACATTACCATCAAGTATAGACCTCCCATTCCTTGATTAGACAACTTGCCTGATTAGTTGCATGGTTCTCAAATCTTTTCAAAGATTGATTTAAAATAGGGTTACCATCAAATTAAAATGAAAGAAGGAGACGAGTGCAAATCAACTTTCAAAACTAACTTTAGTCTTTATGAGTGGTTGGTCATGCCTTTTGGTTTAACTAATGCACCTAGTACATTCATGAGACTCATGCATCATGTTTTGAGGAAATTCATTGGAAAATTTGCTGGTTTATTTTGATGACATCTTGATTTATGGCGAAACTTATGAAGATCATTTGCATCATCTTAAACAAGTTATGTTTGTTTTGAGAATTATAAAGTATATGCTAACCTTGGAAAATATGAGTTTTGTTTGGAAAAGGTTACTTTCCTAGGTTATGTGGGGCATTCTCAAGGTCTCCAAGGATGTAGATAAACTGAAAGCAATCAAGGATTTTGACCTAGTCCCAAGAGTGTATCTGAAGTAAGAAGCTTCCATGGTCTAGCAAGCTTTTATAGGAGATTCATCAAGGACTTTAGCACCATTGCTAGTCCCTTGACTGATGTAATTAAGAAGAATTTGCATCAATGGGAAGCTTGTTTGCCTCATCTTGAGTTTACTTAAAATAGAGCTCGTTAGTCTACTACATCTTACTCTCCTTTCGAAGTTGTTTGTGGTTTCAATCTTTTAAGTCCATTTAATTTGGTGCCTTACCCCATAGATCATTTTTTGAGCTTGGATAGAAAGAAGAAAGTGAAGTTTGTCAAGCTTATCCATTCCAAAGTCCATGACGCTATTGAAGCCAATAACAAGAGGCTCGTGACTAAAAGAAATTTTGGAAGGAAACGAGCAGTCTCTGATCCCGGAGGTTGGGTTTTGGTTTAGCTTAGAAAACAATGAATTTCTTCTCAACAAAAGTAAAGCTTGATGCCCATGTTAATGGCCCTGTTCAAGTCTTTGAGCACATTAGTGATAAATTGATCTTCTGGGTGAATATAATGTTAGTGCTACCTTCAATGTTTTTTACTTGTCTTTGTTAGATATAGGTGCAGATTCAAGGACGAATCTTTTCAAAAGAGGGGCGGATGATATAAACTGGGATGACCAAGGAGCTATGAGCTGATTAATGGACCAGTCATTGGAACAAGGGAAAATAAGATCAAGCCATATAATGATAGCTTGGCTAAATAAATGGTTGCATTCATTAAAGAAACCTTGAAGAAAGGATTAAAGAGCAAGGATAGAGGCTTGGAAAATGATAGAAACCATTCTAAGTTGCTTGTGGTTCAATGCCTAAACTTGGAGCAACCAATAGAGCAAATTAGAAGAGGAAGAAATCAAGGAGAGGCTAAAACAGAGCTTACTATTGACGGTAGGCCTTACACCTACGTTTGTGGTAGGTTTCTGGAATTAAAGGGCTTGATGGCAAACACCTTACCATTGGCGGTGGTAGGGTCCTTGTTTTGAATAATCCGTTGTTTTGGACAGTTTTTAATATTTGAACTCTATTTTTAGTTGTTAATTAATTAATAGTCTAATTGGTCTTTTCGAGTCTTAAGTGAATAGTAGGTTTTAGCCCTAACAATATAAATACGCATTTATAGCCTACATTGTAATTAACTTTGATGATATATTAAATTTGAGAGTATTTACTTAGGGTTCTTAAGTTTTGAGGCTTTCTCCTTGAATTTAATCTAGGGTTTGATCATTTCTTAGATTGACTTTATTGAATACTTGGATTGGGGTGATCCAAGGGTTCTAATTTGATCAGAATTCATAATTCTATGATAATCACATATTTGTGATTTGTCTAGAGCTTAGGTCTTCTTCAATTTATCTAATTGGGTAGTGGGTAATGAGCTCCACTGTTGTTTTAGCAATTAAGGAAATGATCCTCTTTATATTCGTTTGTTCATAGTTTGGGTTGGATTATGGGTTAGTGTTGTTGAAGAAGATCAAGTTCTATTGAAGACAAAGATCTTTGTGAAGCTTAATTGAAGATTTTGATCTTGCACAACAAGAATCATATAAAAAAAGTCACAAAACTTTTCTTATTATGGACTCACATTTAATCTCTCGAACTTTTTATCTATCAAGCGGCGAACCTTACATCCAAATCGGTTAGCGTGTTGACGCTATAGACTCCTATTGTTTATGCCCTTGGTCTTGCCCCCTCCCCCCCAAGTACAAGCTGTTTAGACAATTTTGCTCTATCAAGTCATATACTTGTTTAGGCATCTTGCTATCAGTAGAGCCACCGGCAGAAGCACCTATAGGTTACCTAGCCTCCAAAGCTAACACCATTAATAAATGACTAGATTTGGGTTTCTAAATCCAAATCATGATGAGGGCACTTCCTTATTAGTTCCTTTAACATTTCGCAATCTTCGTATAGACTTTCCTAGTTGGCTTGTTGGAATGAGAGGATTTCGTTCCTCAATTTTTTATGGTACGACTCGGGAGAAAGTACCTTCCACAAAAATTTTCAGCTAAAAACTCCAACGTTGTGATGGAACCCGAAGGTAATGATTTGAGACACTATTTTGCCTTATCTATTAAGGAGAATGGGAATAGACGACGTTTTATCCTTTGATGCTCTATTGATCTGAAAAGTATCCCACACCTCTAAGAAATTGGCAATGTGTGCGTTGGGATGTTCGTCTGGTAGGCCGTCGAATTGCATATTGTTTTGTACCATCTGAATAATATTTGGCTTAATCTTGAAATTGTAGGCATCCATCGCAGGTCTTGTTATGCTCGACCTCGTTCCAGTGATGGACAGCCTAGCTTAATCCCCCATAGTGTGTTTCGTGATTGGTGGTGGCGCTGGTAGATCCCTTATGCCCTTTTCTTCTTTCTTGTCTAGAACCACCTCTGCAGCGTTCTCTCGGGTTCCGAATAAAATTTAATTAATTCACCCCTTTGGTTATGGGGTAAAAACTAGGCAAAGAGAAGCTACAACAAAGCAATTACGAAATTGGTGAATTAAATAAAAATCCAAACAAAAGCCACAATCCAATAAAGGAAAAGAACAAATAAAAACAATTAAAAGTTGAAACAATTAAATTAGCAAATAAATAGTGTTCCTGATGCTACCGTCCCTGGCAACGGCGCCAAAAACTTTATTTGTGGTTTCTAATCCTAAAAAAAATTCACTTTTAGGCAAGTGTACCTATCGGTGAAATAAGGTGAGGAAACTCCCTGGCTTGTCGATCTCTCGGGACGACCAAGCACTAGTAATTACTATGTCTCTATTGCTTAATTAAATAAAACTTTAAAAAGGATTTTTAAAACTATGAAATAATTAAAAGACAATTAAACTAAGGAAAACAATTAATGGTTTTAAAACGAATTTAGAAAAGAGTGTTTAAATTGTAGAATCCTCATAGAAATTTAAGTTATTTTATTTAAAAAATCGTGTAATTAATTAACAAACTCATTCATTGGATCTCACTCAAGAATCAGATAAACCCTATGTTTTGGTGAATACTCTCCTATTCAACTTAACCGTTTAGAGAAGAATGTCTTCTAACCCTAACCGATTGTGAACGAATTATATATTATAATGATTTTAGTGATCTGAGAGCCATAATTAGTATGTCTACTCAATTACCAATTCCTATTACTCAATAATTCTCTAGATTAACATTCCTTTATCAATTCTAATTAATCTTGTGAAATTACCACTCTTGTGAAGAATCGATAAACAAAGACAACAATTGAATAACAACTAAACAAGAATTAGATAATTAAAGCAAGAAATTCGTATAAAAAATTAACCAAGAATTCTAGGGTTCATCCCCATTAAACACAAAACGAATTAGCCACTAAATATTATTCTAAAATATAAACTCATAGATAAATTAATATAAAAGAATAAGTTTAGGGAGCTTAGGAGAAAAGATTGAAGATCCACGATCACAGCGATTGCTCAAACTTGTCTTTTGAATTGCTTGAATAAACTCCCGAATTGGGTCTTCTTACAATATATAGAATTGAAATTAAGAAGTAAGTTGTTGAATTAATGTAGTTATAGGGGTTTATATAGGAGAAAAATCTCCAAATCCTACTCTAAATTACTCTAATCCCTTTCTAAAAAGGTTTTCAATCCAATTACGAAAAGGAAATAAAATCTAAGTACAAAAAAAAAAGTTATAAAAATTAAAAATCAGGCCCTGTGTGGGACTATTTGGACTAGGATAGTAGGACTATCTGGACCGAAGAGTCTCTAGAATTGCTTCTTGAATATGACCACACTTTTCGAATCTAGAAAGTGCCTATCAAGATCTGGATAGTGCATATTTTCCATCTTTAATGACTTTGCGTTTCTTCTCGGTTTTTCTTCATTTGTCGCTCCTAAGTCCTTCATTTTTGGTTGCTTTTAAAGTATCTTCATTCTGAAAATACCTACAATCAATAAGAGAAGAATCGGATCAATAAACTCTATTTTATATATATTTAAGCACAAAAACTGATAAAAATGACAATACTTTAGAGGGTAAGAAATGGACTTATCAAATTCTCCACACTTAAGCTTTGATTGTCCTCGAGCAAAGGGGTAAAAGCAAAGAAGAAAAACAAAAACAAAAACTAATTAGCCAGTTTAGTAGGTCTCACAGTTGCACTTAGCACGTGCAATAAGCCCTTTAAACCTCTAAGTTACCAAAGAGGACGAGTAAGATCTCGTGAGGGCTTGCAGAAAATATACCCACAAAATCACACAACAAAAAAACAAAACTTTATAAAACAAACAAACTTTACAAAAACTTAAACCAAAGCAAATAATGAAACATCACTTTCAAAATATAACCAAAGGTTACAAAAAACTGCTAAAACTTATCAAGGTACAACCTATAAACTAACCAACATATCCAACATTCCGTTTTAGCTCATGAGAATCAACTGTGTGTGTACAGACTTTATGTTTAGTTTCAAGAAATTAACTATATGATACACTTTGTCAAGCTATACTCTATATACTTTTCTGAATATCTTAATTTTATAAAGTAATAAGCATCAATTGAATTTATAGATTTTTTAGTTTTAGTCATCTTTTGTGGAGCGTGAGGAAGTTGCACTTCGATTGCTATTAGATCTTGGAAATAAAGTAAGAGAGGTAGTGTTAAAATCATTTGGTTACAAAATGCAATTGCAATTGGATTTTATTGGTCGGTATCGCCATAGCTGGGGTACCGTCTTATTTTATGTAGTAATGAAAACTGAAGTGATTATGGAAGTTGTATTTATTCTTTCAAGTGTTAATTGTAAAAGGGGTGAAGCATATGTCGAATTGAACTAATATTAAATTGAATTCTTAGAAGAAATTGAAGATAATGCCTAAAAAGATCTTATACTTAAAAAAAAAAGTCAAAATAGAAATGGTCAAAAACAAAAAAGAAATAAGTGAAAAGCTTTTTACATTATTATGCATGCAAAAGTTTTTGAAATGCTTGATTTATTTGAGTGCAGACTATAGTTGAGAGTTTTAAATGCACTGGGGTAGTTCTTTTTTTATTTCAATAATCTATTTTTTTCTTGGTAATATTTTAATAATTTAGAGTTTTGAAATGCACTTGCGTATTTGTTATTTTTAATAAAGTGGTTTTTTTTACTAATATATCAATAAACTCATAATCAACTAAGAGTTTGAATTTGAACTGGTTTCTTTTATTTGTTAAGCATTTGCAACTTTAATTACCAAGTTTAATGATGTTATTATCACTTCTTAAATGCCCAATTTTAAATTATTTATTTCATTTAAATCACACAAAAAAACACAACGAACATAAAGTAAAGGATGAAAAGAAAAAACATTTAAAAATTCAAGAAAAAATTTTTTTAAAAAAAAGGGAAGTTTTTTAATAGAAAGTTTGCAACTTTTTTATGCAAACTTGAAACAACCTTTTCAACATTTTGGAAAGAGTCTGTACAACTGTCAATATTGGTAAAATTTAGCACATCTTTTGAGTACATTTGTCACCTCGGTAGTAAACTCGGTCAAAAAGCTAATGAACAGCCTTTGGAATGCGTATGACAAAAAATGAGTAATGGTTGGATGAGAAAAACAGTTCATGACTTTTCAATGTTTAGGTGGCAGTAGTAATAATTAGGATGGAGAAGATAGGAAGAAGTGATAGAAAATTGGAAAAGGATAAGACATAAAGACCTCTATAAAAGAACTCTTGTGCAAGAAACACACTTGCCATTCCTACATTTATCCTAATGTTGTATTTTGTGATCCAGTTTTCATTCTTTAGATTATTCAAAAATTTATTATTCACATAATTTGCTTAATATTGACTTTAATAGTTTTTTTGTTCCTTTGGATCGACATGAAATATAGAATCGGCCAAAGTGTTTAGGTAGTCGGACATGAAAATGGTTTTCAAGGGTCGTATTATACAATAAAGATTGTAGGACAACAAGATGCAGATGAGTACCTGATGAAGTATGAAAAGTTGTTTAGAGAGGATAACTCAAGCAAAAGGTTGAAAGAAAGTGTGAATGCCAATTATCTCCATCCTATGCCACCAGAGACTCCTGAGATTCTGATGTGAATCCGTTAGACATGCAAGAACATCAAGGAGTTGTGACAAGAGCGAAAGCAAAACAACTAAAGAGTCACAAGGATCAAATTGAACAAAAGAAGTTTCAAGGCTTAAATTTTATGTCCAAGACCTTATGGGGAATAAATTTTGATGTCCAAGACTTTATGGGGCAATATCCTAATTTTTGAATAAGTTAGAAGTTGAAAATTTACCTTGGTAGATAGTTGGAATCCCTTTTGTCCAAGCTGAAAAATTGCCTCCTACTTTTGGCAATGTGTTGACTAGTGCTCTAGAATAGTCCAAATGCAATTAAAACACCTCTATTGTCTTATCAAGTGTATGTATAAGTTATATCTATCCTTTGGGCTGAAAATATGAGAGGGAAAAATTCCTATTTTCTCCCTCAAGTCTCTATAAATATGTAGTCTTCCATTTTGACGAAGTAATCAAGAAATTTTTCAAGACAAAGGTTCTTCTCTTAGTATTCTTAGTTCTTAGCTTAGTTTTTTCTATCTTCTTCAAGGGTGAACTTCCTTGAAAGAAAAAAAAATCACTTTGAAGACTTGTTGAAAGTTCCAAGAGCTTCAAGGTTGATCATAAAAAAAAAAAATTCCTTCATACTAGTTACTACACTCTTTTAGAAAACTAGTCTTGAGGTCTTCTTCTTGTTTCATTGCTTGAAATTTGAAGAAAAGATTTTGCTTAAACCTTCTTGAGGTCTTGGATTTGATATATCCAAAGTTGCTTGAAGTTTAACATTTTCAAGTCCTTCAAAGGCACTTTCTTCTACTTATTACACTTGTTTTGTTTGTTCTCTCCGTCACTTCTTGGACAAAATTTTATGCTCTTGAAGATCATTCCACATCATTTGGTATTAGAGCCACCTTCAAGTAAGGGTTTTTGAGATATCTTACATACAAAAAAAAAAAAAAAATACAAGACAAAAAAAAAAAAAGAGAAAAGAGACAAGATTGCTGGAAAATGGTATCAGAAAAATAGAATGCTTGAACGACCTGGAATATGACTAGAACTTTGCAATATTTTTACATGGCGTTATACTACATTGACCTGGGAAACAAATGAAACAAGTTTCATCTAATTTGGACTTCATTTGATATCTCAATATAGTCAAAACTTGAAGGTGTACCTGGCTTTTCCGCAGACAAAAATGTATTGAAATGATCTGAGCATATCTTCCTTTTTACTAATCCTTTTTTCTTTGATTCTTGAGCCTAAACTCAAGAATTTTGAGTGAGGATTCTTTCTAGACAAAGCTCATTCAATTTACACTTGTGGTTAAATACCAGTTTTCCAAACAAGCCGAGTATGTCATCTACTCTGCTTGCTGGAAACTTTTGTTGTGTATTCTTTTGTGTTCTTGAAGTGTCCTAGCTTTGTGTTTGTATTTGTGGTCGAATTTCTTTCCTTTTTCAGTACTTATTTCTTCATTTGGTCAATCTACCATTATTGACTCAAATGCTCTTGGAAATGTTGTTGAACTTCCTTAAAATGAATGGATGACGCAATATCATTTTCCTTGCTTCTCATATTTCTCAACTAGTTTTTGTTTGTGATTGGTTGTTTTAAACTTGAGTAGAGGTGTTAAATATTTGTTAAGAACTCATAGAACTCTTTGAGACTTGAACCTTTAGAAAAAGGCAAGAGTAGTGAGAATATCCTCAAAAAGGCCAAAGAGAGTTAAACAAGAGAGTTTTGTGAGGTAAACACTACCAAGATGTCAACCCAAGCTCAAGCACCAACTCCTTTGGGAGAAGAGTCTAGCAACTCCCAACATGATGACCCTTTGAGGCTCATAATGCAAGAGTTACAATCCCTAAGAGATGAGATGAGGGATATTAGAAGGGATGTCACTAATCTCTCTAATCAACAAAGGGAGGTTAGTCCTCATGGTAGTCTCAATATTACTACCCCAAGGAGCAATGGACCACTTAATTGATCTAGGACAACCGAGTTCCACCAACCTCCACATTTTGATGAAGAACTTCATCCACCTTCTTACGGTGGTAGAAGAGGCGGTTTTGGAGGAAGAGGCATGCCTAGACACTTTGAAGAAGTTCCAAGGCCACAAGCTAGGCATGGAGAGCCATTATATGATGATCATGAACATGTTCCATTTGTTGCAAACCGTGGAAGAGACCAAGGTGACCAAACCTTGGACCGAATGAAGTGGAAGCTCCTAGTTTTAAGGGTGAGAATGACCCTAACATTTTCTTAGATTGGGAGAGACAAGTAGAAAACATGTTTATGTTGAAAAATTGTAATGAATTCTTAAAAGCTAGACTTGTAATAGCTGAATTTTCCGGCTATGCTTTACATTGGTGGGAAAGGGTAGTAAACCAAAGAGTTAGAAGTGGTAGACCACCGGTTGATACTTGGAGAGAGTTAAAAGCTTTGATGAGAGAAAGATTTGTGCCCGAGCACTACTATAGAGAGCTTCATTATAAGCTCATGACTTTAAAACAAGGTGCAAAAAGTATAGAAGAGTATAGACAAGAGCTTGAGCTTTACATCTTGAGGTTGAACTTGGAAGAAGACAAGGATGCTTCAATGGCTAGGTTCCTTAGTGGTCTCAATAGGGAGATAGCCAACCAACTTGAGTTGTATCCACATACAACTTATGAAGACATGTGTCACCTTGCCAACAAGATCGAATCACAAAGGAAAGAAGTGGGATGATGCAATCCTCATTTCTCAACCAAAGATAAGTTGCAACAACAAAACCACCTACTTCCAACTTCAAGCCATGGCCAAAAAAGGAGGAGGTTCCAAGAGGTACTTTCCAACCACCAACCAAACCAAAGATGGAAGAGAGAGGTAAAATCATTTCTAACCCTCCAAAGTGCTTTAAATGTAATGGTGTAGGACATTATGCAAGTAGTTGTCTGACAAAGAGAGCTTTGATCTTTAGGGAGCATTTGAATGGTTGGATTGAGAAAGAGGAGGATGAAAGTAGCAAATGTGTTGAGGGTGAAGAAAATGGTGAGGATGATGAACATGTTGATTTGAATCCTTTAGGAAGTGATGACGATGTCTTGAGCTTAGTTACCATAAGAGCACGAAGCACTCAAACTTTTGATGCTAACATGATTGAACAAAGAGAAAACATCTTCCATTCTAAATGTAAAGTTGAGGGAAGGATTGCCAACCTTATCATTGATAGTGGTAGTTGTGTAAATATGGCTAGTGCTTATCTTGTTGAGAAGTTGAAACTACCTACTACAAAACATGATAAACCCTACAAACTCCATTGCCTAAATGATAGTGGAGAAATTAAAGTGTTGAGACAAGTAGTGGTACCAATAGAAATGGGAGCTTACAAAGATGAGATACTATGTGATGTGATGCCCATGCAAGCATGCCATCCTCTCTTGGGAAGACCTTGGCAATTCGATAGAAAGTCCCTCCACAATGGGGAGAAGAATACTTATTCTTTTGTGAAGGATGGAAAAACACTCACTATGAATCCTCTTACACCTCAACAAGTGAGAGATGAACAAAAAAAGATGAGGGAGAAAGAGAGGGCCGAAAGTGAGCTCAAAAGGAAAAAAATTGGGGAGGGAAAGAGAGTTGAGGAAAAAGAAAAGAATGAAGAAAAACAAGAGTGAAAAGAAAAGGAGTGACAAAAAAAAAAGAGAGTAAGATGAAAGAAAAGAATTGTTTCTTTGCAAAACCTAGTGAGGTGATTGAAGTAATTGAAAGAAAAGAAGTGGTATTGCTCTTGTATTGTAGGGAATCTTTTACTTCATCTAAAGAACACTCACCCTCTTTTTCAAGTGAAATTTTGCAGGTTATTGAAGATTACAAAGACGTATTTCCCGATGAGATGCCCAGAGGTCTTCCACCAATTAGAGGAATCGAACACCAAATCGATTTTTTCCCCGGGGCGGTCTTACCAAACCGACCGGCCTATAGGAGTCCACCGGAAGAGACTAAGGAGCTAAAAAGGCAAGTTGAGGATCTAATTTCAAAAGGGTATGTGCGTGAGTCCATGAGTCCTTGTGCGGTTCCGGTTTTGCTTGTTCCCAAAAAAGATGGTACATGGAGAATGTGTATAGATTGTAGAGCCATAAACAACATTACTATTAAGTATAGGCATCCCATATCTAGACTTGATGATTTACTTGATGAGTTGCATGGTTCTAATCTTTTCTCTAAAATTGACTTGAAATCCGGATACCATCAAATTAGGATGAGAGAAGGGGATGAGTGGAAAACCGCTTTTAAGACTAACTTTGGTTTGTATGAATGCATGGTTATGCCCTTTGGATTTACTAATGCTCCTAGTACATTTATGAGATTAATGAATCATGTGTTGAGGAATTTTATTGGGAAATTTATTATTGTATACTTTGATGATATTTTGGTCTATAGCAAGACATATGAAATACATGTTGAACAACTTAGGGAAGTACTAAATGTCTTGAGAATTGAAAAACTTTTTGCTAACCTTGACAAATGTGAGTTTTGTTTGGAGAAAGTTACATTTCTAGGTTATGTGGTAAGCTCACAAGGACTTCAAGGAGATGAAGGTAAGGTCCAAGCAATTAAGGAATGGCCAACACCAAGAAACGCATCGGAAGTGAGAAGTTTCCATGGCCTAGCAAGTTTCTATAGGCGGTTCATCAAAAATTTCAGCATACTTGCTAGCCCTTTGACCGATGTGATCAAGAAAACCGAAGGATTTAAGTGGGAAACAAAACAAGAACAAGCATTTCAATTGTTGAAGGAAAAGTTGTGTAGTGCACCCCTTTTGTCACTACCAAACTTTGAGAAAACTTTTGAGGTGGAGTGTGATGCATCCGGCATTGGTATAGGTGGTGTACTTATGCAAGATGGAAAGCCCTTAGCCTATTTTAGTGAAAAACTTAATGGGACAGCCGTGAGGCACTCAACTTATGACAAGGAGCTTTATGCTTTAATAAGAACATTAAAGCATTGGTAACACTACCTATGGCAAAGGAGTTTGTTGTGCACACTGATCATGAGGCTTTGAAGTTTCTCAAGGGCCAACATAAATTCAATAAGAGACATGCAAGATGGATGGAGTTCATTGAAACATTTTCATATGTCATCCATTACAAGAAAGGTAAGGAGAATGTGGTGGCCGATGCTCTATCTAGAAGGTATACTCTCTTATCCACCCTTCAAACAAAAATTTGGCTTTTGAAATGCTTAAAGAAATGTATTCTAGTGATCATTACTTTAAGGAAATTTTTGAGAAATGCTTGTGAGCACCTTTTGGAAAATATTTTTTTCATGAAGGATTTCTTTATTGTGAAGGTAGATTGTGCATATCATCTTGTTCTACTAGAATTCTACTTGTCAAAGAAGCACATTGTGGGGGTTTAATGGGACATTTTGGTGTCACTAAAACCTATGAAATTCTTCATGAACATTTTTTTTGGCCAAATTTAAAAAGAGATGTAGAAAGATTTGTAGGAAGTTGTATTGAATGCAAGAAAGCTAAATCTAGAACTCTTCCACATGGACTTTACACACCATTAGAAGTTCCTAAAGAACCTTGGGTTGATATTTCTATGGATTTTATTCTTGGTTTACCTAGGACCTCTAGAGGTATGGATTCTATTTTTGTTGTTGTGGATAGGTTCTCTAAAATGGCACACTTTATTCCTTGTAGGAAATCCGATGATGCTAGTCATGTAGTAGCTTGTTCTTTACTTGGATAGTTAGATACTATGGAATTCCAAGGTCTATTGTGTCGGATAGGGATACCAAATTCTTGAGCCATTTTTGGAGAGTTCTTTGGAAGAAGCTTGGTACTAACTTGCTTTATTCTACAGCTTGCCATCCACAAACGGATGGACAAACCGAGGTGGTAAATAGAACAATTGGCCAACTTCTAAGGGCTATTTTGAAGAAGAAATTGAGGCAATGGGAGGAGTGTTTGCCACATATTGAATTTGCTTGTAATAGGGCACCTCACTCTACTACTTCTCATTCTCCATTTCAAGTTGTTTATGGTTTTAACCCTCTAACTCCCTTTGATTTGGTTCCTTTGCCTATAGATCAAGCATTAAGCAAGGATGCAAGCAAGAATGCTGATTTTGTGAAAGCAATTCATGCAAAGGTCCATGAAGCCATTGTCAACTCCAACAAAAAGCTTGTAGAGAAAAGAAATCTGGGAAGAAGAAAAGTGGTATTCAAACCCGGTGATTGGGTTTGGGTGCAGTTTAGAAAGGAAAGATTTCCCCAACAAAGAAAGTCTAAGCTTGATGATAGGGGAGATGGACCATTTCAAATCCTTGAGAAAATTAATGACAATGCCTATAAAGTTGATCTTCCGGGACATTATAATGTTAGTGCCACTTTTAATGTTTCCGATCTCTCTTTACTTGATATAGGTGATGGAGATTCGAGGACGAATCCTTTTCAAGAGGGGGAGGATGATGTGAATCGGTTAGACATGCAAGAACATCAAGGAGTTGTGACAAGAGCGAAGGCAAAACAACTAAAGAGTCACAAGGATCAAATTGAGCACGAGAAGTTTCAAGGCTTAAATTTTGATGTCAATTTTGATGTCCAAGACTTTATGGGGATAAATTTTGATGTCCAAGACTTTATGGGGCAATATCCTAATTTTTGAATAAGTTAGAAATTGAAAATTTACCTTGGTAGATAGTTGGAATCCCTTTTGCCCAAGCTGAAAAATTGCCTCCTACTTTTGGCAATATGTTGACTAGTGCTCTAGAATAGTCCAAATGCAATTAAAACACCTCTATTGTCTTATCAAGTGTATGTATAAGTTATATCTATCCTTTGGGCTGAAAATATGAGAGGGAAAAATTCTTATTTTCTCCCTCAAGTCTCTATAAATATGTAGTCTTCCATTTTGAAGAAGTAATCAAGAAATTTTTCAAGACAAATGTTCTTTTCTTAATATTCTTAGTTCTTAGCTTAGTTTTTCTATCTTCTTCAAGGGTGAACTTCCTTGAAAGAAAAAAAATCACTTTGAAGACTTGTTGAAAGTTCCAAGAGCTTCAAGGTTGATCATAAAAAAAAATTCCTTCATACTAGTTACTACACTCTTGTAGAAAACTAGTCTTGAGGTCTTCTTCTTGTTTCATTGAGGTCTAAGGTTCAAAATACCTTAGGTTGCTTGAACTTTGAAGAAAAGATTTTGTTTAAACCTTCTTGAGGTCTTGGATTTGATATATCCAAGGTTGCTTGAAGTTTAACATTTTCAAGTCCTTTTAAAGGCACTTTCTTCTACTTATTACACTTGTTTTGTTTGTTCTCTTCCTCACTTCTTGGAAAAAATTTTATGCTCTTGAAGATCATTCCACATCAGTTTCGCTACAGTCTGCACGAGTGGGTAGATATGTACGAAAACAATCGGCGGTGGTTTGGCATGGTCTGTGAAAAATTTTGATCCAATTATTTTGATTATTTTTAAACAACTGAAGAAGAAAAGTCTTATAAGATTGATCATTTGAGGGTTTATATGGAATGGCACAAAGATAAGAGATACTGGAGTCCATGTTATATGTATAAGGAGTCCATGTTATGTGTACAAGCAAAGGAAAAAGAACGAAGCAGCGTGGGAGGCTGGTAGCAACAGGCCTCAATCAAGGCAACACTAATGAAGATTTTTCTTTTTATCTATCCCTGTTTGTTAATAATTATTAAGTGTGGTAGTAGAAGAAGTATTTCTAGTTCGGTTGGAATATGCTTTCTATTAATTGGACTTTTGTTCCAGTATTTATATTTATAAAATTTCTATTCTTATTTAATTACCATGGAATAGTCTTTGAAAGTAATTCTACATTTTAATTCATAGCATAAAACTCGAAAGGCCGCGAAATTGTTTCTACTAAAACGGTACAGTATGAATGGTCCCTTGTGTAATTGTCTACTTTTGCCCTTTAAAATAAAAATTAACTAAGAGGTATGCTAGAAAAAAATAATTAGATTCCAATATGAATTGATAGTAATTTAAAGTTGAAGAAGTACAAGTGTTTTTTTTTTTTATTAATCAAAATACGTTGTACATATAGTGAGCAATTAAGTGTAATGGTGTAGGTATTTTCAAAATTGAAGAAGGCACAACTTTTGAGTAGCCTCTATCCTTAGCCACATAAAATAATAAGTGTCGTAAAATCTAAGTAAGAGAAATTATTTTGCCCAATTTGGTTCAAAGATTTCAATGAGGGTATTTTTTTTAATAAACTTTTTTTTGGATAATATTTGAATAGGCATAGTATTCAATTAAACATAATACTTGTTTGCTAATAAATAAACACTTTATATGACATTTTGAGTCGGAGTAATTTTTTTGTTTTAAAATTATTTTATATTTATTGTGATCTACATAGACTCTCATAAAATAAATATATATCGAAGTACTTTTTTTTCCTAAATAAATTATATAGAAATACAACATAATAGAAAATATTGTTTGTGAGTATATAAAAAATTCCCAAGAAATTTTAATTAATGTATTTTATTTTTAAAATAAATTTATATTTATTGTGACCCCATATAAAATAAGTATTGAACTTTTTCCATCTTTACCCTTTTTTATTAATTTATTTTACTGTCACGGTCTTTCTCTTTACTCATTAATGAAGGGTAAAAACGAAATTATAGTTTAAAATTTATCTTGTTTATAAGGCCCTTTGTTTGTGTGTAAAGGTCTAAAATCCCATATATTTTTTACGAAGGGAATACCAATTTATTAAAAGCCTTCATTCAGTGATTTAGCAAAAAAAATAAAATTAAAAGCCTTGCGTCTCCCCTTAATACTTGTGCATACTGTAGAAAGGAAGAGACAATTGAATGCACCGTCGGAGAGCCGAATGCGCTAACAGCCTGCTCCATGTCATAAAAACTTTTAAGTTAAAAACTTTTAAGTGAAAGAGACAACACACGAATATTCCCAAAAAATGAGACATGATAAAGGCCCGTACTTATTTATTTTTTTCGGAATGTGCACATGCGTCACAGTAAAAAAAAAGTCCTTTTTTCCATGATCCCCCCACAATAAGAACTCAAATTTGTGGAGTTATTGTAGTCTACATGTACGAGTATATTAAATGGCGTTAAAGTAGAGTGTGCAGATGTAATAATGAGATTGTCATGTTAAAAAAAAATTATTTCCTCCCATCGCACCTGAAAATTTTTCAAACCCTTTACTTGTAGATGTATGTGCTCTACCAAAGACCATAAAATCTCCATCATCTGTATGTGGTCTCCTTTAATTGACTGAACCCTCGTCATTTTCTTTACTCTTATTGTTTGTGTTAATTACCATAAGCCAATACCTAACATGTCATATTCTTAAAAAAAACATGCCAGATAATACTTCATGCATAATGAAGACGAGTTTATTTCGAAGAATTACACGCAATGAGCAATTAAGGTATATTTTTGTTGGATAAGCATATTATTTACACGTGATATGCAACCAGCTTTTTTTTTGGACACCTTACATTTGTATTCTCCAAGATCACTCGAAGAAAACGAGTTACTTAAATTTCTGGTTATTATCGAATTGGAGATTACCTCACCTTCTATTTTATCCATATTTGTTTTCTTTTAAGATTATAATTTGGGACACTCGCAGGTTTAGTGCCAATGACATGGAGTCTACTTAGTACGCCCTACAGATGATTCATTAGCCGGATATAATTATTATCACATCTTCTGGTTTGTGTGATGAAAAGATAGAGCAAAACATAAAGAAGCTGAGAACTTGGCGTAAAAAGACTTTTGATATTCGAGAAGAAGTAAGTGAAGATTTAAGTTGGTTTTTTTTTTTTTTTTTATAAAGAAGCTGAAATCTCGGAACTAATATTTTCTAGGCTTGATGAAAACACATGTATTTACCTTTGGTCGCTTGAACTATGTACAATTCCTTACTATGCTATGGTTGTTGTAAAAATTTATCAAACACTCGGTGCTCAGTTAAGAGCTTATCCATGAGAAGAAGTGAATTCTGCATATGCTAGTTTCTTTGGTACAGTAGTTAGTTTCTTTATTTTGGATTTTTGCATTCAACGGATTTTTTTGTTGTTAATGATTAGTTTGAATTATGTACATGTGAATTTCCGTTCATGTAGATTAAAAGTTTCCCCATATGAAAATTTATCTTTATTAAATCTTTAATTTAATTTTTACTAGTGGAAAATAATGGTATATAGCAATGAAATTTGATATAAAAACCATAATACTACTTCCGTCTTAAGTGTCGCATTTAGAAATAGCCTAAGAATTTAAGAAAATGATTGAGTTGTGTAGAATGAAAAAGAAATAGACTAGACTAAGTGAGTAATGTTTGTCATTACAATTGTAAAATTCTAATAAGATATAGGTATATAGGTAAAAATATCATTTAATGTTCTCTAAGTTTACAAAAGTGAAAGATATTTTGACACAATTTACTCCTAAAACACGTCCAAGTAATAAATTTTGACAAAATTAACAAACTTGATAGTAAAATTGCAAAAGATATCATTCTTCCAAAGTACTGTTATGATCACCAATAGACTCGGGTTTGAAAATTAGTTAAATTACGTATTAATTTAAGAGGAAATAATTAAAAAACAGAATTTTTCACTTATTTTTTTATTTCTACACCATCTCGATTACGTATTAATTTAAGAGGAAATAATTAAAAAACAGAATTTTTCATTCATCTTTTTATTTCTGCACCATCTCGTCGCCTATCTTCTTATCCATGACACAATCAGAAGATAAATAAATGAAGAAGATAAATAAATGAAGGTATTAATCTATGAAATAATAATTTTAAAGAAATTTATAAGATATTTTTAAAGAGGTATTTTTTTGGCCAACTCTTTTCCTCGTTAATTAAATTAAAAAAAATAAGGTCAACCCTTTACCATTCATACATTAAACGGAAAAAAAAAAATTATCAAATAAGTTCCTTTTTTTTTCATAAGCATATAAAAAAAGTTGTGGAGAAAATTATATACCTAGCAAAAAAAAAAAAAAAAAAATTCAAGTTTTACACCAAGAGTATGTTACAGAAAACTAAAACGATTGTCAACACTTAAAAATAAAATCTTTTTGGCAAACTAAAGTTCTTAAAATTATTTATATATGAAACCCGTTCTACAGTAGAAACTTCAAATGGGGAGTAGTGTGATAGAAAAGACGTGCAACCTCCCTTGTTATATGTATTTATTAATAATCATATTAGCATCACCAGTTTAATTCAGATATGTTGAACTTGAAGAGCTAACCACAGAAAAATTGTGGATGCGATAAAATACCATAGTACCAAATTGAGACACAAATTTTCTCACCGGTACCTTCTCCACGTGCGAATCACATTTGGTTTTTAATATTTTAATATTGTGGAGTATGATAAATGAGACTCGTAAACGGTAATTATGTATGGTTTGTACTCATTCCATAATATTTCAAAACGAGCTCTAATTTCATCTTTCTTGTAGGCTCTGCAATTACGATATTATGACCATCGAATTTAACAATGGTGTGTTTGGCAAGTTGGGCTCTTGTCACTTAGATTTTGAAATAACGTTATACATATCAAGGGAGAAGTCATAAAACTCTTCTAAGTGTAACATATCCAAAATCCATTGACGTCTCTTAAATTCTTATATGTTTACTGAAATTTTGAAGAGAAAAAAACTTACATATATAATATTTACACTCCACTTCTGTCCTTGTGAGATTGTGACTAGATGTATGCTTGTTAGAAAATTTCTGGTCGATGGAACAACAAAATCAACAAAATTTCTTCTTTGACTGGCAAGAATTTGCTCCATTATAAGTGTCTGGTCAGTAGACATTTTGCTGAAACAAAAAAGTGGAAGCAATTAAAGGCTTAGAGGCTTTGCTACTGAAGCCGTAGGAAACTCAAGAAGATTACCAGAATCTTTGATGATTTTATAGTGACAAACAAGAAATGCTCCTAACGCATTTATGGGTTAGTTTTTTCTTTTTAAGATGATATAACTGATAAATTTTTGCGACCGAGTAGGGGGTATTAGGGCATAATGAAAGGAAAATTTTTTTTTCATACTTTATTCTTGTTAATTAAAACAATGGTTGTTAAATTATATTATCTCTTAAAATTAATTATTTAAGAGTTTATTAAATTAAGTGCGTTTGATAATGTAAGAATGTTAAGCACTTAATATTCAAG
Organism: Catharanthus roseus; assembly: GCA_028651295.1. Classification (NCBI taxonomy): domain Eukaryota; kingdom Viridiplantae; phylum Streptophyta; class Magnoliopsida; order Gentianales; family Apocynaceae; genus Catharanthus; species Catharanthus roseus. The sequence goes on along the minus strand of JAPQWS010000076.1, from coordinate 5,736,494 downwards.
TGATAGTCGCATTCTGGTCTAATTTTCCTAATGGGTTAGAAAATTTTTGGAAAATCTATTTTTAATACGATTGATTTCAGTTTTGCAGCCGAGTAGGTGTTATTAGGGTATTTAATGTTTTTTCTTTTTAGTTTATTTTTCGATAAGGCCCCGAACTATGAAATTGAAAATATTTGTTAGAAAAAATTTTTCTTCGTCTCGTTCAATTTTCAACCACTAAAAATAAAATTGCCATTGCTAAACGAGGGTTAAAATTGGCAAATTTTTAGCGGAAGTGAAAAATGGATTAGGACAAAAGTTGCTTAAAGCTTAACATGCCATATTCTGAAAGTTTTTTTGTCAACAAGTAGTATTTTTTTTAAACCTAGTATTCGAGATCATCAACGAATCTGGGAGGAAAGGGATTGTAAAACCCTCAAACATTAGCCCTTAACTTACATGTGGAATTAAACCGCTCCCCTATCGAAACCACATCAGAGCTTGAGAGGCCTTCGGGCCCCCCGGTCGTGTCTCTTTATAAAATTTTTGTAATTTAGAACTTCGAAAAATATAATTTTTTAAACAAAATTCCAAAGTGAATTCTTTTAATTTTACTTTTTTTTACTTTAAAAAAAGTCTTTTAAGTCACCACACTAGCAACCTAGACCATTTTCTCTGAAGAGGTTACCATCAACTCACCGTTATTACTTTAGAGTGTAGCCTCCTCAAAACTCTCACGTAACATGACATGTAGATGGGAAATTCGGCCATTATACCACATACCTCTTTACAAAATAAATAAATAAATAAATAAAATAAAAAATTGGCCATCTTTAGTGGGTTAGCTAAGTGACGATTTGAGGTCTTCCAGGTGAAGGATGGTACGGGTATTAGGTTATTTATACCTTTTGGTTTTTTTTTTTTTTTTTTTTCTGTTGGGTATTAGGATTGTGTTTTCCTTCCCTCTTTTTGGCTAAACGAATATGCAAATCTTTTTGGGTGACTTTTGTTCTAATTCTAGAGCTAATTCTCAATTTTGTTATTGTTGACTTTTCCTTCTTACTGTCCAATCCATTTCTGAAATTAAATTTTAAATGTGAATTTCTATTTGATGAGTGAATAAACAAATTCTGGAGAAAACACAGTCGACATATTTTTAGTTTTAAATACCCAAATGAAATAAATTCATAGCAATGTCTAAGAAATATTTTACTAAGAAAATAATCACCACTATATTTAGGAAAAAATAAATAAATAAAAACAATGATTGATCTCAAAATCTTAATCATCTTTGCTTCTAGTATCATGAATTTCTATATCATCATAAAAACCTGGCACCAAAATCATAAATGTAACAATTAATTAAACAACTCTCTATATAACTAAAATTGATTACTTATGTGACTTATCGGATCAGTACTTCCAGTTCGTATATTGTAAATTTCACTACTTTGTTCCAGTACTAGCTCCTGTAAAATGTCATACATCCTTGCACAATTATACATAAAAATAAGATTACGCAATTAAAACCATGTGCTATATATCATAAAATCATAATCATACTTCTGCCACTGAACTTTCCATCTGCCTGGACTCGCTTAATTTCCCAGGTTGGAGGCCAGGGTGGGAAATCGCACTCTATGGAGTAAGTTTTACAAAATGATGATACACCCTGATCTTCAGTTTGAGCATCTATTTCACGAGTTTTCCCACCATGCCTATATAGGAGTAAGAGGTCCCATTAGCCTATTTTCAATAAATTCTTTGTATGTTCGAAACTCAGGCACACTAGGAATGAACTTCTCCAGTGGAATACCATTGATAAGACAAAGAGCATCACCATCTTCTAGAAGCTCTATGCTCAAGATTGATGTTTGAGGTGTGCCAGGAATACGTAGCCGACCATCTTCGAATACCTGCTTTGTGACCAATTCGGCTAATTAAAAATATCTTCCCATTGGACCATCAAGTAGAAACCTCATTGAATTAGCTTTGTATGCAACGTCATATTCTTCTGGCAACTCAAACATCTCTCACGGTCTCCAATTTATCTTAGATGAAATAATTTTACTAATGATTTAGTAACTTTCACGTATCAAAACATGACAACACATCAATTGTCTTGTGAATACGTAAGGTAGGAAATCTAATAAATTAAAATAACATTTATTCACCTTATGCAAGAAATAAAACGATACAATCAAAATGTCATACTATTTAATAAATGTTGCATATAAAAAATGGCAAAACATAGTAATTGTTAAAAGTCACGTAAATAAAAATTGAATACCTCATTTTCGCGTAATCCATCAATTGCTTCCCTAATTTTGGAAAATGAATAAGTCATAACGCTTATATGATTGTCGGTTCTCTACTGTATCATCCGAGAAAACACATCTTCTTCATCCGTAATTTATACGATTTGGAGGACTTTATAAACCTAAACCTATAAGAATACAATTACATATAAGGAATTAAAATTAATAATAATACCTTCAAATAAAAAGGCTAATACAAAATTTTATTATACGTCCCAAACAAAGTTGGAACCACCAATGCTTTTCATCTTTTGCCGAGCTGTTCCACCCATAAATCTATACAACACTGCCATAGTAGCACCAAACTCATACCCTCTACAACTTCCAATGCCCTCAAACACCACAAATGGATCATATATCCTATGTTACTAAACAAAGTTCTACAGAGCATAAATAGAAAATAATTTCGAATGGTCTGGTCTAAATGAGTAATGTCATTATTTTATATCAATCTTTCATCCAGAACTTGAATTATGTCCAGCACTCTCACACCACCACTAGCGATGAATTTTTGGCTCCAACCCAACATTGCCTGAATATAATTCGATCGACTACGAATCTCCAAGTCCAAGGGAATTGGTTGTCCTCCTAACCTCAATTTGGTTATTGACGTAAAATCTCTTGGTGTTAGTGTCAGCTCACCAACTGGAAGATGGAACCTTTTTGTTCACTCTCACCAACGTTCGCCAAGAACATATGGAATTTTCCGATCACATTCTACAACCGGGAGTATGTCAAGAAAAAACACCAAATCCGGCTTTCACCATTTTATCTTGTGCAACATTTGGCAGAGTATGCCAAACCTCACCATTTGGTTAGTTGATCCTCTAAAATAAATTGCATACCTATCCTTTGCATAAAAATTGTAAATTATTTGATTAATTATAATTACAGTACCCAAAACTATATACACGTGTCAAGTTTTAGAGATTCACCAATTTCCACTTTTAAATCGATGAGAAATATGCAATTCCACTTTTCTCTCAAACATTTAATCTATGATGTTATGTATAGAAGAAAAATAATATAAGAAAAAATGAGGGGATGATAAACTATAATATACCAATCAACTTTGCAGAAAATATATTCACTTACCTAGATAGACAAATCGATAGACCACGTAGAATGAAATCTTCAAATTCAAACAAAAAAATCTGCAACTGATCAAGGTAAAAAAAATGCTATTTTCAGTGATTCAGACAAGTTTTATAATCTAATAATTGCTTTTAAAAATAATACATAAGTAGCATCCACTCACTATATCAACCCTGTTGATAGTTATAATATAAAAATGACATTTATCGAAGAAAATTTCACTTCTAGAGAGAGATAGACGACAAGCAAGGGATGAGGAAGAATAAGAAAATAAATTCTTCAATTTCAAACAACAAATTCGCGAATTTCGATAGAAAAATAACCTAATATATACAAATGAACTTTAAAGAAAGAAAACGAATTCACTCATATATATATATATAATAGAGAGAGAGTGAGAGACAACAGATGAGTGTTGAGGATGAAGAATGGCCTTTTGAAGAAGTCTAGAAACAGCCTATTTAGACCATGAACTTTCGCCTTTTCCTGTCTCATTTTGTCTTCTTCTAATTTTTGGAATTATCTGGGCAGTAAAATGTCCGCCACTTTTGTTATTGTGACTAAATTGTAAATAGAATACACGGTGCCGAAATTTCGGGGTAGTAAAAAACTTATTAATAGTGTATATATATGGATTTTCTTTTTTGGAATTTCAGCAATATGCCCATATGTATTAAAAATTAAACATTATTACTTAATTTAATTTAATGAAATAGACACAATTATATTTGCAAATAAAATAACATAGGAAAATTATAATATTTACTGGATCCCAATTAAATGGGTCATAATTTAGAACAATCAAATCAAACCACCGTGAACATTGCATTGTATGAGTCCTTTTTTTGTGTATTTGGACAAGTATGCTTTTTATGACCCACAATGGACCTAAATAATAAAGAAAGAAAAATAAGATGTAATTTAAGAAGTATGTAAACTCTTTAAAAAAAACTTAAGGATCACTATGTAAACATATATATATTATATTTTTACCAGTAATTGCCGCATTTTTTGTTACTTTTTTTCTTTCTTCTATCTCCTTTTGCTGTCGTTCTTGTGGGTATCCCTAACAATGTTAATGTTTCTTAGAGCAACAACTTTTTGCTCTTTCGAACCATTTGTGCACAATAATGACTTAATGTACTTCGTTTCACAAATGATTAGAGCCTCAAGATAGTTGGTACCATATTCCAGTTGAGACACATAATTGCACATTCTTAGACATATTCCATCAAGCATCCTGAACCTAGCAATTCCATTACTCTATGTACAGGATATTCAGCATTTCAAATAATCTTCTTTACTATATACTTCTCAACCCCATCTGCTATATATGTATGCCTTAGGAACTCTTTTCATGTGTTCTAAAACATAACTCAAAACACATGACAACATCGAATACCTTTGACTCCAACTTTAAACATGTGCATTCCATATTGTCGTTTTTCTTGTTGTATTAGAAAACCCATGTCGCCTTGAGATTCTTATACTTTCCGAGATAATATTTTATGGTATCAGAAGTTGCAATTGCATTCTTTTCATAGTATAACCCTTGTCTTCTAAGTTGTTTATGAAGTATATTAAAGACATTTCTTGTATATACCTCAGCTGCATGCAACTCAACTACAGTTAAATCCATCGATGGTACTATTGACGTATTCTCAGTACGCCATGTAGCCGAAGTTGTCCCATTCCTATGTCAGTAAATGGCACGATCGAATGTTCTGACAGACTCAACCAATCTTATCTTATCATTAAAAAAAGATTTTAAATATGAATTCAATTTCTCGCATCCTTGCGTACTTCTTATCCCTGTAAAAAAGTGTCCTCACTACAAAAAAGCCGCCAAATGGCGACGGAAAATTCCGTCCCAATGCTATGGCAAATGGTGACACTATAATGGATAGGCGACAAAATTCGTCAGTCGTAATACCAGCATCGCAAGCACAGTTTTGTGATAGTTATTCAGTCGCACGATAAAATAGCAACGAGTTGACGACGGGTGTTGCACCCATATCTGTTCGCGATAGAATTTCAAACATGACTGAATTGCGACAGACTGTTGTCGCAAATCCGTCGCAAGAGGTGTGACGGGCTTTCTATTGCATATATATTAATTTTATTTTTTTATAAATTGTTTATTTCTATATTAAACCACTCGGAATATCAAAAAATAGACCAACAAAGATCAATTGCACAACAAACAAATATTTCATAATGAACTATCAAACATTAAAAGCAAAGTATATACATAAAACCCAAATGATTCGTCATTTACTATACTATGATAAACACACAAATATATATATATATATATATATATCAAATGTTCAAAATATATAAAGTACGTAATAAAAAGCATAGCAATGGTAACTAGAAAGAGGGACCTCCACGGGCACTCGTCTCACCAACCTCACGATCATGCATCTGCCATTTAGGAGGCGGCTCAAGAGGTGGCATTTGCAAAGGGTCAAGTCCCATACTACGAAAGTTCTGGACCGCCCACTCATGGATGATATGATGTGAGTAGCTAATCCTCCTCTCCCACTCTCGTCGCCACTCTTGCTCCATCTTCTCATTAAACCCAAAATAATGACAAAGGAAAGTCAACTGTCTCTTGTTATACATGCTTCATAAATCATAAATGTGAGTCAATTGGTCTTAGGGCATATACTAACAGACCACAACACTTATATTCCGTTCTCTCGGAGTCCTCTTTCCAATAAAGTATACAACCATTGGAACAAGTATCAATCCTTTGCATGGGCAATCCTAAGTTGGATATCAATTTCTATGTCACGTACCAATCTTCAACCATATGATTGCATGGCAAAAAATGCTTCTTTATGACTGCATAAACATCATCGTAATACTTTTGACTCCATTTGTTCTCAATCATAATGTAGAACTACTCAGCAGTCGCAAATAACACTGAATGTCTGTCATCCCCATCAACCAACAACGTCTAAACCGCTTTTAACATGTCAAAAAACTTGTTCACCTCAAGATTAAATGGTTTTTCGGGGCCTCAAGATTAGATGGTTCTTAGGGATTTGTTTCTTTCTGAGATAAAATGTTCGGACCGGTGGCATCAAATATCATCTCATGATATGAGTTTTTTTCAGTCGGCAATGACCGTCAACATTCTACCCCAATATGAGATCAGAGTGAAGCAGCACGTTCCGCAAGAATACGTTCTCATCATGGGCTGTCCAATTAAGATAGCAAGGCACAAAACCTCACCGGAGAAGATGTTCCTTCACAACCTTGAAATGTATAATCTTCTTGTTTTTACACTTTGAACACGAACATCTTGATGAATTCTCACTTCCATTATTGGATTCAAGACGCTGACAAATAAAACAATCTACCCCATTAATGAATTAATTTGTAAGACCTTATAAGGATTATAAAGTCTTATAATTTCATGATTTATTATTAAGTCATTAATGAAAAATATAAGTATTTAATAAGTTTAGAAAAATTATGGCAGAGTTTCCCATGTATTATGGACATTTTTCAGACATAATGGCCACACAAACAAACACAAACACAGTTTCACACAAATTTAAAGAGTCAGGGCTTCCCCATAAAACTATATATAAAATCTAAAGAGTCAGGGCTCTCCCATGAAATATATGTATAACCTAAGGAGTCATTGCTCCCCCATAAAACATACTTGAAAGAATCAGGGCTCCCCCATAAAACTTTAAATAGTCGGGACTCTCCTGTCAAACAGAAAGTGAAAATGATTAAACACATATCTCGATGGTGTGTATAATGTAGAGTTTGCACTAATGTCCTTACAAAAAACTATAAGAAACAAAAGAGAATAATGTTAACTTTTAAACTTAAACTTAAACTACTTAAACTAAAGTCTTAATTGAAAAAGTATAATAATTTAACAAACTTAAACTACTTAAACTAAGATGTACACTTGTTTACAATCCTTGTGGATTCTTGTAATGGAAAACCCAACTCAAATAGTAAGAAGACAAAATGCACATTATTCATTTTAATTATTGTATATAGAGATTAAAAAATGATAATGAATGAACTAATTTAAAACTATAGTATATAACTATAGTTAAAATATCGTTTATAGCTAAATTATATAACTATAGAATATTTGAATTTCCATTTAACTTTCATATTTCTAAAGTTCATATCCATTATCCTTCCTTCATGCAATAGATAAAACTCAAAAAACAAATATTCTTTTTTCACTTTCTTATTTTGAGAAAAAATTTGCAAAGGCTAAAACTAAAGTAATATTTCAAAAACACCATCTTTATTTATATCTTACGTTGATTGTGCCACCCCTAACCCCTCCTCTAGGTTAACTACGGTTCAGTAAGGAATCAGTGTGCCTGTTGGCACTAAACTACAAGCCTCAAAACTAAAGAAAAACTCAGAATAATACTTAGAAATATATATATATATATATACACTACGCAGTGGAAAAGAATAAACTGAGTCCAGAAAGGGCAACCACTGCAAAAGATTCGGGGTTACTTCTTATAACATCTCTAATACAAGAAATACTTAACAAAACCAAATCTTGAAAAAAACTTTTCGAGCCGGTCGAAGTTAGAAAGTACAGGAATCCCTCCAAAACATCTATACACAGCATGTCCTGACCCCAAAACTCCATGCAAAATATTCAAAATAGCTTACTGCGCTGTCTCTCGTCCCAAGTCATCTAAAAAAATATGACATTTAAAGACATGAGCGCGAACACTTAATGGGTCCATGTGTGTGCGCTTCCATGTTTTTCTTTAAAAAAGTAATGAACTTTATAAAAATAGATCATGCAATGTTATAGGAAAACATTTTCTTGATTGTTTTAAACGTGCTGACACTGGAACCTATATGAGGGGTTTGAACGCAAATGGGAAGTCTGAGCAAATCAAGACACCTCAGTTCAACTTTTACACAGAATTCAAAATTCATGCCAAGCAAAGGTTGGGCTCCACGAACAGAATCCGAAACATATAACGAGGTCATCAAAACAAAGTTCCAGCATCCCGTAGCAAGTACAAGCCAAAAATCACACTAGCGCTCGGTTCCATAACCACCGCACTCTCCAAGCTATAAAACTAGGCTACAGATCCTAGGGCACCTATCAGGTGCGCCTTGAGACCAACCTCAATTTTGAGCTCCTCCTGACTCTCTATAAGGCGGTTGTCCCACCACAAAGCATGATGTGATGTTTGATGTAAAACCGATCGAGCCAAACTCTTAACGGTATTACACCCTCTCTCAAGTGGATCCACCCTTCACAATTTCTAATCGTCCACGTTATCAGAAGAGCTCTAGTATGGGGGACTTGTACAATGCAATCCTTTAATGCTTCTGGATACATACAAACCTGTCAACAAACCTCGTCCCTAGTCGGAAAGGATTTTCATGTCCATTTACAAATCAAAAGGCCACCCACTCGGCCGTTTACATACATTTAGATTATAACTACTTTAGAATAACAAAATGTCCATCAGCCGGTCAAGACATGCATATGCAAGCTTTATAAATATGTCAATTTAACATCTACCAGGACTAACCATGCAACTAAACAACATCAAAACATTCTCAACTTGTAGTAACAACCCTTGTCCAAAAACATGACATTTCTTTTTGAAGTAAACACCTATACGGAGCACCGCTACTATGCATTTCTAAGGCACAAATTAAACACGTTGTGGAGAATGTCTCCAATTTAAAATAACACTATGTTATACTGCCCCAAAAGTAGTAAACATGTTATAAAATGCTTAGCTATCGAAAATTATAGACATCTCCAGCACCACTATTAAAATATTTAGGCGGGGTTTGTGGACTCACCTGAGTGCAAACCTAGTGCTATGATCCCACAAATAGGGTAACAAAAATACTTAATTAAAAATTACCACATCTCTATATCTCAAGAATTTCTATCTTGTGCACTTACTCAAAGCATCTAAATTTCTCGATATATATATATATATATAAAGAATTAAACTCACAACTAAAAAAATCACTTTAAATCATTTAACTATTTCAGAACATATTAAGGAAACTTCTTTTTAAATATTTGGAGATAGATAAATAAAGTGAACCCAAGAGACAAAAATTAACTAAATCCTAGGCCAATTAAACCCTAAATATTGTATTTTGAAGAACCCAACTATAAACCATTACAAGCTAACTAAAGAAAAAAATAAAACTAATCAACTAACAAATTCTAACTACAAGCTATTGATGTGTTAATATAAAATGGGAATGAACTACTAAACTAAGCAACTGGCAAGAGGACCTATCACTGTAGTAAAGAAGCCCTACCCGAGTGTCGAATCTCTTGAGGATGGTAAAGGCTTAAGGTACTAATCGTGTCTCTAATGTTTAGTCAAATAAAAGAATGTTTTTGAAAACAAAATAATAAAAGAAAAACTGATAACAATTAAAAACTATGAAAGCATTGAAAACTTAAGATTTTAAAAATTAATAAAGCAACAGTTTGTGGTGGAATCCCCCTAATCCTTTTTACTAATTCAATTGGCAAACTTTGATGAAAACGATGTTGAATTAATTAAGTTGCGACATCACTGAAATCGGGCAATCACTATCTCTAGGAGAAAGCCACCCTACTCGCTAACCTTGAGAGGAAAATCTCTTTTCTCACTAACAAATTATGAGCGTAGTAATTAGGTGATTTAAAGGACCTAAAACTGCAAAACCATATCTATAGTCGATTGTCCCAATTAACCCCCAATTGGTTGCCCTAGATTGTTCTTGCTTTTTCAATTTTGATTAATCTTGCGATTAATCTAATCTTGCGACAATTAAATTGCAAACAAACACAATTGGAAGACAACTTACATCAAAACAAACATGGATTCAACCCTCATCCAAACCTAAAAAACTATTACTATTCATTATAATTAAACTAAAATTCAACATTAAAATTCAATAACAAGTAAAGGTAAGAAAGCTTAGGAGTAGAATTGAAACTGCAATCATCATCCCAAACACCGCTCAAGCTTGTCTTTCGAGTCGCCCAAATCTAAGTTGAGTTCTTGAAATTAAGTCTCCAATTCTTGATATCCAAGAACTAAATTGCAGAAAATCTAAAAACTAATTAACTAATTGAATGCAAAATTGAAGAATTGATTAACCTAAATCTAGCTCTAACTATCTACTAACTACTTCTAATTACTCTTATCTAAGTCCTAATTACTACCCTCTACCTTAATTGAAGAGTAACCTCTTAAATAGATCAAAAAATTACAAGAAAATATAGTTTAAATAGGATTAAACCACCCCTCTACTGGTACCTACCGCCGACGGTAGGTCAAGCCCAACCATCTGTTGTAGGGTTCTGCCTACAATACTTCTTTTTTACGTTGGGGACCTACCACAGAGATAGGTTGGCCTACCAATGTTGGTAAGATTCTGCTAGGGCTCTTCTTGTGATCTCCGGACCTACCGCCGGCGATAGTTTAACCTACCTCAGGAGGTAGGTCTTCACCTTAACGCCGTCGGCTCCGTTTTTATCGTTTTCACTCCATTTTTGTCTGTTTTCATTTCCTTTCATCGTTTCCTCTTTCGGAAGTCACCCAAGACAAGAATAAAGAGTATTAGAGCAAAATAAATACTTTTACATATTGAAAACATCGAAAACTGATAAAAGTAATATATAGAAATACAGACAATTAAGCACATATCAAGTATATATATTAACTATATATAATATAACTAAAAGAAGAAAACAAAACCAAGGAATGAAAAAGAGAAAAAAAATAAAAACCTTACCTTAAACCCTTCTACTAACTCGGGATGAAGAGGAGGAGAAAACAAAAACTCCAACTTTCATCCCTTCATATATAATATATATATATATATAGAGAGAGAGAGAGAGGTGGAGAAAAGATGAGGAGCTGCCAAGTGGTGGACACTTGGCCGTGGGAAAGAAAGCATGGCTTCTTTTTTTTTTTTTTTTTGTACCACTAATCCTAATCAATAAAATGAATAATAATATTAACTTAGTCTCAAAATGAATCTAACATATCTAATATTTTCCCATAAAATTTATGTTTCGATCCTAAGGGTATCCTTCAAAATATTCCTTTCCAAAGATAATATCTCTTTTTCTTAAATTCACCTCTTTAAACCCTACCCGATAATGTCCTAAATTCAAATTCCTAAAATGTGCAAACTAAGCATGGTAAAAAAAAACATAATCCACTTGTAGATATTCATAAACCCCACAACGTTAGACCCAAACTCTACGTTTGTAAGGATAGCACTTTTAAAGTTATGTGAGGTGCTTACCGAGTAGCGCGTTACATTCTACTGTCCTTAAAAAAATTTTCTCCCTCGAAATTCAAATTCAGATTCCTATAAGTTCCGGGTACTTTTTCTTCACATACTCCTCCGTCTACGAGGTTGCCTCTTCATTCCATGATATCTCCATACCACCTTACACATTGGAATCTGCCTCTAGCGTAAGGCGTAACTCTTTTATGCTTCACAACACGATCTCAATATGTTTTTCTTCGTATGATAATTCGGCTCTTAATTCAAATTCGTCCTCATTGAGAACATGATATGGTTCTTGATGATACTTCTTCAACTAGGATACATGGAACATATCGTGTATGCTTATGAGCTCGCTCGCTAAAGGCTAGCCGATATTCCACTTTACTAACTTTATCAATGACTCCAAATGGTCCAATATATCTGGGCTTAACTTTCATCCGCTCGGGTAACTAAGCTTCTTGCAATGAGGTGTAAGTTTTAAGAAAACTTTATCTCCCAAACTAAACTCCAAATCTCTCCTCCGATTGTCAACATAGCTCTTCTGCCTAGTCTTAGGGTTACATCTCTAATACAGGAAATACATTACAAAAAAATGTACAAAAAAACGTTTCGAACTGGTCGAGCTTAAAAATTACATAAATCCTTCCAAAACAACTATACACAGTATGTCCCAACCCCAAAACTCCGTGAAAAATATTCAAAACAGCTTACTGCACTGTCTCTCATCCTAAGTCATCTGGAAAAAATACGACATTTAAAGACGTGAGCGCGAAAGCTCAGTGAGTCCACGTGTGTGTGCTTCTGTGTTTTTCTTAAAAAATGATGTAACTTTACAAAAATAGCGCATGCAATATTATAGGAAAGTATTTTCTTGGCTATTTTAAAAATGTACACTTGAACCTATATGAGGGGTTTGAACGCAACTGGGAAGTCTGAGTGAATTGAGATACATCAGTGCAGCTTCTATACCCGAATTCAAAACTCATGCATTGCAAAAGTCCGACTCCACGAACAAAATCTGAAACCCATATCGAGGTCATCGGAACCAAGTCCTGGCATCCCGTAGTCAATACCAGCCAAACATCGTACAAGTGCTCGATTGCATAACCACTGCATCTCAAACCTATAAACCAGGCTAGAGATCCTGGGACACCTACCAGGTCCTCCCTAAGACAAACCTCCGTTTCGAGCTCCCCCTTACTCTCCACAAGGCAGTCATCCTACCGTAGAGCATGATGCGATATCTGACGTAATACTGATTGGGCTAAACCCTCAATGGAATTACGCCCTCTCTCAAGTGGATCCACCATTGAAAGTTTCTAACCGTTCACGCCATTTGAAGAGGCCCTAGTACAGAGGGCTAGCCACGCACAATGCAATCCTCTTATGCTTCTGGAGACATACAAACCTGTCAACAAACCTCATCCCTGGTTGGATGGGGTTTTCATATCTATTTACAAATCAAAAGGCCACTCACTCGGCCGTTTACATCTATTTAGGTTATAACAGCTTTAGAATAACAAAATCCACATCTGCCAATCAAGACATACATATGCAGGTTTTATAAATATTTCAAGTTAGCATCTACAAGGACTAACCATGCAACTAAACAACATCAAAACATGACGATTCTTTTTGAAGTAAACACCTATACGGAGCAATGCTTCTATTTATTTCTAAGGCATAAATTAAACACATTGTGGAGAACATCTCCAATTTAAAATAACACCATGTTATATTGCCCGAAAAGCAGAAGACATGTTATAAAATGCTTAGCTATCGAAAATTATAGATATCTCCATCAACACTGCTAATATATTTAGGGGGTTTATGGACTCACTAAGTACATACCTAGTGCTATGATCCTACAAATAGGGTAAGAAAAGTACTTAATTGAAAATCACCACGTCTCTACTCGCCAATGAATATAATTATAATTATTTCCTTATGTTCCTAGGCTACCTATACACATTTACTAACCTCAATGGAAAACACAAAATCTGATAATATCAAGTTTCTAACTTATACACTTACCCAAAGTGCCTAAATTTCTTGATATATACATATATATCTAAAGAATTAAACTCACAACTAAAAAAATCCCTTTAAATTATTTAACTATTTGAGAACATATTAAGGAAACTTTTTTTAAATAATTGGAGATAGATAAATAAAATGAACCCAAGAGACTAAAATTAGCTCAATTCTAAGCCAACTAAACCCTAAATATTTCATTTTTAAGAACCCAACTATAAACCATATACAAGCTAACTGAAGAAAAAAATAAAAGTAATCAACTAATAAATTCTAACTACAAGCTGTATATATTAACTATATATACAATATAACTAAGAGAAGAAAACAAAACAAAGGAAAGAAAAAGAGAAAAAAAAAAAAAGAAAACCTTACCTTAAACCCTTCTGTTAAGTCGGGACAAAGAGGAGGAGAAAACAAAAACTCCAACTTTCTCCCCATCTTCATATATATATATACATATATATATATATATAGAGAGAGAGAGAGAGAGAGGTATGATGAGCTACCAAGTGGTGGACACTTGGCAGTGGGAAAGAAACCATGGTTATGTTGTTTATTTTTAACCACTAATACTAATCAATAAAACTAATAATAATAATAATGATATTATTTACTTAGTCCAAAAAAAATCTAACATATCTAATATTATCCCATAAAAATTATGTTTGGATCCTAAGGGTATTCTTCAAAATATTCCTTCCCAAACACAATATCTCTTTTTCTTAAATTCACTTCTTTAAACCCTACCAGACAATGTCTAGAATTCAAATCCCTAAAATGTGCATACTAAGCATAATAAAATAATAATAACAATGATAATAATACACTTGTAAATATTCGTAAACCCCACTGACTCCAAACTCTACGTTTGTAACGACCACACTTTCAAAGTCATGCGAGGTGCTTATCGGGTAGGGTGTTACATTGATGAATAATATAATACCAAATCAATCTTTCTATGAAACCATTAAAATTAAGCTTATCATTTAATCTTGAATTATTATCTTTTAAGTTTAATAACTTAATTTCTATTAATTTGAGGGGGCTAAATTAGCAAAAATATACTAACTTTTACATAAAATGACTATAATTTATATTATATATAAAGGATAAAAAAATTAGCAAGGTCATGACTCCCTAGACTCTAACTAAGTTCCACCAATGTGATGTATCAGTTGTTGCTTACTCTTATGAATTCAAAGTAAAATTTTTTTAAATAAATGAAATAATTGGATCCAAATGTTTCCTTAAAAAATGGATCAAAATAAGTATAAGTGTTATTTACTTTGAGAAATACAAATAAAAAACATAAATCATACTTCTATTGTGTTAGTAATTCTACTCTTTTATTCCAAAAATAATAATAATAATAATTCTACTATTATTAAGTTAATTAAATACGAATAAACTTAATCCACCTAGCTTTTCCATTTAGGTAATGGCCACGGTTTGGTCGAAAATTGGAATAAGAGAGGAGCTTCCCCATTCGTAATTAGTTCTCATAACATATGGATGAATTACTAGAAGATTAATTATCATATCAAATTAAGTACCATTACAAATTCAAATTGGAGTTTTTCTTCATTTATATTATTACATTTACAGACTTTGTTTAAGGATACCATATTAAGTGCAAACTAACTCCCAAGATAATGAACAAATTAGTAAAATGAAAATTAATTTTCCAAACTATGTTATATCTATCATCATTTTACAGTAGAAGCAACAGTATGAGCCCAAAACTTGAGATAATCTTTCGACTCCATTTCATTACCAAAACCGGATTTTCATAACACTTCTTATTTTCCAAAAATTCCCATGCTTCAGATAGATAAGTTTTTTTAGAGAGTACTATTAATCTTGAAAACTTAATAAGAACATCATTAATTAAACTAATATAATTAATAATAAAAATATCCAAATACAGAGCATTTTGCTCTTATCCTCTAAACACCAGCAGTAGCAAAAGGAGTTTCTAACTAGGAGTGGGCAAAAAATTTCTGGCATCCTCTCCGCAGCTGCAAGAAAACATCAGTGAGAGAGAGAGAGAGAGAGAGAGAGAGAGAGAGAGAGAGAAGAAGAAGAAGAAGAAGAAGAAGAAGAAGAAGAAAAAAGAAGAAGAAGAATAGGAATAGGAATAGGAATAGGAGAGAACAAGAGAACAAGAATAAAAGAGAGAGAGAGAGAGAGAGAGAGAGAGAGAGAGAGAGAGAGAGAGAGAGAGGGACAAAGAGAGTATCGAAGACAGAGCGAGTAACAGCAGTGGGCGGCATCGGAGATGGCTTCACCGTCAGTTTGGGGCGTTGGTGGCGAGAGGTCAGTGAGGGGATACTGTCGGTGAGTAGTGGGTGTAGGAGGGGTTAGGAGGGTTATTTGAGGAATCGTTGGAATTGGGAAAGGAAAGAGTTTTGCCCAATTTTGAATATCTCTCAGTTTAGTGACGGCACATCGTCGGCCAAGCCGTCAGTAACATAATATAAAAAATTACCGATAGTATGCCCGTAGGTAAAACTGAAGGTAAATATAAATTAACTACGATACAATGCACATAGTTATCTACGATGCAAGGTAACTTTGCCGGAAATGTTATCTACGCACCGATAGCCCACGGGCCATTGGAAAGTTTGTCAGTAACAAAGCCAACCAACGGCTTCTACCGTTGATACCAAGCCGTCACTTTTTGGCACGCAGTTTCCCTCTATTTTTTGCTGAAATTCTTAAATGATGACAATAGTCGTCCTCTCCGTCAGTTTGCTATCGCTAATTACCAATGGTCTTTGCTACTGTCGTTAATGTCCGTCGGTAAATGGCTCTTTTTTTTGTAGTGATGCCACCTAAAGGAAAGAAATCAAATATAATCAACAACTTCCTAGCTACTTTCTCCCTTGGTATAAAGGCACAAACGAAAAACTAAGGTTGAGTTTAAAAAGGATAGGCAAGAAAGGCACAAACGATACAATGAAGGCCTGAGACCATCATTTTCGGGACCAACCTAGACTAGATCTTTTCGCTTCAACGCAAAGTAAACACAAGAGTGAAGGCAAAGACTCAAAAAACACTCACTATGCTAATGCCCTAAGATTCTAAGGCTTCTACTACTAACCAACACTTGGAGGTCCATTAAAACCATTGATTTTATAAGAATAATAAGTGCAGTTTTCAAGTCCATCAAGCCAAATGCCTTTTTAAAATTCTAAGGGTTTTGCAATGAAGACCCCACTGGTTATGAGAAAAATAAAAATCCTGTTGGATTTTTCCAAGTTTTTAGAAATTGAAAAAGGGAAAAGAAAATTGACAAGAAAATCTTTTTGTGTTTTCAAAAATATCTATTTTTTTATTTTTTGGGTATGTGAAAAAAAACACGACTACATGAACTAAAACGAAAACTAGATACGAAAACAACTAAAAGACGCAGATTAAAACCAGGTTGTCCTCAATAGGGGAATGGTAGTGTTGGTAGGGTCGAGTGCGGAGTCATCAACCCAAGTCCTTTTAGAAGTATTGGTTCTTTTTTAGGAGGTGGCGGTGGACTTTTTAGAGGCCATGAAGAAGAAGACACAAGACAAGACTGAAAAGTGTACAAATAACCCAACACAACACAAAGGTTATAGTTAAAACAACAAACACACAAAAGGAGGTAGAAAAGTCTAACATAGCCTCTGTGTAATTAAGTGTACTATCCGTCTCCCGTGTGTGCGATAGTGTAACACGAATGAAACGAACAGAAAAAATGAGGAAATCTAAGACAAAAAAAATGAAAACATACACAAAACCTAAATGAGGCACAAAAAATCAAACAATTACACAAAAGTAAAATAAAAATATAAAAGGGAGGCAAGGGTTTAAAGAATAAGTCTCAGTTTGTTTGAATAAACAAATTGCCGCTGTAATGCCAAAGAAGCGTGTCCTCGGCCACGAAGTTTGTGTCACCAGAAGTCCGCCAGAGATTCCCCGGAGCAATGTTTTTCTTGTAATTTCTGCAAACATTTGGCTAGTAACACAAAGAAGAAAGACAAACAAGGGTTAGGAAAGAAAGAAAGAGAAAAAAGAAAAGAGAAAGAGAAGGGATGGGACAATTAGGGTACTAGGGCAGGAGAGGTGACTGGTTTGGAGAGCGGAAAATAGGAAGGAGGAGAGGATTCGGTAGGGTGGGAAGGAAAGGCAAGAGAGAAGAGGTGGTGGTGGTTGGTGTTAAAAAGAAGGGTAGAAAGAAGAAGATAAGAAAAGAAGACAGGAGAGGAGACTGACCAAAGGAGAGGAGGGTGTCGACAGAGGAGAGAGTGGTCGCTAGAGTGGCGCTGAGAGGGAGAAAACTGAGAAGAAGATGACGGGAGGAGAATGTGAGAAGAGAGAAAGAGTTAGGCAATTAGAGATTGAATTTGGGGAAGGTTTTTGCAAAAATTTTGGAGGAAAAGGCTGAAATTGAATTAAAAAAACCAAACTCGACCCATTTACAGGCAGATAGACCCGATCTACAGCTATGTTCAGACCCTACCGCGTGCGGTAGGTCGAGGCCTACCGTCTGCGGTAGGCTTTTGTTCTTACAAAAATACTTGCCCCAGACTTGCCGCCGATAGTAGATCTAGCCTACCGTCCGTGGTAGGCTTTTGTTTGTCCAAGAATTTCAAACCTTGATCCTACCGCATGTTGTAAGATTCTGCTTGAATTTTGAATTTTTCTTTGTTTTATAATTTTGCAGCCCTATTTCATGCCCGGTAAAATCTTGTATTTTTCCTAAGTAAAGAATCTCCATTTATCATGCATTTAACTCCCCAAAAGACCTTGGCAACAACATAAACAATCAAAAAGATCAAAACGGAAAGGGTAAATATAGCATACAGGTATACAATTATATGATCAACATTCAAAATGGGACTAATCTCACTCATTTTTTAGAATGAAGGTATCCTTTTGAAGGGTTCCCACATCTTCTCCAAAGTCCGGCTTCAAACGATGCGTGCTTATCGTGAAAGTACCCTGTGTGGGGTGTTGTTACATCGACTGTGCCGTAAAGGAAAACTTTACCCACTATAAACAGTCCGAACCATCGAGACTTGAGCTTCCCAGGAAATAGACGAAGACGGAGTTGTAGAGGAGTACAGAATCTCCTTCTTGGAACTCCTTCTTTATCAAGTGCTTGTCGTACCACCTCTTCGTCTTTTCTTTATAAATGCTTGAGTTGTCGTACGCTTGTAATCGCCATTTGTCAAGCTCATTAAGTTGGAGTAGTCATTGTTTACCTGCACGAACATAATAACTAATTGAATCACCCAATGCACTAAGTTTAACTTCGACAAGTAAATGACAAGACTTCCCATACAAGAGACAAAACAAAGTAAATCCTATGGGGTCTTGTAAGCTGTTCTATACATCCAAAGAGCGCCATCTAGCTTAACACTCCAATCCTTTCGGGTACGATCTACACTTTTCTCTTGGATTCGTTTGATTTCCTTATTCACTACTTCTACTTGGCCACTAATTTGGGGGTGATAGGGAGTAGCTATCTTATGAGTCACTCCTAACAGCTTAAACACTTTCTCTAGCTGTTGGTTATAGAAATGAGTACCCTATCACTTATAATAGCCCTTAAAATACCAAAGCAAGAAAAAAATTATTTTAAAAATTTAACCACAACTCTAGGATCGTTCGTAGGTAAGGCTTGAGCCTCAACCCACCTAGCAACATACTCAACAGCAACCAAGATATATATCTTACCAAAAGATTTGGGAAAAGGGCCCATAAAGCCTATACCCTGACAGTTAAACACCTCACAGACTAGAAAAGTAGACATGAGCATTGCGTTTCGGCTAGAGATGTTACCTATTCTCTAGCAATTATGACAATTCATAACATACATCTTTGCATCCTTAAACAGAGTCGGCCAATAAAAGCCCGACTCGAGTATCTTTTAAGCAGTCCCGTTCACTTGAAAATCTCTGCCCATGGGACCCTTATTGCAATGCAGAATATCTTCTGTTTCAGGATACGTTACGCATCTCCACATGATCTAATCGGCGCATTGGCAGAAAAGGTATAGATCTTCCCGAAAGTAGTATTTAATGTCTGCAAATAACTTCTCCTTCTATTAAGAAGTGCATACAGGCACAACATTAGCAACAAAGTGTTAGCTATATCGGCATACCGAGGTAAATTATCCTTAATAACTCGACAGAAAAGAAGTTCGTCAGGAAATATGTCATTGATTTGCTCGTCATATAGCATTTCCAAGATCGGATTCTCTAACCCAGAGAGATGATCGGCTACCAAATTCTTAGCTCATTTTTCATCTTTCATCTCCAAATCGAACTCCTGTAACAAAAGCACCCATCTAATCAGTCTAGGCTTAGCATCATTGTTAGAAATAAAGTACTTAAGAATAGAATGATCAATGTACACTATGACTTTAGAAAGAATCAAGTAAGGGAAAAATTTATCAAACACAAAAACTATTGCAAGCAGCTCCTTTTCTATTGCTGTGTAGTTCGCTTGGGCGTCCGTAAGAGTCCTACTTGCATAGTAAATCTGTTGAAAGAACTTACCCTTTCTCTGGCCTAAAACAGCACCTATGGTGACCAATCTAGAGAGACTAAAATTGGAGAGTTTGTTAGCTTTTCCTTAATCAAAGTAAAAGCATGCAAGTAGTTATCATCAAAATTGAAATGCGTATCTTTCTCAAATAAAGCAGTAAAAGGTTTTGAAATCTTTGAAAAATCTTTAAATCGCCTATAAAACCCAGCATGCCCTAAGAAACTCCTCATTGCCTTCATAGAAGAAGGGGGAGGTAACCTTTCAATAGTCTCTATTTTGGCCCTAAAACTTCAGTGCCATTAAGAAACCTTATAGCCCAAAACTATCCCCTCTTGGACCATAAAATGGCATTTTTTCTAGTTTAAAACTAAGTGAGTTTCCTCACATCTTTTTAAAACTTTCTCAAGGTAAGACAAACAAACTTCAAAAGAGTTCCCAAAAATAGAAAAGTCATCCATAAAAACCTCTATAATTTCCCCCACCAAACCCTAAAAAATAATAATCATGCAATGCTGAAAAGTAGCAGGAGCATTGCATAAGAAAATATACCGTATGGGCAGGTGAAGGTGGTTTTCTCATGATCTTTAGGAGTAATGGGAATCTAGAAGTAGCCTGAGAACCCGTCTAGGAAACAGTAATAAGAATGGCCCGCTAGTAGCTCAAGCATATGATCAATGAATGGTTGAGGGAAATGACCATTCCTTGTTGCCTCATTCAATCTTTAGTCGATACATACTAATGTGAATCGGTTAGACATGCAAGAACATCAAGGAGTTGTGACAAGAGCGAAGGCAAAACAACTAAAGAGTCACAAGGATCAAATTGAGCAAGAAAAGTTTCAAGGCTTAAATTTTGATGTCAATTTTGATGTCCAGGACTTTATGGGGATTAAATTTTGATGTCCAAGAATTTATGGGGCAATATCCTAATTTTTGAATAAGTTAGAAATTGAAAATTTACCTTGGTAGATAGTTGGAATCCCTTTTGCCCAAGCTGAAAAATTGCCTCCTACTTTTGGCAATGTGTTGACTAGTGCTCTAGAATAGTCCAAATGCAATTAAAACACCTCTATTGTCTTATCAAGTGTATGTATAGGTTATATCTATCCTTTGGGCTGAAAATATGAGAGGGAAAAATTCCTATTTTCTCCCTCAAGTCTCTATCAATTCTATTTTCTCCCTCAAGTCTCTATCAATTTGTAGTCTTCCATTTTGAAGAAGTAATCAAGAAATTTTTCAAGACAAAGGTTCTTCTCTTAGTATTCTTAGTTCTTAGCTTAGTTTTTCTATCTTCTTCAAGGGTGAACTTCCTTGAAAGAAAAAATCACTTTGAAGACTTGTTGAAAGTTCCAAGAGCTTCAAGGTTGATCATAAAAAAAAAAAATTCCTTCATACTAGTTACTACACTCTTGTAGAAAACTAGTCTTGAGGTCTTCTTCTTGTTTCATTGAGTTCTAAGGTTCAAAATACCTTAGGTTGCTTGAACTTTGAAGAAAAGATTTTGTTTAAACCTTCTTGAGGTCTTGGATTTGATATATCCAAGGTTGCTTGAAGTTTAATATTTTCAAGTCCTTTCAAAGGCACTTTCTTCTACTTATTACACTTGTTTTGTTTGTTCTCTCCCTCACTTCTTGGACAAAATTTTATGCTCTTTAAGATCATTCCACATCACATACCCTCCATCCAATGATCACTCGCATAGGGATTAACTCATCCTTCTTTAGGACTGTCGTCATGCCACCTTTCTTCGGTACTACTTGTACTTGCCTTAACTAGATGCTATCCAATATTGGATAGATAATCCCAACATCTAGGAGTTTGATTACCTCCTTCTTCACTACTTTTTGCATATTAGGATTAAACATGAGGTTGAACCACTGCTTAGAATCCTTCTCGAGTAAGATCTTGCAAGTGTAGAACGACAGGCTTATGCCTTGGATATCCGCTATCTTCCATGTGATAGCCTTCTTGTACTTCTACAAGGTCCTTAACAAAGCCTGTTTTTGTGGCTGACTCAGCTTGGAGGATATGATAACTGGGAGTGTTGAGTTTTCCCCAAGGGATGCATACTCCAAATGATCCGGCAATGGTTTCAGCTCTAAATCTGGAGGTTCTTCAAGTGAAGACTTAAGTGAGGCCCTAGGAGGTTCCTTTAAGTCTTCTCTTTTATCAATTTTCTTCTCCACATATGATTCATCTAATTTATCTATCAATGCTTGAACCCCTTCAGAGGCTATTTTGCTTTTTTCATCTTGCTGGAGAGCTACTAGAAGAGCATCTTCTTGCATAAATTCCTGCATATGAGTGGAAATATTAGGGTTAATAACATCTATCATGAAACAAGTGTCATCCTGATCTAATGATTTAAGCATAGCATCAGGAATTTTAAGAATGAACTTCTCCTCTCCTAGCCTAAGGGTTAACTTCCCTGCTCCTATATCGATTAGAGCCTTAGCAGTAGCGAGGAAGGGACGACCAAGAATGAGAGGGACTTCAATGTCTTCACTCATATCCATAACCACAAATTCAACAAGGAAAACTAAATCCTCTACCTGCACCCCTAAGATATTTAATAGATCTATCTGTAGTTGTATACTCATCCAAGTAGGTTTAGGTTCCCCACTCCCAACTTCTGAAAGAAATCAAAAGGCATAAGATTGATGCTAACACCTAAATCACCAAAAGCCCTAGAAATAGTTAAACCACCTAAAATGAAAGGAATAGTAAAACTCCCTGGATCTTTAGTTTATTTGGAAGTTTCTCCTTAGGGTTAAGAATGGCTGAGCACTCCTCGTTCATTATCACTGAAGAGATGTCTTCCAATTTTTTCTTTCGAGAGAGTGTCTCCTTCAGGAACTTTACATATTTAGGTATCTACATCAAAACATCAACCAAAGACAAGTTAATATGCAGTTGTTTAAAGACTTCTAAAACATACCATATTGTTCATTTTGCTTCCCCTTTAGGACCCTCTATGGGAATGGGATGGGAGGCTTATATGGTGGAGGACATGGTTTCTTCTCCTCTTTCTTACTTTGTTGATACTCTTTTTTTTTAGTGGACGTCTAGTGCTTTAAAAATTTCCTTCTCTTTATCCACAAACATAGGAGATGTCTCCAATAATTCTTTTTCACTCCTTAAAGAGATCGTTTTTGCATTCTCCCTTTGGTTCTTCTTGGTATTGCTAGGTAAACTGTGAATGGGCCTTTTAGGAAACATCTTTGCCAGCTACCCAAGCTAATTCTCCAAGTTATCTATGGAGGCTTCTCGATTCCTCTGAGAAGCTTTGGAATGACCCCAGACGCACGAGAGTAAAGGCTAAGACAACGAAAGAAGAATACAAGGGGAAGGTAGCCTTTTTCAAGAAAAGGCTCCCAAACCTTGCTTGGCACATGCTAGAGGAACAATGAGAAGACTTTGGAGGATCCAAAATCTTCCTATTCTAGAGAGTACAAATGGAAGAATCCAAAGAAGCAAGATTGGGAGGTTTTATATCTTCAAAACCAAAAAGAGAAGTCTTTGTGGACCGTGCCACTGATAGTAGAGTACACTCTACCATTTACGGTAGGGTTCTACCCATGGAGAAAGAGAAAGTCACGCAACCTACTGCCAACAGTAGGTCCACCCTACTATCGCCAGTAGGGTTTTGGCCAAGAGAAGTTTGAGACAATGGACCTACCGCGCACGATAGGTCAGGACTATCGTCGCCGATAAGTCTCGACTAGTAGAGAATTTTGTAAGTTTTAACTTCCGGAACCCTTCAATTTGGTTGTGAACTTATTTTGAATTCTACTTAAGTAGTCTAAGCAGTTTTACACTCTTTTAAGCTAGTCTAATACCTAGGGTTGGAAACTATTTGTGAAGCACACTATAAATACTCTTGTTGGCAGCCATTTGCGCAAGTTGCGATATATGAAAATTATATATAGAGAAGAACTATAGTTCTTTAGATTTCTTCATCTTCCCTGTACAAATAAGAATTTTCTTTGTATAATTCAAGGCAAGGAATTTCTTGAATCTTTAATTAAAGAGTTCTAGTCTAATTTTCAAATCCTAATATCTCCTTGAAGTGCCAACTCCATAGTTAATGTTGCTTGGGTTTTAGTTCCTTCTTTGGAGTTGGAGAATAGGTGAGACTTCTCATAGTCTTGTTGATTCTCTCTCAAATATAAGGAGTTTAATTTTTTTTTTCTTATTTCTTTTCTTGTAAGTGTTCTTTGTTCTTTAAATTTCTCCAAAAACAAGCACTCAAGGTGCCCTCTAAATGAAAGTTGATCTTGGGGAAAATTGATCCTCAAGGAAAGTCTTAGGAGGATCATACCACTGTTGAAGGGACGTACATAGTAAGAAGATGTTCCAAATTGGATTTTGGATGTGGTAAATTTGCCGGTGATGCATTGTAAAGTAGAGATTGAGAGGGACCTCTACTCTAAAATCCTGGTGGTTGCTACTGTCTCTGTTATCCTTGCCTTACTCAAGAAAAGTTGGGGTGATTCCGCCAATCCGAATTGTAAGTATTGGATTAGGGGTTGTTCCCCTGCCGGTTTCCTTGAATAAAGTCTACTTGGTCTATAGGAGCACCCATGCTAGGGCACTCATGATTGGAATGTCCTCTACTGCAGAAATCACAGAATAAGACTTTTTGAGAATTTATATTAAAAGGTGGAAGAGCCATGTTCCCCATTTTTTGATCTATCATTGCCGTCAATCTCACCTCCATAGTTGTAATAACATCTACATTATGTATCCCGGAAGGCTTGGGCTTGGATCTCTGTCCTTCCCAGGTTTAACTACTCATAGCTATCTGCTCTATTAGATCATATACTTGCTAGGAGTCTTGTGGTCTATGGACCTACCTACAGAAGTATCAATGAGCTATCTTGCCCCAAATGTAACTCCATTATAGAATGACTGGATCTGGATACCCAATCCAAACCATGATGTGAACACTTTATGAGCAGCTTCTTCCATCTCTCCCAAGCTTCATATAAACTTTGTTCATCAATTTATTGGAATGACAAGATCTCATTTTGAAGCTTGGTAGTACGACTGGGAGAAAAGTACCTCCTAAAATTTCTCAGCTAAGGAATCCCACGATGTAATCGAGCCGGAAAGTAATAACTTCAATGAAGATTTTGCCTTTCCTCTCAGAGAAATTGGGAAGAGACGGCTTCTAATGGCATCATCTGAAACTCCATTTATCTTAAGTGTATCACACACCTCCAAAAATTTGTGATGTGAGCATTTGGGTCTTCCTCTTCGAATCTATGGAACTGTACATTACTCTGCACCATTTGAATCACATTCAGCTTGATCTCGAAATTGTGAGCTTGTACAGGAGGTCTGACTATGCTTGACTATGCCCCAGCGATGGATGGCTGGGAGTAGTCCGCCATAGTGCTCTCCACTATTTGAGGTGGGGAAAACAGAGGATTTATAGGCGATGGATCTTGATATTCCTCCTCCGTCTTAACCACGGGATAATAGCGTAATTGTTCGCCGTCTCGAACTTCAAAGCACGGCAGGCACTCCTCAGCCTTCGCTCGATCTCAAGGTCATATGCAACTAATTCACCCCGTTGAATTCAAGGCATAAACTAGTTGACTAAAACCTGAAAAACACAAACAAATATCACTATCCACAAATAGCACTAACACAACTTGTACAAATTATAAGCCACGAACGAAAACCAATTATAGCAAAAACAACACGAAATTCAAAGTAAAACACAAACAAAACAAG
This sequence comes from Catharanthus roseus, assembly GCA_028651295.1. Classification (NCBI taxonomy): domain Eukaryota; kingdom Viridiplantae; phylum Streptophyta; class Magnoliopsida; order Gentianales; family Apocynaceae; genus Catharanthus; species Catharanthus roseus. The sequence continues at coordinate 5,710,501 of JAPQWS010000076.1, read as the reverse complement.
AAATAAAATGACTAAAGAAAAAGAAAAATGTGTTCTTTAAGTTGTCGTTCCCCAGCAATGACGCTAAAAACTTGATGTTTAGAATCAGGTATCCTCTAGAAACACACAATAGGCAAGTGCACATATCACTGTAGAAAAAGAAATACATCGGGGTTCTCGAACTCAGGGAACAGAAAGCTAAAATACTAACCGTCTATTCTAAGGTCTAGTTTAGAATTAATTTTTATTTAAGGAAAAGATTAAAAAACTAATCAGAAAACAATTAAATGAAAATAATTAGCTTGAGAGATAAAAATATAAAGGAAGAGTTTGAATGGTAGGATACCCCTAGACTTTGTCAACTATTTCGATTGGAAAAGTCATAGAATGATGTTCATGAAAATAAGGTTGGGCAATCACTTGTTAACTCGGGCAATCCCTATCTCTAGGTGAGAGCCGCTCTAGTCAGTAACCTTTAGAGAAGAATATCTTCTCTCTCTAACCAATTATGAATGCAATAAGATTAAGAGATCTAATAAGGCTTAAAAGTGTAAAGAATATATCTATTCAATTTCTAACTCCTACTATTCAATTAGTTGTCCTAAACCAGTTTTTCTTGCAAATTAATCGATTCCGCAAAAATCAATTAAGCCAAAAACACAATTGAATAACAACCCAATGAAAATCAAACATCAATTTTATAAAAACTAATCAAAAATCACATCATCCAAAAACTAAGGTTTAACCCTCATTCAAACCATTGTTAAATTAGCCACTAAACACCCTAACAAAATAATCCAATAATAGAATTCATAAATAACAATGGAAAAGAATTCTAAGGAATGAGAAAAATCGCTTCCACGGTTCCTAGGGTCACCCGAGCTCATTTCTCGATTTGCTTGAGAAAACTCGAAATGGCTCCGTCGATTGGCTTCAAGATCCACCCAAGATACTTAATTCGATGTTTAAATCTATGAAAACTAACTAATTGAAGTGGAATTGAGAAGGGTTTTGAGACTAATTTTCGCCCACAATTCCTCCGCTCTAACCCTAAACTGAATAATCCCTAAAAAGAGGGGAAATTTTAAATATAGAGAATTCAAAAGCACATTAATTAATGTATCAGTCGGGACCTACAACGTGCAGTAGGTCGAGCCCTACCGTCCACGGTAGGGTTTTGTCTACAATTTATTCTTGAATGTCCATGACCTACTGTCAACAGTAGGGGTAGCCTACCATGGCCAGTAGGCTTCTGTTTCATCTCCACTTGTGAGCTCCAAACCTATCGTATGCGGTAGGTTCTTGTCTTTCATACCAGCAACTTCTATGTTCACTATTTTCGCTCAGTTTTCTCCCGTTTCCACTTGTATTCTCCAACTTCTTCACGGGGAAGTACCTGAGATAAAAGTAAGGGGAAATGATATAAATTATACATTTTATATAATAAAAAAATTGTAAAACAACATAATTATCGTATAAAAGTAATGACATTACGGCACATATCAGAAAACAATCGTTATTTTCTGCCTTTTCATTGCATCAATAATAAGTGTATATATATACATTACAATATAACCTATTTTAGTAAACATAAACCTATGAAGTAGTTACCAAATAGAACACAACAAATTCAGCCCAATCTAGGAATAGATTACATGGAAGAAAATATACACAAATTAAGGTAGTAGTACAACAAGGAGAATATCTTCAAATCTTTACTAATATCTTCAATACATGCCTTTCCTCGTCTAGTTTCATATTACCAAAGGGGATTGTGTGGGAAAAATCTGTTATGGATCAAGTTTATGTCCACACTTGTGGACCATGTTAATTTTATTAAGGTACATCACTCTTCTTGTTGTTCTTTTCTCCTTAATGGGAGACATAATTAACATAGGGTGATGTGATATAATACAGGGCATCCAAAGCAGAATTTCTCATATTGTGTTTGTGTCCGAATCGGGGGGTGAGAGGGGGAGGGATGGTGAATTTTAAAGATTAGTTGCAAAATACCTCTGAAGTAGGGGTAAAGCACTTTAACCCTAATGTTTAAAAAAGGCAATATGTCCCGTGCTGTTAAAACATTATGTTAAATGCTTATGTTAGCTATATATATCTAAGGAAAGTTACTCTATTAACCTTGAATTATCGGACTTCTTTTAATGAATTTGAACTATTTCTTTAGGAGGAACTTGAACTATTTGAATCTCCTAAAATTATAAGAATTATAATAACAAAAATCTAAAATAAAAAGGATGTTTGTAAAAACCTAAAATAATATGTGGCAAAAAAACTATAATAATAGATTTTTTAAAACTAAATTAATAAAATATTTCTAAAAAACAAAATTTCCTAACTGGAACTCAAATAATTCAGGAAAAACAAGATTACCCTATACAATAAATAAATAAAGCAAGCAAAAAAAAAAAAAAAAACAAAGGAAAGAATATACAAGTTTTGGAGAACATCACTATGAAATTAAACAAATCTAATTCTTGTAATTGCGAATAGTGTCAATCAGACAAAGCAATAAAATGGAAATAGAAGAAAAAAGAAATCCAGAAAAAACGAAAAAGGCAAAACAAAATTTCACTACAACAGTAAGAAAGGAAGAAGAAAAGGAATCTGTAAAGCGGCTATTGTTGCCACCGCTCTCATATTTTAGCTCTCCTCTTCAAGTCTAAACCTCCTTAAAAACCTAGATCATGTTTTGACCCTACAATTACTTCGCCATCTTCTCTTTTCTCTGCTCTTCCTCCCTTCTTACTCAGGAATTTATCAAAGCCACTCACCCATAGATGCTGCCCGCCACCCTGGTAGTCGCTTCTCACTCTAACCAATCTCCTTTTTCCTTTGAATCTTTTGCAGCCAAGAAATCAGTGCCTTCAATAGATTCAACACATCTCTTAGATCTTCATAGAGCAAAGCAAAAACCTTGGATTTTCCAAAAACAAAGGTTTGCTTTTTTGTGTTGGGGTTGAGGTTATATTCTCATATATTTTGGGTAGGCTAAGAAAGTTTTTCTTTTTCTTTTTTAGAAGGGGAGGGGGGTTGGACTTTTGGACTTTTTGTCAATGTAGTAATTTAGCAATGGTATATATGTAACTCACTAGGACCATTAGCAATGGTAAATACAATTAACAGTTGACTAGAAGTTTTTGTAGGGGTAAAACGACCTATTTTTAAATGTTAGGGGGTAAAGTCTTTTTAGCCCCTACTTTAGAGGGATATTTTGCAACTAACCCTAATTTAAATACTATACTTTATTGGTACCAAAAGGCGAAATTCCTCGTTTTCAGGGTCTTCGCCAAACTGCACGATACCCAGGTAGAGGATATTAATCATGGTGACTCAATGGTCTTGCAAACTGGAGGCCAAGACCTGGTGCGTACAAGGAACCACTCCCTATATTAGAGATGTTGAAACTCTCATATTAGCATTACCGTGATTCGAATCTTAACTCATGGTACTAACTCTTTAACCCCAAAACCAGTTGACCTACGCACACCCATGCGGGCTATAATGTTTTATTTATCAAAAATATTCAGGGATCATTAAAGTTGGAAAGATAAAAATAGAATATGTTTGTCTCATTGCTAGAAGTATTTTTTAGGGACAATTGACACTTTTTATCTCTAATTGAGTACTTAGGATTGTCTAGTACATCTTCTAGTACACTTTCTTTAGTAGTAACTTTTCCCTTAGGGTTTATCTTTTAGAGTTTAGGGTTCATCTTTCATTCTATAGTATTTATTATTATAAAAGAATGTACTCGATATGCTTGTTGACACAAAAATGAAATACACCCTGGCAAGCTTAGAAGATGGTCGTCAAGTACAGGAAGATTGATTAGTTAACACCCAGGCGAGGAGGCAGAGCAAGGGTGGCTGAGCTAATTCTGGGGTGAGCTACCTGATTGAAAGCGTGAGCGACCAAGACATGCTCTGCGAGTTGATCAGCCAAGCGAGTTGAAGTACATAAGAAGTCTAAGATGGTTCCTTACATTTTCAAGCCATTAATTGAAGTGGGATCATTCTCGATTCAACTCATAGCAAACTTCAGACTCACCCCAAACGTGGAGAGAATAGTAGGAAAAATATAGAGAACATAGGAGCTACCAAACAGCTATAAATGGACTAAGAAAGCAAAAGATAGGACGCATCATTCATATAAACAGATATTTTTCTTTTATACATTTTCTTTAATGATTTTCCTTATTTTAGTCGTTATGTTCTTCAATTCAACAATATAATTCCAGTTTTTCTTCATTCTCAAACATTTCAATTCATTTACAAGCTTTATTTACAGCTTTCTTTCAATTCCTCTATAGTTTTCTTAGCTAGTTAGGTCACAAAGAATTTTATCTCTTCTAAGAGAATCATAGAGGTCCTTAAGCTGGTTCCTTCATTAAGAACTTAGCTTGCACGTTCAGGGCTTCTTTAGGTTTGCACTAAACCTATAATGTTTTAGTTAAGATTTTGAAACCGAGGTCTAGCTAGAATTCTTTGAGCAATAGTACTAGAAGATTCCTGCCGCTAATTGAGTTGATCAATCTGCTCAATGTTGATCTATTTATCAGCACTCTTTATTTATTAATTTCACTTTTTTATTCTAGAAGAAAATACGAGATTTGAAAATTAATATTTTTCCTCATTATTAATTCCTTAAGTTTTGATATTCTAAAAATTAAAATCATAAAAAGGTATAGATTTTGGTTTTATAACAAGGATAAAACATTGGATTATTTTTACAATAAGATAAATAAAAAAATATGAACATTGGTGCAATGTAACTAGTAAAAATAAAATAGAAGCAGTAGTTTCTCACCTTGCATTTGTTTTTATTTTGGAAAGAATAGGTGCATTTTTTTTAATTCCAAAAAAGTTAAATTGTAAAAGGAGATGTGAGTCCCAAAATAAAAAATATAAGAATTTAATTTTTGAAAAGTATCCATGTTAAGCCTAAACTCTTATTTATTAGGACTAATTTTTAGTGCGGAAAAAATGAACTTTTCTTTTTTGGTTATTTAGTAAAAGTTAAAATTATTAGATCTTTAAAATTTGAAACAAAACTTATTGAGATTAAGTGAGCTGCCAATCAGTGAGGTTTTGAAACTTCACGTATGCCTCTTGGATTCTCACCTTTGAAAGAATTGAGAGTTCTAAGAATAAGTAAATAAAAGGTGCTTGTCTTTCATCCCAAAAACTTTTGTACTCGAGATCCTGGAGCATGCGGAAACTATTCTAATGTGTGAATTCTTGCATTTAGTTGCATGGTATGGCTACAACAATCTCATAACTGAGCGCGATAGTAAGAAGCTCATAGTCACCTACATTCTGGAAAGTCCCTCAAAGGCTTCCTAGGTAATTTTCATGTGTAAATCCAAATATCTTTCTGCAAGCTCAATGGGTGGTGTTTGTTTTGTCAGTGTACTTGTAATACATTGGTACATATGCTAGCACAATATATCACTTCAAATTAAATTCGCTATCTAATATCTTTCAATTTAAACATATCTCTCTTAATAAAATTTTCTTTTTTCCTCAAAAATATGGAAGAGAATTAAATAATTAATTATGATTTCTTTGTCCAATCTGATTAGGAAAGATTTGGCCAAACATCCATTAATTAATATTTCTCTGTTTTTGGCTCAGTATTATTGTTTCTCCCTTTTGCTTCTTCTATCATTTTCTTCTAAAAGCTGTGATGATAATCCTTTATTTTTCTTTTAGTTTTTAATTGGAAAAGAGGTGAGGTTCTAGTTACTCTTCTATATCGCGAGCTGTGTGATATTAGTCGGGATGCTCAAGAGACAGTAGAATTGATGAATAGACCAGTCACGAGGACAATGGCAAAGATGATAGGAAGAGAATGTGGCTTTCTTCGAGAGGAGCTTCAATAGGGTGGCTTTGTACAAGCTAGAAGATTACCGAAAACGTCCAAAAGAGCTCCAAGACACTTCTATGTTTCAAAGTGCAAGAAATCCCTCAAGATCACCAAGTCAAACTTGAAGTCCTTGAAAACAAGACACTTTCTGAATCCGGGTAGTGAAACTTACAAGATTTGGATAGCTTCTGTCAACCACTTAAGAAAAAAAGCTATGTTATCGAAATTTAGAAGTCGTAGGCAATTTGATATATTTTAATGTTTTAAATTTTTTGGATTCCAAGTTTGCCTTTGATTTGGTTTGTAATTAAGAGATATGTGATGTTTTTAATTTCTAAGCTTTGCTAATTACTAGAGTTAGATTTTAATCCGGGGGTTACCTGTATATACCCCATTATGATACTCTTTTATCTACAATGATAAATAGAATGAAAATTTGCAACTATGTCTTTGAGTATTCTACCTAGGGTTCTCAGTGTTTCTCTTCCTTCTCTCTTCTGCTAGGTTGATCACCTAATTCGATTAGCTAAAAAATCATTGTAGTTGTTGCTTGAAGATAGGTTTCAGATACTCTTTGTTGATTAAATTTTAGGGAAAAAGTTAAAATCATTTTTTTTTTCAAAAGCGTGTAAGGTAAGATTGCTAGGTTTGTTTGGGAGGAATTTTGGGAATAACCTCGACGAGGCAAGTCTTGGAAAATTGATGGGTTCTTATACAAACTATGGGTTCTCATATCACTATGCAACCATGAGCTATTATGAATGCGCTCTCTATTACAATTTTTTTACATTCGTCGAAAGTGATCATATTGGGTATTGTACAATCCGTTAGATTGATTGGCAAAGCTAAATTTCGATTAGTGACATCACCGCTTTCCTTTTCTCGGTACCAAAAGGCAAAATTCTTCGTCTTCAGGGTCCTCACAAGACTAGCCAACGCCCAAGTAGAGGATATTAATCATGGTGACTTAGCAATCATGTAGATTCGAGGCCTGGACTTGGTACGCAGAAGGAACCACCCCTCTCTCTCTTCCTTCCTCTTCCCCCCCACATATTGGAGAGGTTGAAATTCTCACACTATTATTGCAAGGATTTGAACCTTGTCGCAGCCCCAGAATTAGTTAAGTTATGCCCATGTGGTTACATTTTTTTCTTTTTCTCCTCAAGGACGGAGGAGGATAATATCACAATCCATGTATGCACGTTTGAGAGTGCGACTCATAAGTCTGAAAACACTCATAACTTACATGAAAGGTATTTTGAGAATTGAATAAACCTCAATTTCATCCCTAAAAATATGACTTTGTCTTAATGTAGGAAAGGAAATCAGGTAAGGCGAGTAAAAGGCAGAGAAAAACCATTTCTATTCTCTAAGTTTTATTTCTGAGAGGGAAACATTGTCTATGAGCGAGTGAAGAAGAAGGATTTTTGGGTTTGAGCTTCTGTTAGTGTTAGGGTTTTCTAGTGTTGCGGATGAAGCCGATCTTGTGAGAGTGAAGGGGAAAATATTATTGTTCTGCTGGAACAAAAAAAAATTGATGTGTGCTTTGGGGGAAGTGACTCATCAGGCTGAACCAAGTCACAAGGTTCAAAATATGGTGAGCATCTCATCCCTCGTCTTCCTTTGTTTTCTTTTCTTTTGTGAAGATTGAGTGTTTTATTGTTTTATAGTATATCGTATAATTTGTTACTGGTCCAATGAAACACCATTTTATGCTTCTGTGTCTTTTTACACGAAGAGAATCTTAATTCTCTGAAAATATGGGCCCCTTTATTTCCATTGAAAAAGAATCTTGTTTTCTCACTATATATAAAAAGATTTGTTTGTTATTCATTCTGATCAACACATTGAGTTTGATGTTGATCATTATGCTGTGAAAAAGAATGTTTTTTCCCTTGAAAAATAGTTTGAGTTGGTTGTGTTGTGTGTTTGTGTTGTTTAAATGGTGTTGAACTGATAATGTGCTGTGAGGTTTAAGTTGATTATTTTTATTTTTATTTTTATTGAACTTGAGGTTGATTATTATGCTATGAAAAAGACAGTTATTTTCCTTGAAAAAGAGTTTGAGTTGGTTGCATTGAGTGTTTATGTTGTTTAAATGGTGATGAACTAGTAATATGTTGTTAGGTTTTAGGTTGATTATTTTGATTTTGATTTTTATTGAACTTGCTAGGTTTATTATTATGCTGTGAAAATGACCGTTATTTTCCTTGAAAAAGAGTTTGAGTTGTCTGTGTTGTGTGTTTGTGTTGTTTAAATGGTGCTAAATTGATCATGTGCTTTGAGTTTTAGGTTAATTTTTTTATTTTGATTTTTATTAAACTTGAGGTTGATTATTATGCTATAAAAAGACTTTATTTCCTTTGGAAAAGAGTTTAAGTTGGTTGTGTTGTTTAAATGATGTTGAATTGATAATATGTTGTGATGTTTAGGTTGACTATTTTGATTTTTATTAAGCTTGTTGTTCGTTAAATAGTGTTGAACTAATAATGAGATATATTTTCTGTTTTGATTATGTATTGTCAGCTAAAGGGAGTCATTATTACTGTATAAGGATGCATTATATGGAAAAGTTCATGGGTGTGGAATTTAAGAGTTATATTGGGGAGAAGTTTAGACACATAGACTTTTGTGCGGCAGATTGTATGTCTTTACCTAAACTAAATGAGATAAGTAAGGAATGGGGTTGAACTGGTCTTAGGAGGTACTACTGTTTTATCCCAAATGTTGGTTGAAAATTGTTAGAGACAGATAAGGATTCAATGGAAACCAAAAATTGGTTAACAAAGAGGGAGCAGTAGATATTTATGTTGAGCATTTAGAGGATAACTCTATGTAATGTACCCAAGCCTTCATTAGTTCAACACTTAAAAGGTATGTTTGTTTCTTTGAAATACAAAATTCTGATGTTGAGCGTGATAAAGAAGATGGTCATGAAGATGAAACAGAAGACCTATTAGTGAAAAATGATGATGACATGCTCACTATAGATTTAATAGATTATTCAATGGTTTATAATATAGCTGCAATTAGGGTTAATAATGCGGGATCAATGGATGTAATTAGGCTAGAGATTTTGGAAGGTCCATATGCTACACATGTATTAAGTGACGGGGAGTCAATGCCAAGTGCACCAGTTGATATTGCTGATCCAAGTACAGTTGACATTGCTGGTCCAGCTGATGTCTCAATGCATGAAACTTAGGTACTTGAGGACCCTGAAGTAATTGTAAGTGACAGTAAGACAAAAAAAAATTAATGAGCAAAATGAAATAAGAAATGCAAAGTGCAAAAGAAGGCTATTTAAAATGCCTAGATATGAGGAATTTTACACAAGTGTTGACATGCGGAATCCTATTTCCCAAATTGCTATGAAGGTTTATAACCCATCTATACTGAAGAGGGCTATTATTGAATCTACAATTAAAAGGGTCAAGAAGTCCAGTTTTGTAAGAATGATCTACTTAGGGTGACATCTATATGTGGGGATAAATGTGGGTATTTGTTACATGCTTCTTACCACTCTAAAGGTGAAAAAACATTTAAAATTAAAAGACTTACTCCATATTCTTGCCAGGACATTTAATATCCCTTTAGTTAGTAGAAAATGGCTGGTGGAAAATATACTTACAGAATAAGGTCAAATCCTGATATCCCTGTGAAAGCTTTGAGACAAGACATTATGAAGGAGCATATAGTAGAAGTGTTAAGGGTTACACTTTATAGAGTAAGAAACGATGCTATTAGAGAGTTACTGGGATCAGAAGAAAAACAGTATAAGCTGTTGTCGAGCTATTATCCAGAGCTCATGAAGAGCAACCGCGGGACTAAATGTGTGATTAAAGCTAGACCAGTTGGAGAGGGAGCTGCAATGTTTTTAAGAGGGTTTACATCTGTCTTGGACCTCTGAAGAAAGGATTCATGGAAGGTTGCAGACTGTTTATAGGTCTAGATGGGTATTTTTAAAGGATTTAACAAGAGTACTTCTAACTGATGTAGGTTGTGATGCAAATGGGTAAATCTATTCATTCTCTTATGTTGTAGTTGAAAAGCAGATGTCTAAGAGTTTGAAATCATTTTTAGAGAACTTGATCAAGGATATGGGAATTGTAAATGATCACTACTTCATGAGTGACAAGAAAAAAGGGCTTATTAATGTTGTTGAGTACCACATGCAGAGGATAAAATATTGCATTAGGCATATGTATAACAACTTCATATTAAAGCATAAGGGGCTGGCTTTGAAGAAACTATTATTTGATGAAGATAAGGCAACAAGAGAAGTTTATTTTAACAAGGTTATGGATAGGGTGAAAGCTGTTGATGAGGAAGCGTACAAGTGGTTCAATGATAGGAAGCAAGCACATGAGCCAATGGCATTTTTCAGATCACATTGCAAGTGTTAGCACTTATTAGATAATTTGACTGAAAGCTTCAATAGTGTACAGCAGATACTTGAGGCTAGACGTTCTCCTATCTTTGTTATATTTGAGAAGATAAGAAGTTACTTAATGGAGAGGGTGCAGAAGTAGAAATCTACAATGATGAAGTATCATGGCAACATTTGACTGTAATTTAACAAAAACTTAACAAGCTTAAAGAAGAATCAATGCAATACATACGGCATCGTGGACATTTGTTCCAAGTCACTAGTGGATATAATTTAAGCATAATGGTTTAACTAAAGTTTAGAAGTTGCAGTAGCAGATATTGCAACATGAGTGGAATTATTGTGTTCATGTAGTTGCCTCATGCCTTTTATTCAAAACCCCACCTGAAGGAATACTGTAATGAAAATATACATTAATCTTCTTCATCCTATCTATGAAAAAGATCTATAGCTTGCTACCACATATAATGAATTGCAGCCACCAGAAGTGACAAACATACCTAGTAGGCCAAGGGTGCGAAGGAAAGAGCCTAAAGAGTAAGAGAATCGAATGGCAGCTCAGAGATTGAAAAGATACGGGACAAAAACAAGTGTGGGAGCTTTATTGAATTAGGATACAACAAGAGAGGATACAAAAGGCACAATAATAGGTCTGTAGCAAAAAAAATAATAATACACATGCTAGGTCTTCTAGGAACCCAAATCAAAACATATTAGTGGTTCCAAATAGGTATAGCCAGACTCCAACAATTGGTGAACAGAATCAGGTAAGCCCAAAACAATATTTATATATTGAGCCTAAAAACTGTTTCATTACATATATATAAATATATTATGTATGTATTTATTTATATATGCATGTATGTATGATATATATGTATGTATATATGTATGTATGTATAAATATACATATATATACATTTATACATGTATAAATATATATATGTATATGCATGTATATATGTAGATATGTATATGCATGTATATATGTATATATAGCATATATACATATTGTATCTATATATATAATATATACATGCATATATGTATATATATGAATTTACATATATATACATATGTCTGTGTGGGTGTGTATACATATATGTATATTATATGTGTGTATATATATAACACACAAATATACATATGTATATTATGTATGTATTTATGCATGTATGCATATATGTATGTATATATATGTATATATGTATATATATGTAGGTATAAATATACATGTGTATATATTTAACATATATAAATATATATATATGCATGTATATATGTATATGTATATACAATATACATACATATATATACATATATGTATATATAATATATACGTGCATATATGTATGAATTTAAATATATATGTGTGTGTGGGGTGTATACATATATGTATATTATATACATATTTGTGTGTATATATATGTGTGTACATATACATATATGTGTATATACATATATATTCATGTATATATGTATATATGTATAAATATATATACATGTATATATACACATATATACATACATATACATGTATATATACATATATATACATATATATTCATGTACGTATACATATATATCTGTGTGTGTGTGGTAATCCATATTCTCTCATGTTATTTTTTTTTACAACCACCAAAAGTTTGGAAATAGTAGGCCAAAGCCAATATATATAAATATATATGTATATATATGTATATATACATGTAAAAATATATATGTATATATACATGTATATATATATGCATATAGCTATAAACACATATATATACATAAATTTATATTTATATATATATCTATATCTATATATACATATATGTATATATGCATATATATATACATATATATACATATATACATATATGTATATATGCATATATATATATACATATATATACATATATACATATATATGTACGTATTTATATTTATGTATGTATTTGTGGTTCTATGTGTGTTTGTGGTGATCCATAAAAGTTTAGAAAGAGTAGGTCCAAGTCATCCTAATATTTGTAGTAGCTACACTAAGTTATTGCTAATTAATGCTTTCTTTTTTTTTTTTTTTTTTTGTTTAGTTTCACAATACAGCCTCCCCTTTTTGTGTTACATCACTAAAACCCTGCTAGGGTACAAAATCAGTCCCAATACCAGTCAATATAAGTGGAACACTTTTCACCCTTCGCCTGGAACATGGAGCACTCAGTAATACACAACACTTGAGAACTTGCACAAGGCAGTACAAGAGAAAGGGAAATCAGAGAAGAAGACCATTAGTGAAACGTAAGGGCACTTGACAAGATGTGATGAAGGAGTAGTGTTTTTTACAAACTTATATGGCTTTATTTTGTAGGCAATCTGACAAAGCCTTTTACTTAGATTTTGATATGGCCTTTCGTTTGTCTTCTTGGCCTTTATTTTGTTATGTTGTTGATATATATGGAAGCAATTTATGTAAGCTGGTTTATGGTGCATCTTTGTACATGCATATATAGGTTGATCGGTACAACCTTTTCATATAACCACCTTTATTCTGTTATTTTGTTGGCATTGGATGCCATTTTTATATGTAGGTTTATGATGCGTCATCTATAAACCCTAAAGAGTTTGGGGATGAGTGCTTCATGAGGTCTACTTTCCTGAAAATTTACAATAATCTTCTTCATCCTATCAATGAAAAAGATCTATGGCCTGCCACCTTATATAATGAACTGCTCCCACCAGAAGTGACAAACATACATGATAGGCCAAGGATGAGGAGGAAAAAGCCTTAGGAGTAAGAGAATCAAATGGCAGCTGGGAGATTGAAAAGAAGCAGGACAAAGAACAAGTGTGGGAGCTGTAGTAAATTAGGACACAACAAGTGAGGATGCAAGAGTCGAAACCATATATCTGCAACAAAAAAAAAATTTAAAAAGCAACAATGCTAGGTCTTCTAGGACCCTAATCGAAACATATTAGCGGTTCCAAGTGGGTATAGCCAGACTCCAACAGTGGCGGGCCAAATCAGGCACGCCCAAAAAAAATTTTATATATTAAGCCAAAAACCTCTTCCACACACACACATACACAGATATATATATATATATAAATATATATATATATAGATAGATATATGTGTGTGTATGTTTGTATATGTGTATATATATATGTTTATGTATATATGTATATGTATAATATATATATACATATATATGTACATATATATACACATACATGGGTATGACTATGGTGAAGAAAAGTGATTTTTCTTCACCTAAAGAAAAACTAATATGAGCTGTTAGATAAATGAGATTGCATCATAGTCATTGATTAACTTTCAGTGGTTTTTTTTTTTAAAAAAATTAGGTAACCTATTAGATAAGTGACCTTTTGTCCCCTTTTTTTTCTAAAAAAAAAAAATAGCTTTTCTTCTATATTAAAGTTGTCTGATTTTCAAACAAATTAAAGTCTTGCTGGTCTCCATTTACAAAACAAGAAAATCGGCTGTAGCTCTCAGCTCCGGCGTCAAGCGGCGGTAACCCGAGCAATGGCAATGAAGCTCCATCATCCCAACACCATGGACTTTATCAATTCCTTTTTTTAATCCCTTAACATTTCCTCTAGTTTTGCTGGAATTGCGTTTCTAGACTTGTCTGTCTCTATTTACAAAACAAGAAAGCGTCTGCAACTCTCAATTCCGGTGGCAAGCGGCGGTAACCTGAGCAATGGCAATGAAGCTATATCATCTCTACAATGTAGACTTTATCGTTTTCTCCATCAATCTCTCTAACCGAAACCCTACACGAATCTCCCCAATCACCGGGCCGAGGTCCCTGATCCTCCCTGTTCAACAGTGAAAGCTCTCACATCCTCAATATCTTCTCCTCTCTACTTACTCAGGCCAGTGCATGTCCGTCTGGTTTGATGACCTCTCGAGTCCACGAGATATGGATATTGTGAGGATGCAATAGAAATTGAAAGTAGGGAAGATTACAACAAAATAAATATAAATGTAAGTGGGCAAGATTGATTTTGTTTTTGTTTATAGTAATTGAAATTTAGAGAACTCAAGTTTGGATTAAGGATGAGGTGGAGGGATTTATTTATTTTCTGGGAAAGTATTATTTTGTTTGTGATTAATTTTGTTGTTGATTATTTACTCTTATTTGTTTGTACTTAATTTATTTTGGTTGACAATAATTGAAATATTTAGAAGTCAATTTTAGCTTAAGGATGAGTTGGAGGGATTCTGTAATGTTTTGAGAAAGTATTAATTTTTTTGTGATTTATTTTCTTTATGATTACCTGCTCTAATTTATTTGTACTTAATTTTGTTTTTGTTGACAATAATTGAGATTTTTAGAAGTCAATTTCGGATTAACGATGAGTTGGAGGGATTCTGTGATGTTTTGGAAAAGTATTATTTTGTTTGTGATTAATTTTGTTGTTGATTACTAGCTCTTATTTGTTTGTACTTAATTTTACTTCCACATTTGTTTGTTATTTTTTTATAAACTTGCTCTTTCAAGCCCTAGTTATTCTTCTACTCCCATTACCAATCTTGAAAGTTTACTGATTTTGAAATTAAAGGATGTTTGAAAGTTTCAGTGAACGATTTAGTGAGCTAGGTGGTTTGGGTAAAATTTTTGCTACAATACATCAAGTCATAAACTGATGATGGGTCAAGTTCGATACCTATTGCATTTAGTTGAAATAAATTACCTTTTGTATGGAAAATAATCTTGAACCACAGGGTATCATTTGGATGGGTATATATAGTCAATGTTCTGAAATTTTGTATTTAGGAAGTAAATAATGCATATCAATATCTTTTACTTCATGCTTATAGATTGAACAAGGTGGTGAATTATTCGACCAAATATGCATGATTAGTTACCAGTAAAATTTTTCTTCATGTTTTCTATATCATGTTAATAGAAGGTGTAATAATGTATGATGAAATTTTCTGGAAAAAAAAAGATGAGAAACTATCATCTCAACCTTTGAATATAAAAGAGGCTGTCATGAAAGGGTGTATTTGACTTAGGTTTTGTTAATAGGATTTAACAGACTACAACAATTGCTTCTTACCCATATACACTTACTTGTTTTATTTAAACGCAAAATGTAATTTTTTGTGAACGTGGGTATTTTATAAAGATCCAATAATAAACGTTAAACCCTATCCAAACCAAAGTGAATAATAGGTTATTCAAACCGTTATATTTTTCCTTCTTATTCCAATTGGGCTCCACCACAACCCTAAACCACATTCTTCTTCCTTCTTCAATTGCGGAACTTATCCTTTAACAGGAAATTTCAAGATCACAAGAAGAGCAAAATGTCTATTACCTCTTTTACCCAAAGTATATTGCATGTTACTTGGCTTATGATTTCGTCCTACTTGCAATTTACCTCTTTTTTCGTTTTTTTAATTCATGGAAATGTGTGGGATGATTACCTCTTCTACCTAAAGGACAATGCAGTTACTTGGCTATCCAATTTGTCCTACATGTAATTTACTAGCCCTAAAAATGAATTATATTTTGTCAAAAAGATGAAACTGAGAGCACTCAATGCCTCTCATATCGACTGCAGCTTTGCCATATATTCCACAGGACAACCAACTTCAACCAACCCCTCAATCAACCTCTCTTCATTAATTGCCTTTTTATTTAAAATAATGAAAATGTCCGAAATGATTACGTAATCGTCCAAAAGCAGGCAAATCTTGGGTAAGATATAAACAAACTTTTGTAAGCAAAAGGCTGATTTTATGGCTTTTTCACCTTTATGTTAAAGTTGGGTTGTCAACTTCAACCAACCCCTCAAGCAACCTCTATTCATTAATTGCCCTTTTTTTTCTTTTTTAAATTTTTCAGCACCCTTTCATTTATTCCCCAGTAATCTATAGAATGTCATTTTACCAGTGTGTTAAATATTACAAAGGGTTTTTAGCAAGAGAAAGTAAATTATTCAATGGAAAATGAGAAAATTATAATAATACAATATATAATTAGTTTGTGTTAGATGACATGATTTATATTTTAACAATTTTGCCTGATAACATAATACTAAAACATATTCAACCGATAATTATTCGTATGTAAATCTCATAATCTCATCGTTTTTATTAAATATTTTTCAAAGAAGCCCTTCTTACATACAAAGGGCAAGATTAGAGAATAAGTACATCTCAATAAGCAATATGTCCTTCGATTGACATAAAATGCATCTCTACCAAGGACATGATAATTCACCCTTTTATTTTTTGGACAAATATACGTGAGTCTCCATCAAAATAATCTATTCACTGCGAAAAAAAAAAATGGTGGATGCCGAATTTCGTCACCAGGTCTCACTTCATTATCCTTAAGACAAATTATAATCTTTTGTAGTCACTTTCAAAAGGATCTCCAAATCTTCACACATAATAATCACATCAATTTTCTTTTATTTTTTGAACAAACCCATTTTCTTTTCCCTATTTCTTGTTAGGATTGTCATTTTCCATTTCTATCATTTCTGACGGTTTGCATGGAAAATATGAAATGGCTGATTTTGTATCAAAAAATCAAACATGCACTCATTTATCTATATTGTTGTATAGTTACTTTCAATAGGATTTCTAAGTTAAACCCATCCAAGCATAACATAATTTTTTTTCTGTAATCCAGCATCAAGAGAACAATTTTAACCCCCCAAGGAAATGGGAATTGTGTAATGAAATTATCGTATTTTCCAACCGAACTACAAAAACATAGAACAATTCGCATGAATCCGAATAGGGATAATTTAATATCAAATAATTTCAAGTTCATACAATTTTTAATTAGGGATGCTGAATAGCACATTATGTAAATTTGAAAATGCCCTTAAGAAATTAACTAACAAATTACGAAAATAACCACAAACAAATATTGTTTAAGTTATTGTTGAATAAAATCGAATAAACCATTATGTGTGAATATCACAATTCCCTCGTACTTTATACCGACAGAGAAGCATCACTTCACCGGCAACATCGTCGAACCATCCTTTCAATTATCCACACTATCAAACTGCGAGTAAAAAGTTTAAATAGATTTACATAGACGAATCATAGAAAATGTCCCATTATAAAATCTGATAAAGATCAAAGCATAAAAATATATTGAGATAATCGTTTGTCTCATTTCAAAATCTCTTATTAATCCTAAAACCAAAAAAATAAATTAACTAACCATTTGTTTGATTCTGCAAATTCCCACACATTTATCGTACACCTTGATCTACAATTCCATCACCATTCGGAATAGATCCTTGTACCATCCAACAGGAACCTATCAAACACAATAGATATTGTTGATCATTAAACCTCTAAATTAAACACTAAACTCTAAACTAACATTCAAATATAAATTAAATATGTAGGGAGATATTTAATAATAATAAATTCAACACTATCGGATAAAACTCCATCAAAACATCGTTCAGAGTTTTCAATCGGCTCCTCTTATGTATCCCCATTCTCACCCAAACATTGAACCTCCCACCGTGGGTGCTTATTTGGAAGTTCACGGGAAAGTAATTTTCCAATTCCATTCTTAATTTTAATTCCCATCGGTACTGTACAAATAGGCCCCATTAGTCATTTTTTAACAAACTCTGTGTAAGTACTAAACTCCAGTCTTGCTACAAGTTGGCTCACTAGTATTCTATTTATCAACGAGGCTGCATCCTCTTTGGAAATAAGTTCACAACACTACATATTATCAGGAGGTAGAAAAGGCTCGTTTGGCACTCCGCCTTCAAATACTTGTCTACTCACCCTATCACAAAGGTAAAAAAATCTACCCGTCGAACTGTCTAGGAGCAACCGCGTCACATTCAACTTTTCGCTGACTTGGCACTCGGCAGGTTAATCAAATAAGTCCCATGGAAGAAATACAACCTTATAAGACATATGCAATTGATTTAATATTGAATTCAAGATACTAAACAAAATTGTGACATTTAAATTATTTTGATTAAAATGAAAACGAACAGAAAATTATACAGCTTACATCCAATGAATCAAGCTTGTTAATATGTTCTTTCAAAGATATGTAAGTCATAGGATTCGAGTGGACCTATTCTCGCTTTGCCACCTTCGCATTCTTGGGAACATCAAAATCTAAAATTTTCAATTGGAATGTAGTAAGATTTAAGACCTCATATGATCAAATCTATACCCAATTAAAATACACTAACTAAGAAATTTAAACCTAAACAATGAAATAAAAATTTAAAGTAATGAGCATTAAAAAACCATTACTAATCAAGAAAAGTAATATTACCTCCCAGACGATTGAAGCCATCGAAACTTTTTGTTTTCATTCTCGACACGGCACACATGACCGGTAAAAAACTCCCACTCCAGCACCACCCCAATTAAAATTTGGAAATTGAATGTATGTCCTCAAGTGCCGGAAGGTACCAAAGATGAATTGTCTCGCCTTTGTTACTACTAAATAATGTTCTTTCAAGCACATACAATATGAAACACCGAATCAATTAATCAGTTGCAACATCATTACTTTGGTCTATTTCTCTATTTTCGTAATATTTTCATATTTCAACTAGTCTCACTAACCCTCCAGCAGCGGCGGGAGAAACCCATCCAAGCATTTCGCGTATATAATCTGTCATTTCCCTAATATTAATATCATATGGTATCCGTTTACCTCTGACTTTTATGGATGTGATTATAGTAAAATCAAGTGGTGTTAGGTAATCTCCACGAACAGTAGATGGAATGTATTTGTCGTATTCCACCACCTTTAAGCTAATGCAAACGGAATCTTCCTATCTCACTCAACAACGGGGATTAAATCAATAAAAGTACAAAATCCAGCGGTTATTCCTTTAAATTTAATAGTTTTTGGAAGTGTTTTCCACCACTGTTTATATCAATATGCGATCCCTATACGTCTATAGGATATCCATCCTGAATAAAATTAACAAAATATTAAAATTAATCAACTTCAAATAATTTAAATCATTGTTTAATTAAGGATTTTCACAGTACTACTAATATACTTTCCCAGTTGCACCCAGAATGAAAGATGCAACTCCGGATCGCAAAGGAGATCGGAAGGTGAGTATATATCGGACTGCAATGGATAGTATCAGGCGAATGTCCCATTCCAGACACAACAACAATCTTATATCCATCCATTCGGTAACACAAATGGCGAGTATAGAAAAATTATCCTACAAATTGATAATTCGTATGTAAA
The DNA here is from genome assembly GCA_028651295.1 of Catharanthus roseus. Classification (NCBI taxonomy): domain Eukaryota; kingdom Viridiplantae; phylum Streptophyta; class Magnoliopsida; order Gentianales; family Apocynaceae; genus Catharanthus; species Catharanthus roseus. The sequence continues at coordinate 5,691,004 of JAPQWS010000076.1, read as the reverse complement.
AATTTCGACGAAAAAATCCTAAACAAACTAACATCATAACTCATTACTTCATTTAAGGACGTATTGTAACGCTAAATTTCACAACCGAAAATCAATTAAATTTTTTTTAGGCTAAATTTCACAACCGAAATCCAATTTAATTTTTATTAAATATAATCTGCCACAAATAGAGGTACCTTTCGACAGAGTGATATATTATATTAAATTTAAAAATTATATTAAACTAATCAATTTAATCCAGAAAATACAATTCATTCACACTCGGCAGTTTTAAATTCAACACAGATGGAGCATTCTAAGTAATAAAATTAAAAAGTATAAAAAGTATATATGTATTTGCAAATTATCAATAGCTGTAATTATTTTTAAATTTCAAACATAATTAACGATCAATAATGGGGAAATGTCCGACTTTAGCAACTAACATTTATTAAGCAATTCATGAATCCAATATTTGCAATTTATAAAAATGGAATAATAATAGTTTTACCATAAGTAAAAATGTATTCTTCAAAATCTATTTAAAATTTCATATAACTTCAAAGAACATATGCAATAATTAATTCAAACCTAATTTAACCTCGTAAACCTACGAATATAATGTACCGGACAGTCATAGGAAAAAAAATATAATTTTATGTTTAATGAAATTGACTTACACATTTGAGTGATCTTCAATACTCAAATAATCATCAGCCCCATATGGATAGCCCTAGTTATAAACAAAAAAGCAAATGTATTCTTTGGAACCGTGAAAGTTTTGGCACCGAAATATATTAAAACAGACTTAACCGTGTCGGTTATATGCAGCTGAAAAAATGGCTGTTAAAAGGGTGTTGCCTTCGGTTAGGTTGGTGATATTTACTTGGATGATTTTCAGATAATGGTGAGAAAATGATGGCCTAAGAATAGGGAATCTCAGGGCATTCAACTTCCACCACTTCGAAACATCAAAATCAGTTACATCCCTCTCTCTTTCTTCTCCCATATACTTGTCCAAGTCATTTTTATCAATGCCTCTGATCTTAGAAATGAACATATCATACTCACGTCTAGTGTCCATATCCAAATGGTTCTTCCACAACGATTGGCCAAGGGAATTTGAACTGGAAGATGAAACACTTGGAGACTGTGATGCATTAGATTCTTATATCATTCAATCTTTTATACTCATCAAAGAGGTCATAAATTCTATCTTTTATCATGTCAACAAGAGTAGGACTCTCTGGATACATATTCTTAATCACCCAACCAACATAATGCAATTTAAACCGAGGATGAACAATCACTAAATAATAAATAATGAAATTCATCTTTTCATTATCTCCCTAATTCAGACTTATCTTTCATCCCCCTTGATATTCCACTAAATTCAACATTATGACTTTCACTCCATGTTCATGAAGAACTTGATTAGAAGTGACATATAATGAGCCTGAATTCGCAATATGAGTTCATAGAAGTGTTCCAAAAACGTTACAAACGTATTACATTGTTCCAATCATCCTCACCAGGCAACCCCTCATTTGCATATTGCAAATCTAACTTATAATGTGGGTCAATATCCTCAAGACTTTCAAATGCTTTTGCAAGTGTCAAAGCAGTATCCAACATCAAATAGGTTGAATTCACCTAGTTGGAACATCCAAACACAAAAGCCTCTTGCTTTCTATTTTGGCAGCACTAACACAATCTCTGATGGAAAAGATGGGACAGAATTTCAAATGATGTGGTTATTTTTTTACTCTCTGTTGCCTCCGAAGGAGATTCAGTGGGAAAATAGGAACTTCTTGTTACCATTGAATCTATGCAGTTCTATTACTGTTATTGTGTTTGAATTTTTATTTCTTCCACGGTCCTTTTATGCTTAACATATAGAGGAAAGGAAAAATCTAGCGGCTTAAATTTCTTGAGAAGAGTTGAATGTGTAATTATCTAATACCATTGAATATGAGAAATTGATAGTAAGAGCAAAAGCCAGAAAAGATTTTGATTTTCTTCTATAATTCCCTGAATTTTGATACGAAAAGTTTTATAAATATTTATTTCATTTTTGCAGAATATTGCAGATGCAGGAAATATTCGCTATTAATTTAAGATGTTCTGTGTAGTTCTTGTGCAGACCAACAAAATCTTTAAAATTTTTGTTTTGAAATCATTAGTCTTAGATTTATTATCCAGTAAGACTTGTAGATATGAAAATCAGTTATTTCACGAATAGTTAGCCAAATTATGTCTTTTGATACCCTGAAATGTATAACAATAGATTCAAACACAATAATAGTATTGGAACTGCATAGATTCGTGGGAAAATAGGATATAACTTCTACACACACATCTTTACACAAATGGAGAACTTTTCATATGACCATTTTTTTCTTTAATCTTCACACTTGCTAACACTTAAGTGAAGAGTTGCTATTTTTGTGTGCAGTGTCTCCCTTTCCGTCCCGATTCCATGAACAAAGCACAAAATAGTATTCGAGTAAAGATGTAGAGATCACTCAACTTGTTCTCAGCTTGTTTTGAATATGAAGTCTATCTAAAATTGGCCTTATTTCTAATTTGATAGAAATAACAAGCACGCAGCAAGGTAGCAAACAACACAAAACAGAGAGTGGGACACAGCCCCAATTTCAGCAAGAACAAAGAGATGAATCACAGCCCCAAACTAAAATCAAGAAACATGGATCAGAGCCCAAAAAACGCAATTGTAGCCACCAGAAATTAAACAAGGAACGGATAGAAGGTGTTAAGAGAGTATTGGAAAATTCAATGTTGAAATTTGAAAAACCAATCCGCTATTCATCGCCGGAGGTCCCAAGAGTGTAGACCAACCAGTCACATCGCCGAAGTAAAAGGAAAACATCGAGCTGAGCTTCACGATTCTACGCACCTTGCCGGACGACCACACTTCACGGCCGACCAGCAAATGAGCACCCACGACCAGGAGAAGGTGTTGATGATGTCCGACCAGCGGCACAAGGAGGAAGTCGGTGAGAGGCTGACAGCGTCACAAGGCATGAGAGTGAAATATTTTACTGTTCTATGAGAAACCTAGACACTAAGCCCTAGGTATGGCACCATTTTCCCCTTCTTCATATAGGAAGGTATATTTAGCTATTTCAAAATTGTTTGATAGGGTTACATTTACTCTTTTTTTTTTTTTTTTATTTGGTTGGAGTGGAAAGTGAACGGTAATACTTTTTATTATATATATTTTTTATTATATGTAATTTACTATTACATTCATTGCACCAGTGTAAAAATATTATATAGGTGGGATAGAAGTTTAATTTATGATAAATTTGTAATAAATCAATTTGTAAGAGAGTAAAATAGGATTTTTAACATCATTTATATTACAATCCATCCATTTTGGGAGAGGTTAATTTCCTGACCTCCTCATTTGCATCCCCTCCACTTTTAGGCGGCAACCAAACGACGTAACTATGACATTTATATTCTGATTTACATCTTCTTTTACTTTCATTCCTGGTTTCTTCCCAACTAAACTAAGGTCAAGAATAAGAGTAAGACAGATGAAAACAAAATATTATTTTTTTATAAAAAAGCAAAAGATATTTCAGGTTTTTTTTTCGTTTTAGATTTTTTAAAACTATAAACGAAAACTGAACCAAATCTTATATACTTCTTAAAAATCGAATCGAATTGAACTAAAAATCAAGAAATTGAAGTACACTTAATTCGGTTTAAACCAAATAGTAAACGCCAAATTGCAATTGATTTCATTGATTGCCATTAAGGGCAATTTGGTTGTTGCAATTGGATTTTCAAACAGCATAACAAAATAATAACATAGAAGTAAAACAATTGTCAAATCCAAGTGATTAAGAAACAACGGACTGGAATTCTGCAATAGCAAGTCTCCATTTCTTCTCTGCATCTTTGGGGTCTGGTTCTTTCTTCCTCTTCATTGTAAATGACGAGTATACATATACAGAATCCTCCTTTTGCACCAACACAATAAATTCCCATTCTATCCTTTCAGTTCCAAGGAATACTTTGTTCCCGTTTTTTTTTTTTTTCTGAGATGGGTTGTGAAGCTGTCTTTTGTTTAATTTACAGAATTGGATGGAAGGACGATATTAAGAATCAATGGCATTTTTCAGGGACTCTTTAGAGTCAAATATATTTTCAGGGACGATTAAGATAACCCCATATTTTTATAGACAAAATAAAGATTTATCCTTTGAGCATATCACTTAAATTGATTATTGACTATTGATAATAGGGGTAAAGTGTTTACTGGTGTGTTATCTATAATGATAACGCACAACCAGTTAATCACGCTTGCTCCACTAATTAGCCTTATGTGGCTGATAACGCACAATGGGTGTGCGTTATCATTAGTCGATAACGCATACTCGTTGTGCGTTATCAGCCACGTAATTATTTTTTTAATAAATTTTTTAATTTTTTTAATTTTTTTATTTTTTTAATTTTTTTATTTTTTCATTTTTTAAATTTTTTTAATGAACATTTTTTTTAATCAAAATTTCTTTTGGGAAAACTTATAATTGTATAAATTTTTTTTAGTATTTTGTTTAATAAATTGTTTTTTTTAATGTAAATTTGTTTTGGAAAAACTTATAATTGTATAATTTTTTTAAAAAGATTGTACTGATTATATTTAACTTATTTTGTAATATTTATATCATTTTCTTGGAAAATATATTTACATTTTAACCATTTCATCGCAAGTTATTTGAAGAAGTAATAGTAAAGAAACTGTAAATATTTAGAGCAATGATGCAATAATTAGAAGAAATTGAAAGAAAATTTTCATTAATATAAACATGTTTTATTACAAATATTTCAAGAAAATGTCAAACTTATGCATTGCTCGATCCGGGCTTCTTATAATTTTTCCTATTATGTCCCGGCATGCGACATCTACCACATCTTGGGGGAGAATCCAGATTTCTATAATCCATTTCCCCCTGAAATCGCTTGCTTTGTTTCCTACCCCGTTCTTTTCATGTTTGGAGGATATAATGTCAAATTAAAAGGAACATCCCTCCAAAAGTTCTCACTCAAGATCGGATTAAAATTCGCTTCGTAAGTTTTTATGTACGTTTGTCGCGAATATATCTCCATCACATAAGTATCTATTCTTGACCCATTTTCTTTACACACTGCAAGAACATGAGAACAAGGCAATGTATACGTTTGTCATTTTCCGTACCTACATGATTTATTATTGAGCCGCAATATATAGACGTTGTTGCCCATACCAGAAACCCGGATTGGAGATCTGACCATGTATATTCCCTCTCGCGGATTGTAAGTTGTAACTTTGTGTTCTCTTGATTTCACCTCAATCTGCAAGAACTTGTCAAAAATTCGAGTTGGAAATGGATGCACACAATTTTCAGCCTCTTCACGGTATTGGTGAAAGTACTTAACCAGTTTGTTGAATATTAGTTCAACCAGGGCTTTTAAAGGCTAGCTTTCTTCAACACACTGTTAAGTGCTTCAGAAATGTTGGTTGTCATGATACCGTGTATGTGACCGCCATCATGCAACAGTGTCCACTTCTCTGGGTCCAACTTCATCAAGTAAATGTAAGCATCAACATTTTTTTCTTAAATCTCTTTAATTACACGGTCAAATTTCCATTGTTTTGTTTCTGTTCCGGCCTGCCACATCAAGCTTTTTAGGTTTGTATTTTTAAAAGTCTTGTTGAAATTTGCTCGAATGTGGCGTAAGCAAAACTGGTGAACTGCAAATGGTAGTTGCCACAAAGGTTGACTTTGAATAGCAAAGAAAATATCTTTGTAGCGATCAAAAATGAGCATACGTGGCGATCTTTGACTACATATTCTCGCAAGTTTTTAATGAACCAATTCCAACTCTCGGAGGATTCCTTATCAACAATTGCAAAAGCAAGTGGGAATAAGTGATTATTTGCATCCCACGTACTTATAATTAACAGCACGCCATTGTATGGTCTCCTTAAGTGTGTTCCATCCACAGAAATCACAGGCCGGCAATATGGAAATTCATCTATACATATGGCGAGAAACACCAGAAAATAAATTTGAAAACATAATTAGGAGGACTGCTTGTTCTGTGATGAAAAAATTCGTATACAGTCCTCGGGTTTATATCTTGTATAGCTTGTAAGTATTTAGGTAGAATACTAAAGATTGTATCCCAGCTGCCAAAAACCCTCTCGATGGCAAATTTTCGAGCATACCATGCCTACTTGTAAGTACAACCTGTTTGAAACAATACCTGCACTTCTTGAATGATGTTCAAAACAGGTATCTCAAGATCGTTGGTAACTAGGTGTGATATAGACATTTGATATAAATTTTAAAGATAAGTTTCTGTGTTTGTTTTGTTCAATCTGTACAATGTGTGTTCCTTGACGAATCTGGTATTTCCCACCGATTGTGCGTGGCTTTTTTTTTTATACGGATGTACCATGAACAGTAATTATCGTCACTGTCATGGTAACATCTTGCGGTCCATGTATCAATCTTACTTTTCAAAACTCGGTACTCACGCCCCATACTGACAGAGTACTTACGAACCGCACTTAATGTCTGCACTTTGTCAACGAATCTCATGCCTAACTGTATGTCAGTCATGGAATCGTTCCAATCGAGTAATCGGACGGTACCAGATTCTATAATGTCATCTATAGGAGAACCCGAGCCCATATCTAGGAATGCTCCAAAATGTGTGTAGTCATATCTAGCATTGCTGAACCACTGGCTGCTCTCCCACTGTTGCACTATGTTTTCGATGACCGGGTTGACAGGATTTTCAGCATTCAAGGGGGAATGGAACTCTCCTTCTTCCGGGTCATTGTCATCATCCGATTCAGATTGACTAGAAACGACATCATCTCCGTCTGACCCGTCAACCTCATCGTCATCATTGTTTACGGTACTATACAACATAGACGATTCATCAGAAATCATCTGTGTTACGGCGGTAATATGTTCAGGCAAAGTTGTTGTATTTCTGTCGTGTGTACTTGGAATATTTTGTTATTCGATAGGCTCGAATTCAACAAGAATATGAATCCCTTCCTTCAATAGGTCGGCCGAAATAGTCCATAAATACCGTATTTCTTCATCGTTGTTCATGCTATATAAATTAAAATAAAACATACGATGCACCTCGTAGTACGAAGGCACCCTCATCGTCATTCGAACATTCCAGATATTGGGATCCATATCTCGATATTTCAATATTTTCCTAACCAGTTCTGTATGTGATATAATTCGGTTCGTTGGCAATGTCCAACTTTTTCGAACTGTTCCAGTAAAATAGGGACCGTTTGCATCCCTTGCAATTTCAGAATCCCAAAATAGCATAACTCTAACAAGGTTGATTGCTTCCATTTCAAAATGATTGAACTGTAAGTGTTTGGGGCGGATGAAAAATGAAGATGCTAGGAACTTTAGGAATTGAAAAAAGAATGAGTGGTTTGCTAAGGTTGTTTTGAAGATGTAGAGAATAATAAATGAATGTATGTATTTATAGAATTTCAATATCACTGCATTTTAGGAGAATTATTGCTCTTCCATCAGCTGGGTTCACGGGAAGCATGAAATTATTGTACTTTGAGTTACTGTTGAAGATGAAATCATTGTCCTTGGAAGCTGTTTTGAATGAAATTATTGTCCTTGGAAGAGCTGGTGTGAGTGAATTATTGTACTAGGGCAGATGGATTATTGAAGATAACGCACAGTGATTGTGCATCATCTCCATGGATAACACACAACCGGCATGCGTTATCCTTGACGATAACGCACAACGGTTGTGCGTTATCTTCAGGATTTTTTTTTTCCGAATTCCGTTTTTTCTTTACACATTACCTTTTTTTTATTTTTGTTTCCATCAAACTTTTTCCTGTTACACACTTACCCCCTTTTTTGTTTCTTTTCTCAAACTAATTAAAACATTTGTTAAAATTCTTACCAGTAATTTTCTCCCCCTATTCTATCTTCCTTTTTTGAGGCCACTTTAAACTTTTGGTTTAGGGTTTTGCAAATCAAATTAAAAATACGATATTTATACCGGAGAAATTGAAATTTTGGATTTTTACCTATAACAAAATAAGAATAAAAGAAAGATATCTAAACCAAATAAATCAATAATATAAACATCGGCTGAAAACTTTATAATTTATTTTAAAATACATATAACTGTCAATGAACAACAGAAAATAATAATTACAGCTAAGGCCAGTCAGATGGTGTGAACCGCACAGTCTTCTTACCAACATGATGCCCGAAGCCGAAGTGCTGAACATCGTCCATGTCCTACTCCCGCTCCTCTTCGTCAGATGAAGATGCCTATGATATAGGCTGATGCGACGTAGATGAACCGGATGTGCCCGGAGGAGAGGGTGCCCAAAACCCTGAGAACCCGTAAGATGTAAAATGTAGTGATTGAAACGAGGCAAATCCTAAACCGGGAACGGGAGGCAATTGTGACATCCCGGATCCATTGGGAAGTGATTGGGACGCTGGCGTCAAACCCAAACTAAAAGAAGGCATATCTAAGTTCGGGCTGTCAAATGGATCGACAGTCAGTTGACCACTACCAGATCCCTCATCCCTCTCAACCACTACATGGCCGGGGTCGACATGTTCGTATCTTCCTGAAGCAGGAGGTACAGGAGGGCATCCACCTCCTGCTCCACGCCCAGGATATCTCCGAGCACCCCTCTTAACTCCACGAGCACCTCGGTCCAGTACGTGCTCCCGAGGACGACGTCACGACGGCTGCACAGGGAACGTCTGTTGGATATCGTGCTGAGAAGGAGTACATCCCAAAGTACCACCGATGGAGACCATACACCTCCTGATAATCGTCCGTACTTTCTTCATAACCACGGCCATCTGTGAAGGAGATGAATGTGGCTCCTGAATCACCACTGAAGCCATATCATCCACCTCCTGCAACATAGAAGTCTAAACAAAAAAAAAAAACATAAATAAATAAATTAAAACGTTAAAAATCAACATGAATAACTGAAATGCATAAGAAAACCCTTAAAATACATATATATTTATTTGGAGAACTTACCATCATCCATCTGTCCACACCGGCAGGCTGATATCCATATGCACGGGTATCACGATTAGATGGATTGCCGATGTAAACCCGTGTAATACCCCTATACCATCTGATGTACTCATCGCTCGGGTAAGACAACGCCTCGGCAGCTACAGTAGGACCATCTCTAACACAAAGTTGCTACTAGTACCAGGCATCGAGATGAATAGCATGCTGTGTCTCCCAGTACGTGTTATCATTCCCTCTCAGCTGGATCCGGTGCAGGTCCAGACGAGTATCAACTACATCTGGAACCATCTGAGCCTGTGCGAACTGGCGCATCACACGCCCGGGATAGTAGTACTCCACTATCTGGTAACATATGAGCGGGACCTCTGCCCGCCACAAGTCAGATGGAACCAGAGGACGGTCGTAATATGGGAGCCATATAAACTGTCATGTCAAAATTGAAAATCAATAAAAATGTAAGTACATAAAAAAACTCAATTAATTACAAATAATACAAGCTATTGTAAAGAAAACCTGATCAGATGACATAAAATCTAACTGGTCTCTGTACGTAACCAGAGTGTGCATAGGCAGCTGGTTATAGTCAAATGATGTTCACCATACTACGCCAAGAGGAGCAAGAGGGTCAGCCTATATCTCCATCATCAGCTGAGGTCACAATACAGTTATACGCGACCATGCCCAAATCTGAACTAACACTAAGGCCCTCCCAATCTTTTGTGCACCTCCCAAAGCCACCGTGCACAACTGCCTATACAAAAACCAAAAAACGCAGCTGCCCTAACTATATGTCCTAATAGCATCAAAATCCTCCAATAAACTGAAGTAGCGCACGTGAACCGAATTCCCGGAGAAGTCGGGAAGCATGTGTCCGCCAATGAGTAAGAAAATAAATCCACGAGCACACAAGATTAGATTATCATCGGTCTCTGAACCGGTGAACACTCTCAGGATCCATGCTTCCAATGGTTCCTTCTTCACCTTATATCAGGAAAAGTGGCTAAGAGACAACCGTACACCAAGTAGTCTCTCTATAAGATATATCCAGTACTGTTTCGGGTTTACACTCCAGCTAAGGCCGGTAACAGCCATACCGTCTATCCCTAAACTCCACAGTGCCTGTACATCCTATAATGTTATTGACACTTCACCACATGTCACGTGAAATGTGTGAGTCTCCGGTCTCCACCGCTCTACCAATGATGTAATAAGTGCGTGATCCAACCCAATGTAACCATACCTAAAGACTCCCCCCAACCCGGTTCTGTCAATAATCTCAACCAATCTACGGGGAGCCGTACTGTAGCACTGGAATAGGTTGCGCCCAAAACGCCTACACTGAAGGTCAGTATAACACGTCTCGTAATCCCCACTCCAGATCAAATCGGATCTGTGCTCGTGTTGTCTGGATAAGACATCAGGGACAATGGGCCCCGAATGCACGTCTGCTGGCACTTTTTCCATCTACATTAATTATATTTTCAGACAGTGTCAATATCTATATGTTAAAATTAAAACTTTTTAAACATATTCTAATTCCAAACTCTTTAAGCTGTGTTCTTTATGGTACACTGCATTGTAGGGTTTTAGGTTTGAATGATTTTTAGCATATCAAATTTAGTTTTTTTAGGATTTTCAGAGTTTTTAATGTTTTATAATTTATAGTTAATCATCAAGAATATTAAGATTTAACTATTATTACGTTTAACGGTTATAAAGTTTATAGTTCAGGGATGCAAAAATTAGGGATTTTTAAAAAAATATGATTTTAAAGTTTTTAAGGTTTACTGTTACGTACTGGACATGGTTTTATCCAATAAATGTTTACAACGTTGACAATTTCACGGTTTAATGTTTCAAAAATCAATTTTAAGAGCTTTTAAAGTTTTTATAATGTATCCTGTAGAATCTTAATGTTATGATTTTGGTTGTTTAAGATTTACTGTTAAAAAGTTTATAGTTTTACGGTTTATTGTTTAATGTAAATTTTTGGATTTTGATAATAGATTTTTACGTTTTTCTTGTATTTAAAGTTTAGAATTTTTAAGTCTTTTAAGGTTACTTATAGTATATTTTATAGGTGAGCATTTTACTACTTCATAAATTCACTATTACGGTTTTACAGTTTAAATAAAAGTATTAATTACTAAACTATAAATTTCCAAGCACCGGTTCCCATATTTTCTACTCGAAAATTTATACGAAATATTCCAAATAATTATCTAAGTAATTAACAAATTTTCAAATAATCATAAAGTAAGGTAAAAAAATTCAACCCTAATTATCCAGATATATAAATTCATGAAAATAATTCATCACACTAACATCACTTTTTAAATGCAAAAAATAATTATAAACATAAAATTATCAAATTTGTGCCAAAATTTATTCATAACAACTATTTAAAACATAAACCCTAAACCCCACTTTCATAAAACAAAAAAAAAAAAAGAAATGAATGTAAAATTTTGGATTTTAATAATAGATTTTTAAGTTTTGTATTATTTAAATTATAGAAATTTTAAGTTTTTTTTTCAAGGTTACTTATCGTATATTTTATAAGTATTTTACTACTTCGTAAATTCATTCTAACGGATTTAGAGTTTAAATCAAAGTATTAATTCCTAAACTATTAATTTCCAAGTATCGATTCTAATGTTAAAAAAAAAAATAAAATTACCAAATTACAGGTTCCTATATTTTCTAACATGCAAAATAATTATCTGAATAATTAAAAATATTTTCAAATAATCATAAAGCAAGGTAAGAAATTAAACCGAATTATCTAAATAAATTCATGAAAATAATACATCACCCTAATATCACTTTTTAAATGCAAAAAAAAAAAAAAAAAATTATATACATAACATTATCGAATTCATACAAATTTATTAATAACTACAATTTTAAACATAAATCCAAACCCCACTTTCACCCAAAAAAAAAATTAATGTAGAATTTTGGATTTTAATAATAGATTTTTAAGTTTTGTATTATTTAAATTTTACAATTTTTAAGTTACAAAAAAAAAAAGTTTCCATTTTTTCTACAGTTTAAACAATAAAAATTAAAAATACCGAATTACAGGTTCTCATATTTTCTAACATACAAATTAATTATCTAAATAATTAAAAAAATTTCTAATTATCATAAAGTAAGAAATTAAACTTAATTATCCAAATAAATTCATAATAAAAATCCTAAACCCTAATATCACTTTTAAATGCAAAAAACAATTACATACATAAAATTATCAAATTTGTACAAATTTAGTAATAACAACTATTTTAAACATAAATCCAAAATCCAATTTCACAAAAAATAAATTAATTCATATTAATAAATAAAATTCATAAAAAGATTAACAAGCAACAATAACGAAATAATTACACTTAATAAATAATACACAAAAAAATTTTAAATAACTAAAAACTTACCGAAAATTTAAAATGCAGCTTTATTCTACCATTTTCCACTCCAAATCTTTAATAACCTTCGTACTCCAAATGAAGACTCGCAGAACTATAAATTTCGAAATAAAATACAAAATTATTAGAAGAAAATAACCAAAGTATAATAAGAAATAAAAAAAATCAAAGGAAGAAAAAAAACAACTTACCGAGCGGCGACGGCGACGGAGAAAAATAGAAAAATTGAAGCAGAGGGGCTGAAAAAAAAAGATGAAGAAAAAATGAGGCAGAAAAAAATATAGGAAGAGTAATGAGGTGGAGAGGCTGGAAAAAAAAATAGAGGATGAAGAATGAGGGGGAAGAGGCTGAAAAAAATTGAGGAAGGAGCTAAAGAGGAATGAGGCTGAAAAAAATAGAGAGAAGAAGAAATAGGGGAGATGGGGTTGAAAAACATAGAGAGAAGAAGAAATAGGGGGGAAGAAATAAGGAAGAAGAAGAAAAGGGGAAGGGGGCGGCTGCGGCTGAAGCGCTAGGGTTTATAACGTGATAACGCACAATCACTGTGCGTTATCAGCTTAATAACGCATAACGGCTGTGTGTTATCAAGGATGATAACGCACAATCACCGTGCGTTATCGCCACATTAGTGCCAAATTAGCGCCACGCCAATTTTGTACGCAATTAGCACGGCTTAAGCTGCGTGATTACGAATAACGCATACTCATTGTGCGTTATCTAATGCGTTAGGCCTGTGCAGGAAAAAAATTAGGCATTTTTAGTGCATGATTCTATTTTCTAAGTCCATATAAAAAAAAAACCAAGCAGAACTGCTCAACTTTTCTTTCACCGACATTGTTTGATCGGAGTAGCTGGAAGCGATTGTGGAAGTTTGATAGCCCCTTCGGTTTTCGTTGCTTTTGTGGCAGGTCCGGTGGAGAAGCCTTAAAACACGCTCATCCTTAGCTGGCCAAGGACTAGCAGTTGTCCCCTGCTGCTATGCATGTGTTGGACTTTTGGAAGGGGATTACACACAGTAAGGGATTGCATTATAGCTATAGTAATTTTGAAGGTTTTTTGCCGCCAAACAGACTGACAGACATTCTTCTTGGAAGAGGGATGTAGTTCGATAGATTGATTAAAACTTGTCTCAAACTTGAACACCAGAATTCGCTCTAATTCATTGGACCCTACGTTTCGATTTATATGTTATTGGAAATGGTGATGGAGGAATCAAGCCTTTTTTCATACGATTCAACTCCCATTTCAGTTCCTTTCCAGATAAGTCATATTAGAAAGTATATCCTAGATTATTTAGCTGCAAAAACAAGTTTAACTTTGCCTTGTACATAACCTTTATAATCACTTCATTTGATATTAATATAGTTCACACAGTACACCAAATAATTTGCAATATTATAACTTGGCTTAAATAACCTCATTATCTTTGATCAGTACTCAAATATTTTAGTTATTCCAGTAATAATATCATTGAATTACCAAAAAGAAAACAAAACAAAACAAAAACTTAATTAAAATCCAAACACACATTTCGCATGCTTGCTTTTTTTTTTTTGCTTTTTATTTATTATTTTATGTTTTTTTGTCTAGAAGGGCATGTTTGCATTAGGCCTTCAACAATTAACATCGGTTACCTTTAAAAGACCATTTCCATAACTTTTGCAGTTTTTCCCCCATTTTTCTTGAAGAGCACGTTTTAGAGACAGAAGCCCCCTTTTTTCTTGCATAAAGATTCTAGTTTTGTTAAAAATGTTTTTGCTGAGGCTGACCCTTTCTAAAAGTTCCTAATGGAAAGTACAAAACTAGTGCACTACAAAACCAGCTTCACTTTCCTCATCAAAAAGAACAAAAGTAAAAAAGAGAGCAACAGCAGCACAATGTCCAGAATAAACGGGAAAGACAAAGCAAAAAAAAAAAACTAGAATGAAGGCTGGCTGCCCAAACCAAGCCAGCCTTGTTTGAATGAAGATTTCTCTTCCCCAATATACCCCTTCTAATTTCCTGATGATTTTCTTCTATGGTGTTGTTCTGTTAGAAGCCAAAAAAAATCCCAAAGGGTCAGTAGTTCTTGTCATTCATTAGTTTTGCACTTCAAAGCCCTAGCAAGATGTAGTAGACCAAGGTGATTGGTAAAGCTATTAACATCCCAAAAATAACCCTGCAAAGAACATTTCAAGAAATCCATTGTCAGTGCACCTCAATTAAGGAGAGATTATTGAATTGATGTTCCAAGTAGTTAATGAAGTAAAGACTGACCCGGTGCTGAGTATATCCGGATGAACATTGTATTCCTTGGCAAAGACAAATGGAACGATTCCTTGCGGAAGGGCAGCCTGCAAATGTGAGTGCAAGAATGAATCATGAATTCGAGAAACAAACTTAAAATGCGCAAAATGGATACTAGTAGCGAACTTTTTGTTTTTTCTTTATCAAGATTTTACCTGAACAATGGCAATGTGCAATAGCGTCCCCCGGAGTCCAACTGCGATTGAGGCAGCAGCCATAACAGCAGGTCCGGTTAGGAAACGAACGCCCATAGAGAAAGCAGCAATAGACTTTCCACAAGCAATAATTCTAGGCTGCAAGGCCATAAACAAACCTGCAATTCCATTGTAGAACATGAAGATGCTGCTGATGAAAGCATAATGCAAAAATTTTAAGCTAAAACACATACCAAGACTAAACATGGCCATCCCAAGTCCAGCATCAGATAGAATGGAAATTGATTTAGCAACAATGGCAGGCATTTGAACTCCCCACCTTCAAGATAAGGGCAAAATATTGTAATTCCATTCGAAACGAAAAAGTCGTATCGAAATTCCAGTGATCTACTATTAGAGCATATACCTGTATGAGACCAAGGACCAAGTTAGGCCAAAGAGACTGGAATAAGTGTTGGGGTTCCTAATTAACTTCCTCCAAACCATAATCAAAATTAGCCTGGTCATGACACTAGCAGGAGGCATAGCGGTTGGCTTGGTCTCAGCAGTGGCCTTTGGATGGAGCTCAGCGGTGGAGCTTGAGCCGAGCTTTGATAATGTCGGCCCTTCTTGATCGTTCCCATTCACACCTGGTCTATTTCCGAAGCTAAACTCATCTCTACCAAAATCATCATAATCTACGCCAAATAAAAAAACAAAATCATGATCTGTACAAAATTGGGACAAAAAATAACAGCCACTGTTCCAACATTTTGAATTTATGTGCAAGTTCTAACAAGAAATGGGATTAGTGTGGACTGTGGAAGCATGTTTCTAGAGAAGACAAATGAAGGGTTTCAGGGGCTATGCAATGTAAAGTAACAGTAAGAATAGGAAGTCCCATACTAAAAGGGAATTCTCTGGGAAAGAGACATACAAGCCCAACCCCACACTTGAACCACAAGCTAATAAAAGAAACTGAAACCCCAAAAAAAACAGAATTTAACAAAGACAAATGAAGTTACATCAGATAGCAGAAAAATCCAAAACATTTTATTGGGATCAAACAATCAATCTCATAAACAAAACAAAGATAGTCAAAAAAAAAAAAAAAATCCCATTTTTGAAACAGTAGTATTGAGAAGAACAGATGTGAAACTGCAAACCTTTTGGATGAGCTCCAACCCCAAGTTCATTTCCATAGTCAGCTCCTCCCCTGAAAACATGAAGCCCTCCTTCAGAAACAGGTGAAGCACTTGAACTCCAAACAAACATGTGAAGATCTTTGCCACTCTCAGTAGTACCATTAGCCTTCTTTTTGGCTCCGGGGCCGGTCACCGGCGAAAATATTCCAGCACTAGTTGGTGCAGGGTACCCTGCATTGCCCTGTCCATAAACCCCATTAGCCCTGGAGACAGTCCCAAATCCACCAATTCCATTCTCATCATCAAAACCCAAATTCCCAAAATTCGATTGCCTTGGACTGACACTGCTATTTTTACAATTGACCATTGAGTAAAAATCAGTATGATTAAAACTTGAGCCTCTAGGAGTTGGGTTTCTTGATGACTGAAGGGAGTAAATCTCAGCATTAGTCAAGTTTGATGGTCTAGGAGTCATGGAAACACCAGAATTAGGACCATGAGATCTCCTACTGAAAATTTCAGACCTAGAACTAGCAGACTTTCTAACTTTAACATGAAGTTTCCCATCTTCACCAACTTCAGCCTCTGTTTGTAACGGCTCTTTTCCATCTAAAGAAATGATATCAGAATCAACTTTGAATGAGATAATAGACCCTGCAGTATCTGGAAACTGCTCAGCAATTAGCATTCTAGCTCCTCTGTACTCAAACAAGAACAGCATCAATGTGTACCAAATGATGCACTGAAGGACAACAATCTGAACCATTAGACTACCTGAGAACTCACCATACATGCCCTTCAACAGGGGAATGCCCATAACAAGAGTATTAGGGAGTGTAGAGAGAGAAAACAGAGTTATGGACCATTCTAGGGATCCTCTTGAACTGGTCCTTGACCAAATGGCTAAAACAACAAGGACAATGATTTTCTGAAGACTGTCAGCTGCTATGAACTTGTAGTTCATAGCATAGGGATTGTTTGTGGATATGAAGTGAAAAGAAAGCAGGGGAACAGCAAAAAGAGCCACAAATCTGTTGATCCCAGAACACTGGTCTGGAGTGAAGATTTTCCACCATTTTACAGAACCATAGGCTAAGATCATGGCAACATACAGCGGAACAACAGCAGTAAGAACATGATAAAGGTCTGTGATACTAATCATCTTTCAGTGGTTCCTTCTGATGAAGCCCTTTTTCCCTCTCAAATGGCCTTTTACCTTCTCGAGTAACAAAGAAGACACAATGAGACACAAAACCCAGATGCGGATTTTGAAGAAGATGCAAACTTAGCTAATAAAGAACCCAGAAAATATTTTTCAAGAAAAGGTACAAATATTCCAAGTTCTTGCTAGCTTGCGCATTAATTTCAAGAAAGTGAACACGAAAGACGGCTCCCAGCAGCGCTAATTTATGGAGCTGGAATAGACTAACAAGCTGTGAAAAGGCCTATTTGCATGGTGATATGATGATGGAGATAGAGAAAAGAGGGAGAGAGAAGGGCTATTGATGGAACAGCCAGAAAATCAATGGCTTTTAAGGTGATTTTCTGGCAAAATATTGGGGGAAGAGGATAGAAGAGAGGTTGGGGGGGGGGGGGGTGTCTCAGGGGGTGGCCATAGAGGTGTGACAGAAGTGATGTGCAAGAAAATATTTATGGGAAATAAATGGCAGACAAAGAAATAAAAGCAGAGACCTTTTGTGAAGCTTTTCTATAGTCTTTTGATGATGGAAAGAGAAACCCTCCTATTACAATCTAGCAGTAGCAGACCATTACTGTACCATGTGTGCATAATATGCGTAAATAAGGAGACGGATAAAATACGAGTAAAAATTTTTTTAAAAAATCATTTCCTTTCAAATTGCTTCTCTCTATACCCAACTATTCTCTCCTTTTTCTTAAGAAGAAATTTAAGTATTCAAAAATTTTAAATACAGATATACATTTATTGAAATGTAAAAAAAAATTATTACATTGTTCTATATTTATTGTTTTATAATTTTATTGATTTAAAAATTAAAAAAATACCACGAATCAAATTTGGGAGAGAATACAATTTTTGGATGGTCAGGTGACCGAAATTCTTCCATAATTTCGGTTCTCCTTGTCGAAATTATAGGAAAATTTCGGCCACTTAAAACAAAATTCTACCCAAATTTCGGGAGGGCCTCCTCCAAGTTCAAGTGTGATTTTTTTTCAATTTTTTTTCAATTATTTATGTTATATATTAAATGTTTTAATTAATTTTACATAATTATGTAAGTATTTTAATTAATTTTAATAGTTGTTTGTGTTAATCATGTTTATGTTCATGTTTAATGTTCTAATTGCTTAAATTTAATAATGTAATAATGTCTTGTTTAAAATGTTTTATGAATTGATTAATTTTAAAATGTCCATAATTATTATTATTAGTGTTCCTTTTATTTAGTTATAGCTTTTGTTATAATCCTTAAAATTGGAATAATTAAAAATTAAGTAATACCAAAACAATAATTTACTAAATAATATATTTAGAAAGTAATAGTACTAATGGTTCCGCAAGAATATATTAAGGAAAATGTTATTGAAGGATAGTAATAGTTCTTAGGGTTTAGGGTTTAAGTTGGAAAACTTATAATTAATAATTACATAATAAATATTAAATTAAATATTTTAAAAATAAAGTGAATACTAAAAAAAATAAATAACTTTTAATTATGAAGGTCTATAAATAAGAATTTAATAAGAATAATAATTATTAATAATAAAATTAATATGTAAACCATAAGATATGAATAATTTTTTAATTAGAAAAAGAAAAATTAATTATTTATGTTTTTTTTTTTAAAATTAAATGGTTTAGATGGACCCGAACTAGACACGCCGGAGAGATACAGGTTTAGGGCCAGTTACATATACAAGCAGCCGTACTCAAGGTTGTACCATTACGCTTCATCTTGGGCACCCAGGGGCCAACATAGCACTTCAGATATACCCACCACTCCTGACGTTCCTGGCGCTGGTATATTTCATGATACCGGTGTGCCTCTGTCTTCTATGTCTTGTCCTACACCTATTTGGATGTGTATGCCTGTTCATACATCACATGAGTCGTATATCCCGATACCATATCCATCACGTGATTCTGCATCTATCTGGCTTCCTTTATTATTTCCTAGATCATTTTCTTATGATCCGTATGCATCCCGTTTATCTAGTCACCCTCCTGTGTCCGAACCGCATAGCCGTTTCAAGGACACCCCTGCATAGCATAGATACATTGGTGATCAACATTTTGTTCCACCCATAGATACATCCTTTTTTGAAGATCTGATGACAAGACACCCGGCAAATTTGACATACTGCCATAAAAAAATATATAGGCACGGGGGTCCCTTTATATTCAGGCGTGATGGGGGGCATTGTTGATGATGAAGGTGGAGATAATATCATTATGTTAGAGGAGACTACTGTAGGTTCCCAAAGGACGACAGATATTCAAATGGAGGAGGAGAGAGATGATGTGAGACAGGAGGTGTGAGATACGGCTACTGATTCGTATGATGATAACTTTGATGATGATACGACTGATGAGCTTCCCTAGTCGGCATCGGGCCATATGGCCGAGCTGCGTAAGGGGAAATCTTTTATAGGTAGTGTTAAGAACATTGTAAAAAAATTCACGGGGTCCCAGACAAAGGCGACAAGTAGGGCTACACAGGCGAATAGATGTCCCGATCTTGAACCGGCTGAGACTTCATCTCCGGTACAGAAGAAGAAGGTAAAACAGCAGGATATGAGTAGGCAACTGCAGGAATCCGCCGAGGGAGGTCCCTGGATTTTGGATTTGATTCCTTCGTACACCGGGCATGTCGTTGCATCTATCTAGCGCGGGCAGGTACACTTTATCTTATTCCTATAAATAAATATTTTTTGTAGTAAATATTTTTTTTTGTTCTAACTGTAATGTTTTTTCTTTATTTATTTATTTTTTTTGTATACACAGAAATGTGGTTTACTGAAGATTCGTTCGCGCCACTAGACACTGACCTCGTAGACACCTACTCGGGCAAAGGTTAGAGAGATTGCAGAGGCATTTGGACTAGTCCATATGCAATCCTGTATGTTCCAGCATCCCACTGCACTATTGTCTACTTTTGTCGAAAAGTGGCAGCCGGACACGACAGTTTTCACATACCATTTGGTGAGATGACTATCACACTTCATGGCGTGGAGCTGATACTTGGCCTACCTGCTTATGGTACACCTATCGACACCGAGCACACACGTGAACAGTTATTGGGCATCGTCAATAGTGACTTTGATGTGTCATACACTGGGACGAGCGGTGATAGTTTCTAGCATAGTGGCATTGGACAGCAGGATTCATACATGCTTGTGAGGATGTGCGTAGTCACCTTGAGGATGGGTTGAGGGCATCCTGCTATGTGCTTTCTAGTGTGGGAAATTTTCCCTGGACAGAAAAGAGTAGGATATATATAATGAATTACAAGTTGTGGCCATTAATTAAGAATCTTATACGGTGCGAGAAGATGGCATGGGGTGCTACGACTTTGGCGTACTTGTATCGAAACCTCGGGGTAGCATCACGGGCTTATTCGAAGTAGTTAGCTGGGTGTTAGTCATTATTAGAGGTATGTCGTGATTCTGTTTTTTTATTGTTAATTTTTTTATATAATATTTATTGTTTAATAGATAATATATTTATGTCATAAACCCTCATAAATTTCCAATAATTATATTATAGGCATGGATATACATGTACTTTCTCATATTTGCCCAGGCAATGAGACCCGATTCGCACCAGCACCGATCTTATATCCAGTAGTTCAAGTTGTTGCAGATGAAGAATTGTAGTGAGTTGATAGATTATCGGATGAGGCTGGATATGATGTCTTCAGATGAGGTACGTTGGACACCGTATAGCCAAAAGGAGATAGATAACATATGGATTTCTTCGCGGCATGGGGTTATTTCATATTTTGACTGTGTCGAGGTTATGCTCCGGAAAGATGTCTACGGCAGTTCGGTCGGCTGCAGTGTATCCTTGAACCGCCAATTAAGGCGGTTGAGGAACACAAGTCTGCTAATTCTCTTAAGTATGTGGTGAAGGGCACTTTCTATTGTGCATTATGGATTGTTGCATTAAACTAATAATAATATAAAAATAACTAACATATCAATATAATAACAACTAAACCTATTATTAACAACTAAACAAAAATAATAACGAAAAATAACTAAAATAATAACATAATAAGTTATAAGAACTCAATTTTTTATGTAGCCAAAGAGGAAAATTATAAATGTAATTAAATATGCAAATATTCATAGAATAGATACTAAAATAAAATAATATATCCATACCAAACCATCAATATATTTCAAATAATAGAGAAATATTAACTAGTAAATAATAAGGAAATAGGAAACTCACTTGCTTGTTTTGTATGTTGTGTCCAATACAAGTACATATGGACATGTCCTCAACATTTGAATAGATACCGGATGTGCAATAATACTATCACTAAGAACATTGCTCTTATTATGATTTCTATAGTAACAAGAATAATTTTGAATGACAAATAAATGCAATACTTCCTTTATAGTATTGCGTCCCTGCATCCTCTTTTTCTTCATCTTCACACGAGCATTACATATAGTTTATGCATTGAAACAAAAAACATAAAAGTATAATAACTATGAAAACTTTATCAAATTATTAAAATAAATGACATAAAATTAGTTAAAGTTGAACTGTAGTATCATAACTCACAGCACAATCGGTACTTTTCCTGCAAAGACTATCCAATATATTTTTCGGCTGCATATGACACTTTGAGAATTCCTCGACCATATTTAACTTATCATCTGTCAATCCTACTGCCTGGGTGTGCCCGTGAGGATAGACACATATTTTATGATTGCGTCTTCCATCTTGGATAGTTAATTTCCAAATTGTGTCGAAACCGATTGTTCACCTTTTAAGAGAAAAGGAAAATTACACTTCTTCGTAACATACAAACCTCTCCTTTTTATAGGAACTTCATCGTCCGTGGGCTTATACACCTTCGTTTTTCTTTTATCTCCCTATTCACGATCAATAGTTACATACGATCGATGATCAATCAATATTTTTGAATTATAGGGAGTCACAACTAAATATGTGTTCACGCTTCTTGCAATTTTTCTTGCCCATTCAAGTAAATTATCTTTCGATTTAAAATGCTCATCTGTTTTATACAAATATGTGATCAATATAATTAGGCTCATCTAAAAATTCTTCAAAGGAATCCGAATCTCCCTGATATAACAATTTATAAAATTAATTTTACTGTAACAATTTAATAAAAATAAATAAACAAGAACAAATACACATAATGGTTTCAACAAAATAAATAAAAAACAAATATTATATTCATATTAATAATTTTAAAAAAATAAAAACAACAAATTCATAATAAACAAAATAATTACAAGTCATATTCAAATTAAATATAAACATTCATAATTTAAAAATATTAACAAAATAACAAGACATATTCATATAGTTTAAAAAATAACAAAACAACATAGTCATACAATAAAAATGGGATAACAAAATAACATATTCATTATTAAAAAAAATAACAAAATAATATATTCATAAATTAAAAAATAAACAGCTAATATGTTCATATTGATAATTTTTAAAGAATTAAAACAACAAATTAATAACTAAAAAAATTCCTGCACAGTATTTCGGCCAGCTGGATTGAAATTCCCCAAGAATTTCAGCTGGTTAGACCGAAATTCTTGAGAAATTTCGGCTAGATGAGCTGTATACTATGATGGAATTTTTTTTAAAAAAGTTTACCTCCAAATCGATGTTTTCTTCGACGGAATTTTCAAAACCATCTATGTTTTACATAAATTTATTAGAAACTAGAAGAAAACTTTGAATTTCTTCAAGAAAATTGTAGAGAGAAGGGAGGGAGATTTAGGGTAGAGAGAGAAAGTGAGGGAGGGTAATGTTGATTTTTTTGAATTTTTCGCGCGTATCTTTTATATTTCTGCATGTATTTTTTCAGTGCCCTAAATAGGTGCTATAATTTAAAAGATACGTGAAAAAAATTAAAGAGAAAATCACTGGAAATATTTATAAATAATTTATATTTTTTAATTTTATTTATAAATAATTATTCGTTAATTTCTACTCAAATAAAATTTTACTCTTTTTTTTCATCCATAAGTAATTTTTAATTTAATTTCTACCCAAATACTAATTTTGAGTTGCTAATAATACACAATTAACAAAAAAAACTAGAAATTATAATTTGGTATTATAAACAAATCAAGAATTGTCTTTGTGTAGGAATTAAATAAACAATTGTTTATGGGTAAAAAAGAAAAGTAAAATTTTATTTGGATAAAAAATAAACAAATAATTATTTATAGGTAAAAAGAAAAAATTGTATATTATTTATGTATATTTTTGTGATTTTCTCAAACTTAATTTTCTTTTTTTAACTCTCTCTCTCTCTCTCTCTCTCTCTCTCTCTCTCTCTCTCTCTCTCTCTCTCTCTCTCTCTCTCTCTCTCTCTCTCTAAGAACTTCAAATTCAGATTTGCTCAAATTCAATTGTTAAAAATAAAAGAAATTGATACATCGTTCTATACTATTTTATTTACAATTTTAATTGGTATAAAAATAGAAAATACGCAACGAATCGATAAATATGAAAATACAATTTAAAAGAGTTTCGGCTTCAAGATTTTCGGCTCCAAGGACAAAACCAAAAAATCTTGAAGAATTTCGCCTCCTTGGGCAAAAAATCTTCAAAATTTTCGACTCCTACCCTCAAAATTCAAATGTTGTGTTTTTTTTAAATTAACAAAATAATTTATTCATCAACTAAACTTTTTAAAAATCAGGTAGGGTGACTTTCGGCTAGGTGTGCTAAAAACTTTCAACTAGTGGAGCCGGAAATCTGCTCACCTGGACAAAAGTCACCTTACCCAATTTTTTCAATATTTTATGTTATTTTTACCTAAAAATCGATGTTTTCTTCAACAAAATCTACAAAATTATCCATGTTATACTTAAAATTCTTCAAAACTTGAAGAAATCAAGAATTTTTTAGAGAGAAGTGAGAAAAAAAATGAAGAGAGAGAAAGTGAAAGAGGGATACGAGATTTTTTGAAAAATTTTCACACGTAATTTTAGATTCCTATGCGTATTTTATTAGTCCCCAAACTTTATTTGGAGAGAGAAAACTAATGTAGGCTCTACTCACAAATTATATCATACACCCGTGTGTACCGTGCAAGGTACACTTTTAGTGAAACTACGTCATTTTAGTCAGAATAAAAATTTGATACAAATTATTGGAGTTTTTTAAGTGACTTTTTTAATTGCCTCTCTATTGTTCTCTCATATCCAATGCCCCGACATCTCCTTCTTTTTCCTTTCTTCGTTCTTTCTCTTCTCTCCATCAATATTCTCTAGAAAGCTCTAATGAAATCACTATCACCTCTCTCTCTCTCTCTCTCTCTCTCTCTCTCTCTCTCTCTCTCTCTCTCTCTCTTTTTTTTTAAAGAACGATTTTCATAGGTGCAGCAGCGATGTTCCAATGGTGGCACTAAGTTCTAATGGCAGTAACCATTCAGTTTTCATCTTGTTTCATTGGTGGTACCAATTGTTTACTTATATATCTACGTTTTTTTGTATACTTTTGACTGAATTGTATAAAGTATATCTATGAAGGAATGTGGAAAAGTCATTATTGAAGAAGATGAGGAGGAAGAATCAGGTTTTCCTTTGTAATTGATGTTTTCTTGATCGTTTAAGTTATATGTTATCAGAGTTTCATATTTCAATTGTCTAGGTTCCATGTTTCTATAACTATAGTTTAATGATTATATAAGTAATAATAAAAAGAATCGTTATGGGAGGGGATGAAGAGGAAGAATCGCAATTGGAGGGGATGAAGAAGAGGAATTATTTTTTCCTATGTAATTGATTTTTTTTTTCTGGTTAATAAAGTTATACATTCTCAAAGTTCCATGAGATGTTTTATAATTTTACGTGGAACATGCATTTTATTTACATGAAACATTAAAAAATAACGCATAAAACATCAATAATATTTCCATAGAACCCTAATACAAAACCCACGAAACATGCAATATAACCTTGTGAAACCTTAACGCAGAACCCACATGGAGCATCGATGCTATTTTAATAGAACTCTAACACAAATTTCATAAAACTTGAATAATATTCCCATAGAACATGAATCCTATTTCCATGGGAGACTAACACAAAAACCACGGAATCTCAGCAACATTAACACAACTCATGAATCTTACAAAGAACCATGGAATATCAATATTATTACTATAGAACATATAATCCATGAAATATCAATACTATTTTTATGGATATATAACTCATGAAACATCAATAGTATTTCGATAGAACCCGAACACAAATACCATGGAATCCTAGCAACATTAACATATTAGTTCATGAACCTCACCAAAAATCCATTAAACATCAATATTATCTTTATGGAACACATAACCCTTGAAACATCAATAATATTTTTATGGCACATATAATCCATGGAACATCGATAGTATTTCAATAGAACCCAAACACCCGAACAAAAATCTTCGTGTGCAAGTGGTAATAAAATACAGAGTGCACCTTGCAAGATACACAAGGGTATATGATATAAGATTAGGCTCTACTTAGAATTACTATTTTTTGCTGAGCTTTACTTAATTTTTTACTCTGACTTCACTTTTTCTTTTACAAATAATTTAATGAGAAATTAGGTATAAATGTCCTTAAACATTTTATACTTTTATTTTTATACCCTAAATAATTTATTTTTTATGCCCTCAAACATTTTGATTTATATATTGTTATAATTATGATGAAGGATGGAGAATCTAGTGGCGTTGAGCATGACCCATGGTAAGTCCATTTTATACTTATTTTTACATTGTTTATCTTTCGGTTTCCGAAATATTTTGTGAATAAATTGGACCACCATTTACTCTCAAATTCTTTTTTTATTGTTTTAGATACATCCTGTGGGATTTTGGAGTTAAAAAAATCAAATGATCGATTTCATTATAGTAATTGGGATTGAGAGTAGCTAGGTTATTTTGTATTTGAATGGGGTTGAACCCTAGATAACTTTGGTTTCATTTTTTTGTGGATTTTATGGATTAAATTATTGAATTACAAGTTGATTGTTGTTTAATTGCCTTGATTGTGTTATCAATTTTACGTGTGATTTGTACTTTCACATAGATTGTTTAGAATTAAGAAAGGAAGAACATTCTTCGCATTATTTGAACATTAGCAATTGGTAATTGATTAGAGATAATAATTACAGTTTCTAGTTCCATTAGAGCAATCTAATTCACCCCGACACCTTTAATAGTTCATAATTGAGTTAGGGAGACAAGAGGTTCTTCTCTAATCAATTAGGAGAATAGTGTGCTTTTGCCTAGAGATAGGGTTACTTCTAATAATTGAGGGTGACCCAATCAATAGTTCAATGATTTTCCAATGTTTTCCAAGGAATTAGCTAAAAGAAACTAGAAGGGTTCTTCCATTTAAGCACACCTTAATGAAATTTGCCTAAATTGACGTATAGATTTGATTGAATCATTATTTTAGATTTTTCATATAATTTTACAGCTTCTATATAGTTTCAAACTCTTTTCAAAGCTTATTTATTTGATTAAACGATAGGATTAACGATTACTAGTGCTTGGTTGTCTCGAAAGATCGATATCCAGGGACTTTTCTAGGTATACTTGAACGACAGGTACACTTGCATAAAGTGATAGTTTCTAGTTATAGAACCCACAGCAACAAATTTTTGGCATCATTGCCGAAAACGACAATATTAGGAAAGCTTGGATTTTACTCTTTAATCGTTTTTCTTTAATTATTTGCTTGTTTCTGGTTCATTTGTTTTTCTTTAATTATTTACTTGTTTCTGGTTCATTTGTTTTTCTTTAATTGTTTATGTATGGAAGTCTTATTTGGTTTTCTTGAGTCTTTTTGTCTCTTTATCTTAGAGTCTTTGTTTCATTTTCATCACATTTTAGAGTCTTACATTTTATTATGTTGGTTTTTAAGTTTTTTGTTATGCTAGTGTCTTTTTGTTTGCTTTATTTTTGTTTTTTTTAACTTTTTTCTAATTTATTTGCCTTGTTACTTTGTGTTTTGGGTGGGAAGGAGAGTTTTAAAATGAATTATTTTGTTTTGGATGAGAATTATACTTTTTATGCATGCCACAATTGGAGATCTCTATTGAAAGAGGCTATAACTGAAACTTCCTGGGACTTTCCTCTAACATCCTCCTATTGAAGTGCCAAGGAATTATTTCTCTTCAACAACTCAAGCTACTTCATGATTAGGAAAAAAAGAAAAAAAAAAAGCTCAAGCTACTTCATCATCTCCAAATGATTCTTGAAGAAAAAGGACTAAGTTTTCCTATCTTTTTTTCTTAGTCTTTTGAGTTCCTTGAAATTAGTTGTTTAAAATTGCTTCGTTGTTGGGTGTTCTTGCTTCTTGTTGTTTATTTTGTTGGAAGTTTATTTTTCCTTCTTACACATTGCACACACGGGTGAAACACATTGCACACACGAGCTTGATGACTGTTGAAATTTGTTTCCTCTTCTGCAACACGTTGTCCTATTCATTGGTTTTGATTTTGATTCTCTTTTTTGTTTTCTTGTTTTTCCTTTATATAATTGTTTAGCTTTGTCTTTAGGCAGTTTCAAGTAATTATTAGCGGTACTGATTTTCGTTCCTCGATACTGTGTTTATTTTGTTGTTTTACTCTTTCTTTGAGTCTTGTTTCCATATATAGTTTTGTTGGCAATGTTTGTTGGTCTATGCTTAGTGGAGAAAGGAGGAGAAGCTTTTATTCGTGGCGTTCATGTTGAGATTTTTTTTGTTGTTTAGTTGTTCTTTTTGCTTTGGTTTAACCCCCCACATTGAGGACAATATGGTTTAAAGTGTGAGGGAAGGGGGGAGGGGGGTTTAGTTTAGTTTTCTTATCTTGGTTACTTGAGTTTTGTTTTAGATAAAAACCAAAAAATATTACAAATTTGAAAAATTACGAAAAGATTTTTTTTTTCTTTTCAGCTTTTTAGTTTCTTTTGTTAGTTTTTACTTAAGTTAAAAATTCAAAAAAATCAAATATTTTATAAAAACACTCCAATAAAAATAGTTTATTTTGTGTCCTTAGTTGTGTTTTTCCTTTTGTTTAAACTTTAAAAACCCAAAAATATTTTGTGTTTTATTTTGTAGTTTTCTCTTTAATTTTTATAAAGACAAAAATCCAAAAAGATTTTTCGTTTTCAAAGCTGCTATATGCAAGCTTGAATAGATTTTGTTTTTGTGATATGAAACTTTGATGAGCTTGTTGCTCAACCTAAACAAGATACCTTGCACTTGTTTGAACTTTTATGGATTGAGGGTTTATAGGCACATACGAATGTCTTGTTAGTAAATAAAAGCTTTGTGAATCTTAGGACATTAGCTTGATGACTTACTTTATGCATGCCCTAAGATTTACATTTTCACGCCTTGAGGCGATATTGTGTCTAGTTTAGGTTGACCTTGAAGATGATGGTCATAGTTCTTTTTTGACCTGTATGATCCTTTCTTACATACTATTAAACGTACCTTTTTTTTACCCTAAATTGTATGAGGGTTTCAACCTTTCTCTTCTTTGTTTTAAACTTACACGGAATATTTAAACCCTCTATTGCGAGAGCTAATGGATATATACATTTAAGTGCCTTTTGAGTGAGGTATATAGATAAGTGTTGGGAAAGAGCGAAGAGGAGTGATATAATTAAAGGGGTATTTTGGGAATGTTTTGAGGAAGAAATCCAATGAGGGCTTGGAGTAAGTGACTAAATTCTATGTGTTGAGCAAAGCTTGTAATTTCTCAATCTTGTATTGCTAGAAAAAAAAGAAAAATGAGGAAGAGAAAGAAAAATGAAGTGAGAAAAAAAAAAGAGAAAAAGAGGCTATTAAAAAAAAAAAAAAAAAAAAGAAAAGTGAAGTGTTTAAAATATCTTGTTTGGTCTCTTCCTTGGAAAAAATTGTGATACACTTCTTTTTCTTGCATATAGCACTTTCTTATACTTCATTTGTGATTGAGAATAGTGGAAAGTGTTAGGTGGGTTGGGTTTTGTTGAAAGTTGTGGAACAAATGAAAAGTCAAGAGTTCTGGGGGTAAAGGGTAGAAAAGAATGAAAAATGACTCGAATGTTTTAAATTAGACATCGATATTGTTTTCCTTTCAGTTGCATTAACTCTCTTTTCTTTTCTTTTTTTTCCCTTCCCTTTTGTTTGGAACCTATTTGTGTCTCGAGCCTAACATTACTAGCTTGAAAGTCTTACCTAATCTGAGGATGACCTTAGTTAGATCGATTATAGTTAAGAGTTTGTGGAAATCTTGAGTTTATGGGCATTACAAATAAAGTGAATCATCTTGTTAATAACTTGACATTATCTTGGTATTTGTTGAAGCTTGATATAAGTAGTCATACACACACACACACACACACATATACTGTTGATTCATAATTGTTTACACGAGATGTTCCGTGGAGCTCTTAAACTTAGTAACTTGTTCTTTAATAATTTTTGTGTGACATTTGGTGATTTTTGTGGAGCTCTTCTTTAAAGTCATTTTTCTTTCAAAGTTTATAAAATTTATGGTTTCTTTTGTTTGTTTTGTGGTTTTGGAACTTTTATCATTTGTAGAAGAGTTTATGTTTTAGCTTATCTGTTGTTTGTCTAAGTTGTTGTTTTGGATTTTTTGTTGCTTGAGGGATGTTTTTACATTGTTTGTCTTTCATTTTTTGAAATATTTTGTGAATAAATTGGATCATTTACCCTCAAATTCTTATCTTATTGTAATAGGTACATCCCGTGGGAGTTTGGAGTTAAGAATTTCAAAATGGGAACCTACATAGCAAGAACGAACGAAAAAAGAGAAGAAATGCAAAGTTGCCCAAAATACTCTTCCCATGGCCAAATAAAGCTCTTTTCAGTGATTTTTTCACCTCTTTAATGACCTTAATTTAAGAAGTTTCCCTCTTAAATATTATAAAGGAATTCATAACGTTTTCATAAAGCTTTGTCTTAATCGGAGGTTCATTCAGTCATCCAAAGGGTAGTGCAAAAACTAGCTCTTTCACATAATATTCCAACTTACACCTTTTGGTAAAATGATCATATCTCGAGCTATACAACTCCAATGTATCTGATTCAGATCATTTAGAAAGCTAAGAGTGTTATCTACAAATCTTATGTACACATGAAACATTAGTTGTACATTAAAGTTCTCTAAAAACTCAAAAATTGAAATAGAGCAACTTCCTCGGCAGAGCAAGTTATTAACCCTAGCCAGGCAAGTCCAGAAACACTCAAAATCCTTGCAACCAATAGCTACCCTGGCCTTATAAGCTATGGCTATCCCGGCAGGGGTAGTCACGCAGCAACACTCTTGTTTTATTTTTTTTACCTCTTTAAATAAAGTTTTTCTTGATTTTTCTAGGCATCCTGACCTAGGGTTCTTATAAAGTGACTTTTCCTTTCACAAGTCAAAGATTAGATCAAGGTTTTTGAAAGAGATTCGATGAGTTCAATCGGTGTAAATTTTAAAGATGATAAACGACGATTCGAGAGGGTCGTTTGGACTAGCTTCGGAATAGTGAAGACTCTTCAATAACCTACTTAGCTTTCTTACTCTCTTTTACTTATGGTTTCATTGATTTCATATTAGTGATTTGGATTATGAGTAGCTAGGTTTATTTTTTGTTTGAATGGGGTTGAACCCTAGATAACTTTGACTTGATTTTTTTAATGGATTTTATGCATTAAATTGTTTAATTGCAAGTTGATTGGTGTTTAATTGCTTTGGTTATGTTATCAATTTTATGCATAATTGGCACTTTCACATAGATTGTTTGGAATTGATAAAGGAAGAAAATTCTAGGGTATTATTTGAACATTAGAAATTGGTAATTGATTAGGGATAATAATTATGGTTTCTAGGTCCATTAGAGCAATCTAATTCACTCAGACACCTTTAATCCCCCATAATTGAGTTAGGGAGAGAAGAGATCCTTTACTAATCAATTAGGGGAATAGTGGGTTTTCGCCTAGAGATATGGTTAATTCTAACAATTGAGTGAGACCCAATTAACAATTCAATGTTTTTCCAACGTTTTCCAAGGAATTAGCTAAAGAAAACTAGAAAGATTTTTCCATTTAAGCATACCTTCAAGAAATTTATCTAAATCGATGTTTATATTTAATTGGATCATTAGTTTAGATTTTTATGTAATTTTACAGCTTTTTTATACTTTCAAACTCTTGTCGAAAGTTATTTGTTTGATTAAACATAAGAGGATTAGTGATTTCTAGTACTTGGCTGTCCCAAGAGATTGATATCCAAGGAGTTTTTTAAATTATACTCGAATGATAAGTACACTTGCCTAGAGTGATAGTTTCTAGTACAACAACCCACTCACATGCACCCAAAAAAAAAAAAAATCAAATTGTTGTTTTATTTTAGCTTTTTATGTTCTAAAATATTTTTTGATTTACGTATTGTTATAATATAGTAAGAGATGACGAAATCCAATAGCGGTGAGTACGCTGCATTCAACTGCACCCTAAAAAAAGAGTAAAAAATTTGACCATTGTTTAGAGTGTCACGTGAGTAAGGCATGCTTACCGTTACCAGATTCTACTATCCTTCATCATAATTATAACAATTTGCAAATTAAAAAATATTTTAGGAGATAAAGAGTTAAAATAAAATATTATGGTATAAAGAAGAAAGTGTAAAATGTTTCGAAGTATTTAAAGTGTAATTTAATACTAACTTTAAGAAAAAAAGATATACTTTACTAAAAAAACAACCATCCAAATACACCCAATAATTTCTTATTTTGTGTTTGTATCTTCTATTAAAAATAACATTTTTGAAGAGTGTTACTACAAAGAAATTTTTTTAATATAAAATTCATCAAAAAACATAAAATCAAAACTTCTTTAGTTTGTTTTCCTTGTTGCATCTTACATATTACATTTTTCAAGAAAACTAACAAACTTTATATATATATTCTATCTTATACGAATTAGAATGTGATTCAAATTAATCTCTCACTTCCTAATATGTATGTAAGTTTCCATATTAAAAAAATTAAAAGAAGTTGAAATGAAAGATATAATGAGAAAAAATTTATAAATGTTACATTATTTTCACAATATGAAAAGTAAAAGATACGGATATTAATAAAATGTGATAAGTAAAAAAAAAAAATAATATGTATACATATGTATATAATGAGAGAAGGAAAAATATATTAACTTGATCATATATTATCTGTCACTCCACTATAGAGTGCAAATACAGTAATTAATAAATTAAATAATTAGATCATCTTAATTGAAATGTAAATGTATCAAATATATATTTTTACTTGGAAAAAGAAATTTTTTTGATAAGTAGAAAAATAAATTTATTTGAATATGTACTTAAGCATTAATTTGACTCATACTATCCTAATAATAATAATAATAATAATAATAATAATAATAATAATAATAATAATAATAATATGGTAGGTTTATGATATGTTCTCAATGGTTTAAAATATATTGCTTATAACTTATTTTAAGTAATGAACTATTTTGGAGTTCTTCTCAATTGATTATTTCATATGTTTATAATTTAATAAAAATTAAAGACTCCTACTTTTTGAAAGATACCATGGTGGAATTATCAAATTATTTTTTCATTGATACTGCAAAAATAAAAATGTTATCTTCATTTTTAAAATTTAGCACTTTTTAGCAATTTAAAATAAGTAATCGAAGAAAAATTTAATTGTATGTATTTTATTATTTTCTACAAAAAATGCACATGAGTCTTAGGATATAAATATATATATGTATATATTGAGCTCAGGATATATGTTATATATATGACAACTTTCACTTTAAATTCATATCTTTATACAATTAAGAAACAATTTATTCCGACGAAGCGCAGGGATATAAATTATGAAACTAATATCATACAATCATATTTAATAAAAAATACAAAATCACTATGTTAGAATCTATTATTCACAAATTAATGATTCACATTTTACAAAACTTTTTCATAAAAATCAAACTTAATGACTACTATATTCAATCACAATTTAGAGAATTTGAGAGAGAGAAAAAGATGGTGAGAGTTTTAGAGTTAGAGCATTTGGATTCACTCACAATGGTCTAAAATACATCATCTATCATCTACTACTAGTATACTCTTTAATACACTTTATTTAAAAATAACTCTTCTTTAGAGTTTAAGATTTATATTTTATTCTATAAGATTTATATTTTATTCTATAAGATTTATATTAATAAAACTATTAAAAAAGGTATGTACTAGAGGTGTACTAGAAGATATACTAGACAATGCCGACTGATTTTGGATTGAATTATATTATCTCCATTTCATATTAAGTATTACTTTAATATATGATACAATTGTCTAGATTAAAAAAAAAAAAAAGTAAATTACCTTTTCACTGTCATTAATAATGCTAATGAAAATTTCTTGACAATTGTGTAATTTTAATAAGATAGGGGTATATAGGAAAAAGTAGCATTTAATGTTGTCTTGATCGAAAGTGTTAAATATTTTGAAAAAGAAAAAGCATGTCCAAATGACACTTAACATGAAACATATGTAGTAGTTAAAAAAAAGTGAATTTTTTACTTGGAATGCGTAAAAAGTAATATCTCCGGTCAAAAATGTAAAAACTTTTTAATTTGTGCACAAGGATTAAGAATCTTGAAAATATGACAATTTTTAAATTACAACACTTTTTATACCTTTAATAAAAAAAAGGAAAGATATAGATAGTACGTGTGAAATAAATGAGTACATAGATGAATAAAAACCGAATAAGTTTAATAAATATTTATTAAAAATATAATAGGACTTATATTTTTTATTACTCAACAACTCTCCAAAAAAACTGATATTCTTTTTTTTTAATTTATAAAAAGACTTATATTCTTTGTATGGGGTCCATAAATGATTTATGAGAATAATTGTGAGTCCAAAGAAAAATTAAAAGATTTTTATTTTCAATCCAATGCAAGTTGAGAAAAAGAGGGTATCAGTGAAAGAAAGAGGGTATCTAGCAGCAACGGAAAAGCTAAATAGCATCATCTCTCATACTCCATATAAGAGAGGAAAAGGACCAAACAGCATCCATGGGTGAGAAAGGGAAAGGAGAGGGGAAAGAAACGAAAAAGCAAAAGAAAGGAAAAAACAAAACCAGAGCTGGTTATGCTGAGAATAGGTTTAAGAGAGATGGGGGCATTAGAAATGATTCTTGCCCACTTTGTGTAATTAATTTTATAAAGGTTTTAATTAGTATTTAGTCTTGAATTTGTGGGCTTATGCATTAGAAATATTTTCTCCTTTTTGGTATGTCGGAAGGAAAATATTCTTTATGGTCACACTTTTTAGTTTCTCTTCACCTCACCTTTCTACCTTTGATTTCGTTTGAAATATAAAGAAAAAGGAAAATAATTAAAAATAATAATAGCAGCAAAGCGATTTTTTTTTTTGTTTTTTTCTGGAAACAGCAAAGTGATGTTCGGCACAAAGTTACTTTGGTCTGCTCTAAAGATTATGGCAGAGCAAGGAATGGGACTCTTGGTTTGGGACGTGAGGTTTTGGCGTAAAGATTCAATTGATTTGTTGAATTTTTTTTTGGCATTTTGTTATAAATAATTAATAAAATTAATATCATATTTAGCCTTCATATTTAATACATCTCAGAAATAGTTATTTAAAATTTATTTTTTATTTTTATGATCTTTATCATATTTTTAGATTATAAATAGTTTTTTTGCCTAACTTAACATCTTATTAATGTTTTCCTTTTTTTTTAGAAATATTTATGAAACAAAAAAGTCTTTACTCTAAAAAAATAATAATAAAATAACACCCTTTTCACATAAACCAACAACAAAACCTGCACTCCCCCGCCCTGCCCTCTTTCATCTCTTGAGGCCATTTCCAACCTAGCGTCATTTTCATGCTTTTGTCATGAATTGTTGCTCTATCGCGTATTGCAAATTCTTCATTAAAATTTCGTTGCTATAGTATTACGTCAGTTCTGGTGTGATACTGTAAATACACTATATTTGAGACTTTTTTTAAAAAAAATTTATTTGGTTAAAAATTTATTTATTTAGGTAAGTTAAATATTTATTTTTAATTTAATTAAATTAGTTTTCTCATCCTTATAAATATTACACATGTTAAATTTTTACAATATAATAAAATTAGATTTTGTTATGATAATTTTTATGATTTTATTAAATTTTTATTATTTATGTTATTTATTTTTTAAATATTAATGACATGTATTATAAAATGAAGTATTTTTATTATTTGAAAATGATTATAGTAATAAAAAATAGAAAAATAAGAGATATTACATGAAATATTCTTTTTTAGAGTGAACATTTGAATAATGAGATTGTAGTAAAAGTACTATAAATATTACATTTTAGTATTTTGTGTTGGGGGTGATCTCAGTAGAAAATTCTTCTTCAACAAAACCACCTTTGATCTTCCTTAAATTGCTTCCTCCAGAAAAACTCATTTCAAGACTCCCAGATGCCATCATCTCGTTTCGCTCTGTATTTCTTTTCAGTTGAGCAAGAAGGACATCAAATTCTTCAATAGTTCAATCCAAATCAACTTCGAAGAAACGATCTTTCTCATTGCATTCTTCTTGTTCTTTGCCCAAAAAGAGTGATTCTGCGGGTAACGATGGACAATCTTTGAAAGCTAAGGTAAAAAAACTTCTGGGTTGCGACTTTTATTCCCCAATCAAGTTCCTTGAGAATCTTTTTTGTAAAAGATGCGAGTCATGAGGAGAAATATGAGTACTTCAAAAAAATTCCAACTGAAAATTGGATATATTCTGCAGATTGTTTTGGGTTTAAGAGTATAACTTTATTCGCATGTTTGGGTTCAGACTAAATGTTATTTTTAG
The DNA here is from genome assembly GCA_028651295.1 of Catharanthus roseus. Taxonomy (NCBI): domain Eukaryota; kingdom Viridiplantae; phylum Streptophyta; class Magnoliopsida; order Gentianales; family Apocynaceae; genus Catharanthus; species Catharanthus roseus. The sequence goes on along the minus strand of JAPQWS010000076.1, from coordinate 5,654,813 downwards.
TTATCAACATATTTATTTTGTTCAAATTTAGTATCTAACAAATATTTTTATTTTTTTATCCTTAACTAATTTAAGAGCAACTTGTTTTAACCCTTTGAACAAATTTTGACAATTTTAAACTTCTGATATCTGTGATGCCTACCAGAAGTTTCCTCTTCTTCAGCACATGAGTTAGAATTATCAAATAATTTATGAGAATCATCAGTGCAATTATCATCTTCTGGCATAATTTGAGCCATCTTTATATCAACCAAATCATCAACAAAATTGTTATCTATCCATTTATTGTAAGGATCATTTACTCTTCCCCTCACACCGTTTAAAATAGTTGGGATTTGTCCAAAAAATTAAATAGATTGCCCGTAAATTAGTTGAGGGCAAAAAAAGATAAAAATATTTATTATAGATCAAATCTAAACAAAGTAAATATATTGGGGACCAAAATCAACATTTACTCTTTAGGTATACTAGAGATATCTTTTGCTGCCTTTTTTTTTTTTATTTTTTTTATATTTTTAATGGGTTTCTGCTGACTTCAAATGTGAACAATTTCAAGAATGGTATCTTTATTACAAATTTAATTTCTAGGCTGGAGAGGACTAGATTCCGCTGGTAATAAATCTAAGAATAGTGATAGGCTTCTCGAATTCGAGGCAATTAACTGTCTCGGACGGGGTCATTTTGGTAAAACGATCCAAAATTACGTGTGAAGATTACTTACTTGCCTTTTTAAAAATTTGGCATGCCAAAGTTTCACGACTTTTGAATTTTGAACAAAAGTATTGAGTACGGTGTTGATTTTTCAGAATTGTGTCGGCTTTTTCATTGCAAATCACATCAAAATCGTCATCCGTCTACTCCAATACATTAACTCACACTATTTCACATCGCCACACCATTCATTATCTTCTTCATTTTCTCTCAGTAAAGTAAAGTTAGTTGAGAGTTCATTTATAACGCCGAACTAATGAGCTCGCCAGTGTGAAGATTGGGCTTACTTCTCGCCTACATTTGACTATTCTTCTCACACTTATTCTCCTTAGTTTTTTTTACAGTAAATTAAAGTCATTTTAGAGTCGCGAAGTGTTTTCTAACTTCTTGCTTGCCATGCTTTGGTATGCTTAAAAATATTGGCCATGGTGGTTGACTCCAATAATAATCACAAACGGCATCTTGTATCTGTTAACAAGATATGTTGAATCAACACAGACTACATCATTGAACTCTTCATAAGGTACTTTAATTCGGGGGTGCACCGAAAAAATACTATCTAACCTACCTTCATCATCCATGTGAATCAAATGGAAGAAATCATTATTCTTTTGATGCATTATAATGAACATTCTATTTATGCAATAAGTAACCCCAGCTCTAATGTTCAACCTCTTCACATTCTGGACATAATTCCTGCAATTTCTAGGTAGACATCCTAATTTGTCTGATCCTTAAGTTTGTATCTCCAAAATTCTCACACTCTTACTGGGCCTTAGTCCAGCAATGTCGTGCATTTCCAGTTTCCTCTTCACATTAGAATTTAGACTTCTATGAGCAAGCATAAACCTGGATATAGACGGGTGTAATTCGTGATTGTGTTGTTCCACAACATTTGAGACTTGCCACATCCTATTATCTCTCAAAATTGCACAAATATGAGCAAGGCATTCTGTACTCTTTGACCGCCTGTAAGTGCTAGCTTTTCTATATATATCACAACTAATAATTTGATATTTTCTGAAATGACTGGTTCCTTTCGAATTAGATTTTTTAGTAACACTAAAACCATTAATTTTTGCATACGCCTGATTTGAATAAAAACTCGTAAATGTTGTTGAAATATTTACCTATACTTTATAGGGAGTACTTTCTCTATTTCTCGGCCTCTTTGTTCTTGGAGTTCTTCACCATTGTTGCTTGCTTTATACTCTGCAAAATAAGTGGAATACGTCAAGTCTTCCTCTCCTTCTCTTAGCTCACCTTCCTCGCTACTACCATCATTTAACATCAGCTCGCCTCCTGATTCAGAAATGTGATTTCCCTCCATTATAATTCTTTCTCAAGCTGGAACTGAGTGTTCAATGAGAGAATACCATAGTTCAATTTTTTTTGGAAGTTATGATTTGCAAAAACAACACAAAATTAACCATTAATGTTAGATAGGCTACCCTCATAGTTTATTAAAAGAAACATTCTGGGTTTGCATTTATAGAAGTAGTTGTGATGTGTTGCCTTCCTATCTTCTGACACATATATCCTGAGCTGGCCAGGTGCATAGTGTCCGTCACGAGCTTGCCACTTGTCCATTGGGCATTATTATAGCTCGCATTTTGATCGTTGCGTTTGAAGTGGAGTTGGCATTTTTACGTTTGCATCTTCACTGTGCAAAGAAATATGCGAATTTTGAATGGATGACGTAGAACTAGCTCGATAGCTCGCTAAGAAATTTTTTTTGGGGACTGAGAAGTTCATGCATTAAAAACAGAGGATACACATAGTAAAAAAATACAATAACCATCAGTATTACAAAGGATACCCTCTTGTGCTCATGGAAAGAACACAATCTTGCCATAACAGTATTTCAAGATTGCAAGAAAGATGCAATGTTTCAAAAACATTTACTGTGCTGGGCAGGTGCGTAGTGGGATTATTTACTATTGTGTGTGAATAGAGGTTGCACATTGATTGTCGGGAGCTCGTGATTTGTCCGTTGCACTTTATTTTTATTTGACCATTGTATTTTTATCATTGTACCTTAACTGAGCTAGGTTAAGCTTAACAGTGTCATGGGTGTTTCACACTTATTTATGTAAGGGCTAGCTGGAGAGATCGCAAGTAAATAGAATTTTGCCTAAAGACCTTTTGCTGACAAGTTGGTCGAAAAGTTTTTGCCCACTTCTTCGTCGAAAAGTTTTTGTTTAGTTCTTGATATTTTATATGAGTTAGTATTCCTAAGTAATGAGTGGAACTTGATGATTGGAAAAAAAAAAAAATATAGAGGACACACTTATATAGCAAAAAACTAAAATATCCGATACATAGTCTTCGCGGATAGAGCATATAACTTGGATGAACAAGCATGAACTCGCTAAAGGGCCTTGTGCTGTCCATTGAACCCCAACTTCGGTAATATTCCCCTGTTGCCGCATCACCTTGATCTCGTTGCAGTACATGTCATGGTCCCATCGCGTTGACTCAAGAAAGTAGAAACGGAAGAAATACAGACGTTATGGTTGGAAGTACATGAAGTATACTCCACGTTGATGCCAATCTCCAAGCATCATCGGGTGGCTGATACCGAAGTAACACTCGTAGTAAAGAGCATAGGGGCCTTCATCTTCAAACAAGGTCAGGTAGATGCACAACATGGTGCACAACGTCATAAAGTTGATATTTATTTCGTGACAATATTGGACAGCATACCCAAGATGCACCACAATGGAAGACACATTGCTACTGTTACGGTAAATATATGTCCTATGGCGGATGAACCCACTAAACTCTTTACACAACCTTTTAATAATGGGACCATGAGCTGTGTGAGGAAGTTCAACCATAGTAAGAAAGGTTCAAAGATGGTGATGAAAATGCCATAAGCCTTCACTTTTTTAAATATAATGAAAGTTTGGGTAATTAGGAGTACAACTAATCCTAACCACTACATTTACTTGCAGTAATTGTGATGCAAAGGCTTTCAAACTTTTGAAACCCATCGTCACCAACATCAACCGTTCAAGACTTCTTCATCAAACTTAACACATATTGATACTCGGATCCTAATCCACAACGATGATAGATTGGTAATCCATCCTACTAAGTTGGGTCCTAACCCGATCATGAATGGAGACGCCAAATATACTATTGATGAAGAATTGCATGGTTCCAAAACAGTTTCTACACGACCCTAGTTGGAAATTAGATCTTTTGAGTTCCACATTACGTAGCTAGATGAAATCTAATTCGCCATACATCTAATGGTTGTGGAGAGTAATGGAGTAATTCGGTGACACTTGGCAAAGATGGGGAATTTACGAGATTATAGCCGTTACTGAGCACATACTTGAGATGGACATGCTGCTTAGTGTCATTTTGCCTTTTTGGGACTCGATGATCAATGGGTTCATATTCCCTTTTGGCATGATAGCATAGTTGATTAAGACTACCACGTGGGATATTCCAAGATCAGCAAAGCGGAAAGAAGATGATATCTGTACCCCAGAGGTAGAGTAAAAAAGAATGGAACTGATTTTCTATTGCTGTAGAATATTAGGGCAGGCCTCTACTTGGATTTTTCACCGGAGGCGGTAGAAAGAACCCGAGAGAGGTCGCCTTCTCCCAGGCCCGCAGTTTGAATTGAATTATGGAACTCTCTCTCCGAGAGCGGGAGAAGGAAGACCATACCACTCGGTTTGTATTCCCTTTTGGCATGATCTCACCAATGATTTATGATCTATAGGTCAGCTTTCCTGCTGGTCCTCCCGAAATTTATGCCAAACCAATCATGACCAATTTTGAAACAAAGTTCTCATAAAAAAATCTATATACATACGTACTGTCGAATAAAAGATTGGGCGTGGTAATGAAAGAGGAGCACAATGATTTTGTTCTGGCGTGGGTGAGTGAGTACATGGCTTGGACCACGTCCTAAAAAGTTGTTCTTGAGTATTCTTTCTTAGTAGAAAGAATTATGGAAGGGGAAATAGGCGGTCTTGCTTCTTTGATCCTTTCGATGATGTACATGTCATTGTTTCAGATTTTCAAAGATATGGAATTAGTTTAGAAAACGGGAACTTTTAAAGGACCCATGTAGATCATTCAAATGTGGCTCCACCAATATATCGAAGAGTATGGCATAATCCGAATTAAACCCGAGGATAGAGCTGTGTACAAAGACTATCTTCCGTGCTGGAGATTAATTCGCGTTCCTAAAAATGAAGAAGATACTCACCTAGTTATCTTCCAATATATCTATATAAATCCAATGCGACCTCCCCCTTTGCTGGCTCCTTATTCAAAACGAGATGTCAGATTGTATTGGGTAAAACTAAAATCATTTAATAGAAATTGCGATTACACACAGGTAAGCAATGCCGTGGCATAATATCTGGTTTCTAGGGATATCTTGAGTAAGACTAGGCCTATTGCTCGTTCTGCTAAGTCCTCATACAAACTATACAACCTGCACTATTTTGCTCGCCAATTAGGACTTATACAAGACGTCCTTGCCTCCATCATGAAGGCTGAGGCAGATAAATGGGACGTGATGTTTATAGGGATATTAATTGCAAAGGTGAAGCAGATTAAACAAAGGATGGAGGAGTTTAGATTTCTTCAGTTCGACCCTTGCACAAATATTATAGATAAATACAAGGGTTGGTGGAAAATGATCTCCTCCTGGTGCTTCGCTGATTCTTGGACTGAAGTTCTTAAAATTGTTTTCTCTAGCAGCACTCCAACAGCGGTGCAACAAGAGCCGGTAGAGGAATCGAGTGAGAAAGATCCATCTTCCCCACACATGATAGAGATATCAAGGAGACGACCCTCTGCAGCTACCATCGAAATTTCGGGTGAGAAATCCTTTCTTTAGACTTCCCTAACATCCTCTTTATATCGGTGTAGCTACTTTTCTAAATTTCTTTAGTTCTTCAAGCTACACCAACCAAGAGAGATATTCGGAAGCGATCTAAAAGAAAAGCAGCTAATCTCGGAGAAGTTTCTTTTGCCCCAGCAGTTTTGGTGTTATTTTTGCCTTCCTCTATGTTTATTGCTGCCTTTCTTATCTGGTTTATTACGAATATCTTACTCGTAAAATAGAGGAAGCTTAGGATAACTGGAACACCGGCAGAGATTCCAAGTCCTCTAACAAATGTAGGAGATTCCCATATTGAAGTTTATCCGGTTCAATCTAAACCGGTAGAGATGTTACATATTATATCAAATACATGGAAAACTTGACCAAGTTTCAACCGACCAAGGAAGCAGTGATATCACTCCATGAAATTCTCGATTCATTGAAAAAAAATACTTTTTCATTCTCATTTTTTCCAAATACTGTAGAGGAACAAGCATGCCTAATGGAATTTGTCTTAGGACCTTCGATCGCTACACGACCTTTTTGATATTTCAAGGTCGGAAAAGTCTAAGACTTTGGAGATTACCAATAAGAAACTTGGCAGATAAATGCCATGACAGAGCAGCTGACAGAATTAAAAAGTGCTTTCCACGACATCAAGGCAGAACGTGAAATGAACTAGATAATATTTCCAACCAGGGCTGCCGGATAGCAGATCTTGTAAAAGAATTGAAAGCGCCCGCAGCATCGTCGGAGCGGAGGTCATCGTGTAAGGGAGCTTTGATGTTAAAATGCAAAACAAGACTTCCTAATCACTACAATGTAAGTCAAGAAGACAGAACATTGCAGAGGTGAGTTAATCTCAGTGTCGTATCTCTCGAGGAATGGGCAATGTTCAACTATACTGTTATTCCAATCTTTAGTCTAAAAGTTGTCATTGAAAAAATTATTAAATAAAAGAGGTACAATTAAAATCGATAAACAATTAACAAGAGAAATCTATAAAGCAGAAGTTTGGACCTCGGAATACCCCTAATCTTGTTACTACTTCAATTGACTGATTTTCATAGAAATCGATGTTGTATTAACGAATTGGGTCATTACTCACAATTGGTCAATTCTTATCTCTAAGTGAAAGCTGCCCTATTCACTAATCCTTAGATGAGAATCTCTTCTCTCTCTGAGAAGTTATGAATGCTATAATCGCAAGTGATAAACAGACCTAAAAGTGCATCATTCTATCTCTAGTCTAATGCCCCATTTAATCCCCAAATTGATTGCCCTAGGGTGTTCTTCCTTTTTAAATTCTAAACACCCTTGCAATTAATCTAGGTTCACGACACTTAAATTTTAGAAAAATTCCAATTAAAGAACAATTCATTCATCCACAACATTCAATTTCAGAAAAATCAAATCAATTTCATAGAAACAAAAATTAGGGTTCAATCCTTAATCCAAACAATAAAATTACTCACTATTCACAATGTAAAACTGAAATTAAATGATTAAAATCTAATAGAGAAAAGAAAAGAAAGGCTTAGGAATGATTTTGGAGGCCGGATTGTGATCCCAAAATGCACCCGAGCTCGCTCTCGAGTTGTCCCACCAATGTCCGAATTCGTCTCTTCGATCCTTGAATCTTTTTGAAAACCTTTAGTTCTACTTCTCTAATCTAATTCCCAACTAATTAAAGTGAAAATTGGGATAAATTTGTCACATAAGATCCTCCCAATTTGTCTCCAAGCCATAATGGTGGAAGTCTAAAAACAGGAATAATGAATGCTATATTGAATGCCTTGAATTTTTCTAAATATTGACTTAAAATCAGACCTACTGGCGACGGTACTGTCGCCGGTAGGTTTCTTCTTCCTTTCTGTTTTGTGCCTTGAACTAACTTTTGATGGTTGGGGGAGCCTGTCGTCAATGGTAAGATTCTGTCTTCACTTCGTTTGTTGCTAATGCACCTACTGTCGGTGGTAGGTTGGCCTACCTCCGGCGGTAGGTCCTCTTTATGGTCATTGTTTGGCATCGTTTTCCATCGTTTTCACTTTGTTTTAAGCCGTTTTTATCTTTTCTTCGTTGTACCTTCCTTCGGCAAGCACCTAAGACAAGAATGGGAGATATTTGACTTAAACGTATATTTTATACCTTAAAAACATCAAAAAACGATGAAACTAACATATAAAATAATAGAGAAAATAATCATTAACGAACACCCCCACACTTATCCGTTGGTTGCCCTCAAGCAACAGAACAAAATGGATGGAACAAAAGTTCACAGAAAACAAGAAACCGGCCTTAAGCAATTAAACACATAGGAAGACCAGAGGTAAAATAGTAACGATTCCAAAACAAAGCAAAGAAAAATTGAATAAAGGGAAGATAAAACTAAAACGATGCTACTTTAGTTAGAACAATTAACTACTCAACCATCAAGATAAAACAAAAGAATGAGCACAAGATGCATTCAGTCCACCGTACTTAGAAATAAACATAACATGCTAATGGTGTGTGTGTGTGTTCTGTTTGTGCCGCTTTTCATAGAAACTAAGGAATGTTAAGTAATTAACAAAATGAAATCCTTCAAATGACGATGCACATCGAGCTCATCTTTCCTTCTAGTTCTTATTCATTCTAAGTCTTATCCTAAGTCATTCCTAGATTAGGTAAGACTTTTTGACTTGTAATGTTAGGCTTGGGACATAAATAAGGTACCAAATGAAGGTAAATGGAGACAAGAATAACTGCGACAGAGCGAACGAAACTGAAAGGAAAGAATTTAGCAAAATTAGAGAATAACTTTCTAGCCACCTTTCACTCTTCTCCCTTACCCTTGACTATCCTAATTCGTTCCTTTCGCACACCTCACCCAACATATTCAAAATTTTCAGCCCTTAACATGAGAGAGAAATAGTGTTGTTATTTTCATGACACACTATGTACAAAAATGTAACTGCTACATTTTTTCTCTTTTCCTTTTTTTTCTTTTTAAAAATCAACTTTTCTCTCCTTTTCTTTTCACTACCCATTTGTACCGGTTGTGAAATGCCCAAACTACCCCCCTCTTTGCATCAATTTTCTTTTCTTCACTCCTTCACCCCACACTTATTTGTTACTCTCACTCAAGATGGCTAAAAATATTATTCTAACATTGGCTCCATGAAGTGAGGTTTAATATAGTGTGAGTTTTAAAAGAACAAAGACTAGAAGGGAGTAAAATCCTTCGGCATGAAGGCACAAATAAGGGAGTTAGGGGTTAATTTCGTATAAGGATAGGCGAAACAAAAGCTCAAGCGATACAATGAAGGCCTAAGACTATCATTTCCGGGACTAACTTAAATTAAGACTCTACACTTCAAAGAACAGAAAAACACAAGAATGCATGCACGAATGTTGATCTCACTAAGCTAATTTCCTAGATTCCAAGGTTTCTATTATAATGACACTCACAGGTGCATGAGAACCATCGAACATGTAAGATTATTATGCAAATGTTGCTTTCAAAACGACCAAGTACTATGCCCTTTCAAAGAATCCTAATAGTATCGCTAAAGCATTCTACCCAAAGTGGCAAAAGGAAAAATATTTTCGGTTTTTAAAAAAAAAAAGATAAAAGAAAATTTTTTTAAAAAAAAAATTTTTTAGGTTATTTCATTTATTTTTTTTGGATTTCAAAAGGAAAACGAAAAATAAGATTTTCTTTTTGGATTTCATAAGGAAAATTAAAAATAAGACTACATAGACAGAATTATCCCTCCTCCCCCTATCCCCCCAAACATTTAAACCACATTGTCCTCAATGTGGGGGCCAGACTAACAGAAAAACAAATAAATACATATATGGGAGGTGCTCCCGCAGATATAAAGTAGTAAAGCATAAGGGAAACCATCCCCACAAAAGAAAAAATAAAACAAAGAAACACATCTATAAACGAAATAGAATGGCAAAAACTAAAAAGACATGAAAAGCAAAGAGTAGAAGGGTGTAGGGAGGTTATCTTGTGGTTGTTTGAGCAAATCGATTTCAAAACGCAACTGCGAGGGGACCCTACCGCTGACGGTAGGTCGAACCTACCGTCCACAACAGGCTTCTCTTGTACCTATTGGAACATTTCTATTGTGTTCGATTCAGCTCCCATTTTGCTTTGGACCAACCCCACTATAGTTGCAACACATATGGTGGTATGATCCTCATTAGCCTTTCTTGAGGACCACGTTCTCCCAAGACCAACTCCCTTCTAGAGGAACCCTTGAATGCTTATGTTGGGACAATTGATGAACAAAGAACAATATGTAAATAAAATTAACTATGAAAGGAACAAATAACCTCCTTATATTTGAGGGAGAATCAACAAGACTTATGAAAGTCTCACTTATTCTCCAAACTCTAACAAAGGACCTAAATCCCAAGCAACACCAACTATGGAGTTGGCACCTCAAGGAAGAATAGGATTGGGAATTAGAACATGAACTCTTGAATTGAAGATTAAGAATTCCTTGTCTAGAATTATACAAGAGGAATTCTTAATTTACAAGGAAGGAAGAGAAACCCAAGACTAACTTCTAGCTCTCAAGACTTATTTAACTTTTCAATTCATCATTCTTGGCATCCAAGGCTGAAAAATACATATATATATATATATATATAGTGTCCCACACCATTGAGTTCAAACCCTAGCTATTACTCTAACTTCAACTAAGTAGTTGCGCATTTAGTCATCTTAAATACAAGTCAAAATGAGTTTAATACTTAAAAAGATAGGTCAAGGGAGTTAAAACCTCCTAATTCATTCAGCTACGGTAGGCCTCGCCCTACCGTGGATGATAGGTTGAACCTTCAAACAACTCTTTGGCCAGAACCCTACCGGTGGTGGTAGGGTGGACCTATTGTCGGCTGTAGGTTTGTCGCTCTCTTCTCTTCCACATGTAGAACCCTACCGTGGACCGTAGGGTTCACACCTTCTTCTTCCTTTGTTGTTTTGAAGCTTCAAGATCTTCCAAACTTGTTTATTTGGGTTTCCTCTTCTATCTTCCTTGCTCTCGACCTTATAACCGATCCTTGGAAGCTCTCCATGTTCTCATACCTATCCTGGGTCATGCTATATGGTCTAGCATACGCACGCAGGTAATCCTCCCAATAAACTCTTACAAACCAAAATCAAAAGGTTAGAATAATTCAACTAAAATAAAAGGTCAAAATAGGGTAAATTTATCATACAAATATAACTGTAACACGTTCTTATAGCCAAGATCACTTGTTAGTGAGAACAAGGGACTCTTTATGGAGAGTTCTTATATCTTCACCGAAGTACGGCTTAAGGGAAAGGCCGTTTAACGTAAACGTTCCTTGTGTATGGTGTGTTACCTCGATGGTGCCGTACAGAAAGACTCTATTTACAGTGAATGGTTCTGACCACCTAAATTTAAGCTTCTCATGAAAGAGGCGAAGACGGGAGTTGTAGAGGAGCACATAACCTCCTTCCTTGAATTCCTTCTTTACCAGATGTTTGTCATGCCATCTTTTCATTGTATAGATTCGACTTCTCGTACGCTTGCACCTGCCATTCATCGAGTTCATTCAGTTGAAGTACTCTTTGTTTACTTGCACGAACATAATCAAAGTTAACTAGCTAAATAGCCCAATGAGCTTTATGCTCAACTTTTACAAGTAAATGACACGATTTCCCATATAAAAGATGGAATGGAGTACATCTAGTTGGAGTCTTATAGGCTGTTCTATAGGCCCAAAGAGCATCATCCAATTTAATATTGCAATCCTTACGAGTAATAGCAACAATTTTCTCAAGGATGCTTTTGATTTCCCTACTCACTACTTCTACTTACTGCATGTTTGAGGATGATAGGGGGTAGCTAGTTTATGGGTTACACCTAATCTCTTGAGCACTTTTTCTAGTTGTTGGTTACAGAAATGGGAAACCCTATCGCTTATAATAGCTCAAGGGACACCAAAACGAGAAAATAACTTCTTTAAAAACTTAACCACAACTTTAGCATCAATCGTGGGTAAAGCCTAAGCTTCAGCCCATTTAGATACGTACTCTATAGTGACCAATATATATTTATTGCCAAAGAATTTGGGAACGGGCCCATAAAATCAATACCCCAACAGTAAAAAACTTCACAAACTTGAAACGTAGACATAGGCATATCATTTCGTTTGGAGATGTTACCTATACGCTGACAGTTGTCACATTGCATAACTTACCTTCTTGTATCCTTGAAAAGTGTCAGCTAGTAAAAACACGACTCGAGTACCTTGTGTGCAGTTCCACTGACTTGATAATGCTCGCCGGCTGGACCCATATGGCAATGGTTCAAGATTTCCTCTATTTCAGGGTGAACCACATATCGATTGATTATTTCAGTTCTACAAAGAACTTCTTCCTTTTCTGGGGATTACCCATAGGCGTAACATTTGAAACCAAATAACTAACTATATCAGCATACCAAGGTGAATCATCAATGATAGTTTTACAGCAAAGGAGTTGCTCATCTAGAAATGTGTCGTCAATTTGTTCTTCATCCAGTAGATTTGAACTGGGATTCTCTAGTCTATAGAGATGATCGCCTGCCATATTTTCAGCTCCCTTCTTATCCTTGATCTCTAAGTCAAATTCCTGCAAAAGACGTACCCATCTAATTAGTCTATGTTTAGCATCGTTCTTCGCAAGAAGATACTTCAGAGCAGAGTGGTCAGTGTAAACTATGAATTTAGACAGTATTAAATAAGGACGGAATTTGTCGAACACAAATACTATTGCAAGCAATTCCTTCTCAGTTGTCATATAATTTGCTTGGGTGCCCATTAGAGTTTCGTTTACATAGTATATCAGTTGGAAAGACTTACTCCTCCTTTGGCCTAAAACAACACCTACACCATAGTCACTGGCATCACACATGTGTTCAAAGGGAAGAGACCAATCTTGAGAGACTAAAATTGGAGAATTAGTCAGCTTTTCATTGATCAAATTAAAAGAAGCTAAAAAGTTATCATCGAAAATAAACGACACATCTTTTTGAAGCAATGCAGTAAGAGGCTTAGTAATTTTTGAAAAATCTTTAATAAATCTCCTATAAGACCTTGCATGTCCTAAGAAACTCCTAATTGATTTCACAGAGGAAGGCAGAGGCAACCTTTAAATTGTCTCTATTTTATCTCTATCTACTTCAATATCATTCTTAGAAATTTTATGGTTAAGAAACTACCCCTTCTTTGACCATAAAGTGGCATTTTTCCCAATTTAAAAAGAGGTGAGTTTCCTCACATATTTTTTAACACTTTTTCTAGATTAAACAAGAAGGCATCAAAAGAATTCCCAAAGATAGAAAAATCATCCATAATATCACCCACAAACCCTAAAAATAGCAATCATGCAACGTTGAAAAGTAGTAGGAGCATTACACAAACTGAAAGGTATACATTTGTATGTGAATATACCATATGGGCATGTTAATTTTGTTTTCTACTAATTCTCTGAGACGATGGGAATCTTGAAATAATCAGAGAAGCCATTGAGGAAGTAGTAAAATTGATGGCCTTCTAACCGTTCTAACATCTAATCGATGAAAGGAAAAAGGGAAGTGATCTTTTCCGATTGCCTCATTCAATTTTCTGTAATGAATGCATACCCTAAATTTGGTGATTATTCATGTTGGGATCAGTTCGTTTTTCTCGTTTGCAACCTCCATCATTCCACCCTTTTTTGGTACCACTAATAGGTGTTATTTCGGCTATTATTTTGCATGTTAATTTCATTGTTTTTCTGTGACTTTAAGGTATAAAGTATATATTTGAGCCTGATATCTCCCATTTGTGTCGTAGGTGCTTGCGAATAAAGTACAACAAAGAATGAACGATAACGGCTTGAAACGGAGCGAAAACGATAGAAAAGGATGCAAAAATAGTACAGGCAACAGCCTACCGCGCACTACCATTGTCGCTAGGCCCTTGGCAACAAAAAAAGAGACAGACAGAAGCCTAATGTGCACGGTAGGCTTCCTCCACCATCGTTGGTAGGTTCCGGACATCACACAGCAAACTGGGAATAGAGACCTATAGTGCACAGTAGGTCCCGACCTACCATCGCCAGAAGGTCCAAGAATAGCTATACTTAGTTAAGTTTCATAGTTTTTTTTTGTCATTATTCCTTCCTTAGTTTAGAGTAGTGTAGATAGGCTTTGAGGAGGCAAATTGGGGCAATTTTTTGTGACAAATTTCCCCCTATTCTCATTGATAGAGTTGATTTTTGGTACAAATAAACACCTTAAGTTTTAATTATTAGCCTTTAAAAATATTTTCTTTAGTAAACATAATTATTATATTTAATTTAATTTATTTTATTCATAAAGGAAATGAGGGTTGACAAGAAGAATTAGGAAAGGGGAAATCCAAGAAAGAATAGAAGAAGGAGAACTACAAGGTGAATCACAATAGAAAAGGGAAAAGAAATTGAAGATGAATTAGGAAAGTGGAAAGCAGCTTTAAAAGAGAGAGCTGGGGGCAACCGCAGTTTGGGGGGAGCCAAAGAGAAGAAAAAAATACAGCTGCAGCAGCACAAAACAGCAGCTGCGGCTGAAATAACAAAAGGCAGCGAGAGCATCACAAGGAAAATCAAAGCTACTTCCAAATTGCAGCAGCAGAAACTGAAGCTGTTGCAGAAAAATTCCATCAACAGCAGCAGAAATTTTAGAATCAGCAGAAACATTCCAGCAAGTAGAAGCTGTAGAATTTTAGCTTCAGTTGAAGGAAAAAGCCATGATTTTCTCAGATAAATTGGTTTCCTCTTTCTCTTTAGCCATGAACTAAATTTATTTTTAGAATCTTGACGAACCCCTAGCCATGTGAATTTGATTTATTTTATTTTTTGGGAGATTTATTATATTATTTATGTGATTGCATATTTTTGAAAATTTCTTGGTTTGATACAAAATTAAATCTTTATGATTGTTCTTGTAGGATAATTATTTTGGTTAATTGATATTTTTATCCATGCTTAATTCTTGTAGTGTTGAGTATGAGAGATATCTGATTTTTGCAAGTATATTGTGGGTTTTAGAATTGAATAGTTCATGCTAATTTTAGATAATTTATGTCATAGGAATGAATAAGTCATGCTAATGGTTAGATGGATTATGTCATGCATTTGAACACAATATATTTCTTCAGTGAATCGAAGCTTGTAGCCTAGATCACCTCATAAAGTTTAATCTTTTTTCCTAAAAAGAATTACATCATTGTTATATAGGTTAGTGGTGGATTCAAGGTTCTAAATCATCTCCTTGGTTAATCTCCCATTAGTTTTAGTTTATTTACGTTATTCATTAGCTTTATTTTACTTTAGGAATAATTCTTAGATAATAAAATTTGATTCTTCTTTTTTATTTTTATAAAATTAATTTAGGAAAATAATAATTTAAGTAGTTAAGCCTTTATCTGTGTTTCGATACCCTAATACTTCCGTACTACATTGATCTTGTGCACTTGCAAGTATTGAGTTTAAAACTTTGTTATAAAAAATCCCGATCAAGTTTTTGGCGCCGTTGCGGGGGAGAAGTTAAATTAATTGCTTGTGTTATTGTCTCCTAAATTTGTTAGTATTTTTATTTGTTTCAATTTTTTTTATTCTTGAAAAAAAAAAAAGAAAAAAAATTTGTTTTGTTATCTTAGTTGTCTTTAATTTTTTTATTATCATTTTTATCTTCTTTATTTTGTTATAATTTCCTTTTATTTAGATATTTATTCTTCATTATTATTTATTATTTGTAGTAAATTTTTTTTCTTTCTTGAATTTGTTTATTAATGCATGGTCGTCGTTCGCTCTCTATTAATTTAAAAGAATTTGACCCTGAGATAGAGCGTACACTTAAGGCACTTAGAGCACAAAGAGAAATCACTAACACTTGTGAGGTTAAAATGGCTGAAAATCCACAAGTATTAAGGGAGTATTTTACTCCCAACACTTATAACTCACCAATAGGTAGTAGATTACCTGAAATTGAGACTAATCACTTTGAAATCAAAGCTTCTACTATTCAAATGCTACCATCTTTTTATGGCCTTGATTATGAAAATCCTTATAAGCATATTGATGACTTTTTAGAAATTTGCTCTACTTTTAAACTACCCAATGTTACTGATGATGCTATTAGATTGCGCCTTTTTCCTTTTTCTCTGAAGGACAAGGCTAAACATTGGTTGCACACACGTGAGAGAATAGGTACTTGGGCTGAGATGTCTAGGGAATTTTTGAAAAATATTTTCCTATGGGTAAACTTACAACATTAAGGAGAGAGATCACTACTTTTTCCCAACAAAATAATGAACAATTTCATGAGAGTTGGGAGAGATTTAAAGAACTTCTTAGTTTCCCTTACCATGAAGTCCCTAAATGGTAGCAAATACAAAGCTTTTATTCAGGATTAGATGAGAGAAATCGCCAAATGGTTGATTCCTCTTGTGGTGGTACCTTTCTACATTAAAACTGCAGACGAGGAGTGGGATTTATTTGAAAATTTGAGTGATAATTCACAACAACATGCCACATCCTCACGTGTAGGCACATCTAGGCAAATAGGAAATAGAGAAATGTATGAAGTTTCTCAAAATGTTGATCTTTCTTTGAATGTTGATGCCTTATCTAAAAAGTTTGATCAATTGTTAGCTTTAAATACATTGCCTACTAATTCTCTTAATGTGCAAGGTGTTTGTGCAATTTTCTCTAGTCCTTCTCATGTTATTTATGACTGTCCTAGTGCTTCACTATTTCCAGAATTTGTGCAAGAACAACTCAATTCAGCCTAAGGATTTCACAGACAGAACGACCCATATTCTAACATATACAATCCAGGATGGAGAAATCATCCTAATTTCTCCTAGAGACAACAAGAAGGGGATGGTCAATTAGGCCAACAATAATATCAACAGAACAAACAATCTGGTATGACTGCTCCCCCTGGTTTTCAATCTCAAAGGTATGTACCTTATCACCCTTCTCAAATTGGAAACTCTATGTTTGAAGAAAAAGTCTTATCTGCTTCGAAAGGTTTAGACGCTATGACACAAATTGTAGACTCACACACTCAATCTATTGCTAGCTTAGAAACTCAAATAGGGCAACTAGCTAATGCAATAAGTATAAGAGATGAGGGTAAGCTTCCTAGTTATCCAATAGAAAACCCTAGAGCTAATCATCATGAGCAAGTTAAAGCTATAGTCACTCTTAGAAATGGGAAGTTGGTAGATAATAAAGTAGGGGAACCTATTAAAGATAGTGAGTTAAATGAAAATGAAACCGAGGGAATTGATATTAGGACTAAAATTGAAAGAAAGATAGAGAAGGAACTAGCCTCTTCCTCTAATTCTAAGACTCTAGAATCATCTCCCACGGTTTCATATAAACCAAAGGTTCCTTATCCGCAAGCTTTATTACCACCCCTATATCTTAGAAAGGATAATAAAAGGGAAGATATTTTAGAAACGCTCAAACAAGTTAAAATTAATCTTCCACTTTTAGAGGTTATTAAGAAAGTCCCCTCGTATGCAAAATTTCTTAAAGACATGTGTACTTTTAAAAGAAAATCTAAAAGCAATGTTTCTAAGAAAATCTTCCTAACTGAACAGGTGAGCTCCGTTTTGCAATATAAACCACCTAAATATAATGATCCTGGTGTTCCTACTATCTCATGTCTTTTTGGTAATCATAAAGTAGATAGGGCACTCTTAGATTTAGGTCTAGCGTTAACTTGCTTCCATACTCTGTTTATGAAGAGTTAGGATTGGGGGAATTGCAACCAACTGATATGACCTTACAGTTAGCTGATAGATCAATCAAAGTACCTAGGGGGAGGATAGATGATGTTCTAGTTCAAATTGATAAAGGTGTCTTCCCTGTAGACTTTGTAGTCCTAGATATGGAACCTGGTAGATCTTCTCAGAATCATATCCTGATTATTCTAGGTCGTCCTTTCTTAGCTACTGCTGACGCCACTATTAATTGTAGAACTGGGGTTATGGATGTCTCTGTAATGAATATGAGGGTTAGATTAAATATCTTTAAAACTTCTTCCCAACCTTCTATAGAAGATAATTCTGATTGCTATTTGGTAGATATAAATGATGAATTAATTGAAGAAACTCTACTTTTAATGTGTTCAAAAGATTATACTTCTATCGAGAAAGAAAGCCTAATTTGCCTTGAGGATATTAATTCTAATATTGCTTGCATTACTCCATTAAAAAATTATTCTTGGATTGAAAATCATGAGCTTAATATGAGAGAAATAGATCCTGGCTGAATGCAAAAGAGTTAGGGAGTCTAGCTGAAGATTTTAAAATTAGCGCTTTTGGGAGGCAACCCAAATTTTATTTTATTTATTTATTTTATTTTTATATTTATTTATTTATATTTTTTTATTCCACTTGATTGTTAGAAAAGTATGAAATGATTGTTTTTTAGGGTAATAAAGCAACTTATCATTATCATGGAGATTACAGAGATTGTTTACCGCTCTTGCAGACAAATATTAATATTGCCTTTACTACCAGGTTGTATTGTTATTTTCTTTGTCTCTTCTCTACTCTTGTTACTCTTTTATCATATTGTGGACAATGTAGGGTCTAGGTGTGAGAGAAGATGCTTTTATTCTGGTTTCAATTATTTTTATTTTCGTTTTTCTCGTCTTTTTTTTCAATTTTTGCTGATTTTTTAAATTTTTTTTGTTATCTTTTTTACATTTTTTTGAGAAAAACCAAAAAAAAAAAAAATGATTTTCACTTAAAGAATGATTCTTTTTGAGTTCCTTTAAAAAAAATGTCTTGAATGAGTTGAGAAAAGTACTTGTTTTCTTGTTTTTAATTAGGGCGATAGATTTATTTTCTATATCAGTTATAACTTTTGCATGACTTACACTTAAGCACAGGGGTTATTGTTAGTATTTAATAAATCCTTTACATTATTTTTGAGCAACATAAAGTTGATGAATCTCTTCCCTACATTCTAGAACTTACTTGAGTACCTCTTGAGGCGAAATAGAAAGGTTTTCCTTATTTGACTCAGAGACGATGGTTATAGGCCTTCTTTGAATCGTTTGTGCCTTTCAAGCTTACCCTTTTGAGCCTTAAATGTTATTTCTTTCTTTAAACCACTTAAATATTAACTCTTAATCTTGTAGAGAGCTTAATGCAAACTTCTAACTTGTGCTTCAATGATGGGTTATTGTTTGGGTATTATGGAAAGAGAATAAGTTATTTTGACAAATGGGGAGGAAAAAAAGATATGACTTGTTATGATGGAAAAAAAACCCGGATGTATTGAGCTGAAAAGAAAAAGAAAAAGAAAGAAAAAAAGTTGATACATGTTGTTACAAGTCATAAGGTGCAAAGAATAAAAATTCAAGAGACCCAAATTTGTGAATGTAAGAAAAAGAATGGCCTTAAATGATGGAATTTTGAGGAAAAGAAGATGGTAGTTGGTGAATGGATTAATTGAAAAAAAAGGAGTTAAAACAAAGTTAGAAAGTTTGTCGAAATTTTAAAGTATCCATATTCTTTGCAAAGCTCTCTTTTCTTTGAATTTGAATTCCTTACCTTCGTTTGATAACCGATACCCTAACCTTACATTACAAGCTTTAAAGTCCTACCTGATCTGAGTTGAATTTGAGAACCCTTGATTAGTGGAGAGAAGGTACAAAGAGTGAGCCTATGTAATGAACTATTGATTTGTCTTCTATGTGTAATTTGGAAATCTTGTTTAGTATTTATTTTACACTCTCTTATGACCACGATCACACGTTACACAAGTCTTGCATTAATTATGGGAGATAATTGAATATTTATTTGTTACTTGATTTGAAAATAAGAGGAAGAAGAGTACTTGTCATGATAAGTTTGAGATATTGATGAAAGGTACTTAATTTGAGATTATTCTATATGTTTTCTAAATTTTTTTTTCTTATTTGACTTTGTGGGTACGACATCTGTAAACCCTCACGAGACCATACTCGTGCACTAGGGGGAACTTAGGGGTTTAAAGGGCTTGTTGCATATGCTAAGTGCAATCGTGAGTCCTACGAAAGTGGCTAGTTAGTTTTTCTTTTTATTCCATATTTTTGCTTGAGGACTAGCAAAACTTAGGTATGAGGGAGTTGATAGAATTGATTTTTTGGTACAAATAAACACCTTAAGTTTTAATTATTAGCCTTTAAAAATATTTTATTTATTAAACATAATTATTATATTTAATTTAATTTATTTTATTCATAAAAGAAAGGAGGGTTGCCAAGAAGAATTAGGAAAGGGGAAATCCAAGAAAGAATAGAAGAAGGAGGACTACAAGGTGAATCGCAATAGAAAAGGGAAAAGAAATTGAAGAAGAATTAGGAAAGTGGAAGCCAAGAAAAGAAGGAAAGCTGCTTGTGAAGCAGCTTTAAAAGAGAGAGCTGGGGGCAGCCACAATTTAGGGAGAGCCAAAGAGAAGAAAAAAATATAGCTGCAGTAGCACAAAAGAGCAGCTGCGACTAAAATAACAAAAGGCAGCGGGAGCAGCACAAGGAAAATTAAAGCTGCTTCCAGATTGCAGCAGCAGAAACTGAAGTTGTTGCAACAGCAGCAGAAATATTCCAGCCAGCAGAAGCTGCAGAATTTTAGCTTCAGTTGAAGGAAAAAGCCATGATTTTCTCAGATAAATTGGTTTCTTCTTTCTCTTTAGCCATGAACTAAATTTATTTTTAGAATCTTGATGAAACCCTAGCCATGTGACTTTGGTTTATTTATTTTTGGGAGATTTATTATATTATTTATGTGATTGCATATCTTTGGAAATTTCTTGGTTTGATGCAATTAAATCTTTATGATTTTCCTTGTAGAATAATTATTTGGGTTAATTGATATTTTTATCCATGCTTAATTCTTGTAGTGTTGAGTATGAGAGATATCTGATTTTTGCAAGTATATTGTGGGTTTTAGAATTGAATAGTTCATGCTAATTTTAGATAATTTATGTCATAGGAATGAATAAGTCATGCTAATGGTTAGATGGATTATGTTATGCATTTAAATACAATATATTTCTTTAGTGAATCGAAGCTTGTAGCCTAGATCACCTCATAAAGTTTAATCTTTTTTCCTAAAAAGAATTAAATCATTGTTATATAGGTTAGTGGTGGATTCAAGGTTCTAAATCATCTCCTTGGTTAATCTCCCATTAGTTTTAGTTTATTTACGTTATTCATTAGCTTTATTTTACTTTAGGAATAATTCTTAGATAACAAAATTTGATTCTTTTTTTTTTTATAAAATTAATTTAGGAAGATAATAATTTAAGTAGTTAAGCCTTTATCTGTGGTTCAATACCCTAATACTTCCGTATTACATTGATCTTGTGCACTTGCAAGTATTGGGTTTAAAACTTTGTTATAAAAAAATCCCGATCACTCACCTTAATTAAGTAGAACTTAGATTAGAGAACAAGGATTGGAAGATTACAAGTGGAATGTAGATCAGAAAAATGGATTCATGCTTTGCGAGAGCAACTTGAGAGACAAGCTTGGGCGCGATTCGGAGACACAATTCGGCTTCAGTTTCAACGCCTAAGCATTTCTTTTCCTTTTCTACTAGTTTAATTTATGTTTAATTTCAATTTTAGGTGTTGAATTGTGAGTAATTAGCTTGTTTTGGTTTAAGGGTTGAACCCTAACTTTTGGGTATTATGAAATTGGATGTTGCTTCTTATTGAATTGTTCTTCAATTGATTATTTATGTGCAATTTAAGTGTCATGAACTTGAATTAATTGCAGGGGTGTTTGGAATTGAGAAAGGAAGAACACCTGAGGGCTTTCAATTTGGGTATTAATTGGGGTATTGAAATAGAGATAGTTAATACACGCTAAGGTTAATAATTACATGGGTTTTGTAAATTCATAACGTGTTAGGGAGAGAAGGGATTCTCGTCTAAAAGTGATAGAGAATAGAGAGGCTTTCGCCTAGAGATAGGGATTGTCCAATAACGAGTGTGATGACCCAATTCACTAAGGCAACTATAGCTTTTGTTAATTCCTATTACTTGAAATAGTAACAAGGTTAGGGGGATCCCGAGATCTAAACTCCTATTCTATATTTGTTTTCCATTTGCTTGTTGATGTTTATGTTTATTGTTTTGTTAGCTCATGATCGTTTCTACCACACTTTTAAGACTAAACATTAAAATAACGGTTGAGTAATTGAATCTTGCCATTCTCGAGAAGATTAATACTCGGGAGAAACCCATTCCTATAGTATTAAGGTCCACTTGCCTTGACACTGTAGCTGTAGGATCCCATTGCCGTTTAATTTAAAAGGAACACACCAAGTTTTTGGCACATCAAGTTTTTGCCGCCATTACCAGGGAGCGGCAAGTTTAAGGAAATACCAATTTTTGGTGCTTTAGTCACTTGTATAGTTTTTATTTTCTTTCATTAGTATAGTCTTTCTTTCTTTTTGTTTTATCTTTATTGCTTAATTCATTTCTCCTTGTTCATTATTCTAGTTGATCGGGTGTTTATTGTATGGACTTTGGAATTCCGGGTTATTATCTTTTGACCATATGCTGATTTTACATTCCTTTAACTTTAGGTTCCATAGAAAAGAGCATGGTTACCAATAAGGCCATAGAAGCCCCATTGGTGGCAATATTAGAACAAGGGGTTGAGAAAATGGTGGTTACACCTCAACCTCTACATTACCAACAGGCCATATTTCAAGACAACTGGCAGGGGTACAACACGTACCCAAACCAGTGTAGTTCGAATATTCCCTAGGGAAGTTATACCACATATTCACCATACGATTACATTCTATCGGTGAATCTATCATCCCCTTAGCCTGATCTAGAAGATTTTCGTTTCATGATATATCGAGTTAGCGGAGGCCGGGGTGAAGAGTATAGAAGCAATTCAGAAAAGTCAAATAACTTCCATTTACAACATCGAAAGTCAGATCAACCTATTGGCAAGGATGATTGCTGAAGGAGCACTTGGTAGTTCGCCTAGGAATATAGAGCAGATTCCAAGGGAGTATTCTGAGGTGGTCACCTTGAAAAGTGTAGAAGAACAAGTGAGTACATTTTCCATAATTGTGGATGAAGAGGAGGAAACCGATCCAACACTGGAGGAGTCCACTTTCCCCAAAGGAAGACGAGGCTCAACAAGAAATAATGGAAATGTGGTAAGACAATCTCCCAACATTCGAAGAACCTCCTCTAATTACAAGTGAGTGGAAGAAACTAAGAGAGATAAGTGCTTGCCAGAGAATGAGAGAGAGTTTGAGGAAGGTGAGCCAAAAAAGGAAAACAAGAGTTCCATGGAGAATCAAGAGGATCATACAGAAGAGTAACAAGAAATAGAGATAGACGTCATCGAAGGGAGTGAGAAAGTGAATCTCCTTACTCACGAAACTGACTCTGTTCTTGTTTGTGATTCCTTATATATACAGGCACTATGAACGCAATCCAGGAAAAAGGACGAGGAGAGGAGAAATCTCATGGAGTTCAAAGGAGATTTAGAGAGCTCTAAGTGGAAACAAGCCTAATGCCACGGGAAAGCGCAAATGAGTTTTTCTTCAAACTTAACCTTTGGTAACATTGTGTTTTCCTTTAAAGAACTAAAGCTATTCATAAAAAGTAACATCTTTGTAAACTTGATCTTAAGCTTGTGAATTCTCTTTTTGTTTTGGGGTTCAAATTCTTTCACTTCCATTACAAGGAGATCCAAAAATGCTAAGAATAGCTGTTTATGGCATGTTGTTGTATCATTGTATCATACTTTCTATGTTTTCATTTTAATTCATATTTTTGTTGTTGATGTTGTTGTAAGGTGTCTTGGTGAGATGATTGCCTGCTTAAGACCCACTTTAAGTGTAAAACGAGCAGACAAGGTTAGTAGGCATGAATCGGGGCTCAAATGTGCAGAAGAGAAGAAAAATCTACCTAGGTAGAAGCCTACCGCAGACGGTAGGTTCGCCCTACCGTCAGTGGTAGGGTCCCCTGAAAGCTGTGTTTTGAATTTGATTTCCAGAGGCCAGCGAGGGCTATTTGTTCATTGAACAGCAGAATACCTCCCTACACTCTTCAACTCTTTTCTTTTTTTATCTTTTTTTTTGTTAGTGTTGTTTTGTTTTGTTTATAGTTTTGGTTCTTTATTTTATTTTGATTGTGTAGGGATGGCTTTCCTTGTGCCTTATTGGTTTATTATATGCAGAGTGTCTCCCATCTATGCATTTCTTTTATTCGTTTGTGTGGGGATGGCTTCCTGTGTTTTTTACTGCTTTATTATCCGCGGGAGCGCCTCCTATGTTTGTTTCTATTTGTTTTGTTTATGACTCTTGCCCCCACAATGAGGACAATATGGTTTTAAGTGTGGGGAGGGGAGGGGGGGAGGGGTAATTTTGTCTTTTAGTCTTTTTACTGTCCTTCTTCGTTTTCCTTATGAAAAATGAAAAAAATTTTGGAAAATTTAAAATTTTTCTTAGTTTTTGTCATCTTTTTATTTGGAAAACCAAAAATATTTTCCTTTATCTTTCTTTTTGCCACTTTGGTAGAGTGCTTGATCACGAGACTGTTTAAATGTTTTGAGAGGGCATAGCACTTTGTTATTTCTTGGTTGTTTTGAAAACCTCATTTGCATAATAATCTTACATGTTGATGGTTTTCATGCACCTGTGAATGCTGTTAGTAGAAGAAACCTAGAAATTCTGGGAAATTAGCTTAGAGAGAATATTTTAGAATTCGTGCATGCATCCTTGTGTTTCTCTATCTTTGAAGTGAAAAGTCTTATAAGTTAAGCCCGAAAATGATGGTCTCAGGCCTTCATTGTACCGATTGAGCCTTTGATTTGCCTATCCTTAGGTGAAATTAACCCCTAGCTCCCTTATTTAAGCCTTCATGCTAAGGGTTTTACTCCCTTTCATTCTTCGTCTTCTTAAATTAACACTAAATTAAACCTTATTTCATGGAGCCAATGTTGGAATGACATGCTTTGCCATCTTGAGTGAAAGTAATAGATAAGTGTGGGGGTGAAAGAGGAAAGGAAAGAAAAATGATGTAAAGAGAGGGGTAGTTTGGGTATTTCACAATTGGTACAAATTGCTGAAAACAAAAACAAGAGAGATTTGAAGAAAAAGAAAAAAAAAAAATAGAAAGAACAAAACAGAAAAAGAAAAACAAAGAGAAATAAGAAAAAAAAAGTAGTACTTTTATTCTTGTGCATGATGTGGTCGTAAAAAAGAAAAAAAATGACAATAGTCTTCTCTCTTGTTAAGAGGCTAAAAAATTGTAGGTGTGTTGGGTGAGCTATGCGAACGAAACGAAGTAAGTTATTCAAGGGTGAGAGAAGAGCGAAAGGCGACTAGAATGTTATTCTCTAATTTTGCCATTTTGTCCTTTTGGTTGCGTTGGCTCTATCATGTTTACAAGCCGAAGTCCTAACTTTATGTCCCAAGTCCTACATTACAAGCCGAAAAATCCTACCTAACTTGGGAATGACTTAGAATGAGACTTGGAGTAAATAAGAACTAAAGGAATATGAGCTTTTTGTGCATTGTTTTTTGAAGGATTTCACTTTGTTAATTACTCAGTATTGTCTAGTTTCTATGAAAACGGCATAAACAAAACACATACACACACCATTGGCATGTAGTGGTTATTTGTAAGTGTGGCGGACTAAGTGTATCTTACGCTCGTTCTTTCATTTTATTTGATGGTTACTGGTTGAGTATTCTTCTGAAGAGACATCGTAATCAGTTTCGTTTTCCCTTTATTTGCTTTTGTGTTCTTTTCTTTGGTATTGCTGTTCTTTATATCTTTTGTCTTCCCTTTTTCTAAATTACTTAAGGCTAGTATATTGTCCGTTTTCTGTGACTTTATTTTTGAAAAAGCTTTTTGAACTTTTTCGTTCCTTCTGTTTAGTTCTGTTGCTTGAGGGCAAGCAAGGTGTAAGTGTAAGGGTATTTGATAGGTGTTATTTTGGCTATTGTTTTGTATGTTAATTTCATCGTTTTTCAGTGATTTAAAGCCATAAAGTATATATTTGAGCCTAATATATCTCATTTGTGTCGTAGGTGCTTGCCGAATGAAGTACAATGAAGAACGAACGAAAACAACTTGAAATAGAGCGAAAACAACCCAAAACGGTGCAGGCTCAATTACATAGACATAATTACCCCCCACATTTAAAACCACATTGTCCTCAACGTAGGGACTAAACTAATGGAAAAACAAATAAACACATACATGGGAGGTGCTCCTGCAGATATAAAGTAGTGAAGCATAAGGGAAGCCATCCCCACAAAAGAAAAAATAGAACAAAGAAACACATCTATACACGAAACAAAATGGAAAAACTAAAAAGACATGAAAAGAAAAGAGTAAAAGGATGTAGGGAGGTTATCCTATGGTTGTTTGGGCAAACAACCCTT
This sequence comes from Catharanthus roseus, assembly GCA_028651295.1. Classification (NCBI taxonomy): domain Eukaryota; kingdom Viridiplantae; phylum Streptophyta; class Magnoliopsida; order Gentianales; family Apocynaceae; genus Catharanthus; species Catharanthus roseus. The sequence goes on along the minus strand of JAPQWS010000076.1, from coordinate 5,628,784 downwards.
GCTGGCCTTTGGAAATCGATTTCAAAATGCAGTTGCCAGGGGACCCTACTTCTGACGGTAGGTCGAACCTACCGTCCACAACAGGCTTCTCCTGTACCTACTGGAACATTTCTATTGTGTTCGATTCAGTTCCCATTTCGCTTTGGACCAACCCCATTGTAGTTGCAACACATATGGTGGTATGATCCTCTTTAGCCTTTCTTGAGGACCGCGTTCTCCCAAGACCAACTCCCTTCTAGAGGAACCCTTGAATGCTTGTGTTGGGACAATTGATGAACAAAGAACAATATGCAAATAAAATTAACTATGAAAGGAACAAATAACCTCCTTATATTTGAGAGAGAATCAACAAGACTTATGAAACTCTCACCTATTCTCCAAACTCTAAAGAAGGATCTAAATATCAAGCAACACAAAGTATGGAGTAGGCACCTCAAGGAAGAATAGGATTTGGGAATTATGAAAGTCTCATCTTAAGGTAGTTTGGGCATTTCACTATAGGTACAAATTACTGAAAAAAAAAAAGAGATTTGAAGAAAAAGAGAAAAAAAATAGAAAAAAATAAAAAGAGAAATAAGAAAAAAAAGTAGTACTTTTATTCTTGTGCATGATGTGGTCGTAAAAAAGAAAAACGACAGTAGTTTTCTTTGTTGTTAAGGGGCTAAAAATTTGTAAGTGTGTTGGGTGAGGTGTGCAAAAGAAACGAAGTAGGTTATTCAAGGGTGAGTGAGAAGTACGAAAGGTGACTAGAATGTTATTATCTAATTTTGCAATTTTATCCTTTCGGTTGTGTTGGCTCTGTTTGGTTTGTTCTTATCTCCAATTACCTTCGTTTGGTACCATTTATGTCCCAAGCCCTGCATTACAAGTCAAAAAGTCCTGCCTAATTTGAGAACAACTTAGAATGAGACTTGGAATGAATAAGAACTGGAGGAATATGAGCTTTTTGTGCATTGTTTTTGAAGGATTTCACTTTGTTAATTACTCAGCATTGTCTAATTTCTATGAAAACGGCATGAACAAAACACATACACACACCATTGGCATGTAGCGGTTATAGTAAGTGTGGCGGACTAAGTGTATCTTATGCTCGTTCTTTCATTTTATTTGATGGTTAGTGCTTGAGTATTTTTTTAAGTGGCATCATTTTTAGTTTCGTTTTCCCTTTATTTGGTTTTGTTTTATATTCTTTTGTATTGCTGTTCTTGATATCTTTTGTCTTCCCTTTTTCTAAATTACATAAGGCCAGTGTATTGTCCGTTTTCTATGACTCTATTTTTGAAAAAGCTTTTTGAACTTTTTCGTTCCTTCCGTTTAGTTCTGTTGCTCGAAGGCAAGTAACACTTAAGTGTGGGGGTATTTGATAGATGTTATTTTTGCTATTATTTTGTATGTTAATTTCGTCGTTTTTCGGTGATTTTAAGGTATAAAGTATATATTTTAGCCTAATATCTCCCATTTATGTCTTGGTGCTTGCCGAATGAAGTAGAATGAAGAACAAACAAAAACAACTTGAAACAGAGCGAAAAAGACAGAAAATGATGCAAAACCAGTGCAGGCAGTAGCCTACCGCGCACGGTAGGCCCTTATCAATAAAAGAAGAGGTAGAAAGAAGTCTTACCACGCATGGTACGCTTCCCCTACTGTCGCCGGTAGGTTTTGGGCATCATAGGGAAAACTGGGAATAGAGACCTACCGCGGACGGTAGGTCCCGACCTACTCGCTGGTAAGTCCCGAGAATAGCTGTATTTAGTTAATTTTTAGAGTTTTTTCTTCATTATTCGTGCATTAGGTTAGAGTAACGTAGATAGGCTTTAAGGAGCCGATTGGGGCAATTTTATGTGACAAATTTCCCCCAATTCTCACCTCAATTACGTGGAACTTAGATTAGAGAACAAGGATTGGAAGATTACAAGTAGAATTGAAGATCAAAACAACGGATTCGAGCTTCGGGAGAGGAACTTGATAGACGAGCTCGGGCGTGATTTCGGGACTCAATTCGACTTCAATTTCTATGCCTAAGCATTTTTTTCCTTCTCTGTTAGTTTAATTTATGTTTAATTTGAAATTCATACAATGAATTGTGAGTAATTAGCTTGTTTTGATTCAAGGATTGAACCCTAACTTTTGGATATTTTGAAATTGATCTGACTTTAATGAAATTGGATGTTGCATCTTATTGAAATGTTCTTCAATTGATTATTTGTGTGCAATTTAAGTGTCATGAACTTGAATTAATCACATGGGTGTTTGGAATTGAGAAAGGAAGAACACCCGAGGGCTTTTAATTTGGGGATTAATTAGGGTATTGAACAAGAGATAGTTAATACACTCTTAGGTCAATAATCACCTAGGTTTGGTGCATCCATAATGTTTTAGGGAGAGAAGAGATTCTCATCTAAAAGTTATAGAGAATAGAGAGGCTTTCGCCTAGAGATACGGATTGCCCAATAACGAGTGTGATGACCCAATTCACCAAGGCAACTAAAGTTTTTATTAATTCATTTTAATTGAAATAGTAACAAGGTTAGGGGGACCTTGAGATCCAAATCCCGTTTTATATTTTTTTTCCATATGCTAGTTGATGTTTATGTTTATTATTTTGTTATCTCACGATTGTTTAAGACTAAACATTAAAACAACGATTGAGTAGTTGAATCTTGCCATCCTTGAGAGGATTGACACTCAAGGTGAACCTATTCCTATAGTGTTAAAGAAACTTGCCTTGCACTATAGCTGTAGGATCCCATTCCCGTTTCATTTAAAACGAACACACCAAGTTTTCGGTACATCAACCACTTGCACCGGACTTACTCAGATGTTGTCTGAGATCAGATAGATGATTCTATCGTCTAAAAATTTCATCACCTCCCTTTTCACCATTTCTTGCATATTTGGATTCTAACGCCTTTGCGGTTGGATCACCGGGTTTGAATCCTCCTCCAATCGAATCTTGTGGGTGCAGAAAGACGGACTTATTCCTTGTATATCTGCTATCTTCCAAGCGATAGCTTTCTTTTGTTTTTGTAAAGTCCTCAGCAAAGCTCGTTTTTGGGGATTGAGTAAGCTTGGAAGAGTTGATTACCAAGAGTGTTGATTTTTCTCCCAAAAAGGCATACTCCAAGTGATTTGGCAACGACTTTAGCTCTAGCTCTGGGGGTTCTTGAAAAGAGGATTTGAGAGAAGGCTCTGTGGGAAGCTTAAGACTCTCTTGTACAATGGTGACTTTTTCCACCTTTCATTCATCTAATTTGTCCGTTAATATCTTAACCTTCTTTGAATCCACCTCGCCTTTAGGATCCAGTTGCAGAGTAATCAGTAGGGAATCTTCTTGGACAAATTCCTGAACGTGAGTAGAAATATAAGGATCAATAAAATCTATCATAAAACAAGTGGCATCCTAACCTTTAGATCTACATATAGCATCAGGAAGTTTCAAAATTACTGCCTCGTCTCACTGAAGGGTCAATTTTCCGTCCACTAGATGGATAAGGGGCTTAGTGGTGGTGAGAAAAGGACGACCTAAAATGAGTGGGACTTCAATGTCTCTACTCATATCCATAATTACAAAGTCAACCAGAAATACTAAACTCCCCACTTGAACTAGAACATCCTCTATAAGACCTCTAGGATACTTAGTGGACCTATATTCTAGTTGAATACTCATCCTAGTTGGTCTAGGTTCTCCCACCCTAAATTTGCAGAAAAAATCATAAATTAAATTAATGCTAGCACCCAAATCCTTAGCTAATGCTCTAGATACCATTATACCACCTAAAGTACAAGGAATCGTAAAACTCCCTGGGTCCTTTAGTTTTTCTGGAAGTTTTTGGTCGGGGTTGCGGATTGTCGAACACACTCTATTCATCATAACTGAAGAAAAATTCTCCAATCTTCTCTTCCCAGAGATTGCTTCCTTTAAGAACTTTGCGTATTTCGACATCTGCGGCACAATGTCAACCAAAGGTAAGTTAGCGTACAACTGTTTAAACATTTCCATAAACTTACTGTATTGTTCGTCCTGCTTCACTTTCAGCACTCTCCGTAGGAATGGAATAAGCAGTCTGTATGGAGGAGGTGATATTTTCCTCTTCTCCACTTCCTTCTATTTACCTTCTTTTTCCTCGGGAGGAATGGATTTTGCTGGTGCCTGGGACATCCCCTTGTCGTATTCTACAATCGTAGGAGGTGTTTCAACCAATTCTTTTCTACTACTCAAGTGACTGCCTTCGCGTGCTTGTCTGATTTTTTGTCTGAATTGTGCAGTAGACCACCAATCAACTTTTCATTGATTATCCTCATTGAAATTCTCTGATTTGGTTCTCCATGTTGTGGATGGAAGCTAATTGGCTTTTCTGTACTACCTTTATGTTTTTCATCCTGACATCAACTACTTTGATGTAGTGTGAAACAAGATCCTCCAAGTTAGGTTGCATGGTCGGCGGAGCAGGATTTTATGACGTAAATTGCTGGAGTCCTCTACTTTGAAAGTCTAGGGGTTGTTGTTGTCTCCAGTGACTTTGACTTCCCCAAGGAACACTCAGCTGGCTTTCCCAACATGAACTGTACTGGTTAGGGTACATGTTGTACCCTTGCCAGTTCCCTTGGAACATGGGTTGCTATGATGTAGCTGTTGTGGTGCAACTGCCATGTTCTCCATCCCTTTTCTAATATTGCTGCAATCGAGCTTCCATGGCGCCATTAGTATCCATGTTTTCTTTTCCAAAACCTAAAATTAATGAAATATCTAATCAACACAGGGTCCAAAGGTAATAAATCAAAATTCTAATGTCTGTACCATAAACATTCGAACACAAGAATAAAGAACAAGGCGAAACGAACTAAGCATTAAAAACAAAAACGAAAAAAAAAAAACCAAAAATAAAAATGACTAAAGCACCAACAACGGTATTTCTTTAAACTTGCCGTTCCTCAGCAATGGCGCTAAGAACATGATGTTCAAAGTGTAAAACAGAAGTTCCTAATCACTACAATGCAAGGCAAGAAGACCTAACACTGCAGAGGAGAGTTCAACCCCATTGTCGTATCTCTTGAGGATCGGACAAGATTCAACTACTCTATCGTTATTCCAATGTTTAGTCTAAAAGTTGTTGTTGAAAAGATTATTAACTAAAAGAGATGCTAACAAAAGCTACAATCAAAACCGATGAACAATTAACAAAAGTAATCTATAAAGCAGAAGTTTGGACCTTGGGATCCCCCTAATCTTGTTACTACTTCAACTGGCTGATTTTAATAGAAATCGATGTTGTATTAACAAATTAGGTCGTCACACTCTAAATCGGGCAATCCCTATCTCTAGGTGAAAGAAAACCTATTCACTAATCCTTAAACGAGAATCTCTTCTCTCCCTAACAAATTATGAATGCTATAAACTCAGGTGATAAACGAACCTAAAAGTGCATCATTCTATCTCTAGTCTAATCCCCAATTAGTCCCCAAATTGATTGCCCTAGGGTGTTCTTCTTCCTCTGTCAATTCCAAATACCCTTACGATTAATCTAAGTTTGTGACACTTAAATTTAAGAAAAGTCCAATTGAAGAACAATTCAATCATCCACAACATTCAATTTCAGAAAAATCAAATCAATTTTGTTGAAACAAAAATTAGGGTTCAACCTTTAATACAAACAATAAAATTACTCACTATTCATAATGTAAAATTGAAATTAAATGATTAAAATGTAATAGTGAAAATAAAAGAAATGCCTAGGAATGATTTTGGAGGCCAAATTGCTCCTGAAACTCGCCCGAGCTCGTCTCTTGAGTTGCCCAACTGATGCCTGAATTCGCCTTTTCGATCCTTGAATGTTCTTGAAAACCTTTAATTCTACTTCTCTAATATAATTCCTAACTAATTGAGGTGAGAATTGGGGGAAATTTGTCACATAAGATTGCCGCAATTCGCTTTCTAAGCTCTAATGGCAGAAGTCTAAAAATAGGAATAATGAATGCTATATTGAATGCCTTGAATTTTTCTAAATATTGACTTAAAAGCTGCTGAAATTGGGGCCTACCGTCGCCTATCGTCAACAATAAGGGAAGCCTACCATCAATGATAAGATTCTATCATCACTTCGTTTGTTGTCAATGCACCTATCATCGGCAGTAGGTTGGCCTACCTCCAGTGGTAGGTCCTCTTTGTAATCGCCATTTGGCATAATTTTCCGTTGTTTTCGCTCCGTTTTAAGTCGTTTTGTCCTTCCTTCCTTGTACCTTACTTCGGCAAGCTCATTGAAGACGAACCTACTTCGTTGTATCTAGGAATATCTAGAAATGAAGACGAACCTATACAAATGCAAGTTCTTCAACTAGACCCCCTTCCTGCCGCCCATTCGCCCTAAGAAGCCTATATGAGGGTGAGAGACATGAAAACATGCAGCTCATTCAAGAACTCGATGCTCTTAGGCTTGAGAGTAGAAAATTGGTTGAATGGTAAGGGATAGGAATGCGAGGGTCACCAAGACTATGACCCTCAAGGATCCCCCCTTAAGGCGCTTCTTTAAGATGTTACTGGAAATCGAGGAAAAGAGTACGTAGGAGGAGATGACGGAGGTAGAGATTGAGGTTGCTCCCTGGGAGGGGTATACCTCTAGAGGCTATTAGGGCAGAGGCAGCTCGTGAGGAGATAGCTCTCGCGGAGGCTATTCGCCGGGTAGAAACTTCAAGGAAGATGAGGCATATTGTGAGCAGAAACTCCTCTGAATCATTAGAGAGCTCTAACTAGTGCTCCTCTGCTGCTACTTCTACTTTTTCAGATTCGATGTTGATATCTCCATTACCTTAGTTTATGTTTATGTTGTTTATGTTTTCTTTTTCTACTTTTACTCATATTATTTTGGGTTCCTTTTTTTGTGTTCATATTTTGTACTGAAACATTATCGAATAGTAATAGACTTTCACCGTTTATATATTTTGCTCTAAGTTATTTATATATGTGCACTATGATTTTTCCTTGGTTTTATTAAGTTTCCAAAGGAATAAAGAAAAAAAATAAAAAAATTCAATGATTCACATCATCCGTTTGCTAAATAATAGCTCGAGCATACAAAAATGAGTTTAATTGCTTGTATTAAGTTTTATTATAATTGTATTAACTCTGAAATAACTTTACTTTATGAAACAAAAAAAGAGAAGAAAATGATCTTTAAGTTCAGTGGGAATGGACGAGTTAAAATTCACTAGAAATTGGCAAGCTGTTAATTTTAGTCTTAATAACACAGACGAGCTGCTAATGAAAACAAATATTCGGCTGAGAGACAAGGGGATTTTGTTGAAAGTGACATGGTCACATGGCAAGCTTGTAAGCCCAATCTTAACTCGCAATATGACAACCAGTGAATGGTTACGAATAATGACTCGTAAAAAATGATAAAGAACATGACAAAACACTTGGTGACCAAGAATTCAGCAAAAAACTTAACCAAGAAATAAGAAAAGTAATGGACAAGGTCGATGAGAGAGACTATATAATACTAGTTGGTTATGATCGTTATTTGCTATGCAAGAAGCTACTGTTTGCTCTGGTTTTAATATTAATAGTCATTTGTAATTTTCATACTAATTTACGAATCATGAAGCTGATAACTCATCTAATACCAAGTCATTGTTTACGAATACTAACTCACTAAAAACAATAAAGAAGATGATAAAAAACTTGTCGACCAAGAAGTAAGCAAAAACTTGGCGACCAAGAAGTGAGCAATCAAATCGGCAACCAAATATGTGAGAAAAACATGTCGATCAGAATGTCATCTCTAAAAACTATATTTACTTGCAAGCTTTCAGAAAAGTGAGTGTGAACACATTGTTTACACTGTTGTTGATCCTCAATCTATCATCCTATATGATGAGGATGTATATAGGCTTGTCTAATCAATAGGGAAGGGTGAAAATTATTACGTTTTTGGAGGGTAATATTTTGGTGAGAAAATTAGGAGGGAAATACTAATTAGAAGTATTCTTTTCACAAATTAAAATTAATAATTAACATTATAGTATATCTTATATCTTGTAGTTGGGGAGCGTAATTTTATCATTTGAGCTTGAGATGACTTTGCAGTATAAACTAGTGCAGTCGAGCAGCGTTAATTTTCATCACATGAATTAACTTTCCCTTTAGGCTGATGCAGTCAAGGTTCATTTATCTTCGACAGTTCGGATTTGAATGACTTTACAATGTAAACTCCTGCCATCAAGGAGCATTGATTTTGATCACTTGGAATAACTTTTCACTTTAGGTTCATGCAGTCAAGGAACGTTTATCTTCAACATTTGGGATTTGAATGACTTTGCAGTTTAAGCTCATATAGTCAAGGAGCATTCATTTTCACCATTTTGGATTTGTTGGCAAGCAGTCAAAGAGCTTTCGATTTCATCACTTCAAATTTGTTGGAATGACTTTGCAGATCCCACTGGTGGAGGAAGATTTGCCTTTTTAGCTTCTCATGCTCTTTTTCTTTATTTGGATCTTGCACAGGTGCTTGACCTCCATTTGCAGTAATGCTTGAATCCATATCATGTTCACGAGTAGCAAGTTTTTCAAATGTTTTTGGCATGATTCCCTTGAGGATATATTGAAGTCCCCAATGCATACTATAAATGCACATCCCCATTGCAGACGAATCACTAAGATGATCTTGGCAATTAAGATTCAGATTTATCCACCTATTGATGTAATGAATTACAGCTTTTTCTTTCCATTGGCGAGAATTTGACAACTCTATCATGCTTAAAACTTTGTGAGTGCTATAGAAGCGATTCATAAACTCTTCCTCAATTTGTCTCCAGCTATCAATGGTTCTAGACTCTAACTCTGTATACCAATTGAATGCATTTCCTTTTTTTAGATATCGAACGAATTGCTTCACAAGAAGATCTCTGTGGGTTCCAACATCGTTGCATATCTCAATGATTTGAGCTACATGTTGCTTAAGGCTTCCTTTATCATCAAATTGTTGAAATTTTTGTGGTTGATAACTAGCAGGCATCATCATGTTATCAATCTATTGAGAGTAGGGTTTAGCGTAAGTGTTGATGGATTTGCTGCCTTCTTCATATTTCTCTTTGATGGGCCATTGATAAACTCTATCAATTCATCAATATGAATCAATCTATCAGAAGACATTTGGATTTTGTTATATTCTTTGAGCAGACAACTTCATCTTGAATTTTTGCTATTTAGGAGGAGCTTGATTTGTCCCTCCATTCCTTTCTAGACAATTTACTAGTTGAGCAATCGCATACTCTTGCTTTTGGGAATGTTTTGAAAGATCTTCAACTAATCTTGTAAGATTTACTATTTGTTCTTGAATGCTTACTGTTCCAGTGACAGTCACCCCTAAAAAAGTAGTTGAATCTTCTGCCATAAAAGAATTAGACCTCGAGTCCGTTTGAGAAATTTTAGGGAGAGAGTTATCACTTGAAGTTTCATCATCTTGCCTTGACAAAAATGATGTGTTTAGTGCAGCCAATGTATGTTGGACATCCTTTTGAGAAAGTGCTATTGCTTTACTCGTCTCTTTTCAGCACTTGAAGCTTGTGAGGCAATGCCAGAAGTAGTGACTATTTCTTTGATATCAGCAACCATGGAATGAGTAGATTTCGACTTGTCGTTCTGTGGAGCCATGCATTTTATCTTTGAAGATTTGAAGTTTATTTTTTTCAACTTCGAGGAGAAGAGATGGGAGGTTGAGATGGTCCCACTAGGCATGCCGAAATTTGTAAGGAACAAAATTTGAAGTCAATAAATTAAAGACAAGAAAAATAGGGACAATGTGATTTTATTAGATATTTGAAGTGGTTACAAAATTTTGGAGAAGTTCCTAGGTTGTAGAAGAATCCTTTGATTCTTCCCTTCAACAAAATATTGATTCGAGGGCTTAGAAAACTTGATCTCAAATAGACAAACTTTGATTTTGAATTCGATGGCTCAGAAACTTGATATCGAGTCGGATGAACTTTAAGTCTAAACTCGATGGCTTGGAAGCTTGACGTTGCGTCGGGCATACTTTGATTCTGAACTTAACGACTTGAAAGCTTGATGTCGAGTAGTTTGATGAACTTGGATTTTGAACTCGAGGACTTGAGAGCTTGATCTCGGACTCCAAAGTCCAAAGCTTTCTCTACTCCTTCGGACGAAGAACGCGAAGAACACTGGATAATTCCATGAAGACTTTTACTGGAGTACCCTTGGGGAGCTTTACCTGAAGCTTTGCTTGAATGCCTTCATTTGGATGCCTTTGAATGATCCCTAAGCCTTGGGAGGAAGACCCTTATTTATAGGCGGAGATGGAGCTTTCGGTTGATTAGCCACCAAGTGTTCCATCATCGGTATTTCTCGATCAAGTTATATACTTGTTGGGCGTCTTGCTGTATGTAGAGCCACCGGCGGAAGCATCTATGAGTTGTCTAGCTCAAAAGCTAACACCATTGATAAAGGATTGGATTTAGATTTCCAAATCCAAACCATGATGAGGGCACTTTGTTACCGATTCCTTCCACCTATTCCCAAGCTTCGTATAGACTTTCCCTATCGAATTGTTGGAATGAGGGGGTTTCATTCCTCAATTTTGCGGTACGATGTGAGAGAAAGGACCTTGTATGAAAATTTTCTACTTAAGACTCCCACATTGTGATGGAAAGTACCTTCTGAGAATGGGAATAGATGAATTTTTATTGCATACTCCGATGCTCCGTTTATCTTGAAAGTATCAGACACCTCCAAGAAATTGACGATGTGTGCATTGGAATCTTCATCTTGTAGCCCATCGAATTGCAAATCGTTTTGTACCATCTGAATAATGTTTTGCTTAATTTTGAAATTATTGGCGTCCACCGTCGGTCTCATTATGCTTGGCCTTGTCCTAGTGATGAACGGCCTAGCATAGTTTGCCATAGTACGTTCTGCCGTTGGTGGTGGCGGTAGTGGATACCTTGGGTCCTCCTCTTCTTTCACCTTATTTACAATTACCAATGCCATTTTGTCCACCGTATTGAAATTGATACTGCAGCGGGCTATATACAACATTTTCTCAATTTCTGGATCGTACTCAACAAATTCATCCTGTTAGCAACAGGGCATAAACTAGTTGAAAAGAACCTAAAAGAAAACAATTTGAAACTTGGTGAATTTAAGAGAATAGAAAGAGAAGAGCAAAGAATCCAAGCAAAAGCCACAATCCATTAGAGGAATAAAAACAATAAAAATAGTTACGAACATAAAAAATGAAATCAATATATAAATAGCATTCCTAATATCACCGTCCTGGCAACGGCGCCAAATAACTTAAATCCTATTTATATTCCACTTTTAAGCAGGCGTACCTATAGGTGTAATATGTCAAGGAAAGTCCCCGAATTGTTGAACTCTCGAGACAGCCAAGCACTAGTACAGATTATAGACAATGAATTTTTAATTTATTTATTTAATCAAGGACTAAAATGAAATAAATATTTTTTTTAGTCTAAGTTATTTAAATTAAATTAATAAAAGAGGTCTTTTGGACCATGAAGATTCGATCATCCGAGGTGGGCTATGATGAAGATTAGATCATTTAAGTTGGACCGTTTAAATTTGGTTAAATTTTGAATTATTTAAATAATGTTCAAACCCACTTTAAATAAATCCCAATATAACAAGAACTATTGCCTTTGGGCCCCGAGTAAATTTAGCCTAAAATTATTTTAAATTATATCCAGTAAATGATAGGTTAAACTCATTAGGCCTCATCAAATAAGGAAATGGGCCAACCCAACACTGATGATGGGTCGCTAAATGGCCAAGCAACCCAATGCCCTATCTCTGTTTATAAATAAGGGTCTTCCCCAAGATTGAGAGATCATTGAGAAGACACTCAAGCCGGAGGCAAGTGAAAAGCTCTCGCCAGAAGATCTTCCCAGAAGCTCTCTAACAAAAGTGTTCCTCAAAGTTCAAGTACTTTCTCCCAATGTTCCTCGCCTTCTTCCTCTCAAGGATAGAAGAAAGCTCTAGTGGCTCTGCGATCCATCATTCATCCTCAAAGTCTATTTGATTTGAGAACAAGCTCCCAAGCCCTCAAGTCAACGCCTTCCTGGAAAGAAGAATCAGAAGTTACTGAGAGATTTTGTAACCGCTACCATATCATAAATCAAATCACATTGTTTCTACTTGTCTTGCCTCCGATTTTCACACTTAAGATTTTGCTACATACAAATTTTGGCCCACCCAGTGGGACAATCTCTGTCTCCCATATTTTCTCTTCATAACTCAAGTCAATCAAACTTCATGCATCAAATGTCAATGGCTCCTAAGAACGACAACTCAAACTTAATTCGTTTTAAGGCTGCTGTTGCTGCCAAAGAAACTATTGCTGCTTCTGCCATTGCTTCAAATGCTGGGATGATGACGAGAAGCAAAGTAAGGGCACTTTCTCAAAAGGATGTCAAAAATACATTAGCTCTAAAGGTATCATCCTTTACAAAGAAAGATGATGAATCCTGAAGCATAGGCACTGATAACAGAGTTCAATATGAGAATCCAATGTATAAATCTTTGATGGCTAAAGGTTCAACTGCTTCATCATATCACCAGTTATGATGACTAGAATACTTAGCATTGAAGAATAACTGGCAAATCTCACAAGGCTAGTTGAAGGTTTAGCAAAGCGTACCTAAGAGCAAGAGTATTCCACTGCTCAACTGATGAATAATCTGGAGAAAAGTGGCGAGAGTAGTCAAGCTTCCCTCAAGAAGCTAGAGGTTCAGGAAGAAATGGTCAACTCCAAGAAGGATCATGATATCCAAGTGTCTAATGATGTATTGATCCACTTTGGCCAATTAGAAGATTTCATCAATATTTCCATCAAGGAGAAATATGAAGAGGGAAGCAAGTCGATTAACACTTCTACCAAGCCCTATTCCCAAATAATTGATAACATGAGAATGCCTGCTAGTTATCAAGTGCGAAAGTTTGAACAATTTGATGGGAAAGGAACTTGCAACAATTAGATCTTCTAGTGAAACAATTTGTTGCGATCTCTGAAGGGTGATGATGTTGAATGGTACAAGGATCTGGAGTTTGGGTCCATTAATAGTTGGGGACGACTTGAACAAGAGTTTCTAAATTGCTTCTACAGCATCTGTCATATTGTTAATATGGTGGAATTGACTAATTTCAGCCAATGAAAGGAAGAACTTGTGATCAATTACATCAACTGGTGGAAGAATTTAAACTTGAACTACAGAGATTGTCTGAGCGAATTGTCTGCTATATAGATGTGTATTCAAGGCATGCATTGGGGACTCCAGTGCATCCTCAAAGGAATCATAACTAGAAAATTTGAAGAACTAGCAACTCGTGCACATGACATGGTGATGTAGATCGGAAGAGTCAAGCAGCTATGGATGTGAAGCTTTCACCACTCACTAGAGCTCGGGCAACGAAAGTCAAGATTCATGATGCAAATGTGGCTAATGGCATGGTTGTTTTCATAGAGGAAGCTTTGAAGTACAAGCTTAAAGGGTTTGAAGATCAAGGAAAGGCTTCCAAGTTCTTCTAAATTTGTTCAATTAGCAATGATCATTCAAGAGAGCAAATTGGAGGTAAAAATGGTGAAATATTAGGGAAGAGCACCCTACCACCGACGGTATCCCTACCCCTACTGTTGTTGATAGGCTTATTCCGGCATAATCACTTGGAAGAATACACCATACCACATCCCACAGGTCTTACCCTACTATCGCCGGTGGGATTCGGATTGAGGAGTGCCAATACGACTTTATTGCGGGATTTTATTATTGAACTTGTTTTTCAGGCTTTTAATCAAGGGTTTAATGGGAATTTTGAAGTCCTTAAACGATAGATTAACTAGGTTTAAGGCTTGCCTATAAGTACCCCATTATGAATCCATTGTAATTAATATCGATGAATTTTGGCTGAAATTTCAGAGAGGATTCTCCAATTGTCTCTAAGGTTCTTCAGCCTTCTTAATTAGCTTGCTAATGGTTAATGTCCTTTGTTTGTGAAAAATTGTTTGCCTTAGATTGTGAAATCTATGATCATCCAATTCCTTTCTTTAATTGAGTCTTAGAGTTCTTGTTCTTAGATTCAATTAATCTAGGTCTTCTAGTTTGTGTAGTTAGGGTTTTGAGGCCTTAGTTTCCTCAAGGCTTCCTATCAAACTAGGAAAGAGTTTTTCCTCTCAATGTTAGGTTTATGAGGCTTAGATCCTTATTGGTTTTCAATAGGAGTGTTGAAACTACAAAATCTTCAATAGAGGTTCTTCATCAAAAGAGGTGATCTTGGGATGGTGAGGAATCTAATCTACAATCTAAAGAGGATCCACATCATAAAGGTATTAGAGCAACCTCAAAATGAAGGTCAATTTGAGTTATAAGTAGTTTAAATTCGCTGGAAAAAAAAGAAGTACTTGATGACCAAACAAAATTTCATGAAGATCATGCAATATTACGTATAGAAAAATCAATCGGAAATTGAATTGAAAATCGAATGAATGATGTGAGAATTTGTTGATGTTTTGTGATGAAGATATTCATCTTTGAGTTAGGATTCAATTGAAATAAGTTTTAGTCAATTTGATTGAATTGTGAAATGTGTTTAAGAAACGCTACTGTAGGAAAAAAATGTTGATTAATCTGAACATATCTTGTGCTATACTGATTTAATTCAAATGAAATTTATGCGTAAATTCTTCCTCATCAAGTGAGGAATCTTTGTGAGTTGGTTTCATCTGATTTTGATTTTAGTTTTTGAGATATTGTTGTTTTAGTGACAAAGTATCATTATCCTTTGTTTCCTGGAACAATTTGTCTTAGTAGTCTTGTGTTCCTTGCTTAGGTTAATTGTTTAAATTGCTTTGTTTTTGACTTCTAATTGTTTCCTTGTGTGCTCCTAATCTTTTGTTGATGATCAACTAAGTTTATTGGCTCTTTTCCACAGATTACATTCCTTTTAATTCTTACACCTTAAGTGTTTGAAACTTTGCCTCTTTGAGTACTTATCCAACTAAGTGCATTGATTGATTTACTTGCTTGGGATTGTTGCTCTTGGTTTGAGTTGGTTAAGAGGTTGAAGGATCTTATAGAGACTTGATTGTTGAGTTTTTGGAAAAGGCAAGAGGGTGAGCTTATTTTTATAAAAGCCAATAAAGAGTGTTAAACACGAGTGAATTAATTGATTATCAAAGAGTTTAAACACTCAAAGAGTGATTGGGAGGTCCTTTTATTTTGTTTTCTTTGTTAAATTTGCAGGTTTAATAATGTCTATAGATGGTCATTTGCCTACTCAATCTCATCAAGAAGGTACTAGTGATCCTACAAGGATGAATCTAAATGAGACTTTGAGGTCTATGCAACAATCAATTGAAGGAATTGTAAGACAATTCCAAAGTGTTGCTAAAGATGTTGAAGAGCTTAAAAAGGGCAAGAGTAGTGCCATATTGGAGAAAAGAGTTGGAGATTACCTTGGTGGCTTTAATTTACCTCACCATTAAAGACCTTTTGATAACGTACCTACTTATGAAACCATGACATGCCGGTTCAAAATTCTTATCCATTTCATGAAGGTGGATACCAAGGAAGACCACAAGTTAGAGTTGGAAGAAGAGGCGGTCTAGGAGGGAGAGGACACTATAGACTACTAGAAGAGTTTCCAAGACATGAAACATGGCACGAAGATAACTTGTATGAAGATTATGGAGATAATCCTAATGTTGGCCAAGCATACCATGGTGGCTACTATGGTAATCAACAAGGAGATAAGCTCTAGAAAAAATCAAGTGGAAGGTACCAAGCTTCAAGGGCAAGAATGATCCCAATGTGTTACTTGATTGAGAACGAAAAGTAGAAAATCTATTCATGGTGAGAAGCTATAGTGACATTGTAAGGTGAAATTAGTCATTGCCAAATTTTTGGGTTACGCACTTCATTGGTGGGAAAGGATTGTCACTCAAAGGTTGAGAAGTGGAAGGCAACTGGTAGAAACTTGGGCGGAGTTGAAGACTCTTATGAAAGAAAGATTTGTGCTGGAACATTATTATAGGGGAGCTTCAGTAGAAGTTGGTGACTTTTAAGCAAGTAACAAAAGTGTTGAGTAATATAGATAAGAGATGGAGTTGTATACTTTGAGATTGAGCTTGGAGGAAGACAATGATACTTCAATTTCTAGATTTCTAAGTGGTCTCAATAGGGACATTGCTAACAAATTAGAATTGTACCCTTACACCACTTATAAGACATGTGTTGTCATTTGGCTACCAAGATTTAGAATAAAAGGAAGAAGATTGGTTTTTGTAAATGTAATCTTCCTTCTTCAGGAAGTGTGTTGTCTAAACCTCAAGCATCCTAAGCCTAAGGTGGAAGAAAAGGAAGGTTGATCACCAATCAACAAGGTGCTTCAAGTGCAATGATGTGGAGCATATGGACATTAATTTCCCTACAAAGAGAACTTTGGTCTTTAGTGAAGACTTAAATGGTTGGATTGAGAAGAGTGAGGATGATTGCCAAGAGGGTATTGTTGATAAAGAAGAGAGTAGTGAAGACCAAGAGATTACCTCTTTTGAAGCCGATGAAGAGGGTATGAGTTTGGATACTATTAGAGCTTTATCTACCCAAGTCCATGAGGAGGAGACTAGCATTCAAATGGAAAACATCTTTCACAGTAAATGCTTAGTAGGAGGAAATGTTGCTAACCTTATTGTTGATAGTGGTAGTTTAACTCATGTGGCTAGCACTTATCTTGTTGAAAATTTGAACTTACCTCTTCTCAAACATCCTAGCCCTTATAAGCTTCATTGGTTGAATGATAGTGGAGAAGTGATAGTGAACAAACAAATGCTAGTGTCTATTACTAAGGGCTCATATAATGATGAGATTCTTTGTGATGTGGCTCCTATGCAAGCGGGGCAATTTGTTGTTAGGACATCCTTGGCAATATGATAGAAAGGCTATTTATGATGGTGTGAAGAACGCCTATACTTTCAAAAATGATGGAAAAAGTTCATAGTGAAACCTTTGACTCCTAGTCAAGTCTTTATAGAACAAAGAAAATGAGAGGAAAAAAAAAAAAGAAAGACTAGAGAGTAAGAAAAAGAGAAAGAGCATTGAAGAGGGAAAAAGAATTGATGAAAAAGATTTGAGTGTGGAAATAGAGAGGAAGAATTGAAGAGAGACAAGAAAAAGAGTGATAGTTACAAGGGAGAGAAAATATGTTTCTATGCAAAAGAGAGTGAGATAATAGAAGCCAGTGAAAAAGAAAAGTTGGTTTTACTTCTCTATTGCAAGGGTACATTTGTTTCCGCTAATGATCACTTGTCTTCTATGTCTAATGCTATAGTAAAGGTTATTGAATAATTCAAGGACGTCTTTAACAAAGAGATGCCCAGGGACTTCCTCCCTTGAGAGGGATTGAGCATCAACTTGATTTGGTACCCATAGCGGTGTTGCCAAATACACCGTCTTATAGAAGTCCTCCCGAAGAGACCAAAGAGCTAAGAAGACAAGTTGAGGAATTTCACTCCAAAGGATATGTAAGAGAAAGTTTGAGCCCTTGTGCCGTTCTCGTTTTATTAGTTCCAAGGAAAGACAGTACATGGCGCATGTGTGTAGATTGTAGAGCCATTAATAACATTACCATCAAGTATAGGCATCCTATCCTAGATTACATGATTTGCTTGATGAGTTACATTGTTCTCAAATATTTTCAAAGATTGATTTAAAATCGAGTTACCATAAAATTAGAATGAGGGAAGGGGATGAGTGGAGAACGGCTTTCAAAGACAATTTTTGTCTTTATGAATGGGTAGTCATGCCTCTTGGTTTAACGAATGCTCCTAGTACATTCATATGACTTATGCATCATGTGTTACGAAATTTCATTGGTAAATTTGGTGTTTTATATTTTGATTATATTTTGATCTATAGCAAAACTTATGAAGATCATTTGCATCATCTTAAACAAGTTTTGTAGTTTTGAGAAATGAGAAATTATATTATAACCTTTGAAAATGTTATTTTTGTTAGGAAAAAGTGACTTTCCAAGGTTATGTGTTGAGCTCTTAAGGCCTTCCAATGTATCAAGAAAAGGTAAAAGCATTCAAAGAATGGCCTACTCCCAAAAATGCATCCAACGTGAGGAGTTTTCATGGATTGGCAAGTTTCTATAGGAGGTTTATCAAGGATTTTAGTACCATTACTAGTCCTTTGACGGATGTTATCAAGAAGATGAATGGTTTTAAATGGGAGGAGAGTCAAGAGAAAGCATTCAAGCTACTAAATGAGAGGTTGAGTAGTGCACCTCTACTAGCACTACCTAACTTTGAGAAGATGTTTAAGGTAGAATGTGATGCCTTGGCCGTTGGAATTTAAGAAGTATTGATGCAAGACAAAAGACCTTTAGCTTACTTTAGTGAAAAGTTGACTGGTGCGATAAGGAGCTCTATGTACTTGAGAGGACATCGAAACATTGGCAACATTATTTGTGGCCAAAGGAATTTGTGGTGCACATCAATCATGAGCTCTTAAAGTTTCTTAAAGGATAACAAAAGATAAACAAGAGGCATACAAGATGGATGGAGTTTATTAAGACTTTTCCATACATCATCTGGTAAAAGAAAGGTAAAGAAAACATTATAGCCAATGCATTGTTAAGAAGGTACACTCTTATCTCTACTTTGCAAGCTCAAATTCTTAGTTTTGAGATGCTTAAGGAAATATATGCTAGTGATCAAGATTTTAAAGATATATTTGAGGATTGCTTGCTTATGCATAATGATAAATATCTCATACATGATGGTTTTCTTATTCATGGAGGAAGATTGTGCATTCCATCTTGTTCTACTAGGTTGTGGTTGGTTAAATGGGCTCATTGTGGTGGCTTAATGAGACATCTTGGCATTATAAAAACTTACGATATCGTGCATGAGCATTTCTTTTGGCCTAAAATGAGAAAAGATGTTGAGAGGTTTATTGGAAATTTCTTAGAATGTAAAAGGGCTAAATCTACTTCTTCGCTACATGGTCTTTATAGTCCTTCAAATATGCCTAAAGTTTCTTGGGATGATATTTCTATTGATTTTATTCTTGAATTTCCTAAATCACCTAAAGGAATGGATTCTATCTTTGTTGTGGTAGATAGGTTTTCTAAAATGACTCATTTTATACCATGTATGAAAACCAATGATGCTAGTCATGTTGAAAACTTGTTCTTTACTTAGGTTGTGCGATTTAATGGTATACCTAGAACTATTATATCAGATCATGACACCAAGTTTCTTAGTCATTTTCTGTGTGTTTTGTGGAGGAAACTTGGTACTAATTTGTTGTAATATACAACTTGGCTTCCATAAATTGATGGCCAAACAAAGGTGGTTAATAGAACTATTAGGAAACTTCTTATGACCATCCTTAAGAAGAATTTGTGCCAATGGGAACATTTCATTCCTCACATTGAGTTTGCTTACAATAGAGCTGGGCATCCGATTGCCTCTTATTCTCCTTTTGAGGTTTTTTATGATTTCAATCCTTTAACTCCTTTTGATTTGGTTCCTTTGCCTATAGATCATGTTGTGAGCTTGGATAGAAAGCGGAAGCCAGAGCTTGTCAAGTCGATTCATGTAAAAGTACATGATGCTATTAAATCCAAAAATAAGAAATTAGTGGTAATGCAGAATGTTGGAAGGAAACATGTTGTGTTTTAACCAGTGATTGGGTTTAGGTTCATCTTAAGATGGAACGTTTTCCTTCTCAACACAAGAATAAGCTTGATACTCATGGAGATGGACCTTTTTAAGTTCTTAAGCGTCTTAGTGATAAGAAACTCAAGATTCATGATGCAAATGAGGCTAATGGCATAGTTGTTTTCATGGAGAAAAGCTTTAAAGAACAAGTGTGAAGGGTTTGAAGATCAAGAAAAGGCTTCCAAGTTTTTCTTAATTTATTCAATTAGCGAAGACCATTCAAGGGAACAAATTGTAGAATTAAAATGGCTAAGTATTGCTGAAGAGCACCCTACCAGCGACGGTAGCCCTGCCTCCACTGTTGCCGGTAGGCTTCTACCGGCACATCACTTGGAAGAACATACCCTACCGCATTTAGGAACCCACAGGGTTTGGGTAGAGGAGTGCCGATGCTACTTTAAGGGTGGGATTTTATTATTAAACTTGTTTTTCCAACTTTTAATCAAGGGTTTAATGAGCATTTTGAGTCCTTAAATAATAGATAAGCTAGGTTTAAGGCTTGCCTATAAGTACCTCATTATAAACTTATTGTAATTAACTTTGATGAATTTTGGCTGAAATTTGAGAGAGGATTCACCAATTGTCTCTAGGGTTCTTCACCCTTCTTAGTTAGCTTACTAACAATTAATGTTCTTAGTTTGTGAACAATTGTTTGCTTCAGATTGTGGAATCTATGGAATCAATTGATTATCCAATTCCTTTTTCTTTAATTGAGTCTTAGATTTCTTGTTCTTAGATTCTATTAATCCTAGGTCTTCTAGTTTGTGTAGTTGGGGTTTTGAGGCCTTAGTTTCCTCAACGTTCTTCCTATCAAATTAAGAAAGAGTTTTGCCTCTCAATAGTATGTTTATAAGGCTTAGATCCTTATAGGTTTTCTATTGGAGTGTTGAAAATACAAAATATGAAGGTTCTTCATCAAAAGAGGTGATTTTGGGAAGGTGTGGAATCCAATCTACAATCAAATAGAGGATCTACATCACATGAAATTGAGTATAATTGCAAATGGAAGAAAGGCACCTGTGCAGTATTTGAATAAGGAAAAGAGAAGCAAGGCTTCAAGAAACCAAGCAAGTCTTCTTCCAAGAGCGAGACAAAAGAGTCAATGGCCACAAATGCTAATCCAATCAAGGTATCTACCAAGGTTTCGGAAAAAGTAACCAAGAAGATCAATCTTCCTCAGGAGCGAAAGAAAAAGACCTTGGAAGAAATGAAGGCCAAAACAACCAACGTCTCTTTAATGTTTGATCAACTTATAGCTGCTGATGCTGTAGAATTTAAAGATTCAAAGTAACCAAGCGAGATCGGTTACGAGAATGATTAAAACTACTACAAGTATCATTGCATGATTTGTCATCCTATCGAGAAATTCTTTGTTGTCAAGGATCTAGTAATGCGACTAGATCGTGAAGGACATGTTCTTCTTGAAGAGGATAAAGTGCTTGCGCACTTATCATTTGTAACCACTTCCTCTGTCCAATTAACTACTTCAAAAGAGATAGTTGGAGAAATAAAGGTTGGAGAGTTTGATACTGTGAAGGTTGGAGTTGATAAATCTATCATCTCCATGAAGCAATATCAAGAGCATGTTGAAATACTCCCAACAAATGAAGAGATATCTCAACTGAAATTGAAGGTTTGACCCTTGTGACTTGCAAAAGAAACTGCACAAGATCCATCAAATTAAGAATTATTTTGACAAGGAGAAAATTCATCAGAAGAAATGTGATAAAATCGATTGGTCAAAAGATCAAGAACTTTTTGACATTATTAAAAGGTTGTCCAGAAAGATCCTCACGTTCCATCACTTTAGGAGATTTTCTACTTAAAGGTTTTTGTTGATATTGATGTGGCCCCATGCTATACCATTCATGATTGTTTGGAAGGAGAAAGCGACGAAAAAAAAGCCGTAGATTATGCTCAAATCACTTTTGGTAATGATAATTTGCTACTTACTACAACTCCTCATAATAGGCCACTATTTGTGGCAGCATATCTGAAAGAAAAAGGGGTGAATAGAATCTTGTTAGATGGTGGATCTATAGTCAATATCTTACCGTTACGGACGTTGAAAGAATTGGAAATTCCTATTGAGGACCGGTCACAAAGCCGTTTGATAATCGAAGATTCAACAAAGGTGAAACAAGGGCAATTGGGACTTCGCGATTGAACCTGATGATGGATGATATGAGTACAAGTGGTTTTTTACATGTGATAGATGATAAGACTTCTTACAACATTCTTTTGGGAAGGCCATGCCTTCATTAGAATGGTGTTATTCCATCTACCCTCCATCAATATTTCAAGTATTGTAGGAATGGAGTTGTGAAGAAGGTGGTTGCCGATGATAAGCCTTTAACGGAAGCTGAAGCTCACATTAGTGATGCTAAGAACTGTACTAGAAAGAAAATAGAGTCATCCAATATTTCTTCATCAATTAAAGGAGAAGCTCAAGAAGTTAGCTCCTTAAAGAATCCTTCAAGTAAGAAAAAGTTGGCCGTCAAATCTACAAACCAAGATGAGAAGTTGCCTCTGGAAGATCTAGCGAAATAATAGGATCTCACTATACCTCTTACCAAAGTTGAGCTTGTAAAGGCCTTAGACACTCCTTTAAAAGGATTCGTCCAACCCATAAAAGATGTAAAGATAGAGGGTAGTAAGACTGTTAAAATACTGGATACTTCTTCAAAGGATACTGATAAGCTTCCGACTTCACATACAAGTGATGGATTCGATCCAATGGCTATAGACTTCTTTCCAAGGCGGGATACAATTAAAAAATTGAGAGTTTTTTGGTAAATTGCCCTAAGAAGCCTCTAGAGAAAATAGAAACACCACTGCACATGGGCACAAATGTACATCTCCCATATGTCTCAAGGTCAAGAGAGCAACCATGCAATTCATCATTATAGTGGACAAAGTTACCTCAAAACTTAAATTGAGCAATGAAGTAAAGGCAAGCACTTGACTTTCTGTTTTTGATCGCTTGGGATCAAAAGGAAAGCTTTCCCATGTGTCTGTCTTCAAATGACTTAGGGGCAGTATCACGTAGAGAAATAGGCAAGAGAAGCATCCTCATGAGGCAAGATATGTGATCAAGACACCCTTGGGTCAGAGTGAACTACAATGAGTATTCAAAAGCTAAGATTCACACGGAGATATATGCTAGGCCTCAAATCGAAGAGGATGACGAAAGTTTAGGATCATCCTACCACATCTCCTCCTGAGCAAATACCGTGGTCCGTACCCATAAGCGAAGAGATACAATGACTACAGAAGTTGCAAAGTTTGTTGAAATGGATACATTTGCAATTTGGGGAACTAGGATATCCACTTTCATAATATAGAAATAGAAGTGGAGTTTTTCGAAGAACTGTCGCCTTTACGAGACACAACCCCACGAATAATAAAGAATATGATGGAACTGAAGATGAAGAAGCTATTTCAACATATCATATCAATATCGTGGAAGGACGAGCTTTTGAAGAAGATGCTGAAGTTGATGATCCGTCAGAACTTGAAGAGGGTATAAAAGCTACTGTTGATGAATTGAAGGAAGTCAATCTTTGCATGATTGAACATCCCTGTCCTGTCTACATGAGTGCCCTTCGCACTCCTGAAAAACAAGAAGCTTATGTCAATCTCTTGAAAGAATGTAAAGATATCTTTGCATGGACGTACAAAGAAATGCCTGGTTTGGACCCAAAGATAGTCGTCCACCACTTAGCTGTCAAAAGTTGAGCTCGGCCAATAAAACAAACTCAAAGACTAGAGTTTCTTCCATTAATTGAGGTAGAAGTCAACAAATTAATTGAAAATGGGTTAATTTGCGAGGTCA
The DNA here is from genome assembly GCA_028651295.1 of Catharanthus roseus. Taxonomy (NCBI): domain Eukaryota; kingdom Viridiplantae; phylum Streptophyta; class Magnoliopsida; order Gentianales; family Apocynaceae; genus Catharanthus; species Catharanthus roseus. Next base: position 5,605,195 of record JAPQWS010000076.1, on the reverse strand, counting down.
AGTATCCAACGTGGATTCCAAACATTATTCCTGTGAGAAAGAAGAATAGCCAAATTTGTATGTATGTTGACTTCAAAGATTTAAACAATGCACGCGCAAAGGATGATTCTCCACCTCCCAACTTGGAGGTAATGATTGATGCTACAACAGGGCATGAAGATTTGTCTTTTATGGACGGTTCATCTAACTACAATCAAATAAAGATGGCATCGCAAGATGAAGAGCTAACTGTATTACGCACACCGAAAGGCATTTACTTGCTATAAATTGATGCCTTTCAAAATGAAGAATGCTGGCACGACATATTAAAGGGCTATGAAGAAAATCTTCGATAACATGTTACATAAAACTGTTGAATGCTATGTTGATGATCTTGTAGTCAAGTCACAAAGCCGTGGCGATCACCTTAGGGCCTTTAAGATCACTTTTGGGCAACTTTACACATATCAATTGAAGATGAATCCCTTGAAGGGTGCCTTTGGTGTTACCTCTGGAAAGTTCCTTAGCTTTTTTTTCCGTCATAGAGGAATTTAAATTGACTAATTTAAGATTGATGTAATCTTGAAGATGCCATAGCTCCGAAACATTCATGAACTAAGAAGTTTGTAAGCAAGTTAGCCTATCTTCGAAGATTTATCCCAAATCTTGCTGGATGTTCAAGCCATTTAGCCAATTGGTAAGAAAGGGCATACCTTTCAAATGGGACGAAGCTTCCAAAATGCTTTCAAAGGCATCAAGTCATATCTCATGAAACCTCCAGTGCTAGCTGCACCTACTCTGGGAAAACCGTTGGTCTTGTATATTGCTGTTTAGGAACGTTCTGTAGGTGCATTACATGCCCAAGAAAATGAAGATGGGAAGGAAAATGCCTTATATTATTTGAGCTGGACAATGATGCCTAATAAACTAAATTATTTACTGATAGAGAAGCTCTGTTTAGCCCTGATATTTGCTAAATAGAAACAGAGGCACTACTTTCAAGCACACATGGTGCATCTCATCACTAAGGAAATTCCAATTAAATATGTAATGTCAAGGCCTATGTTGTTTGGTACTCTAGCGAGATGGTACTTGCAAATTCAACAATTTCAATACAAAAATTATGTTGTTTGCCAACGACACCTAGTGACGGAATGTAGTACCGTTAGTAAACACTGACAGAATTTCAACACATCATGACGTACCAGTTAGATTTCCAGAAATTTGTCAACAATTTAGAGGGAAATGGCATGCGAAAATGTTAACGGACCTTACCGATGGCCAACACCATCAGAAACAGAAGTTAACGATGGATCTAACGATAATATGCTTTCCGTTGGTGGTTTGTTCTTCTTACCGACGACCTTGGAGACGCATACGCCCTTAGTAAGTTATTAATTAAAAAGGTACCGATGGCTCTGCTGTCAGTGTGCCTTCGGTAAATAATAACTAGCAGTAAAAACTGAGGAGAACCCTTTCATCCTCCATTTACAGAAAATCAAAACAACAGGAAACCCTCCCCCCAAATTTTGTCGGCTTCCTCCCTCCCGCGAAGTCCCGACGGGGATCACCAACGGAATGCCCTCTCCGGCACCACCCAACCGACCCCAGCCAGCCATGTTATCTCTCTCTCTCTCTCTCTCTCTCTCTCTCTCTCTCTCTCTTGTGACTAAGTCTCTATTTCTGTCTCTCTTTTTCTTCACCTTTCTAGTCTTCCTCTTCCTCTTGAGGATATTGATACACCTTGGAAGCTCACCGGAATTAAAGAAGCTTGCTAGAATATTCTTCAGCTATCAGAATTGAATCTAGGTGATTTCCCAGACGTTGCTGCTATTTTTTTTTTCTAGAAGTTGTTGCTATGTTTTTTTTTTCAATTAATAACAAGTTTATTGGAATTTCTCTAGTCTTGCCTTTCTTTTTATTATTTCTATAAATTATATTGTAAAGTTTCAAAATAGTTCAAAGTGTTTTTATTATTAAACTCCAAAAGACAAATTTGATTATTTTGATTATTAACTCCAAACGAGAATTTGAATATTTAACCCTAAACCTTAAACCCTAAAACTTAACAAATCAGATTAAATAATAATGACATTCCAAAGAAGCAATAATTTTCTATGTCAGAATGTTTTAGTATATTCTTTTATAATATTTTTATTATAGTAATTTTATTAATAAATTTTAAGAAAAAATTATTATTAAATGGAATGTACTAAATAAGCTATTAGAATATGAAATAGATCATTTTAAATGGCTTTATTTGGATTTCTTTCTAGTTTGAGCAAAAGTGAAATTTTTTCGTTTTAAGTTTTAGAAAAATAAATAATTTGTGAGAGGAGATTTGATAATGAAAATGTAAAAGATTTTTAAAACAACGTGAACAGTAAAAGGTCCTAATGAGGAGGTTAATAAAAAATGTATTAAAGAATGTATTTAGTGTTTGACGATCCTGAGTATCTATAATACTATATACAACTGTTTTGATCTCTCGACATATTTTAACTTTTATAAACTTTGATGAGACATGAAAAAATCACAAGCTATTAGAACATTTAATCGTTCACGCGCTTAAACTAGGTTGCCTTATTGGAACAATATTCTTTATACTCCGAAATTGACAAAATGATTCATGCTACAATTGTTTATAATGCTAAAGTTGTTGATGCCTTTCTTTGATATTAATCTCGTAACTGCTATAGTTTAAGTAGTTTAATTAATTTAAGTTTACATTTCTTTATATTAGAGTTGTAATGTTACAAGTTTAAAATTTAATATTATTCTCTATTTTTCTTATAGTTTTTTTCGTAAGGATTTTGGTGACATCTTCTATAACATATATACGGTAGAGGTATGTGTTTACTTAGTTTAAACTTTAACGTCTTACTAGGGAGCCCTGACTACTTAAAGCTTTATGGGGGAGCCCTAACTCTTTGAAATTGTTTATGTACCCCAGAAAGCTGTTAAGGGGCAAGTGTTGGCGGACTTCTTTGATATCATCCTATACCTGCTGAATGGGAGTTGAATGATGAGCTACCTAATGAAAATGTCTTGGTGATAGAAGTCCTTCCTCTATGGAGAAATGTACTTTGACAGTACATCACAATGTGAAGATAGTGGAGCTGGTATAGTATTCCTTAAGGTGATGTATTCCATATGCCTTTATTTTAAGTCAACAATGTTCTAACAACATGGCCGAGTATCAAGCTCTTATACTTGGGTTAGAATTTGTTGTTGACGTGAAGCAACTACAACTTGAAGTATATGGAGATTCTCAACTCTTGTTCAACTAATTACTTGGAGTACACGAAGTAAAGATGCCTGAGTTGCTCCCGCACTATAAATATGCAAGGCGCCTCATGGGATGGTTAGGCGACATGACAATATTATGCGTCTTGAGAAATTGAAATAGGAAAGCTTATGCACTGGCTAACTTGCTTCAAACTTGACTTTTTCAGATCGGTACACTGAAATTTCATTTTGTCAAAGATGGCGGTCCCACCCATGTTTGAAGATGAAAAATATGAAGAATGTGAAATCTATTCTGTTTCAGTCTTTGAGGTTGATAAGGAGGATGGCGTCAGCCATTCATCGATTATTTGAAAGAAGGAAAGTTGCTAGATGATTTACAAAGAAAAACTGATGTTCGGTGCCGAGCTGCCCATTACAATATTATAAAGATATATTTTTTGAGTGCATTTTTGTACGATGCTTGGGTGAAGAAGAAATTGTTCAAGCAATGGAGAAAGCTCATTCTGGCATTTGTGGAGCTCATCAATCTAGTCCGAAACTTTATTTTCGCATCAAGAGAACGGGGTACTACTGGTCGGCGATGGTGAAAGATTGTATGGACTATGCAAAAAGATGTCAAGTTTGTCAATTCTATATGAACTACATACATCAACCTCCCGAACCCATGCATCAAACTATAGCTTTATGGCCTGTAGATACATGGGGTCTTGATATCATTGAGCCTTTGCTGAAATCATCTGCTAGGCATTGAACGATTGTCGTTGCTATAGATTACTTTTGTAACGCCCTACTCCGTAAGCACCTAGCATGACTTTAAAATTACGGACATAATGAAAATAGAGTTTGGATCAATATTGGTGGGATATAGTGTTTCTAGCACTTAGTGGTATTTTAGAGATACTTAGGAATTGGAATAAAATTTTATTATATTGAGGTATATTACTAAGGTTTATAAGTGTCTTTAAGTGCATTTTATTTTTAATACCTAGTGTATTTATTTTAGAAATTTAAATACTTGACATTTCATGTAAGGATTTCAAAAAAAAAATAAATAAATAAAACAAAAAAACCAACCTTTGCAATTAAGAAACCGGCTGCTACCTCCTATACCCACCTGGCACCACCCCAAACCCCTTCCCTTTTCTTTTTTTTTTTTTTTTCATCCCCTAACCGCCATATATATGTATATATTGGTCATGTTTTTTTTTCCTTTCCCACTAGCAATTTGGCAACAATATATATGGATAGATATATTAGGAGTTATTTTTTTTCCTTTCCTTTTCTTTCTTTGATAGAAACAATTTGGAGCAGGCATTAACATTAAGGTTAGTTTGTATGTTCTTTTTTATAATTTATTATTATTATTATTATTTTTTTTTTCTTCTTTCCTTTGTATTTTCATTATAATATATATATGTATATATAGTTTAAGTATATTGTTTTTTTTCTAGGCATTAGTATATAGTGAGATTTATTTCTAGTTAGATTATATATATAAATATATATATTTTAAGTTAGTTATTTATTTTAGGATTAAATGTTTTAAATGGATTTTTAGTATATAGTATATAGTTAATTATGGTTTCTTGGGAGAGTATATTTTTTTTTAAGAGTATAGGATATTTGATCTTCTAAAGAATTATTATATATATATCATTATATGTGTATATATATACCTCCTAAGTTTAGTTCGTAGGATTTCGATATTATTTAGGGAATAAGGCTATTTGATTGGTACCCAGGTATTAAGTATTTTCATATTATTATTTTGTAGGATCTTAGCATCAGGTTTGCATCCATGTGAGTCCACAAACTCCATTTTATTATGTTATTTCAAATATTACAAGACGTATAAATATATTTTTTTCCAAACCATACAAAATATTGCTATTTTTAGAATGATATCTCTCAGCGTGTTTTTGGAGATGTTCTCCACAATGTGGTACGTGTTTCCTAAAAAAAAAATGCATAGGATCGGTGCTCCATATAGGTGTTTTTTTTAAAACAGACTATTACGGTGGTGCATAAGAAGTTTGTTGTACGCAGTTTTTTCTGAAAATATATATATGTTAGAAAATGTTCTAGCTTGAAAAGTTACGTATTTTGACATGCATGAATATAGATCTGGCATTGGCATAGTTGTGAATTTTACATAAGCATGTGATGACTGGTGGATGAGGATTCTTACTACTCTGTAATGTTTACAACTTGAATTTGTTCCGGCGGCTGGGCAAATGGACCTTTGGCTTGTAAATACATATGAAAACCTCATTCCGACCAGGGTTAAAGTTTGTTGAAAATTCAAGTAAACGGACGCGTTAGCAGATTGCACTGTACATGGCTAGTCCCCCGTACTAGGGCCTCTTCCGTTGACGTGAACGGGTTTTTTACTCTGAGGGTGGATCCACTTGAAGAGAGGCGTAGTACCTTGAGGGCGTGGCCCAACTGGTATTTACGTGGACATCGCATCATGCTCTACGGTGGGACAGTCGCCTGGTGAAAAGTCAGGAGGGGCTCAAAACTGAGGTTGGCCCCAGGGCAGACCTGCTAGGTGCCCCAGGAGTCTGTAGCCTGTTTTGACCAGTGATATGGGAATGCGGTTGTTTTGTAATCGAGCGCTCGTATTTTGTTTGGCTGGTATTGACTACACGATGCCAGAACTATGTTCTGATGGCATCGTGTTGGAGATCCGGACTCTGTCCGTGGAGCCCCAATGTTGCATTACATGTTCTTTTAAATTTGGGGCGTAAAAGCTGTGCTGATATATCTTGATTCCCTCAGACTTCCCAACTGCGATCGAAACCCTCATGTAGGTTCAAGAATCAGTTTTGTTAAAATAATAAAAAAAATGTTTTCTTATAACATTGCATGAACTTTTTTGTGAAACAACGGTATCGTCATTGTTTTAAAGAAATCACTACAGCACACACATATGTGGACTCACTGAGCATTCGCGGTCACCTTTTTTTTCGTATCATGTTTTCTTCTCAGATTAGCTCGGGACGGTCAGGGGCCCTGCAAGCCACTGAAGTTTTAGTCCAGGAGTTTTAGATCAAATCTCCCCAAAAGGGCATATGTTTATGTTTTATCTTTCCTAGACTTGAACCGTTTGTAAAGTTTTCTTTTTATGTTGTCATGTAAAGTTGTTGAAGTAAGATACTTTTGTTTTTATATTGAAACAATTGTGAGAAATCTTTTTAAAATCTTGTGTTCCGAACGCATTAGTAGTATCTAATTTTCTTAAATTTTCTGTATACTTTGTGTGTATACCTGTTAGTGTTGTTCTAGGGTTATGTTTCATTATGGAGCTTATAAGTTAGTGTTGAGAGGCACGCAGATGCAGTACTCAGTCGTAGTTGACCTAGTGGCAGGGTTGGGGGCGTCACAGGTGTATCAGAGCATCTAGGTTCGACAGTAGGTTTGAAACATTGGATTTTAGACAAGTTATAAGAGTCAACTATTTAAACTTTAAAGTTAACCATATGATTTATTGGTTAGTACTGACCATAAGATTTTGTTTTGTAGGTACTAGATGGCACATCCTTCTCATTGATGGACATACAAGGAGGGCACCCTTGTAGATGAGCCTAGCAGGACTACGTCGTCATCATCATCCTCATATTCCCTTAGGGAGATCGTCCCAGAAAGGGAACCAGTTTGGGTGATTGACCTTTCCGATGAAGATCAGTAGAAGGCCTAGAGATGGCACCAGTGGCACCGGGAATAGGGCTTGGAACATCGATAGAAGAGGACCCTAGTTAGCCCACGTCAGATTCAGAGATGACGCCCGAACCAGAGAGAGCGGCACTGGCGGCCGCTGGGGTTATGAGTACCTTTGTAGCAAATAGTTTGCCAGTAGCAGCGTCCCCTACCCCTATTCCACCTGTGGAGTCTGTATCTTCTTTTCCAATACTACCATCATTAATTCGTGGTGGGGTCAGGGAGTATGACATTTGTGGTTATTGTTTGTGGCGCGAGCAGCGGGTTGAGGCCGCTGGACAGCAGATTATGGAGTTGAGATAGGAAATTTCCCGGGTAGATGCCCTGTTCTATACAGCTCGCCAGGCACATCGACAGGCAACGACGAGGATCGTTATGCTAGAGGCAGAGCTAGGTTAGGCGCGGGAAGTACACGCGGCCCGAGAGAGAGGGATTATGGAGCTGATTGATGAGTGGGACAGGCTTAGGCGGTTTATCTCTCAGTTCCTTAGTACTACTAGAGATTCAGTGGATAGAGCCCGTGTCGAGTTACAGTCCCGACCAGGATATTTTGGTAGCCAATGTACTCAGGCGGAGTAGGTGTTGGATAGAGTACAGGTAGGTGTGCATATTTGGTCACTTGGATAGGTGCGAGTGGTGTTTTTGTCGGTACTTGATGCAGTAGGTTTAGGGTCATAGGTATGAGGTCCTCGGGTTTTGGATATGTATAGCAACCCGGCCGTATATTTTTTAGGTGGTAGGACCAGGATGATCTGACTGTATCTTGACGCTACTTGTACCAAAAATCCTTATTTTGAGTTATATATATGTTTATATGTACGCATTGATGTTGGTACCTGGGATAAATTCATGTTTACTTGTTGTAGAGTATCTGTAATCTTAGATGTTTATTAGTGTTAAAACTTTTTGGTTGTTAGAAACATGTTAGGTTCACAATCTCCCAACCATGCGGACGAGGCTGTGTCGGAAAGTTCTCAAAACAGACAGTTTAAACCTATAAGGGAGGCCACACCTCATCCAGAACAAGCCACACACAAAACAATTGAGAATTTTATGATCAAGATGAAAGAATTATTAGAAACTTCAATGGACATAAGAAGAAACGAACGAGTACCGGCTACCGAAGCAGATGAAGCACTAGAACGATTTCTCAAATTTCGACCCCCGGAGTTCTATGGAGAAGTTGAGCAAGAAATTAAACCTGAACTGTTCCTTGAGCAGTTGAATGATATCTATGATACCCTTAAGTACGAGGATGCCCTAAGGTAACGTTTGCAGCTTTTAGAGTACGAGGAATGGCAAAGGATTGGTGGCTTAGAGCTTCCGAAGCTCGGACACTCAAGAATCAACCATGGACCTGGAAGATTTTCAAGAAGAATTCAAAAAGGAATACATACCTCGTTGGGTTTTGAGCAATGAGATGATGAGTTTCAGAAATTGAGATAGGGTAACTTGACAGTTGCCCAGTATATGGAAAAATTCAACAGGTTGGCTAAGTATTGCCTAAGGTTGATAGATACTGATGAAAATAAGACGCGACAATTTGTGAAAAGATTAAGGGTTGAACTGCAACGAGCATTGGCTCCCTTGCCATCGATGGGATTCGTAGCCACAGTTGAAGCTGCCACGCAAATGGTGATGGCTGATCAAGCGGTTATATAGAGAAAAACAACCATTGGTTCAGCGGCGACCCCCTATAAACGTCCTAGACAAGGACCATGGCAACCTAGAGATTTCAAGAGATCCCATGGTGAATAAAGGACTGGAAATGAAGGCCGACTAACCCTAACGCTTGGAGGAGCCCACAGAGTATGTACATACTGTGGATGAAGTGGGCATGTGGCTGAAATGTGTTATCCGAAGTTAAGGTTATATTTTAAGTGTGGAAAGCTAGGACATACCAAGGACTAGTGCCCTGAGATGCGACAAGTGCCTCTGAAGACGTCCAGAAGAGCAGGCCGACACCCGGTTATGAGATGAGCAACAGAAGGAAGGAATAATAAGCCATAAGTAAAAGCTAAAATTTATGCACTGGATGGATTGCCCGTAGATACTGAAGCAAGAGTACTCATTGACCCTGGAGCTACGCATTATTTTGTGAGTTTGCATTTCATAAAACATATTCATATAGCTTCTATTAATATGCATTACTAGTTGATAGTTAGCACTCCTATGGGCATGAATAAGGTAACTGAGGTAAAGTACCCTGATTGTGACATATGTGTTAGTATATGCCCTAAGACCAATTGACTCACATTTATGATTTATGAAGCGTGTATTTTTTGAATTGTATTTATGCTTTTGGTCATCAAGTATGTGACTTGATAGTAAAACCCTCATAGCTAATAAAATACTATTCTTATTTGTCCCTAGTTTACAACATCTTGTAAACAAGTGTGAAGTTGATTGATGGTAAAGTTTTACTGATCATGAATATGAGATATAAAATCAAGTCATAAATACATATTGAGAATATTGTATTGGACATGACCCAAAGTGAAGAAGAAATTTGCATGGGTTTAAGTTATAAGTATTTCTTCTCAGTTTTATATTTGGTGTCCTTTGACCTAATGTTTCTAATGTTTCTTGCATGGGGAAAAAATATGTTTTGACATAGTCAAACATCACTTTTAATTAGGTGATCATTATGACTATTGGTTGGCTTATTTTCTCGTCATGGCTTGAATATTGGAGATAGTGAAAGAGATTTGTCCCTCTCTTTTTAGAGAGAGATATCCATGGGCTCCTTGATAAGGAAGACTGGAAAATATGCATGGCTATGCTCAAATAAGTATTAATAAGGTGTTATTAATATTATTTGTTGGAACAGTCTGCCTGGTGATCAAGTAAATGGTTAATTAATTTTTATAAGGATGACTTGATCCATGCCTTATACTTAATTAGGATATCGTATGACAAAATGACTAAATATTAAATCTGATGCTAGGTTATTATTACATTTACTTAATTTGGGTAAGCATAATGTCTTGTTGGAGGCCGCTTATGTTTTGTGAATAAATGTCTAGGACATTTTTCATTCACTGCCAACGTTAAGTGAACCTACAGGGTCACACGCATAGACGATCTTTTGAGCATAATGTCCACGTTCAATGAATCTAGATTGTGTCCAGATTCGTTGAACGTATACAAAAGGGAAATCAGATTCCATATTGTATTTTTTGGTAAGTTAATAAGTAATTAATTTTATTTAATTGAATAAATGAAATTAATTACTTAATATTGCTCATCCAACCGTTGGATGATTATAGGAATAGACGGACGAGATTAAACTGTCATTAGATGACAATTATGGTTTTGGTATTGACAGCTATAAAAGGTTATGTTAACCTTTTCTTAGTGGCCGTCCTTTATCTGATTAAAGAAAAACAAAACCCTAAGCCCTGGAATGGCGATATAGTATCTAGCCTCCTCTCTCCGAAATACGACCGATTACCAGATAGTCAGGATTAGTTCTGAACAGTTTTCAGAACACAGAAGGGGCTAGCATCCTGATCGCTTGCAGAGGAGTTCGTCGCGTGGATACCAGTAGAGGGCGAAGCGTACAAAGCAGCGCCTCCACAACGAACAATAAAAAACATTGAGGTAATTTCTATCCAATCGATTTTTTTAGTATGTGCAAATCCTATAGGTGGATTTCCGTAGTTTTATTTTATTTTGTTTTTGCCTACGGATTCCAACAATATGTGTCGAGAATGTGGTTTTATCCGGAGATTTAATTGCCTTACCATATGAGGGATATAAAGTGATACTTGGGATGGACTGGTTGTCTGAACATTATGCCCAAGTAGATTGTCGATAGAAGTTGGTTTAGTTTAGCCGACCGAGTATGCCAATCCTGGTATTCCAAGGGCAGCGAACAAAACGGGAGAATCTATTTTTATCTGGCATGAAAGCCAGAAAGTTACTATGGAAAAGATGTCAAGGATACCTAGCATATTTAATTAAAAAGCCTAAAGAGGAGGTAATATTAGAAACAGTACCTGTAGTGAGGGAGTTTGTGGATGTTTTTCCCGAGAAGTTGACGACGCTACTCGCAGATCGAGAAGTGGAGTTTGGCATAGAATTGGTACCGGATGCTAAACCAATATCTCAAACTCCATATAGGATTACACAGGAGGAACTAAAAGAGTTGAAAAAACAACTACAAGAACTGCTGCAGCAAGGATACATTCGTCCAAGTACATCTCCTTGGGGTGCGCCAGTTTTGTTTGTAAAGAAGACGGATGGAACCCTGAGGATGTATATAGATTACAGAAGATTGAATAGTGTGATAGTCAAGAACAAATACCCACTACCCCTCATTGATGAGTTATTTGACCAACTTCGAGGAGCAAGATGTTTTTCCAAATTGGACTTGAGACAGGGGTATTATCAAGTCAGGATAAGAGAAAAGGATATTTCGATGACGGCATTCAATACACGATACGGGCATTACGAGTTTGTGATTATACCGTTTTGATTAACTAATGCACCTGCGACATTTATGGACTTGATGCATAGAGTCTTTAGTCCTTACCTGGATAAGTTTGCAGTGATTTTTATTGATGATATTCTTGTTTATTCACCCAACCCGAAAGCTCATGAACAACATCCTCGAAAAGTGTTGCAAACCCTACTAGAGCATAAGTTGTATGCTAAGTTTAGTAAATGTGAGTTCTGGATGAGTCAAGTTACTTTCCTAGGACATGTTATCACCAAGGAAAGAATCTCGATGGATCCGGTGAAAGTAGAAGTAGTGACCCATTGGACACAACCCAAAACACCAACCAAAGTACGTAGTTTCTTGGGTATGGCGGGATACTATCGGAGATTCATAAAAGACTTTTCTAGGATTGCTAGACCTCTAACATAATTAACCAAAAAAGCAACCAAATTTGAGTGGACGGAGAAGTGTGAGAGGAGTTTTCAAGAATTGAAGAAGCGACTGACGACGACACCAGTGTTAACATTACCCAATCCGAATAAGGAATTTTCATAGTATATAGATGTTTCAGGGAAAGGTCTAGGAGCTGTATTGATGCAAGACAGGAAGGTTATCACATATATTTCAAGAAAGTTGAAGGATCATGAATGGAATTATTCGACACACGATTTGGAATTAGCAGCCATAGTGTTTGCACTTAAGAAGTGGCGACACTACTTGTATAGGGCTAAGTATGACATATTCACTAATCATAAGAGCTTAAAGTATCTGTTTTCTCAGAGGGACTTGAACATGAGACAACGTCGATGGATGGAACTGTTGGAAGAATATCGATGCCCGATTAACTATCATCCAAGAAAGGCGAATGTAGTGGCAGATGCATTGAGTAGAAAAGCAAAGATATCAAGTCTTAGCTTAACATCCACCCTACAACATGATATTAGAAGTGCCCAAAAGAATAATCAGGAGTTCCAGGAGTTCAAAAACCGTGTGGAAACTAAGAAATTGGAAGATTTTTTAGCATTAGAAGTTAATGGGAGTCTGTACTTTCAGAATCGGTTGTGTGTACCTAATGATACTGAACTTAAGCTTAAGATTCTAGAGGAAGCCCACAGAAGTAAGTATTCAATGCATCCGGGAGAGAATAAGATGTATAAAGACTTAAAGAAAAAATGTTGGTGGAACGGAATGAAGAGAGAAATTGCGAAGCATATGGTAGCCTATCTTACATGTCAAAGGGTCAAGGCGGAACATCAAAAGTCAGCAAGACTACTACAACCGCTACCTGTTCCTGAATGGAAATGGGATCATGTGACAATGGACTTTGTCTCAGGATTGCCCCAGACCAAGGGATATAATGATGCTATCTGGGTAATAATTGATCGTTTAACAAAAGTGGCTCATTTTATTGTTGGACTCCGTAGGCAAAAATAAAATAAAATAAAACTACGGAAATCCACTAACAGCATCTGCACATACTAGAAAAACCGACTGGATAGAAATTACCTCAATGTTTTGATTGTTTGTTGTGGAGGCGTTGCTGTACGTTTTGCCCTCTATTGGTATCCACGCGACGAACTCCTCTGCAAGCGATCGGGATGCTAGCCCCTTCTCTGTTCTGAAAACTGTTCAGAACTGATCCTGACTATCTAGTAATCGGTCGTATTTCGGAGAGAGGAGGCTAGATACTCTATCGCCGTTCTAGGGTTTAGGGTTTTGTTTTTCTTTAATTAGATAAAGGACGGTCACCAAGAAAAGGTTAACATAACCTTTTATAGCTGTCAATATCAAAACCCTAATTGTCATCTAATGATAGTTTAATCTCGTCCGTCTATTCCTATAATCATCCAACGGTTGGATGAGTAATATTAAGTAATTAATTTCATTTATTCGATTAAATAAAATTAATTACTTATTAACTTACCAGAAAATACAATATGGAATATGATTCCCCCTTTTGTATACGTTCAACGAATCTGGACACAATCTAGATTCATTGAACGTGGACATTATGCTCACAAGATCGTCTATGCGTGTGACCCTGAAGGTTAACTTAAACGTTGGCAGTGAATGAAAAATGTCCTAGACATTTATTCACAAAACATAAGCGGCCTCTAGCAAGACATTATACTTACCCAAGTTAAGTAAATGTAATAATAACCTAGCATCAGATTTAATATTTAGTCCTTTTGTCACACGATATCCTAATTAAGTATAAGGCATGGACCAAGTTATCCTTATAAAACTTAATTAACCATTTACTTGATCACCAGGCAGACTGTTCCAACAAATAATATTAATAACACCTTATTAATACTTATTTGAGCATGACCATGCATATTTTGCAGTCTTCCTTATCAAGGGGCCCATGGATATCTCTCTCTAAAAAGAGAGGGAAAAATTCCTTTCACTATCTCCAATATTCAAGCCATGACAAGAAAATAAGCCAACCAATAGTCATAATGATCACGTAATTAAAAGTGATGTTTGACTATGTCAAAACATATTTTCTCCCCATGCAAGAAACATTAGAAACATTAGGTCAAAGGACACCAAATATAAAATTGAGAAGAAATACTTATAACTTAAACCCATGCAATATTTCTTCTTCACTTTGGGTCATGTCTAATACAATATTCTTAATATGTATTTATGAATTGATTTTATATCTCATATTCTTGATCAGTAAAACTTGACCATCAATCAACTTCACACTAGTTTACAAGATGTAATAAACTAGGGACAAATAAGAATATTATTTTATTAGCTATAAGGGTTTTACTATCAAGTCACATACTTGATGACCAAGAGCATAAAATACAATTCAGAAAATACATGCTTCATAAATCATAAATGTGAGTTAGTTGGTCTTAGGGCATATACTAACATTTATTGCCATTAATATGACACACCCTTTGGACAAGTTGGCACAGATTTGTGTAGATGAGATTGTTCGACTTCATTGGGTGCCCGTTGATATTGTATCCGATAGAGACCTAAGGTTTACCTCAAAGTTTTGGCCTAAGTTCCAGGCAGCTATGGGGACCAATCTAAGTTATAGCACTACAGCACATCCCCAAACCGATGGACAGTCTGAAAGAACAATTCATACCCTAGAGGATATGTTAAGAGCTTGTGCCTTAGACTTTAGAAATAAGTGGATTGACAATCTTGCTTGTGCCGAGCTTGCTTATAATAATAGCTACCACTCTTCGATAGGAATGGCACCGTTTGAAGATTATATGGTAGGAGATGCAGAACACCTTTGTACTGGGATGAAGTCAGAGTTCGATCCCATTAGAGACAAAGAAACTTGATGCCAGAATCGGAGGAGATGCAAAAACAAGTTAGTATAATTAAAGATCGGCTTCAGACAGCCAAAAGTAGACAGAAGAGCTATGCCGACAAACGAAGAAGGGATCTGGAGTTTAGTGTGGGAGATCGAGTTTTCTTAAAACTTACACCACATTGCAGAAAACTGAGATATCCGAGGAGAGGAAAGTTAAGCCCCCGATATATCGGACCGTTTGAAATTATTGACAGGATTGGTAAAGTGGCATATCGGCTCGCCTTGCCAAATGAATTGATAGGTATACATAATGTGTTCCATGTATCACAGTTAAGAAGTAGCATCTTACACCTGATCATGTACTCAATGATGACCAATATGAATTACAAGCCGATCTGTCGTACGAAGAAAAACCAACTGATATTATAGAACGAAACGTAAAAGAGTTACGTGGGAGATCGATTCCAATGTGTAAAGTGGTATGGAGACATCATGGGATTGAAGAGGCAACCTGGGAAACTGAGGAGTACTTGAAGAAAAAGTATCCGGAGCTTATAGGTACGTAACTATTCATTTTTGAGGACGAAATTTTTTTAAGGAGGGTAGAATGTAACGCCTTACCCAGTAAGCACCTAGCATGACTTTAAAATTACGGACGTAATGAAAATAGAGTTTGGATCTATATTGGTGGGATATAGTGTTTTTGGCACTTAGTGGTATTTTGGGGATACTTAGGAATAGGAATAAAATTTTATTATATTGAGGTTTTATTATTAAAGTTTCTAAGTGTCTTTAAGTGGATTTTATTTTTAATACATAGTGTATTTATTTTAAAAATTTAAATACTTGACATTTTCATGTAAGGATTTCAAAAAAAAAAAAAAAAAGAAAACCTTTGCAATTAAGAAACCGGCCGCTACCTCTTATACCCACGTGGCACCACCCCAACCCCTTTCCCTTTTCTTTTCTTTTTTTTTTCATCCCCTAACCGCCATATATATATATATATGTATATATTGGTCATGTATTTTTTTTGCTTTCCCACTAGCAATTTGGCAGCAATATTGATCGGGATTTTATAACTAAGTTTTAAACCCAATACTCGCAAGTGCACAAGATCAATGTAATACGGAAGTATAAGGGTATCAAACCACATAGAAAGACTTAATTACTAAAATTATAATCTTCCTAAATTAATTTTATAAAAAGAAGAATGAGATTTTATTATTATTCCTAAATTAATTAAAACTAATGAATAAAATAAATAAACTGAAACTAACAGGAGATTAACCAAAGAAGATGATTTAGAACCTTGAATCCACCACTAACCTATATAACAATGATTTAATTTTATTTAGGAGAAAATATTAAACTTTTATGTGGTGATCTAGGCTACAAGCTTTGATTCACTAAAGAAATATATTGTGTTTAAATGCATACATAATCCATCTAACCATTAGCATGACTTATTCATTCCTATGACATAAATCATCTGAAATTAGCATGAACTATTCAATTTTAAAACTCACAATATACTTGCAAAGTTACATCTCATACTCAAGACTACAAGAATCAAGCATGGATAAAAATATCAATTAACCCAAACAATTATTCTACAAGAACAATCACAAAGAATTAATTGAATCAAACCAATAAACATCCCAAAATATGCAATCACATAAATATTATAACAAATCTCCAAAAATAAAATAAACCAAAGTCGCATGGCTAGGGTTTCATCAAGATTCTAAGAATAAATTTAGTTCATGGCTAAAGGGACAGAAGGAACCAATTTCTTGGAGTAGATCATGGCTTTCTTCTTCTCCAATTGAAAGTCGCTGCAGCTCTTCTCTTTTTTTTTTCTCCTCTCTTCTTGTGTGGCTCTTCTATATATAGACAAAAGAGAAAGAAAAATCCTAAACCTAAGAGGATTCAACTAAAATCCTAATCCTTAAAGGATTCAAATACTGCAGCTTCTCTTTACCAAATTTAATATGGAATCTTTACTTTCCATTCTTTTTTTAGAAATCTGCACAAAGATAAATAAAATAAATTAAATATAATAATTATGACTAATAAATAAATAAAATATTTTCACAGGCTAATAATTAAAACTTAAGGTGTTTATTTGTGCTAAAAATCGACTCTATCAACTCCCCCACACCTAAGTTTTGCTAGTCCTCAAGCAAAAATAAAGAATAAAAAGAAAAACTAACTAGCCACTTTCGTAGGACTCACAATTGCACTTAGCATGTGCAACAAGCCCTTTAAACCCCTAAGTTACCCTTAGTGGATGAGTATGGTCTCATGAGGGTTTGTAAACGACATACCCACAAAGTCAAAATAAACAACAAACTTTAGAAAAGATAGAGAGTAGCCCAAATTAAGTACCCTCCATCAATATCTCAAACTTATCAAGACAAATACTCTTCCTCTCATTTTTAAACTTAAGTAAACAAACAAATATTCAATTCTCTCCCATAACTAATGCAAAACTTGTGTAATGTGTGATCGTGGTCATCAGAGAGTAGGAAATAAATACTAAATAAAATTTTCAAATTACATATAGAGAACAAATCTCAGCAAGAGTTCATTCCATAGGCTCATTCTTTGTACCTTCTCTCCACTAATCAAGGATACTCAACTCAACTCAGATCAGGTAGGACTTTAAAGCTTGTAATGTAAGGTTAGGGCATTGGTTATCAAGCGAAGGTAAGGAATTCAAAATCAAAGAAAAGAGAGCTTACAAAGAAGATGGATACTTTAAAATTTCGACAAACTTTCTAACTTTGTTTTTGCTCCTTTTTTTTTTCATTAATACATTCACCAACTACCATCTTCCTTTGGTCAAAATTTTATCATTTAAGGCCATTCTTTTTCTTACATTTATAAATTCGAGCCTCTTGAATTTTTTTCTTTGCACCTTATGACTTGTAACAATCATGTATCGACTTTTATTTCTTTGTCTTTTTCCTTTTTTTTTTCAGCTCAATACATTTTTTTTTTCAACACCACAAGTCATATATGTATATATATATATATATTTTTTTTTTCTCCCTTTTTTCAAAATAACTTCTTCTCTTTCCATAACATAAAAAACAACAATCCATCATTGAAGCACTAGTTAGAATTTTGCATTAAACTCTCTACAAGATTAAGGGTTAATATTTAAGTGGTTTAAAGAAAGATATAACATTTAGGCTCAAAAGGGTACGAAGGTAAAAATTTATGAAATTTGGTAAGCTTGAAGGCACAAACGATTCAAAGAACGCCTATGACCATCGTCTCTGAGTCAAATAAGGAAAACCTTTCTATTTCGCCTCAAGAGGTACTCAAGTAAGTTCTAGAATGTACGGAAGAGATTCATCAACTTTATGTAGCTAAAAAATAATGTAAAGGATTTAGTAAATACTAACAATAACCCATGTGTTCAAGTGTAAGTCATGCAAAAGTTATAACAAATATAGAAAATAAGTCCGTCACCCTACTTAAAAACAAGAAAATAAGTACTTTTCTCAACTCATTCAAGACATTTTTAAAGGAACTCAAAAAGAATCATCCTTTAAGTGAAATCATATTTTTGGTTTTTTTTTTCAAAATAATGTAGAAAAATAAATAAAATAAAAAAAATTTAGAAAAAAAATTGAACAAGAAATATGAGAAAAAACGAAAATACTAAAAAAATAGTATATATCAGAATAAAAGCATCTTCTCCCCCACACCTAGATCCTACATTGTCCACAATGTGATAAGAGTACCAAGAGTAGAGAAGAGACAAAGAAAAGAACAATACAACCTGGTAGAAGAGGTAGTATTAATGCATGTCTGCAAGAGTAGTAAACAATCTCTGTAATCTCCATGATAATAATAAGTTGTTTTATTACCCTACAAAACAAACATTTCATATCTTTCTACCAATCAAGTGGAATAAAAAAAATAAAATAAAATAAAATAAAAATATAAAAATAAAATAAATAAAATAAAATTTGGGTTGCCTCCCAAAAGCGCTAATTTTAAAGTCTTCAGCTAGACTCCCTAATTCTTTTGCATTCAGCCAGGATCTATTTCTCTCATATTAAGCTCATGATTCACAATCAAAGAAGAGTTTTCAGGTGGAGCAATGCAGGCAAGATTAGAATTAACATTTTCAGTGCAGATAAGGTTTTCTTTCTCAATAAAAGTGTAATCTTTTGGACACATTAAAGGTAGAGTTTCTTCAATTAATTCATCATTTACATCTACCAAATAGCAATCAGAATTATCTTCTATAGAAGGTTGTGAAGAAGTTTTAAAAATATTTAATCTAACCCTCATATTCATTACAGAGATATACATAACCCCAGTTCTACAATTAATAGTGGCGTCAGCAGTAGCCAAGAAGGGACGACCTAGAATAATGGGGATATGATTTTGAGAAGATCTACTAGGTTCCATATCTAGGACTACAAAGTCAACAGGGAAGATACCTTTATCAATTTGAACTAGAACATTATTTATCCTTCCCCTAGGTACCTTGATAGACCTATCAGCTAATTGTAAGGTCATATCAGCTGGTTGCAATTCTCCTAATCCTAACTCTTCATAAACAGAGTATGGAATCAAATTAACACTAGAACCTAAATCTAAGAGTGCCCTATCTATTTTATGATTACCAATAAGACATGAGATAGTAGGGACGCCAGGATCTTTATATTTAGGTGGAGTGTTATATTGCAAAACAGAGCTCACCTGTTCAGTTAAGATTCTTAGAAATACTGGTTTTAGATTTTCTTTTAAAAGTACACATGTCTTTAAGAAATTTTGCATAGGATGGGACTTGCTTAATAACCTCTAAAAGTGGAAGATTAATTTTAACTTGTTTGAGAGTTTCTAAAATATCTTCCCTTTTATTATCCTTTCTAAGATGTGGGGGTGGCAATAAAGCTTCTGGATAAGGAACCTTTGGTTTATATGAAGCAGTAGGAGATGATTCTAGAGTCTTAAAATTAGAGGAAGAAGCTAGTTCCTTCTCTATCTTCCTTACAATTTTAGTCATAGAAATTCCCTTGGTTTCATTATTATTTGACTCACTATCTTTAATAGGTTCCCCTACTTTATTATCTACCAACTTCCCATTTCTAATAGTAATTACAGCTTTAGCTTGCTCATGGTAATTAGCTCTAGGATTCTCTATTGGATGACTAGGAAGCTTACCCTCATCTCTTCTACTTATTGCATTAGCTAGTTGCCCTATTTGAGTTTCTAACTTAGCAATAGATTGGGTGTGTGAATCTAGAATTTGTGTCATAGATTCTAAACCTTTCAAAGCAGATAATACTTTTTCTTCAAAAATAGAGTTTCCACTTTGAGGAGGATGAGGAGGTACATACCTTTGAGATTGAAAACCAGGGGGAGTAGTCATACCAGATTGTCTGTTTTGTTGATATTGTTGTTGGCCTAATTGAACTTCCCCTCCTTGTTGCCTCCAGGAGAAATTAGGATGATTTCTCCAGCCTGGATTGTACGTGTTAGAATATGGGTCATTCTGTCTATGAAATCCTTGGGCTGCATTGACTTGTTCCTGCACAAATTCTGGAAATAGTGAAGCACTAGGACAGTCATAGATAACATGAGAAGGACTAGAACAAATTGCACAAACACTTTGCACATTAGTAGAATTAGTAGGCAATGTATTCAAAGCTAATAATTAATCAAATTTTGTAGATAAAGCATCAACTTTCACAGAAAGATCAACATTTTGAGAAACTTCAAACATTCTTCTATTTCCTATTTGCCTAGATGTACCTACTCGTGAGGAGGTGGCGTGTTGTTGTGAATTATCACTCAAATTTTCAAATAAATCCCATGCCTCATCTGCAGTTTTATGAAGAAAGGTAGCACCACAAGAGGAATCAACCATTTGGCAATTTCTCTCATCTAATCCTGAATAAAAGCTTTGTATTTGCTGCCATTTAGGGACTTCATGGTGAGGACAACTACGAAGAAGTTCTTTAAATCTCTCCCAACTCTCATGAAATTGTTCGTTATTTTGTTGGGAAAAAGTAGTGATTTCTCTCCTTAACCTTGTAAGTTTACCCAAAGGAGAATATTTTTTTAGAAATTCCCTAGACATCTCAGCCCAAGTACCTATTCTCTCACGTGTGTGCAACCAATGTTTAGCCTTATCCTTCAAAGAAAAAGGAAAAAGGCGTAATCTAATAGCATCATCACTTACATTAGGCAGTTTAAAAGTAGAGCAAATTTCTAAAAACTCATCAATATGCTTATAAGGATTTTCAAAATCAAGCCCATAAAAAGATGGTAACATTTGAATAGTAGAAGCTTTGATTTCAAAGTGATTAGCCTCAATTTCAGGTAGTCTATTACCTATTCATGAATTATAAGTGTTAGGAGTAAAATACTCCCTTAATGCTCGTGGATTTTCAGCCATTTTAACCTGACAAGTGTTAGAAATTTTTCCTTGTGCTCTAAGTGCCTTAAGTGTACGCTCTATCTCAGGATCAAATTTTTTCAAATCAACAGAGAGTGAACGACGACCATGCATTAATAAACAAATTCAAAAAATAAAAAAAAATTACCACAAATAATAATGATGAATAAACTATCAAATAATGAAATAAATAATAATAATAATAATAAAAAAAACGTTGAAGACAAAAAAAAAAAAATTTATAATTTTTTTTTCAAGAATAAAAGTAGAATAAAAAAAATACTAACAAATTTAAGAGGCAATAACAAAAGCAATTAATTTAACCTCTCCCCGGCAACGGCGCCAAAAACTTGATCGGGATTTTCTAACTAAGTTTTAAACCCAATACTCGCAAGTGCACAAGATCAATGTAATACGGAAGTATAAGGGTATCGAACCACAGAGAAAGACTTAATTACTAAGTTATAATCTTCCTAAATTAATTTTATAAAAAGAAGAATGAGATTTTATTATTATTCCTAAATGAATTAAAACTAATGAATAAAATAAATAAACTGAAACTAACAGGAGATTAACCAAAGAAGATGATTTAGAACCTTGAATCCACCACTAACCTATATAACAATGATTTAATTTTATTTAGGAGAAAAGATTAAACTTTTATGTGGTGATCTAGGCTACAAGCTTTGATTCACTAAAGAAATATATTGTGTTTAAATGCATGACATAATCCATCTAACCATTAGCATGACTTATTCATTCCTATGACATAAATCATCTAAAATTAGCATGAACTATTCAATTTTAAAACTCACAATATACTTGCAAAAGTTACATATCTCTCATACTCAAGACTACAAGAATCAAGCATGGATAAAAATATCAATTAACCCAAACAATTATTCTACAAGAACAATCACAAAGAATTAATTGAATCAAACCAATAAACATCCCAAAATATGCAATCACATAAATATTTTTTTTTCTTTACAAATCAAATGGGTCCTGAGCACAGGGCCCACCAAATGGATCTGTGGAATCTTGCGAAGAAGTAGAACTTGAAGCAGTTTGTTTTAATTTATTTTGAAATGCTTTAAACCGTAGGAATGCTTGAAATTGTTCCTCTTCGTCTGGTGTGATTTTGGATAGTGAGGAATCTGCGGTAGCGGATGCTTGAATTTTAGCTGGTGGAGTGGGTGGAGTAGCTTTTTTGGCAATATGTTGAATACTTTTGTGAATTTTCTGACCAGTTTGAATAAAGTTGAGAACAGTTTCTTGGGAACAGAATGCAACCGAATATCCGGACCACTTTGCCGGGAACACCCTTTCCGACGGGCTTACCAACGGTCTTACTAGCTGACCAACACCTTACCAACACTCAGAGGTGGAAATGAGCATTTTCTCTCCGTCTTTTTTTTTTAATTTTTACAAATCAAAAGGGTCCTGAGCACAGGGCCCACCAAATGGATCTGTGGAATCTTGCGAAGAAGTAGAACTTGAAGCAGTTTGTTTTAATTTATTTTGAAATGCTTTAAACCGTAGGAATTCTTGAAATTGTTCCTCTTCGTCTGGTGTGATTTTGGATAGTGAGGAATCTGCGGTAGCAGATGCTTGAATTTTAGCTGGTGGAGTAGGTGGAGTAGCTTGTTTGGCAATATGTTGAATACTTTTGTGAATTTTCTGACCAGTTTGAATAAAGTTGAGAACAGTTTCTTGGGAACAGAATGCAACCGAATATCCGGTCCACCATTTAATTTTGAATTCTCTAATAAGGAATAAAGGAAAGTCTGGAATAGTAGACTGAGGTGGTTGTAGTTGTTGAAGTTTATAGCTCCAGCAAAATATCCATGGTACTCGTAATTCAGCATGAAAGGATATTGGAAGGGTATATCTGGGTCCAGTCATTTTGTTCATCCAGGTTTGAAAACTAAGGTATGGAATAGGTGGTAGAATGTCGGGTAGACTACCAAAATAGCACCACCATTCATAGAACCAGATTGGAAAATCTTTGGAACACTTTTGATGAAATATAAAGAACCATGAATGATCGAAGGGTCGTTTCCAAAAGGTTCGATGCCAAGCCATACGGTAATCTTGATATGTATAGCCTGGTGGTTTGAATGGTACCGAAAAAGTTTGGTTGACCAAATGGATGCCCATTCAGTTGATTTAATTACCTTTTTAATTGTACATTTTGAATATGCTATTTTTTGGGGATTATTCTTATCAGGTGTATGAGAGATTTCTACCGAATGCGAATCAACGAGGATAAGTTCATAATAGGTTTGTGTTTTGGTGGGATCATCAGGTAGCCATTGGCATTCCTGAGGAAAAAGTCTTTGAAGGAAATTTTGAAGGACTTTGAATTCAGGTACTTCAGTAAATGAAGTTAGAGTGATGCTTGTAGTGATAGGCTTTGTAAAATATTGAGTAGAGGTGGATGAAGTATGTTGAGTGGATGATATGGGAGGTGAGTGTTGTAATTTGAATGATGGGGTTTTTGCAGCCATTGAATATGTTAAAGGAGGAAAATCTCTGAGGGCTTGGAATCTATTTGGAGTTTGAATATTTGAGGGTGAAGGTTGAGAAGTCATGGCATAGTCTTTGGCTGTCTGAATAGGTGTTCTTGGAGTCTTCTCTTTATCAGGCTTTTTGCTCATTGTATGTGGTTGCTGTAAGAAATTCACGAGTGAGAAAATCGGGTAATGAATTGTCGGTGCCTTTGATATATTGTATTTCGAAATCGAAAGCGGATAAAATAGCTTGCCATCGGGAAAAAATTTGTTTAGAAACAAGATTTTTGAACATCTTTTTGTAAAACTTCTTTGGCAGATTTGCAATCAATTCGTAAAAGAAATTGTTTGTTGTATAAATCATCTTGAAATTTTGAAATACATAAAACAATAGATAAAATTTCTTTTTTGATTGTTGAATAATTTTTTTGTGGTCCGAGCCAAAGACCACTATGATATCGAACTAAATGTTCATGAGATGAATGACCTAGTTTTTGTTTTAAGATGCCACCATAACCTATATCTGATGCATCTGTCTCCACTATCATGAATGCATGTGGATGAGGGATTGTCATACATGGCAATGTTTTGGCTTTTTCTTTGAGCATGCGAACAATATGAGTATGTGTGTGTGTCCATGCAGGTCGATTTTTTTGTAATCGTTGATAGAGATGAGCACAAATTTGACGTAATTTAGGAAAGAAATCAGAGAGATAATTTAAACATCTGAGAAATCGCTGTAATTGATTTGTATCTTTAATTTCATCTGGAAATTTATCAGCAAATTCTAATGCGCGATGAATAGGAGTAATAGTTCCTTTGTAAATATTATGACCAAGAAATCTTATTTTTGTTTGAAATAATTTAATTTTAGGAGCGGAAACTACTAAACCATTTCGTTTGACTACATGAAGGAATGTTTGTAAGTGTTTGAAATGTTGATCAATAGACACAGAAAAGATCAAAACATCATCAATATAAACAATAATGAATTTAGTATAAGGGTTGAAAATATCATTCATAATATGTTGGAATTCAGAAGGTGCATTTTTAAGTCCAAAGGGCATGACGTTCCATTCATAGTGCCCAAAAGGGACTGTAAAAGCAGTCTTATATCTATCTGTTTCTGCAATTTGTATTTGCCAAAATCCGGATTTCATATCAAATTTTGAATATATTTTGGCATTATATAACCGTTTTAATAAATCCTTTTTGTTTGGAATAGGGTATCTGATCCATTGAAGGACTGTATTTAATGGTTTGTAATTTATGACTAGTCGAGGAACTCCGAGTTCCTTTTCAGCTTGATTCATAACATAAAATGCAGCACAACTCCAAGGAGATTTGGAGGGTCTAATTAATTTTTTTGTTAGTAATTCTTGAATTTCTTTTTTGCAAACTTCTAGTAATTCATGATTCATTTGAATAGGTCGAGCTTTAGTAGGAATATTTTTTTTCAGAAAAATCCTTTTCATAGGGAAGATGAACAATATGTTTTTTTTCTATCCCAAAAAGCATTTGGAATATCAGTACAAACTTCTTTTGTAAGTAACTTTTGAAATTTTAAGATTTTTTCTTGAATTTGTGTAGCGTGCAATTGTTCTTCTATCCTTTCATATGAAAGATCTTCTTTCAAAAAATTAATTTTATTCTGAAATTGTTGAATAGTGTTTATCTGTTTATAAATTGAATGTTCTTGTAATATGAGTAATTCCTTTTGTTTGACAGGGTTTAAAAATTTGAATAGAACTTTATTACCCATTATTTTGGTTCGTAAACCAGTTTGATCAACCCAAAAAGGATAGATTTGAGTGAGAAAAGGAGTGCCTAAAATAATATCAGTATTTAAATCTTCAACTATAATGAATTGATGTTTAAAACAATAATTGCCGTTGCAAATAGCAGTTTTGAATAACTTACCTTTGACACGTAAAGGCATACCATTAGCAGTTACTAATGATTCATTTGTTGGAACGTAATATTTTGTAGGAACCAAACCATCACGGATGCAGCTTTGGTTTGCGCCACTATCAATCATGGCGGTGAAAGTAGATTTGAAATTTCCTATTGAAAGTGTAACGTAGATATTCCATTTTTGAAAAGTAATTTTATCAATGATGGAAATAAATTTTGTCTCAGAAGGTTGTTCAATTGGGATTGGAATTTCAGCTAATGTAAATTCTGGTGAATGAATTTCTTCTTTTCCTGTATGAATTTTTGATTGTAAAATCGCAATTTGAGTATCTAATTCGAGATTTTTGGTTTCTATACTGAAAACTCTTTCCTTTAATTCTTTAATTTGAGATTTTAATAAATGTATTTCGGTTTGCAATTCTTTTGTATTAGTTTGTTTAATCTGAGGATTCATATGGGGATAACGTTCAAACATTTTTGAAATACTGAAAGGTTCAACTAGTTTGGCTGAACTGGACTCCTCTTTGAGAATTAAATCTTTCAATTTTTCTAATTGTTTTTTCTGAGCTTCAGGAGGAAGTTCTTGAATGATATCAAAAATCAATTCTTTTTGGTCTTTAACCGTATTATTGGAATATTTAATCATATTAATGG
Source organism: Catharanthus roseus (assembly GCA_028651295.1). Lineage (NCBI taxonomy): Eukaryota > Viridiplantae > Streptophyta > Magnoliopsida > Gentianales > Apocynaceae > Catharanthus > Catharanthus roseus. The sequence continues at coordinate 5,579,003 of JAPQWS010000076.1, read as the reverse complement.
TTTTGCAAAGACAAGGAGAAGAAAAGTTACCATCATCTGTACTGGCTGTATTTTGAAAATCATAATTATCGTCAGATGAATTACCTTTAACTAATGAAATACTTAATTTTTCTTTTAAATCCTTATCCAATTCTGGGAATTTGTCTAAAATTTCATTAATCCGTTTATTACTTTTGCAAACATTTGCTTTATGACCTTTTTGACCACATTTGTAACAAATAATTTTGGAAAAGACATTTGGCTTTGATTTTTTATAATAGTCGTCCTTTGAAAATCTGGGTTTTGGTTTTCGTGGTCTATACCGGGTATAGTGGTTGGAAGATAAAAATTTTTTTGTTTTATGTTGGGCAGAGGGGGCCTTAATGCCTGTAATACCAAAGGCTTCACAAAAGGACCCTAATTCAGTTCGTGTACTGCCATATTTGGCTTGAAATTTTAAGTCTTGGCAGGCAGCTAAAGCTTCCTGTTTTATAAATGCAAATAATTGACCATAGGTCATTAGATTGAAATCAATTTGATCTAAACCCATTTCTTTTTTGAGATTAGTAATAATTCTTTGAGAAAATAAATTTGGTAAACCAGTGACAAATTTTTCTTTCCAAAAAGGGGCATTGCAATCTGGTCGTTTGAGTACATAGGTTAAAAACATATCTTTATACCATCTAAAATCAGTTAAGGTTGGACATCTTAAATTTGTTAAAAATACTTTTGACGATGATAATTCTTCTTTTGGATTACCAACAAAATGCATTGCAATAGTAACAAGTAAGAAATCACATGAATCGTGTTGTAGTGAAATATTACCTTGGTCATCTTCGGTTTCGATTGTATGCTCTATAATTGACATTTTTTCGTCTATGGTTAATGAATTATCCCACCAGTATTTTAATTGGCCTGTGAATCCAGCAATAAGAAACATGGCTGCATTTTGTTCAGGGATATTTTTGACTTTATATGCAATTTTTGCCATACCCATTTCTTGTAAGGTATTTAAGATTTCATATTCACTTTTGCCATCAATATTCCAATTCGTGATTGAATTGCCATCATAGTTCGCAGTATGAAATTTTGCACGTTCTTCATATTGAATATCGGGAGGGGTTGGCCTAGGATAGTAATTCCTAGTGTCGGCCGATTTCCATTTTTGACGAGAAGATTGAAAGTTATGTCTACGAATTTTATTAATTTCAGGTTGTTCATGAGGTTCAAGAAAGGAATGTTCAACTTGATGTATTTGTTGAATAACTGTATTGGCTGAGGAGAAACTTTCATTATCAGTACTGGGACTGATATCAGAATCAGATTCATCTTCGTGAGCAATAGTATTGATTTTGGACGTACTTGGAAGATTTGAATTTATTCGGTCCAGTGTTTGAGAAATCTTTGTAAGTAAAGGAGATGAAGATAACTGAATAGGTGCTGAGGATCAAGAGGATTTAAGTTTTGCTTCCTGATCTTTAGAAAGAGTACTGGGTTGGAAATAAGGAGAGGAATAACTGTCGGGGAATCTTGAAAGGTTAGGTCGAGGAATGGATTTGAGATCAGTAGATAAAGAATCTACTTGTTTAGCAATTGTATGTAGAATTTGATTTGAATAGTTATTTTGATGATAGAGTTTCTTTATATCATCGATTTTGATGGAATCATCATTGTCCTTTCCTTTTTTGAATGGTGAAGCTAGAATTTCTCCGTCAGGAGTATCTAAACGAATGGTTTGAAGTGGAGGATGTATTTGAGTGATTTGGCTACCATCATTGAGTTTCCATTTGCGGGCTAAACTGATTTGAACATTAATATAGGAAAGAGTGAAGGGGTCTTCCTGAAATCCTAATTTGGTAGTGAGGTATTCTAACCAACAGAAGAAATCGAAAGGAGTATTTAACCGATGAATATCATGAATCCATTCTTGACGAATTCTATCTCGATAAAGAGGATCTACTTGGAGATACCACTATAATTTGTCTTTATTTTAGGGATCAAGAATATCATTTTCTAATGAATCTAAATCTATATTTATTTTTCTATTAATAACATTGATTTCACCCTTCATTTGAGAAATAGTTGGGGATAGAGGAGGAGAAGTAGAAACTTCTGGAATAGGTGCCTTATGATACACATGAATAGGATTGGGTAAATTGAATGGCTTGTCCGTAGAACTTGTTTCGGCAAAAGAATATCTACTTGGTTCTAATGGTATAGAAAAGTTTGAACAGGAGCCTGGTTCTCTCATAGAATTGAATCGTATAAGAATGTTACCATTAGGTTCTTCAAGAATCTGAGAAATTTCAGTTCTTTCGAGGTGAGGAGGAGGTTGAGCATTTTCGATTTGGAATTCCTCAGGAATAGTTATCTCATGCCATTTTAATCGTTTGGGAGTAAAGGTTTTAGACTGTTCGGCCTCTATGTGAAGAAGAACTGTCCCGTCCCTAGATGTTTTTGATAATAAAGGAGTTGTTTGAAATTTTTCTTGAATATTCATTGTCTCTTCGTGAGTTTTTACAGAAAAAGCTGTTTTGAAATCAAATGTGCCTATTTTATAAATAGTTTCGATTTGTTCTTCAGGAATAGTCCAATCATTAAAATTATATTGAATATGTTCTTCCTTACTATGAATGATGTTCCTTGAATCTAGGTTAGAGCTGGAAGAAAACATTTTTCTTATCAAATTTGCCATAACTAATGCATAAAGATCATGATATGTGTCTAATGCAAGTCCTAGTGGGAACGACGGGACCACTTTGCCGGGAACACCCTTTCCGACGGGCTTACCAACGTTCTTACTAGCTGACCAACACCTTACCAACACTCAGAGGTGGAAAGTTATCAGCAAATTCTAATGTGCGATGAATAGGAGTAATAGTTCCGTTGTAAATATTATGACCAAGAAATATTATTTTTGTTTGAAATAATTTAATTTTAGGAGCGGAAACTACTAAACCATTTCATTTGACTACATGAAGGAATGTTTGTAAGTGTTTGAAATGTTGATCAATAGACTCAGAAAAGATCAAAACATCATCAATATAAACAATAATGAATTTAGTATAAGGGTTGAAAATATCATTCATAATATGTTGGAATTCAGAAGGTGCATTTTTAAGTCCAAAGGGCATGACGTTCCATTCATAGTGCCCAAAAGGGACTGTAAAAGCAGTCTTATATCTATCTGTTTCTGCAATTTGTATTTGCCAAAATCCGGATTTCATATCCAATTTTGAATATATTTTGGCATTATATAACTGTTTTAATAAATCCTTTTTGTTTGGAATAGGGTATCTGATCCATTGAAGGACGGTATTTAATGGTTTGTAATTTATGACTAGTCGAGGAACTCCGCGTTCCTTTTCAGCTTGATTCATAACATAGAATGCAGCACAACTCCAAGGAGATTTGGAGGGTCTAATTAATTTTTTTGTTAGTAATTCTTGAATTTCTTTTTTGCAAACTTCTAGTAATTCATGATTCATTTGAATAGGTCGAGCTTTAGTAGGAATATTTTTTTCAGAAAAATACTTTTCATAGGGAAGATGAACAATATGTTTTTTTCCTATCCCAAAAAGCCTTTGGAATATCAGCACAAACTTCTTTTGTAAGTAATTTTTGAAATTTTAAGATTTTTTCTTGAATTTGTGTAGTGTGCAATTGTTCTTCTATCCTTTCATATGAAAGATCTTTTAAAAAATTAATTTTATTCTGAAATCGTTGAATAGTGTTTATCTGTTTATAAATTTAATGTTCTTGTAATATGAGTAATTCCTTTTGTTTGACAGGGTTTAAAAATTTGGATAGAACTTTATTACCCATTATTTTGGTTCCTAAACCAGTTTGATCAACCCAAAAAGGATAGATTTGAGTGAGAAAAGGAGTGCCTAAAATAATATCAGTATTTAAATCTTCAACTATAATGAATTGATGTTTAAAACAATAATTGCCGTTGCAAATAGCAGTTTTGAATAACTTACCTTTAACTCGTAAAGGCATACCATTAGCAGTTACTAATGATTCATTTTTGGAACGTAATATTTTGTAGGAACCAAACCATCACGGATGCAGCTTTGGTCTGCGCCACTATCAATCATGGCGGTGAAAGTAGATTTGAAATTTCCTATTGAAAGTGTAACGTAGATATTCCATTTTTGAAAAGTAATTTTATCAATGATGGAAATAAATTTTGTATCAGAACGTTGTTCAATTGGGATTGGAATTTCAGCTACTGTAAATTCTGGTGAATGAATTTCTTCTTTTCCTGTATGAATTTTTGATTGTAAAATCGCAATTTGAGTATCTAATTCGAGATTTTTGGTTTCTATACTGAAAACTCTTTCCTTTAATTCTTTAATTTGAGATTTTAATAAATGTATTTCGGTTTGCAATTCTTTTGCATTAGTTTGTTTAATCTGCGGATTCATATGGGGATAACGTTCAAACATTTTTGAAATACTGAAAGGTTCAACTAGTTTGGCTGAACTGGACTCCTCTTTGAGAATTAAATCTTTCAATTTTTCTAATTGTTTTTTCTGAGCTTCAGGAGGAAGTTCTTGAATGATATCAAAAATCAATTCTTTTTGGTCTTTAACCGTATTATTGGAATATTTAATCATATTAATGGTTTTGCAAAGACAAGGAGAAGAAAAGTTACCATCATCTGTACTGGCTGTATTTTGAAAATCATAATTATCGTCAGATGAATTACCTTTAACTAATGAAATACTTAATTTTTCTTTTAAATCCTTATCCAATTCTGGGAATTTGTCTAAAATTTCATTAATCCGTTTATTACTTTTGCAAACATTTGCTTTATGACCTTTTTGACCACATTTGTAACAAATAATTTTGGAAAAGACATTTGGCTTTGATTTTTTACAATAGTCGTCCTTTGAAAATCTGGGTTTTGGTTTTCGTGGTCTATACCGGGTATAGTGGTTGGAAGATAAAAATTTTTTTGTTTTATGTTGGGCAGAGGGGGCCTTAATGCCTGTAATACCAAAGGCTTCACAAAAGGACCCTAATTCAGTTCGTGTACTGCCATATTTGGCTTGAAATTTTAAGTCTTGGCAGGCAGCTACAGCTTCCTGTTTTATAAATGCAAATAATTGACCATAGGTCATTAGATTGAAATCAATTTGATCTAAACCCATTTCTTTTTTTGAGATTAGTAATAATTCTTTGAGAAAATAAATTTGGTAAACCAGTGACAAATTTTTCTTTCCAAAAAGGGGCATTGCAATCTGGTCGTTTGAGTACATAGGTTAAAAACATATCTTTATACCATCTAAAATCTGTTAAGGTTGGACATCTTAAATTTGTTAAAAATACTTTTGACGATGATAATTCTTCTTTTGGATTACCAACAAAATGCATTGCAATAGTAACAAGTAAGAAATCACATGAATCGTGTTGTAGTGAAATATTACCTTGGTCATCTTCGGTTTCGATTGTATGCTCTATAATTGACATTTTTTCGTCTATGGTTAATGAATTATCCCACCAGTATTTTAATTGGCCTGTGAATCCAGCAATAAGAAACATGGCTGCATTTTGTTCGGGGATATTTTTGATTTTATATGCAATTTTTGCCATACCCATTTCTTGTAAGGTATTTAAGATTTCATATTCACTTTTGCCATCAATATTCCAATTCGTGATTGAATTGCCATCATAGTTCGCAGTATGAAATTTTGCACGTTCTTCATATTGAATATCGGGAGGGGTTGGCCTAGGATAGTAATTCCTAGTGTCGGCCGATTTCCATTTTTGACGAGAAGATTGAAAGTTATGTCTACGAATTTTATTAATTTCAGGTTGTTCATGAGGTTCAAGAAAGGAATGTTCAACTTGATGTATTTGTTGAATAACTGTATTGGCTGAGGAGAAACTTTCATTATCAGTACTGGGACTGATATCAGAATCAGATTCATCTTCGTGAGCAATAGTATTGATTTTGGACGTACTTGGAAGATTTGAATTTATTCGGTCCAGTGTTTGAGAAATCTTTGTAAGTAAAGGAGATGAAGATAACTGAATAGGTGCTGAGGATCAAGAGGATTTAAGTTTTGCTTCCTGATCTTTAGAAAGAGTACTGGGTTGGAAATAAGGAGAGGAATAACTGTCGGGGAATCTTGAAAGGTTAGGTCGAGGAATGGATTTGAGATCAGTAGATAAAGAATCTACTTGTTTAGCAATTGTATGTAGAATTTAATTTGAATAGTTATTTTGATGATAGAGTTTCTTTATATCATCGATTTTGATAGAATCATCATTGTCCTTTCCTTTTTTGAATGGTGAAGCTAGAATTTCTCCGTCAGGAGTATCTAAACGAATGGTTTGAAGTGGAGGATGTATTTGAGTGATTTGGCTACCATCATTGAGTTTCCATTTGCGGGCTAAACTGATTTGAACATTAATATAGGAAAGAGTGAAGGGGTCTTCCTGAAATCTTAATTTGGTAGTGAGGTATTCTAACCAACAGGAGAAATCGAAAGGAGTATTTAACCGATGAATATCATGAATCCATTCTTGACGAATTCTATCTCGATAAAGAGGATCTACGTGGAGATACCACTATAATTTGTCTTTATTTTCGGGATCAAGAATATCATTTTCTAATGAATCTAAATCTATATTTATTTTTCTATTAAGAAAATTGATTTCACCCTTCATTTGAGAAATAGTTGGGGATAGAGGAGGAGAAGTAGAAACTTCTGGAATAGGTGCCTTATGATACACATGAATAGGATTGGGAAAATTGAATGGCTTGTCCGTAGAACTTGTTTCGGCAAAAGAATATCTACTTGGTTCTAATGGTATAGAAAAGTTTGAACAGGAGCCTGGTTCTCTCATAGAATTGAATCGTATAAGAATGTTACCATTAGGTTCTTCAAGAATCTGAGAAATTTCAGTTCTTTCGAGGTGAGGAGGAGGTTGAGCATTTTCGATTTGGAATTCCTCAGGAATAGTTATCTCATGCCATTTTAATCGTTTGGGAGTAAAGGTTTTAGACTGTTCGGCCTCTATGTGAAGAAGAACCGTCCCCGTCCCCTAGATGTTTTTGATAATAAAGGAGTTGTTTGAAATTTTTCTTGAATATTCATTGTCTCTTCGTGAGTTTTTACAGAAAAAGCTGTTTTGAAATCAAATGTGCCTATTTTATAAATAGTTTCGATTTGTTCTTCAGGAATAGTCCAATCATTAAAATTATATTGAATATGTTCTTCCTTACTATGAATGATGTTCCTTGAATCTAGGTTAGAGCTGGAAGAAAACATTTTTCTTATCAAATTTGCCATAACTAATGCATAAAGATCATGATATGTGTCTAATGCAAGTCCTAGTGGGAACGACGGGACCACTTTGCCGGGAACACCCTTTCCGACGGGCTTACCAACGGTCTTACTAGCTGACCAACACCTTACCAACACTCAGAGGTGGAAAGTTATCAGCAAATTCTAATGCGCGATGAATAGGAGTAATAGTTCCGTTGTAAATATTATGACCAAGAAATCTTATTTTTGTTTGAAATAATTTAATTTTAGGAGCGGAAACTACTAAACCATTTCATTTGACTACATGAAGGAATGTTTGTAAGTGTTTGAAATGTTGATCAATAGACTCAGAAAAGATCAAAACATCATCAATATAAACAATAATGAATTTAGTATAAGGGTTGAAAATATCATTCATAATATGTTGGAATTCAGAAGGTGCATTTTTAAGTCCAAAGGGCATGACGTTCCATTCATAGTGCCCAAAAGGGACTGTAAAAGCAGTCTTATATCTATCTGTTTCTGCAATTTGTATTTGCCAAAATCTGGATTTCATATCAAATTTTGAATATATTTTGGCATTATATAACTGTTTTAATAAATCCTTTTTGTTTGGAATAGGGTATCTGATCCATTGAAGGACGGTATTTAATGGTTTGTAATTTATGACTAGTCGAGGAACTCCGCGTTCCTTTTCAGCTTGATTCATAACATAGAATGCAGCACAACTCCAAGGAGATTTGGAGGGTCTAATTAATTTTTTTGTTAGTAATTCTTGAATTTCTTTTTTGCAAACTTCTAGTAATTCATGATTCATTTGAATAGGTCGAGCTTTAGTAGGAATATTTTTTTCAGAAAAATACTTTTCATAGGGAAGATGAACAATATGTTTTTTTCCTATCCCAAAAAGCCTTTGGAATATCAGCACAAACTTCTTTTGTAAGTAATTTTTGAAATTTTAAGATTTTTTCTTGAATTTGTGTAGTGTGCAATTGTTCTTCTATCCTTTCATATGAAAGATCTTCTTTTAAAAAATTAATTTTATTCTGAAATCGTTGAATAGTGTTTATCTGTTTATAAATTTAATGTTCTTGTAATATGAGTAATTCCTTTTGTTTGACAGGGTTTAAAAATTTGGATAGAACTTTATTACCCATTATTTTGGTTCCTAAACCAGTTTGATCAACCCAAAAAGGATAGATTTGAGTGAGAAAAGAAGTGCCTAAAATAATATCAGTATTTAAATCTTCAACTATAATGAATTGATGTTTAAAACAATAATTGCCGTTGCAAATAGCAGTTTTGAATAACTTACCTTTAACTCGTAAAGGCATACCATTAGCAGTTACTAATGATTCATTTGTTGGAACGTAATATTTTGTAGGAACCAAACCATCACGGATGCAGCTTTGGTCTGCGCCACTATCAATCATGGCGGTGAAAGTAGATTTGAAATTTCCTATTGAAAGTGTAACGTAGATATTCCATTTTTTGAAAAGTAATTTTATCAATGATGGAAATAAATTTTTGTATCGTAACGTTGTTCAATTGGGATTGGAATTTCAAACTCATGTAAATTCGGTGAATGAATTTCTTCTTTTCCCTGTATGAATTTTTTGATTGTAAAATCGCAATTTGAGTATCTAATTCGAGATTTTTTGGTTTCTATACTGAAAACTCTTTCCTTTAATTCTTTAATTTGAGATTTTTAATAAATGTATTTCGGTTTGCAATTCTTTTGTATTAGTTTGTTTAATCTGCGGATTCATATGGGGATAACGTTCAAACATTTTTGAAATACTGAAAGGTTCAACTAGTTTGGCTGAACTGGACTCCTCTTTGAGAATTAAATCTTTCAATTTTTCTAATTGTTTTTTCTGAGCTTCAGGAGGAAGTTCTTGAATGATATCAAAAATCAATTCTTTTTGGTCTTTAACCATATTATTGGAATATTTAATCATATTAATGGTTTTGCAAAGACAAGGAGAAGAAAACTTACCATCATCTGTACTGGCTGTATTTTGAAAATCATAATTATCGTCAGATGAATTACCTTTAACTAATGAAATACTTAATTTTTCTTTTAAATCCTTATCCAATTCAGGGAATTTGTCTAAAATTTCATTAATCCGTTTATTACTTTTTGCAAACATTTGCTTTATGACCTTTTTTGACCACATTTGTAACAAATAATTTTGGAAAAAGACATTTTGGCTTTGATTTTTTTATAATAGTCGTCCTTTGAAAATCTGGGTTTTGGTTTTCGTGGTCTATACCCAGGGTATAGTGGTTGGAAGATAAAAAATTTTTTTTGTTTTATGTTGGGCGAGAGGGGCCTTAATGCCTGTAATACCAAAGGCTTCACAAAAGGACCCTAATTCGGTTAGTGTATCTTTGCCATATTTGGCTTGAAATTTTAAGTCTTGGCGAGCGACTAAAGCTTCTGTTTTATAAATGCAAATAATTGACCATAGGTCATTAGATTGAAATCAATTTGATCTAAACCCATTTCTTTTTTTGAGATTAGTAATAATTCTTTGAGAAAATAAATTTGGTAAACCAGATGACAAATTTTTCTTTCCAAAAAGGGGCATTGCAATGCAGTCGTTTGAGTACATAGGTTAAAAAACATATCTTTATACCATCTAAAATCATAAGGTTGGACATCTTAAATTTGTTAAAAATACTTTTGACGATGATAATTCTTCTTTTGGATTACCAACAAAATGCATTGCAATAGTAACAAGTAAGAAATCACATGAATCGTGTTGTAGTGAAATATTACCTTGGTCATCTTCGGTTTCGATTGTATGCTCTATAATTGACATTTTTTCGTCTATGGTTAATGAATTATCCCACCAGTATTTTAATTGGCCTGTGAATCCAGCAATAAGAAACATGGCTGCATTTTGTTCAGGGATATTTTTGACTTTATATGCAATTTTTGCCATACCCATTTCTTGTAAGGTATTTAAGATTTCATATTCACTTTTGCCATCAATATTCCAATTCGTGACTGAATTGCCATCATAATTCGCGGTATGAAATTTTGCACGTTCTTCATATTGAATATCGGGAGGGGTTGGCCTAGGACAGTAATTCCTAGTGTCGGCCGATTTCCATTTTTTAAGAGAAGATTGAAAGTTATGTCTACGAATTTTATTAATTTCAGGTTGTTCATGAGGTTCAAGAAAGGAATGTTCAACTTGATGTATTTGTTGAATAACTGTATTGGCTGAGGAGAAACTTTCATTATCAGTACTGGGACAGATATCAGAATCAGATTCATCTTCGTGAGCAATAGTATTGATTTTGGACGTACTTGGAAGATTTGAATTTATTCGGTCCAGTGTTTGAGAAATCTTTGAAAGTAAAGGAGATGAAGATAACTGAATAGGTGCTGAGGATCAAGAGGATTTAAGTTTTGCTTCCTGATCTTTAGAAAGAGTACTGGGTTGGAAATGAGGAGAGGAATAACTGTCGGGGAATCTTGAAAGGTTAGGTCGAGGAATGGATTTGAGATCAGTAGATAAAGAATCTACTTGTTTAGCAATTGTATGTAGAATTTGATTTGAATAGTTATTTTGATGATAGAGTTTCTTTATATCATCGATTTTGACAGAATCATCATTGTCCTTTCCTTTTTTGAATGGTGAAGCTAGAATTTCTCTGTCAGGAGTATCTAAACGAATGGTTTGAAGTGGAGGATGTATTTGAGTGATTTGGCTACCATCATTGAGTTTCCATTTGCGGGCTAAACTGGTTTGAACATTAATATAGGAAAGAGTGAAGGGGTCTTCCTGAAATCCTAATTTGGTAGTGAAGTATTCTAACCAACAGAAGAAATCGAAAGGAGTATTTAACCGATGAATATCATGAATCCATTCTTGACGAATTCTATCTCGATAAAGAGGATCTACTTGGAGATACCACTATAATTTGTCTTTATTTTCGGGATCAAGAATATCATTTTCTAATGAATATAAATCTATATTTATTTTTCTATTAATAACATTGATTTCACCCTTCATTTGAGAAATAGTTGGGGATAGAGGAGGAGAAGTAGAAACTTCTGGAATAGGTGCCTTATGATACACATGAATAGGATTGGGTATATTGAATGGCTTGTCCGTAGAACTTGTTTCGGCAAAAGAATATCTACTTGGTTCTAATGGTATAGAAAAGTTTGAACAGGAGCCTGGTTCTCTCATAGAATTGAATCGTATAAGAATGTTACCATAAGGTTCTTCAAGAATCTGAGAAATTTCAGTTCTTTCAAGGTGAGGAGGAGGTTGAGCATTTTCGATTTGGAATTCCTCAGGAATAGTTATCTCATGCCATTTTAATCGTTTGGGAGTAAAGGTTTTAGACTGTTCGGCCTCTATGTGAAGAAGAACTGTCTTGTCCCTAGATGTTGGAATCATCTTAAATCGTGGATTTAATTGAGAACTTAATAATCTATAATAGACTCTATACATAACAACAAATTGTTCAGTGAGTTTTTCAAATTCATCACCTTGCATATGAATATCTAATACTAATTAATTCATAATTAATGGATCTATTAAAGAAACAGAATAATTAGGGGAACAATTGAAATAAATAAGTCCATTACAAATATTAGTTTGAATCATAGCTGGTAATGAAGGTTTGTATCGTTTTAATCTTTTGTCTCGTAAAGCTAAATAAATGGGAGCATCAACGCCAATATGAACTAAAGGTTTGACAGCTACTTGAATTAAACCGTAATGAATATATCGAAATCCTTTTTCAAGATATTTGCTTAATGATGTTTTTGATAATAAAGGAGTTGTTGAAATTTTTCTTGAATATTCATTGTCTCTTCGTGAGTTTTTACAGAAAGAGCTGTTTTGAAATCAAATGTGCCTATTTTATAAATAGTTTCGATTTGTTCTTCAGGAATAGTCCAATCATTAAAATTATATTGAATATGTTCTTCCTTACTATGAATGATGTTCCTTGAATCTAGGTTAGAGCTGGAAGAAAACATTTTTCTTATCAAATTTGCCATAACTAATGCATAAAGATCATGATATGTGTCTAATGCAAGTCCTAGTGGGAACGACGGGACCACTTTGCCGGGAACACCCTTTCCGACGGGCTTACCAACGGTCTTACAAGCTGACCAACGTCTTACCAAGCACTCAGATATGAAATAAACACAGTTAATGATATGTATGCAGGTAGAATGTGCAAATAATGATGAGATGTAATGCTTCTATAGGCTCTGATACCAAAAGGAACCCAGGATATAAAAATTGAAAACTTTAGAATAAAATCGGAAGCTTACTTGAAATTGGAGATCAGACTTGAAAATGAATTGAAGATTTTGTATTCAAATATTGAGAATTTTACAAAAGAAAATTTTGGCTTGAGACAATTCTGAACTAGGCTTCTAAACTAAGCTTCTAAAATTGAGCTCTTTTCTGACTTTTTTTTTCCCTTCATTTGAGCTTGGCTATTTATAGAAGTAAAATTAAATTTACATTTGAATTTTAATCTACATTTCATTTGAATTTGAATTTCATTTACATTTGCATTTGCAGGTACTTGAGTAGTTGCTTCAATAATGTAGAGCAATAATGGAGAGCATCTGTATTGGAGTGTGGGTCCCTCCACGTGGTAATGATGCAACTTTTGACTTCTTTTTTAAAGTGGACTTGTAATAATGTTGTCCGGTAGTGGAGTAGTGGAGTATGGGTCCCTCCACTTTGTGTTGTCGGCCATCATGATGGGATGGTTATTATTACGCCGAGAAATATCTATACATAAATAATTATTAGAGTAGACATAATTAGTTATACATTATTATAGTTAATAATGATTTCTACTTAATCATGAGCAGAAAATGTCGAAATTCAAATCGGAGTGGGAACGATGGGACCACGTTGCCGGGAACACCCTTTCCGACGGGCTTACCAACGGTCTTACTAGCTGACCAACACCTTACCAACACTCAGAGGTGGAAATGAGCATTTTCCCTCCGTTTTTTTTTTATTTTTACAAATCAAAAGGGTCCTGAGCACAGGGCCCACCAAATGGATCTGTGGAATCTTGCGAAGAAGTAGAACTTGAAGCAGTTTGTTTTAATTTATTTTGAAATGCTTTAAACCGTAGGAATTCTTGAAATTGTTCCTCTTCGTCTGGTGTGATTTTGGATAGTGAGGAATCTGCGGTAGCGGATGCTTGAATTTTAGCTGGTGGAGTGGGTGGAGTAGCTTGTTTGGCAATATGTTGAATACTTTTGTGAATTTTCTGACCAGTTTGAATAAAGTTGAGAACAGTTTCTTGGGAACAGAATGCAACCGAATATCCGGTCCACCATTTAATTTTGAATTCTCTAATAAGGAATAAAGGAAAGTCTGGAATAGTAGACTGAGGTGGTTGTAGTTGTTGAAGTTTATAGCTCCAGCAAAATATCCATGGTACTCGTAATTCAGCATGAAAGGATATTGGAAGGGTATATCTGGGTCCAGTCATTTTGTTCATCCAGGTTTGAAAACCAAGGTATGGAATAGGTGGTAGAATGTCGGGTAGACTACCGAAATAGCACCACCATTCATAGAACCAGATTGGAAAATCTTTGGAACACTTTTGATGAAATATAAAGAACCATGAATGATCGAAGGGTCGTTTCCAAAAGGTTCGATGCCAAGCCATACGGTAATCTTGATATGTATAGCCTGGTGGTTTGAATGGTACCGAAAAAAGTTTGGTTGACCAAATGGATGCCCATTCAGTTGATTTAATTACCTTTTTAATTGTACATTTTGAATATGCTATTTTTTCGGGATTATTCTTATCAGGTGTATGAGAGATTTCTACCGAATGCGAATCAACGAGGATAAGTTCATAATAGGTTTGTGTTTTGGTGGGATCATCAGGTAGCCATTGGCATTCCTGAGGAAAAAGTCTTTGAAGGAAATTTTGAAGGACTTTGAATACAAGTACTTCAGTAAATGAAGTTAGAGTGATGCTTGTAGTGATAGGCTTTGTAAAATATTGAGTAGAGGTGGATGAAGCATGTTGAGTGGATGATATGGGAGGTGAGTGTTGTAATTTGAATGATGGGGTTTTTGCAGCCATTGAATATGTTAAAGGAGGAAAATCTCTGAGGGCTTGGAATCTATTTGGAGTTTGAATATTTGAGGGTGAAGGTTGAGAAGTCATGGCATAGTCTTTGGCTGTTTGAATAGGTGTTCTTGGAGTCTTCTCTTTATCAGGCTTTTTGCTCATTGTATGTGGTTGCTGTAAGAAATTCACGAGTGAGAAAATCAGGTAATGAATTGTCGGTGCCTTTGATATATTGTATTTCGAAATCGAAAGCGGATAAAATAGCTTGCCATCGGGCAAAAATTTGTTTAGAAACAAGATTTTGAACATCTTTTTGTAAAACTTCTTTGGCAGATTTGCAATCAATTCGTAAAAGAAATTGTTTGTTGTATAAATCATCTTGAAATTTTGAAATACATAAAACAATAGATAAAATTTCTTTTTTGATTGTTGAATAATTTTTTTGTGGTCCGAGCCAAAGACCACTATGATATCGAACTAAATGTTCATGAGATGAATGACCTAGTTTTTGTTTTAAGATGCCACCATAACCTATATCTGATGCATCTGTCTCCACTATCATGAATGCATGTGGATGAGGGATTGTCATACATGGCAATGTTTTGGCTTTTTCTTTGAGCATGCGAACAATATGAGTATGTGTGTGTGTCCATGCAGGTGGATTTTTTTTGTAATCGTTGATAGAGAGGAGCACAAATTTGACGTAATTTAGGAAAGAAATCAGAGAGATAATTTAAACATCCGAGAAATCGCTGTAATTGATTTGTATCTTTAATTTCATCTGGAAATTTATCAGCAAATTCTAATGCGCGATAAATAGGAGTAATAGTTCCTTTGTAAATATTACGACCAAGAAATCTTATTTTTGTTTGAAATAATTTAATTTTAGGAGCGGAAACTACTAAACCATTTCGTTTGACTACATGAAGGAATGTTTGTAAGTGTTTGAAATGTTGACCAATAGACTCAGAAAAGATCAAAACATCATCAATATAAACAATAATGAATTTAGTATAAGGGTTGAAAATATCATTCATAATATGTTGGAATTCAGAAGGTGCATTTTTAAGTCCAAAGGGCATGACGTTCCATTCATAGTGCCCAAAAGGGACTGTAAAAGCAGTCTTATATCTATCTGTTTTTGCAATTTGTATTTGCCAAAATACGGATTTCATATCAAATTTTGAATATATTTTGGCATTATATAACCGTTTTAATAAATCCTTTTTGTTTGGAATAGGGTATCTGATCCATTGAAGGACTGTATTTAATGGTTTGTAATTTATGACTAGTCGAGGAACTCCGCGTTCCTTTTCAGCTTGATTCATAACATAGAATGCAGCACAACTCCAAGGAGATTTGGAGGGTCTAATTAATTTTTTTGTTAGTAATTCTTGAATTTCTTTTTTGCAAACTTCTAGTAATTCATGATTCATTTGAATAGGTCGAGCTCTAGTAGGAATATTTTTTTCAGAAAAATACTTTTCATAGGGAAGATGAACAATATGTTTTTTTCTATCCCAAAAAGCATTTGGAATATCAGCACAAACTTCTTTTGTAAGTAATTTTTGAAATTTTAAGATTTTTTCTTGAATTTGTGTAGTGTGCAATTGTTCTTCTATCCTTTCATATGAAAGATCTTCTTTTAAAAAATTAATTTTATTCTGAAATCGTTGAATAGTGTTTATCTGTTTATAAATTGAATGTTCTTGTAATATGAGTAATTCCTTTTGTTTGACAGGGTTTAAAAATTTGAATAGAACTTTATTACCCATTATTTTGGTTCCTAAACCAGTTTGATCAACCCAAAAAGGATAGATTTGAGTGAGAAAAGGAGTGCCTAAAATAATATCAGTATTTAAATCTTCAACTATAATGAATTGATGTTTAAAACAATAATTGCCGTTGCAAATAGCAGTTTTGAATAACTTACCTTTGACTCGTAAAGGCATACCATTAGCAGTTACTAATGATTCATTTGTTGGAACGTAATATTTTGTAGGAACCAAACCATCACGGATGCAGCTTTGGTTTGCGCCACTATCAATCATGGCGGTGAAAGTAGATTTGAAATTTCCTATTGAAAGTGTAACGTAGATATTCCATTTTTGAAAAGTAATTTTATTAATGATGGAAATAAATTTTGTATCAGAAGGTTGTTCAATTGGGATTGGAATTTCAGCTAATGTAAATTCTGGTGAATGAATTTCTTCTTTTCCTGTATGAATTTTTTATTGTAAAATCGCAATTTGAGTATCTAATTCGAGATTTTTGGTTTCTATACTGAAAACTCTTTCCTTTAATTCTTTAATTTGAGATTTTAATAAATGTATTTCGGTTTGCAATTCTTTTGTATTAGTTTGTTTAATTTGAGGATTCATATGGGGATAACGTTCAAACATTTTTGAAATACTGAAAGGTTCAACTAGTTTGGCTGAACTGGACTCCTCTTTGAGAATTAAATCTTTCAATTTTTCTAATTGTTTTTTCTGAGGTTCAGGAGGAAGTTCTTGAATGATATCAAAAATCAATTCTTTTTGGTCTTTAACCGTATTATTGAAATATTTAATCATATTAATGGTTTTGCAAAGACAAGGAGAAGAAAAGTTACCATCATCTGTACTGGCTGTATTTTGAAAATCATAATTATCGTCAGATGAATTACCTTTAACTAATGAAATACTTAATTTTTCTTTTAAATCCTTATCCAATTCTGGGAATTTGTCTAAAATTTCATTAATCCGTTTATTACTTTTGCAAACATTTGCTTTATGACCTTTTTGACCACATTTGTAACAAATAATTTTGGAAAAGACATTTGGCTTTGATTTTTTTGATTTTTTATAATAGTCGTCCTTTGAAAATCTGGGTTTTGGTTTTCGTGGTCTATACCAGGTATAGTGGTTGGAAGATAAAAATTTTTTTGTTTTATGTTGGGCAGAGGGGGCCTTAATGCCTGTAATACCAAAGGCTTCACAAAAGGACCCTAATTCAGTTCGTGTACTGCCATATTTGGCTTGAAATTTTAAGTCTTGGCAGGCAGCTAAAGCTTCCTGTTTTATAAATGCAAATAATTGACCATAGGTCATTAGATTGAAATCAATTTGATCTAAACCCATTTCTTTTTTGAGATTAGTAATAATTCTTTGAGAAAATAAATTTGGTAAACCAGTGACAAATTTTTCTTTCCAAAAAAGGGGTATTGCAATCCAGTCGTTTGAGTACATAGGTTAAAAAACATATCTTTATACCATCTAAAAATCTGTTAAGGTTGGACATCTTAAATTTGTTAAAAAATACTTTTGACGATGATAATTCTTCTTTTGGATTACCAACAAAATGCATTGCAACAGTAACAAGTAAGAAATCACATGAATCGTGTTGTAGTGAAATATTACCTTGGTCATCTTCGGTTTCGATTGTATGCTCTATAATTGACATTTTTTCGTCTATGGTTAATTGAATTATCCCACCGAGTATTTTAATTGGCTCGTGAATCCGAGCAATAAGAAACATGGCTGCATTTTGTTCGAGGGATATTTTTTGACTTTATATGCAATTTTTGCCATACCCATTTCTTGTAAGGTATTTAAGATTTCATATTCACTTTTGCCATCAATATTCCAATTCGTGATTGAATTGCCATCATAATTCGCGGTATGAAATTTTGCACGTTCTTCATATTGAATATCGGGAGGGGTTGGCCTAGGACAGTAATTCCTAGTGTCGGCCGATTTCCATTTTTAAGAGAAGATTGAAAGTTATGTCTACGAATTTTATTAATTTCGGAGTTGTTCATGAGGTTCAAGAAAGGAATGTTCAACTTGATGTATTTGTTGAATAAGCTGTATTGGGCTGAGGAGAAACTTTCATTATCGATCTTGGGGACGGATATCGAATCGATTCATCTTCGTGAGCAATAGTATTGATTTTGGGACGTACTTGGAAGATTTGAATTTATTCGGTCCAGATGTTTGAGAAATCTTTGAAAGTAAAGGAGATGAAGATAATCGAATAGGTCTTTCGAGGATCAAGAGGATTTAAGTTTTGCTTCTCGATCTTTAGAAAGAGTACTGGGTTGGAAATGAGGAGAGGAATAACTGTCGGGGAATCTTGAAAGGTTAGGTCGAGGAATGGATTTGAGATCAGTAGATAAAGAATCTACTTGTTTAGCAATTGTATGTAGAATTTGATTTGAATAGTTATTTTGATGATAGAGTTTCTTTATATCATCGATTTTGACAGAATCATCATTGTCCTTTCCTTTTTTGAATGGTGAAGCTAGAATTTCTCCGTCAGGAGTATCTAAACGAATGGTTTGAAGTGGAGGATGTATTTGAGTGATTTGGCTACCATCATTGAGTTTCCATTTGCGGGCTAAACTGGTTTGAACATTAATATAGGAAAGAGTGAAGGGGTCTTCCTGAAATCCTAATTTGGTAGTGAAATATTCTAACCAACAGAAGAAATCGAAAGGAGTATTTAACCGATGAATATCATGAATCCATTCTTGACGAATTCTATCTCGATAAAGAGGATCTCATTGGAGATACCACTGTAATTTGTCTTTATTTTCGGGATCAAGAATATCATTTTCTAATGAATCTAAATCCATATTTATTTTTCTACTAATAACATTTATTTCACCCTTCATATGAGAAATAGTTGGGGATAGAGGAGGAGAAGTAGAAACTTCTGGAATAGGTGCCTTATGATACACATGAATAGGATTGGGTATATTGAATGGCTTGTCCGTAGAACTTGTTTCGGTAAAAGAATATATACTTGGTTCTAATGGTATAGAAAAGTTTGAACAGGAGCCTGGTTCTCTCATAGAATTGAATCGTATAAGAATGTTACCATTAGGTTCTTCAAGAATCTGAGAAATTTCAGTTCTTTCGAGGTGAGGAGGAGGTTGAGCATTTTCGATTTGGATTTCCTCAGGAATAGTTATCTCATGCCATTTTAATCGTTTGGGAGTCAAGGTTTTAGAATGTTCGGCCTCTATGTGAAGAAGAACTGTCTCGTCCCTAAATGTTGGAATCATCTTAAATCGTGGATTTAATTGTGAACTTAATAATCGATAATAGACTCTATACATAACAACAAATTGTTCAGTTAGTTTTTTTTTTTTTTTACAAATCAAATGGGTCCTGAGCACAGGGCCCACCAAATGGATCTGTGGAATCTTGCGAAGAAGTAGAACTTGAAGCAGTTTGTTTTAATTTATTTTGAAATGCTTTAAACCGTAGGAATTCTTGAAATTGTTCCTCTTCGTCTGGTGTGATTTTGGATAGTGAGGAATCTGCGGTAGCGGATGCTTGAATTTTAGCTGGTGGAGTGGGTGGAGTAGCTTTTTTGGCAATATGTTGAATACTTTTGTGAATTTTCTGACCAGTTTGAATAAAGTTGAGAACAGTTTCTTGGGAACAGAATGCAACCGAATATCCGGTCCACCATTTAATTTTGAATTCTCTAATAAGGAATAAAGGAAAGTCTGGAATAGTAGACTGAGGTGGTTGTAGTTGTTGAAGTTTATAGCTCCAGCAAAATATCCATGGTACTCGTAATTCAGCATGGAAGGATATTGGAAGGGTATATCTGGGTCCAGTCATTTTGTTCATCCAGGTTTGAAAACCAAGGTATGGAATAGGTGGTAGAATGTCGGGTAGACTACCGAAATAGCACCACCATTCATAGAACCAGATTAGAAAATCTTTGGAACAATTTTGATGAAATATAAAGAACCATGAATGATCGAAGGGTCGTTTCCAAAAGGTTCAATGCCAAGCCATACGGTAATCTTGATATGTATAGCCTGGTGGTTTGAATGGTACCGAAAAACGTTTGGTTGACCAAATGGATGCCCATTCAGTTGATTTAATTACCTTTTTAATTGTACATTTTGAATATGCTATTTTTTGGGGATTATTCTTATCAGGTGTATGAGAGATTTCTACCGAATGCGAATCAACGAGGATAAGTTCATAATAGGTTTGTGTTTTGGTGGGATCATCAGCTAGCCATTGGCATTCCTGAGGAAAAAGTCTTTGAAGGAAATTTTGAAGGACTTTGAATTCAGGTACTTCAGTAAATGAAGTTAGAGTGATGCTTGTAGTGATAGGCTTTGTAAAATATTGAGTAGAGGTGGATGAAGTATGTTGAGTGGATGATATGGGAGGTGAGTGTTGTAATTTGAATGATGGGGTTTTTGCAGCCATTGAATATGTTAAACGGAGGAAAATCTCTGAGGGCTTGGAATCTATTTGGAGTTTGAATATTTGAGGGTGAAGGTTGAGAAGTCATGGCATAGTCTTTGGCTGTTTGAATAGGTGTTCTTGGAGTCTTCTCTTTATCAGGCTTTTTGCTCATTGTATGTGGTTGCTGTATGAAATTCACGAGTGAGAAAATCGGGTAATGAATTGTCGGTGCCTTTGATATATTGTATTTCGAAATCGAAAGTGGATAAAATAGCTTGCCATCGGGCAAAAATTTGTTTAGAAACAAGATTTTGAACATCTTTTTGTAAAACTTCTTTGGCAGATTTGCAATCAATTCGTAAAAGAAATTGTTTGTTGTATAAATCATCTTGAAATTTTGAAATACATAAAACAATAGATAAAATTTCTTTTTTGATTGTTGAATAATTTTTTTGTGGTCCGAGCCAAAGACCACTATGATATCGAACTAAATGTTCATGAGATGAATGACCTAGTTTTTGTTTTAAGATGCCACCATGGCTAAAGGGACAGAAGGAACCAATTTCTTGGAGTAGATCATGGCTTTCTTCTTCTCCAATTGAAAGTCGCTGCAGCTCTTCTCTTTTTTTTTTCTCCTCTCTTCTTTTGTGGCTCTTCTATATATAGACAAAAGAGAAAGAAAAATCCTAAATCTAAGAGGATTCAACTAAAATCCTAATCCTTAAAGGATTCAAATACTGCAGCTTCCCTTTACCAAATTTAATATGGAATCTTTACTTTCCATTCTTTTTTTAGAAATCTGCACAAAGATAAATAAAATAAATTAAATATAATAATTATGACTAATAAATAAATAAAATATTTTCACAGGCTAATAATTAAAACTTAAGGTGTTTATTTGTGCTAAAAATCGACTCTATCAAATATATGTACATAGATATATTAGGAGTTATTTTTTTTCTTTTCTTCTTCTTTCTTTGATAGAAACAATTTGGAGCAGCCATTAACATTAAGGTTAGTTTGTATGTCTTTTTTTATTATTTATTAATTTTTTTTTCTTCTTTCCGTTGTATTCATTATAATATCTATATATGTATATATAGTTTAAGTGTATTATTTTTTTTCTAGGCATTAGGATATAGTGAGATTTATTTTTAGTTAGATTATATATATATATTTTTTTTAAGTTAGTTATTTATTTTAGGATTAAATATTTTAAATGGATTTTTAGTATATAGTATATAGTTAATTATGGTTTCTTGGGAGAGTATATCTTTTTTTAGAGTATAGGATATTCGACCTTTTAAAGAATTATTATATATCATTATATAGGTTTATATATATACCTCCTAAGTTTAGTTCGTAGGATTTTGATATTATTTAGGGAATAAGGCTATTTGATTGGTACCCAGGTATTAAGTATTTTCATATTATTATTTTGTAGGATTTTAGCACCAGGTTTGCATCCAGGTGAGTCCACAAACTCCATTTTATTATGTTATTTCAAATATTACAAGACGTATAAATATGTTTTTTTCCCGAACCATACAAAATATTGAGATTTTTGGAATGTTATCTCTCAACGTGTTTTTGGAGATGTTCTCCACAATGTGTTACTTGTTTCCTAAAAAAAAATGCATAGGAGCGGTGCTCTATATAGGTGTTTCTTTTAAAACAAACTATTACGGTGGTGCATAAGAAGTTTGTTGTACGCAGTTTTTTCTGAAAATATTTATGTTAGAAAATGTTCTAGCTTGAAAAGTTACGTATTTTGACATGCATGAATATAGATCTGGCATTGGCATAATTGTGAAATTTGCATAAGCATGTGATGACTGGCGGAAGATGATTTTACTACTCTGTAATGTTTACAACTTGAATCTGTTCCGGCGGCCGGGCAAATGGCCCTTCGGTTTGTAAATACATATGAAAACCTCATTTCGACCAGGGTTAAAGTTTGTTGAAAATTCAAGTAAACGGACGCGTTAGCGGATTGCATTGTACGTGGCTAGTCCCCCGTACTAGGGCCTCTTCCGATGATGTGGACGGGTTTTTGACTTTGAGGGTAGATCCACTTGAAGAGGGGTGTAGTACCTTGAGGGCGTGGCCCAACTGGTATTTACGTGGACATCGCATCATGCTCTACGGTGGGACGGTCACCTAGTGGAGAGTCAGGAGGGGCTCGAAACTGAGGTTGGCCCTAGGGCAGACCTGGTAGTTGCCCTAGGAGTCTATAGCCTATTTTGACCAGTGATATGGGAGTGCGGTTGTTTTGTAATCGAGCTCTCGTATGGTGTTTTGCTGGTATTGACTACAAGATGCTGGAACTTGGTTTCGATGGCATCGTTTTGGGGATCCGGACTCTGCCCATGGAGCCGCATTGTTGCATTACATGTTCTTTTAAATTTAGGGTGTAGAAGCTGCGCTGATGTGTCTTGATTCGCTCAGACTTCCCAGCTGCGCTCGAAACCCTCATGTTAGTTCAAGCATCAGTTTTTTTAAAATAATAAAAGAAATATTTTCTTATAACATTGCATGGACTGTTTTGTGAAACGACGGCATCGTCGTTGTATTAAAGAAATCACTACAGCACACACACACACACACGTGGACTCACTAAGCGTTCGCGCTCACGTTTTTTTTTTCCATATTATGTTTTCTTCTCAGATTAGCTCGGGACGGTCAGGGGCCCAGCAAGACACTAAAGTTTTAGTCCAAGAGTTTTGGATCAAATCTCCCCAGAAGGGCATATGTTTATGTTTTATCTTTCCTAGACTTGATCCGTTTGTAAAGTTTTCTTTTTATGTTGTCATGTAAAGTTGTTGATGTAAGATACTTTTGTTTTTATATTGAAACAATCATGAGAAGTTTTTTTTAAAATCTTGTGTTTTGAGCACATTTAGTAGTATCTAATTTCCTTCAATTTTCTGTATACTTTGTGTGTACACCTGTTAGTGTTGTTCTAGGGTTATGTTTCATTATGGAGCTTATAAGTTAGTGTCAAGAGGCACGCAGATGCCCTACTCAGCCGCAGTTGACCTAGTGACAGGGTTGGGGGCATCACAACTTTTCCAAACGGGTGGAAATCGTAGCGTTGAATGAAATGAAGAAAGATAATGTTGTGGACTTCATTCGAACAAACATTATCTACCGTTACGGAGTTCTAAGATATATAATCACCGAAAAATAGGAAGTCATTCTACAACAGTCCAATGACCAAATTATGTGAGAAGTTTGGTTTCAAACAGCACAATTCCTCCACGTATTATTCTCTTGCAAATGGACTTGCTGAGGTGTTCAACAAACCTTTGTAAACTCTTACAAAAAGTCATGGATAAATCTAAAAGAGATTAAACATTCGAATTGGAGAGGCGTTGTGGGCTTATAGAACTACTTATCGCACGCCAACCAAGCCACTCCATATGCTCTCGTCTATGGTGTTGAAGAAGTACTTCCATTAGAGCGACGAATCCCTTATTTGAGGATTTCTATCCACAAAGTCTTGACGAAGGAAGAAAATGATCACTTGAGACTTGAAGAATTAGGAGTACTTAATGAGAAATGGGTGGAGCACGACAACATTTTGAATGCTATCAAGCTTGCATATCTGAGGCTTTCAATAAAAAGATTTTGGCTTCACTCCTTCCAAGTTGGAGATCTTGTACTTGCTGTGAAGTTGCCAATCATCATTGGACATAAAACAAAAAAGTTCAAATCAAAGTGGGATGGCCCTTGTGATGTCCAAGAGATCTACTCAAATGGATCTTACAAGATAATTGCTAAAGATTGTCTGAGGATTGTTCCTATCAATGGCAAGTATTTAAAGCGATACTATACATGAGGTGGACATTGCTTGCCCGAATGAGCCTAAACAGCAAAGTTATTCCACAAAATTTTTTATATGTGGATAAACTTCTAAAACATCCGAACAAGTCTAAGTTTGTAAAAATGGACGCTTGATACCTACACGAACATAAACTGTAAAGTTATTCCTGACCCGCATGAGTATAAAATGTGTTGTATGACCCAGAATGAGCATGAGAACATGGACATCTTCCAAAGACCAGCTACAAGATCGATGGCAAGGAAGATAGAAGAGGAGAACAATGAAATAGTAGTTTTGCTCGGGAAGAACTTTAGAAGGAGCTGGGAATGCATTGGAAGGAGGTGGGAACTTTGGAAGGACATCTTCCAAGAACTTTGTACATGGGAATGCGTTGGAAGGAGATGATATAGACCGAAGAGGCACCAAAATACTCCTAAAGGTCATGATGCACAAGAGGGAATCAAAGGAAGCAAGTGTGGAAAACAAAAGGGGCTCAAATTGAAATTGGACTCAAGAAGATACCCTACCGTCAACCTACCATCGTTGGTAGGTCTCTGTTACAAGGAGTCTCAAGAAGTCACCCTACCATCCACGGTAGGGTTAGACCTACCATTGCCAATATGCCTCTGTTCAAAAGGTGGCAAGTGAATGACACCTGCCGCCAATGGTAGGTAGACCTACCGGCGATAGTAGGTATAGGCTGGGAGACTCATTTTGTGATATTTAAAGAGTATTTTGACTTATTAACTTGGTTTCTTAGCACTTTGACATGTAATTAAGTGGCATAAGATTCCATTTACTTCTCTTAAGCTAGTTTAGGAGCTAAGGTTGGAATTAATCACCTGCGGGGCCTAAATATGCTCCTTTTCAGCCCATTTTGAAACATTGAATGAAATATGAATATATGAGAGAATTTCGCAGCCACCAAGGCTTGGTTCCTAGGGTTTTCCTTAGCTTCGTCTTCTTCCCTTGAACTAGAGTAGTTCATTGGTTGATTGAGAAAGAGATTCTTGATTGTATTTTCAAAAGCTCTTTGTCTCATCTCTTTAAAATTCCTAATCTTCTAAAGATGTTAGTTATTTAGCTAATGTTGGTAGTTGTTAGGTCTTCTTTACGTAGGGAAGAGGTTTTTTTTTTAACACTTGTTGATTTCTTCCTAAGGAAAAGATTGAAGGCTTTCTATTAGTGGGTTTGGTGCTTTCCTCTCAAATCCTCAACTAAAGAGAGAAAATCATTGGCAGAGAAATGAGCTCAATCTTGCATCAAGATGAGTTCATACCAGTGTGTTAAGGCAACAACCAAAAGTGAAGCTTGTGGATAAACTGCTAAAGCACTCTAACAAGTACAAGTTGGTAAAAATGGCTACTCTTGGCTTGCACGAGTTAAAACTATGAATGGCTAAAAATCTATTTTCCCTAAAAAGTTGAACTACGTTTGAGTTGATTGCCTTTTCGGATACATAGGCAGCTTAGAAGGTAGCTTCTAAGTTCAGTCATACCAAGACAATGATCCTTTCTGTTAAAAAAAAAAAAAAAAAGAAAGAAGAGTGGCAACAATATGGAAGACAAATATTGGTTTCTATTGAGCATGATGCCAATTTCTTGAAATTGCTTTTAAAAAAATTAGTCTTTGAAAAAAAATAGTCTTGGAAGAAAAAAGTATTATGCATGTTGATATCAAAAGGCTTCATACAATTGTTTGCTAAAAACAATTCTTTGAAGTACGTTAATTATCACATAATGACTCATACTCCAAACTCTTTGAAGAAGAAATCTTCATAAAGCTTGAAATTATTACACTTCAAAGTTTGAAGTAAAAGGCTCGAGGTAGAAGCCTTTCTTTGCCCAGGTAAATTTCCTCAAATTTTGAAGCCTTCAAAGACTTGTATTGAAACCTTTGTTTGCTAAAGAAAATCGGCAAGAGGTCTACCAAGGTCTCCAAGAAGATATGCCAAGGTCTCCAAGGGGTTTGCCTAAATCTCCAAGAGAGTCTCCAAGGATTAGACAAAATCTCCAAGAAGTTCACAAAAATCTATAAGAGGTCCGTCAAGGTCTCCAAGAGGTCTGCCAATGTCCATCCAGAGGTCCGCCAAAATGTCCAAAAGCTTCGCTATGTTCTCCAAGGGATTAGCCAAAATATCCAAGAAGTTCGCCAAAATTCCTAAGAGGTCCGCCAAGGTCTCCAACTGGTTTGCCAAAATCTCCAAGAGATCATGATATGAATCTTGTTGTATAAAGATCAAAGCCTTCAATCAAACATCCCCAAGGGCCCTTTGCCTTCAATACGACTTCAATACTCTCCATCCAAAAGCAACCCCTAGCTAAATTCTAGGAACTTCTTGAATCTATGTAGAGTAGTGTTTCCCTCACAAGCCAATTCAACAGTAGAATTGATTACCTATCACCTAATTAGTCTCTTGTGAATAAGACCTTGCTCTAGGACAACTACAAGGATGTAATATCAAAGAGTAGGAATTAAGATCATTGAGAACTACTGGATCATCCCAATCCAAGTGTTCAATAAAATCAATCTAAGGAATTGATCAAACCCTAGATGAAGTTCAAGGAGGAAGCCTCAAAACTTAAGAACCCAAGAATTAACTCTTCAAATTTCATAAAATCATCAACTAGTCTTCCAATTAGGCTATAATCGGGTATTTATAAGAATTAGGCTAAACTCTAATCTAAATATGGTCTTAGGTTAGGACTTAATTAAAAGTTGTCAAGTGAATTAAAATAGTAATTCTTGCCTAAAATATCATATTACATAAATCAACACCCTAACATCGACGGTTGGGTACCCTTCCGCACGCGATATGTCTTCAGCATGCCGAGTCAAATTTGGATAGAAACCTACCGTGGACAGTAGGTACAGCGCTTACTATCTGCGATAAGCTCTGTTTTTGCCTCTCCTTGATTTGTTCCTCTTCCAATTTTCTCCATTGACTGATCCAAGATTAGACATTGAACCATAAATAACTTAGGAGGGCTTCCATCATCTTCCAAGCCTCCATTCCTGAACTTTAGGCCTTCTTTCATAGTTTCTTCAATTTCTCTTATCAATCCATGAGCAACTTGAGCATCATTCTCTTTAATTTTCTTTGCCATTGCTCTTGTGATAGGTCCTTGAAGCTTTTTATCTCCTTGACTAGCTAGGTTTTGGTTAGATTCATCAAGGTCTCCAAGGGGTTAGCCAAAAGCTCCAAGAAGTTCGCCAAAATCTCTAAGAGGTCCACCAAGGTCTCCAAGGGGTTCGCCAAAATCTCCAAAAGGTCTGCTAATGTCTCCAAGGGGTTCGCCAAAATCTCCAGGAGGTCCACCAAGGTCTCCAAGAGGTCTGCCAATATCTCCAAGGGGTTCGTCAAAATCTCTAAAGGGTCTGGCAAGGTCTCCACGAAGGGGTCCGCCAAGGTTTCCAAGGGGTTTTCCAAGGCATCCACGTAGAGGTCCACCAAAATCTCCAAGTAGAACACATGGGATCAAAGTTAAAAAAAAAAAAAAAAAAAGAAAAACTACTAGCTTGAAAAAATTGCAAATCGAATTTTGAAAGAGGTGGCGTTCTTGCTCAATAATGGGAATTGTTGAAGACTTCGTGAATTACGATGAAGAAAGAAGCACTCTTTCTTGGTGATCAAAATTATTGAAGACTTATTGAATTGAGAAGATAAAGGTGAAAGAAGCTCTCTACTTTAGAGGTAGAGATTGGTCCTATAATCATACAAAGATTCTAGTCGAAATTCTATGAGGATTCAACTTCCAAATTTCACAAGGATTCAAGTGTCTCAAATCATATGAAGATTCAAGATCAAAATTCTAGAAGGATTCAAGTTTCCGAATTCTGAGGAGTGAAATCCTTAGTTGGAGAAAAATTCAATTTCCTTGTTAATTAAACTTCCTCAAATCTTCAAGGATGCTACATTCCTAATTTTATTGCAATTCAAGGCTCCAGGTAGGTTTCAATCCCATATGGAGGAGGATGTTGGCATTTTGACAAAAAAAATTGCACTTAAGTACTTCAAGTCTTGTCTTCAAATTTTTAGCTGATGGGCATTCAGTGTAATCTGCGGTTGCTGAGCTGTGTACATTAAGTCCGAGAACCAATAGACTCAAAAGTTGTATGATGATGTTTGTGCATTCATAAAGAAGCATTTGCCGCCAGGATATCATATGGTCGAAGATTGTTACGCAATGCAGAAATTGATTTTTGGCTTAGGATTACCCGTACAAAGGATTGATGTTTGTTCCAATGGTTGAATGCTTTATTTGAAGGAGGAATCTGACAGAACAGAATGTAAATTTTATAGTAGTTATTGTTACAAGATATATAGGAAGAAAAGAGGGAAGAAGAGGAAACTGGAGCCGAAACCGATGAAAGCGATATTTTCCTTTCCGTTAACTCCTAGGTTACAAAGATTGTATACATGGAAATGAACTGCCGAGCACATGAGAAGGCATGTAGAAAGCTCACAGGACCCAGATTTGATGAGTCATCCTAGAGATAGTGAAGCGTGGAAGCATTTTGACAGGATTTACTCTGACTTTTCGATAGAACCGAGGAACATGAGGCTTGGTTTGTCTACGGATGGGTTTTTACCTTTTGGAATGGCGAGAAAGACATACTCCTTGTGGCTAGTGATGTTAATATCTATATAACTTGCCGCTTTGGATGTGTATGAAAAAGGAGGTAACTTTCTAGACGGTTTTCATCCCGAATCCGAAAAGCAACATGGATGTTTTTTCTGTAACCATGGATAGAAGAGTTAAATCAGTTGCGGGATGTTGGGATTCCTTACCTATGACATTTCAAAGAAACAGAATTTCCAAATGAGGGCCGCACTTCTTTGGACGGTTAGTAATTTCTCGACATATGGTATGTTGAGCGGTTTGAGTACAACAGGAGCATTAGCCTTTCCGTATTGTATGGAATAGGCATAGTCGTTTAGGTTGAAAAATGGTGAAAAATAATCCTGGTTTGATTGCCATCGATGTTTCTTGCCACCGGATCATCAATTCAGATGAGATTCGAGGTCTTTCAGGAAAGGTAAAAGGTGAGGAACGCTCGTCGCCTCCACCATGACTTCCAACAGAGCTCATATAGGATAGGATCCAAGAGTTTCTGAAAATTACCAAAACAGGAAAGGAATTAGGCAAAGAAGATGGTAGGGGAAAGGATCACAGCTCAACAAGGAGTATACTTTTGGATCTTCCTTATTGGCATACCCTCTTAGTCCGCCATAATATTGACGTGATGCACAACGAGAAGAATGTGTTTGATAATGTATTCAACAATATGATGGATGTGAAAGGGGAGTCTAAAGATAATATTAAGAGTAGACAAGACCTACATTTATATTATAACCGACCGGACATGATGATGAAAGATAGCGGCAGGGGTAAGTTTTCAAAGCCAATAGCATGTTACACATTAACTAAAGAACAAAAGAAAATGGTGCTTGATTGGATTAAAGAGTTACAATTGGCAGACAAATATGCATTTAACTTGGCTCGATGTGTTGTTTATAAAGAAATAAAGATGACTAGTATGAAAAGCCATGATTGCCATATGTTCATGCAACGACTGATGCCCATCGACTTTAAAGAGCTCCTTCTAGCAAATGTGTAGAGTTGCCGGCCGAGTTGAGTCTATTCTATCGAGACTTGTACGCGCCAAAGATAAGTGCGTCACATATGCATGAATTAGAGGAAAGCACTCCTATTTTGATGTGTAAGTTAGAACACATCTTCCTTCCCAATTTTTTGATGTAATAGAACATTTGATGATTTATTTATCGTACGAGGCTAGGATATGTAGTCCTGTCCAATACAGATGGATGTACCCATTTGAGAGCTAACCTACGTAACCATTCATTTATAATTTAATACATCCTTGGATTTAATTAAATTATATAACTTATTCAATTATACTACTTGCACCATATAAAGAAGACAATAAAAAATAAGGCAACAGTTGAGGGATCTATTTGCAATGCTTACTTAATTGAGAAGGCTGTGATATTTGTTAGTTACTACTTTGAGTGAAGCATTCTCACACTCCATAAAAAAGATAGACAAAATGATGATGTCAAGGATCCTCTTCATGTGGGTGAGGTTCTATTAATATGCAATCAACAATGAAGAAAGTTAGGTTAAATGAGAAAATGATACTTAGAGAGCCAAGAAATCAATGCAATACATAACTATATCCTCCTTAATTGCAAGGAACTGGAACCTTACCTTCAGTAAGTAAACCGACGTTCTTTACTTAATGCACTTTTTATAATACATTATATTTAATAAGCTTTATATTAATAAAATGCAGGCAATACGAATTGGAATTGCGAAATATCAATCCGAATATAACATGTAATGAAATTCTAGAGAAATAACCGAGGGATTCTCAAAGTGGTTTAAAAATGAAGTAAGTTAGTTCTATGAAATTATTCAAATCTAAATTGCATCGCATTATAAGTTAACAAATCTAATGAACAAAACTGTTTTTGTATATATAGATGCAGGATCCTACCAAATAGTGTAGTGAACTCTTGAGGAATCTATCTTGGGCCCTAATAATAAAGTGAAGACATACACCCGTTATATTGTTAATGGGCTTCGGTTTCATACAAGAGATAGGGGTGCAGAGGGAGAAACTTGTAATGATGGTATTTGTGTGAAAATCGAATTATTACAGTGTTGTAAAAGAAATAATTGAGGTTGAGATGGCTGGAACACCAATCCAAAGGGTCGTATTATTTCACTGTGACTGGTTTGATTCTCGGATTGAGAAATGAAGATTCATCCTTAATATAAAATTGTTGATTTGCACAAAGACCAGAGATACGGAAGATACGATCCTTTTGTATTAGCTTATCAACACAGAGCAAGTTTTATTTCTTTCATACCCTGGCTCTAAAAGATCGAGGAAAGATTAGGTTAGTGTAAAGAAATCTCGACCGTGAGTAATGGATGTTCCGGTCCAAGATGACGCATTCCAAGCGAACATGGACATTAGCGACAGTTCGACAATAAAAGCGTTGATTGCGGATGTTGGACCGCTTGTCCATGATTCTCGTTCATTGGAAGAGTTGGACGTCAACGTCGAAACATATATCGAGGAATTACAAAATGAGGAAACTGAAAACGAATGGAATTCCGATAAAGATTCCAAGGAACGTGCCGATGATGATACCCATGAGGATTCCATTCATGAAAATGATGAGGATTCCGACATATAGAACATTATATGCTTAATGCTTAATGTTTAAACTTATATATGTTTATAACACTTTTGTATATTTATTACACTTATATATGTTTATAACACTTATATATGTTTATTATACTTATATATGTTTACACATATACTTTTAACTAATTCATCCACATTAAAATAATTACAGGTATGATGGCTGGAAGATGGGAGAAAGTGTTAGGTGATGATACTAGCCCGTGGACAGGTACACCGTCGGTTGAGACCTACTCTACTGAGGACGCAGACCAGTCAACCGACTCTTTCATCGGCACTACCGACACCTGCTAGCATAGGAGGTCCTCTTCCTCCATTGTCCACTAGTCAGCCGACTCCATCACAGGCACCATCGACGACGCAGGACCCACAGAAAATATTTGCTAGCACAGGAGGTCATCTGGTTTTACCGTCCCCCACTCAGGCAACTCCATCACTGGCACCACCCAGCACGCAAGATCCACCAACTAGTCGGTTATAGATATTAGTCCTTTGGCTTGGGGGCCTTCTCCTCGAAATTCTCAGGAGTTATTATATTTCTATGTGAACTAGTAAGTATTCATACATATAATAATATTTATATTATAATATAAATATGTATTAATGAAATTTGTTTAACAGACTACAACCCTCTTCTAAAGCCGCCACCCACATCACATATGTCTTCCATGAGCGTTCAACGGGCCTTACCACACTTGGTCTGAGATCTCACAACCGGTCTAAGGTGTGGTGGGAAGAGTTTCAGGTAAATATAATAAAACAAATAATAAAAAAATTTTTTAACCCTAAAACAAATGAATAATAATTGAATATTCAATTGTAGACGAAATATAATAAAATTCTTCGTACTCTTTTTTTTCCTTTTTTGGTTTACGGTTTGAATCGACCATTAAGTTCATTTTAAAACGTCTATGACATACTTTATGTATATAATCATGTCTTTCTAATGTTATATATTCTATTCTAATCTTTTATTGGTTTAAAAAACGATGTGTATGGGATCTGACCTACTCCATGACCAGGATTAAGATACCATAGGAGTCAAAGGTGAAAGACAAATTAAGATACTTGTTGGGCGACACTCGAGGAAAGAACAAGATGCTGTCGTGAATTGATGAGAGCTACTGGATTGCGATGTAGAATCATTGGAATACCCCTGTGTATAAAGCGTAGCCCGAATGGAATAAGAGGAACCGGACTCAGGGACAGGGAGGACGGGAAGTCAGGAAGTACATGGGTGGTTCCATCTCATTCACAGAGACGATTGTGAAATGGGTAAGAAGTTTATTTAATATTAAATTTCTCTTACTAATTAAACTAACTTAGAAGAAATGTTAATCCTTTTGTTTGTGTGTTTCAGCAAAAGGATTTGATTGAAAGGTTATCCAGAATTAAGCATTTAGAGGAGCTTTACAAGCATCAGAAGGGGTAGTACGTAGATTTGCCCTCGGCACAATTTTGGGTAAGTTTAGTATCGTTTATAACTTAAGTTTATATAATGTTTCATACTATATAACCTTTAAGTTTATATAATGTTTTATAATGAAAAGTCGAATTCAACTAACATTTTATATTACAGGAGAAATTTCACGAGATCTGGAGGAAGGCGAAAAGGATAATGAGGCATTGGGTATTCCTACGCCCGATGATCTCCAGCTGATGGCAATTATAGCTGGTGGGGTGAACCGCGGTCGTTTGTAAGGAGATGGTTCGGAGACGGCTCATTTCAGAGTCAAGGGCAGCTGAGCTGCAGTTGGATTGGGTTGTGTTGCTTGGATCACGAGAAGCGGCTTATGCAGAGGGTTGAGGATGCTGTTTCGAGAGTATTTGTTGTCTTCGACAAGCACATACGGCTGCTATTCGAGCTTAATCAGCTGGCGTACATTTCATTCCCGCTGATGATGCCCCTCGTTCGAGCTGCGATGACTGTTGATACTTTCACATCTACATTGGCTACAGCAATAGCAGCGACTTACGAGGTTCCGCCTCAAGATTCTAGTACTGCTTCCCCTTCTATTCATGCTCCTAGATCCACTTCTCCTTTACTCGACCCCACGGACGGTGCTCCCCAATCCTCTACAAATGCTACATAGGCAACACTTTGATGTATATTTATGTTTTTATGTTTGATGGATGTTCAAGTTTTTACGTTTGATGGATGTTTATGGTTTAATATTTCATGATGTTTATGTTTTGAACGTTTCATGGATTGTTACAGTGATTTATAGTTTATATGGTTAGTTTCTGGAATTTTTTAGCTTTCATGAATGTTTTATATCCTGTGCTTTCTAGGTTTTTTTGTATTTCGGAGAGTTTCGGTCATGTTTCCAAATAATATTTAAAAAAAATAATAAGGTACCGACGGAATACTGACGGGACCATGAAATAATTTTTAAAATTTAATTTTTTAAAATTCCGCTATCGACGAAAATGTCGTTGGTACGAGTCGTCGATAACAGTTAACAAGGCGTCGATGTGTCGGTAGCTGTTACCGACTACGTTGTCTTCATCAGAACGTTTGTCAGTAATATTTACCGACATCTCTTCGTCAGAAACATTAAAATTCTGGCCTTCAGCACCCGTCAGCAAAACTGTTGGTAAATGCTTTTATTAACGACGTTCCATCGATAATTCATGTTACCGGCGAAATTCAACCTACAGTATAGTTTTTGTTGGTATACCGTCAGCAACAAGGGAATATCGATGGTGTTCTTATGGGATCTATCGTGGGTATTTCGGTCAATTTTTGTGGTGTTTGTTCTAGATTTTAGGTCTTCTTCAATTGATCTAATTGGGTAGGGAGTATCCAATCCCTTTGTTTCATTAGCAATTGAAGGAAAGATCCTCTTCATATGTATTTTACTCTTAGTTTGGGTTGAATTATGGGTGAGTGTTGTGGAAGAAGATCAAGTCCCATTAAAAACAATATTTTTGAGCGATGAATATAAAATTTGATTTTATTAAAAGATCCTAAATCATATCACTTATGAACCTTTAATTCCGTGCATCATCTATGTTCCACAATGAACTTTCTAGTTCAAAATTTTAGAAGTATTACCTGAGTAGGACTTTATCAAGTATTCTTTGTTGGACGCAAAATAAAACAACAAAGGGCACTTTAATTTTGTATCATTGTATTATAGTAGTCGATTGCAATCCTGATTTTACTTTTGACATTTATTTTCTTAAATCTCAATCCTCATACGTACAGAGTTGTTCGAGGATATAAGTATTCTAGATTATTGATATAATATCACGTGTGTAGTTTTAATATTCATCATTTTTCATTAGTAGGAGAAATTTACGGAAAAGATGAATGATAGAATAGGAGAATATGCAGCACCACAAAAGGAAACAACAGACATGTTGTTTTAGACGCTTAAAATGTTGATACATGTTATCTTGAATGGTTACTTTAGAGGATTATTTTTTGTTGAAACTATGGATATATGTATGGTGATATTGGATGCTTAACTCATTAGAATGGTTATTTTGGTGTTTGCTGGTTCCTTTTGCTGTTTATAGTATTTGAACATGATGATAAGTTTTAAAATAATTTGGGATATGAGATTATTTAGTTGCGATATTGTAGTCTTCATATGGTCATGTTTTAATCTCTAAATTGGTCTCCAGATAGAGAAAAGCATTGAGACTAGAAATTCGTCTCCAAAATGGGGATAGATGAGTTACCTCAATATTTGGTCTCCATATAGAGATAAAATAAAGTTAGAATATCGTCTCTAAAATGGAGAGAAAGTAGTCGGTCCAATCCTCTCTAAAATAGAGACGAAACAATAAAAAAAATATTGAGATAAATTAGTGATCAAGTTATTTACATCTGAAAACTGTTTGATTTCAAGTGATGACTTTTGAATTAGAAAAGAAAACATTTCTGTTAGAGACGGAGCATCTAGTCTCCAATCATAGTGACAGACGATTATTTTCGTCTCTATGAATTTAGAGAGCCCCTTTAGAGTTACCTTGTATTTCATCTTTAAATCGTCTCTAAATTATTTTAGAGACGAAATTTGACCTAATAGAGACGCATTTTTCTCGTTTTCAAATGCCTATTCTCCTATATTGTATCAAAAGAGTTTAAAAATATTTGCAAGCAAATTATAAAAAGAGAAATTAGCTCTGCATACTCAATAACTATTATTATTTTTCTATGCATAGTTAAAAACTTTTTTTTTAAACATTCATACTCAAAAACTATTTTCGAATTTGCATATATAGCGAATTATGAACACATGATTCTCTTTACCATTTTGTGTACCACTCTATGTAGCACATTCCTTTTATAATATATATATTTTTTTACGATTTATCTTTTTCTCCTAGGGTTCATCTTTTATTTATTACGTTTTATTAATAAAGTATAACAACTTAGAAAGTGGTACAGGAGATCCAAGTCTCGAATTATACCATATATGATGGTTTTCGACCAAATTTAAACACACTCAATGCACGTAACCATTTAAAAAAGAGTATTTTTGTCCATCTCTAAATTATTGGATCGAAAGTTTTATTAAATTATGAAAGAATTTTAAAGCATATATGCCAACCTATTTAAAGGACATATTGCCTGATTAAAAGATACCATATGCCAACCTATTTTCTTTATTAAGTGATCACGTGAATGGGCCGTGTTAAAATTTGGCTGAAAATGACTATACATGACATAATTTGTTAAGTTTGAAAATAGTTTTTGAATATGAATGTAAGAAAAGAAAATTTTTGATTATGCATAGAATAGTACCAATAC
Organism: Catharanthus roseus; assembly: GCA_028651295.1. Classification (NCBI taxonomy): domain Eukaryota; kingdom Viridiplantae; phylum Streptophyta; class Magnoliopsida; order Gentianales; family Apocynaceae; genus Catharanthus; species Catharanthus roseus. Next base: position 5,542,613 of record JAPQWS010000076.1, on the reverse strand, counting down.
TTATTGAATATGGAGCGCTAATTTCTCTTATTAGAAAAAACTAATTCCATGAATTTAATGTTCTTTTCTTTGAAAAGAACAATTCAAATAAAAAGCCTTTATCTTGAATCAATATAATGCAACTTGAATGTTGGAAAATCACAAAATTGAACAATAAGAAAAATATAATTATTTTAGAATGGGCCTCTTCAAAATGGAGGGGAAGAGAAGATGATGAAAAAATTAAGATTCTTAAACATGGGGAAGAGAATAAATGAACTAGAAGATGGGAAAATGTGGGTTTCTGCAATAAAATCCAACTGATCACCTTCCAAATAAAGAGGCTATTCTCCTTCCAATTAAAAATTTGATTAGATACTAATCCGTTCCAAATCTGTCTCATTTTTTTTCTCTACTACTCTGTCCCTAAAATAAGGGCGAAGAAAAAAATTTCCATTCTTCTTACAATGGAGAATCTGAACAGATAAATATCTGCCCTTATCCATTCTACATTATCCTAAACTAAATATACAAAATGCAATTAATGTATCTGTTTCTTATATTAAAATCTATGTAAATTTATCTGTGTAGGACTAAATCTACCAACACAACAAATGCCTACCTAAACTCGGTCATAATTTAGCAACTGATTTAGGACCGATATTTATGCCAAATGAATAAAGTAAAATAATGAATAAATTTCTCTAATTTGATTGGAATTCAGAAACAGATTTGGGAAGCATAAATTTGACAAATAAAAAAATTAAAAATTAATAAATTTGTCTACATTTAAGTAACTTATTTGGGACAAATATATTTGTCAATTAAAAAAAAGAAAATGTAATAATCTTGTTTATTTTCAATCTACATTTAGTAACCGATGTATTTCTCAAAAAAAAAAAAAGAAACAAAATCAATATAAATTATCTCAAAATTATATCACTTACGACGGATTTGGAATAGATGTAACTGTTAATTTTATAAAATCACAAAACAAAATATTAATATAAGATTTATTAAAAATCCGTCATGACATAGGAAGGTTTTGGGACACATTAGCACAACAATTTAACTAAATGATCAATATGAGTCTTCTTTCTTAGATCGGCTGGAATATTTTGGACATATTTATTATCAATAAATACTTGGTCCCAAATCCGTCTTAAATTTGGGACTAATCATCCGCGAAATTTTTGTCATTATTTATCCTTTTTTAGATGAAATTGGGATGGAAATTTGACTTTAGCCAGATTTAAGTGCTTGCATTATAGTTTATCCCTAAATGCCTCCAAAATATAGATGAAAATTTTCTGTCCCAAAATGATAGTTTTTTATAGTGATTGATAATTAAATTCCTAGGTCTTTTCTATAAGAGGTGAGTCAGGTTTTGTGTGTCAAGTCCTAATGTTTAATTAGCTTATATGGAGAGGATTATTCATTATGGATTCAAAAAGGTCTTAGTTTTAATATTGTTAAGATTGTTTAAGGATGATGTTGGTCAAGTTTTTCTTGAAGCCGACCTACATGGAAGATCGATTGTGAAGAATTCATTCATTGAATATCTAAATTCACAGTAGTCCCCAATTCGTAATCTCCTTAATTCGTCAAATGTTAGTTTTGGTTAACTATCACATTAATGCTCCGGAAGCATGGTGGTGTTGGTAAATTTGTGGAGTTTTAGGTTACAAATGCTGGATTTAACATGTCATGTGGGTCGTTTGTGGACAAAAGTATGTTTTATGTCTCCTTATGCGTAGGTGATGGTGTCTGTGAAATATTATTGGTTGATAGGCTACTATTGGAAATATTTTCCCAGAATATGGTGCAACAATGGGTATCTTTCCTGTCTATCATGTCACTTTGCAATATCTCAAATTAACTGGTAGAAGTAATGAAACTGTAAGTAATTTAGTTGGGATACAGAAACCAGTGAATTTGATTGCTCCATGAGCACCAATCATTATTGGCCTTTCTGTAAATCCTATTCTGGTGGAGATGATCGAATCATACCTTCGTGAAAATAAAATGTTCGCTGACTACACTACAATGAGGTCCGTGGATTTCAAATTTCCTCTTTTGTCAGCTTCCCTAATTAACCGAGTCTTATCGATCTTCCCCATGAATTGTAACCTCCACGAGAAAGGGACGTATACTCGACTTGCTTGCGCCTAGATCTTGCAGATGTTGAACCATGCATTTCAGGACCGAAAAGGTAATTTCTTTGTTTTCCCACATGTATGCATGGTAAAATTTAATTTCCATGATTGTGTCGCTCATAGTTGGCGATATTTTGTTAGGCCACATGATCGTTTTTCTTTGAAAGATACGGAAGCTTATTGGCATTGCCTTGATAAGAAAGTTGGATTCCGGGGCAAGAACTCTTCGTCATTTGTCTTCATAAATTACTTTCTAAGGTTGAAAAATGAGCTAAATTCTTCTTTTACTTAATACTAACAAAAAAAATCAACTTTAACTTTGTATTGTGTCAAGAATTTCTGTTAATTTGACTTGAAATCTTAATTCAAGTTAAAAATTTATTAGAAATTTACTTAGATTTTTAATTAATATTTATTAGGATTAGAGAACTTCTTTAAAAGAGTATTGATGTTAATTTCACATTCCTTTCTCGTAAAAGTTACTCTTGTATGACTCCTTATATAAGAGGTCTTAGGTCAAGTGAAATACGTGAGCTTTAGCCATTATATAACTTTTGGACTTTAGCTCTGATACTTGAGTTATTTTGGGATAGCAACTGTAGTTGGGATTTGGGTCTTTTTTGGCCTTTGTAGGTTTGAGATAGTATTCTCCATATTGAGTTAGTGGTTTTGCTTCTCCTCCACCACGTAAATTCTGTGTCTTCTCTTTATTGCTTTCATTATTATTTTTTATTTATTATCTTGTTTATTTATTTTAGGTTCAACAAATTGGTATCAGAGCTTAGTTGGTTCCAGACGAGATGGCCATAGTCAATGTCAAGCGCAGCATCGAGAAACTTGATCATGATTCAAGGTTTCTTCGTTAGCAAAGGTGCATGAAAGCAATACTGACGCAAATGGATCTTGAGGATGTGCTGCTTGGAGTCGATACAATGCCAGTAAGCATGTCCATGGAGGAAAAAGAGAGGAAGACCAGTAAAGCAGTCAGCCAAATCCTACTACATCTCTCTAACAAGATTCTACAAGACTTCTTCACAGAAACATCTTCAACAACTTTATGGCAGCAATTTCGTTTGAAGCAATGACTTTACTCCTTCAAACTAAAGGAAGGTAAATCTTTGCAATTGGATATTGACAAGCTCAAGTCCATTGTTGCAGATTTGCAGAAGTTAGACGTGAAGTGCAAAGAAGAAGACTTGGCTCTCCTGTTGTTGCCTTCGTTATCTTCACGATACAAGTGCTCCAGAGACACGTTACTCTATGGTTGTGACATCATTGAATTAGAAGATGTTCAAGAAGCATTCTTGAGCAAAGAATCTATCGATGGCGACATAAGGGGTTCTACTTTAGAAAATGAAAGAGACGGCCTTGTTGCTCTGGGCAGAAACAACACAAAACTTCGATGACAACAAGCAAAGAGCAAGGTCAAAGTTAAGTTACAGAGACGTTATCTGCCATTATTGCAACAAAAAAGGCCACATCAAGAGGCAATGCTATAAGCTGAGACAAATAAGTCAAAGCAAAGAACCAACACATATGCGAAAAGAAGAGTCTGCAGAAGCTGATGTTGCATATGAAGAAAGTGATGGAAGTGTCTTATTAGTGAGATCTGATAAACCACGATCATTCAACGAGTGGGTTCTTGACTCTGGCTGCTCTTTTCACATGTGCCCCAACAGAGTTTGGTTTTCAAGTTATGAAGTTGTCAACAACGGTGTTGTACTAATGGGCAACAATGCATCATATAAGTTGCTGGAAGAGGAACGATCAAGATGAAGATGCATGACGATATTATCAGAACTTCAATATATGTTAGACATGTTCCAGACTTAAAAGAAGAACTTAATCTTTATGGACACACTTGATGTTGAAGAATATCGCTTCAATGGTGTTGGTGGAGTCCTCAAACTTAGCAAAGAAGCTTTAGTAGCAATAAAAGGAAGAAAAGTTGGTGTAAATCTTTACATTTTAGAAGGCTCAACAACAGTTGGCGCAACCGCAGTTTCTTCATCAGATGTAGACATCACCAAATTATGGCATATGCGACTAGGGCATATGAGCTTGAAAGGTTTGACAACCTTAAGTGAAAGAGGTATTCTCTGCAGTCAAACTACAACGGACATGGACTTCTGTGAACACTATATATTTGGGAAGCAAAAAAGGGTTACCTTCAGTAAATGTGTTTACGTAACTAAAGGAACATTAGACTATATTCATTCGGATCTTTGGGGTCCTTCAAGAGTTCCTTCACTAGGTGAAGCATAATACATGTTAACCTTCATTTATGATTTCTCAAGGAAAGTTTGGGTGTTCTTTCTAAGGTATAAGGATGATGTGTTTGAAAGCTTCAAGCAAGGGAAAACAATGATTAAGAAGCAAACTATTAGACATATCAAGCGGTTGCAAACTGACAATGGGCGAGTTTTGTTTTGGTGAATTCAGTGCATTTTCTAAGAAACAAGGTATTGTGCGATATCTAACAGTTGTTGGTACACCTCAGCATAATGGAGTAGATGAATGTATGAACCGCACTTTGTTTGAGAAAGCAAGATGTTGGCTTTTAAATGCTAGATTGTCAAAGAAATTTTGGCAGAAACAACTTTAATGACAACTTATTTGGTGAATCAATCTATCTCTACATTGATTGAGTTGAAGACTCCAGAGAAAGTATGGTCTGGAAAACCTTCAGACTACTCAATGTTGAAGATTTTCGGATGTCCTACATATGCTCATGTGAATGAAGAGAAATTAGAGCCTAGATCCGGGAAATGCATCTTCTTGGGATATTCTTAAGGAGGTAAGGGATTTAGGTTATGGTGCCTCAAAATATCCAAAGTAATCAATAGTAGGGATGTTATGTTTGATAAGATGTATGGTGAATCCACTGGATGAGAACTCAACAACAAAACATACAAATATTTAAGAGACATCCAGAACAGTGGAAATCGAGATTCAAAGCCAACCACAAGTGATCTTTTCGAATCAACAAAGTCCAATTTATGATGGAGACAATAGAGAAAATTAGGAGCAATATTCTATTGCTAGACATCGTTCAAAGAGACAAACCAGACTTCCACAGAGATAGGCCGATGCAGACTTTGTTGCATACGCATTAAATGTTGTTGAAGATACTTGCTTCAATGATGAACTTACTACATTCAATGAAGCTGTGGGATAAACTCAAGCAGAAAATGGCTTGGAGCCATTACTCAAGAAATGAAGTCCTTGCACATTTAAAAGACTTAGGAGTTTGTGAAACCTCCAGTAAGCCAAAAGATTGTTGGCTGGAAGTGGGTTTTCAAGAAAAAGACTCAAGCTGCAAAGAATGAATCTGTAAGATATAAGGCAAGACTTGTTGCAAAAGGTTACACTCAAAGATATGGAGTGGATTTCAATCAAGTGTTTTCACCAGCTGTTAAGCTTAGCTCGTTTCAACTGTTATTAGCTTTGGTTGCTAAGTGTGATCTTGAACTTGAGAAACTTTACGTGAAAACATCCTTTCTTCATGGAGAGCTTGAGGAGACCATCTACATTAAAAAAACCTAAAGGTTTTGAGGTTCGTGGAAAGAAAGATCATGTATGCTTATTGAAGAGGTCCCTTTATGGACTCAAATAGTCTCCAAGGCAATGATACAAGCGTTTTTTTGGCTTTATTACTATGATCGATTTCAAAAGAAGTGATTATGACACTCGTGTATATTATCAAAAATCTTCTGATGGTTGCTTCATGTACTTGTTACTTTATATTTATTTTATGTTTATTGTTGGAAAACTTTGATCAAGTGAACAACTTGAAGGCTCCATTGAGTAGTGAATTTAAGTGAAGGATTTAGGTGCTGCTAAGAAAATCTTAGGCATGGAGATTCACAGAGATCAATAAGCAAGAGAGCTACGTTTGTCTCAAAGTTTATACATCAAGAAAGTTCTTGAACGATTTTGGTATGGAAAAGGAAAAACCAGTAAGTACGCCACTAGCAGCACACTTGAACTTGTCAGGAAAGTTATCACCAAAGATCAAGGAGGAAGAGGAACACATGTCCCGTGTTCCTTATGCTCAAGTTGTTTGAAGTTTGATATATGTTATGGTCTGCACACGTCTTAATATTGCTCATGCAGTAAGTGTTGTTAGCTGATATATGGCTAATCATAGAAAGGAGAATTGACAAGCTATCAAGTGGATTATGCGTTATCTCAAAGGTACTGTAGATTTAGGTCTAACTTATGATGGAAATTCATCTACTCATGATGGAATCACTGATTATGTGGATTTTGATTATGCTGGTGATTTAGATAAAAGACAATCTATTACTTGATACATCCTTACTTTGTTTAGAGGTATGATTAGTTGGAGGCCTATTTTGTAGTCCATTGTTACTTTATCAACAATTGAAGGTGAATTGTCCATTGGCACTATCTGAAGCTGTAAAAGAAGCTTTATGGAAAGAGGCTTGGTTACAAGTTTGGATTCAGAAGATCATACTTTGATATTCTGTGATAGTCAAAGCGCTATTGGCTTATCTGGAAATCAAATGTACCATGAAAGGACAAGAACATTGATGTGAGATTTCACTTTGTACGAGACTGTGTTTCGCGTGGCAACGTGGATGTTGAGAAAGTTGATACAAAAGATAATCCTGCTGAACAAATTCAAGCATTGTTTGAATTTGGTTGGTGTTCTAATTGGTTGACACCATCTAGGTTTATTTTGAGAAGGTAGAGTAAGTAAGAACTTATTTGAAGTTTTCTTCAGAATACAAGTCAATGTGGAGATTTGCTAGATTTGACTTGGATTCCTAACTCAATTTTAAGATTTATTAGAGATTCACTTGGATTCCTAATTAATGTTGATTAGGACTAGGGAACTTCTTTAATGGAGTAGTGATATTAATCCCACATTGTTTTTCCATAAAAGTTACTCTTCTATGAGTCCTTATATAATGAGTCTTGGGTTAAATCTTTTAGAGTGTGAGAGATACTTAGCCTTTAACTATTATATAATCTTTGGACTAAGTTATTTTGGGAGAGTAGCTATAGTTGGGCTTTGGGAATTTTTTAGACTTTGGGGATATGAGAGAGTATTCTCTATTTTGTATTCTCCACATTGAGTTAGTGGATTTACCTCTCCTGCGCTCGTTGACGTAAGTCAATTGATCGAACCACATAAATCTGTGTCTTTTCTTTATTGCTTTCCTTATTATTTTTTATGTTATCTCATTTATTTTTTTAGGTCCAACAATTTCTTTTCAATTTAACACAATACAAACAAAATCACTTAACAAGAGAAAATGTATACCTTTACGGGATCACGGTAAATGATCTCATCCATTATAGGAGGAAAATACATAGAGACAGTTTTACTGTCCTAACTAGTGATCAATCTAACCACAGCAATCGACACATGCTTGCTAGAACAACACGTCATATGTTAGACTAGACACGTTCGATCTAACACCCCAGCAGCTAACACTAAGTGACTAAGTCAAAAAGAAAGATCTCAACCCAACAATCTATTATAAAATAATCGAAACATATAACTCTTTGTTGGCACGACAACATTTTTAACAGGAACGACTTGATAACATCTTCAGAATTTTCTTATGAAAATTTCCAGACTTCTTCTTCTCTAGTATATGAATATGCTCTCTTAATTTTGGTAAGGAATAACGTTTGTATGATTTTCATTTAAATAAGCAAAATGAAATCCTGTTGTTCAGCTGATTCTCATTAATAGACTTCAAGTTTATCACCAGGCATTAATTAGTATATGTTTCAAATAATCTTCAAAGATCTTGGATAGATATCAGAGAGATAATTTTTCTAATATAAAATTTTCATCTGATGCCAGGCATTACCATATATAATGAAGCACAAGATAAAGTAGCAAAATTTTCTTTGATGCAGATCCAACTAAGTTAAAACATGGCAGTGTTGTTATTGCTTGTATCACAAGATGCACTAATACATGAAATCCCAGTGTGATGCTTTGGGCAGGTCTAGTTGTTAAAAAGGCTAGTGAATTCGGACTGTTGTTTTGGACACTTATAAAATCCTAATTCCAATGTATATTGTATATTAACTAATTCAGGAGAATAAACTAGGTCAAGCAATGGGTAAAACAAGTCTAGCACCAGAGTTGGACATAGCTTTACTGTTGCATTTTATTGATTTCATATGACTCATCATTAAACAAAGCTTTTTCCCTCCTAGTTTTCAAGCAATAGGACATATACATGGGAATTTATTCACTTTTTGAGCAATAAACGTTTAATGAAAACATTTGAACTTGTTTGGTATAATTATTAATACAACTTTCCTAAATATTACTACTACAGATTCACAGCGAAAACCAAAAGGAAAAATATCCTAAAATTATTACATAAAACGAAACCGTCTTCTTCTCTGGTTGAAAATCTTTCTCCGAGCAGTGGCGGAGAAGACCACAAGGGCTGTAAAAACTGTTAGTGAAAACAGTAAAAGAAAACACAAAAAAGTCGAGTGGCTTAACTGCCACCACGGAGTCCAATCCAGCGGCACATGCAGTGAAGGAATGAGGCCAGCGGGGGCGGCCGAGCAGCGGTGAATGACAGTGAGTTGCATTGAGGTGCTGGTGGCCGAGAACACCAGTGGCAAGTGAATGTCGGTATAGGTCCCTCAGTAACTGGAGCCTCACAGAAACGAAGAAGACTCTCTCTTTCTCTGTCAGTTTTCGATTCTCTCACTCCTACTCAACTATGGTAACCGGTCACGTAAGGTGGTGCAGGCGAACCAAGAAAGAGAAGGAAGAGCAACAAACGTGCAAGTGAACGACAGAGAAGACAGAGAGAAGAGTGAAGAAGAAGGTTGCGCCGCTTGGGTCAGCCAAAGAGACAAGAAAGAGAAGAATATATACTGGTCCTGAGTCACTATGGGTGGCTGGGTAAGCCCGGCACGGCCCGACATCTTTTGACCAAGTCTAACAGCCCAGTCTTCTTTGTGAGGCCCACTAGTCAACAGATCATAGGGATTAAAATATGGGCTGAAAATGAAAATAGTGTGAAATATTTATAAGCCCAAAGGCCTACAAACTCCGCCTTGAACATATTTTCATTTACTTCTCAGCCACCAATGACTCAACAAGAGTCAACCTGCATCCAAGTAAAGGAGGTACTTGTATAAAACAGACTTGTCAGGGCTCACAATTTTAGTACCAAAGTCGGCAGGATTATCATTAGTACTAATAGTTTTTATATCAACTAAACCACTAGAGCCTTTTTCCCTAATGAAATGATATTTGACATCTATATGCTTGGTCCTCTCGTGGTAAACAGGATTTTTGCATAAATGTAAACAACTCTGACTATCAGTGTAAATAACAGCTTTTGAATGTAAAATATGCAATTTATTTAAAAGCTCTTGAAGCCAAATGGCTTCCTTGATTGCCTCCGTAGCAACAATTTATTCAGCCTCCATAGTCGACAGTGCTACTACAGGCTGCAGCTGGGACTTCCAGGAAACACAGGTAGCCGCTAAGGTAAAGAAACAAGATGAGGTAGATTTTTAATCATCTTTGTCACCTGCAAAGTCAAAATCAACATAACCAACTAGTTCAAAAACATTAGAGAAGTTGTGATAGTGCAACCTATTTATTGTCCCATTGAGGTAACGTAACAACCACTTGAGAGTTGCCCAGTGATCCCCACCCGAGTTAGACATGAATCGACTAAGAAGGCTTATAGAAAAAGCAACGTCAGATCCGGTAGATATAATGGAGTACATGATTGAACCTATGGCCATCCTATAGGGTATGTTTGTCATATCTCTCTTCTCACTTTCAGTTTTAGGACAGGATTTTTTGGAAAGCTTGAAATGGCTCACAAATGGGGTAATAACTGGCTTGCACAAATGCATCGAAAACTTGGAAACAATTTTCTGCAGAAAGGGTTTATGAGATATGAATAAGGAGCGGTCAGCCCTATCTTTAGTTATGTTCATCCCAAGGATTCTAGATGCAAACCCTAAATCCTTCATGTCAAACTCAGACTTTAATAAGGATTTCAAACTATTAATCTTAGCTCTATGTTTGCATGCAATCAATATATCATCCATATAAAGCAAAAGATAAACAGCATTATCAACATCATTACAGCAGAAATAGAGACAACTATCATAATTAATTTTAAGGAAACCAGCTTTCAGCATGAAAGAATCAAACCTCTTATACCATTATCTTGGAGACTGTTTAACTCAGTATAAGGACTTTTTCAAGAGACATGCCAAGTGTTCCTTACCTTTAACCTCAAAACGTGGCGGTTGACGCATTAAAATGGTCTCTTCGAGATCACCATGCAAGAATGCAATTTTCACATCAAGTTGTTCAAGATTAAAATCATAAAAAGCAACAAAAGCAAGCATTATCCTAATTGTTTTGTATTTAACAATGGGAGAAAATATTTCGTTAAAATCAATGCTCTCAACTTGAGAAAAACCTTTCGCAACCAGCCTAGCCTTAAACCTTGGAGGTTCATTGGCTAACTCAGGCGCTTTGATTTTAAAAATCCATTTGTAATCAATCAATTTTTGTTTTGAGGCTTTTGGAACAAGAATCCAGGTTTTGTTTTTGTCTAAAGAGGACATCTCTTCATCTATAGCACGCAGCCATGAAGAGCGATTGAGGCTCTTCAACACATCAGAAAAACACAATGGGTCCTTCTCTTCCACATAGGATGCAACAACAAATGCATATGAGACAATGTATGAGTAACCATATCTAGTGGGTTCCTTATGCACTCTTCTAACCCTATCTCTAGATAGCTGGTAGTCTCTAAGAGCTTGTGTTTGTGCCTCTGGGTCATCCTCCTCATCATCAGAACCTTTTAACTCAAGCATATTGGTTTTGGGGACACTAGTCCGTAAATCTGACTCTTCATGGGTTTCAGGCCCATGTGTGTGATCTTGTGAGGGTTCGGAGGTGACACCCACCTCCACAAGAATACTACCTATCGTGGGGACACATGATGGACTATCGGGAATGGGCTTATCCTTAAGACAGGGCATATCTAGCTCGTTGAAGACAACATCCCTACTAACAACTACCTTCACTCTCGACTCACCGTTGAGCCACACTTTATAACCCTTCACCCAGCTAGGGTAAGCTATGAACACTCTCTTTCTAGACCTAGGGTCTAACTTACCTTCCTTCTGATGTGCAAAAGCGGCACACCAAAAAACTTTAAGGTTGGACAGGTTTGGGAGTTCACCACACCACAACTCTATGGGAGTCCTAAAGTTTATAGCTATAGAAGGGGATCTATTAATGAGTTAGATAGCTGTACTTACAGCTTCTGCCCAGAAGGGTTTTGGGACACTTGAAGACATCATAAGACGCCTAACCTTATCTATGATGGTACGTTTCATCCTCTCAATAACACCGTTCTGTTGGAGGTTATGCCTAACAGCCCTATGATGTACGATGCCATGCGATGCATACAAATTAGCAAACTTTCAGTTACAAAACTCAACACCGTTATCTGTCCAAATTGTCTTTAGTTTATTTCCGGTTTGATTTTCGGCAAGGCGTTTCCACTTAGAAAACATTTCAAAAGAAATACCCACACATGCCTAGAAAAATCATCAACAACAGATAAGAAATAAATATTGCCACCATAGGTTGGGACCTTTTCAGGTCCCAAAAAATTACAATGCATATAGTCAAGTACATCGGTGGACTTGTGTGTGCCGATTGAAAAACTGATTTTGTGTTGTTTTCCCAAAACACAATGGTCACAGAAATCCAAAGAATTGATTTTGTCACCACATAAAATTTTTTGTTTTTGTAAATAATGCAGTCCCTTCTCACTAATGTGGCCAATCCGATGATGCCACAACATAGTCTTTTCAGGGACTGTTTTTGAAATTAATACAGATGATTCGCAAACAATTTTTGGAATAAGAGTATATAAACTCTCCCTTTTAAAACCATTTAGCAAGACTAGGTTTCCTTTGCAAACTCTTAAAATTCTATTTTTAGATTTGTAAAAAAATCGATTGAATCTAAATAACCAAGGGAGAATAGATTCTGACGAATGCCTGGCACATATCTCATCTCATTGAGTTTCCTAGTCACACCATCATGCAATTCTTTGAAAATATTTCTAATGCTTTTTATGTCACAAACTTGGTTGTTTCCCATGTAAACCTTTCCCTGATCAAGGGGTTTAAGATCTAAAAACTAGTGCTTATTGGTGTCATGTGAAATGTGCATCCAGAATCAAGGGTCCAATCATCAATAACTTTAGAACAAGAAGCGGACACACACAAAACCTCAAAATACAATAGAATTACCATATGAATCAAAATCGTGAGTTTTGTTAATTTTATCACGCCCTTTACCATGTTTATGTTGTTTTTCATCTTTATCTTTTTAAAATACTTATTTTTAATATGACCATCCTTGCCACAGTAAAAACATTTCAATTTGTTCTTGTCTCGAGATTCGGACCTCCCTTTACTTTTAGACCGATGATTAAGAGGTTCTCTCCGATCAACTCTCCTTCGTACGTAAAGGTTCTCTCCATTTAATTTGTTTTCTTTTCTTAAATCCAAATCTTTCGATTTCAAAGCGTTTTAAAATCAGAAAGAAACAAACTATCTCTGCCATATTTGATGGCAGATTTCACATCATTGTACGAATCAGGCAAGGAATTTAATAAAATAACATCAATGTTTGCATCGTAGATTTTCTCTCCAATGTTTTGAAGCTCTAAAACGATTTTGTTTGAATCATCCATGTTTTAAGAAACTGTTTTCGACCCGCTCATTTTAAAACCAAAAAGCTGTTCTTTTAAATAAATTTTATTCGACAAGGACTTTCCTAAATACAGTTTCTCAAGTTTCGTCCAGATTTAAAAAGTGTTGTCATTTTCATCAATTTCTCGTAAAACATTGTCAGTTAGATGCGAGGTGAGGCAACTGTGTGCATCACCAAGTTTTTCAGCTAGAATTTTGCCCGCCCAAGACTCCGGATAGTATTCAGGGCTACAAATTGCGGGTGCGATTTTATTTTGGACTAAAACTGCTTTCATTTTTCTCCCCACGTTACGAATTCAGATTTTGCCATCAAACTTGTCAGTTTCAATTTTTGGAATCGACATGTCTTAAATGGCAAATAAGAGTAATTGATGGCTAGAAAAATAAAAGATTTGAAAAAAAGGGAGTTTGTCTCACAAATAAAATAACCCGAATTTTACTTTGGAAAAAGGCACAGTAAAAATACATGAAATGCACGAATCTCATAATAGAAACAGAGCAGTAGCCACTAATTAACTGAAAACAGACAAATAGACAGATACAGGCTAAGCTAAATCCACAAACACAAATAACAGAAAAAAGGCCAAAGATCACGAATGATGTGAACTATGTAAACAACTATTGAAAATCACCAAGGCACAGCTACTTGACGTCTCTTAGACTCAAGCCAGGCATGGGTTTTGGATTTTTCAAAAAAAAAAGAAGAGAACAGAATATCAACAATTTCGCAACAGAAACAATACCGAAATCCAAATAATCCAAAAACAGTAACAGGTATAACCAGAAGGATCCAAAAAAAAGTAATAGCAGAAAACTCAAACAAAGTAGCATATCGAAAACGGACTGAACAGACAGGAAAAACGAATAGAAATGCGATCCAGAACCAGTAGAGTAAAAAAAATCAAACAAAACAGCAGATCAAACCAACTAGAAAAACATAACCGAATAGAATAACCGAAAACATAAAAATAGAAAAGTCAAGCAATACTTCCCGAAGCTACATCCACGAAACTCAACGATTCTCAAGGTTTTGGAATACCGAGAGGTTCGGTTGCCGGCGTGGACGAGAGCACCGGAAAGTTGTGGTCATTTCCACACTTTGATACCACTTGTTGGGTCTAATTACTATTACAACTTTCCCAAATATTAGTATTACAAATTCACAGCGGAAACCAAAAGGAAAATAAACTAAAACTATTATATAAAATGCAACTGTCTTCTTCTCCGGCTAAAAATCCTTCTCCGAACAGTGGCGGAGAAGACCCCTAGGGCTACAAAAAATGTTACTGAAAACAGTAAAAGAAAACATGAAAAAGTCGAGTGGCTTATCTGTCGTCACGGAGTCTGATCTAGCGGCAGATGCAATGAAGGGATGAGGCCAGCGGTGGCGGCTGAGCAGCGGTGAATGACAGTGAGCCGCATGGAGGAGCTGATGGCCGAGAAAGATGGCGGTGAGCGAATGTTGGTATAGGTCCCTCAACAACGGGAACCTCACAGAAATGGAGAAGACTCTCTCTTTCCCTCTCACCTTTCGACTCCCTCACTCCTACTTAACTATGGCAACCGGTCATGCAAGGTGGTGCCGGTGAACCAAGAAAGACAGAAACAAGAAATAAAAGGGAGAGCAATGGACGCACAAGTGCACGACAGAAAAGGCTGAGAGAAGAGTGAAGAAGAAGGCTACGCTGCTTGGGTCAGCCAAAGGGACAGAAAGAGAAGAATATATAGTGGTCCCGAGTCACTATGGGCGGGCCGGGTCTTTTGACCAAGTCTAACAGCCAAGTCCTCTTTGTAAGGTCCACCAGCCAACACATCATAAGGATTAAAATATGGGCCGAAAATGAAAATAGTGTGAAACATTTATAACCGAATTGATAAGGCATGCTTGATTTTCCTGGTAGATAAACTTCAGAACTTTCTTTGCTGCAGATTGTAATCGTGTACAATTTATATTGTGCTTTCTATACATTAATATTATCATCAAGCTCTGTTTTGTAACTTTTTTTCTTTATTCCTATACTCTGTTTCTTGTTTCTCATTTGCTTATGATGATATCATAATTATTATTTTTTAGTTACCTCTAATGATATCATTATTATTCATGATCAATTTAGCGGTCACTAACTAATATCTATTTAACTTAAGGCGAATAAAATATCTTTATTAATTATTAAACTCTAACCTACTACCTCCGGTGAAAATATAAGTCTTTTAAGCTAAAGTTCAATAGTTAAAATTATAAAAGAATTTACTCATTTAAATGTGTATTTATTACACAGTTTTTAATTTTACCACCTTTAATTCATTTATTATTTCCCTTTCTCTCTCCTTATTTATTAAGAATAAAATAAAAATCTTATCTTAAAATTGTAATATTTATTTTATTCTTAATTCATGTATAAAGTTTAAAAGTATTTATATTTTTTACCAAAGACAGTAATAAATATGATACTCCTATCTTTTAAAACTGGATGGTCATATCTGCTAGGATTGTTAATAAATAAATGTGTAAGTTCCAAAAACAAACATATTTTCCATCACAATTTTAACAATTAACTTTTTTCCGAGGGATGTGAGTTATACTAATATATTGGCCTAATTATGAAGGACTAACTTGTTTGTGGTTACAAACTTTTTAATCTTTGTCCTATGTTCAAACAGAGAGGCCCTTAAGCGAAACTTTAAATAGAGAAGTAGCACTAGATATATAGTTTGACAATGGTTTTTTTTTTTGGGTAGGAAATATGGTTTAACAATGTTAAAGCTTACATAATAGGACAAATACTTTCCGTTATGAAAATATATAAATATGATCAAACTTGAGTAGATACAAGTGGCTTTCCATATCATGGTCCCGTGGCACTTTCTAGTTTTCAGTACGAAGACATAAGCAAAACTTGAGTAGATACCAGTGCGGCGCAACCATGACACGGAATAAGTTTGCTTATGTTTTATATTTTAGATCGTTTATTGATATCTTTAATCGCAAAAGAAGAATGAAATGATACATTTTAAAATTTTTTTGGATGAAGAAGATAATGATGGTAGAAATAATTTTGTCTAATTAGATGTTATGTTTTAGTGTATTGGTTTGAGGATTTTACTTATGTATGAAGTAGACAATTGAGATTGTTTTAGTTGTGGATTGTTATGATACTCAATGAATTTTAATATTTTATTGCTGATCGTCACTGAATACTTATTCCTATTTCCAAAATATATGCATTTAATAGTTTAGTGATCTTGAATTATGTATTGTTGTTTAGTGTGATTTGAAGGATTCTATTGTTCGAGCTATTTACGAATTTTTAATTTGATGTCATTTAAAGTTTGCTTACATTCGGATAGTTCAGATTATGTATTATATTGCATCAATAGGAATAATGAAATAAAATATTAAAATTATGCCAATAGTTTTGAATCTGTGGTAAAAAGTTTTTTTTTATCCACAAAAATTCTCCACGGTTTGAAACTTTGGACAAAAGCTCAAGAAAAATAGGCAGATATTTTAACCGTCAAACAACAACAGATACAAAATCGTTGTTAAAATTTAATTCTCATAGAAATAAGGAAATGTTGCAAATGAATATCTTTCACAGTTCGAATCTGTGACCACAGGCGCATGGGGAAAGTGACATAAGAACAGAGAAGTGATTCAAATTAATATTTGAGGAATCAAATTGAAGACGTAAAGGGTGTTCTCAAGCTTCCCAAGTTTCATACAAGTCATGAAGAAGCCCACAAAATCAAACTAGAAGCTAAAAACTATCCAATAAAAGAAAGTGGACAAACCACATCAAATTACCATTGGAGGTAAAAATTGAAATTTGTGGACTAGTTTTGAAAATGCTCAATTTTGGTGGTCTTAAGGTCTCCAAATTAACAAGTATCCTGAATGAAGATTGTAGAAAAGTTCTTGATGGTTCCAAAAGGGTATATCTGATTTTTATATGAGTTCATTTGGATATTCTATGATAAACGTTATGTTTGAATTTCCAACTTAAAATTCATAAATGACACATTTGAGGAAAATACTTATAACTTCAGATATAGCAAATTCAATTACAATGATTTTCCAACGGCTATGGAAAGGTCAGAGAAAGCCCTAAATTTCTCTTAAGACACCAAAAGCCAATGCAGAATTATGAAGGACAAAAACAGGGCAGTCGGTCATGGTTGGAAGCCAGCACCCAGCCATGACTGTTTTATACCCAAAAAAAGGGCATTTTAGCAAGCTAGAGTCGGCCTCAACTGGCCTCTGTACCGCAACTGCTGTAGGTCCTTGAGGGAGTTTTGCTTCTTTTCATGTTATGACCGGTTTCCTCTTGTTTTAGGCTTGTAATTAAGTAGCCTAATGCCCAAAATACCCTTTTAGATACTTCTAATTTCTAGGGTTTCAAGCTAATTACTTGGAATCCTATAAATATCCCATCATACTAATTGTAGTGTTTAACTTATGAAAAATGAAATGAAATTGCAGCTTGTGCTCTGGAGAGTTCCTAGGGCCTTTCTTAGGATTTCTTCTTCTCACTTCCTACTACATTGATCATCTAGTTAGTGTAATTAGGAATCCTTGAATGGATTTTCACGAGTTCCATTAATCATCTTTAATTTTTTATATACAAGAGGTGGCTATTCTTCAATAGTTGTTGCTTGTGTTTAGGTCTTCTTTATTGTGAAGAATAGATGAAAGCTTTCTAGCCTTTGTTGATTCTTCCATAAGGAAAAGATTGGGATATTTTTGCAGAAGGCGCTAGCTTCTTAGCTAGTGAGAGGAGACTTCTAAAAAATCCTCGAGACAAAAGAGAGAGATTCATGGGAAGAAATTGAGTTCAACCACAACTCTAAATGAGCTCATATCAAAGTGATACCAGAGCAACTCTCTTTTGAGGAGAAATTTATTGTTTTATTTCTTGAAAAATCGACTGGCATTGAAATGGAAAAGAAAAATTTAAGTTCTATACAATCTGGAAAATTTACTTGTAGGCCAATTGGGCCAGTGTTCACACATTTTCTCTTCTAAGCCCATGTTCTTTAATCCCTGTGATGAGTTGGCATGAGCCTCATAACCCAATAGAATAAGTTTATGTCTGATCCAAGATGCCAGGTAGGCCGGGCTGGTAAACAGCCCAATCCCCTTGAGTCTTCTCCTAGCGACTTGGCTGTTGTCTCTTTCAAAAGGTTCTTCCAGGTAACAGGATGTTCTATTATTAAACGATCATTTCAGATGACCGTTCTCTTGTTTGAATAAGTCTACCATATAAACTCTATAAATACTTTTATCCTTTCTTGTTGCTAACGGATGAGAAGTCACTGTTTATTCTTTGTGAAGCCTTTTTCTTTTCTCTTCTTCTTCTCTGCAGATTCTTGTTTCTGTTTGTTCTCTATGAATTCTTTTGTTACTGCCACCGTTAGTCACCATTGTTTGTTGACCACGTGCTTGGGTGGTTTGTGAAGGAGAGAACCGAAAGTGAGAGATTAGATTGTTGTTTGAGGCTCATCCATTGCTGAGCGTTTGATCGAGATTCTGACATATGGAGAAAAAACCGGTCGTCGAGTTTTTTCCCTTCTCATTCGATTTGATCGTTCGAATATCTTTGTTCCCTTCTTTCACAAAAATCAGTCGTCCGTTTTGTTCTGTGTTGGCTTCCATTTTTCATAACCAGACGTTCGGTTTTGGTTTTAGTTGTTCGGTTTTATTTTGTGGCAAAAATCGGACTTCCAACTTTCGCCAGGCTCATCTTATTTTGTTTATCTGTTTTGCAAGTATTTAAAGAAGAAATATCCAATTTTGAAGAGCTTTAATTAAGAGTTGTTATCCGGTTCTATCATCTGTTTTTTGTAATAGATTACTAATTTCTTATTCTTCCGCTCTTTTGCTATCGTAATAGTTTTTTGTAGAGGTTTTATGTTAATGTAACAGGGCTGATTGCCAGAAGAACTATTATTAACAGTGGTATTAGAGCTTAGGCTCTTCCCAACATTACTTAAGGCAGAAATTTTGTCATTGAAAGCTTGGTTAAAAAAATGTACAAAATGATGTCCGATTGTTATGTTATTCTTTTTCCTTGAAATCTTCATGAGTTTGGAAGATGTTCCAAAAAATTGGAAGGAATTTATTTATTGAGTTATATAAAAAATGGTGAAGAGCGGTAGTGACCCCCTGTGATGTGAATATTCAATTGTAAGTAGATTTGATTCTACACCTTTCCAAGATCACTTCCTTCATAAAGTACCTCTATTGAGGATTTCGTAGCTTCAATACTCTAATGGAAAACCTATGAGGATCTAAGCCTCATAAACCCAAGATTGAGAGGCAAAACTTTTTCCTAAATTGATAGGAGGAACCTTGAGAAAACTAAGGCCTCAAAACCCCAACTACACAATCTAGAAGACCTAGGATTAATTGAATCACAGAACAAATACTCTAAAGACTTAATCAATGAAAGAAATTAAGATGATCAATTGAATTCCATAGATTCATCAACCTAAGGCAATCAATTGTTCACAACTGAGGACATTAATCCTTAGCAAGCTAACGAAGCAAGGGTGAAGAACCCTAGAGACCAATATAATTCTCTCTCAATAATTTTAGCAAAATTAATCCAAGGTTAGTTATGATAAGCTTATAATGAGCTGGAAAGTAAGTTCAAACAATAAAATCCTTCCAAAATATTACAAAGGTAACTTCCTTCCCGAACCCTACCAGTAACGGTAGGGTGGAACTTACCGGTCCAGGTAGGGTGTAAGCTTCCAAGTGCTTTAACGGCAGAAGTCTATCGGCGACGATAGGGGAGGGCTTACCGTCGGCGCTAGGTCCAAGCATTCCCAAAACATAAATCATATTTCACATTCAAGTTGCTCCCTTGAATAATCCTTGTTTACTGCATAGATTATGAGTAACTTGGAGACTTGTTCTTCATCTTCAAAACCTTCAAGCTTGATCTCCAAAGCATTTTCCATGTAAACAACCATGCCATTATCTACATTTTCATCATTATCTTTAATCTTCTTCGGCCTTGCACTAGTGAATAGTCCATGCAATAAATCTTTAGCTTCTTCGCTTTTCCGATTCAAATCATTTGCCCTCTTTTGAAAAGATTCATCCTTGCATCTTTACCTGTCACACCCCGAATCCAAGCTTATCCGAACCCGAGACCGACATGCCATGCCCCAAAGGACATAAGGCTTTAAAGACTTCAAAAAGTTCTAAAGGAATTAAACTTAGAATTTTATTAAAAGAACTTAAAGAATATAAAAACTTAATAAAGAGTATAAAATGTTTAAAATAAAAGAACGATGAAGAACATAAGTCCGGACAATTATCTATTTTCGGATAACGGCACAAAAAGAAATATTCTAAACCCTAATCTCCCCAATCTCTCTCCCAGTCACCTTCGAAGTAGCTCTCATGCCCGGCGTAATCGTTACCAGGAAGGAGTGGAGTGAGTACACAACTTAGTAAGAACTCTAATTTCTAAGTTTGAATAGGCTTAGCAAAACTCATGCCCTAAGAAGTTATAAAACCAAAAACTATTTCAAAGTTTCACATTTTTCTGGGTTAAATCCATAATTGAAAGAAAACCTAGTACAATTTTAAATATAGAAAATTTACCTAACAGGAGCAAAATTGTAAATAAAAAAACCTACCAAATCAGTGGCTAAATCTGTAAGTAAAGAAAAAGAAAACTCTAAACAGTTCATAAATTATTTTGAGGTCTAATTGAAAAGAAATTAAAAAAAAAAAAAAAAACTTTGAGGCCTTACATAAAAAAAACAAAAAAAGAAAAATATATATATTTTCTTTTTTTCTTTTGTGTTCCCTATACGTGCCTTTCAACGCCTTTTATAGTTGACTTTTTTTTTTTTTTTTTAAAAATTGCTTGATGACCTGAGGCATCCAGCAGAAAATTTACTAATATTTCTAAAGAGAAGAAACTTCATGCCCTTCAAAAAATATTAAGTTGGCTCTATAAATATATATATATATATATTTCGTTTAAAGAACCTACCAAAATTGTACTGAAATGTTTCATCTTCTAAAAAAACTCGGAACAAAATTTTGTAAGGATTTCAAATCAACTTCCCTCATTTTAATCAACCATCATTATAAATTTCAAAGACATCATAACGTAGAAAACATGGAAAAGTGCATTGTATCAGTAAGAAACCCAACAATTTTTACAAACCAATCATAGCTTTGAGCTTTGGGCACATTTAGGGCAGTTTTAAGGTCAAACATGATATCAAGTCTGATTATTTATCCCATCAAATAGGCCAAACAAATATAATGAGACTTTTCTTCCTTTCTCAAGACTCGTTCAAACATAAATAGAACATGTCTCTTCTTAAAATTTTGCTAAAACCAGGAGCTTAATATTCAAACCAATTAACAAATTATCAAACTAATAAATTATGAAACGATTAATACCAGTTAATGTACCTTAGAAATTCTTAATTTTTTCCAAAAGGAAAAAATAAACCATATCATCCCTTCATCTTTGCAAGTACTAAAAACAATTAATTTTAAACCAAAATGCCTTTGATGCTACACCATTACTAAGGCAGCAAAATCACAACATTTTATCAAAATCCTCATTCTCTTCCCACACTAAACAGAAGGAGCATTCTGTAGTAATTTTTTTTAAATGACTTTAATCCCTTTTGTTTTAAGGACAAGATCACTCCAAGAAATTCTTGTATCATCCATACATTACATATTACTAATATATTATGTTCCCAGTGCACTATCGGCTTTTTTCTGTTTTGTTTTGTTACTTTTTCCAAAATTTATAACAAAACTTAAACAGAGTATTAAAAGAAATTTCTCTAATTTCTAGCATAATCTTAGATCCAAAATCCTATATGTTCAATTAAATTTATAAAGAAATTCTCAAAACACTTATAATTTAACAAACTAGAAAAGTTAAGAATTAGAGTTCAATTTCCACTTACCTTAGATTCACAGAAGACAATCCCAGATTAGTTCAAATTGCTAATATTGAAACCTTCTTATTAATTTCTAAAACGAATGAAACGATGAACCAAAATTAAAACCACTCATAATCAATTCTTCCTCAAGAACTAGGATTAGGGTTTAATAATTCTATCGAAACAGAATAATTAGACCTGAAATAACGTCACTTACCTTCAATAGAAGTGATCAGAATGCCTCTACCTTCTCTTTATCGAACACCGACACTATCTCTGGTTTGTTGAGGATCTTTACAACGTTAGAGAAAAGAGAACGAAGGAGTAAGTTTCTGAGGACATTCTACTGAGAGAAAAAGTCTCTGAAAATGGGTTTAATTGAAAACCAACACCCCTAATTAACTTTAATTCCTTCATAAAAAAATAATTACCCCTTAACCCCTACAAGTTTTTTTTTTTTTTGCCATCACATCTCCTTACAAAAAGTTTTGTCCCCCAAACTATATGACTTACCAGAAGTGTCGAACAAATGGGGTTAGTTGCTTCTCATCTTTTCTTCTAACTCCCAAGTAGCCCCCCTCGGAGTGTGGTTGGACCATTGCACCTTCACTTAGGATATAATCCTTCTTCTCAATACTTGCTCTTTCTGATCCACGACTCTAACTGGATATTCCTCATAAGAAAGGTTTTCTTGCACCTGAAGAGGTTCGAACTCCAAAACATGACTTGGGTCTGGAATATAATGTATGAATTGAAATATATGAAATACATTATGAACTGCGATAATGATGGTGGTAGTGCTAAACGGTAGGCTAATTCCTCCACCTTCTCCAATATCTCAAACGGACCCACAAATCTCGGATTAAGCTTCCCACTCTAACCGAACCTCATTATACCCTTCACCGGTACAACACGCAAATATACCTTCTTTTCTTGAGCAAAGACTAGTGGTCTTCTACAATTATCTGCCCAATTTTTCTGTCGATCTTGTGCTACATGCAAATGTTCTCTGATAATAACTACCTTCTCTTTTGTGATTTGCACCAACTCTGGCCCTGTAACCACCTTTTCACCTACTTCATCCCAACAAACAGGGGATCTACACTTTCTTTCATACATAGCCTTGAATGGAGCCATACCAATGCTCAACTAAAAACTGTTGTTACATGAAAACTCTACCAATGTCAAATATTCCACCTAACTACCTTTAAAATTCATAACACATGCTCGTAGCATGTCTTCCAAAATCTGAATCACCCTTTCTGATTACCCATCTGTCTGGGGATGAAAAGTTGTACTGAGAGATAGCGTATTACCAAACCCCTCGTTCAAACTCTTCCAAAAACATGAGGCAAACTGCATATCACAGTTTGACACAATCGTTACCAGAATCCCATGTAATTGGACCACATTATCAACATAGATCTTAACTAACTCATCCATAGAAGTTGTAACTTTCTTCGGCAAGAAATGTGCGGACTTTGTCAATCTACAATTACCTAAACGGTATCTTTACCAGTTTGCATTCTCGGTAAGCCGATCACAAGATCCATGGTGATGTGCTCCTATTTCCAGACAGGATTTTCCAAAGGTAGCATCAATCCTCTAGGCCTCTGATATTCCGCTTTCACCTTTTGGCAGATCAAGCATCGAGCTACGAATTCTGCGATGTCTCGCTTCTTACCATTCCACCAAAAATTCCTCTTTAAGTCTATGTATATCTTCCTCCCTCTTGGATGAATAGAAAACTTACTACTGTGAGCTTCTCTCATTACATCTTGCTTCAATTGCGGATTACCGGGTACCCACAGTCTACCTCGGAATCATAAGCTCCTATTAATCTGCAACTGGAAGTTCAAGTCTCCTGTATCCTGTTCTTTAAATTTCTCAAGCTCATTATCCTCTTTTTGAGCCTCTTTGATCCTCTCGATCAATGGTGGTTGAGCTTACAAAGCTGCTAGATATTTATTTGTTGACTCGACAGTCTCTATCTCTATCCTTTCAAATTCAGCAATCAACTATTGTTGTTGAGTCCAAAAATTCGCAAGAGTACCCCATGTCTTTCTACTCAAGCATTCGCTACTCAATCAGCTTTACCAGGACGGTAACTAATCTTTAAGTCATATTCTTTCAAAAATTCTAACCATCGTATATACCTCATGTTGAGTTCTTTCTGAGTAAATGAATAACGAAGACTCTTATGGTCAGTAAAAACTTCGTACTGAGCCCCATATAAATAGTGTCTCGAAATTTTCAATGCGAACACAACTGCAGCTAATTCAAATCATGGGTGGGATGATTTTTCTCTTAAGGTTTCAACTATCGTGAAGCATATGCAATAGCCCAGACTTCCTACATCAACATGCAACCCAGACCATGCTTAGAGGCATCACTATAAATGACATAATCCCCAGATTCCTTGGGCAAAGCTACAATAGGTGTTGTCACCAATCTTCGCTTCAGTTCTTGTAAACTTTTCTCACAAGTTGGTGACCGTCAAACTTGACTCTCTTTTGTGTCAACCAAGTAAATGGTGATGCGAGCGTACCGAAATCTTCTACAAACTTCTGATGATATCCTGCCAAGATGAGGAAACTGCGAATCTCTGTTATATTAGTCAGTCTCGGCCAATTTACTACTGCCTCAATTTTATTCAGGTTAATACTGATTCTGCTTTCTAAGATCACATGGCCCAAAAATGCTACACTCCTAGCCAAAACTCACACTTCGACAATTTAGCATATACCTTATTCTCTCTTAGAATCTGCAACACTACACGGAAATGTTCAACATGTTTCTCCTCAGATAGTGAGTACACCAGTACATCATCAATAAAGACCACAACGAACTTATTCAACTGCTCTCGGAACACTTTGTACATCATATCCATAAATACTGTCGGTGTATTAGGTAACCCAAAAGGCTTGACCAGGAACTCGTAATGCCCATATCTGGTGTAGAACGTACTCTTTATAACATCTTCATGTTTAATCCGGAGCTGATGGTAACTTGATCGGAGGTCAATTTTGGAAAAGACCTTTGCTTCCTTCAATTGATCAAAAGGATCATCGATATGGGGCTAGGCATATTCATTTTTCACGGCGATCTTATTTAATTCTCGATAATACAGACTTTATCCTTTCGTCTTTTTTCTTTACGAACAATACTGGAGCTCCCCATGGTGATACACTTGGCCGGATGAACTTTATATCCAACAACTCTTGAAGTTGCTCCTTTAGTTACTTAAGCTCAACTGGCGCCATTCAGTACGGAGCCTTTGATATTGGTTCTACCCCGAGAATAAGATTTATTTCGAACTCGATTTCTCGTTCGGGAGGTACACTAGGTAGTTTTTCTGGAAATATGTTCATGAATTCCCGTGCCACTGAAATGTCATCTAGCTTTGGACTGTCCTTCCCTACGTCCACAACATAAGCAAGATATCCCGATCAACCATTTTTAAAACTTTTCTACACCTTAGTTGCCGATATAATGGGTAAGGTATTCCTCTCTTGCTTCCGAGGTAAACTCTGAAAAATAAACTATTCTCTCCTGGGAATTTTTGAATGTGACCTTATTTCCGCGACAATCCACCACGGCATGACTCTGAGATAGCCAATCCATCCCAAAAACTGACATTGGAGTCCATCACTACAAACTTTATCAAATCTACTATAAACTCTTGTCTAGCTATCCCTAACTTACACCCTCGGTAAACCAAGTCGAAATGTAATATTCTTTCTCCAGGAGTACATACTCGATAAATCTCGTCTAACCGGTTCGGTTTGTTTTCTAAGGCCTTAAAAAACTTCCGAAATGAAAAAGAGATTGTTGCACCATAATCAAATAATACATAAGCTGGAAGAGAGTTAGTATAAATTGTACCTGCTACTACTTCATTTGATGCATTTGTCTCCTGCTGGGTCAGTGCGAACACACGACCATTGGTCCTTCTTTGTTATGGTTGGGTCTGAGACGGTTGTTATGGTCCGGAATATCTCGCCCCTGACTGGCTCTGTTGAGGGCACTCATCAACTCTGTGCCAAAACTTCCCATAGCCAAAGCATGCTCCAGTCTTTCAACAGCACTCACCCAGATGTACTCTGCCACAAATAGTACATGGTTTTAATTGAGTCTGATACCCAGTCCTCTATTGCCCTCTAAAAGGCTGTTCTGGTTGCCTCTTTATTGGCCTACTGAAAGAGATTCTTTAGAACTCTGGTTTTGACCTCGATTATCAAAGGATCAAGATATCTTGATGACTCTCTTTGTATCCCCTTTACGGATGCTAGCTCAATTTGAATACTCCTCTGAAAGGTGTCAGCATAGTCACGGGAAGCCACTGATGAAAGTTTGGTCTAGATCTTGCCAAGCAAACCTTCCTCAAACCTTATCATCTTCAAGTTTTCACTGCCCATCACCTCGGGTACAAACCTTCCCAAGGAATTAAACTTGTGAGCATACTCAACCACCAATATCCCTTCAGTTTGTTCTAGATTGAAGAATTCCCTTTCTTTCTCCATCCATAAGGAGCTCGGAAAATAATTGTTGAGAAAAGTCCCTTTGAATGTCTCCTAAGTGAGGATATCATCATTCTCCAAATAAGCTGGTACAACATATTCCCACCAAGTCTATGCATCTCAGACTAAAAACGGTACTACTACCTCTCCTTTCATATCATCAGAGACATCAAAAATTGGGAAGTTTCACTCCATATCCCTAATCCATTTATCAGCTCTCTCTGGGTCTACACCACCTCCAAAGGTTGGAACATTAGCTTCCCTCATTCTCTCATAAAATGAGGTTACACTGGTTGTTGGGCCTGAGTCATGGCTTGGAATACAGCAGTCATTTCCGACGGCAACACTAAGGTCGATTGATATACATAGTGCGGTGGCAGTGCCAGTGGCAGTGGTGGCAATTTCTCACCTTGCGAAGTGTGAGATGTACTTGCCAAATTCTTTCGCAAAACCCTAGTTCTTTGTCCTTAGGCCCACTGAGCAATAGGAGCCTCGTCACTGTCATCAACCGTCTCAGGAGCAAGCACTTAAGCTCCCACTCTATTTATCATTGTTTGTTGACTAGCCATCTGAACATACATGAAAGAAAACTTAACAAAATAGAAATACCCATGAACGTTAGATTATATGCCATACTAACAACGAAAGCCACGTTACACACACAAACCACTCACTGAAACCCACCTAGGTTTAGATATTTGAAAATAATCTTAACTTATTCTCTGATACTACTACATGTCACGCCCTGAATTCGAGCTTACCCAAACCCGAGACCGACACGCCATGCCCTAAATGACATAGGGCTTCAAAGACTTCAAAAAGTTGCAAAGGAATTAAACTTGGAATTTTATTAAAAGAACTCAAAGAATATAAAAACTGAACCAAGTGTATAAAATATTCAAAATGAAAGAACGATAAAGAACATAAATCTAGACATTTATCTATTATCTCATAACTGCACAAAAAGGAACATTCTAAACCTTGGTCCCCCAAGCTCACTCCCAGTCGCCTTCGGATTTGCTCTTATTGTGATACCCCGTACCTCTCTGCTAGGACAACTATAGCTGGGTAAGATATCTGCGTGCCTCTTGGCACCGGACTTACAAAAACATAAAGCTTAGACACATCTGGGAGGAACTAAAACGTGTCCCTCTAAACTAAACAGTGGAAGAAGAAAGAACAATATGAATGTAAATTTATAATAAAAACTTCTCAAAACTTATACATAGGTTTAAGACCGTGGGGGCCAAAATATTCATAGATCAAAACCTTATGGCTTGAGGTGGAAGATATCAATGTTACCGAATCCAGTGGGCCAATATTGGCTCAACTAGCCAGATCTGGTTACTGAGCCATCTGAAAAAATAGGAGAAAACATTTGAAAGGCATAAGTGAGGGATGCTCAGTGAGTTCACGTGCACGTGTGTTTTGTGAGTTTCCCATACGAGTAAAATACTTTTTATAACACGATTTTTCATTCTAGAAAAGAAATGTTTTCAAAAAAATTTCTTGTATGCAAGTTATAAACTTTCTAAAGGGTATGGGCGCAGCCGGAAAGCCTGAACGAATCAAGACACATCGGCGCTGCAGCAACACCTGAATTTTTAGAACCATGCATGCACCATGATAAGCTCAACTGACAAAGTCCGGAATCATAAATAGGGTCATCGGATAAAAATTCTGGCATCCCGTAGCAAATATCAGCCTGAAACCCAAAGCACACCGTACGAACGTTCAATTTTTCATAAACCACCTCACACACCATTGAAACACAAAACAAGTAATGAGCCCTGGGTACCTACCAGGCTGCCCTATTGTCAAGCCCTGCTTGCGAGACAAGAGGTTTTCCCACATTTTTAAACAAGCCCACGAAGTTCTAGAATGTTCCAGGAGGTTCTACTATGATTTAGACTTGTCTAGAGGACCCTAGAAGAGCCTAGAAAACTTTAGGAGTCTCTATATAAGTCTAGAATCCTCTAGAAGTCTCTAGAACCATAGAGAATGCATTATGTAGACTAGTGTAGAATTCTCTAGAACACTCCATAGCTAGATCTTTATAAAGGATGTTCTAGAATAATATAAGGCAACCGTTGGATCGTTGCCACATGTAGTAATCTTCGCCATCCATTGAGAAGGTGCTTGCCTATAAATAGGCTCACCCTCTTCATTTGTAGGAACATACTAGAACTGAGAGTTCTAAGACTTGTAAGCTCCTTCCAAGCAATAAAAGCTTCCTTTCATAAATGCCCACTCTTTGTCTACAACTTTCTAACGTTTTCATCTAGCGTTTGAGATTTTGAGCGAATTAAGGCTTTCTTAGCATTTGTGGGAGTGCTAAGACCACACCTCTACTTACAAGAAAAAGTAAGTGCTTGACAAGTGGTATCAGAGCTTTGGTTGGAGCCATGACGAAGACCATCAAAGATCAAGTGGCGGGATCCGACACCACCAATGTGGCGTCATCGCAACAAGGCCGGGGACGTGAGGAGCAATGTGACCCCGTAATACCAAAGCCGATAGGGAAGTCCAAGAACCTCACAGCTAGCTTTGAGTCACGCCTAACTCGAGTGGAGGAAGGCATGTGCGCCGTGGACGCACACATGGAGAATCTAGACCAACGGGTGGAAGGTCTAGAGGCAGACATTGTCGAAACCCGTGAAGAGGTGCGTGAAGCCCTTATCAAGCTAGATGAGTCTAATCGAGTAGACTTATGAGCCCTTAGGGATGAGTTTATGGCCGAGGTAGCCCGTGTGCGAGACGTCCATCAAAGAGAGCTTAATAGCTTGTTAATGCAATTGGAGGAAGCTCGAGGGGACCTAGCCTTATGTAAGAAGGTGGTCCTTGTTGGTGCAACCACATCCACGGTAGAATCTCGACGGGTCGATATCCCAAAACTAAAGAGCTTCGCCAGTACGCATAACACTCGAGAAGTGGATAACTTTTTATGCGGGCTAGAGCAATATTTCGACGTTGTAGGCATTATAGATGATGGAGCGAAGATCAAGAGTGCAGCTTTGTACCTCACTGACACAGCCATGCTTTAGTGGCGTCGACGGCAAGAAGACGTCAAGAGAGATACGTGCTCCATCACTACCTTTGATGATTTTAAAGGCAAGTTTAAAAGGCAATTTTACCCAAAAAATGCCGAAGAAGAGGCACGTGGTCGCCTACGAAGGCTTAAACATTTGGGAAGCATCCGGGATTATGTTAAAGACTTCACAAATCTCGTGCTGGAAATCCCCGATATGTCCGATAAGGACTCGCTCTTCTTTTTCATGGAAGGTTTATAAGCTTGGGCTAAAATCGAGCTTAGGCGTCATGGTGTGCAAGACCTTGCTACTGCCATCACTATAGCCAAAAGCTTGATCGATTGCTCAACCAAAAAGGAGTCATCCATGTCCAAAGAGAAGAAAGGCGGTCCCAACAAAGGTGGAGGAGAACATTGGCGAGGCAACCGCAAGGAAGACAACTGAAACCAAGGTCAAAGTCCTTGGAAGCCGAAGGATAAAGAAAACAAAAGGAGAACTTTGACCGTTCCATCCCTAAATGAGGATGCTTCTTACGTGGTGAGCTTCACTGGACACGAGATTATCCAAAGACAAAGGCACACAATGCTTTGACTGTCGATATCAAGGGGCACGAATCAAGTGGCCACAAGGATGATGCTCAAGTCGGCTCCCTACAACTCTTCAATGTCATCCAAAGTACCCCGAAGACTCAAGCCGAGGGACTTCAGTTCATAGATCCAACTATCAATGGGAAGGAGACGAAGGCTTTACTTCACACACGTGTGTCCCACAACTTCATCTCCGTAGAGGAAGCCAATAGACTAGGCCTTAAAATAGTTGGTGGCACTGGGTCTATTAAAGTCGTCAACTCTATGGCCAAACCAATACAAGGCATTGATCGAGGCGTCAAGACCACCCTTGGTGCATTGGTGGGCTACTTGAATTTGTTCGTGGTACCTATGGACGATTCCAATGTGGTTCTTGGGATGTAGTTTATCGATCAAGTGAAAGCGCTTACCATTCCTTTTGCCAACACCGTGTGCATCTTGGACGAAGGAAAGACGGTCTACCAAGTCCGATCCACAAGCGATGTCAGTTATGCAGTTCGAGAAAGGCTTGAAGAGGGACGAGGAAAGCTACCTAGCCATCCTCAAAGAGCACGACGATGAGGAGATACCTCTCCAACTACCTATTCCAAAGGAAATAGAAGGCGTTCTTCGCGAATTCAAGGATGTCATGCCCGACGAATAACTGAAGAAGTTGCCACCAAGAAGGAAGATCGATCATCAAATCGAGCTAGAGCCTGGAGCCAAACCACAAGTCATGAGCCCTTATGGCACCACCGGAGTTAGCAGAGCTCAAGAAACAACTAAAGGGCTTAATAGATGTCGGTTTTATTAGGCCTTCCAAAGCTCCTTTCGGTGCCCAGTCCTTTTCCAAAAGAAAAAGGATGGTTCCCTACGAATGTGTATCGACTATCGGGCTCTCAACAAGGTCACCGTAAAAAATAAGTATCCCATTCCACTCGTAGCGGATCTTGTCGACCTACTTGGCCATGCACGGTATTTTACCAAGTTAGATCTTCGCTCGGGGTACTACCAAGTCCGCATCATCGAAGGTGACGAACCAAAGACCACATGCATAACAAGGTATGGCTCTTACGAGTTTTTAGTCATGCCTTTTGGTCTAACAAATGCACCCGCAACTTTTTACACCTTGATGAATAAGCTATTCCACCCCTACCTCGATCAATTCATGGTAGTCTACTTGGATGATATCGATATATATAGCTAAACAATGGAGGAACACAAGGAACACTTGAGAAAAGTGTTTTCAAGTCTTAAAGGACAATGAGCTATATATAAAAAAGGAAAAAGTTTTCATTTGCCCAAGAAGAGGTATTATTCTTAGGACATCAGATAAACGGTGGAAAGGTTATGATGGAGGATACAAAGGTGCAAGCCATACGAAGGTAGGAGCCACCCACTAAAGTTCATGAGTTAAGGTCCTTCCTTGGATTTGTGAACTATTATCGTCACTTTATCAAAGGCTATTCAGCTCGAACGGTACCTTTGACGGATCTTCTTAAGAAGAATCGACCATGGGCATAGAGCGAAGATTGCCAATGTGCCTTTGAAGATCGAAAGAAGGCCATTTGTAAAGAACCAGTTCTCAGCTTGCCTGATTATTCCAAGCCTTTCGAAGTGCACATTGATGCTTCGGACTTTGCTATTGAAGGTGTACTATTGCAAGATTGTCACCTAATAGCCTATGAGAGCCGCAAACTTAACGAGACGGAACGTCGCTACACCGTACAAGAAAAAGAGATGACTGCAATCATCCATTGCCTAAGAGTTTGGCAACATTATTTGTTGGGCTCCAGGTTCGTCATCATGACCAAATAATATTGCTACTAGTTATTTCCAAACTCAAAAGAAGCTTAGTCGAAAGCAAGCTAGGTGGCAAGACTTTCTCGTGGAGTTTGATTATAGCCTGAAATACAAGCCTGGGAAAGCCAACGTGGTAGCAGACGCCTTAAGCCGCAAGGTACAGCTCGCATCCATCAGTCGAGTTGATAGGCCTCTATTCAGATGCACCAAGGAAGGCCTACAACAAGACTCCCAAGCCAAAAATCTTGTAGCACTTGTAATGGAAGGCAAGACAAGGCGCTTTTAGCTAGAAGAAGGGATGCTCTACATAAAGGGAAACCGACTCTTTGTGCCCAAGTGGGGAAATATTCGGCAGGAATCGATCAAAGAATGCCACAATTTTAAGTGGGCTTGACATCTAGGTATGAAACGCACCCTTGCTTCGTTAAAGACTACATATTATTGGCCCCAAATATAGGATGAGGTGGAGTCTTATATAAGAACATGTCTCACATGCCAACAAGAGAAAGTTGAACAACAAGCACCATCGAGACTACTTGACCCATTGCCTATTCCTAAGAGGCCTTTGGAAAGTGTTTCAATGGACTTTATCACTTCCCTGCCAAAATCAGAAGGATTTGGGAGCATAATAGTGGTGGTTGATCGATTTAGCAAGTATGCCACCTTCATTCCAACCCTTACAGATTGTACTGCCGAAGAGACAGCTTGGTTATTCTTGAAAAATGTGGTCAAGCTTTGTGGAGTTCCCTCAAACATAGTGAGCGATCGAGACCCACGCTTCACGGGACGATTCTGGACGGAATTGTTTAAGTTACTTGGCTCAGATTTGAAACTTTCCACTAGTTTTCATCCTCAAAGTGATGGCCAAACTAAGCGGACAAATGCACTCTTGGAGCTATATTTGAGACAGTACGTGAGTGCCAACCAACGAGATTGGGCAAAGTTGCTCGATGTGGCCCAATTCTCCTATAATCTTCAACGGAGTGAGGCAACCAATCGAAATCCTTTTGAAGTAATCATGGGGCAACAACCTACAACACCTCTTACTTTTGCCACAAGCTATGAAGGTAAGAGTCCTTCAGCATTTAAATTTGCTAAATCATGGCACGAGCAAGCCGAATTAGCACAAGCATACTTGAACAAGGCCTCAAAAAGGATGAAGAAATGGGCGGACAAGAAAAGAAGGCCCTTGGAGTTTCAAGAAGGCGATTTTGTCATAGTGAAACTTCTTCCTCAACAATTCAAGAGCTTCAGAAAAGTTCACAAGGGCTTAATCAGGAGATATGAAGGCCCTTTCCCGGTCTTAAAACGTGTTGGAAAGGTCTCTTATAAACTCCAATTACCTTCCAAGCTCAAGATTCATCCGGTCAATCATGTGAGTCTCTTAAAACTGTATCACGAAGACATAGAGGATCTTCCTCGAGCAGAGTCTAAGCGAGCACCTACAACCGTGGTCACCTCCTTTGACAATGAAATTGAGGCCATACTAGCCGATCGCCATATTTGAAGACGAGGTGTACCAAATTATTGAGAATACCTCATAAAGTGAACCAAGTTGGGAGCGTGAGGATGCCCTTTGGTAATTCAAAGATCATATCCAGCAATTCTATGATAAAGGCGCGATGAGCGCATCGAGAGCATAGGTGGGGGAGAATGTCACGCCCTGCTTGCGGGACAAGAGGTTTTCCCACATTTTTAAACAAGCCCACAAAGTTCTAGAACGTTCCATGAGGTCTTACAATGATCTAGACTTGTCTAGAGGACCCTAGAAGAGCCTAGAAAACTTTAGGAGTCTCTACACAAGTCTAGAATCCTCTGGAAGTCTCTAGAACCATGAGAAAGCATTATGTAGACTAGTGTAGAATTCTCTAGAACGCTCCACAGCTACATCTTTATGAAGGATGTTCTAGAATGATATAAGGCAACCGTTGGATCGTTGCCACATGTAGTAATCTTAGCCATCCATTGAGGAGGTGCTTGCCTGTAAATAGGCTCACCCTCTTCATTTGTAGGAACACACTAGAATTGAGAGTTCTAAGACTTGTAAGCTCCTTCCAAGCAATAAAAGTTTCCTTTCATAAATATCCACTCTTTGCCTACAACTTTCCAACATTTTCATCTAGCGTTTGAGATTTTGAGCGAACTAAGGCTTTCTTAGCATTTGGGGGAGTACTAAGGCCGCACGTTTACTTACAAGAAAAGTAAGTGCATGACACTATGCTACCCTAGCCGGTGGCCCCTCTGACCCAACCTGCGAGGAAGTAGCTCAAACCGCAGAGTATGATACGGAGTCAAACGCACTACCGTCTTGGGCCTAACCCTCCAACGGTACTACGTCCTCTGTCATGAGGATCCAGATCAAGAGTAACATTACCAAGCATGTCGTTCGGAAGAGGCCCTCGCACGGTGGACTAGTGCAAGTCCTCTCGACATGTTGAAAAAAATTATATACCAAGCCCCTTTTTGCCGGATTAGGGTTTTAATTAATTTTTATAAAATCATAGGCCATATCTCAGCCATACACTCTCTTCCTGTATCGAAAGTCCCCATCTGCCAGGCAAACCACAAACTTGTAGCCATGACAAATGTATCATGAACGCAAGTTTATAAAACACATGAGAACATTTGTTTTTCTCAAAACATTTGTCTTTCAAAATCATGTCCAATATTTCTCAAAAAGAAATTATTAAATACCACCAAAAGTTAAAGTAATATAAGAATAAAACCGTAGAGAAATATTATTTTAAAAGAAAATAGAAAATATTTTTGAAATCAAAATATAAGAATATTTAAAATAAAAGTATTATGAGAATGTTTTAATAATTCAAAAGCCTTTATAAGAATATTTAGAAAATATGTAAAGTATTAATTTCGAAAAGAAATAATAAATATTTTAAAGATAATTTTGTATCTCAAAACCTTATAAGAATATTTACAATATTTAAAATATTATTTCCAAAGGACATAATAAATATTTTAAAAATAATTTCTCTTTTTTTAAAAAAAATATTTAAAATATTATTTTCAAAAAGAAATAATAAATATTTTTTTAAAAATTAATTTCTCAAAATAACTTTAAAACTCAAAACTTTTTAAGAAAACTTAAAGTATTTAAATATATTATTTCCAAAAAGAAATAATAAATATTTTAAAAATGATTTCTCAAAATAATTTTAAAATTCAAAACCTTTTTAAGAAAAATTAAGGTATTTTAAAAAAAAATTATTTTCAAAAAGAAATAAATATATAATTCTCCAAATAATTTTAAAACTCAAAACCCAAAATAAAAGGGTTGTAAAAATATTTCAAATAAAGCATTATGAAAATATGGCACTAACTTAAAACATATTTTAGTGCCATAAAAGAATATTTAAAACATAAATATTTTATAACTTATCACAAATTTAGCATAACTTGTAATATACCACCAGTAAATATTTTGTGCATCCTGTCAAGCACCAACGACAGAGAAATATGCTTGTCAAAGAAAAAAAAATTAAATCTCTTTAAAAAAAAAAAAAATGTTGGCGAACTCACCTTGAGTCGCGGAATGAGTTAAACCTAAAAAGAATATCATTCCAAACTTAATCAAATAGCTCCATAAAAATATAACTATAGCCCCATTATGACCCTAGGACCTAAACTTTTTTTAAAACCAAAGAAATTCTAAAACTATCTTCAAAATAATTTCATGGGTTCCCAAAATAAATATAACATAACATAACATAACATAATAGTAAAATAAAATAAAAATTACTCCTAATAATAAAATAAACAAAAAAAAAAAAGAAGACTTAACCTTGAGAGAGAGAGAGAGAGAGAGAGAGAGAGAGAGAGAGAGAGAGAGAGAGAGAGAGAAAGAAAAGGAAAAGAGAAAGTGGGGAAAAAAAAGAGAGGGGAATGTTGCCAAGAGAGAGGGAGAAAGAGATGAGAGAGAGCCTACAGAAGAGGAGAGGAGAAATTGGAGAAAAAAGAGGTGAAAATTTTAGTCATCTTTGGCCTCTATATATAGCCAACTATGCACCGTGGTGCCTTATGTTGACACTCACTTGTCATGTGTCCACAATTTAACATCCTACTTGGCACCACTAACTCTTATAATTGCTCTAAAGTCTTCTAAAATTTTAGATTTTCTATGGTGGCCCCAAACCTTAAAGATGACTTAAAATTCATATTAAACTTAAAATCTCAATCTCTAACTTAAAGCGTTAAACACTAATAATTCTAAAATACGCCCAAAAAGTTTTCCAAATAAAAATTCTTAAACTTTATAGAAATTACCAAATGACTCCAAAACTTCATATTCTTTATAAAATAACCCTTAAACTTTTGTTTGAACTTACTGCAACGTATGTTAACTTTGAGGTGCTTAGTGAAAATTACACTCATGCTTGATAGAATCCTGAACAAGAAGGAGAGGAGAGAGTACACAACTCATTAAGTAGTTGTTAAACTCTAATTTCTAAGTTTGAACTAGCTTTAGCAAGACTTATTCCCTAAGAAGTTATAGAACCAAAAACTATTTCAAAGTTTCACATTAACCATGGATAAATCCCTAATTTAAAAAGAAAACCTACAAACTTCGGGGACAATATTAAATATAGAAACTTTTCCTAACCGGAGCAAAATTGTGAATACAAAAACCTACCAAAATCAGTGGTTAAATCTGTATGTAAAGAAAAAGGAAAAGAAAACTCTAAAGAATTCATAAACTATTTTGAGGTCTAATTGAAAAGAAATAAAAAAAAAAAAAACTTTTAGGCCTTACATAAAAAAAAGAAATAAAAGAAAGAAAATATTTTTATATATTTTTTATATATTGTTTTCTTTTCTTGTTTTGGGTTCCCGATACGTGCCTTTCATCGGCTTATATAGTTGGCTTTTTTTTCCGGAAAAATTGCTTGACGACTTGAGGCATCCAGCACAAAATTTACTAATATTTCCAAAGAAAAGAAACGTCATTCCCTTCCAAAAATATTAAGTTGGCTCTATATTTTTTTTCTTTTTACAGAACCCAACAAAATTGCACTGAACTGTTTCATCTTCTAAAAAACTCAGAACAAAATTTTTTAAAGGTTTCAAATCAACTTCCCTCATTTTAATCAAACATCATTATAAATTTTAAAGACATCATAACATAGAAAAGTGCATTGTACAATTAATAAGTCCAACAATTACAAATTAATCTTAACATTGAGTTCTAAGCCATTTAGGTCAGTTTTAAGTTCAAACTTAATATCAAGTCTAGTTATTTATCTAGTCAGATATGCCAAACAAATATAATGAGACTTTTTTTACTTGTCTAAAAATCGTTCAAACATAGATGGAACATATTCTTCTCTAAAATTCCCCTAAAACCACGAACTCAATATTCATACCAATTAACAAATTGCAAGATGGTTAATATCACTTTATGTAACTTAGAAATTTGCAGTTTTTCTAAAAGGGAAAATAAACCATATCATCCCTTCATCTTTGCAAGTACTAAAAAAATTAATTTTACACCAAAATGCCTTTGATGCTAACCATTACTAAAGCAGCAAAATCACAACATTTTATCAAAATCCTCATTCTCTTCTGAAACTAAACAGAAGGAGCATTCCGTAGTATATTTTTTTTTAAAATAACATTAATCCCTTTTGTTTTAAGAACAAGATCACTCCAAGGATTTCATGTATCATCCATACACTACATATTACTAATATATTATGATTCCCCGTGCAGGATCGTTTTTTTTTTTTTTTTTTTCTTTCTTCCGAAATTCATAGCAAAACATAAAAGAGAGTATTAAAAGAAATTTCTCTAATTTCTAGCATAATCTTAGATCCAAAACCCTATCTGTCCAATTCAATTTATAATGAAATTCTGAAAACACCTATAATTTAACAAACCAGAAAAATTTCAGAGTTAGAGTTTAGCCTCGACTTATCTAGATTCACAGAGGACAATCCCAAATGAGTTCGAATTGCTAACACTGAAACCTTCTCTATTAATTCATAAAACGAATGAAACGATGAACCCGAATTAAAATTACTCCTAATCAATTCTTCCTCAAGAACTAGGATCGGGACTTAAAGGTTCTAGCGATACAGAATAATTAGACGTGAAATAACGTTACTTATCTTCAATAGAAGCCATCAGAATGCCTCTAACTTCTCTTTCTTGAACACCGACACTCTCTCTATTTTGTTAAGGATCTTCTGATACTGGAGAAAACAGAACGAAGAAGTAAGTTTCTGAGGACATTCCACTGAGAGAAAAAGTCTCTGAACATGGGTTTAAGAGAAAACTTGTAATACCCAACCCCGTAAGCACCTAGCATGACTGTAAAAATTATGGGCATTATGAAAGTGGAATTTGGGATCAAATGTAGTGGAGTACAGTGTTTTGACACCTAGTGGTATTTTGGAAATACTTAGGAATGAGAGTAAAGAGTTAGTGAGCTTTTAGTAGTGGGGTTTATAAGTGCCTTTAAGTGGGAATATTTTTAGAATACCTAATATTTGTATTTTAAAATTTTAAATACTTGACATTTTCATATAAGATTTTCAAAGTGCTTTAAAAAAAAAAAAAAAACTTAATGACTAAGAAAGCTTTTGCCACCCGTCACCACCCCCTTTTATTTCTTTTCTCCTTTTGGCCTCACAACCGCCTTGTTTTCTCTATATATATCTGTCAATTTTTTTTTTTTTTTAATGATCCTTGTTGGCAGCCATATTAGATACTTAAAGGTTAGTAATTTAGATATTTTATTTCTTTATTTTCTTTGTAAGTTCTTTTCCTTTTAATCTTGTTAGAATATATATATATATATAGTTTAGGTGTATTGTTTGCTTGTTTTCTTTAGTATATAGTGAGATTTATTTCTTGTTAGATTATATCTAAGTATATATTTTAAGTTAGTTATTTATTTTAGGATTAAATATTTTTAAATGAATTTTTAGTATATAGTATATATTTAATTATGGTTTCTTGGGAGAGTATATTTTTTTAAGAGTATAGGATTTTCGATCTTTTAAAGAATCATTATGAGTATATATATATATATATCATTATATAGGTATATATATACATCCTAAAGTTCCTTTCGTAGGATTTCGATATTATTTAGGGAATAGGACTATTTGATCGGTACACAGGTATTAAGTATTTTCGTATTACTATTTGGTAGGATCTTAGCACCAGATCTACATCCAGGTGAGTCCACAAACTCCAGTTTAATATGTTATTTCAAATATTACAAGACGTATAAATATGTTTTTTTCCCAAACCATCACAAAATATTACTATTTTTGGAGTGATATCTTTCAGCGTGTTTTGGAGATGTTCTCCACAATGTGTTACGTGTTCGTAGAAAAATGCATAGGAGTGGTGCTCCATATAGGTGTTTCTTTTAAAATAGACTATTATGTTGGTGCATAAGAAGTTTGTTGTACGCAGGTTTTTCGGAAATGTTTATATGTTGGAAAATGTTCTAGCTTGAAAAGTTACGTCTTTTGACATGCATGAATACAGATCTGGCATTGGCATGATTGTGAAATTTGCATAAGCATGTGATGACTGGCGGATGAGGATTTTTACTACGCTGTAATGTTTATGACTCAATCTGTTCCGGCGGCTGGGCAAATGTCCCTTTGGTTTGTAAATACATATGAAAACCTCATTCTGAGCAGGGTTAAAGTTTGTTGAAAAAAAGTGAACGGACGCGTTAGTGGATTGCACTGTACGTGACTAGTCCCCCGTACTAGGGCCTCTTTCGTTGACGTGGACGGGTTTTTGACTCTGAGGGTGGATCGACTTGAAGAGGGGCGTAGTACCTGGAGGGCGTGGCCCAATCAGTATTTACGTGGACATTGCATCATGCTCTGCGGTGGGACGGTCGCCTAGTGGAGAGTCAGGAGGGCTCGAAACTGAGGTTGGCCCCAGGGTAGACCTGGTAGGTGCCCCAGGAGTCTGTAGCCTGTTTTGACCAGTGATATGGGAGTGCGGTTGTTGGTAATCGAGCGCTCGTATGGTGTTTGGCTGGTATTGACTACGAGATGCCGGAACTTGGTTCTGATGGCCTCGTTTTGGAGATCCGGACTTTGTTCGTAGTGCCCCACCGTTGCGTAACATGTTTTTATAAATTCGGGGCGTAGAAGCTGCGCTGATGTGTCTTGATTCGCTCAGACTTCCCAGCTGTGCTCAAAACCCCCATATAGGTTCAAGCATCAGTTTTGTTAAAACATTAAAAGAGAATGTTTTCTTATAACATTGCAGGTACTGCTTAGTGAAATTACATCATCATTGTTTTTAAGAAATCACTACAACGCACACACACACGTTGACTCACTGAGCATTCGTGCTCACGTTTTTCCATATCATGTTTTCTCCTCAGATAACTCAGGACGGTCAGGGATACAATAAACCGTTGAAGTTTTAGGCATGGAATTTTGGTTCAAGTCTCTCCAGAAGGACATGTTATTGTGTTGCCCTCTTGTACTCGAGCCGTTTGTAAAGCATTTCTATTTTTGTATTGAAATTACATAAGATATGAAGTTTTCTTGAACCATATATTTTGAGCGCTTTTTTTTAGTGTTCAGATTATTTAGTTTTCCACTGCATATTGCATATATACTTCTAAGTGTTGCCCAGGGGGTTATGCTCTTGTTTTTAGACTTATAGTTTAGTGCCAAGATGCACGCATATACCCTACTAAGCCGCAGTTGACCTAGTGGTAGGGTTGGGGGTATCACAGGTAGTATCAGATGTATAGGTTCGATTTTTGGTTAGAGCTGGTAGATCCTAGATGAGTACTAGGGGCCAAATGCATAGCTTTAGTTTGCTCGAAGGCTTTTAACTTCCCTTGTCTCCTTCGTTGCTCGTATGTTATTAGTCTGGTGGGAACAATGCGCCTTATATACGATGCCATATCTTTGGTCATAACCACAATGAGAGGACATATAGATACATTAAGCTTTTGAATTGATGATGGTTCAGGTGACAGAGGACTAAGATTATTTGAGTCATCAAAAGAGGTTACTTATTCTGAGACTTGTAGCTCGATTAAGGGATTTCATGGGACATAAGGTATTAGGGAAAAGCTCTAATGACTTACAGTGTATGAACTGCACAAAGAGTGAGTGTGAAGTTCTTATTAGGTACAAGATGTAATTTGTATTGATTTTGTCATCCCTACTTCAGTGATACCAAAGAACTTCATGCACCTAGTAAAGTCAACATTTTTTTATTGTTGTTGTCACAACAGAAAGAACTCTTCGATCCTTGGTTCTGTATTCGATATATATTAAGTATTACTTCACGCTGCCAATCGGTGAATGTAAAGATGGATGTGAGCTAATGATGAGTTCATCACGATAAGGAGAACAATAAGTGATGAAGAGGATGGGTAGACTAGAA
Organism: Catharanthus roseus; assembly: GCA_028651295.1. NCBI lineage: Eukaryota > Viridiplantae > Streptophyta > Magnoliopsida > Gentianales > Apocynaceae > Catharanthus > Catharanthus roseus. The sequence goes on along the minus strand of JAPQWS010000076.1, from coordinate 5,501,445 downwards.
GCTAAGTTTCTTAAGATTTAAAATATTGGTATATCTTATGAATGAGAAATTGGTATTCTAATATGAGAGCGGGGAATAATTGATATAGTTGTTGAGATCTTTCTGTGTGTTTGTTATGAATTACATCCAGAGTGCTTTTGATAAGCTTAGTGTTAGACCATAGTTTTTATGAAGAAGATATACCTAAACTGGGCTGGTGTACTTGCATTCTTTAGTTTACATTGTGCATATATGTTAAGTATAAATTTAGTTTTGTGAGTATGATTCTTTAGTGGCTGTATATAATCTGGAAGAGCTCAGGATCGTGTGGTCGTAAATTATGTTATGTATGGTACATCAATGGCAGATTTTGTATACATGCTTTACCCTGTGCACCAACGACTATTTTTATTAATAAAGAGGATGTTCCACTCTTTATTTAATATATAGTTCTAATTTGCGGTGTTTTGTATATAAGTTTTAACTTGTAAGTTAAGGTTTAAGTATTTAACATTGGGTAAATGCTTTTGAAAAGGACGGTGGAAGTGCAAGGGGATAATAACTATTTCAATCATTTGAGAGGTCGGGTGTGATAGTAATAATGGATTGGTTGACTAGATATTTGAATATATGCATTGTGGGTGGAATTTAGTTAAGTTTAATCATTCAATGTTTCTAATCTTTAGAATTACGAAAAATTAAAAAAATAGAGAATCACTTTATACGCAAGAGTAATACCAGAAACTCATGATTGAAGACTACCAAGAATATCTAACGTACTTGTGTAACTAGTCTGGCGAGAAGTTGATTTAATGATAAGGGAATTACTTGATATCTTTAAAAAAAAAAAAAAAAAAAAACTAAGGACCTTATATCCAGAATGAAAAAAAAGGTTGAGCCTAGGATAGAATCAAAAATAGAGGTTGAGTTGATATTTTAAACCACGTATAGGATGGACTGCCCGTAGACACCAAAGCAGAAGTGGTTGAAGGTAGGATTCAAATCTTTTCTCAACCAGCAAGAATACTTATTGATCCTGGGGCTGCGTATTCCTTTGTGAGTTTGCATTTCATAAAACATATTTATGTACCTTCTGTTGTCATGTGTTATCAGTTGATAGTTAGCACTCCTATAGACGTGAGTAAGATAACTGAGGTAAAGTACCCAGATTGTGACATCTATGTCGAGAATATGATTCTATCCGGCGACTTGATTGCCTTGCCATTTGAGGGTTATGACGTGATACTTGGGATGGACGGTTGTCTAAACATTACGCTCAAGTAAACTATCAACAGAAGTTGGTTAAGTTTAGCCTATCGAAAATGTCAATCCTTGTATTCCATGGGAAGCAAACGAAATAGGAAAATCCTTTTTTGTCTGGCATGAAAGCCAGGAAGTTGTTATGGAAAGGATGTCAAGGGTACCTAGCATATTTACTCAAACAAGTCGAAGGAAGAAGTAAAATTAGAGACAGTACCTGTGGTAAAGGAGTTTATAGATATTTTTCCCGAGGAGTTAACAACGTTGCCCCAGAGCGAGAAGTGGAGTTTAGCATAGAGTTAGTACCTAGTGCTAAACCAATATCTCGAACCCCATAGCGGATGGTACATGACGAGTTGAGAGAGTTGAAACAACAACTACAAGAATTGTTGCAACAAGAATATATCTAACCAAATACATCTCCTTGGTGTGCATTAGGTTTTCTTGTAAACAAGAAATATGGGCCTTAGTCCTATGTGTGTAGACTACAGATGACTAAATAGTGTGACAATTAAAAACAAGTACCCACTTCCACTTAATGAGGAGCTGTTTGATCACTTCGAGGAGTAGAATGCTATTCCAAATTAGATGTGAGACAAGGATACCATCAAGTACAAACAAAAGAAAGAGATATTCCCATTACATTTTCCAACACCCGATATAGGCATTATAAGTTTGTCTAATGCCATTTGGATTGACAAGTGTACCTGCGACATTCATAGAATCGATGCATAGGATTTTTTGTCTTTACTTGGATAAGTTTGTGGTAATTTCCATTGCTGATATTCTTATGTATTAACCTAACCTCGAAGTACATGAACATCTTTGAAGAATGTTGTAACCCTATAGAGGCATAAGTTGTAGATCAAGTTTAGTGAATGTAAGTTTTGAATGACGACAAGTGATTTCCTTAGGGCATGTGATCACTCTGGAAGGAGTATCAGTAGACCCAGAAAAGGTGGAGTAGAAAGAATCCTAGAAAATTACCAATAAGAGGTATACATCTTTTTGGGTATGGAAGCGTATTATCGGAGATTCATAACAGATTTCTTTTAGAATCGTTATACCTTTAGCACAACTTATAAGTAAAGCCATCGCGTTTAAATGGGTGGAGAAGTGTGAGAGAAATTTCTAAGAAGTAAAGCATCGACTAATTTCGGCACAAGTTGCGCTATTACCCAATTCAAGTGAGGAATTTTCCATATAAAGGAAAGGCCTAGAGGCAATTTTGATGCAAGATAGATAGATTTGATAGGTTTTGCTTATATTTCAATTAAATTGAAGGATTATGAGCAGAATTATCCAACACATGATTTGGAATTAGTAACTATAATGCGATTGAGGAGTGGTGTTTTCACTTATATGGGAAAAATATGAGATCTTTATTGATCATAAAAGTTTATAGTTCTCGCTTTCCTAGAAGATTCAATATAATGCAATGTCGATGGATGGGGCTGCGGAAAAATACTGATGCCAAATAACGACCATATAGGAAAAGTTAATGTGGTGATAGATTTAAGTAGAGAGGAGGCAAAGATATCAAGTCTCACCGACACCTCTACCTTGCCACAAGATATTACAAGCGCCCAAAGGAATAGCGTGAGACTCCAAGATTTAAGAACCGAGTGGAAGCTAAAAAGTAGACAGATTATTGGACATTAGAAACCGATAGGAGCTGGTACTTTCATAATCGGTTGTACATTCCTGACGATACCGAGCTTAAGTGCAAAATACTAGAAGAAGCACACAGAAGTAAGTATTCAATGCATTCTTGAGAGAATAAGATGTATAAAAATTTAAAGAAAAACTTTGGTCGAATGGAACGAAGAGAGAAATTGTGAAGTATGCAGTAGCCTGTCTTACGTGTCAAAGGGTTAAGACGGAGCATGAAAAAAAAATTGGCAGGACTACTACAACCGCCATTTATTCCTAAATGGAAATGGGATCATGTGATAATGGACTTTGTCACAGGATTACCCCAGACCAAGGGGTATAAGGACGCTATCTGGGTGATCGTTAATCGTCTAATGAAAGTGGCACATTTTATTGCCATTAATATAACATGCCTTTTTGGACAAGTTAGCGCAGATCTATTTTGACGAGATTGTACGACTTCATGGAGTGCTTGTTAATATTGTCCGATAGAGACCCAAGGTTTACCTCAAGGTTTTGGCCCAAGTTCTAGGCAGCTATGGGAACCAACCTAAGTTATAGCACCACAGCACACCCCCAAACCGATGGACAATTTGAAAGGACAATTCAAACCCTAGAGGATATGCTAAGAGCTTGTTTCTTGGACTTTGGAAATAAGTGGGTTGACAATCTTGCTTGTGCTAAGTTTTCTTATAATAATAGCTACCACTCTCCGATAGGAAGGGCACCGTTTGAAGCATTATATGGTAGGAGATGCAGAACACTCTTGTATTGGGATGAAGTTGGAGTTCGATCCCATTGGAGACAAAGAGACTTGATGCAAGAGTTGGAGGAGATGCATAAATAGGTTAAGATAACTCAAAATTGGCTTCAGACAACAAAAAGTAGATAGAAGAGCTGTACCAATAACCGAAGGAGAAATCTGGAGTTTAGTATGGGAACTCAAGTTTTCTTAAAACTTACGCCTTGTCACAAAAAGTTTAGATATTTGAAGAAAAGAGAATTAAGCTGTCAATATATCGGACTGTTTGAAGTTATTGATAGGTAAAGCAGCGCATCCTGCACCTGATCATGTTCTCAATGATGACTAATTGGAATTACGAGCCGATGTGTCATACGAACAAAAACCAACTAAGAGTATAGAAGAAAGACTAAAAGAATTATGCAGGAGACAGATTCCAATGTGTGAAATGGTATGAACACATCAAGGAATCGAAGAGGCAACTTGGGAGACTGAGGAGTACTTGAAGAAAATGTAATGCCCTACCTCGTAAGCACCTAGCATGACTCTAAAAATTGTGGGCATTATGAAAGTAGAATTTGGGATCTAATGAAGTGGAGTATAGTGTTTTGACACTTAGTAGTATTTTGGAAATAATTAGGAATGAGAGTAAAAAGTTAGAGAGCTTTTAGTAGTGGGGTTTATAAGTGCCTTTAAGTGGGAATGTTTTTAGAATACCTAATATTTGTATTTTAGAAATTTAAGTACTTGACATTTTATATAAGACTTTCAAAGTGCTTGAAAAAAAAAACTTAACGACTGAGAAAGCTTTTGCCACCGCCATAGCCACCCGTCACCACCCCCTTTATTTCTTTTCTCCTTTTGGCCTCACAACCGTCTTGTTTTCTCTATATATATATATGTGTGTCAAATTTTTTTTATTTTTTTTAATGATCTTTGTTGTCAGCCATATTAGATACTTAAAAGTTAGTAATTTAGATATTTTATTTCTTTATTTTCTTTGTAAGTTCTTTTCCTTTAATCTTGTTAGAATATATATATATAGTTTAGGTGTATTGTTTGCTTGTTTTCTTTAGTATATAGTGAGATTTATTTCTAGTTAGGTTATATATAAGTATATATTTTAAGTTAGTTATTTATTTCAGGATTAAATATTTTTAAATGGATTTTTAGTATATATATATATATATAGTTAATTATGGTTTCTTGGGAGAGTATATTTTTTTAAGAGTATAGGATTTTCGATCTTTAAAGAATTATTATAAGTATATGCATCCTTATATAAGTATATATATACATACATCCTAAAGTTCCTTTCGTAGGATTTCGATATTATTTAGGGAATAGGACTATTTGATCGGTACACATATATTAAGTATTTTCGTATTATTATTTGGTAGGATCTTAGCACTAGATCTACATCCAGGTGAGTCTACAAACTCCAGTTTAATATGTTGTTTCAAATATTACAAGACGTATAAATATGTTTTTTTTCCGAACCATCACAAAATATTGTTATTTTTGGAGTGATATCTCTCACCGTGTTTTGGAGATGTTCTCCACAAAGTGTTTCGTGTTCCTAGAAAAATGCATAGGAGCGGTGCTCTATATAGGTGTTTCTTTTAAAACAGACTATTACGGTGGTGCATAAAAAGTTTGTTGTATGCAGATTTTTCAAAAATATTTATATATTGGAAAATGTTCTAGCTTGAAAAGTTACGTATTTTGACATGTATGAATATAGATCTGACATTGGCATGATTGTGAAATTTGAATAAGCATGTGATGACTGGCGGATGAGGATTTTTACTACTCTGTAATGTTTATGACTTGAATATGTTCCGACGGTCGGGCAAATATCCCTTCGGTTTATAAATACATATGAAAACCTCATTCCGAGCAGGGTTAGAGTTTGTTGAAAATCAAGTGAACGGACGAGTTAGCGGATTGCACTGTACGTGGCTAGTCCCCTGTACTAGGGCCTCTTCCGATGACGTGGACAGGTTTTTGACTCTGAGGGTGGATCCGCTTAAAGAGGGGCGTGGTACCTAGAAGGCGTGGCCCAATCGTTATTTACGTGGACATCACATCATGCTCTGCGGTGGGACGGTCGCCTAGTGGAGAGTCAAGAGGTGCTCGAAACTTAGGTTGGCCACAGGGCATACCTGGTAAGTGCCCCAAGAGTCTGTAGCCTATTTTGACTAGTGATATGGGAGTGTAGTTGTTTGTAATTGAGCGCTCATATGGTGTTTGGCTGGTATTGACTACGAGATGCCAGAACTTGGTTCCGATGGCCTCATTTTGGGGATCCGTACTTTGTCCGTGGAGCCCCACCGTTGCATAACATGTTCTTATAAATTCGGGGCGTAGAAGCTGCGCTGATGTGTCTTGATTCGCTCAGACTTCCCAGTTGCGCTCAAAACCCTCATGCAGGTTCAAGCATCAGTTTTGTTAAAACATTAAATGAGAATATTTTCTTATAATATTGCACATACTGCTTGGTGAAATTGCATCATCATTGTTTTAAAGAAATCACTATAGCGCACATACACACGTGGACTCACTGAGCGTTCGCGTTCACGTTTTTCCATATCATGTTTTCTCCTCAGATTAGCTCAGGACGGTCAAGGATACAATAAACGGTTGAAGTTTTTGGCATGGAATTTCGGTTCAAGTCTCTCCGGAAGGACATGTTATTGTGTTGTCCTCTTGTACTTGAGCCCTTTGTAAAATATTTCTATCTTTGTATCGGAATTACATAAGATAAGAAGTTTTCTTGAACCTTATATTTTGAGCTTTTTTTTTAGTGTTCAGATTATTTAGTTTTCCGCTGAATATTTTATATATATACTTCTAAGTGTCGCCCAGGGGGTTATGCTCTTGCTTTTTTACTTATAGTTTAGTGCCGAGAGGCACGGAGATACACTACTTAGCCGCAGTTGACCTAGTGGCAGGGTTAGGGGTATCACAAAACCAACACTCCTAGTTAACCTTAAGTCTTTCAAAAAAAATAAAAAAATTACCCTCTTAAACCCCAGAAGTTTATTTTTATTAAAAGAAGTACGAGTATCACATTACCAACATCAAACAAAGACATATCAAAACATTGAAGGTAGCACTAAATGAAATTCAACCGGAAAAGGAAGTATTGAAGCATTAAAGTATTCAAGAATGTGCAAATGCACTTTGACATGGCCATCAAGCTTTAATTTATGTTGGGAAGAACATCATTCGAATCCAAGGAAACCCCATCCCAACCCTCTCGGATCATAGACCAAACGTTTCATTCCAAACATCTTGTTGTTGACATGAACAACTTCATGATTCATAGAATGGATGTACTTGATTAACTTCATATTCATCATTTCATCCAAGCGCCAAATATGACCTATAAAGAAAAAAATCAAATCAAAAGACGTTCGAAGTTTTAAATCATAATCAACCTTTAGAGAAGAATAAAGAATAGGAAATGATGAACTTGATGGCAAACAAACTTAATAAGATGTAAACAAATTTGCCAAGTGAAACCGGTCATCTCCTTGAGTACATCCACCAAAACACTAGCCATGGTGCTAAGGTCTTTGATGAACTTCTTATAAAAGCTTCTGAAATTATGAAAGCTTCCCTCCTTGAAGGCACTCTTGGAAATAAGCCTATCTTGGATTATTTGCACCTTATTTGTAGCCACTTAGAAACCTTAAAAATTCACTATATAACCAAGGAAAGTACTACCATTATCCACACAAAACTCATATTTTACAAGGTTAGCATATAGTTTCTCATTCCTCAAAATAGACAAAAATCGATCAAAATGATGCAAATAATATGCATAAGTTTTTCTATAAATCAAGATTTCATCAACATAAGCCACAACAAATAGACAAGTCATGCTTATAAGAAACCAAAGTAATCCAAATATAAACTCCATAGATGTATCAACACAAGATTCTTAAGGCACATTCAAAGAAGTATAATGCCCATATGGCAAAGATGTGGAGTTTGCTCTTTTATATTCTAAGCAATTAACAATAAACCTTTCTACATCTCTTTTCATAATCAACTCATCCAAAAACTCATTAAAGGTTAGAGACTAAAGCAAAGTACCACCAAAAGGTTGATTCAAAAGTTTGACACGAAAATTTGTATTTTGAACTATGAAGTTTTCTAAGATGACACATTTCAAAAGATAATCGATAGAGGAATTGGAATAAACAAGATGTTTCTCATAAAGATCTTTCCAAGTTAGTTAAAAAATACCATTCTCAAAGGTAGTTGTCACAAAATCAGAAAGATGAACTTTAAGCACTTCAAAACTACCATCCATTTTCTTTCCACAAAGTGGCAACCACATGAATTCCTTGAAATGAAAATGATAGAATCCAAACCCATGGAAATTTTCTATCAACAAAGCTTTCAAAAATTCATCAACAATTAAAACCTTGGTTCATAATGACGAAATTCAAATCAATGACTCACAAAGGGCATAAGTAGGTTTAAGGAAACAAAATCATTATGATTCTTCATAAAAGTATCAAGGAAAGAGGAAACATAGCCAACATTCTCAACAAACTTTCTAAACACTTATCATGTAGAATATCAAATAAAGCGCCATCTAATCTAAAACCAACCATTATAGACTCAATGGAAGCATTATTTATAACCCCAAAATCATGGTAAGAAGGATCGAACATAGAACCACTATACAACAATGAATCCTCAAGAAAAGCATGAGAAGAAAGACATTTAGACACATAAGGCACAACAAGAAAGAGACCACCCCAGAAGAAATAGCACAAAGATCTCCATATATGCTCATATGAGAATCATAAGACTCTAAAAACAATCCTAATTCCACAAGAGAAACTTCATAGCACATGAAAGAAGGGTTAAGAGATAAGCTTATGGGTAATTCTTCAGGAATACTTCCAAGCTCTTTCTCCATGCTCATTCCTTTGTCTTCTATTCCTAGCATATAAGAAGTATAATTAGCAACATTGTCACAATACTCATCAACTCTAGAAATGACACAAGATAAGGAATTAGACTCTATGAATTGTTCCTTTTCTAATAAAGTTCCAACAGAGTTGAGAAAGTAAAATTGATATCCATTTCCATGAAAACAAGTGAGAACAACTTAATTTCTTTAAAATAAATGTCAAAGGACCAATAGGAATTAGAAGGAAAGAAATTTATGGTCTTGATGGACTTGTAGGCAAGCTTTCCATCCTCATCCTTGCATGAATCTTCAAAATTCTGCTCACATAAGAATTCACCAGCAAAGAAAGAGTTAGTATTATTAGCATAGAAACTCACTTCCTCACTCTTTTCAAGTATAAATATCTCTTTTTCTCTTCGCTCTTCTTTTTTACTCTCTTATTTTTCAATGAAGCACTAATTTTCATTTACTCTCTCACTTTTCTCAAGCTTACTCTCTTTCCCTTTTGCACACTCAAAACGTTTGCTCTCTTTTGAAATAATAGAGATGGAATCAAAGTTACATGATCTCTCAATTAATCTCTCTTTGTCTTCCACTCTTTCTTTTTCTTTAATCTCTATGCTCCCTTTTTCTATATTCTTTCTCTCATGAGATCATAATGTTCTTCATTAGATATCTCTTCCTTAACATGTAGTACAACACTTTCTTCAAACTTCAGTTGTAGCTTGTGGAAGCTCATTCACTTTTGACAATTCTTCAATCATTGAAGGTTTCATGATTTCTACTTTTGCAACTCTTTGAGATGGCATGAAAAGTTGTTTTTCGCCATACCTTTTAGCCTTTATAATGCTCTTTGCCCTTTTCTCTTGATCAAATATTCTAATTATTTCTTTCAACGTCTTTTGCTCTTTATAAAATTCGTGAGGTGCCAAAGAATTTATAATGAATCTCTTGCCATCTTTGGTGAAGCTGTAAGAATTCTTGCCCCCATTGTATTTAGCTTTCCTATCATTTATCCAAGGACTTCCAAACAATAAATGACCTGCTTGCATGGGTGCTACATCACATAACACATCATCCTTATATATTCCTTTAGAAATAGACACCCACACTTGCTTAGTGACTTTGATCTCTTCATTATCATTTGATCAACGGCGTATGTAAGGCTTAGGATGTTCAAGAAGAGGCGAATTCAACTTTTCCACAAGGTAAGTACTAGCCACATTAGTATAACTACTACCATCAACAATAAGATTATCAACTTTGTCTTCCACATGGCATTTGAGATGGACTATATGCTTACTTTGATTCTTCTGCCCATAGACATTTTCATCATCTAAGTTCTCAAAGTAAAATTATCCACCATAACTATGCAGATACTTTTCATAACAATCATAAGGACTGTGCTCACAATAATCATAGTTAGTATTAACTCTTCCATAACCCCCAATATCATCATGAGAAGTATGCTCAAAAGATTTAGCATAAGAAGAGAAGTTACCAACTTCAACTTGTCCTATAGGAGTGAAGTTTCCATTTCCATGGTTGTTCCCACCATAAGCATTGAATCTATTGCCACCACCATGATGGAAACTATGCATATCTCTTGTAAGCTTGGATTTATAATCCTCTTGTTTGTTCTAAAGCTTCCATCATTTTCCATGATGGATTAGACCAATCATACTCCACTTATTTATTGTTTAAACTTGCAAATTAAACAAAGGAGGACCTCCCAATCACTCCCTAAGTGTTTACGCTCTTTAATGATCACTCAATTCACTCGTGCTTAACACTCTTTATTAGCTTTTATCAAGATAAGCTTACCCTCTTGCCTTTTCCAAACACTCAACACTCAAGTCCCTATATGATACTTCAAACTTCTTAGCCTACTCAAACCAAGAGCAATAATCCCAAGCAAGTAAAATAATCAATGCACTTAGTTGGATAAGTGTTCAAAGAGGCAAAGTTTCAAACACTTGAGGTGTAAAAATTTCAAAGAATGTAATCTATAGAAAAGAGCCAACAAACATCATCGATCATCAACAAAAGATTAGGAACTCAGAAGGAAACAATTAGAAAGAAAAAAAAATATCAAGTCAAAATAAATATGCTAAACAAAAAACACAAGAGTACTAAGATAAATTTTCCAGGAAATAGGGGATAATGACGGCCTTGCACTAAAATGACAATAACTCGAAAATAAAAATCCACATCATATGAAACAACTCAAGACAATTCCTCATTCAAAGAGGATGAATGTAAGCACAAATTTCATTCGAATTGAATCAGTATAATAAAAGATGTGTTCAGATTAATCAATACTTTTCTGCAGTCACGATTCCGAAAAACATTTCACAATGCAATCAAATTAAGCAATCAATTGAACTCCAAATTAAGCAAAAATTATTTCAATTGAATCCTAACTCAAAGGAGAACATCTCAACCACAAAAATAAACAAATTCTCAAATAATTCATTCAAATTTTCAATTGATTTTTGAAAAACAATTTCTGTACTACTATTGCATGATCTTTATGTATTTTTTCATAGATCATCAAGTACTTCTTCTTCTTTTTTTTTTTTTTTTTTTTTTATTTTCAACGAAATCTAACACTTACAACACAAATTGACTTTCAATTGGAGGTTTCTCTGATACCACTTTGATGTGAATCTTCAATTGCAAGTAGATTTGATTCCACAACTTCCCAAGATCACCTCTTTCATGAAGAACCTCTATTGAGGATTTTGTAGCTTCAACACTCCAATGGAAAACTTACGTGGATCTAAGCCTCTTAAACCCAACATTGAGAGGAAAAACTCTTTCTTAAATTGATAGGAAGAACCTTAAGAAAACTAAGGCCTCAAAACCCCAATTACACAATCTAGAAGACCTAGGATTAATTGAATCAAAGAAAAAGAACTCTAAGACTCAATAAATGAAAGGAATTAAGATGATCAATTTAATTCTATAGATTCATCAACCTAAGGCAAACAATTGTTCACAACTAAGGACATTAACCCTTAGCAAGCTAACTAAGAAAGGGTGAAGAAACCTAGAGACCAAGAGAATTCTCTCTCAACAATTTCAGCAAAATTCATCCAAGATTAGTTACAATGAGCATATAATGAGGTATTTATAGGCCAAGCCTTAGCCCTATCCTAGTAATTGATTAATGGCTTAAAATATCCATTAAGTCGTTCCTTAAAAGCTGGAAAATAAGTTCAAACAATATAATCTTGCCAAAATATTACAAAGGTAACTTCTTTCCCGAACCCTACCGAAAACGGTAGAGTGGAACCTAATAGGTGTAGTAGGATGCAAGCTTCCAAGTGCTTTGCCACCAGAAGCCTACCAGTGATGGTAGGGGCAGGGCCTATCGTCCACGGTAGGTCTAAGCATTCCCAAAACTTAATCATTTTGCACATCCAAGTTGCTCCCTTGAATAATCCTTGTTTATGGCATAGATTTTGAGCAACTTGGAGACTTGTTCTTCATCTTCAAAACCTTCAAGCTTGATCTCCAAAACATTTTCCATGTAAACAACCATGCTATTATCCACATTTCCATCATTATCTTTAATCTTCTTTGGCCTTGCACTAGTGAATAGTTCGTGTAATAAATTGTGCTTCTAATTCTCTTTGAATTTATTTTGAATCGTTTCTTTGTTGAATTGGTATGTTGCTTTGCTATTTTCCTTGGTGAAGATGATCTTTTCCTTGACTCCTGCACTTGAAAATCGTTTTTAGAAATATATGCACTCCAAGTGTTTATAAAAATTCCTCTTACTCTTTGACTTTTTAATTTCGAGGGTTCTTGTTTATACTTTCTTGGTGCTTTGCTTTGATGGATTGGAAGACTTGGAAACTCAACAAGAATTCCTTAAAAATTGAGGAATAGAAAAGGGCAAGGGAGTGAGATTACCACTAATATGGAATAGGATCTTCAATTGATCAATTCTTTAAATCAAACCCCAAGGACCTTTGCCTCAAAAAGGACTTTCTCAATTTCATCATAAAGCAACCATAGCTAATTAAAGCTAAGACCTCTTGAACTCATGAAATTGATCTTTCCTCTACAAGCTAATTCAATAGTGGGTATATTAAACCCAACACCTAATTAACATGTATAGAGAAGACCTAAATTCAATGACAATTACTAGATCCTAAAGTAAACAAAAGTAGGAATTTAGATGACCAATATGAAAATCAAATGGGCACTCACTAAGGAAGAGAACCCTTAGAGAACTTAGCTAAAGAAGGTTGAACAACTCAAGAACACTAAAGAGAATCCTCATTATTCAAAATTATTATTTATCAAAATCTAATTACAAAGAAGGCATAATGGGATATTTATAAGAGAACCCTAACTCCTCTCCTAAAGCTAATTAGTGTTTATAAGACCTAATTAACCTTTAATAAACTTAATTACTCTCCTAACCCTAGTAAATGCAAAAAGGACTAATTAATCATTGATGAAGTCAATTACAAGACTAGGAAATAAAAGAAACAAAAAATTAGACTAAAACTAACAAAATGGACCAATTGATATTGTTTCCTTCAGTTTTTTCTAGAGAGGTACCATGAATTGTATGTCACCCTACCTTCCAAATGGTAGGCTCCGTTTTAGTAGCCAACACTTGTGCAATTTTGCATCTCCTTGGTTATCGGCTTTGTTTAAGCTTCTAAACATTCAAACTAGCTCATGAGCTCGTCAAAATATTTGTCGAACTTTCTCTTAGCTTTCCGATGCATCTTGAATCACATAAATTGGACTTCTATAACTTAAGTTATGGCCATTTTACCGGATTGTGTCATCTTTGCAATTGAATGTAGAATGTCTAATTTAAGTCTAGTCATAAGATACATAAATGAACTCAACTAAGAATAAGCTATACCATTTTGGAAACCTCAAAAGGGCTTGTACAATTTTCATGAAGGTCACTTGTCTATTTGAAGCCTTTAAAAGCTCCTAATAGAGTTCTTCCAAAACTGGTCTAGAAATTCCAGTTTGCCTCCATTTCGACCACTCTTGTAATTCCAATTCTTGGATTTTAATCTTCCAAGCATTAATGAAAATCTGTGGTCATATCAACCACTGAAAAGAAGCGTAAGGAGTATGTGTGATACAGAGGGTTGAGTGCTAATATCTTGAGTGAAACACTAAGGAAATGGTGAAGTTGCCCCTTTTTCTTGGAGCTTTGGAGTGGGAGATTTACTTAGAATGGGACTAAAAAGTTGAGGCCTTGTTATATTCTTGTGGTATAATTGAAGAAGACAAGATTTCATTGGTCATAGAATCCTTCACTTCTTCAGTTCTTGATTGGTGGAAGTATATACGTGAATATAGCTGGAGAAATGGTTGCACACCAATCACTTCATGGGAATTGTTGAAGGACGTGCTAAGAGATAAATTTGAGATTCTTGACTACGGAGAATAAGGAACAATCAGTGGTGACCTTTGTATATTCTTGAAGGATGAAGACACTAAAGTAGAGGAGTGTTCTAAATATGTTTATATGGAGGAAAATTATGAAGAAGGGACTTATGGGAGAAGGTACCATGAAATGTTAAATAGGGAGCAAAACAAGAAGCCATCAATTGTTGAAGAATCTTCAAGCATCAGTTATCTTCCACAATCTAAAATCTAAATTGAAGGACATGTTGGTGTACAAGTTGAAGAAAAGATGTCTAAAGAGGATTCTTGGGACTCCATGAGCGGTAAGAACATTGAGAAAGAGGATAACATTGAGAGTGAAGAAAAATAAAGAGTGAAGGAAAAATAAGGGTGTTCTAAAGAGAAAGAGAGTGAAATTGTGAAAAGTTAGAGAGGAAAAGAAAATGAGTGTTTAGTTGAAAAACTGAGAGTACAAAAGAGGACCAAATTGAAAAAAAGCAAGGCGAACTTGAAAAGAGTGAAAATACCAATGAGACACTTATCAAGAGTGTGCTTGTTCTTGGTGCACCAATGAACTCACTTTCTAGTAAGGAAATGAAATCTTTTGCTAATTAAACTAACTCTTTTCTTGTTAATGAATAATCTTTTGTGTTGAATTTTAAAACATCAAGCAAGGAGAAAGAAAGAAGACTTTTCTACAACCTTACAAAGACAATAAGCTTCTTTCCTTCTAATTCTATGTGTGCTTTGAGATTCTATTTAAGGAAATTAAGTTGTTCTCATTGGAAATGGAAATCATTCTTATTTTCCTAAATCTCTTGGAACTTTACTTGGAAGGAAACATTTCATTGAATTTAATCCTTCATCTTGTGATAGTCCTCTACATAACTCTAAAGTTGATACTTACTACTCCAATAAAGCTAATGTTGGTTCTCTTCAGCTAGAAAGTAAAACAAAGAGAAAGATTTTGGAGAAAGAGCTTATCATCATCCAAGAAGAAACACCAATAAGCTTTTATCTTGATCCTTCTTCTGTATATCGTGAGATTTCCTTTAGGGAGCTAAAAGCGTGATTAAATTCTTATTCTTCTCATGTAAGCATAAATGGAGGCATATGTACAATATTTCTTGATGAGAATTTATTTCTTCTTGTTCCTTGCATGAATAAGTACTTATCTTCTTGTATTTCTTCTGAGATGTAACTTGTGGCTATAGATGCTAACTATGATATATCTTGTTTTGATCTTGGGTTGTTATATGATGATCTTTTCATTAAACCTAAAGTTGCTGATATATGGCTACCTTGTACTTCATATGATGTTCTTCATGCTATGTTGAAAGGGAAGTTTGTCGAGCATTTTAAATATTCCTATCATTCCTTGATATTTTTGTGAAGATTTTTAATACTATTGATCTTTTAAAACAACATTGGATGTTCGATAATGGCCATTTTGATTATCCTTGATAAGTCCGTATTTAACCTTTTAAGCACTGTCATTTTTATCGGTTTTTTTGCTTAAATTTTTATAAAATAGAGTTTATTGATATTTTTCTTCTCTTATTATATGTACCTTCATAATAAAGATCTGTTGAAAATGAGTCATAAAGAAGGCCTTTAGAGCGAAACCAAAACAAAAAAGGAGAAGAAATAACAAGCTTCCCAAAAACAGGGTCTATGGCCGAGCAATGCAGATTCTAGTAGATGTTTAACCTCCTTAATGACCTTAATTAGAGAAGTATCCTTCTTGAATATTTTATAGGATTTCATGAGGTTTCCAGAAAGCTATATTTTTTCTCAATCAGAGTTTATTTGGTCATCCAAAGTATTGTGCAGAGATTTGCCTTTTCACATGACATTTCAGTTTGACACCTTTCGATAAAATGCTCATAACTAGAGATATACAACTCCAATTGATATGATTAAAGATTTTTTTCGAAATATAAGTGCTTTTTCTACAAATCATTTGAAGACTCTAAGACCTGAGTCGTCCAGAAAGGGCTAAAAAAGACTCAAGAAACATAATATTTGTCCCTGATTCAGAAAGTCACCAGAATGGGCTAAAATGCAATTTTTTATGTTTTCATTTTCGACTCTCATTCCTTTCCCTTTTTTAATTTGACTCCAAATCTTTTTAAGAAAGGATTAGGGCGATTTTAGCAGCAAAACTCTCTATTTAAACTTTTCATTAGCTAGATTATGAGTTAGCTTAGGTTTTAGTTCAGTTTTTATATTCTTGAAAAGAAGACCCAATTTGGAAAAATTTTGGAGCTTATTCAACTAAATCGCAAGACGAGCTTTGAGCAATCGTCGGGATCGTGGATCTTCAATTTTCTTCCCTAAGCTCTTCTAAACTCTTTCTATTTCATAAATTTGTCTATGATTTTTTGTTTTAGAATTATGTTTAGTGGCTAATTCATTTTGTGTTTAAATGGGGATGAGCCGTAGAATGCTTGGTTGATGTTTTATATGAATTTGTTGTTTTTATTATTTAATTATTGTTTGGTTGTTATTCAATTGTTGTGATTGTTTATCTATTTTTAGAGATTGGTAATTTCGTAAGGTTAATTGGACTCTGACCAAGGAAGATTAATCTTGGCATTAGTTTAGTAAAGGGAATTGGTAATTGAGTTGGAATATTTGTTACGGTCCTTAGATCGCTAAAATCACTATCATCCACAATTCGTTCAAAATCGGGTTAGGGTGAGAATAAATTCTTCTCTAAGCGGTTAAGTGAATTGGAGGATCGTCGCCTAGGAATGGGTTATCTGACATATGAGTGAGATCCATTCAACGAGTTTTAGTAATTAATTACAATGATTTTCTAATTAAAACTAAGTTAAGGTTCTAGGGGGATTCTACCATTTAAACACTACTTTCCAAATTTGTTTTTAGAAAATTCTCAATTTCTTTCTTATTTCGCTTAATTAGTTTTTAGTTATTTCTTAATTTAAAACCTTCCCAAAATATTTATTTAATTAAACAGTGGAGACCTATTAAATACTAGTGCTTCGCCGTCTGAAAGTTCGACAATTCGGAGACTTTCCTTGCTATAATACACTGATAGGTACGCTTGCCTAGAAGTGGTATTTTATTAGGATAGAAACCACACATCAATCCTCATGGTGAATATAAGATTTTATGATATTTGGCTAATTACACTAGTTTTTTGGGTCTTTTTAGTGATGATTTTTACATAAATTCTAGTGTGTTGTGGGCATAATTTGGAACATATGACTTGCATTTTCACTTTTGTGAACTTTCAGGACTAAAGTGAAGATCAGCTGGAAGTAGAAGTACTTAAATACAATTTCCCAAAGTTTTTCTAAGGATTTTGAAGAAGACAAAGAATCGGCACCGGATCAATAAAAATCACTCTAGATTTATTTGAAGTTGGACAAAAGTTCTTTCTCGAGAGTTTTTACAAATTGAATACTACCACAGAACCATGTAGTGGTTTTTTATTAAATAAAACTGGCGCCAAATTCATAGAAACTAGCGTTGAATTTAATGGTTGATATTGAGAAAGAGTCTCGAAGGTTCCTGCCACATCAACACTGCAGCGGATATTTGCCAAGGAATTGTTCTAAATAAATCCGGTGCCAGATCAATAAAACCGGCACCGGATATGTTGCGCTTGGATTTTCCTAGTTTGTTTGAATTTTTATTTAATTACTTTTAGAGTTTTGGAATTTGAATACCAAACGTGAGTTTAAATCATTTTACTTCTATTTGGTTTTTAAAATTTACAAATATAAATTTTTATTTTAATTTGTTTGTTTTGAATTTTTTTAGGTGTATATGTTGACACGTAGTTCTGCAAGTAAATAGGCATTACAATTTATACCTAAATTTGAAGCTTTTGCTTGTTCTAATAGGAAACGCAAGAACGAGGTGACTAACTCATCTGAAGAAGAGTATTCTTCTGAATATGAGAGTGAGACTCCAAAGATGGAAAACTTGATGACGTTAAAGAATTATACCAAGCCAATGATGGAAGGGGTTCAATTCGGTAATAAACTGCCCAACAATCACGACTGCAACTTTCAAGATTGAACTGGCATATATTCAGATGGTTCTATATAACCCTTTCTATAGAAATTCAAGTGATGATCCTCAACTTATATTTAGAATGTCTTGATAATCTGCCATACTTTTCAAATCAATCGAGTGTGTGGAGATGTAAAAGGGCTAAAGCCTTTGCCTTTCTCCTTAAGGGATAAAGCCCAAGCATGGCTCTAAACTCTCTCCTTAGTAATTCTATTGATTCTTGGGCTAAATTACAACAAGCATTTTAAAATAAATTCTTCCTTCATATTAAGACTATTCATATACGATGTATAATTTACAATTTTGTGCAAGAACCCATGGAGTCGTTACATAATGCTTGGAAATGTTTTAAGGAATACCTTAGGATGCGTCCACATCATGTGATGCATATAGGAACGCAAGCACAAACTTTCTACAATGGATGTCGAGAGGAGGTGAGATCGCCACTAGATGTTAAATTTTGAGGTAGATGCTTGGAACTTAAAAGAGTAAATAGCACTTAATAGTTATGAATGGTATAATCTAAGGGGTCTTTCTACGAAAAAGTAGCAAGCGTGGTGGAACCAAATCATAAGGCAAGAGATATGATGGCGCACTTTGAAGCGCTTCATAGACGACATGATCCATTACAAATGGCCGCCATAAATAACCAATGGAAACTCTGTTATGGAAACTACCTAAAGAGTCAATGTGGTCAAGGTAACATGGTTATTCCAACTTCGAAAATATGATGTTAATTTTTTTGGATAGAGCAATAGACGGAATGACCCATGTGCTCCTACTTACATCGGGGGTGAAAAAACCATCCTAACTTTGGATGGTGACAAAATAATCTGGTACAGACACAACCTCACCACCACCTCCACAAGAAAAGCGATGACATTAAGGAGTGGGAGGACTTTGGAAAAAGAGGAAGATACTCCAAAGCAAGATTCAGAAGAGGTGAAGTCTAACAATAATATGATGTTTCAGAATCAATCAGCCACAAAGAATTCTATAGAAGGAAAAGGTAAGAAGGATAAGTTGGAACGTAACAATGATAATATTGACATTAATTCCCTTCCTTTTCCTAATACGGCTAAACATCAAATTATGGATTTACATTTTAAAAATTTTCTTAAAATATTCAAGAAACTAGAAATTAACATTCCTTTTGTACATGTTTTAGCACAGACGCAAATTTATGAAAAGTATCTGAGGACATTTTGGCAAATAAGAAGAAGCTAAATGAATTCCAACAAATTTGCTTAAACGAAGAATGTTCAGTGGTTCTTCAAAAAAAATTACCACCTAAGCTTAAAGATCCAGGAAGTTTTTGAATTCCTTCCTATATTGGTGATTTATTTTTTCTCGGAATGTGCTATATAATTTAGAGGCTAGTAGTAATCTAATGCCTTTCTTTGTTTTTGGAAAAATTGGTTTAAAAGAGATTAAAAACACTGCTATGTCTTTACAAATGGTTGATAGATCGATTAAATATTATAGGGGCATAGTAGATGATGTACTTGTTAAAGTTGACAAACTTTATTTTCCTATGGATTTTGTGATTTTAGACATGGATGATGATTCAAACATGCCTTTAATTTTGGGTACACCTTTCTTGAATACACGAAAAACTTTAACTGGTGTTCAAAAAAGTGAATTGATTTTGAGGTTTGGTGATGAAATAGCACATTCAATGTCTTTAACTCCATGAAACACATGCTTGATAGAGAGTCTTTAAATTTTGTTGATGTTTCCAAAACTATGGCACGTGAGGATTTGATATTTCATGTTTCTAATGATCATTTAGAAATTTGTCTTAGGGAAGCTACTATGAAATATCACAATAAAATGGAAATTTTAGAATATGTTGCTGAGCTAGAAGCTAATATGATATGTACTTCAAGAGGTCAATTCAAATTGGAGGAATTAGAAGTTAAAAAGGATCGCCTAAAACCAAGCATTGAGGAGCCTCCAACATTTTGAACTAAAACCCTTGCTTTCTCATCTTAAATATGTTTTTCTTGAGAATAATTATAGGCTTCCATTAACTATTTCTTTATTTCTAATAGATCTTCAAGAAGAAAAACTCCTTAGGATCCTACGAACTCACAAAGGTGCTTTTGGATGGAAACTTTCTGATTTCAAAGGCATAAGCCCCTCAAGATGAATGCATATGATTCTTTTGGAGGAGGACCATAGGCCATCAAGAAAGCCACAAAGACAACTCAATCCAATAATGCAAGAAGTGTAAAAGAAAGAGGTCATTGTTGTTGTGGGTTCCAACCTAAATAATTACAACTCTAAGTAAACCTATCGGGGTTGTATAGCTAGGGCTGTCTATCTCTCGGGAAGGAGAAGCCATACTCTCAATGTTTAATCAAATCAAATATGTCTTGAAAAAGTTTTTGACAAATAAAACTAAATATGAAATAACCAACTAAGCTAAAAGAATAGAAAAATGGTTCAAAATCAAGTTTGGAAACAAGTGTATCGGCCAATAGTGGCCTATTTGCCCACATTTTAACCCAGCCCAATTTGTGTCCCAATTATGATTGTTGTGTTGGACCTCACACATCTTGTTGGGGCTTTATTTTTTGTTACATATGTTTTTGGATGCCGGGCACGTCAGCTAACCCGCCCTATGTGACCTAGACTATATATATATATTTCTCTTTCACTCATTTGCCCTAATCTAAACACTTTTCTCTCCTATACTCCCTTCTTAGGGTTTTGCCTTTAGTTTTTCTCTCAAGGATCTCTACTACTTCTTCCTATGCCATCTCTTTCTGGTGCTTCTGGTCGAGTTATCATTGTTGCTTGACTGATATTTTAGAAGTATAATTTGAGATAGAGAGTTTTGTTGGAGAGTAATTTTATGTGAGGTTCATTCCTTCTGAGGGATTTTCGTTCTTCTCTCAGTTTCTTAGCTAAATGTCAAAGCCGAAATCTTATTGGAAGATTTATATGTAATCCTTGTAATAGAACTGGAACTTTTCTGTTTTTTGCTTTGGTTGTAATAGTAAAGTTAGGTTATTTGGGTTCACCCCTCTTTGTAACAGTGGTATCAGAGATGCATTTGGCTGTCCAGTGACTGTTTCAGCGAGCACGGAGTTCGAAAAAATGTTGGATTGTTGAGTGACCTTTGTGCTGCCTTTGTCTTTGTACCATATAGTGTTCTCTGACTGCTATTCTATATCTGAGTTACTTCCTTTTGGGAACTTGGCGTGAACCCTTGAGTTCCGTGATCAGAGAAGTTTCTGCTTCCTCTCTCTGTGTTATTTTTTTGTTCTGTTTCACTGTCATTACTGTTGTTTCCTTTAGATATATCACCTATGTTACAGATCGAAATATTTCTTATAGTTTGTGGTCAGTCTTTCTGATGAACTCCTTGTTTTTCCTCACAAAAACCAAAACCCAAGCCTAGCTTAAGTCCCATTGAGACTCAAAGTATCTGTTTCTTGATGTTTTTCTTTTGATTTTGAGAACAAATTTTTTTGGATCCATAACTTTGAAGGTTCTTTTACGTTTTATCATTGCTCTATTGCTTGGTGATTCAGCCTGTGATTGGTAAACTCGTACTGTTGCTATTATCCATTACTTATTGTTTCTCATTACTATGATTCTTGGTACTGTGACTTCTGGTGGTCCTTTATTTTGAATTTTGGACCTACAATTGTCTCTATGGCTTTACTTTTAATCTATGTCCCTACAATTTTTTCATCTTTTATTGGTGTTTATTTTTTTGTGTGCATCGTCCAGTCCAAAACTCAAGATCAACAAGTTCGATGGTAAAACTAATTTTTTATGTGGACAAGGAAAATCAAATCTGTTTTGGTTCAAACTAAAACTTCACCAGCTCTCTTTGATCATGGTAAATATCGGGAATCCTGGAAAGGAGAAACTCTAGTTCGAAAACTTGGTGATGCTCATAGTAATTTCACCTTGTATCCAAGTGACAATGTTTTAAGGGAAATTGATGACAATGATTCTGCTTTTGAAATATGGTGAAAACTTGAGAAACTTTATTTGGGAAAATCTTTGTCGAATAAAATTTATTTGAAAGAGTAACTCTTTGGTTTTAAAATGAGTGCATCAAAAATCACTTTGTGAAAATATTGATGATCTAAACAAAATCGTTTGAGAATTGCAAAATGTTGGTGAAAATATTTCCGATGAAAACATTACAGTGATTTTGTTAAACTGTTTGCCTGAATCTTTCAATGACATAAAATCTACCATCAAATATGGCAGAGATGATTTGACTTTATCTGATGTTAAAAATGTTTTGAAATCTAAAGATTTTGATTTGAGAAAAGAAAATAATTCATACAGTGAAAACTTGTTTGTTAGAGGGAGGGTTGATAAGAGAGAATCTTTTAACAAAAGCTTATTCAAAAGTAGTAGAGATCCAAGTCTAGAGATAAAAGTAAAAGTAAAATAAAATATTTTATCTGTAGAAAAGAAGGTCATATGAAAAATAAGTGTTTTAAAAGAATTAAGGATGAAAGTTAGGATAAGAAAGGAAATGGGGTGATAATAATAAAATTGACAACAAAACCAAATAATTTTGAGCCTGATGGAAATTCCGTGGATTCTAAGGTTGTGTGTTGTCCTATCCCTTCACTCTCATGTGTTTCTAATGAATGGATTCTTGATTTTGATTGTACTTTTCACATGAGTCCAAACAAACATTGGTTTTCAAATTTTAAACCCTTGATTATGGAAATGTATTTTTGGGAAACAATGAAGTTTGTGACATTAAAGGGCTTGGATCTATTTTTACAAAATTGCACGATGTTGTGACTAGGAAACTAACAGATGTTAGATACGTGCCTTGTCTTGGATGAAATTTAATTTCTCTTGGTGTTTTTTGACAAAAATGGATATTCTTAAAAATCTAAAAATGATTATTGCGCGTTTGCAAAGCTTCTTTGGTCATACTTAAAGGTTTTAAGAAAAATGGCTGGTACACTTTGCTTAGAAACACAATTTGCGACTCACCTACACTTTTTGCTAAAAATATTTCTTAAAAATCCATGATATGGCACAGAAGGATAGGCCACATCAGTAAAAAACGTTTACAATATTTAAACAAAAAAATTCTTTTAAATTGTAACAAAATTGATGACTTGGATTTTTGTGACCACTGTGTTCTTGGCAGACAACACAAGCTTAGTTTTTCCACTAGCACACACACGTCCACTACTGTACTTGAATATGTGCATTTTGATTTGTGGGGTTCTAAAAAGGTATCCACTCATGGTGGTAATTTCTATTTCCTTTCCATTGTGGACGATTTTTCAAGATATGTTTGTGTATTTCTTTTAAAATATAAAGACCAAACCTTTGCAAAATTCAATGAATGGAAAATGTTTGTGGATAGAAAAACTTGTAATAAGCTAAACTTTATAAGAATTGACAACGGTTCGGAATTTTGCAACAAGAATTTTTATGAGTTATTTGCATCCTGTGGTATCATGTATAATAAGACTGTAAGGCATAATCCCCAGCAAAATGATGTTGCTGAGAGGATGAATAGGACCATCATGGATAAGGTTAGGTGTTCATAGCCTCTTCTGGTACTCCTAAACCTTTTGGGGTGAAGCTCTAAGTACAATTGTGTATTTAATTAATAGGTCTTCTTTCCATTGTTATTAATTTTAAAATACCCATGGAACTGTGGTCCGGTGCACCACCAAATCTGTCCAACCTTACGGTCTTTGGCAGTGTAACTTTTGCATATTAGAAAGAAGGAAAACTTGACCCTAGATCTAAAAAGGGAGTGTTTTTAGGTTAACCTAGTGGTGTCAAGGGTTACAAGATATGGCTTATGGGTGAACAATGAGTGAGAGTAGTTATTAGTAGGGATATTATTTTCAATGAGCGTGACAAGCCATGTCTTAAAGCTAACTCTTATCCCATCAATACTACTTATCTTTCCTCTATTGGAAATGTTCCAATTGAGGTGGAGAATACCTCTATTTACACTCTTAAGCACATACTTACACATTTAACCAGTAATAAATCGATATCCCAAGTACTATACCTGAAATTGATGTGCCTGAGTCAGAAAATTATGATATTTATGGGGAACATCATGAGGCACAAACACATGCCCTTAGTAATTATCAATTAACTATAGGGATAGGACTAGACAGATATCTAAGCCACTTGAGAGATACGGTTATTCATACATTGTGTCTTGTGCCTTTGTTGCTGCATCTTCAGTTGAAGAAAAAGAACATGTGTGTTTTTCTGAAGTTGTTGAGAGTCCTGATTACTCTTTGTGGATGCATGCTATCAAAGAGGAAATGTGTTCCTTGCATAAGAATAAAACTTGGGGCTTGTTCCTAAACCTACAAAACAAAGTGAATTGATTGTAAATGAATTTTTAAAATCAAAGAATTTGATTCGGTTAATGAACCACGAAGATCTAAAGCCAGACTTATTGCTAAAAGTTTTTCACAAGTTGAAGATATTAACTTATGAAATCTTCTCTTCTTTTTCTAAGCATAAAACAATTCGGATTATGCTAGCAGTTGTTGTATTATTTGATCATGAACTTGAATGGGTAGATGTCAAAACTACTTTCTTACTTGGTGAGTTGGAAGAAAGCATTCACATGCATCAACCCCCTGGATTTAATGTTAAAGGTAAGGAAAACATGGCTTGTTTTTTGAGAAATTTCTTGTATGGACTCAAACAATCACCTAGACAATGGTACAAAATGTTTAACTCTTTCATGATCAAATCTGCTTTTGTTAAAAGCAGCTATGATAGTTGCATTTACTTTTGTGGTAATGATATTGACAATGTTGTTTACTAGTTGCTTTATGTTGATGATATGATGATTGCTTACAAACATAAAGAAAAGATTGTGAAACTGAATTCTTTACTAAAATATGAACTTGACATGAAAGATTTAGGTTCTGCCTCTAGAATTCTCGGCATGAACATTGATAGTGATAGAGCTATAGAGCTAACCACTCCTTGTTTATATCCCAAAAATGTTTCATAAAGATAATTATCTCAAAAACTTTCTATGGTTGTGTAAGCCTGTATGTACCCCTCTTTCTAGTCATTTTCGGCTCTTCTCTAAAACCTGTCCAATACTGAAAATGAGAAGGAAAGCATGGCAAACATACTTTATAAGCTGGCTATAGGTTCTGTGATGTATGCCATAATTTGCACCATATCATATATTAGCCTTCTTAGTAGATTTATGTCAAATCCTAGTAACGATAACTGGGTTGCCTTTAGGTGGTAGTTAAGGTATTTGAATGGGACTATTTATAGAGGCCTAGATGACCATAATTGGGCTAAAACCTTTGATTTGGTTGGTTATGTTGATTTTAATTTTGACGGTGATAAAGATTTTAGATAGTTAACCACATCATACTTCTTCACTATTGCTGGTAATTGCATTTCGTAGAAGTCTCAGCTTCAACCAGTAGTTGCTTTCTCAATTACTGAAGCTGTATACATTGCTGCAACTGAAGCTATTAAGAAAGCTATTTGTATCCATGGTCTTTTGTCTGAAATGCATTTATTACATTCAAAAGCTATGAGTTACACTAATAGCCAAAGTTGTCTGCATTTTGTGTAAGAACTTTGTTTATCATGAAAGGACTAAACACATTGATGTTAAATATCATTTAATTTGGGAGAAAGTTAGTAATGGTATCGATGATATTGTCAAGATTAACACTCTTGATAATCGTGTTGATTTTGGTACTAAGTTTATGACTACTGATCAGTTTGCTTTGTGCAGGGATATTCTTCATATTGGTGAAGGTTGACTCTTTTGAACCATTCTGGCTTGTCATATAAAATATGTCCAGGGTAGAGTTTGTTGGTAAATAGTGGCCCATTTGCCCATATTTTAACCCAGCCCAATTTGTGTCCCAATGATGATCGTTAGGCTGGACCTCACACATTTTGTTTGGGCTTTATTTTTTATATATGTTTTTGGATGACGGGTGGGTTGGTTTGTCCTCTGCATTTTCGGCTGACTCCCTACTTAGGGCTTCTGCCTTTGGTTTTCTCCAAAGGATCTCTACTACTTCTTCCTGTCCTGCCTCTTGCCGATGCTTCTGGTTGAGTTAGCCTTGTTGCTTGACTGACATTTTGGAAGTATGATTTGAGATAGAGAGTTTTGTTGGAGAGTATTTTTGTGTGAGGTTCTTACCTTCTGAGGGATTTTCATTCTTCTCTCAGTTTCTCAGCTACACATCAAAACAAAAATCTTGTTGGAGGATGTGTACGTAATCCTTATAATAGAATAGGAACTTTTATGTTTTTATTTGTTCGTAATAGTAAAGTTCGATTCTTTGGGTTAATCCCTTTTTTGTTACAAAGTGTTTAGATGGTGGAATTCCCCTAGAATCCTTGAGCTAATTCATTGAAAATTTCGGAAAAAG
The DNA here is from genome assembly GCA_028651295.1 of Catharanthus roseus. Lineage (NCBI taxonomy): Eukaryota > Viridiplantae > Streptophyta > Magnoliopsida > Gentianales > Apocynaceae > Catharanthus > Catharanthus roseus. Next base: position 5,475,029 of record JAPQWS010000076.1, on the reverse strand, counting down.
AGTTGGATCATTTATCAGGTCTCACTCGGTTATTAGGGGATTAAACTTATCACTAGGCAAAAACCTACTATTCTCCTATTTGATTAGAGAATAATCTCCTCTCCCTAACTCAATCATGAACTAATGAAGTGTTGAAGTGACTTAGATTTCTCTTTTAGACCTAGAAACCGTAACCATTATCTCTAATTAACTACCAATATCTGTTGCTTAGTTAAGCCCTCGATGTTGTTCCTTTTTCAATTCCAAACAATCTAATGCGGAGGTATCGACTACCAATAAAAATCGATGACACAAACATAGCAATTAAACAATAATCAACCATTAATCCAACATATTGATCCATAAATTCAATAGGAAACAATGTCAAGTCATCTAGGCTCAACTCTATTTAAACACAAACTAAACCCTAGCCACTAAAAGTCATAAAATAATCATAAATTTCAACAAGGAATTCGTAATAAATAAGAGATTTGATTGCTTTAATGTTTTGATTGAAGAATCCATGATCCGGAATGTTGCCTGAGATTCTCTCTTGATTCGCCCAAAGAATCCCAAATTTTTTCTCCAAAGAAACCCTTCAATTTAACTACCAAAGCTTAGAATTAAAAACTAAACTATGATCTAAGGAGATTAATGGGAGTTTTGGGGATTTCACTCGAAAATGGCCCCTTTCTGCTCTCTAAGAACCCTAGCCGAAGATCGGTTCAAAATAGATTAAAAGACTATTTAAAAAGAGACTAAAAATTACAGTTCTACCCTTGCTGCACGATGGGTCAAGTTCGGCCGATGATGTTGTCGGGTCTGGCCACTTGTTTGAATCTTGTGCCTTTTCTCTTTTTCTAGTCGTTCTTGCTCTGTGTGCTCCTGTTTCAGTTTATTTTTTTATATAACTCATTCGGAACATACCTATAACAAAAAGAGAAGAACCAGTGGGTAAATGTTCCATTTTATGTATAAAATCCTTCGAAAACCGAATATTAACATTGTAAAACATATATAAAATGGATAAATCAAATTCCCCCACACTTAATCGTTGCTTGCCTCAAGCAGCACAAACTAAAGCAACAACCAAAGGATGCAAAGGATGAACACAACTTTCCAAGAAACAAGAAAAACTCAAAATCACAAAAACAATCAAAGTAAAAGCAAACTTTTGAAACACAGAAGAGAAACGACATCACGATAATTGAACAAGTCTAAACTTCACAAGAATCACACAAAACTCATCCAAGTATAGGTTACAATACTTAAATGATCCACCAACATCTTAGGTGAACAATTATGAACCAACGGTATGTGTGTGTGTGTGTGTGTGACTACTTATGTGAAGCTTCAACAAATGCAAAAGGAATATAAGGAAAACTAACAAAACAATTCACTTCAACAACAATGCCCATCAAATCAACTTTCTATTGCCTATTAAGTAGCTAGTTGGTCCAATTAAATTCATCCCTAGATTAGGTAGGACTTTCAAGCTTGCAATGTTATGATAGAGACATAAAAGGATTCCAAACGAAGGGAAAGGAAAACAAAAGAAAAAAGAAGAGAGTTTAGTGCAGACGAAAGGAAAATGACTTCAACGTCTAATCTAAAACCTTCAAGACACTTTTCACTCTCTTTTACCCTTTACACTCGGAAAATTTACCTCTCTTTTGTTTCACTATTTCAACAAATAACAACCCACCTAACATTCTGAACAATTCTCAATCCTGTATGTAGTATAAGGAAATTCTACTGTAAGAAGAAGAAGAAGTATGTAACCTTTTTTTTTCAAGAAACAAACTTAAAGAAGATATTTCGAATGATCACATTTCTCTCTCTCTCTCTCTCTCTCTCTCTCTCTCTCTCTCTCTCTCTCTCTCTCTCTCTCTCTTTAATCTTATTTTTTCTTCCTCAATTTGTCTTTCTTTTTTAATAAGCCAAGATTGAGAATCACAAGCTTTGATCAATACATAAAATTTTCTCATTTCCCTCCAAATCCCCAATTTGATTTCTTTCTCACAAACTTTCCCAAAATACCCCTTTACATAAAACACTCATCTCCACTTTCTCCCCCACACTTATCTCTGTACCTTACTTAAAAATGACTTAAAGATGCAATGACTTTTTAGCTCTCACAATTGAGGGTTTAAAAATATCGTGTGACTTTGAAAAACAAAGAAACTTTGGGCTCGAAAAGCATACTAAGAATTTAACTAGGAGTGGCAAATGGGTGGTTGGGCAAGTTTTATGGTGGGTATTAAATGGCATATAGTTAATGGATAAATTATTCACCCATGTCCTAAAAATTAATAGATTTAAATGGACAGTAGATTTAAATAGGTCACCCATAGTGCCGTGGAATGAACTTTAAGAGCATAAAATTTCGTCCAAGAAGTGAGGGAGTGAACAAACAAAATAAGTTTAACAAGTAGAAGAGAGAAAGTGCCTTTGAAAAGACCTGAAAATGTTAAACTTCTAGCAACCTTGGATATATCAAATCCAAGACCTCAAGAAGGTTTAAACAAAATGTTTTCTTCAAAGTTCAAGCAACCTAAGGTATTTTGAACCTTAGACCTCAATGAAACAAGAAGAATGCCTCAAGACTAGTTTTCTACAAAAGTGTAGTAACTGGTATGAAGAAATTTTGATGATCAACCTTGAAGCTCTTGGAACTTTCAACAACTCTTCAAAGTGATTTTTCTTTCAAGGAAGTTCACCCTTGAAGAAGATAGAAAAAGAACTAAGCTAAGAACTAAGAATAATAAGAGAAGAACCTTTGTCTTGAAATATTTCTTGATTAGCCTCTTCAAAATGGAAGACTACATATTTATAGAGACTTGAATTTTTCCCTCTCACATTTTAAGCTCAAAATTTAAGCCCCACAAATTTAAGCCCCAAAATTTAAGTCCCAAATTCAAGCCCGATAAAGGCATATTCCAACCCTCCCATATTTTCATCCCAAAGGATAGATATAACCTATAAATTCACCTGATAAGACAATAAAGGTGTTTTAATTGCATTTGGACTATCCTAGAGCACTAGTTAACACATTGCCAAAAATAAGGGGCAATTTTCCAGCTTGGGGAAAAGGGCTTCCAACCATCTACCAAGGTGAATTTTCAATTTCTAACTTATTCAAAACTTTAGCATATCGCCCCATAAAGTCTTGGATATCAAAATTTAACCCTTGAAACTTCTCTTGCTCAATTTGATCCTTGTGACTGTTTAGTTGTTTTGCCTTGGTTCTTGTCACAACTTCTTGATGTTCTTGCATGTCTAACCGGTTCATATCATCCGCCCCCTTTTGAAAAGGATTTGTCCTCGAATCTCCATCACCTATATCAAATAAAGAGAGATCGAATACATTAAAACTGGCACTAAGATTCTAATGTTTCGGAGGATCAACTTTATAGGCAATGTCATTGATTTCCTCCAGGATTTGAAATGGCCAATCTCCCATATCATCGAGCTTAGACTTTCTTTGTTGGGGAAATCTTTCCTTCTAAAATGCACCTAAACCCAATCACCGGGTTTGAATAACACTTTTCTTCTTCCCACATTTCTTTTCTCTACAAGCTTTTTGTTGGAGTTGACAATGGCTTCATGGACCTTTGCATGAATTTCTTTCACAAAATCAGCCTTCTTGCTGGCATCTTTGCTTAATGCTTGATCTATAGGCAAAGGAACCAAATCAAAGGAAGTTAGAGGGTTAAAACCATAAACAACTTGAAATGGAGAATGAGAAGTAGTAGAGTGAGGTGCCCTATTATAGGCAAATTCAATGTGTGGCAAACACTCCTCCCATTACTGCAAGTTTTTCTTAAAATAGCCCTTAGAAGTTGGCAAATTGTTCTATTTACCACTTCGGTTTGTCCATCCATTTCGGGATGGCAAGCTGCAGAATAAAGCAAGTTAGTTCCAAGTTTCTTCCAAAGAACTCTCCAAAAATGGCTCAAGAGTTTTGTATCCCTATCCGACACAATATACCTTGGAATTCCATGGAATCAAACTATCGAAGAGAATACACTAGCTACATGGCTAGCATCATTGGATTTCCTACGAGGAATAAAGTGTGCCATTTTAGCGAACCTATCCACAACAACAAAAATAGAATCCATACCTCTAGAGGTCCTAGGTAAACTAAGAATAAAATCCATAGAAATATCAACCCAAGGTTCTTTAGGAACTTCTAATGATGTGTAAAGTCCATGTGGAAGAGTTCTAGTTTTAGCTTTCTTGCATTAAATACAACTTCCTACAAATCTTTCTACATCTCTTTTTAACTGTGGCCAAACAAAATGTCCATGAAGAATTTCATATGTTTTAGTGACAGCAATATGTCCCATTAAACCCCCACAATGTGCTTCTTTGACAAGTAGATTTCTAGTAGAACAAGATGGCATGCACAATCTACCTTCACAATAAAGAAATACTTCATGCAAAAAATATTTTCCAAAAGGTGCTAACAAGCATTTCTCAAAAATTTCCTTGAAGTCATGATCACTAGAATACATTTCTTTAAGCATTTCAAAACCTAAAATTTTTGTTTGAAGGGTGGATAAGAGAGTATACCTTTTAGATAGAGCATCAGCCACCATATTCTCCTTACCTTTCTTGTAACGGATGACATATGGAAATGTTCGAATGAACTCCATCTATCTTACATATCTCTTATTGAGTTTATGTTGGCCCTTGAGAAACTTTAAAGCCTCATGATCGGTATGCACAACAAACTCCTTTGGCCATAGTTAGTGTCGCCAATGCTTTAATGCTTTTATTAAAGTATAAAGCTCCTTGTTATAAGTTGAGTACCTCACGGCTTCCCCATTAAGTTTTTAACTAAAATAGGCCAAGGGCTTTCCATTTTGCATAAGTACACCACTTATACCATTGCCGGATGCATCACACTCTACCTCAAAAGTTTTCTCAAAGTTTGGTAGCGACAAAAGGGGTGCACTACACAACTTTTCCTTCAAAAATTGAAATGCTTGTTCTTGCTTTGTTTTCCACTTAAATCCTTCAGTTTTCTTGATCACATCGGTCAAAGGACTAGCAACTGTGCTGAAATTTTTGATGAACCGCCTACTAAAACTTGCTAGGCCGTGGAAATTCCTTACTTCCGATGCGTTTCTTGGTGTTGGCTATTCCTTAGTTGCTTGGACCTTACCTTCATCTATTTGAAGTCCTTGTGAGCTCACCACATAGCCTAGAAATGTAACTTTCTCCAAACAAAACTCACATTTGTCAAGGTTACCAAAAAGTTTTTCAATTCTCAAGACATTTAGCACTTTCCTAAAATATTGATCATGCATTTCACATGTCTTGCTATAGGTCAAAATGCCATCAAAGTATACAATAACAAATTTCCCAATAAAATTCCTCAACACATGGTTCATTAATCTCATAAATGTACTAGGAGTATTAGTTAATCCAAAGAGCATAACCATTCACTCATACAAACCAAAGTTAGTCTTAAAAGCAGTTTTCCACTCATCCCCTTCTCTCATCCTAATTTGATGGTATCCGGATTTCAAGTCAATTTTAGAGAAAATATTAGAACCACGCAACTCATAAAGTCTAGGTATGGATGCTTATACTTAATAGTAAAGTTGTTTATGGCTCTACAATCTATACACATTATCCATGTACTATCTTTTTTTGGAACAAGTAAAATCGGAACCGCACAAGGACTCATGGACTCACACACATACCATTTTGAAATTAGATCCTCAACTTGCCTTTTTAGCTCCTTAGTCTCTTCTGGTGCACTCCTACAAGACTGCCCCGGGGGACAAACTCGATTTGTTGTTCGATTCCTCTAATTCGTTGAAGACCTCCCGCATCTCATTGGGAAATACGTCTTTGTAACCTTCAATAATCTGTAAAATTTTACTTGAAAAAGAGGGTGAGTGTTCTTTAGATGAAGTAAAAGATTCCCTCTAATACAAGAGCAGCACGACTTCTTTTCTTTCAATTGCTCCAATCACCTCACTAAGTTTTGCAAAGAAATAATTTTTTTCTTCCATCTCACTCTCTTTTCTTTCGTCACTCTTTCTTCACTCTTTTCTTTTTCCTCAACTCTCTTTCCCTCCTCGATTTTTTTTCTTTTGAGCTCACTTTCGGCCCTCTCTTTCTCCCTCATTTTTTTTGTTCATCATTCACTTGTTGAGGTGTAAGAGGGTTCATAGTGAATGTTCTTCCATCCTTCACAAAAGAATAAGTATTTTTCTCCCAATTGTGGAGGGACATTCTATCAAATTACCAAGGTCTTCCTAAGAGGAGATGGCATGCTTGCATGGGCATCACATCACATGGTATCTCATCTTTGTAAGCTCCAATTTCTATTAGTACCAGAACTTGTCTCAACACTTTAATTTCTCCAATATCTTTAGCCAATGGAGTTTGTAGGGTTTATCATGTTTTGTAGTAGGTAGTTTCAACTTCTCAACAAGATAAAGACTAGCCACATTTACACAACTACCACAATCAATGATAAGGTTGGCAATCCTTCCCTCAACTTTACATTTAGAACAGAAGATTTTTTCTCTTTGTTCAACCATGTTATCATCAAAAGCTTGAGCACTTAGTGCTCTTATTGTAACAAGTTCAAGACATCATCATTACTTTCTAAAGGGTTCAAATAAACATGTTCATCATCCTTACCATTTTCTTCCACTTTCATCCTCCTCCTCAATCTAACCATTCAAATCCTCCTTAAAGATCAAAGCTCTCTTTGCTGGACAACTACTTGCATAGTGTCCTACACTATTACATTTAAAGAACTTTGGAGGGTTAGAAATGATTTTACATCTCTCTTCCATCTTCGGTTTGGTTGGATATTGGAAAATACCTCTAGGAGCCTCCTCCTTTTTTTTTACCATGGCTTGAAGTTGGAAGTAGGTGGTTTTGTCGTTGCAACTTATCTTTTGTTGGGAAATGAGGATCGCATCATCCCACTTCTTCTCCTTTGGGATTCAATCTTGTTGGCAAGGTAGCCTATGTCTTCATATGTTATATGTGGATATTGTTGGAACCGTAGGCAAAAACAAAATAAGATAAAACTACAGAAATCCACCAACAGGATCTGCACATACTAGAAAAACCGATTGGATAGAAATTACCTCAATGTTTTGATCGTTCGATGTGGAGGCGCTGCTGTTTACGCTTCACCCTCTACTGGTATCCACGCGACGAACTTCTTTGCAAGTGATCAGGATGCTAGCCCCTTCTGTGTTCTGAAAACTGTTCAGAACTGATCCTGACTATCTGGTAATATGTTGTATTTTGGAGAGAGGAGGCTAGATACTATATCGACGTTTGTTTTTCTTTAATCAGATAAAAGACGGCTGCTAAGAAAAGGTTAACATAACCTTTTATAGCTATCAATATCAAAATCCTAACGGTCATATAATGATAGTTTAATATCGTTCGTCTATTCCTATAATCATCCAACGGTTGGATGAGTAACATTAAGTAATTAATTTCATTTATTCGATTAAATAAAATTAATTACTTATTGACTTGCCAGAAAATACAATATGGAATCTAATTCCCCTTTTGTATACGTTCAACGAATCTGCACACAATCTAGATTCATTGAACGTGCACATTATGCTCACAAGATCGTCTATGCGTGTGACCCTGTAGGTTCACTTAACGTTGGCAGTGAATAAAAAATGTTCTAGACATTTATTCACAGAACATAAGCGGCCTCTAAGAAGACATTATGCTTACCCAAGTTAAATAAATGCAATAACAACCTAGCATCAGATTTAATATTTAGTCCTTTTGTCACACGATATCCTGATTAAGTATAAGGTATGGACCAAGTCATCCTTATAAAACTCAATTAACCATTTACTTGATCACCAGGCACACTGTTCCAACAAATAATATTAATAACACCTTATTAATACTTATTTGAGCATGGCCATGAATATTTTCAAACCTTCCTTATCAAGGGGCCCATGGATATCTCTCTCTAAAAAGAGAGGGACAAATCCCTTTCACTATCTCTAATATTGAAGCCATGACAAGAAAATAAGCCAACCAATAGTCATAATAATCACCTAATCAAAAATGATGTTTGACTATGTCAAAACATATTTTCTCCCCATGTAAGAAACATTAGAAACACTAGGTCAAAGGACACCAAATATAAAACTGAGAAGAAATACTTACAACTTAAACCCATGCAATATTTCTTCTTCACTTTGGGTCATGTCCAATACAATATTCTCAATATGTATTCATGAATTGATTTTATATCTCATATTCATGATCAATAAAAGTTGACCATCAATCAACTTCACACTAGTTTACAATATGTAATAAACTAGGGACAAATAAGAATAGTATTTTATTAGCTGTAAGGGTTTTACTATCAAGTCAGATACTTGATGACCAAGAGCATAAAATACAATTCAAAAATACATCCTTCATAAATCATAAATGTGACTCAATTGGTCTTAGGGCATATATTCTAACAGATACAACTCAATTTGGTTGGCTATCTCCCTATTAAGACCACTAAGGAACTTAGCCATTGGAGCATCCTTGTCTTCTTCCAAGTTCAAGCTCAGGATGTAAAGCTCTAGCTGTTGTCTATATTCTTCTACACTTTTTGCACCTTGTTTTGAAGTCATGAGCTTATAATGAAGCTCTGTATAGTAGTGCTCGGGCACAGATCTTTCTCTCACCAATGCTTTTAACTCTCTCCAAGTATCAACCGATGGTCTACCACTTCTAACTCTTTGGTTTACTACCCTTTCCCACCAATGTAAAGCATAGCGGGAAAATTTAGCTATTACAAGTCTAGCTCTTAAGAATTCATTACAATTTTTCAACATAAACATATTTTCCAATTGTCTCTCCCAATTTAAGAAAATGTTAGGGTCATTCTCACCCTTAAAACTAGGGAGCTTTCCCTTCATTTGATCCAAGGTTTGGTCACCTTAGCGTCTTCCACGGTTCGCAACAAATGGAACATGTTCATGATCATCATATAATGGCTCTCCATGCCTAGCTTGTAGTCATGGAACTTCTTCAAAGTGTCGAGGCATGCCTTTTCTTCCAAAACCGCCTCTTCTGCCACCGTAAGAAGGTGGATGAAGTTCTTCATCAAAATGTGGAGGTTGGTGGAACTCAGTTGTCATAGAGCAATTGAATAGTCCATTGCTCCTTGGGGTAGTAACATTGAGACTACCGTGAGGACTAACCCCCTTTTGTTGATTAGAGAGATTAGTGACATCCCTTCTAATATCCCTCATCTCATCTCTTAGGGATGGTAAATCTTGCATTATGAGCCTCAAAGGGCCATCATGTTGGGAGTTGCTAGACCCTTCTCCAAAAGGAGTTGGTGCTTAAGCTTGGGTTGACTTCTTGATAGTGTTTACCTTACAAAACAACTCTTGCCTTTTTCTAAGGTTCAAGTATCAAAGAGTTCTATGAGTTCTTAACAAAGATTTAACACCTCTACTCAAGTTTAAAACAACCAAAAGCAAAATAAAAAACAAAAGCTAGTTGAGAAATATGATAAGCATGGAAAATGATATTGAGTCATCTATTAATTTTAAGGAAGTTCAACAACATTTCCAAAAGATTTGAGTCAATAATGGTAGATTGACCAAATGAAGAAATAACTACTGATTAAGGAAAGAAATTCGACCACAAATACAAATACAAAGCTAGGATACTTCAAGAACACAAAAGAATACAAAACAAAAGTTTCCAGCAAGCGGAGTAGATGACATACTCGGCTTCTTTTGAACACTAGTATTGAAAAAAAATCTAAATTGAATGAGGTGTGTCTGGAAAGAATCCTCACTCAAAATTCTTGAGTTTAGGCTCAAGAACCAAAGAAAAAAGGTGAGTAAAATAGAAGATATGCTCAGATTATTGTAGCACTTTTTGTCTGCGGAAAGCCTGGTATACTTTCAAGTTTTTGACTATTTTGAGATATCAAATGAAGTACAAATTAGATGAGAATTGTTTCATTTGTTTCCCAGGTCAATTTAATATAACTCCATGTAAAAATATTGCAAATTTCGTGTCATATTCCAGGTCGTTCAAGCACTCTATTTTTGTGTTACCATTTTCCAGCAATCTTGTATCTTTTCTCCTTTTTTTTTTTTGTTTTTTTTTTCTATATGTAAGATATCTTAAAAACACTTACTTGAAGGTGGCTCTGATATCAAATGATGTGGAATGATCTTCAAGAGTATAAAATTTTGCCCAAGAAGTGAGGGAGAGAACAAACAAAACAAGTGTAACAAGTAGAAGAGAGAAAGTGCCTTTCAAAGTACTTAGAAATGTTAAACTTCTAGCAACCTTGGATATATTAAATCCAAGACCTCAAGAAGGTTTAAACAAAATGTTTTCTTCAAAGTTCAAGCAACCTAAGGTATTTTGAACCTTAGACCTCAATGAAACAAGAAGAAGACCTCAAGACCAGTTTTCTACAAGAGTATAGTAACTAGTATGAAGGAATTTTGATGATCAACCTTGAAGCTCTTAGAACTTTCAACAAGTCTTCAAAGTGATTTTTCTTTCAAAGAAGTTCACCCTTGAAGAAGATAGAAAAAAAAAAAAAAACTAAGCTAAGAATTAAGAATACTGAGAGAAGAACCTTTGTCTTGAAATATTTCCTGATTAGCTTCTTCAAAATGGAAGACTACATATTTATAAAAACTTGAGGGAAAAATTAATTTAAGCACCAAAAGTTTAATCCCCAAAATTTAAGTCCCAAATTTAAGCCCTATAAAGGCATATTCCAACCCCCAATATGTTCAGCCCAAATGACAGATATAACCTATACATTCACTTGATAAGACAATAAATGTGTTTTCATTGCATTTGGACTATTCTAGAGCACTAGTCAACACATTGCCAAAAATAGCAGCAATTTTCTAGCTTGGGCAAAAGGGCTTCCAACTATCTACCAAGGTGAATTTTCAATTTCTAACTTATTCAAAACTTTAGCATACCGCCCCATAAAGTCTTGGACATCAAAATTTAACCCTTGAAACTTCTATAGCTAAATTTGATCCTTGTGACTCTTTAGTTGTTTTTCCTTGGCTCTTGTCACAACTCCTTGATGTTCTTTCATGTCTAACCAATTCACATCACATGGGCACCCTAAATATTAATTTTATAGGATGCCCATTGGGCATTCTAGATGGACACCCAATGGGTATCCTATTAACCATTATAATTTATTAACTAAGTTTGTGTAAACCTATCAACCATTTTGTTGATTTTTGTGCATTTTTCTTTAATTATTATTTTATTTTTAACTTTTTAACGATGTTGAAACATGATTTTCATCCTAACAATTTCTTTAAAATTTTTAGAAAAAATTTTTTATCTCCATATTTCTTTATAAAAATACATATTAAGTTTTTCCTAAATTCACAGTGAGATAAATATTAAAAAAATACATAAAAATGCACTTAAACTCACAAAATTTCTATCTAAATTTCGCGACACTTTATCTCTCTAAAATTATGCTTTAGAAATGCACTAAAACTCACAACATTTCTATCTAAATTTCGTGACACTTTATCTCTCTAAAATTATGCTCACTTCCTCTCTCTAGAACTCACGACACTTTTTCTTTCTAAAATTATGCTTACTTTCTCTCTCTCTTAAATTGATGTGAATTGGGTTAACCAAAGCTAATGAATTGATTCATGATTTAATACACTAGAGCAAAGACTAGAAGGGCAAGACATTTGATGAAGCTTGACTAAGGAATGGTCGTTTTGATTGAAGAAAACGGACAACTTGTGAAGAGTGGACCTACCGCCAGCGGTAGGCCTTGCACCTAACATCGCCGTAGGTTTCCGGAAGGGAAAATCTTTACAGGTCGCACCCTACCGTTACTGGTAGGGCTCGGGAATGAAATGGCTTTGTAATCTTTTGGCGGGATTTTATTGTTTGAACTTATTTTCCAGCTTTTAATCAAGGTCTTAATGGGTAGTTTAACCCATTAATCAATACATTAGTTAGGTTTAGGCCTTAGCCTATAAATACCCCATTGTAAGATCATTTGAAACAACATTGATGAATTTTGCTGAAATGGTTGAGAGAGGATTCTCTTTGTCTCTAGGGTTCTTCACCCTTCTTAGTTTGCTTGCTAAGCGTTAATGTCCTTAGTTTGTGAACAATTTTTAGCCTTAAATTTTAGAATCAATGGAATCAATTGATCATCTAATTCCTTTCTTTATTTGAGTCTTGAGTTATTTTTCATAGATTCAATTAATCCTAGGTCTTCTTATTTGTGTAGTTGGGGTTTTGAGGCGTTAGTTTCCTCAAGGTTCCTATCAATTTAGGAAAGAGTTTTACCTTTTTATTTCGGGTTTATGAGGCTTAGATCCTCATATGTTTTCCATTGTAGTGTTGGAACTACAAAATCTTCAATAGAGGTTCTTCATCAAAGGAGGTGATCTTGAGAAGGTGTTAAATCAAATCTACGTGCAATTGACGATTCACATCAAAGTTGTATCAGATAAACCTCCAATTAAAGGTCAATTTGTGATGTAAGTGCTTAAATTTTTTTGAAATATCAAAGAAAAAGAAGAAGTACTTGATGATCGATGAAAAAAAATACATGAAGGTCATGCAAGAGTAGTACTGAAAATTGTTCTGAAAATCAATTGAAACTTTGGATGAATTACGCACGAATTTGTTAATGATTTGTGATGGAGATGTTCTCCTTTAAGTTAGGATTCAATTGAAATAAGTTTTACTCAATTTGTAGTTCAATTGATTGAAATGTGAAATCTGTTTTCAGAATCGTGACTGTAGAAAAGTGTTGATTAATCTGAACATATCTTGTGTTCTATAGATTCACTTCGAATGAAATTTCTGCTTAAATTCATCTTCGTCGAGTGAGGAATCTTCGCGAATGGGTTTCATCTTATTTGGTTTGTAGCTTTTGAGTTATCATCGTTGTATTGTGTCAGGGTGTCATTATCCCGTGTTTCTAGGAAAATTTGTTTTAAGAACTCTTGTGTTATTTGCTTAGCCTAATTGTTTTGAATTTCTTTGTTTTTTTAACTACTAATTTTTTTATTGTATTGTTTCTACTCCTTTTTTGATGATCAAATTTTTGTTGGCTCTTTTCCATATAATTACATTCTTTGAAATTCTTACACCTCAGTGTTTAAACTTTGCATCTTTGAACACTTATTATCCAATTAAGTGTATTGATTGATTTGCTTCATTGGGATTATTGCCCTTGGTTTGAGTTGGTTAAGAAGTTTGATAGGTCAAATAGAGACTTTCGTGTTAAGTTTTTGGAAAAGGCAAGAGGATGAGCTTATCTTGATAAAATCAATTAAGAGACCAAAACACGAGAGAAACGAGTGATCATCAAAAGAGGGCAAACACTTAGGGAGTGCTCGGGAGGTCCTTTTCTTGTTTTTCTAAGCTTTTTGTGCAGGTTTAAACAATAAATAAATGGAGTACAATTGGTGTAATCCACCTTGGAAAAGGATAGAAGCAAAGAGCAAACAAGAGGCTTATCAATCTTAGGTCGCAAGAGACATGCATAATTTCCATCATGGTGGTAGCAATGGAGTCAATGCTTATGGTGAAAGCAACCATAGACATGGAAACTTCATTTCTAGAGGATATGATGATTATGGAAACTTCACTCCTAAAAGACATAATGGAGTTGGTAACTTTTCTTCTAATGCTAAATCTTATGGGCATACTTCTTATGATGATTATGGGGGTTATGATAGAGATAATGCTAAATATGACTATTACGAGCATAGTCCTTGTGATTGTTATCAATGGTATCATCATAGTTGTGGTGAAGAAGTTTACTTTGAGAGCTTATATGATGAAAATTTCTATGGGAGGAAGAATGAAAATAAGCATGTAGTCCATCTCAAATGCCTTATTGAAGGAAAAGTTGCTAATCTTTTTTTTTTTTTTATGGTAGTAGTTGTGCTAATGTGGCAAGTACTTACCTTGTGGTAAAGTTGAATTTGCCTCTTTTTGAACAACCTAAGCCTTACATGCGCCATTGGTCAAATGATAATTGTGAGATCAAAGTCACTAAGCAAGTGTGAGTGTCTATTTCTGAAGAAATATATAAAGATGATATGTTATGTGATATAGCACCCATGCAAGTGGGTCATTTATTGTTTGGAAGCCCTTGGGTAAATGATAGGAAAGCTATATATGATGGGGACAAGAATGATTACAACTTCATCAAAGATGGCAAGAGATTCATTCTAAATTCTTTGGCACCTCACTAAATTTATGAAGAACAAAAGAAGTTGAAAGAAAGGGTAAGAATATTTGATCAAGAGACCAAGGAAAAGAGAATTATAAAGGCTAAAAGGTGTAGAAAAAACAACTTTGTATGCCATCTCAAGGAGTAGCAATGGCAAGGGTAGAAATCTTGAAACCATCAATGATTGAAGAATTTTCAAAATTAAATGAGCTTTCACAAGCTATAATTGAAGTTGAAGAAATTGCAACAACACATGTTAAGGAAGAGATATCTATTGTGGAACATTGTGATTTCATGGGAAATAAGAACATTGAAATTAGAGATAAAGAAAGAGTGAAAAATAAAGAGAAACTAGCTGAGAGATCATGTATCTTTGACTCCATCTCTATCATTTCAAAAGAAAGTGAACATTTTGAGTGTTCAAAAGAGAAAGAGAGTGAGCTTGATAAAAGTAAGAGCGTAAAGGAAAATGATTGTTTCATTGAAAAACAAGAGAGTGAAAAAGAAAAACAAGGATAAAAAGAAATTGTTGTACATGAAAAGATTGAGGAAGTAATGTGAACTGGGATGTACACAAGCTAATGAGTTGACTGATGATTTAATCAAACTAGAGCAAGGACTAGAAGAGCAAGGCATTTCATGAAGCTTGATTAAAAAATGGTTATTTTGATTGAAGAAAATGGACAACTTGTGAAGAGTGGACCCACCACTAACGGTAAGCCCTGCTGCACTACTGTCCCCGGTAGGCTTTTGGCAGCCCAGTATTTGGAAAACCATGCCCTACCACCGACGGTTGGTCTTACCCTTAGGGTTCGAGAAAGAATTATGCCGGTATTGTTTTAACTATTTTCCAACGTTTAATCAAGGACTTAATGGGTATTTTAAGCCAATAATCAATAGATTAATTATGTTAAGTCCCTAGCCTATAAATACCAATTCATAAGCTCATTTGTAACTAACTTGGAATTTCGGGCTAAAATTATTGAGAAAGAATTCTCTTTGTCTCTAGGGTTCTTCACCCTTTCTTAGTTAGCTAGTTAAGGGTTAATACACTTAGTTGTGAACAATTGATTACCTCAGGTTATGAATCTATGGAATTCAATTAATCATTCTAATTCCTTCATTGATTGAGTCTTAGAGTTCTTATTCTTTGATTCAATTGATCTAAGGTGTTCTAGTTTATGTAGTTGGGGTTTTGAGGCTTTAGCTTCCTTAAGGTTCTTCTATCAAATTGTGAAAGAGTTTTGCCTCTCAATATTAGATTTATGAGGCTTAGATCGCCATAGGTTTTCCATTGGATTGTTGAACAAAATCCTCAATAGAGGTTGTTCATCAAAGGAGGTCATCTTGGGAAGGTGTTGAATCAAATCTACAAGCAATTAAAGGTTCACATCAAAGAGGTATCAAAGCAACCTCCAATTGAAGGTCAATTTGATCTATAAGTTGTTTAAAATTCGCTGAAAATCAAAGAAAAAGAAGAAGTACATGATTATCTATGAGAAAAATACACGAAGATCATACAATAGTACTACAGAAAAATTTTCCAAAAATCAATTGAAAATTGTACAAATTTGTTGATGATTTGTGATGGAGATGTTCTTCATTAAGTTAGAATTCAATTGCAATAAATTTTGCTCAGTTTGGATTGATTGCTCAATTTAATTAAATTGTGAAATGTGTTTCGGAATCACGACTGAAGAAACAATGTTGATTAATCTGAACATATATTATGCTTAAATTAATCCTCTTTGAGTGAGGAATCTTTTTGAGTTGGTTTCATCTGATTTGGACTTGTAGTATTCGAGTTATCCTCGTTTTAGCGTCAGGGTATCATTATCCCCTGTTTCCTGGATAATCTTTTTTAGTACTCTTGTATTCTTTGTTTCGCCTAATTGTTTTGAATTGCTTTGTTTTTTACTTCAAACTGACTCCTTGTGTGTTTCTAATCCTTTGTCAATGATCAATTAATTTTTTTTGGCTCTTTCCATGGATTACATTCATTGAAATTCTTAAATCTAAATTGTTTGAAGCTTTGCCTCTTTGAACACTTATCCAACTAAGTGCACTGATTGATTTACTTGCTTAGGATTCTTGCTCTTGGTTTGAGTTGGCTAAGAAGTTTGAAGGATCCTATAGAGACTTGAGTTTTGAGTGTTTGGAAAAGGCAAGAGGGTGAGCTTATCTTGATAAAAGCCAATAAAGAGTGTCAAACACGAGTGAAATGAGTGATCATCAAAAGAGGGCAAACACTTATGGAGTGATTGGGAGGTCCTTTTCTTATGTTCTAACCTTTTTTTGTGGGTTTAAACAATAAATAAATGAAGTGTAATTGGTCAAATCCATCATGGAAAAGAATGGACGTAAAGAGCAAGCAAGCAGATTATCAATCTAACTTGCAAGAGATATGCATAATTTCCATTGTGGTAGTGGTGGCAATAGATTCAATGCTTATGGTGGGAACTATTAGTTATATGCCCTAGACCAGTTGACTTACATTTATATTGGTTGTTTATGAGGCATATATTTTGAATCGTATTTCATGCTCTTGGTCATCAAGTAAGTGACCTGATAGTAAAACCATTCTTGCAAATAAAATATTATTCTTGTTTATCCCTAGGTTTATCATATCTGGTATTATTAAACTTATATGAAGTTTATTAATGATCAAGTTTTACTTATTATGAACATGAGATATAAAATCAATTCATAAATACATATTGAGAATAACGTATTGGACATGACCCAATATGAAGAAGATATATTGCATTGGTTTAAGTGATAAGTATTTCTTCTCAGTTTTTTGTTTTGTGTGCTTTGACCTAATGTTTCTCATGCTTCTTGCATGGGGAGAAATATGTTTTGATATAGTCAAACATCACTTTTAATTAGGTGATTATTATTACTATTGCTTAGGTAATTTCTTGTCATGGCTTGAATATTAGAGATATTTAAAAGGATTTGTCCCTCTCTTATTAGAGAGAGATATCCATGGGCCCCTTGATAAGGAAGACTGTAAAATACCCATGGCATGCTCAGATATGTATTAGTAAGGTGTTATTAATATTCTTAATAGGAATAGTCTGCCTGGTGATCAAGTAAATGATTAGTTAGGTTATTTAAGGATGACTCGGTCCATGCCTTATTCTTAATAAGGATATCGTGTGACAAAAGGACTAAATATTAAGATTGATGTTAGGTTATAATATCTTTTACTTAACTTAGGTAAGCATAATGTCTTGCTAGAGGCCACTTATGTTTCGTGGATAAATGTCTATGACATTTTCATCCACCACCAACATGAAGTGAACTTACAAAGTCACACGCATAGATGACCTTGTGAGCACTATGTCCATGACCAATGAATCTAGATCGTATCCAGGTTCGTTCAACGTATACAAAAGAGATCTGAGAAGGTGTCCAGATTCTGTGTTAGAGCTATTTTTGTAAGTTAATAAGTCACTAATTTGTTTATCAGATAAATAAAATTAATTACTTAGTATTATTCATCCAACTGTTGGATGATTATAGGAATAGACGGCCTTATAGTAAGGTTTCTGATTAAGTGTAATAATCAGACTTAATTGAATTATAAGATTTGAATATATTATATTTTGTTATACATATTAATGCGATTAAATAAATAGAATACTGGTACTGTTAAATTTTTTGGCATGCACATTATAATTTGTGTAGTTTAATTATTAAACCTATATGCAGAAACACATAATTTAATGTTTAACTATTAAATATAATTTCTAGTGGCTTGATTATTAGGATTTATGATGGAAACAAATCATTCAATGAGTTAGAAAGAAAAATCATTTTTCTTTCCGAGGGCACTGCCCCCTGAGACCCCTGCAAAGGCACTGCCTCTTGACCCTGCCAGTTGACCGGCCAGCAAACCTGTTAGTCATGACATGGCTACTGATATGATCTTGTCCTCTTTGACATTTGAATATGATCAGTTTGTCATGAATTTCAATATTCATAATAAGGAAAAATCCATATATGAATTGCAAGGGATGCTCAAGCAGGCTAAGCAAAATATTAGGAAGTCTACTCCTAATGTTCTAATGGTTTAAAAGGGGCAGTTCAAGAAGAACAAGGGAAAGGGAAAAGCTATGGCCAAGAAGGGCAAAGGGAAGTAGAACCCCAAGCCTAAGACTAAACCACCAAAGGAAGGGACTTGCTTCCACTGCAATGAACCAGGTCATTGGAAGAGGAATTTCAAACTAGACTTGGAAGAAAAGAAGAAGCAAAAGGCTAGTGAGACTGCTGCTTCAGGTATTTTCGTTATAGAAATTAATATGTCTACTCCTACTTTATGGGTATTAGATACCAGATGTGAAGCTCACATTTGTGTAATGTGCAGGGACTCAAAAGGAGTAGATCTTTGGCAAAAGGAAAGGTCGACCTGTGAGTTGCAAATAGAGCAAAAGTTGCTGATGTAGCTGTAGGGACATTTGATTTACTTTTCCCCAGTGGGCTTTGAACTCAAAGATTATTATTGTGTTCCTACTATGAGTAGGAACATCATTTCAGTTTCTTGTTTTGATATCAATGGTTTTGTGTTTTATACTAAGAATGGTAAAAGCTTCATTTATAAAAATGATATTTTCTGTGGGGATGCCTCTTTATTTGATGGACTTTACCTTCTTAACCTACACGATTCTACTTGTAAGTCCATCTATAACATAAATACAAAGAAATTTAAATCTAATGATTTAAATCAAACTTACTTCTGGAATTGTCGTTTGGGCCACATAAATGAGAAAGGCATATCTAAACTCTATCAAGATGGACTTTTATCTTTATTCGACATTAAGTCGTATGAAAAATGCGATTCTTGTTTATTAGGCAAAATGACTAAAAGTCCATTTACAGGATAGTCTCACAATCAACTCCACAAAGAACACCACAATGGAATGGTGTGTCTGAATGCAAAAATAGAACCTTATTTGATACGGTTTGATCTATAATGAGTTAAACAAATCTTCCAATTTCTTTTTGGGGTTTTGCTCTAGAAACTGCTGCATTCACATTAAATAGGGTTCCATCTAATGCTGCTCAGAAGACACCATATGAGATATGGACGGGGAAACAACCTAGTTTAGCATTTCTCGAAATTCGGGGATCTGTTGCTTATTTAAAGCGATCATTATCTGAAAAACTAGCACCTAAATATGATAAATGTCTGTTTGTGGGATATCCTAAGAAAACTAAAGGATACTATTTCGATCTTCCATCTGAAAACAAAGTGTTTGTTGCTTGAAACGGAATTTTCCTTGAAAGGGAATTCATTTCCAAAAGATTTTGTGGGAGTAGGTCTTGAAGAAGCTTAGGGACAGGAAACTATTTATGAACAAAGTATGGACACTCAGCTGGACTCATGTATTCATACTTAGCTCGAGCCTTTGACACAAGGCAAAGAAGGTTTGGTAGGATTCATCAATTACCATACAGATATGGATTTGTTGTGACTGAGGATCATATTGTTGATCATGTTGATAATAATGAACTTGATTCCTAACCAAGATGCTATTCATAGTCCTTAATCTAGCAAATGGCTAGAGGCTATGAAATCAGAGATGTAATCCATGCATGACAATCAAGCTTGGACTTTGATTAATCTACCTGAAGGTTGCAAAACCATAGGGTGGAAATGGGTTTTCAAAAAGAAAACTGACATAGATGGCAATGTGCATACTTACAAAGCACGACTGGTAGCAAAAGGTTACAGACAAACTCATGGTATTAACAATGATTTCTCTAGTTTAATGCTTAAGTCAATAAGAATTCTACTTGCCATTACAACATATTATAATTATGAAATATGGCACATGGTTGTTAAAACTACATTTCTTAATGGAAATCTACTCTAGGATGTGTATATGACACAACCTGAAGGTCTTATTCATCCTTTGAATTCTAGTAAAGTGTGTAAACCTCAAAGATCCATTTATGGCTTGAAGCAAGCATTCCGAAGTTGGAATGTTCATTTTCATGAAGCAATTAAAGAATTCAATTTCATCAAAAATAAGGATGAACCTTGTGTGTACAAAAGGGTTACAGAAAATGCAGTAGTCTTCTTAGTGCTCTATGTCGATGACATCTTGTTAATTGGGAATGACATCCCCATTTTGCAAAGTGTAAAATTGTTAGGAAAGTGTTTTTCAATGAAAGATTTCGGTGGAGCAGCCTATATTCTAGGCATTAGGATCTATCGAGATAGATCAAAAAACCTAATTAGCCTAAGTCAAAGTGGATGTATTGACAAGGTACTAAAAAAGTTCGGTATGCAAGATTCTAAGAGAGGATTCTTACCAATGTCACATGCATTATGTTGGAATTCGTAGAAAAAGAAACAAAAATGAAAACTACGAAATACCCCCAACAAGATCCGCACATACTAGAAAAATCTATTGGATAGAAAACTACCTCAATGTTTTCTGCCGTTAGATGTGGAGGCGCTACTGTTTACGCTTCGCCCTCTACTGGTATCCACGCGACGAACTCTTTTGCAAGCGATTGGGATTCTAACCCCTTCAGTGTTTTGAAAGCTATTCAGAGCGAATCCTGACTATCTGTTAATACGTAGAATTTCGGAAAAAGAGAGAAAGACTAGATACTATTATCGTCGTTCTAGGGTTAAAGCTTTTTGTTTTTTAATCTGATGAAGACGGCTACTGAGAAAAAGGTTAACATAACCTTTTATAGCTATCAATATCAGAACCCTAATTGTCATCTATTGACAATTTTATTCTCGTCCGTCTATTCCTATAATCATTCAACAGTTGGATGAACAATATTAAGAAATTAATTTCATTTATCTGATAAATAAAATTAGTTACTTATTAACTTACCAAAAAGTACAATATGGAATCTGATTCCCCTTTTGTATACGTGCAACGAATCTGTAAAAGATCTAGATTTATTGAACGTGGACATTGTGCTCACAAGATCATCTACGCGTGTGACCCTGTAGGTTCACTTAAAATGGCAGTTAATGAAAAATGTCCTAGACATTTATTTACAAAACATAAGTGGCCTCTAGCAATACATTATGCTTACGCAAGTTAAGTAAAAGCAGTGATAACCTAGCATCAGTTTTAATATTTAGTCCTTTTGTCACACGATATCCTAATTAAGTATAAGGCATGGACCAAGTCATCCTTATAAAACTTAATTAACCATTTACTTCATCACCAGGCAGATTGTTCCGATAAATAATATTAATAACACCTTATTAATACTTATTTTAGCATGGCCATGCGTATTTTCCAGTCTTCCTTATCAAGGGGCCCATAGATATCTCTCTCTCTAATAAGAGAGGGACAAATCCCTTTCACTATCTCCGATATTCAAGCCATGACAAGAAAATAGACCAACCAATAGTCATAATAATCACCTAATTAAAATTGATATTTGACTATGTCAAAACATGTTTTCTCCCCATGCAAGAAGCATTAGAAACATTAGGTCAAAGGACACCAAATATAGAACTAAGAAAAAATACTTATGACTTAAACCCATGCAATATTTCTTCTTCACTTTGGGTCATGTCCAATACAATATTCTCAATATGTATTTATGAATTGATTTTATATCTCATATTCATGATTAGTAAAACTTGATCATCAATCAACTCACAGTAGTTTAATAATACAAGATGTTATAAAACTAGGGACAAACAAGAATAGTATTTTATTAGCAATAAGGGTTTTACTATCAAGTCCCATACTTGATGACCAAGAGCATAAAATACAATTCAAAATACATGCTTCATAAAATAATAAATGTAAGTGAATTGGTCTAGGGCATATAAATAACATATTACACTCAGTAAATTTCAAAGTCCTACCGCAAAAGAGGATACAGAACACATGAGTAAGATTCCTTACGCTTCCGCAACTGGGTCTATTATATACGCCATTTTATACACTCGCCCAAATGTCTCGTATGCATTAAGCATGACTAGCAGATTCCAGTTAGAACCTGGTGAACCACATTGGACTACAGTAAAAACCATTCTTAAGTACTTAAGAAGAACTAAAGTGATGTTTTTGATCTACAGAGGTTAGGAAGGAGTGCTTGTTGTAAATGGTTAGACAGATGCTAGCTTTTAGACTGATATAGATAATTTTAGATCGCAATCTGGATTTGTATTTTGTTTGAATGGAGGTGTTGTGATCTTAAGAGTTAAAAGTAAGATACCGTGGCCGATTTTGCTACAGAGGCTGAGTATGTGGCTACTTCTGATGTAGCCAAGGGGCCATTTTGGATTAGAAAGTTCATCACTGAACTAGGTGCGATTCTTAGCATTTTGAACCCAGTGGACCTATATTGTGATGATACAGGAGCCATTGCACAAGCTAAAGAACCTAGATCTCATCAACGATCCAAACATATTCTCAGGCGTCTCCATCTCATCCAAGAAATCAATAAGCATGGAGATGTAAAAATAAGTAGATACCAATGAAAATGCCGCAGATCCATTGACAAAGCCACTCCAACAACTTAAAATGAGAGTCATACTAGGTCAATGGCTTTGAAAGTCATGTCAAATTGATAGTAGGGCAAATGGGAGACTGTTAGTTATATGCCCTAAACCAATTGGCTTACATTTATGTTTGTTATTTATGAGGCATATATTTTGAATCGTATTTTATGCTTTCGGTCATCAAGTATATGACTTGATAGTAAAACCCTTCTTGCTAATAAATACTATTCTTATTTGTCCCTAGTTTTATCGCATCTTATATTATTAAACTGGTGTGAAGTTGATTGATGATCAAGTTTTACTAGTCATGAATTAAGATATAAATCAAATCATAAATACATATTGACAATAATGTGTTGGACATGACCCAAAATAAAGAAGAAATATTGCATGGGTTTAAGTCATAAGTATTTCTTCTCAGTTTTATGTTTGGCGTCCTTTGACCTAATGTTTCTAATGCTTATTGCATGGGGAGAAATATGTTTCGACATAATTAAACACCACTTTTAATTACGTCATTATTATGATGATTGCTTGGTCAATTTTCTTGTCATCGCTTGAATATTAGAGATAGTGAAAGAGATTTGTCCCTCTCTTATTAGAGAAAGATATCTATGGGCCCCTTGATAAGTAAGACTGTAAAATATGCATGGCCATGCTCAGATATTTATTAATAAGGTGTTATTAATATTATTTATCAAAAGAGTCTCCCTGGTGATTGAGTAAATGGTTAATTAAGTTATATAAGGATGATTCGGTCCGTGCCTTATACTTAATTAGGATATTGTGTGACATAGACTAAATATTAAGATTGATGTTAAGTTATCATGTATTTTACTTAACTTGGGTAAGCATAATGTCTTGCTGTAGGTCAGTTATGTTTTGTGGATAAATGTCAGGGTCACACACATAGATGATCTTGTGAGCACTATGTCCACGTCCAATTAATTTAGAGCGTGTCCAAGTTCGTTGAATGTGTACAAAAGAGATTTGAGGATGTGTCTAGATTCTGTATTGTAGTTATTTTAGTAAGTTAATAAGTAACTAATTTATCTCATAAATAAAATTAATTCCTTAATATTATTTATTGAACCGTTAGATGATTAAAGGAATAGACGAACGAGAATAAAATGGTCATTAGATGACAATTAGGGTTCTAATGTTGACAGCTATAAAATGTTACGTTAATCTTTTTCATAGGCCACTTCTTCTTATTAAAAAGGAAAAAACCCTAAAGCGGCCATAATCGTTTCTTGCCTTTCTCTCTAGAAATTCTAATGGATTGCCATATAGTTACGATTAGTTTTTAATAGTTTTCAGAACGCCGAGGGGCTAGCATCCCCATCGCTTGCAGAGGAGGTTGTCACATGGATATCAGTAGAGCGTGAAGCGTAAACAGCAGCGCCTCCACACCTTATGGCATCGGAAATCGTTGAGGTAGTCTTTCTTTCCAATCGGTTTTACTGGTATGTACGGATCCTGTGGGTGGTTTTTTATAGGTTTTATTATTATGTTTTTATTATTTTGACTACGGAACCAGCAGGAACAACCATGGAATAGTAACTCCATACCTAGAAGACATTATGGATTTGGTAACTTCTCTTCTCATGCTAAATCTTTCGCGCATACTTCTTATGATGATTATGGGCATTATGGAAGAGTTAATACTAGATGTTATAATTATGAGCATAGTCTTTATGATTGTTATGCAAAGTATAAACATAGTTATGGTGGAGAAGTTTA
The DNA here is from genome assembly GCA_028651295.1 of Catharanthus roseus. Lineage (NCBI taxonomy): Eukaryota > Viridiplantae > Streptophyta > Magnoliopsida > Gentianales > Apocynaceae > Catharanthus > Catharanthus roseus. The sequence goes on along the minus strand of JAPQWS010000076.1, from coordinate 5,450,556 downwards.
CTTTGATAGCTTATGATGAACATGTCTATGGGAGGAAGAATGAAAGGAAGCATGCAGTACATCTCAAATGCTATATGGAAGACAAAGTTGCTAATCTTATTGTTGATGGTAGTAGTTATGCTAATATGGCTAGTACTTACCTTGTGAAAAAGTTGAATTTGCTTCTTCTTGAACATCCTAAGGCTTAAATACGCCATTGATCAAATGATAATGAAGAGATAAAAGTCAATAAACAAGTGTGCTGTCTATTTCTAAAGGAATATATAAAGATGATGTGTTATGTGATATAGCACCTATGCAAATGGGTCATTTAGTGTTTGGACGTGATGTGAACCAGTTAGATACGCAAGAACATCAAGGAGTCATGACAAGAGCCAAGACAAAATAACTAAAGAGTCACCAGGATCAAGTTGAGCAATAGAAGTTTCATTGGTTAAATTTTGATGTCCAAGACTTTATGGGGCAATATGCTAAAGTTTTGAATAAGTTAGAAATTCAAAATTCACCTTCGCAAATGGTTGGAAGGCCTTTTGGCCGAGCTAGAAAATTACCCCCAATTTTTCGTAATGTGTTGAGTAGTGCTCTATAATAGTCCAAATACAATTAAAACACCTTTGTTGTCTTATCAAGTGAATGTATAGGCTATATTGATCCTTTGGGCTGAAAATATGAGAGGAGTAGTCTTCCATTTTGAAGAAGCTAATCAAGAAAGATTTCAAGACAAAAGTTCTTCTCTTAGTATTCTTAGTTCTTAGCTTAGTGTTTTTTCTATCTTCTTCAAGGGTGAACTTCTTTGAAAGAAAAATCACTTTAAAGACTTGTTGAAAGTTCCAAGAGCTTCAAGGTTGATCATCAAAATTCCTTCATACTAGGTACTACACTCTTGTAGAAAACTAGTCTTGAGGTCTTCTTCTTGTTTCATTGAGGTCCAAGGTTTAAAATACGTTAGGTTGCTTGAAATTTGAAGCAAAGATTTTATTTAAACCTTCTTGAGGTCTTGGATTTAATATATCCAAGGTTGCTAGAAGTTTAACATTTTCAAGTCCTTTCAAAGGGACTTTCTCTCTTCTACTTGTTACACTTGTTTTATTTGTTCTCTCCCTCACTTCTTGGACGAATTTTAATGCTCTTAAAGATCATTCCACATCATTTGGTATCAGAGCCACCTTCAAGTAAGTGTTTTTGAGATATCTTACATACAAAAAAAAAAAAAAAAAAGATAAAAAAAAAGGAGAAAAGAGACATGATTGCTGGAAAATGGCAACACAAAAATAGATTTCTTGAATGACGTGGAATATGACTAGAACATTGCAATATTTTTACATGGAGTTACAATAAATTCACCTGAGAAACAAATGAAATAAGTCTCATCTAATTTGGACTTCATTTGATATCTAAAAATAGTAAAAATTTGGAAGTGCACCTGGCTTTCTGCAGACAAAAAATGCTAAAATGATCTGAGCATATCTTCTGTTTTAGTAATCCTTTTTCTTTGCTTCTTGAGCCTAAACTCAAGAATATTGAGTGAGGATTCTTTCTAGATAAATCTCACTCAACTTAGATTTGTGATTCTATACCATTTTTTAAAACAAGCCGAGTATGTCATCTACTCTGCTTGCTGGAAACTTTTGTTTTGTATTCTTTTGTGTTCTTGAAGTATCCTAGCTTTGTGTTTGTATTTATGGTCAAATTTCTTTCCTTAATAAGTACTTATTTCTTCATTTGGTCAATCTACCATTATTGACTCAATGCTCTTGGAAATGTTGTTGAACTTCCTTAAAATGAATGGATGACTCAATATCATTTCCCTTGCTTCTCATATTTCTCAACTAGTTTTGTTTGTGAATGGTTGTTTTAAACTTGAGTAGAGGTGTTAAATCTTTGTTAAGAACTCACAGAACTCTTTGATACTTGAACCTTAGAAAGAGGCAAGAGTTGTGAGAATACCCTAAAAAAAAAGCAAAGAGAGTTTTGTGAGGTAAACACTATCAAGATGTTAACCCAAGCTCAAGCACCAACTCCTTTTGGAGAAGAGTCTAGCAACTCCCAACATGATGACCCTTTGAGGCTCATAATGCAAGAGTTACAATCCCTAAGAGATGAGATGAGGGATATTAGAAGGGATGTCACTAATCTCCTAATCAATAAAGGGAGGTTAGTCCTCACGGTAGTCTCAATGTTACTACGCCAAGGAGCAATGGACCATTCAATTGCTTTAGGACAACCGAGTTCTACCCTCCATATTTTGATGAAGAACTTCATCTACCTCCTTACAGTGGCAGAAGAGGCGGTTTTGAAGGAAGAGGTATGCCTAGACACTTTGAAGAAGTTCCAAGACCACAAGCAAGCTAGGCATGGAGAGCCATTATATGATGATCATGAACATGTTCCATTTGTTGCCAACCATGGAAGAGGATAGGGTGACCAAACCTTGGACCAAATGAAGTAGAAGCTCCTTAGTTTTAAAGTTGAGAATGGCCGTAACAATTTCTTAGGTTGGGAGAGGCAAGTAGAAAACATGTTTATGATGAAAAATTGTAATGAGGTCTTAAAAGCTAGACTTTTAATAGCCGAATATTCCGGCTATGCTTTACATTGGTGGGAAGAGGTAGTAAACCAAAGAGTTAGAAGTGATAGACCACTGGTTGATACTTAGAAAGAATTAAAAGCTTTAATGAGAGAAAGATTTATGCCCGAGAACTACTATAGAAAGCTTCATTATAAGCTCATGAGTTTAAAAAAAGGTGCAAAAAGTGTAGAAGAATATAGACAAGAGCTTGAGCTCTACATCCTGAGTTTGAACTTGGAAGAAGACAAGGATGCTTTAATGGCTAGGTTCCTTAGTGGTCTCAATAGGGAGATAGCCAATCAACTTGACTTGTATCCACATACAACTTATGATGACATGTGTCACCTTGCCAACAAGATCAAATCCCAAAAGAAAAGAAGTGGGATGATATGATCCTCATTTCCCAACCAAAGACAGGTTGCAACAACAAAACTACCGACTTCTAACTTCAAGCCATGATCGAAAAAGGAGGAGGCTCCTAGATATACTTTCCAACCTCTAACTAAACCATAGATGGAAGAGAGAGGTAAAATCATTTCTAACCTCCAAAGTGCTTTAAATGTAATGGTGTAGGAAACTATGCAAATAGTTGTCTGACAAAGAGAGCTTTGATCTTTAGGGAGGATTTGAATGGTTGGATTGAGAAGAAGGAGGATGAAAGTGGCAAATGTGTTGAGGGTGAAGAAAATGGTGAGGATGATGAACGTGTTTATTTGAACCCTTTAGAAAGTAATGACGATATCTTGAGCTTAGTTACCATAAGAGCACTAAGTGCTCAAGCTTTTGATAATAACATGGTTGACCAAAGAGAAAACATCTTCCATTCTAAATGTAAAGTTGAGGGAAGGATTGCCAACCTTATCACTGATAGTGGTAGTTGTGTAAATGTGGCTAGTGCTTATCTTGTCGAGAAGTTGAAACTACCTACTACAAAACATGATAAACCCAACAAACTCCATTGCCGAAATGATAGTGAAGAAATTAAAGTGTTGAGACAAGTTGTGGTACCAATACAAATGGGAGCTTACAAAGTTGAGATACTATGTGATGTGCTGCCCGTGCAAGCATGCCATCTCCTCTTGGGAAGACCTTGGAAATTTGATAAGAAGTCCCTCCACAATAGAGAGAAAAATACTTATTCTTTTTTGAAGGATGGAAGAACATTCACTATGAACCCTCTTACACCTTAAGAAATGAGAGATGAACAAGAAAGGATGAAGAAGAAAGAGAGGGCCAAAAGTGAGCTCAAAAGAAAAAAAAATTGAGGCAAAGAGAGTCTAGAAAAAAGAAAAGAGTGAAGAAAGAGTGATGAAAAACAAGAGTGAAAAGAAAAAGAGTGACAAAAAAAAAAAGAGAGTGAGATGAAAGAAAAGAATTGTTTCTTTGCAAAACCTAGTGAGGTGATTGGAGCAATTGAAAGAAAATAAGTGGTATTTCTCTTGTATTGTAGGGAATCTTTTACTTCATCTAAAGAACATTCACCCACTTTTTCAAGTGAAATTTTGCAGGTTATTGAAGATTACAAAGACGTATTTCCCAATGAGATGCCCCGGAGGTCTTCCACCAATTAGAGGAATCGAACACCAAATTGATTTTATCCCCAGGGCGGTCTTGCCAAACCGATTGGCCTATAGGAGTCCACCGGAAGAGACTAAGGAGATAAAAAGGCAAGTTGAGGATCTAATTTCAAAAGGTTATGTGCGTGAGTCCATGAATCCTTGTGCGGTTCCAGTTTTACTTGTTCCAAAAAAAGATGGTCCATGGAGAATGTATATAGATTGTAGAGCCATAAACAACATTACAATTAAGTATAGACATTCCATATCTAGACTTGATGATTTACTTGAAGAGTTGCATGGTTCTAATCTTTTCTCTAAAATTGACTTTAAATCCGTATACCATCAAATAGGATGAGAGAAGGGGATGAGTGGAAAACCGCTTTTAAAACTTTGGTTTGTATGGATGGATGGTTATGCCATTTGGATTAACTAATGGTCCTAGTACATTTATGAGATTAATGAATCATGTGTTGAGGAATTTTATTGGGAAATTTGTTGTTGTATACTTTGATGACATTTTGATCTATAGCAAAACATATGAAATGCATGTTCAACATCTTAGGAAAGTGCTAAATATGTCTTGAGAATTGAAATACTTTTTGCTAACCTTGACAAATGTGAGTTTTGTTTGGAGAAAGTTGCATTTCTAGGTTATGTGGTGAGCTCACAAGGACTTTAAGTAGATGAAGGTAAGGTCCAAGCAATTAAGGAATGGCCAAGACCAAGAAACACATCGGAAGTGACGAGTTTCCATGGCCTGCCAAGTTTCTGTAGGCGGTTCATCAAAAATTTCAGCACACTTGCTAGCCCTTTGACTGATGTGATCAAGAAAACCGCAGGATTAAAGTGGGAAACAAAGCAAGAAAAAGCATTTCACTTGTTGAAGGAAAAGTTGTACGGTGCACCCCTTTTGTCACTAAACTTTGAGAAAACTTTTGAGGCAGAGTGTGATGCATCCGGCATTAGTATAGGTGGTGTACTTATGCCAGATGGAAAGCCCTAGGCCTATTTTAGTGAAAAACTTAATGGGGAAGCCATAAGGTACTCAACTTATGACAAGGAGCTTTATGCTTTAATAAGAACATTAAAGCATTGGCAACACTACCTATGGCCAAAGGAGTTTGTTGTGCACACCGATCATGAGGCTTTAAAGGTTCTCAAGGGCCAACATAAACTCAATAAGAGACATGCAAGACGGATGGAGTTCATTGAAACTTTTCCATATGTCATCCGTTACAAGAAAGGTTAGGAGAATGTGGTGGCCGATGCTCTATCTAGAAGGTATACTCTCTTATCTACCCTTCAAACAAAAATTTTGGGTTTTGACATGCTTAAAGAAATGTATTCTGGTGATCATGAATTCAAGGAAATTTTTGAGAAATGCTTGTTAGCACCTTTTGGAAAATAGTTATTGCATAAAGGATTTCTTTATTGTGAAGGTAGATTGTGCGTACCATCTTGTTCTACTAGAATTCTACTTGTCAAAGAAGCACATTGTGGGGGTTTAATGGGACATTTTGGTGTCACTAAAACTTATGAAATTCTTCATGAACATTTTTTTTTTTGCCACATTTAAAAAGAGATGTAGAAAGATTTGTAGGAAGTTATATTGAATGCAAGAAAGCTAAATCTAAAACTCTTCCACATGGACTTTACACACCATTAGAAGTTCCTAAAGAACCTTCGGTTGATATTTTAATGGATTTTATTCTTGGTTTACCTAGGACCTCTAGAGGTATGGATTCTTTTTTGGTTGTTGTGGATAGGTTCTCTAAAATGGCACACTTTTTTCATTGTATGAAATCTGATGATGCTAGTTATGTAGCTAGCATATTCTTTACTTGGATAGTTAGATTCCATGGAATTCCAAGATCTATTGTGTCGGATAGGGATACCAAATTCTTGAACCATTTTTCAAGAGTTCTTTGGAAGAAACTTGGTACTAACTTGCTTTATTCTACAGCTTGCCATCCACAAATGGATGGACAAACCGAAGTGGTAAATAGAACAATCAGCCAACTTCTAAGGCCTGTTTTGAAAAAGCACTTGCAGCAATGGGAGTAATGTTTGCCACACATTGAATTTGCCTATAATGGGGCACCTCACTCTACTACTTCTAATTCTCCATTTCAAGTTGTTTATTATTTTAACCCTCTAACTCCCTTTAATTTGGTTCCTTTGCCTATAGATCAAGCATTAAGCAAGGATGACAACAAGAAGGCTGATTTTGTGAAAGCACTTCATGCAAAGGTCCATGAAGCCATTGTCAACTCCAACAAAAAGCTTGTAGAGAAAAGAAATGTGGGAAGAAGAAAAGTGGTATTCAAACCTGGTGATTGGGTTTGGGTGCATTTTAGAAAGGAAAGATTTCCCCAACAAAGTCTAAGCTTGATGACAGGGGAGATGGGCCATTTCAAATCCTTGAGAAATTTAATGACAATACCTATAAAGTTGATCTTCCGGGACATTATAATGTTAGTGCCACTTTTAACATATCCGATATCTCTTAATTTTATATAGGTGATAGAGATTGAAGGACGAATCCTTTTCAAGAGGGGGAGGATGATGTGAACCGGTTAGACATGCAAGAACATCAAGGAGTTGTGACAAGAGCCATGGCAAAACAGCTAAAGAGGCACAAGGATCAAATTGAGCAAGAGAAGTTTCAAGGGTTAAATTTTCATGTCCAAGATTTTATGGGGCAATATGCTAAAGTTTTGAATAAGTTAGAAATTGAATATTCACCTTAGTAGATGGTTGGAAGCACTTTTGCCCAAGCTGGAAAATTGCCTCCTATTTTTGGCAATGTACTGACTGGTGATCTAGAATAGTCCAAATGCAATTAAAACACATTTATTGTCTTATCAAGTGAATGTATAGGTTATATCTATCCTTTGGGCTGAAAATATGGGAGGGTTGGAATATGCCTGTATGGTGCTTAAATTTGGGGCTTATATTTGTGGGGCTTAAATTTTAGGCTTAAAACATGAGTGGGAAAAATTCAAGTCTCTATAAATATGTAGTCTTCCATTTTGAAGAGGCTAATCAAAAAATATTTCAAGACAAAGGTTCTTCTCTTATTATTCTTAGTTCTCAGCTTAGTTTTTTTCTATCTTCCTCAAGGGTGAACTTTCTTGAAAGAAAAATCACTTTGAAGACTTGTCGAAAGTTCCAAGAGCTTCAAGGTTGATCATCAAAATTCCTTCATTCTAGTTACTACACTCTTGTAGAAAACTAGTCTTGAGGTCTTCTTCTTGTTTCATTAAGGTCTAAGGTTCAAAATATCTTAGGTTTTCCTTGAACTTTGAAGAAAAGATTTTGTTTAAACCTTCTTTAGGTATTGGATTTAATATATCCAAGATTTCAAGAAGTTTAACATTTTCAAGTCCTTTCAAAGGGACTTTCTCTCTTCTACTTGTTACACTTGTTTTGTTTGTTCTCTCCCTAACTTCTTGGACGAAATTTTATTCTCCTAAAGATCATTTCACATCAAAATCTCTTTTCTCCCTAGCAAATTATGTGTAATAAACTTACGTAATTTAAAAGACCTAAAAGTGAAAATTCGTATCTCTAGTCAATTATCACAATTAACTCCCAATTGGTTGCCCTAGATAATTCTTCCTTTTTCAATTCTGAACAACCTTGCGATTAATCTAACCTTGTGACAATTAAGTTACAATTAAACGCAATTGAAAGACAACTTCAATTAAAACAAACATCGAAATCAAGAAATCAAACCAAGAATTTCATAATTAAGAATTAAGGTTCAACCCCAATCCAAACAAAAAGAACTACTCACTTCATATTAACAAAACTAAAGTAAAACATAAAATTCAGTAACAAGAAAATGAAAAGATAACTTAGGATTGAAATCAAAGCCGCAATTGAAATCCCAGATGTCTTCCAAACTCATCTTTTGAGTCGCCAAGTTGTTGACTGAAATCTTAAATCAGTCTTCAATTCTCGAATTCAAGAAACTAAATTGCAGAAATCTTAAAACTTTACTAACTAAATGAATGTATAAAAGCTGGAATTTAAAGAGTGTGTTACCTAATTAATCTACTAATCCTATTCTAAAATCTAAAACTAATGTATCTAAGAATTTCTAAGTATCTAATTCTATCTAAGCATCTGAAACATGTCTACTACAGCTGCAAAAAGACTCCTTATATAGAGGTAAAAAATAAAAGAAAACCAAGTTAAAAAAGGAACAAATATAAGAAAATCAAGTTTGTTTTGGACTCAACCGTCCCTTGCCAGCATACCCTACAGTTGACGGTAGGTGAAGCCTACCATCCACAGTAGGTCTTTGTTGCCAATGCCTCTTGTTCCATGGCACCTACCGGCGACGGTAGGTCAGCCTACCTCGCGCCGTAAGTTGTTGAATTTTCACCGACGGCTCCGTTTTCGCTCCTTTTTTTTTTTCCTTTCATTGTTTTTACTTTTGAAGGGCACCTAAGATAAGAATAAGATATATTAAGCTAAAATATATACTTTTACATATCATAAACACTGAAAAATGATGAAATTAATATATAGAAAATATAGACAAATATGCACTTATCAATGATCACATACTTTTTTTTTCATGACTTTTGCAGCAATTAAACACAAGTTAAAGCTTACTGTGAAGGTTGGTCTGATCCCAAATGATATGAATCTTATTGTGCAAAGATCAAAATTCTTCAATTAAGCTTTCCAATGATCTTTTGCCTTCAATAGCACTTGAACACTCTCCATCTTCAAGCAACCCCTAGCCAATCTAAGGACGTCTTGAATCCATGTTGCATATTCTTTCCTTCATAAGCTAATTAAACAATGGGATTGATTACCCATCACCTAATTTGTCTATTATGAAGAAGACCTTGCTCTAAGAAAATTACAAGGGTATAATGTTCAAAGAGTACAAATTATGATCAAATAGAGAACCCTTGGATCTTCCCAATCCAAGTATTCAAATAAAATCTATCTAATGAATGATCAAACCCTAGATGAAGCTCAAGGAGAGGACTCAAAACTTAAGAACCATAGAGATAAACTCATCAATTAGTCCTACAATTAGGCTATAGAGTTTAAGTTAAAATCTAATCAAAACATGTTCATGGGTCAACAAAAGGCCCATTAGGGACTTAATTAAAAGTTGTAAAGTGAATTAAAATAGCAATTCCTTCCTAAAACATTGCATTACATAAAATCAGTACCTTACCGTCAATGGTAGGGTACCCTACTACACGCGGTAGTTTTCAGTACACCAAGTCCATTTTGGACAAAAACCTACTATGGAAGGTAGGTACTAGGCCTACTGCCTGCTGTAGGCTATTTTTTTGCCTCTCCTTAAATTCTTTCTCTTCCAATTTGCTCCATTGGATGCTCCAAATTTAGGCATTGAACCTAAGCAACTTAGGAGAGTTTCCATCATCTTCCAAGCCTTCATTCTTGAACTCTAGGCCTTCCTTCATAGTTTCTTCAATTTCCATCATCAATCCTTGAGAAATTTGATCATCCTTTCCTTTAATTCTTCTTTCTCTTTTATGTTAGATTTGATTTGTAAATTAGTCAAATACTTCAAATCTTCAAATCTTCACACCCAAGGACTTTAACCTTCAATAGGACTTGAATTAGGTCATCGCTAAGCAACCATAGTTACACTAAACCTATGACCTCTTGAATTTATATAGCTAATCTTTCTTCCACACTCTAATTCAACAATGGGTATATTAAACCCAAAACCTAATTAGCTATGCAAAGAAGATCCAATCTAGACGACTACAAGGACGTAGATATCTTAGAGAAAGAATTATGATCAATTGGAGAAACCTTTGGATCTTCCCAATCCAAGTCCCTTAAGCAAAATCAATCTAAGGGAGATCAAACACTAGATAGAAGTTAGGAGAAAGCCTGATAGAGTTGATTTTCAATACAAATAAACACCTTAAGTTTTAATTATTAACCCTTAAAAACATTTTATTTAGTAAACATAATTATTATATTTAATTTATTTTATTTTGGTTGTAAAGGGAAAGAAGCCCACAAGCAAGCCCACGAGTGAGAAGTTGAAGCCCATTAGAGAGGCCCACGGTGAAGAAAAGAAAAGAGAAAGGTGCCCAATGTAACAATAAGAAAACCAAGAAAAAAAAGAAGAAGGAAAGCCTGCCGAGACCAAGGAGAAAAAGGAAAAAGAAATTGAAGAGGATAAGGAAGTGGCTTGTGTAGCTACTTTAAAAGGAGAGCAAGAGAAGACGGTGAGGAGACAGAAAAAATAAACGAGAGAGCCGAGAGAGAAAAAGGAAGAAAAAGGTAGCAAGCGATGCTGCTTGGGAACCGCAATTTGAAGAGGAAATTGAAGCAGCTGACGCAGAGAAGATAATCGGCAGCAACTATAGCTGAATTAGCAAAAACAACAGCCATTTGAAGCAGCTGCGCAGCAGCAATCTAAAGCAGCTCCACAGCAGCAGCAAAATCACAACTGCAGCTGGATTTGAAAGTAGCTGCGCAACATCAGCAAATTGATGCTGCTGCAGAAAAATTCCAGCATCAGCAGAAACTGCAGTTGCTAGTCCTCAAGCGAAGAGGAAGGAAAAGCCATCAAGTTAGTACTAGCAAGTAGAAGCTGCAGAATTTCAACTTTTGTTGAAAGGAAAAGCCATGATTTTCTCAAATAAATTGGTTTCTTTTTTTCCTTCAGCCATGAACTAAATTTATTTTAGAATTTTGATGAAATCCTAACTATGTGACTTTGATTTATTTTATTTCGGGAGATTTATTCTATTATTTATGTGATTACATACCTTTGGAAATTTCTTGGTTTGATGCAATTAATTCTTTGTGATTGTTCTTGTAGAATAATTATTTGGGTTAATTGATATTTTTATCCATGATTAATTCTTGTAGTCTTGAGTATGAGAGATATGTGATTTTTGCAAGTATATTGTGGGTTTCAGAATTGAATAGTTCGTGCTAATTTTAGATGATTTATGTCATAGAATTGAATAAGTCATGCTAATGGTTAGATGGATTATGTCATGCATTTAAACATAATATATTTCTTTAGTGAATCGAAGCTTGTAGCCTACATCACCATATAAAGTTCTAATATTTTCTCCTAAATAAAATTAAATCACTGTTATATAGGTTAGTGGTGGATTCAAGGTTCTAGATCATTTTCTTTGGTTAAAACTTTTGTTGTTTTTCATTTAGTTATTTTATTTATTTGTTTTAATTAATTTAGGAATAATTTTTAGATAGTATAATTTGATTCTTCTCTTTTTATAAAATTAATTTAGGAAGATAATAATTTAAGTGGTTAAGCCTTTCTCTGTGGTTCGATACCCTAATATTTCCGTATTACATTGATCTTGTGCGCTTGCAAGTGTTGGGTTTAAAACTTTGTTACAAAAATTCCGATCAAGTTTTTTGCGCCGTTGCCGGGGAGAGGTTAAATTAATTGCTTTTGCTATTGTCTCCTAAATTTGTTAGTATTTTTTTTATTTTGTTTTACTTTTTTAAAAAAAAAATTCTCTTAGTTGTCTTCATTTTTTTTCTCTTTTATTTAGTAATTTATTCTTCGTTATTATTTGCAGTAATTTTATTTTCTTTCATTTATTTGATTGTTAATGCACGGTCGTTGTTCGCTTTCTCCTGATTTAAAAGAATTTGACCCTGAGATAGAGCGTACACTTAAGGCACTTAGAGCATAAGGAAAAATCACTGACACTTGTGAGGTTAAGATGGCTGAAAATACACGAGCATTAAAAGAGTATTTTACCCCCAATATTTATAACTCACTAATAGGTAATAGACTACCTGAAATTGAGGCTAATCACTTCGAAATCAAAGCTTTGACTATTCAAATGTTACCATCTTTTTATGGCCTTGATTCTGAAAATCTTTATAAGCATGTTGATGAGTTTTTAGAAATTTGCTCAACTTTTAAATTGCCTAATGTAAGTGATGATGCTATTAGATTGCACCTTTTTCCTTTTTCTTTGAAGGATAAGGCTAAACATTAGTTGCACATACGTGAGAGAATAGGTACTTAGGTTGAGATGTCTAGGGAATTTCTTAAAAAGTATTTTCCTATGGGTAAACTTACAAGGTTAAGGAGAGAAATCACAACTTTTTCCCAACAAAATAATGAACAACTTCATGAGAGTTGGAAGAGATTTAAAGAACTTCTTTGTAGTTGCCCTCACTATGAAAGTCCCTAAATGGTAACAAATCCAAATTTTTACTCAGGACTAGATGAGAGAAATCGCCAAATGGTTGATTCCTCTTGTGGGGGCACCTTTCTACATAAAACTGTAGATGAGGCGTGGGATTTATTTGAAAATTTGAGTGATAATTCACAACAACACACTACATCCTCACGTATAGGCACATCTTGGCAAATAGGAAATAGAGGAATGTATGAAGGTTCTCAAAATGTTTATCCTTCTGTGAAAGTTGATGCTTTATCTAAAAAATTGATCAATTATTACATTTGAATACATTGCCTACTAATTCTCTTAATGTGCAAGGTGTTTGTGCAATTTGCTCTAGTCCTTCCCATGCTATCTATGACTGTCCTAGTGCTTCACTATTCCCATAATTTGTGCAGGAACAAGTCAATTCAGCCCAACGATTTCACAAAACAGAGCAACCCATATTCAAATACATACTCCTGGAGGCAACAAGGAAGGGGAAGTCAATTGGGCCAGCAACAATATCAACAAAAAAACAATTTGGTATGACTGCTCCCCCTGGTTTTCAATATTAAAGGTATATACCCTGTCACCTTTCTCAAAGTGGAAACTCTATGTTTGAAGAAAAAGTCTTATCTACTTTGAAAGGCCTAGAATCTATGACACAAATTCTAGACTCACACACTTAATCTATTGCTAAGTTAGAAACTCAAATAGGGCAACTGGCTAATGCAATAAGTAGAAGAAATGAGGGTAAGCTTCCTAGTCATCTCATAGAGAATCCTAGAGCTAATTATCACGGGCAAGTTAAAGCTATTAGCACTCTTAGAAATGAGAAGTTGGTAGATAATAAAGTAGGGGCACCTATTAAAGATGATAAGTTAAATGAAAACGAAACCGAGAGAATTGATATAGGGACTAAAATTGAAAGGAAAATAGAGAAGGAACTAGCTTCTTCCTCTAATTCTAAGACTCTAGAATCATCTCTTACGGCTTCATATAAGCTAAAGGTTTCTTATCCACAAGCTCTATTGCCACCCCCACATCTCAGAAAGGATAATAAAAGGAAAGATATTTTAGAAACTCTCAAACAAGTAAATATTAATCTTCCACTTTAGAGGTTATTAAGCAGTCCCATCCTATGCAAAATTTCTTAAAGACATGTGTACTTTTAAAAGAAAATCTAAAAGAAATATTTCTAAGAAAATCTTCCTAACTGAACAGGTGAGCTCCGTTCTGCAATATAACACCCCACCTAAATATAAAGATCCTGGTATCCCTACTATCCCATGTCTTATTGGTAATCATAAAATAGATAGCGCGGTCCTAGATTTAGATTCTAGTGTTAACTTGCTTCCATACTCTGATTATGACGAGTTAGGATTGGGGGAATTGCAACCAGCTGATATGACCTTACAATTAGCTAATAGGTCTATCAAGGTACCTAGGGAAAGAATAGATGATGTTCTAGTTCAACTTGATAAAGGTGTCTTCCCTGTAGACTTTGTAGTCCTAGATATAGAACTTGGTAGATCTTCTCAGAATTATATCCCCATTATTTTAGGTCGTACTTTCTTGGCTACTGCTGATGCCAATATTAATTGTAGAACTGGGTCATGGATATCTCTGTGATGAATATGAGGGTTAGATTAAATATCTTTAAAACTTCTTCACAACCGTCTATAGAAGATAATTCTAATTGCTATTGTTTGCACTGAGGATGTTAATCCTAATTTTGCTTGCATTGCTCCATTAGAAAAATCTTCTTCGATTGTGAATCATAATCATAATATAAGAGAAATAGATCCTGGCTGAACACAAGAGAATTAGGGAGTCTGGCTGAAGACTTTAAATTTAGCGCTTTTGGGAGGCAATCCAAATTTTATTCTATTTTTTTAAAATTCATTTCTTTTATATTATATTTATTTATTTTTTATCACTTGATTGGTAGAAAGGTACAAGTGTTTGTTTTGTAGAGTAATCAGACAACATATCATGGCAGCTATAGAGATGGTCCATTACTCTTCTGAACATGCACTAACATTACCTTTTCTACCAGGTTGTGTTGTTCTTTTCTTTGTCTCTTCTCTACTCCTGGCATTTTTTATCACATTGTGGACAATGTAGGGTCTAGGTATAGTGGAGAAGATGCTTTGTTTTGGTGTAATTTTTATTTTATTTTCATTTTTCTTGTTCAATTTTTGCTGAATTTTTTTATTTATATTTTTATTTATTTACTTTTTTACATTATTTTTAGAAAAACAGACCAAAAATATTATTTCACTTAAAGAATGATTCTTTTTGAGTTCCTTTAAAAATGTCTTGAATAAGTTGAGAAAAGTATTATTTTCTTTTTTTTAATTAGGGTGATGGACTTATGTTCTATATCTGTTATAACTTTTGTATGACTTACACTTGAGCACATGGGTTATTGTTAGTGTTTAATAAATTCGTTACATTAATTTTGAGTTGCATAAAGTTGATGAATATCTTCCCTACATTCTAGAACTTACTTGAGTACCTCTTGAGACGAAATAGAAAGGTTTTCCTAATTTGACTCAGAGACGACGGTCATAGGCCTTCGTTGAATCATTTGTGCCTTTCAAGCTGACCAAATTTCATGATTTTTACCTTAGTACCCTTTTGAGCCTTAAATGTTATTTATTTCTTCAAGCTACTTAAATATTAACCCTTAATCTTGTAGAGAGCTTAATGCAAACTTCTAACTTTTGCTTCCATGATGGGTTATTGTTTTTGTGTTATGGAAAGAGAATAAGTTATTTTGATAAAAGGTAGAAGAACAAGAAAAAATATATGACTTGTTGTGCCTGAAAAAAAAAATTAAACGTATTGAGCAAAAAAAAAAAAAGAAAGAAAAGTTAGATACATGATTTGTACAAGTCATAAGATGCAAAGAAAAAAAAAAAAGTCAAGTGGCCCGAATTTATGAATGTAAGAAAAAAAATGGCATTCAATGATGAAATTTTGAGAAAAAGAATATGGTAGCTGGTGAATGTATTAATTGAAAAAAAAGGGAGTTAAAACAAAGTTAGAAAGTTTGCCAAAATTTTAAAGTATCCATATTCTATGTAAGCTCTCTTTCCTTTGAATTTGAATTCCTTACCTTCGTTTGATAATCAATACCCTAACCTTACATTACAAGCTTTAAAGTCCTACCTGATCTGAGTTGAGTTTGAGAATCTTTGATTAGTGGAGAGAAGGTACAAAGAGTGAGCCTATGGAATGAACTCTTGTTGTGATTTGTCTTCTATTTGTAATTTGGAAACTTTATTTAGTATTTATTTTATACTCTCTTATGACTACGATCACACCTTACACAAGTCTTGCATTAGTTATAGGAGATAATAGAATATTTGTTTGTTAACTTGATTTTGAAAATAAGAAGAAGAGTGCTTATCTTGATAAGTTTTAGATATTGATGAAGGGTACTTAATTTGGGGTTATTCTATATTTTTTCTAAAATTGATGTTTATTTGAATTTGAGAGTATGTCATCTGCAAACCCTCACGAGACCATACTCGTCCACTAGGGTAACTTAGGGGTTTAAAGGGTTTATTACAATATTAAGTGCAATCATGAGTCCTACGAAAGTGGCTAGGTAATCTTTCTTTTTGTTATTTTATTTTTGCTTGAGAACTAGCAAAACTTAGGTATGGGGGAGTTGATAGCGTTGATTTTTAATACAAATAAACACCTTAAGTTTTAATTATTAGCCCTTAAAAATATTTTATTTAGTAAACATAATTATTATATTTAATTTATTTTGTTTTTGTAGTAAAGGGAACGAAGCCCACAAGCAAGCCCACGAGTGAGAAGTTGAAGCCCATTAGAGAGGTCCATGGTGAAGAAAAGAAAAGAGAAAGGTGGCCGAATGTAGCAATAAGAAAACTAAAGAAGAAAACAAGAAGGAAAGCCTGTCGTGACCAAGGAGAAAAAGGAAAAAGCAATTGAAGTGGATAAGGAGGTTGCTTGTGTAGCTGCTTTAAAAGGAGAGCAAGAAAAGGCGGTGAGGAGACAGAAAAAATAAACGAGAGAGCTAAGAGAGAAAAAGGAAGAAAAAAACAGCAAGCAGCTACTGGCTGGGTGCCGCAATTTGAAGAGGAAATTGAAGCAGCTGACGCAGAGAAGATAATCGGCAGCAGTTGAAGCTGAATCAGCAGAAACAACAGCCATTTGAAGAAGCTGCGCAACAGCAATCTGAAGCAACTCCACAGCAGCAGCAAAATCAGCAGATGCAGCTGGATTTGAAAGTAGCTACGCAACAGTAGCAAATTGAAGCTGTTGTAGAAAAATTCCAGCTGAAGCAAAAATTGGAGAAGCAGCAGAAATTCCAGAGAGCAGAAACTGCAGAATTTCAGCTTCAGTTGAAAGGAAAAGCCATGATTTTCTCAAATAAATTGGTTTCTTCTTTCCCTTCAGCCATGAATTAAATTTATTTTTAGAATCTTGATGAAATCCTAACTATGTGATTTTGATTTATTTTATTTTGAGAGATTTATTCTATTATTTATTTGATTACATATCTTTGGAAATTTCTTAGTTTGATACAATTAATTCTTTGTGATTGTTCTTGTAGACTAATTATTTGGGTTAATTGATATTTTTATGCATGCTTAATTCTTGTAGTCTTGAGTATGAGAGATATATAATTTTTGCAAGTATATTGTGGGTTTCAGAATTGAATAGTTCATGCTAATTTTAGATGATTTATGTCATAGAATTGAATAAGTCATGCTAATGGTTAGATGGATTATGTCATGCATTTAAACATAACATATTTCTTTAGTGAATTGAAACTTGTAGCCTAGATCACCACATAAAGTTCTAATATTTTCTCCTAAATAAAATTAAATCATTGTTATATAGGTTAGTGGTGGATTCAAGGTTCTAGATCATTCTCTTTGGTTAAAACTGTTGTTATTTTTCATTTAGTTATTTTATTTATTTTTTTTAGTAATTTAGGAATAATTGTTAGATAGTATAATTTGATACTTCTCTTTTTATCAAATTAATTTAGGAAGTTAATAATTTAAGTAGTTAGGCCGTTTTCTGTGGTTTGATATCCTAATACTTCCATATTACATTAATCTTATGCACTTGTAAGTATTGCGTTTAAAAATTTGTTACAAAAATCCCGATCAAAGCCTAAAAGTCTAAGAACCCTAGAGGGAGCTCATCAATTTCATATATTCATCAATTTATCAATTAAGCTATAATAGGGTATTTATAGAGTTTAACCTAAACCCTAATCTAAACATGGTCATGGGTCAACCCAAGACCCATTAAGAACTTAATTAAAAGTTGTAAATTGAATTAAAATAGCACTTCCTGCCTGAAACACCGCATTATTTACGATCAGTACCCTATCATTGACGGTAGGGAGGACCTACAGTTGGCGGTAGGTTAGTTGCACACTTGTGGAATTTTAGGCAGAAGCCTATCGGGGACGGTAGGTACATGGCCTATCGTCACTGGTAGTCTCTGTTCTTCATTTTCGTTGCTTCTTCCATCATCCATGATGGTCAGGAGCTTCTAGCTTGATTCTATTGAGCTTCTTAGGACTTTAATGTATCTTAAATTCTTTTAAACTCTTCCTAGCCTTCAATTTGAATTCGAAATTCCTCTTGTTGAAGCTTTCAACCATGATGTCTTCACTTCTCTAATGCAACTAGTTGCTTTTCCTAAATTATTGAATGATCCTTGGTTGTTTTCATATCACTCTTGATCTGGCAAGTTGTCCTTGAAGCTTGTCATCTCCTTGACCATCTTGGTTCATATCATTAAATCGATATGATTCTTGTTTCATGATTAATGTTCTTGATCCTTATATATCTACTCATGTGCAGTAATTTGTTAAAGATGGTGCTCTTCTAATAGCTCGCCAACAAGATACTCAAAGAACGGTTGATTCTGAAGACGTCCAAGCAATGGTGGAAAAGTTAGATGAAACATAGGTAGAGAATGATGCGAGATTTGATTAGCAAATTGATCAAATGCTTCAAATCTTCAAATCTTCACTCCCAAGGACCTTTTGCTTTCAACAGGACTTTAATTAGCTCATCCCCAAGCAACCATAGGTACACCGAACCTATAACCTCTTGAATTCACATAGCTAATGTATTCTCCACACTCTAATTCAATATTGGATATGCTAAATCTAACACCTAACTAGCTTGTGCAAAAAAGACATAATTTAGAAAACTATAAAGATGTAGAAATCTTAGAGAAGAAATTGATAATCAAATTGAAAACCCTTGGATCTTCCAAATCTAAGTGTTCCATAAAATCAATCTAAGAGAAATCAAACCCTAGATGAAGTTCAAGGAGGAAGCCTCAAAGTGTAAGAACCCCAAGGGAAAACTCTCAAATTTCATATATCATCAATCCATGAGAAACGTTATTATCCTTCTCCTTAATTATCCTTGCTCTTGCTCTTGTGATGGGTCCTTGAAGATTTTTCATCTCCTTGACCAACTTGACCATCTTGGTTCATATCATCCGCCCCTCATTTGAAAAGATTCGTCCTCAAATCTTTGACCTACACAAAAGGGAGATAAATCAGAAACGTTAAAGTTAGCACTAACGTTATAGTCACCCGAAAGATCAATCTTATAAGCATTATCAATAACACATCCAAGAACTTGAAAGGAATCATCGCCATGGATATCAAGCTTAGACTTTTGTTGAGAAGGAAATCATTCTTTTCTAAGGTGAACTCAAAGCCAATCTCTAAGTTAAAGACTATTGGCTTTCTTCCAACATTTCGTTTTATGAGCTTCTTGTTGTTGGCTTCAATAGCTTTATGGACTTGTGAATGGATAAACTTGACAAACTCCGCTTTCTTCTTTTCATCCAAGCTCAAAGCATGATTTATAGGTAAAGACATTAAGTCCAATGAAGTTAGAGGATTGAAACCATAACAACTTCATAACTAGAGTAAGAAGTGGTACAGTGACTAAGCAAATTCAATATGCAGTAAGCAAGATTCCCATTGGCGCAAATTCTTCTTAAAGATGGCCCTAAGAAGTCGGCCAATGGTTCTATTCACCACCTCCATTTGTCCATCGATTTTTGGATGGTAAGCTGTAGAATATAACAAGTTAGTTCTAAGTTTCTTCCACAAGATATGCCAAAAATGACTAAGAAACTTAGTGTCACGATCTGAAACAATAGTTCTAGGAATGCCATGGAATCGCACTATCTAAGTAAAGAAAAAGTCTGCAACATGGCTAGCATCATCGGTTTTCTTACAAGGTATGAAATAAGCCATTTTAGAAAATCGATCTACCACAAAAAATATAGGGTCCATACCTTTAGGGGATCTTGGTAGTCCAAGAATAAAATCCATAGAAATGTCTACCCAAGGTTCTCTAGGCACACTCAAAGGAATATAAAGTCAATGTGGCAAAGACTTAGGATATGCCCTTTTAAAATCGTAACAATTATAAATAAACCTCTCTACATCTCTTTTCATGCAAGGCCAAAAGAATTTCTCACGTAAAATGTCATAAGTTTTTGAAATACCAAAATGACCTATCAAACCACCACAATGAGCTTCCTTAACTAGCAACAATCTAGAGGAAAAAGAAGGGATGTACAAATTACCTTCATGGTAAAGGAAACCATCTTGTATAAGGTACTTTTGATTAGGCACAACCAAACAAGCATCAAATATTTCCTTGACATTATCACTAGCATATAACTCTTCAAGCATTGCAAAACCAAGTATTTGAGCTTGTAAGGTAGATATTAGAATATTCCTTCTTGAAAAAGCATCGGCTACAACATTTTCTTTATCTTTCTTGTACCTAACGACATATAGAAATGTGTCTATGAATTCCATCCATCTTGCATGCCTCTTGTTGAGCTTTTGTTTTCCTTTGAGAAACTTCAATGACTCAAGGTTGGTATGAACTACAAACACTTTAGGCCACGTATAATGTTGCCAATGCTTCAAGGCTCTCACTAATGCATAGAGCTCCTTGTCATAAGTAGCATAATTCAATGCGGCTCTGGTCAAATTTGCACTAAAATAAGCCAAAAGCCTCTTTCTTGCATCAACACTCCTCCAATGCAGACCCCAGAGGCTTTACACTCGATTTCAAACATTTTCTCAAAATTTGGTAGTGCCAATAGAGAAGTACTACTCAACCTTTCTTTCAACAATTTAAAAGCCTTTTACTTTTCTTGTTTTTCCTCCCATTTGAATCCTATCATCTTCTTGATTACATTTGTCTAGGGACTAGCAATGGTGCTAAAGTCCTTGATAAATCTCCTATGAAAGCTTACTAGACCATAGAAGCTTCTCACTTCGAATTCACATTTTGGAGTAGGCCAATCCTTGATTGCTTTCACCTTGTCGTTATCCACTTAGAGACCTTGAGAACTCACCACATAACCTAGGAAAGTGACCTTTTTCCAAACAAAACTCACATTTCCCAAGGTTAGCATATAATTTCTCACTTCTCATAATAAACAAAACTTGTTTAAGATGATGCAAATGATCTTCATAAGTTTTTCTATTAATTAAGATGTCATCAAAGTAAACCACTACAAATTTTCCAATGAAATCCCTCAAAACATGATGCATGATTCTCATGAATCTACTGGGTGTGTTATTTAAACCTAAAGGCATGACCAACCACTTATAAAGACCAAAATTAGTTTTGAAAGCCTTTTTTCCATTCATCCCCTTTTTTCATGTGAATTTTATAGTATCCCAATTTTAAATATAGCTTTGAAAAGATTTGGAAACTATGCAGCTCATAAAGCTAGTCATCTGATCTAGGGATAGGATGCCTATATTGGATGGTGATGCCATTAATGGCTCTACAATCTATACACATGAACCATGTACTATCTTTCTTAGGAACTAATAAAACGGGAACAGAACAAGGACTTAAACTTTCTCTTACATAGCCTTTGGAGAACAATTCTTCCACTTTTCTTCTCAACTCCTTGATCTCTTCGGAAGGGCTCCTATAAGCCGGCCTATTTGGCCATAACGCATTGAGCACCAAATTAATTTAATGTTCAATGCCACGTAAAGGAAGGAGTCCACCAAGCATCTCATCAGAAAAGATATCTATGAATTCTTCAATCACCTTTACAATAGCACTAGACAAAGAAGATAAATGATCATTAGTAGAAATAAATGCTTCCTTGCAATATAAGAGTAACACCAACGCTTCCTTTTCAATAGCATGTATCATCTCACTTTCTTTTGCATAGAAACATCTCTTTTCTTTTATATCACTCTTTCTCTCTTTTGATCACTCATTTTCTTGTCACTCTCCAATTTGACCTCTTTTGTCTTTTAAACACATTTCTATTCCCTCAACTCTTTTTCCTTCCTTAGTGATTTTCTCTTTTGTTCAATCTCAATTCTTTTTTTTCTCTTATTTTCTTTTGCTCTTCTTTAACTCGTTGAGGTGTAAGAGGATTCATGGTATAGGATTTTCCATCCTTTATGAATGTGTAAGTATTCTTCTCCCTATGATGAATGGCCTTCCTATCAAATTGCCAAGGGCGAAACCCCACAATAAATTGCAAGCTTGCATAGGCACTATATCATACACCACGTCATCATTGTATGTTCCCATAGAAATAGGCACTTTCACTTGCCTCACCACCTTAAGTTTGCCACTATCAATGCAATTTTTAGGGACTAGGATGTTTAGTAATAGGTTACTTCAACTTATCTACAAGATGAGTGCTAGCTACATTGTGCAACTACTACTATCTCTATGAGGTTAGCAAGCCTACCTTCCACCTTGAATTTGGCATGAAAGATATTTTCTCTTTGAAGACTTAAGTCATCTTCAATAGTGTGGGTAGTTAAAGCTCTTATAATTACCATGCTCAAAGCATCTTTCTCGACATCTAGAGAAGCATCCCCAATCATTCTATCTTCATGGCTATTCCCATCATAAAAAATATTCTCAAGACTTTCTTCATCATCTTTCTCAATCAAACCATTCAAGTCTTCACAAAAGCTCAAAGTCCTCTATGTAGGGCAATTGATAGCTACATTTCCCAAACCACTGCATTTGAAGTACCTAGTTAGATTTGTAATCAATCTACCTTTCTATTCCACCTTAGGCTTAGAATTATCTTTGGAAGCCACCTTAGGTGTTTCCTCCTTCTTTGGCCAACCTTTGAAAGTAAATACTTGAGGCTTAAACACCACATTCTTCTTGAAGAAGGAAAAGTAATTTTAGACTAACAACTTCTCTTCCTTTGAGTCTCAATCTTGGTTGCTAAATAGAAAATTTCTTCGTAATTGGTGTAAGGGTACAATTATAATTTATTAGCAATGTCTTTATTGACACTGCAAAAAAAAAGGCTTTTACCAACGAAAAACACCGACGACGACCTCTTCCGTCGAAAAAATCTGACGGCACATCGATGATTCTTTGTGTCATCATTTTTCACAAATCAAACAAAAATTTGGAGGGAAAGTTTGTGGCAAAAATTGACGACAAGGTACCTTAGTTTAGCGACCTTAGTTTTTCTCTGTCGGTACCTTAGTTTAGTGACAGGCTTTGCTATGACTTTTGCATTGTCGGTAATGAAATGAAGTTTCTGACGACGTTACTAACGGATTCCTCACTATCGTTGATAATGAAATAAACTTGCCAATGGATTTACCGATAAATGCGTCAACTTCATCGGTGGATGAATGTTTGGCCTACGGTTTTACCTACAACAAATCTATCAATACCTCAAAGCCTTCGATAATAAGGTTAGAGATGCTCAAATCGTGCAAACCCTCTTCCTCTGTAACTATTTCATTCACATTACCCTCTCCCTCTCAAACCCTCCCCTCCTAAACCCTCCTGCCAGTCACTGACAAACCACCCCTGCTACCGACGCTCGACGTCGATGTGACCTCCGTCGCTGACACCGACGACTCATGTACTCTCTCACTCTCTCTCTTTCTCTCTCTCTCTCTCTCTCTCTCTCTCTCTATCTCTCTATTGCTCTTCTTCTTCTTTCTTCTTTTTTCAGCTACTACTGTCGTCGACTCCTTGTTGTTCCGCCACCACTAGTCGTCCACTCTAAAGTTGCAAGTCTGACAGGTATGATTCTTTCCTGTGTATATAATTGAAATGAAATTAGGGAATTGAGCTTTTTTCCGTTAAAATGCTAATATATAAAAACTAGCAATAAAAGCATACTTGTCCTCCTCAAGATCAACCTCAAAGTATATAACTCAATCTCTTACCTATATTCCTCAATACTTTTGGTACCTTGCCTAAGTGTCATAAATTTATACTGAAGCTCCCTATAATAATGCTCCAATACAAATATTTTTCTCATAAGAGTCTTCGATTCGGCCAAAGTTTTAACTAGTTTCCTTCTATTTCTAACCCTTTGAGTGACAATCTTTACCCACCATTGAAGTGCATAACCCGAAATTTCGGCAATTACTAACTTAGCCTTGACATTGTCACTATAATTTCTCACCATGAAAAGGTTTTCCACTTGACGTTCTCAATTAAGGAACACATTTGAATCACTTTCCCCACTTGAAGCTAGGCACTTTCTACTTGATCTTGTCTACAGCTCTATCCCCTTGTTGTCCACCATAATAACCATCAAAGTATTCTTGGCCAACATTAGGATTCTCCCTATAGTCCTCAAACAAGTTATCTTCATGCTATGCGTCATGTCTCGGAACCTCTTCTTATGGTCTATTGTATCTCCTTCCTCCTAGATCTTCTCTTCTTCCACCTCTAGGAGTGGTGTGTCTACCATCATCATAGAATTGATGAGTGCTTTGAACCGATGTTCCAAATAAACCATGATGATTGTAGTTTCCATAACCCCTTTGAGTATAGGAATTGACATGCCATTCAATGTGACTTTTATCTCTTTGCTCTATAGAAAAATTAGTTATGTCCCTTAGCATATTTCCCGTTGGATCCAAGTTGAAATAAAGACTTTCACTAGTTCTTTCATTGTGATGAGTTTGTAATTTAGCATTTGTAGACATAATACACTTGCAATTTAAACAAAAGAAACAAGAAATATGACCTTACAATCACACCCTAAATGTATGGTCTCTTTTAATGATCACTTGATTCCCACGTATTTTACTCTCTTATGGCTTTATAATAATAAGCTCGCTCTCTTGCCTTTTAACCGACTCTCACCTCACTTGAGTTCATTGAATCTTCAAACTTCCTCCCCAACAATCGCCAAAGGAAATCAACCAAAGACAAATTCTAATTAAACATTTAATTGAGGAACTTAAGAAGTTTGAAGAGAAAATTTATCAAACACTTATAGTGCAACAGTTTCAAAAACAATCTAAGAGTAATTAGAAAAAATCGAAATCAATTTGATCACACAAAGTATAATCATTGAAAGAAAGAAATTAGAGTCCAAAAAAATTAAGCAAAACAAAATTATGTTAAACAAAGAAGTAATACTACTAACAAAATTTTCACAAAAAACAGGGGCCAATGATACCCTGTGACTAAAATCACGATAACTTACAAAATACAACTCCAAATCAAGTGGCATTAGTTCAAAAAGAAGTGCAGCACAATGAGGATGAATTTAAGCACAAAGTGATTTTTAATTGGATAATTATAATACAAGATATGACTAGATTAATCCATACTTTCTAAACAGTTTCGATTCTAGCAGATAGAAAGTTTTTATCAATTTGATCTATCAAATCAAGTCCAAATACAATGAAACTAATTTCAAATGATCAGTTACTCATAGTATTTGATATCTATATCAAATGTTTGCAGAACAACATAATACAACTTCGGATCATATAATCTTACGGCATTAATTTTTCTGTCCGAGAATTTGCATGATCTTCATGTATTTTTCAATAGATCAGCATATTTTTTTTTTCACGAATTAGAGCTTGATTTGAAGGTTGCTTTACAAACAAAATGATGGGATATTTTATTTGCAAATTGATCAAATGCTTCAAATCTTCACTCCTAAGGACCTTTTGCCTTCAATAGGGCTTAAACTAGCTCGTCCCTAAGCGACCATAGGTTCAATAAACCTATGACCTCTTGAATTCATGTAGCTAATATTTTCTCCACACTCTAATTAAAAATTGGACATGCTAAATCAAACACCTAAGTAGCTTGTGGAAAGAAGAACAAATCTAAACAACTACAAGGATTTATAAATCTTAGAAAAGGAATTTATGATCAAATTGAGAATTCCTGGATCTTCCCAATCCAAGTGTTCAATAAGATCAATATATGGGAGAGATGAAGGTCAAGGAGAAAGCCTCAAAGTCTAAGAACCCTTAGAGAAAACTCTCAAATTTCATAAATCATCAGTCTATGAGCATTTTTATCATCTTTCTCCTTAATTCTCCTTGCTCTTGCTCTTGTGATAGGTCCTTGAAGCTTTTCATCTCCTTGACCATCTTGGTTCACATCAGAGAAGAAAGAAGACTTAAAGGAACCTCCTCAACCTTTACTTAAGTTTTCACTTGAAGAACCTTCGAGTTGGAGCTAAAACCATTTGCCCAAGCACTTGGAGTATGCCTTTTAGGGGAGAACTTACCTCTCCAAACAATTATCTCTTCCGAGTTAAGTAGGCCTCAGAAAAAGAAATTGCTGAGAATGTTGCAGAAACGTAAGTAAGCTATTGCCTGGAAGATAGCTGACATACAAGGAATCAATCCCTCTTTTTGCACTCACAAGATTCTCTTGAAGAGGATTTCCAGCCAGTGGTTCAACCCAAGAGACGGTTGAACCTAAACATGCAAGATGTTTTGACGAAAGAAGTTATCAAGCTCCTAGATGTTTGAATCATATATCCTATTTCAGACGGCATCTAGGTTAGCCCGTTAAAGGTAGTACCAAAAAAAGGGGGTATGAAATTATTCCCCAATAAGAAGAACGAGCTTATTTCGACAAGAGTTATCACTGGATGGAGGGTGTGCATTGATTGCAGGAAATTAAATGAAGCCACCCGAAAGGATCGCTTCCCTCTTCCGTTCATCGACTAGATGTTAGAGCAGCTGGCGGGCTATTTTTATTACTGATTCCTTGATGGATTCTCCAGCTTCTTCCAAATTCCCATCTCTCCAGAGAACCAGGAGAAGACTACATTCACCTACCCATACTGTACATTTGCTAATAGGCATATGCCTTTTCGATTACACAATGCTATTGCTACTTTTTTGTATTGCATGATTGCTTTTCATGAGGGTTTTATAGGGAAAATTATAGGAGTTTTCATGGATGATTTTTCTATTTTTTTAGATTCATTTGATGCATGCTTAAATCATCTTGAAAAAGTTTTGAAAGATGTGAGGGAACCCACTCTGTTTTGAATTGGGAAGAATGCCATTTCATGGTTAGGGAAGGAATAGTCGTCGGACATAAAATTTCTGAAATAAGCATTAAGGTTGATAGGGCTAACAATTGAAACTATTGAAAGGTTACCTCCCCCTTCTACTATGAAGGCGGTGAGGAGCTTTCTAGGGCATACTGGGTTTTATAGGCGCTTCATAAAAGGATTTTTCTATGATTACAAAACCCCTTACTACATTGCTTGAGAAAGATGTCCCTTTTGGTTTCAATGATGCTTGTTTGAATGCTTTCACATTGCTCAAGGAAAAACTGACCAATTCTCCTATCTTACTTTCTCAAGATTTGTCACTTCTTTTTGAACTAATGAGTGATGCTAGTGAATTTTCTATAGGGACAATGTTAGGCGAGAGAAAGGGTAAGTACTTCTAGCCTATTTACTATGCAGGCAAAACCTTGATGGATGCTCTAGCAAATTACACAACTACGGAGAAGGAGTTGCTAGCCATAGTATTTGCGTTTGATAAATTTCGTCCTTATCTCATTTTATCTAAAGTCCTTGTATACACTGACCATTCTGCTCTTAAGTACTTATTATCGAAGAACAATGCTAAGCTTAAGCTAATAAGATGGGTACTTTTGTTATAGGACTTCAATTTGAAGATTTAGGATAAAAAGAGAGCTCAGAATCTGGCTACAGATCATCTCTCAAGATTAGAGAGTCCTAGCTTAGGACCATTAGAGGAAGGAAGCATTGATTATACCTATCCAAACGAACAACTTCTTTTCTCACATGCCATTATCGATAATTCCCCTTGGTATGATGACATTACTAACTACCTTGTTTCGAATATTATGCCTGCATGTACCTCACAACAATGGAAGTTCTTTGCAGACATGAAATACTACTTTTGGGAAAATCCATATCTTTTCCTCCAGTGTGCAGACCAAATCATCCAAAGATGTGTGGCTTATCCTAAAACTAAAGATATCTTGGGCCACTGCCATAAGGGTCTTGCAAGCAGCCAATTTTAAGCCAATGATACTGCCAAAAGGTACTGGAGTTGAGTTTTTACTAGCTTACTCTCTTCAAAGATTCCAAAAGGTATGTCATGAGTGCTAATAGTTGCCCGCACTCAGGTAATATCTTGAGACAAAATTAAATGCCTTTAACTAAAGTATTTGATTGTTGGAGAATCGATTTCATGGAACCGTTTCCTAAGTCCTTTTGTAATCAATATGTTTTGGTTGCTGTTGAGTATGTTCCTGGGTGGGTGGAGGCTCAAGCCTTACAAAATACCAGAGTCGTACTACAGTTTTTGAAGAAATTATTTTCTTGTTCTAGCATTCCTAGTGCCATAATTAGTGATAGGGGTACCCATTTCTACAACCAACAACTTGAAAAGGCACTTTCACGCTTAGGAGTTTCTCACAAAATGACTACTTGATGTTTATAAACGGGTATACCCTAAAACTAACATGTAACTGGCAAGTGAACCTATCAATGTAGTACTAGAGAACCTCCTGGTTGTCAAACTCAGGGAACAAAGAAGTTATAATAATGACGATCTCTCAAAGGTTTAATAAAAATAAAAAGAGTTGAAAAGAATTTTTTAACTAAGTAAAATATTTTTAAAAACAATCTAAAAGTAATTGAAATCAAGTTTTAAAAAGAATGTGCTTAAACGATGGAATCCCCTAGAATCCCTACGCTAATTTATTGAAAACTTTGAAAAAATAGTTGAATCCTTGATCGGGTCTCACTCTAATTAGGATTAACCCTATCTTTAGGTGAAAACCCACTATTCCCCTAATTGATTAAAGAAGAATCTCTTCTCTCCCTAACTCAATTATGAATGATTAAAGTATAGGAGTGATTACTAATGACCTTGAAACCATAGCCATTATCTCTAATTAACTACAAAATTCCTATTGTTCAATTATAGCCCTAGATTGTTCTTCCTTTCTCAATTCCCAAACAACCTATGCAAACATACTATTTACCGGTAAAAGTTGCAACACATGCAACGGAATTAAACAACAATCAACTTTCAATTCAACAATTTATTCATAAGAATCCAATAAAAATAAAGCTAAGATCATCTATAGGGTTCAACCCCCATTTAAACACAAAGAAACCTAGCTACTAAACATCAACATAATCATAAATCTACATAAGAATTCGTAATAAAAGATAAGTTTACAAGCTTAGGAAGTAAAATTGAATGAGCCAAGGTCCTGGAATATTACCCGAACTCTTCTCTCGAATTCCCAAAAAATCTCGAAATTGCTCGGAAGAAAACCTTCAATCTAACTATTGAGACTTGAAAATCAAAACTGAACTATGATATAAGGAGATTAACAAGAGTTGCAGGGAGGGATTTTCTCTTGAAATTCGCCCCTTTCGCTCCCTAGAACCCTAACATAAGATATGTTCAATTACATTGAAAAACTATTTAAAAAGAGTTCAAAAAATTACTGAACTATCCTTCTGCGCAACCAACTGGGTCCAGCTGAGTCTTCCCTTTTTGTTGTTGTTTCGGCCGGATCCAGCCGGTGATGTGGCCGGATTCCCGCGCCTGTTGGATTTTGTGTGCATCTTCTCTTTGTTTGGTTCGTTCTTACTCAGTATACGCTCATTTCACTTCATTCTTACTTTCAATTCATCTGAGTCATACCTATAAACAAAAGAGAAGAAATGGAGAGTAAATATACCATTTTACCAATAAAATACTCTGAAAACCGAAGATTAAGCATTGTACATAAAGTGGACATATCAAATTCTCCCACGCTTAGCGTTGCTTGCCCTCACGAAACACAAACTAAAGTAAAAACCCAAAGATGCAAAGACCGTACACAACTTTCCAACAAAAACTTAAATTCAGAAAAATAATCATGCAAAAACAAACTTTTGAAACACTTAAGAAAAACGACATCATCACCATTGAACGAGTCTAAATTTCACAAGAATCACACAAAACTCATCCAAGTAACAAGCTACAAAACTTAAATGATCCACTAAATATCTCATGTAAACAATTATGAATCAACGGTGTGTGTGACTTATCCAAAGTTTCAACAAATACATAGGGAATATAAGGAAATTAATAAAACAATTTACTTCAACAATAATGCCCTTAGACTCTGCTTTTCACTACCTATTAGCTAGCTTGTCCAACTAAAGTCATCCCCGGATTAGGTAGGACATTAAAGATTGTAATGTTAGGCTAGGGACATAAAAGGATACCAAACGAAGGGGAAAGGAAAAACAAAGAGCAAAGAGAAGAGAGCTTAATGCAACCGAAAGGAAAACAAGATGATGTCTAATCTAAAACCTTCAAGTCGCTTTTGACTCTCTTTCACCCTTTACACTCGGAAGACTTTACCTCTCATTTGATTCACTACTTCCAATAATATACAACTCCACTTAACATTTTCAGCTATTTTCAATCCCAAATGCAGTATAAGAGTTCTATGGTATGAAGAAATAGTGTATAGCTATTTTTTCAAGAGAAAAATTCATACAAAGATATTTAAACTATTTACTTTTTCTTTCCCTTCTCTCTTTCTTTCTTTTTTATCTTCTTTTTCTAATTTTTTTTCTTTCTCTTCCTCAATTTTTCTTTCTTTTTCAACAAAACTAGATTGAGAAACACAAGCTTCGATCAACACATAGAATTTTCAATTCACTCCAAACCCCTCATTTGATTTCTTTCTCACAAACTTCCCAAAATACCCCTTTACATAAATTAATTATCTCCACTTTCTCCCACACACTTATCTATGTACCTCATTCAAAAGCAAATTGAAGATACAATAATTCATTAGATCTCTTAATGGAGGGTTTAAAATATTGTGTGAGTTTCAAAACAAAGAAAAGAAGGGTTAAAACCCTTATGCAATTTAGGCTCAAAAAGGGTACAAGAGATTTAACATTGAAGGGTAGGCAAGAGTAGATCAAACGGGTCAAAGAATGCCTAAGACCATTATTCCCATGGTCAACCTAAGCAAGACACAACTTTGCCTCAAGCGTTACAAGGTAAATCCCAGGGCATACATATAAGCAAATTATTATGCTAAATTTCTAAATTTCACAACGCATTGATCAACTAACAAGACACTCGTATGTGCAAATAAACCATTAATCTATAAAAGTTCACACAAGTGCTTGATATCACACAGGCTACATAACAAGACTCATTAAAGTTTCATATGACTAAACCAAAATCTATTCATGCTCTGAAATAGTGACTTTAAAATAATGAAAACTCTATTTGGATTTTTGATTTTATGAAAAAGTAAAAGGGTGAGCTACAAACTAAAGCAAAAAATATTTTTGGTTTTTTTTCAAAGTTTTAAACAAGAAAAAAACTAGATAAAATTTTTTTTGGAGGTTTTAAAATATTTGATTTTTAACTTAAATAAAAACTATCAAAGGAAACTAAAAACCTTAAATATAAAAACAAAAATATTTTGGAATTTTAAAAATCTTTAATGTTTTTGGGATTTTATCTATAAGAAAAACTCAAACAACATAAAAAAGGACCACTAAACATCTCCCACACTTTAAACCACATTGTACTCAATGTGGGGGCCACAACCAAATACAAGAAATATAAAGACTAAAAGAGAAAACAAATTAAACAGAACATTTTCACAGGAAGCAATCCTGCAAAGAAAAAAAACCATACATGGGAAGTAGTCCCAAAAACTAAAAATGCAAGCACACATGAGAATCAATCCTAACAAGAAAAGATAAACAAAACATTAAAAAAAAGGACATAAAAAAAGACAATAAAAATAAGGGAAGCAATCCCAAAAACTCAATAAAATAAATTAAAGTAAAATAAAAGTAAAAGTACAAAGGGAAAAAGAAAAATTCCTAATGGTGCAGCACTGCCATCACTAGATATCGCAGCCCATGAGAAGCGCTGATATAGGTAGGTGAGCATCTCATGCTGGCACTGCATCTCCTCCTCCACATTTTGAAGTCGAGTTTGAGTGTTCTCTTGGTGGAGGTGCAATTGATTTTGGATGGCCTCTTGCTAAATATGGAGATGCTCCAATCGGTCAGTCACTGTAGTCCAGAAATCGTCCTCCCTTTCATCCTCAATCGCCTTTGCCACTTTTGGAGCTTGCTCATCGCCCCTTGTGGAACCATCGGATACCACCTTTTTTCAATGTCATCCCACCAATAATGGATTTGCTTTTTGGTGGAATAATTCACCGGAAAAATCAACATGAAAGTGGTGAAAGATATTAGATAAAAGCAAGAGAAACTAATAACCCTATCAGGCATAGGGCTATAAGCTATGTCTTGCAGAAAGAGGATGAGTAGAGAGGAGAGAGAGAGAGAGAGAAGGGGGAACGACTCCTCATCTTATTCATAATATTAACATTGATCATTCTTAAATCATTAGTTTGGTTGGGAGATCAAGGTGCAATATGTATGCCTATGAGGAGTGATGCGACCTTACAAGTGCCCTCTAAACTGTTAGATTTAACAACCTTATTTCCTAGAACCTGTTCCTGGACACCAAACCTAGCTAATGCCTCATAATAGACCTAAGTTGGGTCCGCAAAAATAGAAAATCGAGTGTTCCTCAATAGGTATACCTAGAATTTATGCAAGGATGGCTCAGTCAGGATGAATCTTAACCCCTTTAACAACAGTGGTTATGTCAGTTTTATAAGGGTCGGATTTGAAGAACATATTGGCATAGAACTCTCTAACTAGATTAGGGTAGTATTCCCCAATCATTGTAACTAACGAGTTCCACCCTATAGCCCTAAAGTTTTCTAAGATGCCCAATTGACTTTCTAAAAAACCATGTACCATGTGTTTAGCAAAAAGTTTATTTTTTATCTTGGCATTGTAAAACATCCTATTGGTTTTATCAAATATTATATAGGGTAAAGAAAGAATAAGTTCATTATCCTATAGACCGACAGCTACCCTACCTCTTTATTTGATGCAGAAGAAATATGGGGCATGATTTTAAAAGGAAGAAAAAGGGAAGGATAGAATGCCCCACAAAAAAACTCAATACAAGAAATCCCACAAGAAAGACATCAATCACCAACACAAGGAAACAAAAGAAAATATAGGATGCAACAACAACAAGAAACATCTACCAAATCAACAATTCTCCAACCCCACTGCTCAATATGAACATATGAAAGCTAACCACAAACACACTAAATGGAGACAAAGTAAAAATTAACTAACACACAACATGATACTAAGAAAAACAAAAATAATAGTTAAGACTAACAAAAAAAAAAAATGAGCTCAATGAAATTACTCAAAACTGTCAAGAAATGAAAAATCACGACCAGCGGTGCTTAATCTCAAAAACATAAATTAAGTAGAATGATAAGAAACCTAACAAAAAAAAAACGTCGCACGTGTGTGCGAAATGTTAGTAGCCCATGTGTACTGAGTGTGTTAGGATTGCAGAAAATAACTCAACTACTACACTTAAAATAGATATTCTCAACAATTGAAGATTCAAGAACAATAATGCAGCAACAAAAGAACTATACCTGAATAGCTAGAGAATTACAAAAAGTAAACAACAATTTCGACAAACTAAAGACTAAGAGAATAGAGAAAATGAAGACAAGAGAAAACTTAGTCCAATTTCCGACTTGGCGAAGGTGTTGTTTCATGCACGACAGGTGGTGGTCGTGCTGCTGCTAGGGACAACTAGAGGTGATGGTCGATGCTAGGTGCGTGATAGTGAGTGATGAAAAGAGGGGAAACAGAGAAAAAGCCGAGAGGTGTGGTGACTGGGATAGAGAGAGATGGTGGCTCGTGGTGGTGTTGTAGAAGGGCGGGAAAGAATGGCAGTGGAGGCATGCAGAGGTGCAATGGTGTGTGGTGGATGAAACAGAGAGGTGTGCTGAGAGAAGAAAGAGGGGGCACTGTGAAAGAAGGAGAAGAATGAGAAAATAAGGAAAAATAATTGGTGGCAGTAATGGTGGTTTGGTGGCAATTCCCAATAGGGTAGTTGCAGATATAGAGGCGGTAGGTGGCTGTGAGGAGTCATGGTGGGGTTGGTGCGGAGGTGGGATGAGTGTGAATAAGAGAAACCAAGAGGAAGAAGGAGAGGGAATGAACAGAAAAGAGAGGAGGAGAAGTGAGAGTGGTAGTACAGTGGCTGAAGGAGAACGAAGAAGAAGGGAGAAACGTAGGAAGGGAATGGGGAAAGAGGAAAAGGGATAGGGAAATTAGGGATTTAGGGGATTTGGGTGCTCTCAAATTTTTTTTAACCTACCGCACCATGTACCCCACAACTACCATCCCCGATCATGTCCTGGAAATTCCAATTTTGCAATAGGGCAGGCCCAACCGAGTTGGTTGTGCAACTGGCCATATCACCCTGGCTTTTTTTTTTTTTTTTTCCTGCAACCTCCATACATGATATACAACATGTTTTGGCCACAAAAATTGCATAACAACCTCCTAATTTCACCTTAAAACTTAAGCAAATCCCAAAAACGAATGAGACGAAAGAGAAAATACTAAAGTACCAAAGTAGGAAAAAGGAAGAATACAAAACTCAAAATGGACAAACTAATATCAACCATGCACTAATGATACAACATAATTTACAAGAAAAGTAAGCAATTCTCCCTTTTAGGTGCCAAAAGCACCGTTCGAATCATCATAATCTGAATTTGTCTTGGCTTTCTCTCTTTTCTTTCGTCGTTTATTCAACATCTTCTTTAAACTCTTCATTTCCGAATGAGGAGATATATATTTCTCCACCACCTTTAATTCCTTAGAAGCTTTAGGGAACGGTGACTTGTTTTCCTGCAAGGGGTAAGACACATCAAGATTAGAGTGATCTATATAAAACAAAGTGTCATTACAATACGAAAGAGTAGGAGTACTAGGAAATTTATTTCTCTAACTCTCATTCACAATTTCCCTTTCTCCCTATCAATTAAAGCTCTAGAAGTGTATAAAAATGGACGTCCTAAAATTAAAGGGAAGCCTACATCCTCTTGCATATCAAGAACAACGAAGTCAATGGGAAAGACAAGGTCCTTGACCTTCACTAAAACATCTTCTATGACCCCTCTAGGATGTTTAATACTCTTATCAGCCAAACTTACGGTCATCCTAGTGGATGTTGGATCCCCTAGGCCTAGTATTTTACACATGTTATAAGAAATAACATTTATGATAGCTCCTAGATCAGCTAAAGCTCTGCCAATAGAAAAACTACCAATCATACAATGCAAAGAAAAACACCCTGGGTCGTTTAGTTTATTTGGCAACGTTTCCTTTTTTATCAAGATTGTCGAACATTCCTTGTCCAATGTGAATGTAGATGCTTTGTCCAACCTCTTTTTTCTCGAACGCATATCCTTCAAGTACTTCTCATATTTGGACACCTGCAAAAGCAAATCCTAGAGAGGTAAGTTAATTTTAAACTATTCAAAAATCTCTATAAACCTCCTTATCTTGTCTTTGATTTGGTCACGAAAAACAACCATCGGATAAGGAATTTTCGGCTTATAAATATTAACGGTCAGTTCTTATTTGGTTCTTCTCTAGCCCTTTCCTATCAACTCTTCTCTTGGATGACTACCACCTTTTCTTCCTTTGGAACCTTCTGTGAACTAGATGAGTCAATCACCCACGGAATTGAAAAGTGGACCAATTACTAGAGCTCAAAGAAGAAAACTCAAAGCTATTGAAGATAATGGCATTGTTGCTTATTTGGAGGAAGCTTTGGAGAGCAAGTTGGAAGGTTTTTAAGGTCAAGAAAGGCTTCTAAATGGTTCTTAATTTGTTCAATTAGCAAGGATTACTCAAGGGACCAAATTGGAGTTGAAAATTAGCTAGAAACTCAAAGTTATTGAAGATAATGGCATGGTTGCTTATTTTGAGGAAGCTTTGAAGAGTAAGGTAGAAGGATTTGGAGGACAAGAAAGGGCTTCCAAATTTTTCTTAATTTGTTCAATTAGCAGGATTACTCAAGGGACAAAATTGGAGTTGAAAATTGGCCAAGTCTTTGAAGAGGACCCCCTACCGTCACTGGTAGGCTTCTGTCGGTGCTTCCTATGGAGCATGACACCTACCGCGCACGGTAGATCTTACACTACCGTTGCTGGTAGGGTTCGGGTGGGTATTTTCTTATGAGTCCTTTTGGAAAAGATTTTGTAATTCAAGTTATTTTTCCAGCTTTTAATCAAGGGGTTTATAGGTAGTTCAAGTCATTAATCACCTGTTCAGTTAGGGTTAAGGCTTGGCCTATAAATACCCCATTATAAGCTCTTGTAACTAATAATTGATGAATTTTGCTGAAATTGTAGAGAGAGAATTCTCTATGTCTCTAAGGTTCTTCACCCTTGCTTAGTTAGCTTGCTAAGGGTTAATGTCCTTAGTTGTGAACAATTGACTGCCTTAGATTGATGAATCTTTGGAATTCAATTGATCATTTTAATTCTTCCATTGATTGAGTCTTAGAGTTCTTATTCTTTGATTCAATTAATCCTAGGTCTTGTAGATTGTGTAGTTGGGGTTTTGAAGCCTTAGTTTCCTCAAATTTCTTCCTAGCAATTTAGGAAAGAGTTTTGCCTCTCAATGTTTGGTTTATAAGGCTTAGATCATCATACGTTTTCCATTGGAGTGTTGAAACTACAAAATCCTCAATAGAGGTTCTTCATGAAGGAGGTGATCTTGGGAAGGTGTTGAATCAAATCTACATGCAATTGAAGATTCACATCAAAGTGGTATCGGAGCAACCTCTAATTGAAGGTCAATTTAATTTGTAAGTGCTTAAAATTCTCTGAAAATCAAAGAAAAAGAAGAAGTACTTGATGATCTATGAAACAAATACATGAAGATCCTGCAATAGAAGTACAGAAAAATTATAGAAAAATTGTTCCGAAAATCAATTTAAAATTGGTTTAATTATGTGTGAATTTGTTGTTAATCTATGATGGAGATGTTCTCCTTTGAGGTGGGTTTCATTTTAAATAAGTTTTGCTCAATTTGGAGTACAATTGATTGCTCAATTTGATTGAATTTTGAAATATGTTTTGGATTCGCAACTGAAGAAAAAGAGTTGATTAATCCGAGCATATATTATTTTATACTGATTCAATTTGACTAAAATTTTTCCTTCAATTAATCCTCATCGAGTGAGGAATCTTCTTGAATTGGTTTCATCTGATTTGGATCTTATTTTTTGAGTTATTCTCGTTTTAGTGAAAGAGTTTCAATTATTCCCTGTTTCCTGAAAATTTTATTTTAGTACTCTTATGTTATTTGTTTAGCCTAATTGTTTTGAATTGCTTTGTTTTTTTAATTCTAATCATTTCCTTGTATGCTTCTAATGATGTTTGTTGTCTTTTTTCTTTCCATAGATTACTTTCTTTGAAACTCTTACACCTCAAGTGTGTGATGCTTTGCCTCTTTGAACACTTATCCAACTAAGTGCATTGATTGCTTGTTTGCTTGGGATTGATGCTCTTGGTTTGAGTTGGCTAAGAGTTTGAAGGATGTTTAGCTTTAGTGTTGAGTGATTGAAAAAGGCAAGAGTTGAGCTTATCTTGATAAAAGCCAATACGAGTGTAAACACGAGTGACTTTAGTGATCATCAAAGAATGTAAACATTAAGAGAGTGATTGAGAGGTCTTTTTTAGTTTTGTTCCTTTGTTTAATTTCCAGGTTTAATAATATCTAAGGATGGTCATTTACCTACTCAATGTCATCAAGAAAGAACTAGTGATTCTACAAGGATGAATCTCAATGAAACTTTGAGGTTTATACAACAATTGATTGAAGGATTGGCTGGACGATTTCAAAGTGTTGCTAAAGACACTAAAAAAATGACTTTCCCTAACACTAGTAAAATTGTGGTTAATTGTACCAAAACCGTGGGTAAAAGCCATTCCCCATAGTTTAGCCATTGGGACATTGGTGATGCGAATGTTGGAAAACTTTACCACAGTTTTTTAACCGTGGGTAAAAGTACTACCCACAGATTTGCCACGATTTCTAAATTGTGGGTAATAAATCGTGAAAAATGCACAACACTTTTCCCCACAGTTATCCCAATGAATTTGAGCTTGGAGGATACTCATTTGCAATATTTTATAATTTCTGGGGCTATTAAGTTTTAACCGTCTATTTGGTTGTGAAAATAATATGCATTTTTCTTGATGCAACAATTTTTTAACCGTGGGGGATGTTCTGTGGTTTGAAAAACTTTTGGCAGCAGTATTGGTGTCGTTGGTATACCTAGAATATTTTATTTTATTATCCTTGTCCATGCAATATATATTTGACATAACCTAAACTGTCCCTAATATAAAAATTTTCAAATAACATCAATTTCAAAATCTGTAAATAGCTTGAACAATAAGTTTTTTTCAAAAAGTCTCAAGATCCAAAAATACATAATTTAGGAGAATTGCCAATACATATAGTTCGAAAATAAGAGCAAGTGCCTACTAGATACCACAAATAAAATACTCATATTCGTTTAGTATCATAACATTCCACAACAAAAACAATCCAAATTGTTTACTCAGCATAATAAATCAAAATCCTCGAACAAAGCAGTATTATATATCATCTTCTTCATACTGCACAACAAAAATAAAATTGAAATACATTATTTCATTCTTTGTCAACCCAAAATAAATAATCATAAGGAAAAACCAAAACACCATAAAATATAAACTCGATCAAGTGAGAACCAAAACACCACAAGATAAACAACAGTTAGTAATCAGTAAGTGAATTCAGATAAATATGTAAATTAGTATCTTATATTTCTTGTATGTCCTGCTTAAACTATCTAAACACAATAGACGATAGCCTGAGAGAATTATGCTGGATTTTAGTTGACCATATATAACTAAATCTAGTTTATAAGATAAAAGCAAAGAATATGGTGCCATACTAATCATAGGAAATCAGTGAGTGAATCCATGCATGCTACAGTAGTAATAAAAAAATATTTATGGAACTAAACAAAAACATAGGAGTAGATATGGAAATAAACCAACTTATTATCCATCATCTTCCTCTTTTGAAAAGAATAATTTGCTGCACCAAAATGAGTGCAAAGAAAAGAATGCAATTGTTATTAGACCAAGAACATGAATGAAATAGTTACATGCATAAAACAATCAACAATATCAAATTCAATTGTATAACCACAGAAAACGAAACACATAGGGCTTTAAGAATGAGATGAAAAAGTAAGAAGTTCAAGAAAAGCTAGTTGAATATCACTTAACAGGTTTGAAAGCTCTATATAAAACCACACAAGTTACAACAAGTAGGACTGATCTCTACACAAAACTGATAAACAAGAGATTTAGTTTCTATCAAGACACACTATGAATATTTGCTGAAATCCAATACCATATTCAAAGAGACATCAATCTCAGTCTTTTGACAACTAGACATAAATTAATATGCCATGGCTCTATCCATCACAATCCCCCAAAACATATATAAAAAGTTTATCTAAGTGCATAATAGAGACAAAAGAATCTATGACAACAAAACAGAAATCAAGGATCACAATGCCCTAATTTTTAGCCATGAAATTAGCTTATAAGAACTCAAATAACAAAGTTATAAACAATCACCAAAATAATACTATTCAAAAGATCAAAATTAGAATACCAGCACCGCTAACATTACTTTTAGAACTCAATGAACAAAGCTATAAACAACCACCAATTAGATATTAACTTAGAATATCAAAATCATAATACCCGCACCAATATGCATTACATTTAAAGCAAAAAACATGTACATGCTAGAAATTCTTGATTTTGCAAAGTGTCCCAACAACAATATTAGATTTGTCTTAGTAAAACTTCTAAGAAAGTGGTTTTTCCACACTACAATATGCTTTTAGATTGACCCTTTAACCTAACAGAAGTCATAGACATATGAATTGGTCAAAAGAATTCCTTTCCAATCTACACCTTTACAAAAGTGTAGTGAGAAAAAAATTTTAAATTCTTACATGGTGAAACAAAAATATTAATCCAGGATAATTAGCTGAACCAAATAATAATATTTTCATCAATAAAAAATTGTAAGCCATAAATAAGGATTGCGGCTAGAGTTGATGCACAGAAGGTTCTTCCTTGAATGTTTATCTAAGCAAATATTAACTGTAGTTAAGGTCATAATTCCTAAGTCCCAAATTTTCAAATTTAAGAATCAATTTGGAGGTAATCAGAATGAATTAGGCAGAGTATTTTAGCTCCAAATTGAAAATGTGTTGTCATATTTTGTAACGCCTTACCTAGTAAGTACGTTGCATGACTCTAAAATTGTGGGTGTTATGAAAGTAGAGTTTGGGGTCTGATGTAGTGGAGTATAGTATTTTTGACACTTAGTGGTATTTTGTAGATACTTAGGAATGAGAGTAAAACTTTACTACATTAAACTTTTATTAATGGGGTTTATAAGAATCTGTAAGTGGGATTTTTTTTTTAGTATACCTGGCATGCGCATTTTAGAAATTTAAATACTTGATATTCCCATATAAGGTTTAAAGTGGTGAGTTAAAAAAAAAAAACAACTTACTGATTAAGAAAATTACAGCCACCTAAACTCCCACCCGTCACCACCATCTTGTTTCTTTTTTTCCTTCATTTGGCTCAAAACCACTACTACCTCTTTATATATATATATATATATATGCCATATAGGTCCATTTTTTTGTTTAGCTTTATTTTGGCAGCCATAATAGTCTCTTAATTTGAGGTTAGTATTTTGCTTGCTCTTTTCATTTTTTTTTTTTTTTTTTGTTAGTTAGATTATATATATAGTTTAAGTTTGTGAATTTTTTTTAGGATTTAAATGTTTTAAATGGGCTTTAGTATATAGTTAGTTGTGATTTTAATTTCTAGGTTTTATATTTTAAGCAATTTAGGCACCTCAAGTAAGTGTTCAAATTAAAGATTCTTGAGATTATAAGATTTGGGATCTGCTTTAGGGGACAATATATACATATATATATGTATCTTAAGATTATAAAGAGATAATTATGTTTGTTAGCGAATAGGTATGTGATTCTTTTTAAGTATTTTTGTTATCCTATTTGTGGGATCATAGCACCAGATCTGCATTCAGGTGAGTCCATAAACCCCATTTTATTAATTTGTCTCAAATATTGGTCATATAAATATGACTTCTAAAACTATGATAAAATTTTTACTGCTTTTGGAACGATATAACTTAGCATGCTCATTAATTGGAGATGTTCTGCACAATATGTTACCATATTCTTGAGAAAATCATAAGAGCAGTACTCCGTTTGTAAAACAAACTATGATGGTTTGAAAAAGAGTTATTACTATTGTAAACGGAATTAGTATGTACACAGGCTTTCTAGAAATTTTTCTTTAGATTGGAAACGTTCTAGTATTGAAGAATTACATGATTTGACATGCATGAACATAGACCTGGCATATTTGTAATATCTACATAAGCATGTGTTGACTGGCGGATGGGGGTTTTTTCTATTTTTAAATGTTTATGACTTGAATATATTTCGACAGCCGAGCAATTGGCCTTTTGGTCTGTAAATATATATATAAACATATACATGTATACATATATAAAAACTCCATTCTGACCAGGGATAAAGTTCTAATTATGATCATGTGTTTGGAAGCGTCAGAGGATTGCACTGTACGTGGCTAGTCCCCCATACTAGGGCCTCTTCTGATGACGTTGATGGTTTCTAACTCTTAAAGTGGATCCACTTGAGAGAGGGAGCGTAGTACCGTGGAGGGTTTGGCCCAATCGGTATTACGTCAGACATCGCATCATGCTCTATGGTGGAACAACCGCCTTATGGAGAGTCAGGACGGACTTGAAACTAAAGTTGGTCTCCGGGCAGACCTGGTAGGTGCCCCAGATCTATAGCCTGGTTTTATGTGAATGGAGAGTGCGGTGGTTATGAAAGGCTGGTATTGACTAAGAAATACCAAAACTTGTTTTCGATGACCTTGTTATGGGATCCAGACTTTGTCCATGTAGCCCGACTGTTGCATTACATGTTCTTTTGAATTCGGGTTTAGAAGCTGCACTAATGTGTCTTGATTCGCTCACACTTCCAGTTGCATTCGAATGCCTCATGTAGGTTCAAGTATTAGAGCTGTTAAAGAAACAAAATAAAAATGTTTTCTTATAACATTGCATAAACGGTTTTCGTAAAACTACATCATTACTCTTTTAAAGATATCACTAAAGCACACACACTTGGACTCACTGACCGTTCGCACTCACACCTTTCTGTATGATATTTTTGTCTCAGTTAACTCAGGATGATAAGAGGCGCAGTAAGCCATTGAAGTTTTAGGTGTGGAGTTTTTTGATCAAGTCTCTCCAGAAGAACATGTGTTTTTTTTATTTCTCTTATGCTCAGATCGTTTGGAACGTTCTTCTTTTTACTTCTTTGTATGGATTTATTTGTGTAAAGTATTTTCAACCCTGTATAGAATGACCATAAGAAGTTTTCTTGAACATTATGCAATGAGCGTATTTTTAGTATTCAATTTACTTAGTCTTCCGTTGTGTATTATATACATATCCTTCTAAAGTGTTTCCTAGGTTTTGCTTTGGTTTTTAGGACTTGTAGTTTAGTGCCAAGAGGCATGCAGATATCCTTCTCAGCCGCAATTAACCTAGTGGAGGGGTTGGGGTATCATAGGTGGTACCAAAGCATCTAGGTTTGGTACTAGGTTTGAATCGTTGCATCCTATACAAGCTGTAAGAGTTAACTGGTTAAACCTTGATGTCAACCATACAATTTATTTGTTAGTACTGACCCTAAGATTTTATTTCGTAGGTACTAGATGGCACACCACTCTCATAGATGGGTATACCAGGAACGCATACTCGTGGGCAAGCCAGCAGGACTGCATCATCATCATCTTATTCTCTTAGAGAGATTATCCCAAAGAGGGACCCGATCCCAATAATTGACCTTTTAGACAGTTAGTAAGTAGAGGAACCAGCGGCGTAAGGGATAGAGCTTGGTGCGTCGATAGAAGAGGATCCCAGTGAGCCCGAAATGGATCCAGATATGGTA
This sequence comes from Catharanthus roseus, assembly GCA_028651295.1. Lineage (NCBI taxonomy): Eukaryota > Viridiplantae > Streptophyta > Magnoliopsida > Gentianales > Apocynaceae > Catharanthus > Catharanthus roseus. The sequence goes on along the minus strand of JAPQWS010000076.1, from coordinate 5,407,827 downwards.
GCGGAGCCAGAAGGAGTGGCACTGGCTGACGCTGAGGGCATGGGCACCTTTCTAACGGGTGGTTCCCCGATGGTAATATCACCTATTTGTGGTTACTGTTTGTGGCGCAAGTAGCGGATTGAAACTGCAGGTCCGTAGATTGTGGATCTGAGGGATGAGGTTGCTCGGGTGGATGGCTTGTTTTACACGACTCGTAAGGCTCGTCGACAGGAGACGGTTAGGGCCGCTAGGTTGGTGATGGAGCTAGCCCAGATATGTGAGCCGCATGCGGCCAGAGAGAGAGAGAGAGAAATCCTTGAGCTAATCGAGGAGCGAGATTGGCTTAGATGATTCTTCACTCAGTTCCTTAGCACTGCCAGAGGCTCTGTGGATAGGGCAGTCCCAGCTAGGATGTTCCAACAATCAGTGCAATTAGGCAGAGTTAGACTTTGGTTAAGGTACAAGGATATTTGTATATTTTTAGTTACTTGGGTAGGTGTTAGTGGTGTTTTGGTTGGTACTTAGCACGGTAAGTTTAGGGTCGTTGATACGAGGTCCCTGGGTTTTGGGTACGTATAGTGACCTGGCCACATATTTTTGGGTGGTAGAACTAGGATGATCTTTTTGTATTTTGACACCACTTGTACTGAAAATCCTCATTTTGAGTTATATATATTTATAGGTACGTAACGATGTTTGTGCCTGTGATGAGTTTATATCTTGTTATGGCATATCTACAAACTTAGAGGTTTATTAGTACTAGAACTTTTTGGTTGTTTAGAAATATGTCAGGTTCACGATCTCCTAATCATATGGAAGAGGTCGTATCAGAAAGTTCCAAAAACAGACAGTCCGAAGTCCGAACTCATAAGGGAGGCCACACCTCTTCAAGAACAAGCTACGCACAAGATAATCGAAGATTTTTGGTCAAGATGACGGAGTTGTTAGAGCTTCAATGGCCACTAAGAGGAACGAACGAATACCGGCCACTAGAGCGGATAAAGCGTTGAAGAGATTTCTGAAGTTCCGACCCCCGGAGTTCTATGAAGAAGTTGAACAGGAGATCAAAGCTGAATTATTCCTTATGTAGCTGAACGATATTTACGATACCCTTAAGTACGAAGTTGCCCTGAGAGTAACATTCATAGCTTTTAGACTTCAAAAAATGGCGAAAGATTGGTTCCTTAGAGCTTCCGGAGCTCTTGTACTTAAGGACCGACCATGGACTTGGAACAATTTTCAAGAAGAGTTCAAAAAAGAGTATAAAACAACTTCGGTTCCCAAGTGACGAGATGACAAATTTCAATAACTGAGTCAGGGTAACCTGACAGTTGCACAGCATATAGCAAAATTCAACAAGTTGGCTAAGTATTGCCTAAGGTTAATAGGCACTAATGAAAACAAGACACGATAGTTTGTGAAAGGATTAAGGGTTGAGCTGCAACGGGCTTTTGCTCCTTTACCACCGATGGGATTCGCAGCAGCCGTAGAAGCTGCGACACGAACGGAGATAGCTAATCAGACGGTAATACAAAGGAAATCAACCACTGGCCCAGCTGCACTTCCAAATAAACGTCCTGGACAAGGACCATGGAAACTTGGAGATTCCAAGAGGCCTCATGGCGAGCAAAGGACTGGAAATGGAGGTAGACAAACCCTAACACTTAGAGGGGTCCATGGAGTATATACATATTGCGGACAAAGTGGACATGTGGTAGAAATGTGTTATCGAAAGTTAAGGTTATGTTTCCGGTGTGGAAAACTAGGACAAGTTAGGGAACAATGCCGTGAGACGCAACGAGCACCTTTTGGGATGTCCAAAAAAGCTGGTCGACCCCCAGCTATGAGAGGAGCAATAGAAGAAAGGAATAATAAGCTGCAAGTGAAGGAACAGTTTATGCATTGGATGGACTGCCCGTAGACACCGAAGTGTATGTAGTTTAAGGTACAATTCAAATCTTTTCTTAACAAGCAAGAGTACTTATTGATCCTGGAGCTACGCATTCCTTTGTGAGCATGCATTTTGTAAAACATATTCCTATACCTTCTGTTCTCATGCATTATCAGTTGATAGTTAGTACTCCTACGAGCGTAAGTAAGATAACTGAGGTGAAGTACCCAGATTGTGACATCTATGTTGAGAGTGTGATTTTATCTAGTGATTTGGTTGCCTTACCATTTGAGGGTTATTATGTGATACTTGGGATAGACTGGTTGTCTAAACATTACGCTCAAGTAGACTGTCGACGGAAGTTAGTTAAGTTTAGCCGACCGAGTATGCCAATCCTTGTATTCCAAGGGAAGAGAACAAAATGGGAGAATCCCTTTTTGTCTAGCATGAAAGTCAGAAAGTTGTTATGGAAAGGATGTCAAGGGTACAAGCATATTTACTCAACAAGCCTAAGGAACATGTAAAACTAGAAACAGTACCTGTGGTGAAGAAGTTTGTAGACGTTTTTCCTGAGGAGTTAATTACATTGCCCCCAGATCGGGAAGTAGAGTTCAAATAGAATTGGTACTCGGTGCTAAACCAATATCTCGAACCCCATATCAGATGACACATGAAGAGTTGAGAGAGTTGAAAAAGCAACTACAAGAATTATTGTAGAGAAGATACATCCGTCTGAGTATATCTCCTTGGGGTACACCGGTTTTGTTTGTAAAGAAGAAGGATGGAAACCTCAGGATGTGTATAGATTACAGAGGACTGAATAGTGTAATAGTCAAGAACAAATACCCACTTCTACTTATTGATGAGTTATTTGATCAACTCTAAGGAGAATGATGCTTTTCTAAATTGAACCTGAGACAAGGGTAATATCAAGTCAGGATAAGAGAAAAAGATATTCTGATGACGGATTTCAACACAGGATATGGGCAGTATGAGTTTGTTATTATGCCATTTGGATTAACTAATGCACCTACAACATTCATGTACTTGATGCATAAAGTCTTTTGTCCTTACCTGGATAAGTTTGTGGTGATTTTTATTGATGATATCCTTGTTTATTTGCCCAACCCTAAAGCTCATAAACAACATCTTCGAAAAGTGTTTCAAACCCTACGGGAGCATAAGTTGTATGCCAAGTTCAGCAAATGTGAGTTTTGGGAGTCAAGTAACTTTCTTGGGACATGTCATTACTTAGGAAAGGATCTCAGTAGATCCGGCGAAGGTAGAAGAAGTGATCCATTGGGCGCAACCAAAAACACCAACCAAAGTACGTAGTTTCTTGGGTATGGCGGGATACTATTGGAGATTCATAAAAGACTTTTTTAGAATTGCTGGACCTGTAAAACAATTAACCAGGAAAGCAACCAAGATTGAATGGACAGAGAAGTGTGAGAGAAGTTTCCAAGAGTTAAAGAATCGACTGACTTTGGCATCAGTGTTAACATTACCTAATCCGAACAAGAAATTTTCCCTATACACAGAAGCTTCAGGAAAAGGCCTAGGAGCTGTGTTGATGCAAGACAAGAAGGTTGTAGCTTATATTTCGAGAATGTTGAAGGATCATGAACGAAATTATCCCACACAGGATTTGGAATTAGCAGCTATCATGTTTGCGCTTAAGAAGTAGTGACATTACTTGTATGGAGCCAAGTATGAGATCTTTATCGATCATAACAGCTTAAAGTACATGTTTTCTCAGAAGGAGTTGAACATGAAAAACGTCGATGGATGGAGCTACTGGAGAAATATCGATGACGAATTAACTACCATCCAGTAAAGGCGAATGTGGTGGCGGATACATTGAGTAGAAAAGCAAAGATATCAAGTCTTAGCTTAACGTCCACCCTACAATAAGATATTAAAAGTGCCCAAAAGAGTAATAAGGAATTCCAAGAGTTTGAAAGGCATGTGGAAGCCAAGAAATTGGAGGATTTTCAGACACTAGAATCTGATGAGAACGTGTACTTTCGGAATCGGTTATGAGTGCCCGATAAAACTGAGCTTAAGCATAGAATACTAGAAGAAGCACACAGAAGTAAGTATTCAATGTATCCAAAAGAGAATAAGATGTATAAAGATTTAAAGAAAATTTTTAGTGGCATGGAATGAAGAGAGATTGCGGATTATGTGGCAGCCTGTCTTCTGTGTTAAAGGTTAAAGCGGAGCACCAAAAGTCAGTAGGACTACTGCATACGCTACCTGTTCCTTAATAGAAATGGGATCATGTGAAAATTGACTTTGTTATAGGACTGCCCCGGACAAAGGGATATAAGGATGCCATCTGGGTGATCGTTGACCGACTAACAAAAGTGGCACATTTAATTACCATTAATATGATATACCCCTTAGACAAGTTAGCGCAGATCTATGTGGAAGAGATTGTACGACTTCATGGAGTGCCCGTTGATATTGTATCAGACAGAGACCTAAGGTTTACTTTTGGCTTAAATTCTAGTCAGCTATGGGGACCAACCTAAGTTATAGCACCATGCTATACCCCCAGACCGATGGACAATCCGAGAGAACAATTCAAACCCTAGTGGATATGCTGAGAGCTTACGCCTTAGATTTTCGGAATAAGTGGGTTGACAATCTTTCTTGTATTGAGTTTTCTTATAATAACAGCTACCACTTCTCAATATGGATGGCAACATTTGAAGCATTGTATGGTACGAGATGCAGAACACCCCTGTATTAGGATGAGGTCAGAGTTCGGTCTCATTGGAGACAAAGAAACTTGATGCCATAGTTGGAGGAGATGTAGAAATAAGTTAAGATAATTTAAAATTGGCTTCGGACGGCTAAAAGTAGACAGAAAAGCTATGCCGATAATCGAAGGAGGGATCTGGAGTTTAGTATGGGAGATCAAGTTTTCTTAAAACTTACGCCTTATCACGAAAAGCTTAGATATCTGAGGGGAGAAAAGTTAAGCCCTCGATATATCAGACCATTTGAGGTTATTGATAGGGTTGGTAATGATGTAATTCATAGAAGAAAAAAGCAAAACTTAAAACTACAAAAAACTGCCAACAGGATCCACACATATTAGAGAAACCGATTGGATAGGAAACTACCTCAATGTTTTCTACCTTAGATGTGGAGGCACTGCTGTTTAGGTTTTGCCCTCTATTGGTATCCACGTCATGAACTCTTCTGCAAGTGATTGGGATGCTAGCCCCTTCAGCGTTCTGAAAACTGTTCAGAACGAATCCTGACTATCTGGTAATACGTGGAATTTTGGAGAGAGAGAGAGAGAGAGGCCAGATACTATGTCACCTTTCTATGGTTAAAGCTTTTTGTTTTTTAATCTGATTAAGACGGCTACCAAGAAAAAGGTTAGCATAACCTTTTATAGCTGTCAATATCATAACCATAATTGTCATCTAATGATAGTTTTAATCTCGTCCGTCGATTCCTATAATCATCCAACGGTTAGATGAACAATATTAAGTAATTAATTTCATTTATCTGATAAATAAAATTAGTTTCTTATTAACTTAGCACAAAGTACAATATGGAATCTGATTCCCCTTTTGTATACGTTTAACGAATCTGGACACGATTTAGATTTATTGAATGTGGATATTGTGCTCACAAGATCGTCTATGCGTGTGACCCTGTAGGTTCACTTAACATTGGCAGTGAATGGAGAATGTCCTAGACATTTATTCACAAAACAGAAGTGGCTTCTAACAAGACATTATGCTCACCCAAGTTAACTAAAAGCAATGATAACCTAGCATTAGTTTTAACATTTAGTCTTTTCGTCACACGATATCCTAATTAAGTATAAGGCATGGACCAAGTCATCCTTACAAAACTTAATTAACTATTTACTTGATCACCAGGCAGACTGTTCCGACAAATAATATTAATAACACCTTATTAATACTTATTTGAGCATGGTCATGTGTATTTTCCAGTCTTCCTTATCGAAGGGCCCATAGATATCTCTCTCTAATAAGATAGGGACAAATCCCTTTCACTATCTCCGATTTTCAAGCCATGACAAGAAAATAGCCCAACCAATAGTCATAATAATCACCTAATTAAAAGTGATGTTTGACTATGTCAAAACATATTTTCTCCCCATGCAAGAAGCATTAGAAACATTAGGTCAAAAGACACCAAATAAAAAACTGAGAAGAAATACTTATGACTTAAACCCATGCAATATTTCTTCTTCACTTTGGGTAATGTCCAATACAATATTCTCAATATGTATTTATGAATTGATTTTATTTCTCTTATTCATGATGAGTAAAACTTGATCATCAATCAACTTCAAACTAGTTTAATAACACAAGATGTAATAAAACTTGGGACACACAAGAATAGTATTTTATAGCAATAAGGGTTTTACTATCAAGTCACATACTTGATGACCAATAGCATAAAATACAATTCAAAATACATGCTTCATAAATCATAAATGTATGTCAATTGGTCTAGGGCATATACTAACAAGTAAAGTGGCATATCGGCTAGCCTTGTCGAGTGAAATGATGGGTATACATGATGTGTTTCATGTATCACAATTGAAGAAGTACCATCCTACACCTGATCATGTTCTCAACGATGACCAATTGGAGTTACAACCCGATCCTTCATACAAAGAAAAACCAACTTGATTGCTGGAGCAAAGCATAAAAAAGTTACGCGAGAGACAGATTCTAATGTGTAAAGTTATATGGAGGCATCATGGAATTGAAGAGGCAATCTAGGAGACTGAGGAGTACCTGAAGAAGAAGTATCCAGAACTTATAGGTATGTGACTATTGAATTTCAAGGACGAAACCTTTTTTTAAGGAGAGCAGAATGTAATGCCCTATCCAGTAAGCACCTTGCATGACTCTAAAATTGTGGGCATTATGAAAGTAGAGTTCGGGGTCTGATGTAGTGGAGTATAATATTTTTTACACTTAGCGGTATTTTGTAGATACTGAGGAATGAGAGTAAAACTTTACTACATTAAGCTTTTATTAATGGGATTTATAAGCGTCTTTAAGTGGGAATTTTTTTTAGTATACCTGGCATACACATTTTAGAAATTTAAATAGTTGATATTCTCATATAAGGTTTAAAGTAGTGAGTAAAAAAAAACTTACTGATTAAGAAAATTACAGCCACCTCAATTCCCACCCGTCACTACCACTTTGTTTCTTTTTTTTTTTTTTTCCTTCTTTTGCCTCATAACCGCCACTATCTCTTTATATATATATGTATGCCATAAAGGTCATTTTTTGTTTTTGTTTAGCTTTGTTTTGGCAGCCATAATAGTCTCTTAATTTGAGGTTAGTATTTTGCTTGCTCTTTTCATTTTTTTTCGTTAGCTATATTATATATATAGTTTAACTTTGTGAGTTTTTTTTAGGATTTAAATGTTTTAAATGGGTTTTAGTATATAGTTAATTGTGAGTTTAATTTCTAGGTTTTATATTTGAAGTAATTTACGAGATTCAAGTAAGTGTCAAATTAAAGATTCGTGAGATTATAAAATTTTGGATCTACTTCAGGGGACAATATATGCATATATATATGTATATGTATCCTCAGATTATAAAGAGATAATTATGTCTGTTAGCGAATAGGTATGTGATTCTTTTTATGTATTTTTGTTATCCTATTTTTAGGATCATAGGACCAGATCTGCATTCAGGTGAGTCCACAAAGCCCTTTTTATTATTTTGTCTCAAATATTGGTTATATAAATATGACTTCTAAACCCACCATAAAATATTTACTACTTTTGGAACGTTATAACTTAGCATGCTCATTAATTGGAGATGTTCTCCACAATGTGTTACCATGTTCTTGAGAAAAGCATAGGAGTGGTGCTCCGTTTTTAAAACAAACCATGATTATTTGAAAAAGAGTTATTGCTGTTGTAAATGGAATTAGTATCATACACAGGCTTTCTAGAAATTTTTCTTTAGATGGGAAACGCTCTGGTATTGAAGAATTACATGATTTGACATGCATGAACATAGACCTGCCATATTTGTAAAATCTGCATAAGCATGTGTTGACTAGCGGATTGAATTTTTTCTATTCTAAAATTTTTATGACTTGAATCTATTTCGATAACCAAGCAAGTGGCCTTTTGGTTTGTACATATATATATATATATATATATATATGTGAAAACCCCATTCTGACCAAGGATAAAGTTCTAACTATGGTCATGTGTTCAGAAGCGTCAGAAGATTGCACTACACGTAGCTAGTCCCTCGTACTAGGGCCTTTCCCGATGAGATGGACGGTTTATGACTTTGAGGATGGATCCACTTGAGAGAGGGGCATAGTACCATGGAGGGTTTGGCCCAATCGGTATTACGTCGGGCATCGCATCATGCTCCGTGGTAGGACAGCCACCTTGTAGAGAGTCAAGAAGAACTTGAAACTAAGGTTGGTCTCAAGGCAGACCTTACAGGTGCCCTAGAAACTGTAGCGTGGTTTTATGTGAACGGAGAGTATGGTGGTTATGGAATTGAGCGCTCGTAAGATTTTTGGTTGGTATTGACTATGAGATGCCGGAACTAGTTTCCAATGACCTCGTTATGGGATCCGGACTTTGTCCGTGGAGCCCGACTGTTCTTTTGAATTCGAGTGTTGAAGCTGTACTGATGTGTCTTGATTCGCTCAAACTTCCCAGTTGCGTTCGAACCCCTTATGTAGGTTCAAGTATCAGTGTTGTTACAGAAATAAAAGAAAATTGTTTTCTCATAACATTGCATGAACTGTTTTTGTAAAAATACATCATTATTATTCTAAATATATCACTAAAGTGCACACACACACACACACACACACACACATGGATTCACTAAGCGTTCGTACTCACGCCTTTCCGTATCATGTTTTTGTCTCAGTTAACTCATGACGATTAGAGGTGCAGTAAGCCACTGAAGTTTTAGGCATGGAGTTTTTGGATCGAGTCTCTCCGGAAGAACATGTGTTTTTGTTTTGAATTCTCTTATGCTCAGATCATTTGGAACGTTCTTCTTTTTACTTCTTCGTGTGGATTTATTTGTGTAAAGTATTTTCGACACTGTATAGAATGATCATAAGAAGTTTTCTTGAACCTTATGCAATGAGCGTTTTTTTAGTATTCAGTTTACTTAGTCTTCCGCTGTGTATTATATATTTATCTTTCTAAAGTGTTGTCCTAGGTTTTGCTTTGGTTTTTGGGACTTGTAGTTTAGTGCCGAGAGGCACGCAGATACCCTACTCAGCCGCAGTTAACCTAGTGGAGGGGTTGGGGTATCGCATATTTTGGGTTCAAATTAAAATTTTGTGCCACTATAATCTATGGAAAATAGTGATATCATTTGTACTAGAATTATGCTCCAACTTTAAGTTTTACTATGAATAACCATCACTCTATTAGTGCGTGAAAGAAAATTCTAGGTAGTGATTCTCAATCTCTTTTAATGAATTTGTGGGTTTCATTATTAAAAATTGTAAAGAGTGATCCTTTCAAACTATAATTAACTTTTATGAGTCAAAATCATATGATACTAAATTGGTTGCTAAGCATGAATGGTACAAGTTCACAACAAACTTGACCCTCTCACAGTGGTTAAATGTAAATTTTTAGAGCATGACTTTGGTAAGGAAAACTTGGAAAACCCCAAGAATTTACTTTGAGTGTTAACCTTTCAAAACGCAATGATTGTAAACCCGTCACATTCCAAACAAGATGAAATAGAAGAGATAACTCTAGCAAGGACTGAGGAATATTTCATTTGTTGTAATGCTATAAAAGAGCCCAAACTCAAAAGGCATTACTGAAAAACACGTCCCTTCCTAGAAAACTGACATCTCAATTTAGAAACCTAGGAGATTCAAGAATTTAGAGAATTGTGGAGAGAGAGTGAAGAAGATTCAATCTTCAGCACTAGGTCTCAAGAAATAAAAATAATCAAGAATAAGAATCAGGAATAAAAAAGAATAAGAAGAATCGAAGAAGACTTACCGTCCTACCGGAACTACCGCATCGGATTAGAAACACAACAGGAATACAGTTGCAACAGAGAATCAAAAAGAAGAAGGAGAAGAAGAATCAAGAAGAAGAAGAAGAAGGAGGAGGAGGAGGAGGAGAAGAAGAAGAAGAAGAAGAAGAAGAAGAAGAAGAAGAAGAAGAAGAAGAAGAAGAAGAAGAAGAAGAAGAAAAAAGAAAAGGAATCAAACATGACTTACCAGAGGAACAAAACCGCGTGCAGAGGGCTGCAATTTTTGTTCTTCAAAATCTAGTCTCACGTTTTGATTTAGGGGAAAGAAAAGAGTAAGGAAAAATTTGGAAGAGGTTTTGTGTCGTATTGTCTTCTCTCCCAAAGAAAAAGTGGCGCTATTACTCCTGACAATATTTTGGCTAAAATATATTTCCCACACTTTAAATAACTGCGGCAAATATTTATTTTTCCCCACAACACTAATATAACTATGGTAAAAATATCCTTTCCCCACGAAATATGTACGTGGCAAAGAATTTTGATGAAAAAACATATTATTGACCACGACTGACTAAGGTGTGGGGAAAAATAAGTTTGCCCACAGATTTGGAGACCGTTGTAATCCAAAGCATTCGGAAAGGCCATTTTTTTGTAGTGAGATGTTGAAGAGCTTAAGAAAGGCAAGTGTAGTGCCACAATGAAGCAAAGAGTTAGAGATAACCTTGGTCATTTCAATTCACCTCACCATCAAAGACCTTTTAATAATGTTTCTACTTATGGATACCACAACATACCGGTTCAAAATTCTCATCCATTTTATGAAGGTGGATACCAAGGAAGACCCAAGTTGGAGGTGGAAGAGGAGGAGGTCTAGAAAGAAAAGGATACCATAGACCACAAGAAGAATCTCTAAGACATGAAGCATGGCATGAGTATAATTTGTATAAAGATTATGGAGAATCCTAATGTTGATCGAGCTTACCATGGTGGCTACTATTGTAACCAACAAGGGAATAAAGCTCTAGAAAAAATCAAATGGAAGGTGCCTAGCTTCAAGGGTGAGAGTGATCCGAATGTATTTCTTAATTGGGAAAGACAAGTAGAGATTCTATTCATGGTTAGAAGGTATAGTGACATTGTCAAGGTAAATTAGTCATCGCAGAATTTTTGGGTTATGCACTTCATTGGTGGGAAAGGATTGTCACTCAAAGGTTGAGAAATATAAAGCAACCAGTAGAAACTTGGATAGAGTTGAAGACTCCCCTGAAAGAAAGATTTGTATCGGAACATTATTATAAGGAGCTCCACTACAAGTTGATGACTTTTAAGCAACGCAACAAAAGTGTTGAAGAATGTAGGCAAGAAATAGAGTTGTACACATTGAGATTGAGCTAGGAGGAGGACAAAGATGCTTCAATTGCTAGATTTCTTAGTAGTCTTAATAGGGACATTGCTAGTCAATTGGAATTGTACCCTTACACCACTTATGAAGATATGTGTCATTTAGCTACCAAGATTTAAAATCAAAGGAAGAGGGTTGGTTTCTCTAAAACGAATCTTCCTTCTTCAAAAGTGTGGTATCAAAACTTCAAGCATCAACCTACAAGAGTTGGTCAAAGAAAAAAGATACACCTAAGGTAGCTTTCAAAGGTCATTCTAAGCCTAAGGTGGAAGAGAAAGAAAAGTTGATCACTAATCCAATAAGTTGCTTCAAATGTAATGGAGTGGGGCATATTGCTATAAATTGTCCTACCAAGAGAACTTTGGTTTATAGTGAAGACTTAAATGGTTGGATTGAGAAGAGTGATAATGATTGCTAAGAGAGTATTGTTGACAAATATGAAAGTAGTGAAGACAAAACAATTGCCTCTTTTAAAGCCAATAAGAAGGGTATGACTTTGGTGACTATTAGAGCTTTGTTTACCCAAGTCCATGAGGAGAAGACTAGCATTCAAAGAGAAAACATCATTCACACTAAATGCTTAGTAGGAGTATTATTGAAACTGGGAGTTGCACTAATGTGGCTAGCACTTGTTGAAAAGTTAAACTTATCTCTTATCAAGCATCCTAATCCTTATAAGTTTCATTGGTTGAATGATAGTGGAGAAGTGAAAGTGAACAAACAAGTGTTGGTATCTATTACTAAACGGTCCAATAATGATGAGATTCTTTGTGATGTAGCTCCTATACAAGCCGGGCATTTGTCGTTGGGACGTCCTGGGCAATATGATAGAAAGGCTATTCATGATGGTGTGAATAACACCTACACCTTTGAAAAGGATGCAGAAAAGTTCATGTTGAATCCCTTGACTACTAGTCAAGTCTTTGTAGAACAAAAGAAAATGAGAGAAAAAGAGAGACTAGAAAGGAGAAAAAAAAGTATTGAAGAGGGAAAAAGAATTGAGTATGGAAAAACCTAGAGAGAAACATTTGAAGAGAGGCAATAAAAAGAGTGATAGTTGCAAGGAGAGAAAAGATGCTTCTATGCAAAAGAAAGTGAGATCATAGAGGCCATTGAAAAAGAAGAGTTGGTTTTAACTCTCTATTGCAAGGGAACATTTATTTCTACAAATGATCATTTGTTTTTTATTGAGGCATTCAAGGATGTCTTCCCTGAAGAGATGCCCGGTGGACTTCCTCCCTTGAGAGGGATTGAGCATCAAATTGATTTGGTACCTGGAGTGGTGTTGCGAAATAGATCGGCTTATAGAGAAGTCCACCCAAAGAGACCAAGGAGCTAAGAAGACAAGTTGAGGAATTGCTCTCCAAAAAATATGTAAGAGAAAACTTAAGCCCTTGTGTCGTTCCCGTTTTATTAGTTCCAAAGAAAGATGGCACATAGCGTATGTGTGTTGATTGTAGAGCCATTAACAATATTACTATCAAGTATAGGCATCCTACTCATAGATTAGATGATTTTCTTGATGAGTTGTATGGTTCTCAAAAATTTTCAAAGATTGACTTAAAATCGGGTTACCATTAAATCAGAATGAGGGAAGTGGATGAGTAGAAAATAGCTTTTAAAACTAATTTCGTCTTTATGAATGGCTAGTCATGCCTTTTGGTTTAATTAATGCTCCTAGTATATTCATGAAACTTATGCACCATGTGTTGAGGGATTTCATTGGTAAATTTGTAGTTGTCTATTTTGATGATATTTTGATCTATAGCAAAACTTATGAAGTTCATTTGCATCATCTTGAACATGTTTTGTTAGTTTTGAGAAGTGAAAAGTTATATGCTAACCTTGAAAAATGTGAGTTTTGTTTGGAAAAAGTGACTTTCCTAGGTTATGTTGTGAGTTCTCAAGGCCTTCATGTGGATCAAGAGAAGGTGAAAGCAATCAAATAATGGCCTACTCCCAAAAATGTATTCGAAGTGAGGAGTTTTCATGGTTTGGCAAGCTTCTATAGGAGGTTATCAAGGATTTTAGCACCATTGCCAGTCTTTTGACGGATGTTATAAAGAAGATGAATAGATTCAAATGGGAGGAGAGCCAAGAGAAGGAATTTAAGCTACTAAAGGAGAGGTTAAGTAGTGCATCTCTACTTGCACTACCTAACTTTGAGAAGATGTTTGAGATAGAATGTGATGCCTCAGGTGTTGGCATTGGTGGAGTATTGATGCAAGATAAAAGACCCTTGGCATACTTTAGTAAAAAGTTGACCAGTGCGGCATTGAATTATGCAACATATGATTTAGGAGCTCTATGCACTTGTGAGGACATTGAAACATTGGCAAAATTATTTGTGGCCAAAGGAGTTCGTGGTGCATATTTATCATGAGTCCTTGAAATTTCTCAAAGAACAACGAAAGTTGAACAAGAGCATGCAAGATAGAGGGAGTTCATTAAGACATTTCCATACATCATTCGTTATAAGAAAGGTGAAGAAAAGACAGTAGCCGATGCATTGTTAAGAAAGTACACACTTATCTCTAGTTTGATAGCTCAAATTCTTGGTTTTGAGATGCTTAAAGAATTATATACTAGTGATCAAGATTTTAAGGATATCTTTGAGACTTTCATGCTTATGCCTAGTTATAAGTACCTTATGATGGTTTTTTTACTACGAAGGAAAATTGTGCATTCTATCTCATTCTACTAGATTGTTGTTGGTGAAAGAGGCTCATTGTGGTGGCTTAATGGGACATTTTGGCATCACTAAAATTTATGATATCTTGCATGAACATTTCTTTTGGCTTCACATGAGAAAAGATGTTGAAAATTTTGTTAGGAATTGCTTGGATTGTAAAAGGGCTAAATCTACTTCCTTGCCTCATTGTCTAGATATGCCCAAAGTTCCTTGGGTTGATATTTCTATGGATTTTATTCTTAGTTTGCATAAATCACCTAAAGGAATAGATTCTATCTTTGTTGTAGTAGATAGGTTTTCTAAAATAGCTCATTCCATACCTTGTAGGAAAACCAATTATGCTAGCCATATAGCAAAGTTGTTCTTTACTTGGGTGGTACAATTCCATAGAATCCCTAAAACTATTGTCTCGGATCATGACACCAAATTCCTTAGTCATTTTTGGGGTGTTTTGTGGAGGAAACTTAATACTAACTTGTTATATTCTACTGCTTGCCATCCACAAATTGATGGCCAATGGAGATGGTCAATAGGACCATTGGGCAACTTCTTAGGGCCATCCTTAAGAAGAATTTGCGCAAATCATAGATTGTTCTTCCTCACATTGAGTTTTCTTACTATAGGGCTAAACATTCTACTACTTCTTTTTCTCCTTTTGAGGTTGTTTATGGTTTTAATCCTCTGACTCCTTTTGACTTAGTTCTTTTGCCTCTAGATCATGCTATGATCTTGGATGAAAAGCAGAAGGCGGAGCTTGTGAAGACCATTCATGCCAAGGTGTATGATGCTATTGAGACCAAGAACAAGAAATTTGTGGCTACACTGAATCTTGGAAGGAAATGTGTTATGTTTGAATCTGGTGATTAAGTTTGGGTTCATCTTAGGAATGAACGTTTTCCTTCTTAACACAAGAACAAGCTTGATGCTCGTGGCAAAGGCCTTTTTCAAGTTCTAGAGCGTCTTAATGATAATACTTATAAAATTGATCTTCCGGGTGAATACAATGTTAGCGCCACTTTTAATGTTTCTAATTTGTCTCCTTTTGATATAGGTGAGGATTCGAGGACGAATCTTTTCAAAGGTAGGGTGGATGATGGGAAACGGATGAGTTAATCTCCTATGGAATTGAAAAGTGGACCAATCACTAGAGCTCGAAGAAGGAAAGTCAAAGCTATTGAAGATAATGGCATGGTTTCTTATTTGGAGGAAGCTTTGAAGAGTGAGTTGGAAGGGTTTGAAGGGCAACAAAGGGCTTCAAAAATTGTCTTAATTTCTTCAATTAGCAAGAATTACTCAAGGGACCAAATTGGAGTTGAAAATTGGCTAGAAACTGAAAACTATTGAAGATAATGGCATGGTTGCTTATTTGGAGAAATCATTAAAGAGTAAGTTGGAAGGGTTTGAAGGTCAAGAAAGGGCTTCCAAATTGTTCATAATTTGTTCAATTAGCAAGGATTACTTAAGGGACCAAATTGGAGTTGAAAATTGGCTAAGTCTTTGAAGAGGACACCCTACCGTTGATGGTAGGCCTGCCCCTATCGTCGCCGGTAGGCTTCTTCCGGCACTTCCTTTGGAGCATGACACCTACTCCGCACGGTCGGTCTTACCCTATCGTCACTGGTAGGGTTCGGGTGGGAATTTGCTTATGCGTCCTTTTGGACGGGATTTTGCAATTCAAGTTGGTTTTCCAACTTTTAATCAAGGGGTTTATGGGTAATTTGAGTCATTAATTACTTGCTTAATTAGGGTTAAGGCTTCGCCTATAAATATCCTATTATAAACTCTTGTAACCAAAAATTGATGAATTTTGCTGAAATTGTGGAGAGAGAATTCTCTTTGTCCCTAGGTTCTTCATCCTTGCCTAGTTAACTTGCTAAGGGTTAATGTCCTTAGTTATGAACAATTGATTCCATTAGGTTGATGAATCTTTGGAATTCAACTATTAATTCCTTCATTGATTGAGTCTTAGAGTTCTTGTTATTTGATTAAATTAATTTTAGGTCTTCTAGAATGTGTAGTCTGGGTTTTCAGGCCTTAGTTTCCTCAAGGTTCTTCCTATCAATTTAGGAAACATTTTTGCCTCTCAATATTGGGTTTATGAGGCTTGGATCCTCATAGGTTTTCTATTGGAGTGTTGAAGCTACAAAATCCTCAATAGAGGTTCTTCATGAAGGACGTGATCTTGGGAAGGTGTTGAATCAAATCTACATGTAATTAACGATTCACATCAGAACCTCCATATCAAATCTCACCAAGATAGAATTGATATGCTCTCTCGAATTCACTTCAGTGTTGCTCGAGAGAGTTCCAGGAGTTCTCTCTGATACCTATTTAACCAATTGTCCAATATGCTTCTCTAGATTACAAATAGATGCCTCTTAATTTCTTTTAGCAGGTTCTACAGTGTTGATTCTGGCATCTATAGCACTCATGAATTTGAACTTTAGATCTTCTGAATTGGTCTTTATTGGTGAAGGATTTGGAGAGGTAGATAGGTTCCCACTAAGCGCCATGAGTTAGTGAAAAGTGCAGCATATGGCAAGGGCTAAGTAGGGCCTGTGTTCTGAAATCCTTGAAGTTGTTGTGTACGTTGCTGCCCTTGACCACCCCCAAAAAAAATTTGGATGATTCCTCCATCCGGGATTATAAGGAGTTGAATAAGGGTTATTTCCTTGCCGATTCCCTTTTTAACAAAATTCACTTACTCCATGGAGTATCCGTGCTAGGACACTCATGGTTGGGATACCCTCCATTGCAGAAGTCACAAAACATGATTGGCTAGAAATTCATATTTGAAGGCATCAAAGTCATATTCCCATCTTCTTCTCAATCATCGCTGCTAGTCTAGCCTCCATAGCAATAATTACATTAATATTATGGACTCCAGTAGATTAGGCTTGGCACTCTATCCTCCCCAAGTGTGCATCTATTCATTACTATTTGCTCCATCAAATCATACACTTGTTGAGGAGTTTTACTTCTTGTTAACCCTCCAGCAAAAGCATCCATCAATAATCTAGCCCCAAAAGACACCTCATTGTAGAATGACTGTATTTGAATCCCCAAGTCTAGGCCATGTTGGGGACACTTCCTAAGTAACTCCTTCCATCTCTCCCAGTGATATGAAAACGTCTAAGGATCATTCAACAAATTTCAGAGGAGCAACTAGTTGCATAAGTGAAGTGAAGACATCATGGTTAAAACCTTCAACAAAAGGAAGTTCGGTTTCAAATTGAAGGCTTGGAGGAGCTTACAAAACTTCCAAAGACACATTAAATTCCTAAGAAGCTCAACGAAATAAATCTAGAAGCTCCCGGGCATCATAGATGATGAAAGAAGCAAGGAAGAATGAAGAACGGAGCCTACCAGTGACGATAGTCCCTATACCTACCGTTCCCGGTAGACTTCTAACTAAATTTCCATTACAACTTGGAATCTTTGGCGAAGAAGTTTCTTGGAAGGTACTTTAACCTAGGACGTACTGCAAAATTGAGGAATGAAATCCTCTCATTTTAATAAGCCAATAGGGAAAGTCTTTATGAAGCTTGGGAAAGGTGCAAGGACTTGATAAGGAAGTGCCCATATCATGGTTTGGATTTGGGAATCCAAATCCAATCCTTTATCAACGATATTATCTTTGGAGCTAGAAAACTCATAGACGCTTCCGCCACTGGCTATACCCCCAACAAATATATGACTTAATCGAGCAAATCGCCTAAAATTGTTATACTTAGGGGCCCAAGACCAAGGGCAAAAATGGCTGGAGTACATAGCGTATATACGATAACACATTTGGAGTCAAATTTGGCTGCCATGATGGATAAAAAGTTTGAGAAATTAAATTTAGCACCCTAATCATGTGTGTGCAAGTATGGATGCTTCTGGGACACATGTTGATTATATCCAAGGAAATAATCAGGGGAATTATCCTTATTCCAATACCTATAACCCTGGATGGCGCAACCATCCGAATTTCTCTTAGAGCAATCAAGGGCAACAAAGACCTCAAAATTCTCCAGGATTTCAAAATCACGGACTGACACAACTGTTTCCCTACAATGCCCTCTTTTAAGTTAACCACCAAAGTCCAATCTCGAAGACATACTGATCAAATTCATGAGTGCAACTAAGGCAAGAATGAATCAAGATGCCTCAACTTGGAATTTGGAAACCCAGATTGGTCAAATCGCTAAGATTGTTTCCAAAAGACCTCAAGGAATTCTTCCAAGTAACACGGAGGTAAAGCCGAGAGAACATGTAAATGTTATCTCGGTAATCTACGATGAAAGGATTCCTAAAAAGGAAACAATGGTGGCAAATCAAGAGAAAAGCTCCACGATAGAGGAGATTAAGGCACAACATATCTCCACATCTCAAAAAGACAAAGAAAAGAGTACTAGGGGCAGAAATTGAAGCATACAAGCCCAACATCCCTTATTCTAAGGCCTTAATTGGGATAGAAATAAAGAGTAGATGAGGAAGTTTGTTGATATATTTAAGCAATTAAAAATTTACTTACCTCTTTCTGAATTGCTTGTATGGGTACCCAAATATGCAAAACATCTTAAGGATATGCTTTCAAGGAAAAGGAGATTAGAAAAAGCATCAACATACCCTTTCGGTGAAGAATGTTTGGCGATATTAATTAACAAGGGAAAGGTACCACAAAAGCTAAACAACGAAGTAAGTTTCTCTTTCCCTTGCATGATAGACAATTTTCCTATTGATAAAGCATTAGTCGACCTAAGAGCCAGCTGTCATATACTATGGGTAAAAAGCTAGGTCTAGGAAACCCTACACTAACTAGGATGTCCATAAGTTTAGCAAATAAAAGTACAAGGCATCCTAGAGGGGTTATCGATGACATTTTGGTTAAAGTTAAAAACTCTGTTTTTCCCATAGACTTTGTGATCCTCGACATAGAAGAGGATGTTAATTTCTCTTTAATATTCGGATAGCCATTCTTATATACTTTGAAAACTTTAATTGATATGGACAAAGGGAAATTAAGCATGAGGATGAGAGAGGATGAAGTAGTCTCTAAATTCCTAATAACTCCAACCCTTTCTTCTATTAATAATGACACATTATTTCATATAGATCATATTAATCATAATGTCCTCACTCGTTTTAAGAAAACATGTCTACCCCATTCAAAAGCCCTAAGAACTCAAAAGGCAAGGAGAAGAATACTTCTTCTAAACCAAAGAAAAAGGGTGTAGTAACATGGGTGCAAATTAGGCGAAAGGGAAAAGGAAAGGACAAAAAGTCACTGGATTCTCATGATCCAGGAGGTGCCGGCAGCTCCTAAGAGGGAGTATCAAAACTTTTTTGTATATCTGTACTTTTTAATTTGTAACATAGTTCAGTTTTTCTTTTGTTGTTTCCTCTTTTAACTTGTCGTTTTTGTTTGAGTCATAAAGTTGAGTAGGAGAGTTATTCCCTGAAAAAAAAAAAAGTTTAATAAGTTTCACATTCTATCACTGTAAAAATATTGAAAAAACGGGACCAAAAATGGCTAAAAAGTAGAAAATTCCAGAAAGAAATAGGGCTTTTTGGACCGGAAAGCCTCTATCAAGATCTAGAAAGAGGAGCAAACTTTAAGATTTTTCCAGCCTAGACTAACCGGATCTGGGTAGTTGAACAAGAATCAAAAAAATTTTCTCGAGATTACTATCCTAGTTCGGATATTCACGTTTTATGTGGGTATGGGTCGATTATGGGTTAGGTTCTGTATGTTTAAACCCTACTTTCAGTTCTTTTCTCCTAATTCCCCAAATAAAAAACACTACAAATCGCTAATTCTCTCCAATTTTCCCTTCTTCCCCGTTTTTCCCCTGCCATTATCCCCGTTTCTTTACCCTAATTCTGACACCATCACCACCGTCCGCTTTCCCTCTTCTCCTTCATTTATCTTCTCTTCTTCACTTTCTCCCCTCCTTTCATATCTTCCTTTTCTCTTCTCTCCGCTACCACCACCAATACTCTCTTCGCCCTCCTTACTTTTCTCCTTCTCTTTTCTTCTCCCTTCCCTCTTCTATTCTTATCTTCCTCTCAATCATATACCAACCCTTTTTTCTGTTTTTCTTAACTCTCAAGTTAACCACGGAATTCTGATAGACATAGCAGCAGCAAGGAACTGTAGTGGCAAAAATTTCAGTTACAAACCCCACGGCAACAAGCATGGCTGGAGTAGTACAGCAGCAGGGCAACAATCAAAGTCCGGCACTCTAACGGTGATGGTTCATTTTAATATAAACCAGGATAAGTTTTCTATAAACCCTCATCATCTCAATTTTTTGTAAATTTTAATTTTTAGGAACGCAGCCTGAGTCCTCTAAAGTTCTCTATTTTCCATCTATTTCTATAATTGCTGCTCTTTTTGGTTTCTTTATTTTGGGGGCACAGCCTTTTACTTAAATTATATAAATTGTACACATTTACACACATAAGCTATGTTTTTCATGAATTTTCAGTGAGTTTTAAGTGTTCGTTCCTGTGTGGTGTTTGATGTTGCCGTTACATTTGTTGCATTCCCCTTGGCTGACCTCTTTTCCTCCATCTGTAGCTATGCCTAGAAAAACTGCTGGCTCTACCTCTTTAAAACAAGCTTGGATAACTGACCCAAGCTCTCTAAAAAAAAAGCCCCTATTCCTCTTTTTCCTGACTGACTAACTGATAGGTCGAATAAAGCGTGGTTCAAAACAAGAAAGAAAAGTATAATTGAACCAAAGCGAACCCTAGACCTTATCTTGGACAACCGATTAGAAATTTCCAACCTTTTTATGAGTCTCGGGTGGGGTAGAATTATTTCTAGGAGTGGAGTGTACTACCCTTCCTTGGTTAAAGAGTTTTATGCCAATATTACTCAAAAGAACAACAAAGACCTTATCAACATCAAAACCACTGTTAAGGGTGTGAACATAACCCTTGATCGGACCCTCCTCTCCCAAGTTTCTTTTATTCCTAGCAAAGGTCCAGTAATTACCTTTGTCTCCACCTCTCGCATTGTCTTAGGTGATGAGGCATCGAAATATAATGAGGGGAGCCATAGAGTAGGAATCTACCCTTGGCCAGACATTGGACATTCTAGGACGATTTGGAATGCGAATGATTTATCCCCTAGAATACGAGTTGTTTTTAGTCACATAGGTAAAATCTTATCCCTAGATCTCGCAAAAGTCTAAATGAACTTAAGGTCTTAGATATATATCTGATAGACAAGCTCCTTTCCATCTCTCCGGTCAATCTCCCATGCATTATCATCCATTGCATGCGAGATAAGGTTTGTACTAACAGGAAAAACCGTGTCTTTAGCTTTCCTTTACTGCTCATGGATATATTCTGGCATTTTGAGGCTGACTTTTCAGGTGATGAGCAAGTCATTACTACCTCTTCCGATATAATCAATAGCGACACCATCTCCTGGAGCGATTTTGAGTATGGTTTTCTCTCTGTAGACCTCTTGCATTGTGCTATTCTTATCATCCTATGTGACATTGTTCTTACATAGTCTTTGTTGTTGGAACATGAATTTGAGTTTTCTATCAATCTCACAAGATGTCCTCACACTCACCATTTGGTGAATGTCAAATTATGATCTTCTTCATGTAGTGTTCTTATGGTCTTCCTTATGTGAATTTCTATGACATAGTATCCTATACATGGTGTGACTTTTATTCCCACAACTCAAGCCACACGGTATAATATTTGGAAACAGAGTCCTTATAAGTCTTGTACTACTCCTTGGAAATAGAGATTCTCTCTTATCCAGCAGAAGTCGATTCATTTTCCATAACTTCTGAATTTTTGAGCAAGGAGTCCTTTCTTCCTCATATTCTCACTTGCCTTGGACTAGGGTTTTCTCAACATTCTCTCTCTGCAAAACCTCAATTTTGCCAGATTTCAGTGTTTGAAGTTACGGAAATAGTCTTTTCTCTTTTAGCATTCCAACTATGGCAGGTGAACAATTTCTCCGATCACGAAGGCACTTGATTTTGGACCATGATGACATTGCACTTTTTGTGGTACCATATACATCCCCTAGTTCCTCAAGCACTGCAATATCTCATGCGATACTCCATACTAGGGCTGACATTCTCTTCAGTAACAGCTACCAATCTTACTCTTGGTAATCACTTTGTTAGCCCAAATATATTTACCATTCTATATAGGCAGTGCCTTGTCGGTACTAGGGTGTCATTCTCTAGCTATGTATTATAAGGTTCTGCCATTGCTGAGTTTCATTTTTGTCCCTTATTATTTCATGGAAAATATTTTTCCCTCGCTTGCAATTATGAATTTGTGGTATTGAAATTCTGCCCACTGATGTTAATATTCTGCATTATGTTCTTGATGAGCTTGTACCCCTTGTTGTCCTACTATCCTTAAATGAAGAAACATAAGTTAATTGCCTATTAAGGAGAGTACGGACATGATCTTGGAAGAAAAAAGTGAAGCCATAGATGAAACTGTCCCAGAGCTGGAGGTCACCAAGATAAACCCTGGTACTAGTATGAGGAAAAGAACAAGATCCTCCAGTAAGATGCAAGCTGGTCTGGCCTTGCTTCAAAGTAGGTCAAAGGAAAAGGCCCTGCTTCAGCATCCCTAAAAGCTAAAAGTGCCTTCAACAAACATTTCTACACAAAGGAGGCATAGGACAGGATGCATGACTTTGAAAGAAAGACCATCATGGCTGAGAAAAGGTTGAGGCGAGATACTCTGCAGTTGTACAATGCTTTGAATTCGCTGAGTGGGCTAGGGTGTATGGAAATGGCTGTGTTTCAAGAGAAATGGAATGAAGGTTTGGTTAGAGAATTCTATGCCAATCTTACTACGGATATAGATAATCCCACCAGTCTTGTTGTGGGCCAAGTGTATGTGAGAGGTCAAGTCATTGCCTTCTTTCCTACCAACATTGCTAGTTTCTAGGTCGTCAACACTATGCCAACATTGAAGGGGCTGGGCTAGATGGTTACTTTAACTTGGATGAAGTTGCAAAAGTGCTCACAAGAGATGATGAGACATAGTGCTCGGACAAGAATAGACTGCAATCAGCACAACTCTTACTAGAATATAAGGAATTTTATAGTATATGTTGTGGCAACTGGATCGTTACTACCAATACAACTGTAGTACTAAAGAAAGTAGCTCTGTTGCATATGTCTTTGCCACAAAAATAAAGTTTAATCTGTGCACAATCATCTTCAATATTATATTCTATGTCAACAAAGTAGTAACGTAATTCGGTCTAAGCCTATGTCTTGGGGGACCACACCTAGAAAAGCACTCCACTATAAATGGTAGTAGTACAAGAAACACCTAAGTTTTTAATACATCTAGTATTTCCCTAGTGGATCTAATGCAAACTTCCTTTCCACACTGCACAATCTAAATCTCTTCAATACTTCAAGGCTTCCCCTTGGTATGTGGCTACTTTGGTTTGAACTCCCTTCAATCCTTTAACATTGTTGAACTGCACCTAAGCTTTTTTTTGAAGAAGCAAGTTTGTCTTCAATGAAAAACTCCAATGCTTGATGCTGGTAGAATAACAATCAGCAGTGGATGAGAGTCATGGTCTTCAAGCCGTATGGATGCATAGACATAAACCCCATGAATTTCGTTTGTATACTCGAATAATGCAACTGAAATTGTGAACGGCTAACCCTAACTCTTCAGAGAATAAGTCTTTAAATAGTTAGGGTTTTTTCATTCATTAAGGAATCCTAAATCTATTCCAGAATCATATCTTCTTGATACACACGGATTTAGCTTCCTTGTTTAAAAGTACTTCCTCAACTAATCAGACACACAAAAATTCATGTCCTTATTCAACATGCAATACTTAAGGCAGTAGAAGTCTTCAGATTTTTCCATGATACACAGCAGATATTTTAGATCTTCAAGATCTCTAAAACAATACCAATATAATCTTCAAGTGGTCCCACCTATGTGTTGTTTGTTGATCTTAGTTCACATTCAATCGACCCACACAATACGACTGTATGGCCACATACCGGGGGTGACGATATTCTACAAATATCTTTCCCCAATTTAGGGTTAATCATAAATAAGTACCTTTAAGTTTAAGGAATTGTCAATTAAAGGACTGTCTTTTCTAACTGTCAATTGAGGAACAATTTGAGGCAAATGCATAATTTTTAAAACTCGTGATTTAAATTTCATATCAAGTTCACCTCTAATTTTTTGAAATATTTTTAAATTTCCTAATTTATTTAACATTCAAAACTTTATCATCTTTTTTTCATTATATTGAATATCAACCCTACCATATTTTTTTTTCCGTTCACCCTAACTCTTCAGAGAATAAGTCTTTAAATAGGTAGAGTTCTTTCATTCATTAAGGAATCCTAAATCTATTTTAGAATCAGATTTTCTTGATACACACGGATTTAGCTTCCTTGTTTAAAAGTACTTCCTCAACTAATTAGACATACAAGAGTTCATGTCCTTATTCAACATGTAATACTTAAGGAAGTAGGAGTCTTGAGATTTTTCCATGATACATAGCAGATATTCCATATCTTCAAGATCCCTAAAACAATATCAATACAATCTTCAAGTGGTCCCATGTGTTGTTTGTTGACCTTAGTTCACATTCAATCAAGCCACATAACACGACCGAATGGCCACACACCAGGTGTGATAATATTCTACAAATATATTTTTCCAATTTAGGGTTAATCATAAATAAGTACCCTTAAATTTAAGAAATTGTCCATTAAATGATTGTCTTTTCTAATTGTCAATTGAGGGACAATTTGAGGCAAATGTATAAATTTTAGAACTCATTATTTAAATTTCATATCAAGTTCACCCCCAATTTTTTGAAATATTTTTAAATTTCCTAATTTATTTCATATTCAAAACTTTTTTTATCTTTTTTTTATTTTATTGAACACCAACTCTACCATATATTTTTATATCATCAAATCAACCCATATATTTTTACATCATTTATTTCTATGAATGTACTAAAATTGTGGAAATAAATTATGATTGAACTGCCTTATCTCCATCATCATTTATTGTAGTTGCTTCCTCTCATATTTTTCGGGTCTCTACTATTTTTTCAAATGTTGATCTTCTATCTCCTTTCCATCCTACATCTTCCCTTTTTGTTATTTCAATTTGAGCTTGAAGATGACCAGAGTGCAAAAGGAGAAGAAATAGCAGCAAATTAATGAAAATGTTAATAGACAGTCACAACAAAATATGAAAACCAAGGTACAAAAGATAATAAATAGTTCTTTTAAGAAAAGATAAATAAATAATTAAGGCTGGTGTTGAACAACAACATTAAATAGTGGGGATATAAATAAAATGATTTTAAAATATATTTGTTGAGTTGGTGTAAAATATCCTGCATACTTACAATACAATAATGAAGAAAGATAAAATAATCAGAGGTTGAAATAGATTAAAAAATATTTTTAAAATTTTAAAAAATTGAGAGTGAACTTGATATGAATAGTTAATCATAAGTTTTAAAAATTATGCATTTGCTCTTAATTATTCCTCAATTGACAACTTATAAAGAATGATCCCTCCTTAATTGAGAATTACATAAACTTAATGAAGGGTAATTATTTTGTCATTAACCCCAAAATGACAAAACTCATGTTTCACAACAGTTAGAACCATGATAGGAAATCTATTCTTGTGGTCTCCAAAAAATAAAAAATTGTACCCTTCAAAAAAAAAAAGTAAATTGTAAATTCCACCATGGATTAGGGTTTTATTGTAGTAATTTTTAAAATGTCGACGTGAATTTTATTAATAATCACTTTAATCAGTAACTTACTCTTATTTTAAAAGTTAATAAAATTTTGTTTATTTTTAACCTTCATTTCTTCTTACACAAATGAGTTACTTGTGACATAATCAAAAAAAATATTTTTAAATAAACACTTAATTAGTAACTGCCTATTATGTTATAATTTCTTTAAAAAGTTATAGTTTGAAAATGAAAAATAAAAATTAAGAAAAAGAAGATAACACTAAACACATAATTATTTTTAATAATAAAATGTTATTTAAAGCTTTATAATATTAATTTTATATTAAAAATTAATTTTATGAGAATGGAAGTGATCGTGAATTTCTGTATTAATTTTATATTAAAAATTAGCTTTATGAGAAAAGGAAGTGATCTTGAATTTTAGAGGAAAAATTGGCATAAATTTTTGGAGAGAGAAAGTGTTTTAAGTTGGTTCAGAAAACTAAAAAGACGAAACGGGATTCAAGGATAAGTAGAAATATTTCAATGAACTAGTACCACAATTCTTCAACTATATCCTTATCCATGTCAGACTCCACAAAAACGAACAGAAAATGAACAAGTAGATCCTTTCAAAAGTGGTGTCTTGTAGTCTTGCAGCTTCAGATACGCCGGAATTGGAAAGGGCGGAGCAATAGTTGTTGTTTGCAGAGTGTTGAGATGCAGAGATGCGTCAGTTTTTGGCTCTGTAAGGCGATGTCCGTTGACTAACTAAGAGAGAGCAAGAAGCGGTGGTCAGTGGCTAAAGAAGAAAGGAAGATCTGGTCGCAGTGGTGTGGGGGATACTGGTGGTGGGGACTGGGGAGAGATGAGGAGAGGGCTGCTTTCAAAAGATGATATACATAGGAATGAAGTGGACCCTAATTCATTAGTTTAGTTATACTCTTTATTTATTCTTTTCCTAAGATATCCTTTAATTAAATATGTATAACATTTCAATTAATAGAAAATTTGATTTTCGATTCGATTTGAGAATTCTCAAACAAAAACCAATTGAAAATACCATTTAAATTACGGAGATAACAATGAAAAAAGTGGAAAATTTTTATTTAAAATGCATAGAAAGTAAATTATTTATGATAAAAGAAGTGAGATTTAAAATAAAAAATATAGAAAAGTAAATAAATTTTGAATTTAAAATCTAATCCAAATGAACTAAAATCAAACTCTATCAAAATTGTTCCTCTAAAAATTGAAATGAAAATTGAATTGTCTCACTTGTTTTTATTATAAGAGAATAATGTTCACTCCTAATTATAATTAACACTTAATTAACATAAAACTATTCTATAATTTTATAATAACCAACTAACATAATCTATATATGTCCGTCTACAAATTTATACATGTATATACATGTATATATGTATATTGTTAAATGAAATGAAAGTAACAACAATTGTAACTAATGCATCTCCTGTTATCCTATACAAACACTCGTGTTTATCAATGAACATATCAGACTAACTGAACGAAAAACACATTTATTAATCCCATCAGAATAATACAACAAAGAAGCAATTATAATTCTATAAACTTGTAGCACCGGTGAAAATTTGAACTCCTTCCGTTAATTTATATAATACCATGATTAATCTACAGACTTAATGTAATCTTTATTAGGAGTAGATAATGGTGAAAGCATAATTAAGTTGTTAATTCCTTCTATAAATTATATATTAAATTATATTGTTTTTGTTTTATATTATTTATTGCCTTGACATACTTTTTTCCTTCCAAAATAATTGTCACTTTAGTAAATTAATGGAGTATTAAATCATACTTCATAAATACCTCTATCTTGTTATATTGTATATACTTTGAATGCATTCTTCTTAAAAAAGTACTTTGCATACCTTGTTTATATATGAAACTAATTATATATTATATATGCTATGTGGTAAGTTAACTTATTTACAAGATTGGTAAGATTATAAAATTTGATGATAATATTTCATATCTACAATATTATATTGATTGTTTTGCTAGTAATTATATATGTCACATGATAGAAGAATGTATAATGTTTATGTATATATATTTTAAAAAATATAATATATTTATACATAACACTAATAAGCATACATGTTATGTATTATGATGTGTTTATATATGAAACTATATACGAAAGTCTAAATCGTATTTGTTATGTGATGGTGAACAGAAAAATTTTCATAAACTAACAAGTCACATTATATATATACTAAAATCATAATATTGAATATAATGTGTTTATGTTATTGAAAAGATATGGTGGTGATCAGTTCTATTAAAATTACAAATCTTTTATTTACTATTATAAAAATAGCAGAAAAATTGATAGAAAAGAAATTTATTCTATTATAAAAACCGGATGACCAACTTAAAAATGGATCTTCAAATCGGATGAGAAGTCCGAAAAATGGACAAGCGATTCTCCTCCAAACCAAGCGTTCCTGCAAAAAACGGATTAGCAAAACGGATGACACAGGCAAAATCCGATTTTCGCATGCAATAAACAAATCGGACGAGTAATACAGAAAAAAGACAACCGGTTTCTATTATAAATGAAGGAACCGAGATATTTGGACGATAAAATCGGACTAAGGAGGCAAAAGCCAAGACGATTGATTTTCGCTGTCAAACCTAATTCTCCACTCAAAGCCCTCAGAATAATAGATGAGCCTCACACAAGAATTAATCTAAACTCTCACTCTCTGTTCTCTTCTTCACAAGTCACCAAAGTATGCAGTCAGCCAAGAATGGCGACTAACAACGGTAGCAACAGAAGAAATCATAAAGAACAAAACAACTACAGAAAGAAGAAGAAGCTACAGAGAAGGAGAAGAAGAGAGAAAAGGAACGAGAGACGTTGCTCCACAGAATTGGTCGCAGGCAAGGCGGAGACTCCTTTTTTCTTCTTCCCTATAAGTTGTGCTCTATCAATTTCTTTCTTTCTCTCTCGGAGCAGCTCTCCACTAGAGGGAAGGGGCTTTTTTGTGATAATTCAACGAATTCTGGTAAGTTTCTATTTTTCATGATTGAATAACTTCATTCGGTCTTTTGGTAACTAAGAATGATTTTGCATAGACAGTTTGTTTAAATGGTATCCAAATGGTTGCGTAATTATAGCATCTCATTCATTGGATTCAGTAGATGGAATTGACATTTTAAGGTGCTTCTCGGGAAAATATTTCTGGGGTATTCCAATTTCTCCTGATTTCAACTATTTGTTGAAGAATACAGAAGCAGAACTTGATTTGATGAGAGGAAAACTGAGTCTTGGGAAGGTTTCTTTTTGCCATAACTTGTCGCATTTGCTTAGGCTTGGTTTGCTGCACAAGTTTGGTGGAATTTTTATTTAGATTGATGCTGATGTTAAAGATTTGAAGAGTTTGCTAAGCTCAAGAATGCAATTGGAGCTCAGACTACCAATCTTTGAAACTAGAGACTGGAGCAGATTGAATAATGTTGTTATGGTATTTGATAAAGTTTATAGATGATATTGATTAGATCATCTCGTGCTCTGAATTTTTGCTTTGGAAAGTGAGTTAAAATATGAAGAAGATAAACAGGAAGTGGAAAGAAGTTGTTGGTTTCCCTGCATTTTAACTAAAGATATATGGATGTAATTTCCCTTTTTCTTCTTCTTCCTTGAATTCTGTAATATTTTGAGGAGATTCAATAGCAAAACAATTGTTGTTTCCTTTTGGATAATTGTCCAACAAGGAGACTTTATGGTTTAAAATTTTCTCTACATACTGCATTAGAATGTGCCATTCATTTGCTTCTGTTGATTATGAGTTCAATTTGTTGAGAATTTCTAGGTTTCAACCAATTTGGCCGGAAAATCTGCATTTTGTTAAATTAATGAGGTAAAACGGATGAAAACAGAGTAAATGTTTAAGGAATTTGGCTGGAGAACTGTTTCCTATTTTCCATTCAGCTATCTGTAAATTTTTTTAGTTGATAAACACTTTTTTACCTTTGCTGAATGGAGTTGATTAACACTGTTAATTTAACAATATTACTTAATCTACATTGTTAGTTGTAAATAGAACATTGCAAGTGCTGACAATTAATTGGAAGACCAAGTTTATGTCTTGAGAGACAAGAAATAGATTGACGGGAATGGAGGAGAGGGAGGAAACCGAGAGAAAAGGGGAGAAACTGGAAGAAAAGGAGAAGGGGGTGAAACTTACCGCCGAATTAAGTAGAAGTCCCACCATTTCATTTGAGAACACTTTAGTCTTTTTACCTGATTAAAATTTGTTGATCCAATATTATTTGGATAAACGTTAATCCGCCTGTGTTTTCTTTCTTTTTTAAGTGTAAATAATTTGTAACCCTTGAATACAAGTTAAGAAAATTCCAATTAATTTCATGAGGATGCATAGATGCATATCATATTAGAATAATTAAATAGAATATTACGAAAAATAAATTAATGCAATTCTAAATTAATGTTGAAAAAAATGGACCGGAGATAGAATCAGTCAAATTATTAGTTTATTGAATTATTGGTTCAACTAGTTGAATTAGGGGTCGAATCGAATAACGTTTATTATGAAGATATAAATATATAAATTTTTAATTATAGTAATCTTTTGGCAAAATTCTTTCATATAACTAAAAATATCTATAAAATAGGTCAAAAATTTTTAATCAAATTTAAAAATGCATAATAATAGAAATGCCTAATTTATTTAATTTATTTATACATATATCACATATGTTATTTAGTAGTAAATATAATTCAAAAAAATGTAATTCAAAAATATCAAGGGAATTCTATAATTAAAAAATATAATTCAAATATCACGGGTTAAAAATATTTCTAAAATAAATGTTACATTATGTATTTTAAATTATTCTTAATAGGAATAATTTTAAAAGAATCGTTCTTTACCTTTTAAAATAATAAACAGAAAAAAAGAATCCCTATACAATAGAAAGAAGTTACTCACTTATGGATTTTTTTAAATAAAAAAATGAATGGGCCGGACATTTAACAAAATGGGTCTTCCCATTCTCTCCAAATTGAGCACCCAACAATCAACATGCAACGTCTATTCTTCCATCCCGCTAGTCATCTTCATACTTTATTCACCGACCATGTGGTGGAGAAACTACGAAGACGACTGGCAGGGTGGAAGACAGTTGCTATTCTGGACAGCTAAGGTACTCCTAATACAAACAACCACCTCATCCATTCCTTCATATACTATGCAAACAAATAAATTGCCACTGGCGATAACAGAGGAATTGGATAGAACTAATCGGAAGTTTTTCTGGGAGACAAGGCTCATTTTCCTCTTCCCTTGCATCCCTCCCCAGAGGAATTTATGATGCTACTTGTATTTATTCACAGATAGTGGTAGTAATGGCCATATAATGAGAGTAATAGTTAAAAGTAGGTAGAGAAGAAAATTAGATAATTGTTCTCTTTCCTGCCATAGAGAGAAGATTATCTTGCCATCCAATGAGTTTAGCCTGAACTTTTTCAAGGATAAACTTGAAATCAAAGGATCTCAAAGAACCATCACGAATCAAGGAACCAAATATCTTCCAAAAGAAGTGGTATGTGATACACCAAATTTTTCTCTAAGAAACTAATTCGCTGAAGAGAGCAATCCTAGAGGTAAAAATTGCGATTTTAAGTGACTATTGACCTATCTCAAGATGGCACAAAAGTTTTGAAGGACACATTGGATAATGTCGACTATACGATCCTCATTCATGCAAAAAATAACAATATCACATGTAAAAGGGTTATGAGTAACATGAGGGCCTTGCTTTCTAATTTTCATCAGTTTCCAATTCCCTAGTTGGATTTCTTCTTCAATGAGGAGATAAAGATATTCCATACAAAGAATGAATATTTAGGTGGAAATAGGGTCTCCTTGATAAATACCCTTAGAAAGGTCGAAAAAATTTAGTTTGTTCCCTATTAACAAGAATAGCCAAACGGGAAGAACATATGCAATTCATTATGAGAGAAATGGCAGGGTTCCGGAAAGAGAAAAAAAATTCAGGGTTACCCGAATGAAACTCCATTCTACCCCATCGTAGGCTTTTTCCAAGTCAATCTTTAAAAAAAAAAAAAACCCACCTTTTTACCCGAGAAGTTACTAATGGAAAAGAGGGCTTCTTGAACGATCATAACATGGTCCAAATAGTGGTGTCTAGGCAAGAAACTTTATTGCATAGGAGAAATAAGGAAGTGGAGAGAGGATCGGATATGATTGACCAAGATCTCAGTGATAATCTTATACAGAGTATTGCATAAGCTAATGGGTCAAATTGACTACCATCTCAAGTTTGGAAACATTCAAAATAAGACAAATAACGACATCATTAATTAGCTACACCTGTATCAATTAAGAAGAGAACATAGTTTAGATCCAAGAGGTAACAGTGCCATGAATAGTGGCCCAAAATTTTTGATAAAAAAATAAGATGTTGACCAATTGGTCCTAGACTTCTATATGATTCAAAATCTTTAACCGCAGAAAAAATCTCCTGAGGGAAGGGGATATCAGTGAGATTCTTGAGAGCATGATGTGGAATCCAAGAAAATGGAAAGGAACAATGTGATCTCTTCGACATAGACAACCTAAAAAAATAGATTTCCTTAAAATGATTGAGAATAAGAATGGAATCAAATTCAAAGCAACCAGTCTACTCTCGATTTCAAAGCCCAAATTTCTTTCTCTTGCATAAGAATGTAATTAAATTCAACCATAAGAGATTTTTCAAAAATAGACAAATGATGAGAATGTTCGTAAAGTGGGGGTTTCTGAATGCCTAGAATACGCGCTAGCAACGATTTCTTTTTGTGAAAAATATTACCGAAATCAGACCTATTCCATTATAAAATCAGAGATTCAAAATTAGAAATGATCTTGTCCATATCTAAATTACTATCAGACCAGGCCTGCTATAGAACTCTCAAAAGACAAGAATGGGAAAGCCAGACAGTTTCAAAACGAAATGACCAACGCCCAAAAGCTGGCAGAGAATGAGTTGAGAATGAGAAGCGGTGCATGATCAAAATGCACTCTACGAATATGAAAGACAGTAGCTTCCGGGAATAAATTGCGCCACTCCAAATTGCACAGAGCTCTATCTAACCTCTCCATAATCAAAGGGCCATTATCTCTTCTTTTATGCTATGTAGAATGAGGTCAATTAAAACTAAGATCCATCAAGTTATAATCATCAGTAAGGCTTTTAAACTCAGTAAGATAGTAAGAACTTATAGGACTACCCCTAACTTCTCAGCAGAAGAAATAAGTTCATTAAAATATCCTACTAACATCTAAGGCTTAGAGATAGAGCTGGAAACTTTTCTAAGCTGATTCCACAAATCAAGATGTGTATTTAAACAAGGGCTAGCGTAAATACCAGTAATAAGCCAAGGCGAGGAGGATAAACTAACCTGCACAATAGCGTGGACAGCTTGAGGTGATTTTGATAAGAGAGAGCCCCTATACTTCACTACAAAGTGCACTTGAGGGTGAAGGCTTGAGCGCATCTTATAATCCATGCCAGGAAGTCCTCTGCAACCGATATGGGACGAAGTCATTCCCTACTCAAGTAACAATCCTAATATTATAGGACCACCTCTTGAGTAAAAGGATGTATCAGATTCGCGAAGGACAGAGACAGTAACTTTACTCAAATTCCAAAAAAGCCAAACTTCACCTTTGAAGCCTACTGGATCAGCTATAATGAAGTCTGTGAAGGGTCACTTATGGCAGATGTCTTTAGCTTTACGACCATACACCTCAGTCTCTACCAAAATAAGTATTCCTAGATGATGAGCGTGAATCATTTCAAACATATGTTCTACAAAAAGAGGGTAACCCGTGCCACGGACAATTCCATGAGAGTATCTTCATGGTTTTAGAGTTGATTGTCATTAGAAGTTATGGATAGGTAATTCTCTCAGACACCACCCTGGAGAGTGTTTATGGTCCCTCCTCAAGCATTCTTTCTGTCAAGTTGTGCAATGGTGCTCCTAGAAAACTTAGTTGAGAGCCCCACTATCCCCAGGAAATATGTGGTAATGTCTCCAACGGAGTGCATCTCCATGGAACTAATGGTTGGAACACTCCATGCTTGGCAATAGGGATGGTGAGTCCTACATTCTCCGAGGAGAGAGTCTTCGCTAAAGGGGGAGTGCGGACATGCCATTGTTCTCATCTTGAACGGAAGCATTCGATGATATAGAGATCAACTCACTAAAAGGGGAAGAGGAGCTATTTGAGGTGGATTCTGAATTAGAGCAATTAGGAGGAAGATTCGAAATCATCTGGGCTACAACAGTCCCTTGCATGTTGGCCATCTCAAACTACTTAATTGACAGGAAAATCAAGCTAAAGCTTAAAAAGGAAAGAGAGATTTCTGTTTGTGCGATTAAGGTTTGAGGAGGTCTGAAGAAATCACTGTGTTTGTGGTGCTTAGGGCGGGATAAATCCTTATATCAGATTTGATTTGATTCACCTCCTCATCTATTAGTAGTGGGTTTTGAAGAGCATTACTTATCTGGGGAGATATGCTATCAGTGAGTTTCGGGTGAGAAAACTTTGGTCTCCAAACTTGGTAATATCGTGTAATAGTTTCTTGGCCTCCACGAACAACATCTTTGCCCACATATTTGGCATAGTTGATTCTAATCCTTCGCCGGTACTCTTTGGATGTCCATTTTACAAGTTCCTTACTACAGGTAGTTCCTACAAGGGATTGGACTAATGACTTCCACCCGTTTAACACCAATGAGGTATAATATTTCACTCACCGTAAATTGGTTATGGTTTTTTCCCTGAATCTAAAGCTAGCAAAGAGATTGTCACCGAATTTTCTACTGTGATGGGCACCTTTGCAGGGGACTTTGAGTTTTTATGTGGACAAGTAGATATGTTATGCCCAATTAGACCACGTTCAAAGCAAAATCAATGGCCTCATATTGAATTCGATGGATGTGATCCTTTCCTATACATACTGCTGACGCAAGAGGGCTGTTAATATTAATTTAGATATTCAATCTCGCATACCAGCCTCTCTTGCTATTAATTGTTTTTGCATCCTTATTTGTGTAGTTTTCCAAGTTGACTCCTAATTTGTTTTAGGATATCTTTATCGAAATAGTTTAGTAGTAACCCAGATAATCTAGCTCAAATTGCATTGGTGGTTGCCCGTTCATATGCAGGGTTAAATTTCGGTTGCCACAACCACATATTTAAGTACTAGCCATTTAGAAACCAAGGGCCACCTTCTATGATTCCTGTAAAGTCTTCTTCTTATTGAAATTTTTCAAGGAATAAGTAATGTCCCAAATTAATGAGGTGCTTGGTATCCACTGGTTTAAAAGTTTGGCAAACTTTGTAGTCCAAATACCGGTAAGGTGGAGTCAAATGTTGAATAGAATTAGCAGAAGGTGGACAGTGGAAATTAGAAAAATTATTTTAGCCTAAACTAAAAGAATTAATATCGGTTAAATCATGAATTTGATTGTGGTAAGCTAGAGAAATAAATTGGTATGAATATTAATATCTCACGGTTGATGGGTTATGGTCAAGCTAAGATGGGTAGTATTGTGTAAGTTAACATCTCGGACCAAATTGAAAGGGGTGAAATTAGAATTTTCGAGAATTGAAGGAATAATTAAAGGAGATGGAGAAGTAGAGAGACTTTCAGACGAAAGGGGAGAAGAGCTAATATTTGTACTAAAAGGTAAAATCTCTTGTCCTTATGTCCTACGAGATTGCCGATGCCTCGATAGAGGAGCTAAGTCATGGTGTCGAGCTAATATTATGGTCTAAAGGTGGAGGGGCCGAAATGGGATCTTTTAGATTAAAAGAATTAACTAAGAGAGAGGGTAGAATAGGGAAAAGTTCTAGCAAAAAGTGGGGGAAGCTGACAGGGGGAGGAGTGATGGTGTCGAAGATATTGGGACGGTAGGGGGAGGTGGGTTAGAGTTAGAGGGAGGTTCAAATTGGGGGTTGGAGTTTTCGATTATGCTGTTTGGGTGAAAGGAAAGAGAAAGTAGGGAGGTGAATATGGCTCGGTCACACAGTAGAGAATATGGTTTGGGGGTCTAAGGAGTTAAAAAGTAATGGAAGTGGGAGAAAGTAACAACACAAGAGGTTGTGGGTAGTGTTGGGAGAGAATAATGGTGAAGGGAATGGGAGAGGATTGTTCGATGGGAGCCATAGTAGAGAGGATGTCATTGGATGAGGAAAACTGTGGAATTCGTTCTCACTTGAAAAATTGGGAGGTGAAACTTTGTTATCGAAAAATTTATCAGAAGCAAAAGGATGACAAGTAGGGGTTGAGGCAGATGGAATTGAGGCAACTCCAACATCAATAGGTGAGGTACATGTGTTCTTAGTAGCAGTAGAATAAATTAAATTATCATGTAAGAGAGCTAGACTTGAAAGAATTAGAATGGGGAAAGAGTTTTTTACTTTGACAAGGAGGGCAAAAAAAATTGTTTTAAAAACCTAAGAGTAGTAGCTTGGCAATAGGCACATGCACAACAGTCCACTCAGAAGTAAAGCAATTATCAACCAAAAAAGAGAAACTATCCGTAAAAAGATACGTGGTAGCATGAGCAGAGAAACTATCAACCATAAGGTGTGGGACTGAGAATAAAGACGAGTGGAGGTATGATGATGTACCTTTGTTTGTGCGGAATTCTTTGGTTGAATAAGCAGTAGAATAGCAGGTGACCCTCTTGTCCCATTGATTGTCAGAATTTCCTTCCCCTTCTCTTTTGGCTTAGCAATTTTGATATGAACCGAAATGATCAAGTAGACAAAGAGTTAATTCAAGGACCATCACAAGAGAAGGGGAAAGTAGGTTCAAAGGACATGAGGATAGAATGGCAAGAGGAATGATGGCATTTATTGAAGAATCCATGAAGAAAGGATTAAGGTTCAAGATTGAAGACTTTGAAGAGGGCTGTAAACCTCCCAAGTTGCTCATGATTCACACTTTAAGCAAGGAGCAACTAATGGAGCAAGAGAGAGGTGCAAAGTTTGATAAGCTGCTTGAAAAAGAGCTTACTGGGAGTGGTAAGCCCGGTATCTATCGTCCCCGGTAGGCTTCTTCCTAAAATCCTCAAGTGATCAACTACACTACCGCCAACAGTAGGTCCACCCTACAATCGACGACAAGGTCCTGGTTTGCATAATGTGATGTTTTGAACGGGTTTAAGTGTTCTAAACATGCTTCCAGCTTTTAATTAAGGTCCTTAATGGTCTTTTAGAGACCTAAGACCAAGGTAAAAGTAGGATTTACTCCTAAACACTATAAATACTCCTTATTAAGCTCAATTGTATTAAGTTGGATTATATATGAAATTGAGAGTGTTTGAATTAGGGTTCTTTAGTTTTCCAAGCCTTTTTCTTAAATTCATTCTAGTGTTTAATCCTACTTAGGTTGATTTACTTGAAGCACTTGGATTAGGATGATCCAAGGGTTTCTTCAATTGATCACAATTCCTTCTCTAAGATATCTAATCCTTGTATTTTTTGTCTAGATTGGGTCTTCTTTACACAAGCTAATTAGGTGTTGGGTTTAGTATACCCAATATTTAATTAGAGTATACGGGAAAGGTTAGTTACATGAATTCAAGAGATTTTAGCTTTAGTATAGATATGGTTGCTTGAGGATGGAACAAATTAAGTCCTTCTTGGAGGCAAAGGTACTTGGGATATGAAGATTTGAAGAATTTGATCCATTGCTTATCAAATTCCATATCCTTTGGTATCAGAGCTACCTTCAAGTAAGCTCAATTTATTTTTAATTTCTAAAATAAAAAAAAAAGGTATATGATGATCAATTGGAAAAATACATGTTGATCATGTAAAATCTCAAACCGAAAAAATTCATGTTAGAAACATTGATAGGAAAATAATGCTAAACATGATTTTTATGTGTGAAATTTGTTATAGATCTAAACTCCTGAGAGTTGATGATTGTTTGAAATATGTTTTACTCAAGTTTGAGTTCAATTGATAGATCAATGTGATCAAGAGTTTGAAAGAGTCAGAAACCGGATTTGTGTAACGAATTGTGCATCAATTTGATCATATCTTATGTTATACCGGTTCAAATTGGATGAAATTTGTTCTCAAATCCATCCTTGTCAGGTGACAAATCTATCTAAACATGTTTGACTCGAGTTGGATTCATATGTGCAGAGTTATTGCCGTATTTTGTTACAGGGTGTCATTGGCCTCTGTTTTCTGTGAAAATGTTGTTTAGTACTTTTTCTTCTTTGTTTAGCTTAACTTGATTTTGTTTCATTGTTTTTGAACTCTAATTGATTTCTTTAAGTGTTCTAAGTCTTTTGTGGTGACCAATTATCTTTGTTGGCTCTAATTTTTTTTTAGATTATTTTTGAAACTCTTGCGTTTCAAGTGTTTGATGAAACTTCTCTTTGAATTCCTTTGACCTACCTCAACTAAGTGTTTTGATTGAAATCTATTCTTTGGTTAATTACCTTGGTAGTTGTGGTAGAAGGAGTTTGAAGGCTTAAAGGATCCTTGTGAGGTGAGAGTTTGAAAAAGGCAAGAGAGTAAACCCATCTTTATAAAAGCCATATACAGAGTATACACGAGTGAAAAGAGTGATCATCACAAGAGTGCAGGCACTTAGGGAGTGATGGTGGGGTCCTTTTATTGGTTATTATTGTTAATTTTCAGGTTTTAATTATGTCTACGAAAGCTCAATTACCTACCCTCATAATGAAGAAACTAGTGAAAGTCCTCATTCCAACTTGGATACAATAAAGGTTATCATGGAAGAGCTTTAACAAATGAGGAAGGACATGACGGATATGAGAAGAGATATGAGTAATCTATCTATGGAGCAAAGAGGTAGAACTAATATTGGAGGGCATGTCGCCACTCAAAGGGGTTACGTAAGCTACAATCCTCATGTTCCATATGAGACACCAGTTCAAAGCACTCACCATTTCTATAATGGTGGTGGACACACCACTCCTAGAGGTCAAAGACATGGAGGATTAGGTGGAAGAGGTTATCAAAGACCTCATGAGGAATTTCGAGGAGGTGAAGCATGGTATGAGGATAACTTTGGTGTTAAAAAGGATGGATATCCAAATGGGGGTCAATAATACTTTGGTTGTCATTATGGTTGTAACTATGAAGACAAGCTTTGGAAAAGATCAAATGGAAGGTCCCTAACTTCCATGGTGATATTGACCCAATGTGTTTCTTGATTGGGATTGAAAAGTGGAGAACCTATTCAATGTGAGAAATTATAGTGAGCATGTGAAGGCTAAATTGACCATTGCTGAATTTTCGGGTTATACACTTTATTAGTGGATAAGAATACAATTCATAGAGCTAGAATTGGAGCTCTTATGGTTGAGACATGGACCGAATTGAAGACACTCATGAGACAAAGGTTTATTCTTAAAAATTTCCATAAGGAACTTCATTACAAGTTGATGACTTTCAAGCAAGGAAGAAAAAATGTTCAAGAGTATAGATTAGAGTTGTAGCTGTACCTTTTGAGAGTAAGCATGAAAGAAGACAAAGATACATCCATGGCTAGATTTCTAAGCGGACTTAATAGGGATATAGCTTATCAGCTTGAGTTGTACCCTTTTTCTACTTATGAGGACATGTGCCACCTAGCGGTTAAGATTCAAAGTCAAAGGAAAATGAGGCGGATTCATGAAAACTTCTCTTCCTTCTTCAAGCGGTGTTGCTACTGAACCTCAAATATCTACTTACAAGGGGTGGCCAAAGAAGGATGACAAAACTAAGGTAACTTTCAAGGATAATCCTAAACCTAAAGCGGAGAAGAAAGGTAGATTGATTACTAATCCAACTCGTTGTTTCAAGTGTAATAGTGTAGGACATATAGCTATAAATTATCCTACCAAGAGGACTTTGATATTTTGTGAAGACTTGAATGGGTGGGTTGAAAAGGATAAAGAGGATTGTCTTGAAGATCTTGTTGATGAAAAGGATAGACATGATGATGACGTTATTACAGACACTTCTCTGGAAGCCGAAGAAGATGCCTTGAGTTCGGTTACTATTAGGGCTTTGAATACACAAGCCATTGATGAATATTCAAGCATCCAAATAGAGAACATCTTTCATACCAAATTCAAGGTGGAAGGTAGACGGGCCAACCTGATCATAGATAGTGGTAGTTGCACTAATGTAGTTAGCACTTATCTTGTAGATAAGCTGAAGTTGCCAACTAGCAAACATCCTAGCCCAGACAAATTGCATTGGTTGAATGAGAGTAGTGAAATTAAAGTGTTGAGGCAAGTGAAAGTGCCTATTTGTAGGGGTACATACCATGATGAAGTAGTGTGTGATGTTGTTCCAATGCAAGCGGCCACTTATTGTTTGGGCGTCCTTGGCAATTAGATAGAAAAGCCATTCTCCATGGAAAAAAGAACACTTATACCTTTGTAAAGGATGGAAAATCCTACACCATGAATCCTTTATCTCCTCAACAAGTTCATTGAGAGTAAAGAAAAATGAGAAAAAGAGAGAAAGCTGAAAATGAGATGAGGAAAAAGTGTATAAGTGAGGGGAAAAGAACAGAGGGAAAAGATATAAGTGAAGAAAAGTCAAGGGAGGAAGAAGTGAAGAGTGGCAAGAAATTGAGTGATCAAAAGAAAGAGAGTGCTATGAAAGAAAAGAGAAGTTTTCATGCAAAAGAAAGTGAGATCATAGAGGCCATTGAAAATAGAGGAATTGGTCTTATTTCTATGTTGCAAAGGTGCATTTGTTTCTACTAGTGATAATTTATCTTCTTTGTCTAGTGCTATAGCGACGGTCATTGAAGAGTTCAAAGATGTCTTCCTTGATGAGATGCCCGATGGACTTCCTCCTTTGAGAGGAATTGAACATCAAAGTGATTTGGTGCCTAGTATGGTGCTTCTAAATAGGTTGGAATATAGAAGCCCACCCGAAGAGACCAAGGAGTTGAGAAGACAAGTTGAAGCGTTGCTCTCTAAAAGTTATGTAAGAGAAAGCTTAAGCCCTTATGTCGTTCCCGTTATGTTAGTTCCTAAGAAAGATGGTACATGGCATACATGTATAGATTGTAGAGCCATTAACAACATTTCCATCAAGTATAGGCATCCCATTTCTAGATTAGATAATTTGCTTGATGAGTTACATGGTTCCTAAATATTTTGAAAGATAGATTTAAAAAATCAGGTTACCATCAAATTTGCATGAGGGAAGGGGATGAATAGAAAATGGATTTCAAAACTAATTTTGGTCTATATGAACGGTTAGTCATGCCTTTTGGTTTAACTAATGCACTTAGCACATTCATGAGACTCATGCACCATGTTTTGAGAGGAAAATTTGTTGTAGTCTACTTTGATGACATCTTGATTTATAGAAAAACTTATGAAGATCATTTGCATCATCTTAAGTAAGTTTTGTTGGTTTTAGGAAGTGATAAACTCTATGCTAACTTTGGAAAATTTGAGTTTTGTCTGGAAAAAGTGTCTTTCTAGTTTATGTGATGAGTTCTCAAGGACTACAAGTTGATGAAGACAAGGTAAAAGTTATCAAGGAATGGCCTACTCCAAAGAGTGCATCCGGAGTTAGAAGTTTCCATGGTTTAGCAAGCTTCTATAGGAGATTCATCAAGGATTTTAGCACCATTACTAGCCCTATGACAGATGTAATAAAAAAGATGAATAGCTTTTAAGTGAGAAGATAAGTAAGAAAAGACATTCAAGTTGTTAAAGGAAAGGTTGAGTAGTGCACCTCTACTTGTACTACCTAACTTTGACAAGACATTTGAAATTGAGTGTGATGCTTCGAGAGTTTGAATTAGTGGAGTCTTGATGCTAGACAAATGACCTTTGTCATATTTTAGTGAAGTTGACCGGTGTGGCCTTAAACTATGCTACATATGACAAAGAGTTGTATTCACTAGTAAGGACATTGAAGTATTGGCAATACTACTTGTGGCCCAAGGAGTTAGTTATTCATACCGATCATGAGTCTTTGAAGTATCTAAGGGAAAAATAAAAGTTTAGTAGAAGGTATGCACGTTGGATGGAGTGCATTGAAACATTCACATATGTTATATATTATAAGAAAGGTAAAGAAAACATTGTCATTGATGTTTTGTCTAGGAGGTACACTCCTTTCTCTACTTTGCAGTTCAATTACTTGGCTTTGAAATACTTAAGGAATTGTATGCTAGTGACCATGATTTCAAAGACATGTTCAATGATTGTTTGATTGTGTCTAATGGCAAGTATCTCAGACATGATGGATTTCTTTATCATGACTGTAGATTATGTATTCTTTCTTGTTCTATTAGATTGTTGTTGGGGAAAAAAGCTCATTGTGGCGATTTCATGGGTCATTTTGGCATTGCTAAAATATATGACATATTGCATGAGCATTTCTTTTGGCCTCATATGCGAAAAGATGTTGAAAAGTTCATTGGTAATTGCTTAAAGTGTAAAAGAACTAAGTATACATCTTTACCACATGGTTTTTATACTCTTTTGGAAATGCCTAAGGGATTTCGGGTTGATATATTTATGGATTTTATTCTTGGTTTGGCAAGACGTCCTAAAGGCATGGGTTCTATATTTGTGGTAGTAGATAGGTTTTCTAAGATGGCTCACTTTATAGCTTGTAAAAAAATTGGTGATGATAGTCTTATTACAGATCTCTTCTTTGCTTGGGTTGTGAGTTTCCACGATATACCTAAAACTATTTTTCAGATCATGACACTAAGTTTCTTAGTCATTTTTAGTGTGTTTTGTGGAGGAAACTTGGAACTAACTTGTTGTAGTCTACAGCTTGCCATCCAAAAACCGATGGACAAATGAAGGTGGTTAATAGAACCATTGGCAACTTCTTAGGGCCATCCTCAAGAAGAGCTTGCGCCAATGGGAAGAATATTTTCCCCATATTGAATTTGCTTACAATAGAGCTCGCTATTCTACTACTTCTTACTCTCCTTTTGGGGTTGTTAATGGGTTTAATCCTCTAACTCTATTTTATTTAGTGCCTTTACCTATCGATCACACCTTGATCTTGGATGGAAAGAAGAAGGCGGAGTTTGTTCGGGCTATTCATTCCAAAGTCCATGATGCCATTGAAGTGTTATGAATCATGATGGCTAAGAAGATGGAAAGCTTCAAGCACCTATCACAAGAGCAAGAGCAAGGAGAATTAAGGAGAAGCATGATCAAATTGCTCAAGGATTGATAATGGCAATTGAAGAAACTATGAAGGAAGGCCTAAAGCTCAAGAATGAAGGCTTGGAAGATGATGGAAACCTTCCTAAGTTTCTTATGGTTCAATGCCTAAACTTGGAGCAACTAATCGAGCAAATTATAAGAGAAAGAATTCAAGAAGAGGCAAGAACAGAGCCTACTATAGGTTTTCAGTCCATAATGGACTTGTGTACTGAAGACCTACCGTGTGCGGTAGGGTACCCCACCATCGACGGTAGGGTAATGATTTTATATAATTAAAGCTAATAACAAGAAGCTTGTAGCCAAGAGAAATGTGGGACAAAAACGTGTGGTATTTGAACCTGATGATTGGGTGTGGTTCATCTTCGAAAAGAGTGTTTTCCTTCTCAAAGAAAAACAAAGTTAGATACCCGTGGCAATGGTCCCTTTCAAGTTCTTGAACGCTTTCAATGATAATGCTTATAAGATTAATCTTCCAGATGATTATAATGTTAGTGCTACCTTGAATGTTTCTGACTTATCTTTCTTTAATGTAGGTAAAGATTCGAGAACGAATCTTTTAAAAGGAGGGGCGGATGATATGAACTGGGATGATCAAGAAGCTAAGGGGTTAATTCAAGGACCAAGCACAAGAGTAAGGGCAAGTGGGATGAAAGGACATGAGGATGGAATGGCAAGAGGAATGATGACGCTTATTGAAGAATCCATGAAGGAAGGATTAAAGTTCAAGATTAAAGACTTTGAAGATGGTTATAACTTCCCAGTTGCTCATGATTCACACTTTAAGCAAGGACTAACCAATGGAGCAAGATGAGGTGAAAAGTTTGATAAGGAGCTGGAAACAGAGCCTACCGCAGGTGGTTGGCCCTGTACTTATCGTCCCTGGTATGCTTCTGCCTAAAATCCTGATGTGATCAACTACCCTACCATCGAAGATAGGGTCCTGATTCATATAATGCGATGTTAGAACAGTTTTAAATGTTTTAAACATATTTCTAGCTTTTAATTAAGGTCCTTAATATTCTTTTAGAGACCTAAGACAAAGGTCAAAGTAAGGTTTAGTCCTACACACTATAAATTCTCCTTATTAAGGTCATTTGTATTCAGCTGGATTGTTTATGAATTGATAGTGTTTGAATTAGGGTTCTTGAGTTCTTTAAGCATTTTTCCTAACTTCATTCCAGGATATGGTCATCCTTAGGTTTATTTTACTTGAAGCACTTGGATTGGAATGATCCAAGGGTTTCTTCAATTGATCACAATTCCTTTTCTAAGATATCTACATCCTTGTATTTGTCTAGATTTGGTCTTCTCTACATAAGCTAATTAGGTATTAGGTTTAGTATACCCAGTGTTGAATTAGAGTGTAGGGAAAGATTATTTACATGAATTCAAGAGCTCTTAGATTTAGTATAGCTATGGTTGCTTGAGGAAGGAACTAATTAAGTCCTTCTTGGAGGCAAAGGTCCTTGGGATTTGAAAATTTGAAGAATTTGATCCATTGCTTATCAAATTTCATATCAAATTTTTGGCG
The DNA here is from genome assembly GCA_028651295.1 of Catharanthus roseus. Classification (NCBI taxonomy): domain Eukaryota; kingdom Viridiplantae; phylum Streptophyta; class Magnoliopsida; order Gentianales; family Apocynaceae; genus Catharanthus; species Catharanthus roseus. The sequence goes on along the minus strand of JAPQWS010000076.1, from coordinate 5,363,287 downwards.
CGGTAGATTGAATTGGATGCATAAAAGAGACCATTGTGCTCAAGCTTTGGGTGTGTGAGACGCCAATTTTCTTGATAGGTTGGAACTAGGGTGTTCACTATTCATTTAACCGATAATTGAATCAAATCAAATTGAATTTTGTATTTTGATTTTGAAAATATAATAGTTATTTGATTCGATTTTTAGTTTTCATGTTACAAAACCAAAACACCAAAATAATTGAATTAGTTGTTAATTTTCAAGAATATATATTATTTGATTTTAATTGTACAATTTTATGATGTTAATGCTTTTAAATTTTATGAGATTCTTGAAATCTCGTTATTTCCAAACAAAAAATTAAAATTTGCTTCAATTTTCTTGATTATGTATAATATTTGATGTGTTTTACTCAAAATATCGGTTGAACCCAAAAATGAACCAAATTAAATCAAAAAATTTTTGGATTGCTTTTCGGTTTATACTAAATACGTGGTTTAATTTTCCAAAAAAATATTTCATAAAGCTGAATAAAATCGAATAAAATTGAAGTCTAAACTGAAAACTGAATGCACATCCCTAGTTGCAACAATGTGTTACTTCCCTCCCTGTCACTGGTTTGGAATGCATTATACATTTGCCCAAAATTGTCCCTCTATTAACAATTAGAAAAGAACAGTCTCTTGATTGCCATTTCTTGAAACTTAGGGGTGCTTATTTGAGATTAACCCTTCATTTTTAATATGGATTCATTGAATGCATACCCCTAGATCATACATTCATATGGATTAACTTTCTAATTTTATGTATAATTTTCCTTAGGGTTCAACAACTTTATTAGGTTTTTAGATTTATAAGATTTAACTATTATATAGTATGTTTTATTCATATATGTATATATATTGATCCTTATTAATATGTGCCTTATGGGCACACCTTAAACATGCCATTTTAATATATACAGTAAAACTTCACTTTGCATGATAAGAGGTGTGTGGTCCGATGGCATGACCTCCACACTTAGCTTCCCTACCTGGCCTGCCATGTGAGAGGTATTGAGTTCGAGTCATTATGAGAGCAGTTTAATCCTGCATGGCAACCTTGTGCCCTCCAATCCATTCCGAATGAGTCAAAGATTCTTGGATACCAACTGACCAAGAATTCACTTTGCATGATTATCGAAAGAAATATATATTGTGAAGTTGGCGAGTGAAAGGTTAACAATTATTATCAAAATATAGAAATTCGCAACGAGCAAATAAAAAGTTTGTCATACTTTATCTTGTTTTATGATATGTGTTTTTCTTAATACATTGGGGATGGAAGTGTGGTTAGAATCTAAGATCTTTGCCTGAAAATGAGCGTTTTTTCCACTAAGCTAACTATCTTGCAACCGTTTTATGATATATTTTCTATATATAACGAATTTAAGTTTTTATATTATATATTTTATTTTGATTCAATTTATTTAATTTCAATTAATATATGTGTGCCCTAACTAATTTTGTATTCTAGATATCCGTTAGTATTCCTGTCTCTATGTATTCGTTAGTGTTCATAGATATAGTGTTCTTACCTCTATATTTATGTCCTAACCTTTATAAGTAGGGCACTTTTTCTTTGCAACTTCTATTTTAAGTTATATTAAGTTTTTCTTTTCTTTTTTTAACTTCTACTTCATTGCGATAATATATATATATATATATATGAAAACAGATAAATCCTATGTGGCACACTTTTACTGATTGGTGTCCACGTTTGACACTTCATTTTTTAGTCAATTATTATAAAAATAAAATGAAATAATAATGGATTTGATATAAATATTAATTAAAGTGTTTTAATGTGATAATGATAATTAAGGAGTTTTAATTTGATAATAAATTTTATTTGCTGATGATTTAATAATCCTAAAAAGGTAAGTTAATCTAATAAAAACTTAATCTAATAAAATAAATCCAAAAAACTTTAATTTTTGAAAATTTTAATTTGAAGAAAAAATACAATATTTTTTAAAATATATTTAAAAAATAAATCTAAAATTTTAATTTTTGAAATTTAGGAAAAAAAAGAAAATGTGAACTAAATCCGAAAATTTTAGTTTCTGAAATTCAGGAAAAAAAAAAGATAACAAAGGATTTGATATAGATAATAATTAAAGAGTTTTAATATGATAATGATAATTAAAGAGTTTTAATTTGACAATAAAACTTTATTTGATGATGATTTGATTAATCCTGAAAAAAGCAAGTTAATCTAATAAAATAAATCCAAAAACTTTAATTTTTGAAAAATTTAATTTGCAGCAAAATACTACAATATTTTTAAGTATATTAAAAAAATAAATATGAAACTTTAATTTTTGAAATTCAGGAAAAAACGAAAATGAGAAAATAAATAAGAAAAATATAATTTCTGAAATTCAGGAAATAGCAATAAAATGCAAATAAAAATTTATGGTAATATATGATATGTATCCAAATGTTCATGGTCTTTTTTTAAGTACGTGTGTATGTGTGTGTATATATATATATATATAAACAAAGAAACCTGATATGACTCATCATATTTTTATTTCAGAAATAATTAATTGCACACCCTATTATTTAGGAGTAAGGATTATTTTTTTTCCCTTTGAAAGACGGTAAACTTTTTTAGAATTAATATGAGAGATACAAAATGAAATGTATCTGAATTTTGTTTAACAAAATCGATGCTATTTCTATTATTTAGGAGTGGGTGCTTCTAATTCGAAAAAGGAAAAAATATCTAAGTTTATTCCAATTCCTATAACTACTATTACTACCTAAACGAATCGATTCTAATTCATCATTTTCCGTTCATCATTTTTTTCTTTTAAAACATTATTTTTTTGTTTATATTTTACTATTACTGTAATATTGCTGGTGATTGAAGTAAAAAATCTAGAATGCAAATATAAGATACTTCTTGATCTCTACAAGATTCTAATAAAGATCTTTGTATCTATCTCATATAATCTTTCTACTACTATAAATATTGTTGTTCTGCTCTTAGAACCATTCTGCTCCTAGAACATTCTGCTCTTACAATGGCATCATTATCATCCGCCGGTAAATTATTTTTTGATTGACCTTTTATTGTTTTATTTTATTTATGTACTATTATAAATTTTAATAATCTACTATTTACTATTGCAATAATCTTCTATTTATCATTGGCTCTTATTTGTTCTATTTACTATTATAAAACTTATTATATTCTCAATATACATTATAATCTAATATACATTATATGATACATGAAATTTGACACGTAAACGTGTGGAAAATGTCTCAAAAAGAGTTGGATAATCTTCTTATGCTCCGAGCTTTGATAAAGGAGCGCGATAAAATAAAAGAAGAACCAGAAGAGCTTGAAAAACACCACCAAAATATCTTGAAAATATTTAACAAGTATTTGAAAAAAGAAGCACAATGTAAAATTTTTGACATCGGCAAATGGATCCTCAGTAAGTGCAAGGAGCTTGAACCGTGGTATAAAAAAACAGCCGAATAAAAAAGAAAAGAGTATGAAGCATATGCTTCATTAGTTGGAGAGATCGAAGTGCAGATGAACAACACATAAGATCTCTTATTTTATATGAAATTATATGTTATTCATTTAGTTATTTTATATTTTTCATTGTGTTATTTATTCTCAATTTAGCTCCTTATATATATATATATATATTCTAAAGTTATATCTTTTTTTTCCTAATGGTACTCAAAATCTCAATACGTTTTTTTTTTTCACTTTGCTGAGGCAACATTGACTATGTTTCTCTTCAATTAAAAGTTTAGATACTCAATTAATAATTGACAAAAAGTGTATAAGAATATTTAAGAATTAAGAATTATGAAAAAAATGCAATTTTTTTATAAAATATTTATTTTACCCTTAATAATAAATAAGGAGATGCAAAGAAAGGAATGGAAATAGTATGAATTAAAGATTGTAGAATTGAAATAATAATATGAATTAAAGATGGTATAATTAAATTAGTGCTTTTAAATAATTATAAATTAAATTAGAGTAATAAAAAAAAATATGAATTAAGTTTTAGAAAAATAAACATTTATCTCTTCCCTTTAATTAAGATATGCATGGTCATATATAAAGCAGAAATTGACCTTACAATGGAAACTTTATGTATTAGAAGTTTTTACGTCATTGCGTGATTTCAGATTCTCCATCCTTCTCTAAGAACTATACTTTGGTGTTGTGAAGTTTTACAGTTTATTGTTTGGGTGAAAGGATAAGAAGTTACAAAGAGAGTATGAAAAAGAGTGTTGATAAAATTGAGCAAAAGAATGAATTATAGAGAGAGAAGAAGAGAGATAGTCGATGAAGAAGAGGATTTGAGCAAATTAGGCACTTCGGTTTTGCCGAATAATTCTATATTTATTTTTTCTATTGTGATGAAGTTTTATAACTATTTTTTTTTTTTATGAAATATAGAGTAAATAGAGGATATTTATTAAGGGTAATATAGAGATTATGAAAAAATTACCCTGGATTTAAAAATGTTGTCCTGGATATATCAATTGCTTTTTTTTTTTTTTTTACTAAGGACTTTTTTCTAAAGTAAAAATTTGTTTGCAGAGTAACTCAAAATCTCAATACGTTTTTTTCCTTTTTTCTTTTCTAATGCAAACATGGACTACATTTTTTTTCAATTAAAAGTTTCGATACTCAATTAATAATTGGCTAAAAGTATATAAAAATATGAGTAATTGGCAAATTTGGTCCTATAACTATTTATTCTATTTTAACTTCATCCTATATCTTTTGTTTTACTTATTTTAATCCAATAATTAGTTATTCTGCATGCATTTGGTCCTATATCTTTTATTTACTCATTTTTGTCCAGTAACTATTTATCTTTGATATGTTTTTACTAAAATGTTCGTGGATAAATTTCAAATTGGTCCCCAAATATGAAAATATTTCAATTGAAGACCTCGAATCGTAAAATTGTATTAAAGAAATCTTTTAAAATGTAAAAAACGTATCAGTCAAGTCCCTTACCTCACTTCTGTAAAGTAATCGGTAACCGTTTTCTTTATGTTGAAGGATTTTTCAAAGTATCTTACGATTTGAGATAGTCAATTGACACAAGTGAATTTATCAAAATATAATTAAATTTTATTTTGCATTCAACAACGTGTCGATAATCGGTTATGGTTGACCCAGAGTTTCAGTATTTGTAGCAAAAAAAAGTTACCTATCGATAATTATCAATTCGAAATCGGTAGATAGTCTAATAGCCTGTATCCAATTCGATAATAACTAATAGGTCGGGTACTCATAAAACTACTATTCCTAATATCAGAAGTTCAAGATAATGAATTTGGAAATTTTTTTTATTTAGGTTTAAATTTTGTCTCAAAGTGATTCAAATAAGATTGATTATTTCGAGAGTGACTATTTAAATCTTCACAGAAGTGACGTAAGAGAATTAATTGATGCGTTTCTTACATTTTGAAGGATTTTTTTTAGAGAATTTTAAATTTCAGTTCCTCAATTGACACTCTTTTGATATTTTGAGGGACCGATTTAAAATTTATCCAAAAATATTTTGGACAAAAAATACCAAAGATAAATAGTTATTAGACAAAAATGAGTAAATAAAATATATAGGACCAAATATGCACAAAATAATTAGTTATTGGACCAAAATAAGTAAAATAAAAAATATAGGATGAAGTTAATACATAATAAATAGTTATATGACCAAATTTGCAGTTACTCAAAGAATATTTAAGAATTAAGAATTAAAACAAATACAATTTTTTTATGTAAAATATTTATTTTACCCTTAATAAATAAGGCAAAGAAAAGAATAGAAATAATATGAATTAAATATGGTAAACTATAATAATAATATGAATTAAAGCGGATAGAATTAAATAAGTGTTTTTAAATAATTATAAGTATATTAAAGTAATAAATAAAAAATGGCAAATTAATAAATATATACTCATATATCTATATCAAATATCTTATATCATATATTATATATCTATATCTTTCTCCTTAACACTATCAAACAGATGAATTAAGAGAATCCAATGTGTAACCAATCACAAAAGACCTATTTATCTCAAAATATGTTACATGTCACCAAAGACCTCTATCTTAAAAAGTTAGCAAGTTACCCATACAAATCACGCGTATCTCTCTCTCTCTCTCTCTCTCTCTCTCTCTCTCTCTCATAAAATAGTTATTATTAAAATGGCTCTTCAGCCATATCATAAAAGACCTATCCATATTATATATCTATATCATATATCTTATATCTACTTACATTAATCAATAAACATATTTTGCTAATCAATTAATCTAGAAGATTAAAACAAATATTTCAACTTTATCATTGTCATATTTAACACACCACTCTTCTATAAATAACACTTACTCTACAAACTAAAACATATTATTCTTTCAAACTCAAAACTCACGGTTGTACGTTCTAAAGAAAACAGTCAGAAAACTCCAGGTCACAAAACTCCCAATTCAATTGAAGAGGTTATTATATTTTTTTTTTCATTTACGAATTCAAAATTTATTCACATGTTTATAGAATCATACTTTACTGTTTTCTCATAATTATTCTAAAATGACTTTTCTCACAATAATCCTCACATGTGATTTGAATAACGTATGTAACACTTATATATTTGCTTATATCTTTGCTTTAAGGTCATGACAAGAAATGTGTTTTCTATTAATTACATGGATTTGTTAAATGTATTGAATCAATTTTATGGAATTCAAAACCCTATATGGAATCACTTTTGGGATGCTTACAGATATACAAGTGCAATCATTATCTTTGAAAATCCAATAACTCATGAATTCAAATAAATTTGGAGTTATTATTATCAAAGAATTTAGGATGCTAGACAAAAATGCTTCTAAGAAAGCTCTCTTTTTTTTTTTTACATAAATGGTTCAATTTCGAGATGAAGATTTTAATTTTGATCAAAAGCAATTTCAAGAGACATAATGTACTAACATGCTAAATAGGATTCAACTTCTTGAAGAATAAATTTATAATTTACAACAAGAACTTCATCATTATATTATTCAATCTAATGATGAAGTATCATCCATTATGGAGGATAATTTAGATGTAGGTAACACAAATAATTTTGAAGCATATGAAAGACAAGATGTGGATGAACAAGATAGTGATCTAAAAACTCCAAGTGAAGTACAATATATGTAGTGGGGATGACCTTATTATTTTTTTTTTAGTTTAGTATTTGATTTTAGTATTTTGAACTTTTTAGATGCTATTGGAATAACTGTATTCGATTTATATTAATATTCAAATCACAATATTTTCACATTTTTTGTCATCAATTTAATTTTATTCTATTTATTATTTATATTCAAATCACACCATCGTTAGATTTTGTTCTCTTTATAATTTTTTGTATCTTATAATAGAACTTTGGCACAAGATTTACAAAATCAAAATCGTATTTTGGATAAGAGATTTGATTAAAGAGGTGTGTTCTTTATTTCTTATCTCTCTAATTTATTTATATAATTTTTTTATATTAATTTTTGTTAAATGCAAAAAACTATCCATTATTAGCCTTTTGTTAATTAGATGACCATACTCAAGTCTAGAACAAAGAAATTGTATGAATAAAACTTAGTAGTACCTTTTTCAATTTCTTCTAACACTCAAAAGCCCAAAGATACAAAAAGTAGCATGCGAACACTCATGTAAAATAATTAATTGAAACACATAGTCATTCTAGCCTTAAGTGTAGACAAAAGAAGGGCAGAATTTTTTTTCCTTTTGGCTACTTTTTTTTCTTTTGTCTAATTCTAAGTACTATACGTATTAAAATAGAATAATATCCCAATTCATGGAAAATGATGATGAATTTGTATATCAAATGCCAAAATCAAATTCAAATAGAAAATGCAAGTAACTTGAGAGGAAGAACATGTGCGTATATCAAATTTGTGATCAAAGACTAATAGAATAATAAAACAATACGATATGCAAAATTCTATCATTATTACATACAGATAAAGAACTCATTTGTAACCTGAAAGAGCTCTTCATAAGAATCCATTTGTAACTTGAAAGAATTCGTCATAAGAAAATCTGTGAGATCAATACTCAAGGTTCTAATCCTCAACCTCAACATCCTTCTTACCCTCCTTCACCCAATCCAGTAAAGTAAACCTATACAACTAATCACTATCCTCAGGATACCTTCTAAAGGTGGGCAAAAGGCCTAATGAGCAACTGAAGTAATATATTGTAGTAGTAACATTGATATTACCTGTACCAGGAAAAAAAAAAAGAAATCTTCCTCCTATGAAAATAGTTTTAGAGCATCTAATTTCCTGTTCAAGAGGTACCTTTCTTAAATTATGAGATAAATAAAAGCATGGGTATCATCAAATAAGATCAAATCAAGAGTGCTTAGAAAACTTAGAACAACTTAAATTTTGAATTTTTAACAACTCAATTTTGTTTTTTTTATTTTTGCCTCTTTGGTCACTTGTTTCTTACAAACAGTTAATCAAATGATTAAAAAAACAAATCATAAAAAATCAAATCTTTAAAATGTTTTGAAGATCTTCTCTAAATGTTTTTAGGTGCAGTTTCAGTAACCTTTGGTGATTAAGGTTCAACATCAGGGCATTCTATCTCTACCTTTTCACCAAACACTTCTGCACTAACAACCATATATTTCAACACAAGAAAGAAAAATAAAAACCCCAAAATTATCACAAAAGCAAGAACCCATAAAGACTAAAAAAGATTACTAATTTAGGTACAAAAACAATAAAAAGATTCCTAATTTATGAACAAGACACTAGAAATTTCCAACCAACACAAAAAAATGAACCCCCCTCTGTTTTATTCTTCACCTCGCTCAAAATTAAAAAAAAAAAAAACCCCAATCTTTGTATATAGAGATCAATCAAAAGAAAAGTGTTTTTTTTTTCAGAAAATGTTTCTCTTCTTTCACTACTACACAATCTTGAAATCAAGAATCCCAACAACAAACTTCCAGTGGCTTTCATAATCATAAGCCTTCAAGGATGATGAATTCCTTGCCTAGAATATGCAATTTTAAATGCAAAGTTAAAAAATATTCACCCTATCAGACCACACATTAATATTTAGTTGTAGAATTTTAAATTATTCATAGGTGATTTATTTTTCTATGATAATTAAAATATTATATACCCAAAGAGCAAAGCTAATAACTTTTAGACTTTTTTCTGAAAGATAATAATTTTTAGACTTGAATTATGTATTTATAAAAAGATTGATGTTGCAATAAATTTTCTAATGTTGATTAATTACTAGCATCCAGTTTCTTCACTTGAACGCATAAGGCGCATGCAGTTAACAAAATATCTATGCACGCTTGCGTCTTGGATATGCAATGTGTTCGTGCTATTCTCGACACCATTCGCAAACAGCGCTATAGGCGAGTAGACGAGTAAAAAACCTACCAAAAGAGTGGAAAAGAAGAAAAGAATTAGGGATAAGGAGAGAACACAGTCAGAGGAAGAATAGAGAATAGTGAAGAAGAAGAAGAGTAAGGGTTGAGGAAAAGAATCGAAATCAAATGGAGAAGTACTTTGCAAAGTTCCAAAATGTTCAAATAGAAATTATAATATCTAAGCTAATCCCAAACAAAAAGGGGAAAATGAATTTAAAAAACAGGAACGAGAATTTGGAAGGAGGAAGAGGGGAAGGCATAGAAAAGAAGCAGGATGGGGGAGCAGAGAAACTATTTGCTGATGCTTGCTCGGTCTGTAGTGGCGAGGCACGATGAAGTATGGGTGTGACTAAGGCGCAGCATCGAGCATCAGTAAAGGGCTTAGGACTAAACTGAATTTGAGGATTTTGGAGTAAACTAAAGGTACAAGAGGAGAAAGAGAGAGATAGAAGATACATGTTGTCTTATGGCTGGTTTCTCGAACCGGAGAGTGGAACTGTGGCAACGGGCTTGGAGGAGCGGCGGCAGAGTGACAGAGAGAGCTGGGTCTTGAATTTGGAGATTATTTCCAATTCAGAGAGTAACTCAAACGTGAGAAGGGAGAAAAAGAGAAACGTTGAGTTTTGTTTTCAGTATAAATTTTCAAATTCGTCCCTGAAAAATGGCCTTTGTCTCTAGTAAGTCCTTAAACTTTTAAATGTCTCTAAAGAATACCTGAAAAAGACATTCATGTCTCATGTTAGTCCCTCATATCTTGACTCAATGAAAACTAACAATTGACTTGAATGAATAGACTCAAACACAAAAATAAGAAATTAGGGGGCCAAAACGAAATAAAGTAAAATTTCATCTTCCTAAAGGGAAAAAGGAAAGAACACCAAATCCCTACCTACACATATTGATTTAACTCGTAGCACTTTTTTATTTTAGTTATCAAAAAACAAGAAAAAATTATAATAATTACCCATAAATAATTTATAATTTTTTACTCATGACATTTATTTATTTAATTTATACTCAAATACAATTTCTCTCCAAATTCTCAAATTAGAAAAAATTATAAAATAAAAGTTATAACAAACATATAAATAAAACTTTTGACCCCTAAAGAAAAAAGTTAAAATTTTGTTGGATTCATTAACAATTCAAATACACTCGTATTAGGCATCACCACCCAACAAAGTCGTTTCTCAAACATACAATTATAACATCTTTTTGATTCATCATTTAAACTTTTTTTAATTTACTCAACTGCAGAGATTGGTGCAACATTTAGTTAACTGCTGATAGATGAAAGTGTTTTGCTCTGCTACTTACCCTTTATTTATAACTAGATTCAAGTAATTCTTTACCCTCATTTCCACTTATACTTAATTATTTATATATATCTATTATCATGAATGTATAAATTTTCACATTCTTTCAAGTTTTGATTTAAAATTCTTTAAATTATTATAATAATTTATTTGAATATTTGTTCCAATTAGCTTTTAGAAAATATATGGTATTTAAAATATTATATATATTTATAGATGGATCTTTTAGTGCGTGATATGCATGCTAAATATGCTAGGCAATTGAGAAAGTCTATCATGAAACAAAGAAGAAATAAGAGAACATTAGTGACAAATCAAGTTAACTCTTCAATCAATGAACCTATGGTGCATCACACCATGTCGGTGTTGTTTCATATAATCCTGATTTCAGCCAACCGTTAGTCAATCAAACTCCAAGTTATATATTCATGCCTCATTCCACATTCTCGGTGAGCTTTCCGAGTCAGACCATCCCAATTTTTTCAAGTCAAACCTTTCCAAGTATTACGAGTCAAACCTTTCCAAGTTTTTTGAGTCAAAGCTTGACTCAAGCGATAGCATCCTTCAGATATAATTAGTACAAGCGGACTGTACAGTTCAAACAAGAAAATGTGAGGACACAATGAATGTAGATACTAATTCAGTATCTAATGACAATTCAGGTAAGCTTACAGAATATAAAGTATAATTTATAGTTCTAGATTTGTTTAAGACTTAATTTCTTCAAAGACTTTATTGACTTTATAGATGGCCCAAATAGAGGAGATCTAAATAGTGAGCCTATAGAAGCTACTCATAAATGTACGTAATATTCTAATTAAAATTTTAAAACAGTCTTAGCATGTATTAATAATATTGTTAAATGATTATATTTTCTTTAATTATTAGGAAAATTTACAAAACCATGGGATTTCGGTTGTTCCGATCGAATTTGTTGTAAGTGTGGAGCGATCTTATGGTACAAAGAAAACAATAATAAGACAACATGACCTGCAGTTCCAAAATTTACTATATGTTGTTGTGATGGTCGGGTTAAACTACCACCACTAACATATGCTCCCGAGTGTTTGAACAGGTTATTGGATTATGAAGGTGGTAGAAGGTCAAAGAAATTTAAGGATAATATTAGGGCCTATAATTCAATATTTACGTTTTCCTCTATGGAAGGTTCTATTGATAAAAATATCAATAGAGTAGTGGACTGTATGTTTTTGTATTGAATGGACAAAACCATCACAAGATTGGCTCTCTACTACCTTTTAGTGGACAATGATCACAATTTATGCAATTATATATATTTGATACTGCTAACGAGGTTAGTAATAGAATGAAGGATCTAGGTGGAGAAAACGGAGAAAGTAATTTAGACAAAGAGATAGTTCAAGAATGAAAAGAAATGCTTGATGAGCATAATCCGCTTGTAAAGATATTGAGAATGGCAAGAGATAGGTTTCAAGATTCGGATTATATTCCTGTGCGGTTCAGATTAATTGGCACTAGGCAAAAAGATGAAAGACAATATAATTTGCCAAATGCATAAGAAGTTGTTGCCCTTATAGTTAGTGATGGCCAAACCTCTTGCGAAAATCGAGATGTAATTATTAAAGAGAAAGGAGATGGGTAGAAAAGAATCACAAAACTGCATCCAATCTTTACCGCCATCCAGTATCCCATTTTATTCCCTTATACTGAAGATAGATTTTGTATAAATATTCCAGCAAATATTGGAAATAGTTTTGCAGTCATAAGAAAACAAAAATTCATAAACATGAGGGAATATTATGCTTACAGGATTCAAAATGGGGCAAATGAGAGAAAAACTCTACTTTGTGGTGGTAGACTATTTCACCAAATTGTTGTTGATGCATTCACTTGCGTTGAAGAGTCCAACTTACAATTGATTCTTCGTAACCAAATAACTTTGAGGGATGAGTTGTGCAACGGTTTACAAGATGTTGTAGTTAGCAGTGACACAACTCCAGCTTCTATGGAGTGATGTTTTGTTTTGACATTGACGTTCACAGGCGGACCCAGATATATAGTGCAAAATTATCAAGATGCAATAGCTATTTGTAGATATTTCGGTTGTCTAGATATATATATTAACATTTATGTGCAATTCGAAGTGGCATGAGATTACAAAGTCTTTAAAAGTTATACCTGGATAAAAAGCTGAAGATAGACCGGATATCATTGCTCGTGAGTTCAAAATAAAACTGGATGAGTTGATGAAAGATTTATGAAAAAATAATCATTTTGGCAAAGTTATGGCAGGGAATAATGGCGAAATATATGCTTGATTCATTTTATTTTTATTGTAATATATATTATAGAATTCCAAAAGAGAGGGTTGTTGCACGCCCATATATTACTATTTTTGCACCTTGATGATAAGTATACGTCAAAATTAGATATAGATAGAGTAATATTAGCCGAGTTGCCTGATGAGAACATTGACCCTGTTGCATTCAATTCAGTAGTACGGTTCATGATTCATAATCCATGTGGTTCTGCCAATAAAAAATTTTCCCTGCATGTCTGATGGTAGATGTTCAACTAATTATTCGAAAAAGTTTAGTGAACATACTACTATTTCCGAAGATGGATTTCCTATTTACAGAAGGAGAAATAATAAGAGAACTGCTCTTAAAAATGGAGTGACGATTGATATTAAATGGGTTGTACCCCACAATCTTGACTTAGTTGTTAAATATCAAGCTCATATCAATGTTGAATGGTGTAATCAAGGAAGGGTAATAAAATATTTTTTCAAGTACATTAACAAGGGTGAAGATAGAGGAGATTTTATTATTGAGGAAAATATTGCAAATAATCATGTTGATGGTTCTCAAAGTATCAAAGAAGTTAAAAGGTACTTAGATTGCCATTAAATATCTACTTCTGAAGCATGTTGGAGATTGTTAGAATTTAAGATCAAATATAGGAATCCTTCTATTGAGAGGTTGACCTTCCACCTACCCAATAAACAGACTGTAGTTTTCAATGATGATGACCATTTAGATGATGTCATGAATAGAGATAATAGTCATCAAACAATGTATCAATGGATGCATGCTAATAAAGATAATCCGTATGCCAAAATGCTTACGTATGTTGATTTCCCCACGAGATTTGTTTAGCATAAAACGAAAAGATTTGGTCCCAGAGAAAATTTGGAAAGTCCATTGGTAGGATTTTCTATTTACATCCATCTACAGGTGAAAAAATTTATTTACATATGTTGTTAAACATAGTAAAAGGACTTGAAAGTTTTGAAGATATTAGGACTGTTAATAGCATGATTTATCAAACGTTTAAGGAAGCATGTTATGCTCTAGATTTGTTGGGTGGAGATGAAGAATGGTATCAGGCATTACGAGAGTTGTTTGTCACTATCTTACTATTTTGTGAAGTGACGAATCCGTTAAAATTATGGGATGGGAATTGGGAAATACTTTCAAATGATATTCAATATCGAAAAAGAAGAATATGAGCTCTGAACACATATCTCTAACATCTAACCAATTGAAAAACTATGATTTTCTTGAGATAGAAAAAATACTGAATGGAAACAACAGGTCTTTGATAGAATTTCCAATGCTCCCTTTTCCTCAAGTTCAGCTGGATAGTGGCTTCACAAATAGATTGATTTTAGAAGGTTTAACTTATAACAAACTATCCCTTGCTCAAGAGTATTCTGCATTATATGTAGGATTAAACGTTGAGCAGTTGTCTGTTCATGATACTATTCTAGATGATGTTGATAGAGGTTTAAGTGGTGTTTACTTTGTCTATGCAAGTGGTAGAACGAGAAAGATATATTTGTGGAGGATATTAATAGATCGTGTTCATTCTCAAGGTAAGATTGTACTAGCTGTCACTTCTTCTGGAATTGCTTCACTCCTATTGCTTGGTGGAAGAACTGCACATTCAAGATTTAAGATTCCTGTGAACATTGATGATATTCAACCTGCTCGATTACTCAGCAATCTCATTTAGCTGAACTAATTTGTAAGTCTTCTCTAGTTATTTGGAATGAAGCACTAATGTTACATATGAATACTTTTGAAGCCTTATATTATTCATTTAGGGATATTATGCAATTTGCAGGCCCGGAATTTGAAAATAAAATTTTTGGAGGAAAGATTGTTTTGCTTGGGGGCGATTTCAGACAAATCCTATTAGTTATACCTAACGGCAATAGAGAATATATTATTCGTGCTTCCATAAGCAATTCAAGAGATATATGGGAGACGTGTAAGGTTTTTATTTTACAACCAATATGCAATTCAGGAATGTACCCCTGAATTTAAGTGAATAAATGAAAAAGTTCAGCCAATAGATCCTAGATTTAGGCGAAGGGAAGCTGCATGGAATTGTATTAGAATATGAAGATGAACTTACTTTGATTAGTGTTCCAAATGATCTTCTAATTGAGAAAGGGACGAATACAACTGAGCATATTATGAATATCATCTATCCAGATTTGCCGAATAGGCCCTCTGACATTCAATATATATGCGATAGAGAAATTCTTGCACCAACCAATGACATTGTGGATAATGTCAATTGTTACATTCTTTCCTTATTTACTGGTAATATAAAGATGTACTTGAGTGTGGATAGAATTTGTGCTAGTATTCCTTCATTCAATGAACAAGCGGCTTTGTATTCTCATGAATTCCTCAACACGTTGAAATTTTCAGGAATTCTTAATCATGCATTGGAATTAAAAGTTGGTGTCCCGATAATTCTCGTGTAATATAAGCTAGAGTAAAGGTTTGTGTAACGAGATAAGGTTAATCATTACAAGGTAAGGAGAAAGTGTGATAGAAGCAGAAGTAATCACATGAACAAGTACATGAATTAGACATTACATCAATAGAATTTATATGTTTCCGTTAGATTCAAAGCAATGATTTTCATATGTAAGGAGGCAGTTCCGAATTAAAGTTTACTTCACAATGACAATAAACAAAAGTCGAGGACAAACATTTCAAAATGTTAGTGTATACTTGCCAAAATCTTGGCATGGCCAGTTGTATATTGCTGCCTCTAGAGTTACTTCACGCAAAGTATTGAAGTTCCACATTGACAGTAATGGAAATTGTGAAAATAATATGGTTAAAATGTTGTTGATAGTGAAATATTCAGCAATATGCATTAAGGTAATATTAGTTGTATATATTTTGAAATATATATTTTTATTGCTATGTGTTTTGTTTATTGTTTTTGTTTTACATTGTGATTGTTACTTTACTTTTAGATTTCATATTATTTTATACTATTCATTTTAATGTGCTTTATTTTTGCCACAGGGGCAAGAGTAATATAATGATTACTAATTACCAGTTTCTGGAAGAGTTACATACAAATACCACAGGAAAGAAAATTAAGGTTGGAGTGACCAGAATATGGGATCTAATCAATAGTGTAATAGGGAAATTATCTTTCCTCCAAATAGTTCTTTTTTTTAGATGAACATGTAATTCCTATGAATTAAAATGGAGAATATAAGTAGGATATTATATTTTATTTGTAGTGCATATTAAAACATCAAAATTGTTGAAATAGTTTTTAATCTAGACAATTTTATACATTTCATAATATCCAAGTTTATTTGTATATTATATCCTCATTTAGTCATTTGTTGTTTATTAACACGACTCACATATGCAACGATTGTCCCTATAAATTTGATACAAAAGTATAGGAATCATCTGCTTGAATGAAGTATTTATTTTATTAAGAATTTCAAAGTTTCTCAAAGCAAACAATCGTACAGGACTGTTAAAGCAAATTATATGATTGTTTTTGGATTTGGAACTGTGGTGAGGTGTATCAATATCAATATCACAAGTATTAAGATGCATAAATTGGAATTCCTTGAATTCAAAGATATTCCTTCCTGTTTTCAACATGACATATACACTACAAGTGTTTTTTTTATGCATGATCTGAAATTCATTTTTTACATTATAAAATGTATGATGGAATCATTTACTATATAGTTGATGTGATCTATTTATTTTTTTATTAGATGTTATTGGAACGTTGTGCAAGATGAGTCATATTCATGAGTTTGCACATGGAAAAAAAGCTACCATTCAAGAAATTGAATTAAAAGATACGTGGTAAAAGTAATAGCTTTATATTCATTTCACTAACTTAGCTTTAATTTATATATTGACATATGTTGATTTTAATGTTATCTAAATATTTGTATTTTACAGGGATACTTCTTTAAAAGCAACACTACGGGGTTCAACGGTACATTATATTAGTGACGACATGCTCAATGAAACATCCAAAGCCCATGTGTTGATAATTTCATATACCATAGTTAAAAAGTTCAGAGGTATTACTTCAAATTATATATTTATTAAATATTTACTTCATTTATTGAACTTTGAAATATTCATGTAGATGTGTATAATCTATTAACAACAAGTGCAAGCAAGGTTTATATTAAATTGCAAATTGCAACCACGGGAAACGGTCTCTAATTGGTCGCAATCTCACACATAGCGACGAATTTGCAAAGGAACAGGCCCGTTGCCATTTTCTAGTCGCGCAACAGCAATTGCGACTGACATTTTTCGTCACAAACCAAATTCGCAATAGATTTGCGACTGCCCGTCACTTGACCCATATCCGTAACATAGCGATCATTTTCCGACAACTGGACGGCATTTCTTACGCCAATTATGGCGACAGTTTATTTGCGTCAAAAAGTTGTTGGTGATTCTTCATTGCGACCGAAGACCATAAGTTGAGAAATGGTCCCAATGTTCCTGTGAAAATTGGTGCCAAATGTTGCGATAGAAGTTTCAGTCCCTAATTGGTCACAAAGTTGCTGCTTGCTTTTGATATGTGATAAGCTTCTTGGGTCACAAATTGGTTGCAATTTGTTGCACTTCTTTTTAGGGTTTATTTTATTTTGTTTTATCATTTTTGGGTCATAAAACTCAATAGTTTTCTTTGTCTTTTTAAAAGACCTGTTTAGTCGCTAATTGGTCACAAATATATATATCCATTATTTCAAATTTGGCATATTAAAAAATCACCCTAAAAATAAATAAGAAATATTAAATAACATTTATCTAAAGAAAATTACCATTAAATATGCCCTAAAATACAATTCATATCTAACAAATTACCAACATCATAAAAATGACAAAACATCCTAAAATAGTATCAAACAACAAAAAAATCATAAAATATAAAATATTATCGAACATCATAAATCATAATTAGTTACCATCCGAAAATGAAAACTAACTAGAAGGAGGAAGATAGTCGTCATCCGCACCTCTTGGTTCGGCGTAGCTTGTGCCCTCACTGCTAGGATAGCCAAGCATCTGCCAATCGGGAGGTGGCTCAAGAGATCCCAATTCACTCCTCGAGATGCCTAACGCATTAAGGGGGCAGCCACTGCTTCGTGCAAGATATAGTTGGTGTAAGCAATCCATCGCTGGACCTCTGGTCTGACAAGTCGATCTACTTCCTTAGTGATGACCCTTCAAGGAATTTTTAATGCTCAGACAATGCTAAGGAATTAGAGCTCCAGCAGTTGCTCGGGCCTGCTATCGTAAACGGGCCAACTCTGCAATACCGAAGCCATATACGTGGCCCCTCCTTAATCCCATACCAACTTCATACATCAATTCCATGTCAGTAAGCATGGGAGCGCCATTCTGACGGTGCTCCTCCATGTACCGAGCTTACAAAGTGAAAAATTCTTTCTGAAATTCAAGAAATGTGTTAAATAATATATGCTTGGCTTAAATCATAAAGGTGGTTTTTGATACACCATGTATTGAGAAAGAAACAAAATGATATAGATCGAGAGAGTCAAGAACCTATGGAATTGAAGCTTGGACCATTCACTAGAGCTCGGGTGAAGAAATTCAAGATTCATGATGCAAATGTGCCTAATGGCATGGTTGTTTACATGGTGAAAGCTTAGAAAAATAGGCTTGAAAGGTTTAATGATCAAGGGAAGGCTTCCAAGTTGCTCTTAATTTGTACAATGAGCAAGGATCACTATAGGAGCAAATTGGAGGTGAAAACGGCTAAGTGATGGAGGAGAGCACACCTACCGCCGACAGTAGCCCTACCCCTACCATCACTGGTAGGCTTCTGGATAGAAAACGGTTGGAAGACAACACCCTCCGTGTCCAGTAGGTCTCACCCTACTATCATCGGTAGGGTCCTGGTGGAGAAGTTCCTATGAGACTTTTGGGTGGGATTTTTATTGTTTAAACTTGTCTTACCAGCTTTTAATCAAGGGCTTAATGGGTATTTTAAGCCATTAATTAATAGATCAGTTAGGTTTATACCTTAGCCTATAAATACCCAATTATAAGCTCATTTGTAACTAACATTGATATTTTGATTAAATTTGTGAGATGAATTCTCTATCGTCTCTAGGGTTCTTCACCCTTCTTAGCTAGTTTGCTAAGGGTTTCTTCCCTTAGTATTGTGAACAATTGTGTCCTTAGATTGTAGAATCTATAGAATGAATTGATCATCCAATTCCTTTCTTAGATTGAGTCTTAGAGTTCTTGTTCTTAGATTAAATTAAACCTAGGTCTTCTAGTTTGTGTACTTGGAGTTTTGAGGGCTTGGTTTCCTTAAGGTTCTTTCTATCAAATGGGGGATAAGTTTTGCCTCTCAATATTGGATTTACAAGGCTTAGATCCTCATAGGTTTTCTATTAGAGTGTTGAAACTACAAATTCTTCAATAGAGGTTCTTCATCAAAGAAGGTGATCTTTGGAATGTATGGAATCCAATCTATAATCAAAAGAGGATCCATATCAAAGTGGTATCAGAAACCTCCAAATGAAGGTCAATTTTTTTTAAGTTGTTTAAATTCGTTGAAAAAAAAAAGTACTTGATGATCTAAGAAAAAATTCCATGAAGATCATGCAATAGTAGTATAGAAAAAAAGATCCGAAATTCAATTCCTAAATTGGTGCACTGTAAAACGTTCAACAAGGAATTCCCAGTGAGAATCCTTAAATTTGGAACAAAAATTCTGTAATTGAATAAATAAAAAATCATCCTTTCAACAATGAAAAGGTGGTTATTTATAGTTTACCAAAGCCCTAATGACCCAAATAAGTAAAAGATAAAAATACCCACAACTACTAAAATAAATAAATAAATAATTAAAAGTTGAAAAAAATTAATACAAATACCCAAAACAGAAGAGAACACGGTCACTGACATGTTCAGTAGTGACCATGTTGCTGATCATGTTACTGCCCGTGTTCCTTATTGTTTCTTCATTCTTCTTTTCTTCTTCTCCCAATTGGTCAGAAACTCTTCCGCAACAACTTCTGCATCATTCTCTCCTACTTGAGAAAAACTCGTCCGCGAGTTTTCTAGATACAGAGGCTCGTCATCGGGATACAATGGGAAAATATCTGCCACATTAATTGTCTTGGATATCCCTATAATTCCTGGCAAACTAACAACATAGGCATCATCATTAATCCTCTTCACAATCGAATATGCCTCATATTTCTTGGATTGCAACTTGCTATACTTGCCAATTGGAAATCTCTCCCTTTGCAAGAATACCATAACTTGATCACCAATAGCAAAGAGCTTCTCCTTGGCGATGCTTGTCAGCTGCTTGTTTGTACATTGCATTGGACACTTCAATTTTCTTAAGAACAACTTCTGTAGTAGATTGCCAATTCTTTGCCATATGCTTAGCTACTACACTGTTATTTTTGTACTTTAGGCAGTTTAAGTAAATCCAAAGCATGTGCAGGTTCCTTCTGATACACTATAGAAAAAGGCATCATACGTGTAGTACGATAGATGGAATTGTCGTAAGCAAACTCAGCCTACGGTAAGCATCATACCATTTCCTTGGTTGATCACCAACAATGCTGCGAATAAAATTGCTTAATGATCTGTTGGTAACCTCTACCTGTCCATCATTCTGTGGATGAGCTGCACTGCTGTAATTTAAAGAAGAATCAAATCTGTGCCAAAGTGATCTCTAGAAGTGACTGAGAAACTTGCTATCACGATCTAATGTAATAGACTTTGGCACCTCATGCAAACGAACCACCTGTTCAAAATACAGCTTGGCAATACTCTGTGCATCATGAACTTTTCTACAAGGAATAAAATTGACCCTTTTTGAAAAACGGTCAACAACAACAAAAACAGAATCCGAACCCCGCTGAGTATGAGGTAAGCTAAGAACAAAATCCATCGACATGTCCTCCCAAATGTCCTGTGTCACTAGTAAAGGTGTGTATAGACCAGTATTCTGCGAATGTCCCTTAGCTATCTGACAAAAGTAACATCTCTGCACAATCTTGTTCACATCCCTATGTAAATGTGGCCAGTAAAACCACTCCATCACAGCAGCAATAGTTTTATCTCTGCCCAAATGACCAGCTAATCCTCCGCCATGCAAATCACGAATCACCTTCTCCCTCAAAGAAGAACGGGGATACAAATCTTATTACTCTTCGTCAAAAATCCATCATGAATTTGAAAATCCTCACAAAGCTGCCTTTCATTACACTTCTCCCAAATTTGTCTAAACTCTGCATCGCTAGAGTAAAACTCTTTCAAACACTCAAAACCCACAATCTCATTAGTCAAAGTGACCATTAAAGTAATCCTTCTACTCAAAGCATCAGCTACTTTATTCTGAACTCCCGTCTTATGCTTCAACTTAAAAGGAAACTTCTGCAAAAATTGAATCCATCTGGCATGCACATCTTTACTAATTTGACTCTGACTATTCAGATATCTTAGCACATCACAGCTAGAATACAGAACAAATTCCTGCCCACCCAGATAATGTTCCCAAGTCTATAAAACATGCACAACAAAATAGAATTCTTTATCATAAGTACTCCACTTAAGTCTAGCATCACTAAGCTTCTCACTAAAGAATGCTACTGGTCATTTTTCATGCGACAAAATTGCACCAATTCCAACTCCACTCGCATCACAATCCACGTTAAACAACCTAGTAAAATCTAGCAAAGCTAAAACAGGGATTGTACATAACTTCTCTTTAAACAGAGCAAATGCTAACTCAGTTTTGTCACTCCACTCAAACTTTCCCTTCTTTAGACACTCGGTTAAAGGGGCTGCAACACTACTAAAGTGCTTACTTAAATGCCTATAGAAACTAGTCAAACCCAAGAAACTCCTCAACTCAGATACTGTTCTTGGGGCTGACCATTCTCTAATTACCCGAACTTTCTCCTCATCTACCTAAATACCATCTGCACTAACAACAAACCTAGGAAATAACAACTTCCTAGGCATAAAACTACATTTCTTCGGGTTCACATACAATTTATTTTCATGCAAGACAGTTAACACACTCCTCAAATGATCTAAATGCTCCTCTTCTGAACTACTATAAATCAGGATATCATCAGAATAAAAAACCACAAATTTACCACTAAATGGCTTAAGTACTTGATTCATAAGTTGCATAAAACTGCTAGGGACATTAGATAATTTGAAAGACATTACCAGCCAGTCATAAAAACCATTCTTTGTCATGAAGGTTGTCTTCTATTCATCTCCAATCCTAATACGAATTTGGTGGTATCCACTCTGCAAATCAATCTTTGTGAATACTTTAGCTCCACTTAGTCTATCCAGCATATCTTCTAAACGAGGAATGGGAAATTTGTACTAAATTGTAATCCTGTTGATTGCTCTACTATCAACACACATCCTGTAGCTTCCATCCTTCTTAGGCATCAATAAAGCAGGAACAGCACATTGACTCATGCTCTCCCAAATATGCCTTTCTCCAGCAACTCCTGCACCTTCTCCCGGAAAATCTCACCCTCTTTCGGACTCATCCTGTAATGTGGAAGGTTTGGCAACCTAGCTCCAGGGATCAGATCAATGTGATGTTGAATGTCTCTCATAGGCAGTAATTCAGCAAGAAGCTCCTCTGGCATAATCTCAGCAAACTCCTCCAGTAATGGTTTGACCTGCTCTGGTACTTCATCAATCTGCTTCTTCTCATCAGCTACAAAGACTTGCCTTACCACCAAAGCATGCACCACCGGTGACTCCTTAACAGCCTCCTCTATTTCACACCTAGATTGTGTAATTGTTAGGAAAGACCGTTCCTCAACTTTTGAAGCTTTGGCATGGTTACTCGCCTTTATGGGAAGTAGATTAATCTTTACCCCATCTTTTTCTAGCTTGTATACATTATCCCTATCCGCATGTTGTGCATTAACATCAAACTGCCAAGGTCGCCCAAACAACAAACGACAAGCATCCATATCCATAACATCACAATGCACTTCATCTTTGTAAGTACCTATAGAGAATGGTACCTTACATCGTTCTGTCACCTGAACCTTCCATGTTGCCTTATTCCAGCCTATAGAGTATGGACTAGGATGCTTCTCCATCTTCAGTTTCAATGACTCAGTTGCATCTCTGCCAATGATGTTTTCACAATTCCCTCTATTTATGATCAACTCAAACACCCGAACATTGATAGTACACCTGGTCCGAAACAGCTTGTGTGCTGGCTTCCATCTTCTATTTAGGAGTTAACATCAACCTGTGTATCACACAATTCTACTCTTCCTCTTGAAATTGAGAATCCTTGATTAGTGGAAAGAAGGTACAAAGAGTGAGCATATGGAATGAGCTCTTGTTGAGATTTGTCTTCTATATGTAGTTTGGAAATTTTGTTTATTATTTACTTTACACTCTCTTATGACCACGATGACACATTACACAAGTCTTGCATTAGTTATGGGAGATAATTGTATGTTTATTTATTAACTTGAGATTGAAAATAAGAGGAAGAGTACTTGTCTTGATAAGTTTTAGATCTTGATGAAAGGTACTTAAGTTGGATTATTCTAGATCTTTTCTAAAGGTTGTTGTTTATTTGACTTTGTGGATACGTCATCTACAAACCCTCACGAGAGGATACTCGTCCACTAGGGGTAACATAGGGGTTTAAAGGGCCTGTTGCACATGCTAAGTGCAATCGTGAGTCCTACGAAAGTGGCTAGTTAATTTTTCTTTTTGTTTTTTATTTTTGCTTGAGGACTAGGAAAACTTACTTGTTGGGGGGGGGGTTTGATAGAGGTGATTTTTCGTACAAATAAACACCTTAAGTTTTAATTACTAGCCCTTAAAAATATTTTATTTATTTATTAAACATAATCATTATATTTAATTTATTTTGTTTAGGTGATAAAGGGAGAGAAGTCCAAGAAGGAACAATAGCCCACCACAAGAGTAGGAAATATTAAAGGCAGCCCACAAGAAGAATGAAAAAGGAAAAAAAAGAAGCCCACGGCAGAAAAGAAAAAGGAAAGAAGGGCTACCGAGAATAATTAGGAAAGGGGAAATCCAAGAAAGAATAGAAGAATGAGGGCTGCAAAGAAAGAGTCACAATTGGAATAGGAAAAGAGAGAGTTGTGAAGTAGCTTTAAAAGGAGAGCAGGAGGAGGCCAAAAGAAGGGAGAGAGTGTTAGTATATGCCCTAATACCAATTGACTCACATTTATGATTTATGAAGCATGTATTTTTTGAATTGTATTTTATGCTCTTGGTCATCAAGTATGTGACTTGATAGTAAAACCCCTTATAGCTAATAAAATACTATTCTTATTTGTGCCTTGTTTATTACATCTTGTAAACTAGTGTGAAGTTTATTGATGGTCAAGTTTTACTGATCATGAATATGAGATATAAAATCAATTCATAAATACATATTGAGAATATTGTATTGGACATGACCCAAAGTGAAGAAGAAATATTGCATGGGTTTAAGTTATAAGTATTTCTTCTCAGTTTTATATTTGGTGTCCTTTGACCTAATGTTTCTAATGTTTCTTGAATGGGGAGAAAAATATGTTTTGACATAGTCAAACATCATTTTTAATTAGGTGATCATTATGACTATTAGTTGGCTTATTTTCTCGTCATGGCTTGGATATTGGAGATACTGAAAGGGATTTGTCCCTCTCTTTTTAGAGAGACATATCCATGGGCCCCTTGATAAGGAAGACTGGAAAATATGCATGGCCATGCTCAAATAAGTATTAATAAGGTGCTATTAATATTATTTGTTGGAACAGTCTGCCTGGTGATCAAGTAAATGGTTAATTAAGTTTTATAAGGATGACTTGATCCATGTCTTATACTTAATTAGGATATCGTGTGACAAAAGGACTAAATATTAAATCTGATGCTAGGTTATTATTACATTTACTTAACTTGGGTAAGCATAATGTCTTGCTAGATGCCGCTTATGTTTTGTGAATAAATGTCTAGGACATTTTTCATTCACTGTCAACGTTAAGTGAACCTACAAGGTCACACGCATAGACGATCTTGTGAGCATAATGTCCACGTTCAATGAATCTAGATTGTGTCCAGATTCGTTGAACGTATACAAAAGGGGACTCTGATTCCATATTGTATTTTCTGGTAAGTTAATAAGTAATTAATTTTATTTAATCGAATAAATGAAATTAATTACTTAATATTACTCATCCAACCGTTGGATGATTATAGGAATAGACGGACGAGATTAATGACAGTTAGGATTTTGATATTGACAGCTATAAAAGGTTATGTTAACTTTTTCTTGGTGGCCGTCCTTTATCTGATTAAAAAATATAAAACCCTAAACCCTAGAACGGCGATATAGTATCTAGCCTCCTCTCTCCGAAATACGACCGATTACCAGATAGTCAGGATCAGTTCTGAACAGTTTTCAGAACACAGAAGGGGCTAGCATCCCGATCGCTTGCAGAGGAGTTCGTCGCGTAGATACCAGTAGAGGGTGAAGCGTACAAAGCAGCGCCTCCACAACGAACAATCAAAACATTGAGGTAATTTCTATCCAATTGGTTTTTCTAGTATGTGCAGATCCTGTTGGTGGATTTCCGTAAATTTTATTTTATTTCGTTTTTCCTACGGAGTTCAACAGAGAGTTGTGGGGGCAGACACAAGCAGCATAAAAAAAAGCAGCTGCAGAAATCAAATAGAAAAATCAACAGCAAGCTTCTTGGAGAAAACAAAGTGCAGCCGCAAAACAGCAGCTGCGCAATCTGAACAGAAGCAGCAGAAGACAAAGAGAAGCAGCTGCGTGGAAGAGACCAGCTGCAAAACAAAAGCAGCTGCGGCGAGAAGGAAGTAGTCGGCGGCTACAAAGCAGAACCGAAGCAGCTGAAGCAGGAGCAAGAAACAGCAACTGCTGGGCTGAAGCAGAAAAATACCAAAGCAGCAGCAACTTCAACGTGAAGGAAAAAGCCATGATCTTTTTAAGAAATTGGTTCTTTCTTTCCCTTTAGCCATGAACTAATTTTCTTTTTAAAATCTTGATGAAACCCTAGCCATGTGACTTTGGTTTATTTTATTTTGAGAGATTTATTATATTATTTATGTGATTGCATATCTTGGGATGTTTCTTGGTTTGATGCAATTAATTCTTTGTGATTGTTCTTGTAGAATAATTATTTGGGTTAATTGAAGTTCGTATCCATGCTTAATTCTTCTAGTCTTGAGTATGAGAGATATGTGATTTTTGCGAGTATATTGTGGGTTTTAGAATTGCATAGTTCATGCTAAGTTTAGATGATTTATGTCATAGAATTGAATAAGTCATGCTAATGGTTTGATGGATTATATCATGCATTTAAGCACAATATATTTTTTTAGTGAATCGAAACTTGTAGCCTAGATCACCACATAAAGGTTTAATCTTTTCTCCTAAATAAAATTAAAGTATTGTTATATAGGTTAACCAAAGAAATGATTTAGAACCTTGAATCCACCACTAACCTATATAACAATGATTTAATTTTATTTAGGAGAAAAGATTAGTTAAGCCTTTCTCTGTGGTTCGATACCTTGATACTTCCGTATTACATTGATCTTGTACACTTACAAGTATTTGGTTTAAAACTTAGTTATAAAAATCCCGACCAAGTTTTTGGTGCCGTTGCTGGGAAAAAGTTAAATTAATTGTTTGTGTTATTGTCTCCTAAATTTGTTAGTATTTTTATTTTATTTATTTTATTAATAATATTTTTTTATTCTTAAAAAAAAAGGAAAAAATTTGTCTCTTATTTGACTTCACTGTTTTACTTTTTATTATTTATTTTTATCTCACTTAATTGGTAGAAAGGTAAGTATTTGTTTTGTATGGTAATCAGACAACAATATTATGGAGGCTACAGAGAAGGTCCATTACTATTCTGAACATGCACTAATATTGCCTTTTCTACCAGGTTGTGTTGTTCCTTTCTTTATCTCTTTCTCTACTCTTGACATTCTTTTATCACATTGTGGACAATGTAGTGTCTAGGTGTGGGGGAGAAGATGCTTTTGTTCTAATGTCGATTATTTTATTTATTTAATTTTTTTCTTTGTTCTTGTCTTTCCTGTTCAATTTTGCTGAATTTTTTTTATTTTATTCTATTTATTTTTCTATGTTATTTTGAGGAAAAAAACCAAAAATATTTTCGCTTAAAGAATGATTCTTTTTTAGTTCCTCTAAAAATGTCTTAAATAAGTTGAGGAAAGTACTTGTTTTCTTGTTTTCAATTAGAGTGACGGACTTATGTTCTATTTCTGTTATAACTTTTGCATGACTTACGCTTGAGCACGTGGGTTATTATTAGTGTTTAATAAATCCTTTACATTATTTTTGAGTTGCATAAAGTTGATGAGTCTCTTCCATACATTCTAGAACTCACTTGAGTACGTCTTGAGGCGAAATAGAAAGGTTTCCTTATTTGACTCAGAGACGACGGTTATAGGCCTTCTTTGGATCATTTGTGCCTTTCAAACTTAAAAAATTTCATGATTTTTACCTTAGTACCCTTTTGAGCCTTAAATGTTATTTCTTTCTTTAAACCACTTAAATATTAACTCTTAACCTTGTAGAGAGCTTAATGCGAACTTCTAACTTGTGCTTCAATGATGGGTTGTTTTTGTGTTATGGAAAGAGGATAAGTTACTTTGACAAAGGAGAGAAGAAAAAGAAATTATATGACTTATTGTGATGAAAAAAAAAATGTATTGAGCAAAAAAAAATGAGGAAAAAAAAAGTTGATACATGATTGTTACAAGGCATAAGGTGTAAAAAAATGAACTTTGAGGAAAAGAATATGGTAGTTGGTGAATGGATTAATTGAGAAAAAAGGGAGGAAAAATAAAGTTAGAAAGTTTGTCGAAATTTTAAAGTATCCATATTCTTTGCAAGCTCTCTTGTCTTTGAATTTGAATTCCTTACCTTTGTTTGATAACTAAACCCCAAACCTTACATTACAAGTTTTAAAGTCCTACCTGATCTCAGTTGAAATTAAGAATCCTTTATTAGTGAAGAGAAGGTACAAAGATAAGCCTATGGAATGAACTCTTATTGAGATTTGTCTTCTATGTGTAGTTTGAAATTTTTGTTTATTATTTATTTTACACTCTCTTATGACTACGATGACACCTTACACAAGTCTTGCATTAGTTATGGGAGATAATTGTATGTTTTTTTGTCAATTAGAGATTGAAAATAAGAGGAAGAGTACTTGTCTTGATAAGTTTTAGATCTTGATGAAAGGTACTTAAGTTGGATTATTCTAGATCTTTTCTAAAGGTTGTTGTTTATTTGACTTTGTAGGTACGTCATCTACAAACCCTTATGAGACCATATGCGTCCATTAGGGGTAACTTAGGGGCTTAAAGGGCTTGTTGCACATGCTAAGTGCAATCATGAGTCCTACGAAAGTGGCTAGTTAGTTTTTCTTTTTGTTCTTTTATTTTTGCCTGAGGACTAGTAAAACTTAGATGTGGGGAGTTGACAGACTTGATTTTTCGTACAAATAAATACCTTAAGGGTTAATTATTAGCCCTTAAAAATATTTTATTTATTTATTAACATAATATTATATTTAATTTATTTTATTTAGGTGATAAAGGGAGAAAAGTCCAAGAAGTAACAATAGCAAGAAATATTAAAGGCAACTCACAAGGAGAATAAAAATGGAAAAAAAGAGGCCCATGGCAGAAAAGAAAAAGGAAAGAAGGGCTGCCGAGAAGAATTAGGAAAGGGGAAATCCAAGAAAGAATAGAAGAAGGAGGGCTGCAAAGAAAGAGTCACAATTGGAATAGGAAAAGAGAGAGTTGGAAGCAGCTTTAAAAGGAGAGCAGGAGGAGGCCAAAAGAAGGGAGAGAGCTGTGGGGGCAGACTCAAGCAGCTGCACAAGCAGCATAAAAAATAAAAAAAAAAGAAGCAGTAAAAATCAAATAGAAAAATCAACAGCAAGGTTCTTGGAGAAAAAAAAAGCAGCTGCGCTAGCTGAACAAAAGTAGAAGAAGACAAAGAGAAGCAGCTACGTGGAAGAGACCAGCTGCAAACAAAAGCAGTTGCATCGAGAAGGAAGTAATCGGCGACTGCAGAGCAGAACCGAAGCAGTTGAAGCAGGAGCAAGAAACAGCAGCTGCTGGGTTGAAGCAGAAAAATACCAAAGTAGCAGCAACTTCAAAGTGAAGGAAAAAGCCATGATCTTTTTAAGAAACTGGTTCCTTCTTTCCCTTTAGCCATGAACTAATTTTCTTGTTAGAATCTTAATGAAATCCTAGCTATATGACTTTGGTTTATTTTATTTTGAGAGATTTATTATATTATTTATGTGATTACAT
The DNA here is from genome assembly GCA_028651295.1 of Catharanthus roseus. Lineage (NCBI taxonomy): Eukaryota > Viridiplantae > Streptophyta > Magnoliopsida > Gentianales > Apocynaceae > Catharanthus > Catharanthus roseus. Next base: position 5,333,785 of record JAPQWS010000076.1, on the reverse strand, counting down.
ATCTTGGGATGTTTCTTGGTTTGATGCAATTAATTCTTTGTGATTGTTCTTGTAGAATAATTATTTAGGATAATTGAAGTTTGTATCCATGCATAATTCTTGTAGTCTTGAGTATGAAAGATATGTGATTTTTGCAAGTATATTGTGGGTTTTAGAATTGAATAGTTCATACTAATTTTAGATCATTTATGTCATAGAATTGAATAATACATGCTAATGCTTAAATGGAGTATGTCATGCATTTAAGTACAATATATTGTTTTAGTGAATCGAAGCTTGTAGCCTAAATCACCACATAAAGGTTAAATCTCTTCTCCTAAATAAATTTAAATTATTGTTATATAGGTTAGTGGTGGATTCAAGGTTCTAAATCATCTCTTTGATTAAGCTCTTTTTATTTTTCATTTAGTTATTTTATTTATTTGTTTTAATTAATTTAGGAATAATTTTAGATAATAAAATTTCAATCTTCTTTTTATAAAATCAACTTAGGAACATAGTAATTTAAGTAGTTAAGCCTTTCTCTGTGGTTCGGTACCCTGATACTTCCCTATTACATTTATCTTGTGCACTTGCAAATACTAGGTTTAAGACTTTGTTATAAAGATCCCGACCAGCCCCTTGTCTTCCTTCCGTTCAGTACCCTGGTTGCATCCCTGTGTAGCTTTAGTCCTATCTGTAAAACTCCTAGATGTATCTTTACCACTATTACTCATCTGAAAATTATCATTGCCATACGTTCGCCTATTACCTTCGAACCTACTTCTACCTCTATCTCGGATCATTAACTCAGCTTTATCACTAAGTTTTTCGCCTCCTTCATACTCTTTATAACCTGTACCACAATGCTATCTCGAATCTGCGGTTTCAGACCATCCAAGTAACGAGTGACCTGATGCACCTCACTCTCCTGCAAATCAATCCTCCCTGCCAACTTCATAAAGTCTGCTGTATATTCCTGTAGAGATCTTTGATTCTGCTGACAGCATTGATACTGTTTAAATAGGATCCATTCATAGTCTAGAGGTAGAAATTCACTTTGCAGCAACTATTTCATTCTAAACCACATCCGAACAGGCTGTTTACCCTCTCTCTGTCGTTTATGTAGCAGCCTCTCCCACCAGGCAAACGCTGCACCCTTCAATCTACATGCCACTAACTTCACTCTCTTCTCTTGTGGAATATCTATATATTCAAAAAAATGATCAATTTCGGCAATCCAGTCAACAAAGTCCTCTATGCCTAGATTACCATAAAAACTAGGAATATCCACCTTCAATCTAAAATCACCACCATCATGGTCATTATTTTGCTGAATATTATAATTATTATTATACTTGCCACCGCCTCTCCTAGCAGGTCTATTTTGATCTTCAGCCAAAATTAGATCCTCCTCCTCGTCACTGGAATTATAACCACCAATCTGGTTTTGGGCATTAGTAGTTCCGGGTACATTGGCAACACCGCCTCGAGCAAGCTGATCTCTTGGTCGTTGTCCTCCATCATTCCTGTTTCAGTTGGCATTCACCCCAAGGGCATCATATCTATTAATCATCTCATCAAAGCGTTGATATAAACGTCAGAATCATTGATCTAGATTTACTTCCAAGGTTCTGACTGCCACCTCTTGAGCATCCATCCTATATCGCAAGGCTTCAACATCCTGAACGACGTTCTGGATATCACCATTTCCATCGGACATCGTTAGTACGAACGGAATTCAAGCTCTGTACCAACTGACGGGGCGTAAAATGTTCAACAAGGAATTCCCAGTGAGAAGCCTTAAAGTTGGAACAAAAGGTCTACAATTGAATATAAAAAAAATCATCCCTTTCAACAATGAAAAGGTGGCTATTTATAGTTTAGCCAAAGCTCTAATGACCCAAATAAGTAAAAGACAAAAATGTCCACAACTAATAAAATAAATAAATAGTTAAAAGTTGAAAAAAATTAAATAAAAACGCCAAAAATAGAAGAGAGCACACTCACTGACACGTTCAGCAGTGACCGTGTTCTTCACTGTTTCTTCATTCTTCTTTTCTTCTTTTCCCAGTTGGTCACAAACTCTTCTGCAACAACTTCTACATCAAAAATTGACTGAATAATTATGAAATTGATTGACATTTTGGGTTGTAGATGTTCTCCTTTGAGTTAGGGTTCAATTGAAATAAGTTTTACTCAATTTGGAGTTCAATTGATTACTCAATTTAATTGAATTGTGAAATGTGTTTCAGAGTCTCGGTTGCAGAAAAAGTGTGGATTAATCCGAGTATATCTTGTTTTATATTGATTCTATTCAAATAAAATTTATGCTTAAATTCATCCTTGTCATGTAAGGAATCTTCCTGAATTGGTTTTATCTAATTTGATTTGTATTTTTCGATTTATCGCCGTTTTAGTGACAGGGTGTCATTATCTCCTATTTCCTGGAAAAATTTTCTTAGTACTCTTGTGTTCTTTGTTTAGCCTAATTATTTTGAATTTTTTTGTTTTTAACTTCCAATTGTTTTCTTGTGTGTTTCTAATATTTTGTTGATGATTAATTATGTTTGTTGACTCTTTTCCATAGATTACAATTACACCTCAAGTGCTTGAAACCTTGCCTCTTTGAACACTTATATCCCACTAAGTGCATTGATTGATTTACTTGTTTGGGATTATTGCTCCTGGCTTGAGTTGGTTAAGAGGTTTGAAGAATCTTATAGAGACTTGAGTAAAGAGTGCTTGGAAAAGGCAAGAGGGTGAGCTTATTATGATAAAAGCCAATAAAGAGTGTGAAACACGAGTGAATGGTGTGATCATCAAAGAGTGTAAACACTTAGAGAGTGATTGGGAGGTCCTTTTCTTGTTTTCTAACTGTTTTGTGCAGGTTTAAATAATAAATAAATGGAGTATGATCGTTCTAATCCATTATGGAAAAGGATGGAAGCAAAGAGCAAACAAGAGGATTATCAATCTAAGCTTGCAAGGGATATGCATAATTTCCATCATGGTGGTGGCAATGGAGTCAATGCTTATGGTGGAAGCAACTGGGGGCATGGAAACTTCATTTCTAGAGGACATGATGGTTATGGAAACTTCACTCCTAAAAAACATAATGGAGTTGGTAACTTCTCTTCTTATACTAAATCTTATGGGTATACTTCTTATGATGATTATGGGGGTTATGATAGAGATAATGCTAAATATGATTATTATGAGCATAGTCCTTATGATTCTTATGAAGAATATCATCATAGTTATGGTAGAGAAGTTTACATTGAGAGCTTATATGATAAAAATGTCTATGGGAGGAAAAAGGAAAGTGAGCATGTAGTCCATCTCAAATGCCTAGTGGAAGGCAAAGTTGCTAATCTTGTTGTTGGTGGTAGTAATTATGCTAATGTGGCTATAGAAAAGTTGAATTTGCCTCTTCTTGAACATCCTAAGCCTTACATACGCCAATGGTCAAATGATAATAATGAGATCAAAGTCACTAAGCAAGTGTGTTATGTGATGATGATGTGTTATGTGATGTAGCACCCATGCAAGCGGGTCATTTATTGTTTAGAAGTCCATGATAAATGATAGGAAAGCTATATACAATGGGGACAAGAATTCCTACAACTTCACCAAAAATGGCAAGAGATTCATTTTAAATTCTTTGGCGCCTCACAAAATTTATGAAGAGCAAAAGAAGTTGGAAGAAAGGGTAAGAATATTTGATCAAGAGAAAAAGAAAAGAGCATTATAAAGGCTAAAAGATGTGGAGAAAAACAACTTTCCATGCCATCTCAAAGAGTTGCAAAGGTTGAAATTATGAAACCATCAATGATTGAAGAATTTTCGAAAGTAAATGAGATTCCACAAGCTATAATTGAAGTTAAAGGAAGTGTTGTACTACCTGTTAAGGAAGAGATATCTAATGTGGAACATTGTGATCTCATGAGAGATAAGAACATAGAAAAAGAGAGCATTGAGATTAAAGAAGAAGAAAGAGTGGAAAACAAAGAGAGATTAGTCGAGAGATCATGTATCTTCGATTCCATCTCTATCTTTTTAAAAGCGAATGAACATTTAGAGTGCTCAAAAGAGAAAGAAAGTGAGCTTGAGAAAAGTGAGAGAATAAAAGAAAGTCAGTGTTTCATTGAAAAACAAGAGAATGAAAAAGAAGAGCAAAGAGAAAAGGAGATAGTTGTGTTTGGAAAGAATGAGGAATTGAATATCTATACTAATGAAACTAACTCTTTCTTTGCTAGTGAATTCTTATGTGTGCAGAATTTTGAAGATTCAAGCAAGGATGGAGGAAGAAAACTTGCCTATAAGTCCATCAAGATCAAAAACTTCTTTCCCTCTAATTCCTACTTGAGCTTTGAGATTTATTTTAAGGAAATTAAGTTGTTCTCACTTGTTTCATGGAAAATGGATATCAATTTTACTTTCTCAACTCTCTTGGAACTTTAATAGAAAAGAAACGTTTCATAGAGTTGAATTCCAGTTCTTGTGCAATTCCTAGAATTGATGAATACCATTTCAATATTGCTAAGTATGCTTCTTGTGTGCTAGGAGTTGAAGACAAAGGAAGGAGCATGGAGAAAGAGCTTGGAACTATTCTTGAAGAACTGATGTAGATCCTCTTTTGATTGTAGATTGGATTCTATACCTTCCCAAGATTACCTCCTATGATAAAGAACTTCAATTGAGGATTTTGTAGTTTCAACACTCCAATAGAAAACCTATGAGCATCCAAGCCTCATAAACCCAGTATTAAGAGCCAAAACTCTTTCCTAATTTGATAGGAAGAACCTTGAGGAATCTAAGGCCTTAAAACCCCAACTACACAAACTAGAAGACCTAGGATTAATTGGATCTAAGAACAAGAACTCTAAGACTCAATTAAAGAAAGGAATTGGATGATCAATTGATTCCATAGATTCCACAATCTAAGGCAAACAATTGTTTACAAAACTAAGGACATTAACACTTAGAAAGCTAACTAAGAAGGATGAAGAGCCCTAGAGACAATTGGAGAATCCTCCCTCAAATTTCAGCAAAAATCCATCAATACTTAGTTACAATGAGCTTGTAATGAGATATTTATAGGCAAGTCTTAAACCTAGCCAATCTATTGTTTAAGGACTTAAAATTCCCATTAAACCCTTTTATTAAAAGATGGAAAAACAAGTTAAATAATAAAAACTTGCCAATAAAGTCGCATTGGCACTCCTCCACCCAAACCCTACTGGCGATGGCAGGGTTGAGACCTACCGAACGTAGTAGGGTGTGTTCTTCCAAGTAATGTGCCGATAGAAGCCTACCGGCGATGGTAGGGGCAGGGCTACCATTGGCAGTAGGATGCTCTTCTCCAATACTTAGCCATTTTCACGTCCATTTTTTTCCTTTGAATGATCCTTACTAATTGAACATATTGAGAACAACTTGGAAGCCTTTCCTTGATCTTCGAACCTTCAAGCTTGATCTTTGAAGCATTTTTATATAAACAGCCATGTCATTATCCACATTTCCATCATTATCTTTGATCTTCTTCGGCCTTGCACTAGTAAATGGTCCATGCAAGAAATCTTTAACTTCTTGACTTTCCCGATCTACATCATCCGCCCCTCCTTTGAAAATATTTGTCATCGAATCTTGACCTACATTAAACAAAGACATATCAAAATATAGAAAGTGGCACGAAGTAAAAGTCAATCGGAAAATCAATTGTAGAAGTACTAAAACATTCAAGAATTTTGCAAAGGCTCATTTCCACAGCATAAAGCTTAGATTTGTTGAGAAGAACTTCATTCGAATCCAAGGGAACTCCAACCCAAAACTCCAGGATCAAAGACCAAACATTTCATTCCAAATTTCTTGTTGTTGGCATTAACAACATCATGATTCTTGGATTATACTTGATTAATTTCATATTTATCTTTACATCCAAACGTAAAACATGACCTTTAGAGAAAGGAATCAAATCAAAAGACGTTAGAAGTTTGAAACGATAATCAACTTCAAGATAAGAGTAGAGAGTAGTATAATAAGGAACTTGGTTGGAAGCGATCTCATTAAGGTGTAACAAATTTGCCATGGAAATCCGGTCTTCTTCTTGGGTACATCCATCAAGAGACTAGCTAGAATACTAAGTTCCTTGTTGAAACTCTTATAAAATCTTGTTAAACCATAGAAGTTTCTCTCGTCAAATGCACTCTTGGAAATAAGCCAATCTTTGATTGCTTGCACCATATTTGCATCCATTTGGCAACCTTGAAAACTCACTACATAACCTAGAAGATTACCATTTTCCACACAAGACTCATAATTCCCAAGGTTAGCATGTAGTTATCATCATAAGTTTTGCTATCAATCAAGATGTCATCAACATAAGTCACAACAAATATAGAATCTATGCCTTTAAGAAACCTACGTAGTCCAAATATAAACTCCATAGATAAGTCTAGACAAGGTATTCTAAGCACATTCAAAGAAATATATTGTCCATGTGGCAAAGATATGGAAAAGAGCCAACAAACTTAATTGATCATCAACAAAATATGAGGAACACACAAGAAAACAATTAGAAGTAAAAAACAAACAAATTCAAACAAATAAGATAAAAAAAGAAAACAAGAGTACTAAGATTTTTTTTTCCAGGAAAGAAGGGATAATAACACACTATCACTAAAATGATGATAACTCAAAAAATACGAATCTGAATCAGATGAAACCAATTCAGGAAGATTCGCCACTCGACGGGGATTAATATTTAAGCACAAATGGCATTCAAATTGAATCGGTATAACATAAGATATGCTTAGATTAATCCACACTCTTTTTGTAGTTGCAATTTCGAAACACATTTCACAATTCAATTAAATTGAGCAACCAATTGAACGAAAATTGGATAAAACTTATTTCAATTGAATCCTAACTCAAAGGAGAACATCTTCATCACAAAATATCAACTTATTAGTACATAATCCATTTGATTTTTCAGTTAATTTCCAGATTGATTTTTCTGTACTTAATATTGCATGATCTTCACGGAACTTTTCATACATCATCAAGTACTTCTTCTTTTTTTTTTTTTTTCAACGAATTAGAACAACTTACACCATATATTGACCTTTATTTGGAGGTTCTTCTGATACCACTTTGATGTAGATCTTCTTTTGATTATGGATTGGATTCCACACCTTCCTAAGATCACCTCCTTTGATGAAGAACCTCTATTGAGAATTTTGTAGTTTAAACAATCCAATAGAAAACCTATGAGGATCTAAGCCTCATAAATCCAATATTCAGAGGCAAAACTCTTTCCTAATTTGATAGGAAGAACCTTGAGGAAACTAAAGCCTCAAAACCCCAACTACACAAACTAGAAGACATATGATTAATTGAACCTAAGAAGAAGAACTCTAAGACTCAATTAAAGAAAGGAATTAGATGATTAATTGATTCCATAGATTCCACAAACTAAGGCAAACAAGTGTTCACAAAACTAAGGACATTAACCCTTAGCAAGCTAACTAAGAAGGGTGAAGAACCCTAGAGACAATTGGAGAATCCTCTCTCAAATTTCACCAAAAAATCATCAATAGTTAGTTACAATGTATTTACAACGGGTTATTTATAAGAAAACCTTAAACCTAGCTAATCTATTGCTTAAGGACTTAAAATTCCTGTTAAACCCTTGATTAAAAGCTGGAAAAATAAGTTCAATAATAAAATCCCACCAATAAAGTTGCATTGGCACTCTTCCACCCGAACCCTACCGGCGACGGTAGGGTGAGACCTACCAAACTCAATAGGGTGTGTTCTTCCAAGTGATGTGCCAGCAGAAAGCTACCAGCAATGGTATGGGCAAGGCTACCATCGGCGATAGGGTTCTCTTCTCCAATACTTAGCCATTTTCACCTCCAATACTTACTAATTGGACAAATGGAGAACAACTTGGAAGCCTTTCCTTGATCTTCAAACCTTCAAGCTTGATCTTCAAATAATTTTCCATGTAAATAATTATTCACATTTCCACCATTATCTTTGATCTTCTTCGGCCTTCCACTTGTGAATGGTCCATGCAACAAATCTTTAGCTTCTTTTCTTTCCCTATCTACGTCAATTACCAATAAGTCTACCTCTTAACCCTTCTTTCATGTTTTATGAAGTTTCTCTTGTGGGATTAGAAATGTTTTTAGAGTCTTATTTTTCTCATGTGAGCATATATGGAGATTTTTGTTCTATTTCTTTTAGTAGTGGTCTCTTTCTTGTTATGCCTTATGCTTCTACATGTCTTTCTTCTCATGCTTTTCTTGAGGATTCATTGTTGCATAGTGGTTCTATGTTGGATCCTTCTTGCCATGATTTCAGAGTTATGAATAATGCTTCCCATTGAGTCCATAGTTGTTGGTTTTGGATTAGATGGTGCTTTATTTGATATTCTACCTCATAAGTGTCTAGGAAAGTTCGTTGATAATGTTGGCTATGTTTCCTCTTTCCTTGATACGTTTATGGAGAATCATAATGATTTTGTTTTCTTAAACCAACTTATGTCCTTTACGAGCAGTTAAGTTGATTTTTCTTGCAATGAACAAAAGCTTTCAAATTTCATTAACTCTTTGAGCACTTTATTTGAAAACACATTTGGGTTCCAATTTTATCATTTGCATTTCAAGGAACTCTTATTGAAAGATTTTGAAACCGATTGGGAGTAATCTTGAGTTGTTCAAAGTTAATCCTTTGACATTTGAAACAAGAGGCCTTTGGACAAGTTTGCGAAGATTTTGTTGTTGGATATCTTTACTACCATATGGCCTATTAAGGAGTGGTTTTTGAAGAATAATATTTCACTTTTATTGTTTTGGAAGAACTCTTGTGCATTAACTTTGAAACTTTAATTTGAAGCATCATTGTTTTATCATCTATTTAAAGAGTTCTTTGATAAAATGGATCTCAAAGAGGAAAGTAGACCATCTTGGCATTTTGGAAATTTTATGTCTATATTTTTCCACCTCATTTATGAAATAATGAAATTTGAGAGTCATCAAGGTTATTCTTTCATGTCTAATACTATAGCAAAGAACATTGAAGAATGAAGTTTATTTTCCCCAAAGAGGAGCCGGTGGATTTTATCAATTAAGAGGAATTGAACAACAAAGTGAATGGGAGAGCGGTGTGGCTTTGAACTGTGCTACTTATGATAGAAGCTCTATGCATTGTGTCTCAATGGACAACACAAGCTCAACAAGTGTTATGCAAGATGGATGGAATCCATAGGGACAATTCTAAATGTCAATTGGTACAAGAGAGGTAAAGAAAATGTTGTAGGTCAATGCTTTGTCAAAAAGGTACATTCTATTTTTTACTTTACAAGTTCAATTACTTGGTTTTGAGATGCTTAAGGAATTACATATTAGAGATAATGGATTCAAGGACATATTTGATGCTTGTTTGGTTGTGCATAATAATGAGTACCTTATACATGATGATATTCTTTACCATTAAGGTGAATTGTGCATTCCTTCTTGTTACTTTAGATTGTTGTTAGATAAAGATGCTCATTGTGGTAGTTTGATAGTTCATTTTGATATTTCCAAAACTTATGTTATTTTACATAAGCATTTCTTTTGGTTTTGCATGAAAGAAGATGTAGAAAGGCTTATTGATAAATTTTTAGAGTATAAAAGAGTTAAATCTACTTCTTTGCCACATGGTCTTTATACTCCTTTAGATGTGCCTAAAGTTCTATGGGTTGATATTTCTATGGATTTTATTCTTGGATTGCCTAAATCGCCTAAAGGTATGGATTCTATCTTTGTTGTGATGGATAGGTTTTCTAAAATGGCTCATTTCATCACATGTAAGAAAACCGATTATGCTAGCCATGTTGCAAACTTGTTCTTTACTTGGGTGGTGTGATTCGATAGTATACCTAGAACTATTATTTTGGTTCATGACACCAAGTTTCTTAGTCATTTTTGGTGTGTTTTGTGGAGGAAACTTGGCACTAATTTATTGTATTCTACAACTTACCATCCCAATGGCCAAATAGAGGTGGTACATAGAACCATTGAACAACTTCATAGGGCCATCCTTAAGAAGAATTTGCGCCAATGGGAAGGGTTCATCATTCCTTACATTGAGTTTTCTTACAATAGGGCTAGACATTCCACTACTCCTTATTCTCCTTTTGAGATTGTTTATGGTTTCAATCCTTTAACTCCATGTGATTTGGTTCCTTTGCCTATAGATCATGTTGTGAGCTTAGATGGAAAATGGAAGGTGAAGCTTGTCAAGTATATTCGTGCAAAAGGGCATGATGCTATTGAGTCCAATAACAAGAAATTAGTGGCTAAGAGAAATGTTAGAAGGAAACGAGTTGTTTTTTTAACCCGGAGATTGGGTTTAGGTTCATATTCGGAAGGAACGCTTTCCTTCTCAAAGCAAGAATAAGCTTGATACTCATAGCGATGGGCCTTTTAAAGTTCTTGAGCTCTTTAGTTATAATTCTTATAAAATTGATCTTCAAGGTGAATACAATGTTAGCGCCACTTTTAATGTTTTTGATTTCTCTCCATTTGATGTAGGTAAAGATTCGAGGACGAATATTTTCAAAGGAGGGGCAGATAATATAGATCGGGAGAGTCAAAAACTTATGGAGTTAAAGCTTGGACCACTCACTAAAGCTCGGGTGAAGAAATTCAAGATTTATGACGTAAATGTTCCTAATGGCATGGCCATTTACATGGAGGAAGCTTTAAAAACAAGCTTGAGGATTTGAAGATCAAGGAAATGCTTCCAAGTTACGCTCAGTTTATACAATACGTAAGAATCACTCAAGAGAGCAAATTGGAGGTGAAAATGGCTAAGTGTTAGAGAAGAGCATCCCAAGTTGCTCTCAATTTGTACAATAAGCAAGGATCACTCAAGGGAGCAAACTGGAGGTGAAAATGGTTAAGTGTTAGAGAAGAGCACACTTACCGCCGACAGTAGCCCTACCCATACCATCGCCTATAGGCTTCTGGATGGAAAACGGTTGGAAGATAATACTCTACCGCGTCCAATATGTCTCACCTTACCATCGCCGGTAGAGTCCTAGTAGAGAAGTGCCTATGCGACCTTTGGGTAGGATTTTATTTTTTGAACTTGTTTTTACAACTTTTGATTAAGGGATTAATGGGTATTTTAAGCCATTAATCAATAGATTAGTTAGGTTTAGACCTTAGGCTATAAATACCCAATTATAAGCTCATTGTAACTAACATTGATATTTTGCTTAAATTTATGAGACGAATTCTCCATTGTCTCTAGGGTTCTTCACCCTTCTTAGCTAGTTTGCTAAGGGTTTCTTTCCTTAGTGTTGTGAACGATTGTTTCCTTAGATTATGGAATCTATGGAATCAATTGATCCTCCAATTCCTTTCGTTGATTGAGTCTTAGAGTTCTTGTTCTTATATTCAATTAGATCTTCTAGTTTTTGTAGTTGGGTTTTGAGGCCTTAGTTTCCCCAAGGTTCTTTCTATCAAATGGGAAATGAGTTTTGCTTGTCAATATTGGGTTTATGAGGCTTAGATCCTTATAGGTTGTCTATTGGAGTGTTGAAACTATAAAATCCTTAATAGAGGTTCTTCATCAAAGGAGGTGATCTTTGGAAGGTGTGGGATCCAATCTACAATCAAAAGAGGATCCATATCACAAACTAACCCAGAATTCGTCCGAACGGTGATCAACAAATTGCGCTGCCCTCTCATGGTAATCATTGTGAGTATGAAGCTTTCTATAAAGCTCATCCTATGCAAAAGCATCCTCCGAGCCTCTGATACTATAAAATTATAAACGTTACACTAACAAATATCACAAACTATGGAAAAAAGATTGGACATACAAATATGAAATAATAAAAAACCTATAGCAACTTGTTAGTCAAATCTAAGATTGGACCAATCAATATTGTTTCTCCAAAAAAGAAAATTGAAGAAATTTCTAGGAGGACAACTAATTGAAAAGGTTGGACTAAATGATAGAAAATTGTAAAATAGATCTAGACGGAAACATGGTATATATTTCAACATTTAACTTGTACTTTTTTTAATTTTTGGATGTTCACCAGATTATATAATCGTTCAACAGATTGGACAATCAATATTATTTCTCCAACAGATTATTACCAAGTGTTATTTTTCAAAATATGCAAACATAGGAAATATAGACATTAAATAAGAAGTTTGACAGAGTCTCCTCTGTAAAATAGACATTTTGCATTCTTCCTATAAAATTAAACAAAAATAACACTCAAAATGTTATAGTTCAACAATTAAACAAAGAGTTTGGGCTCCCCCATAAATAATTATATATGATATAAAAGGTATGTGCTCCCACATAAACAACTATGTATGATATAAAAGAGTCCGGACTCCCCATTAAACAATTATATGTGATATAAAAGAGTTCGGGCTCCCTCATAAACAATTATATATGATATAAAAGAGTCTGGGCTCTCCCATAAACAAGTATATGTGATTTTAAAAAGCTATGATGAAAATGAATAGAAAAATTACCTCAAATGTGTCCCACTCTAAGTAGTATCGAGAACCAGCTGTGTGCTTATCGAGACCCTTGCCATCTAGTCCCTCATTTCTATTATTTGCCGCCACCTTAGAGATTTGTTTGTACACGTCATCTAAGATCCGAGGAGGCTTCTATTTCGCACTCCACACAGCAAACATCATATCCCTATACCTCTTGCCTGCTTGGGCCATGAAAGACTTCTTCGCTTGAGCGTGGTGCTCTGAGGGTTCCAACCGAAGCCCTTCTACATTAGAGAATTTAAATATTAAAAATATCAAAAATTAATAACAAGTTAAAAATGTTTAAATGTTCGATTGAAAGCTTACCATGAATTCTATCCACTACATCTCCTTAACAGCATCCAAAACTTGTCCCTAACTAGGGTAATCCCCATTAAGACGTTCATGGAAAATCTCCGTGATACGTCTTGACGGCTCGTGCAATGGAAAAAATGCTCTGGACAAAGAGATGTTTAAGCATTAAAGAAGTTAAAAGAGTTTGTCATGATATAAAAATGACACATGTTTTGAAAGATTTTGAGAAGAATATATACTTACTTCCCTCGCCGTACTTCCAGCAACACGTGCATGTCCCTGGGGATCTGCCAAGGCTCCGAAGCGCGTGGTTGTGGCTAGAATGCGCTCCTCCCTCGTCCCCGATAAGTGCTGGTCTGCCCTCGAGAAGAGCTAGCTTGTCCTCGAGAACAACTGGTTGTGAATGACTAGACTCAACCTGTGTGTCGCCCATAGGCAGGGGTTGCGAAGGTAGGGGTGACACTGAGAGCTAGGCCTGCGTCTGCTAGGGCAAAGGAGGGAACTGTAATTGAGTCTTGGGTGCCAAAGATGGAGTAAAAGGTGGCGTGTCTCACTCTTGAGCTGATGAGTCTGACGTAACACGGGTTTTCTGTATACAAGCCATATCTACAATGACATGTAAACAAGCACAGTTAGTTAACAAAAACATACAAAATATAATATATGTAACTTACACCAATTAAAATTTATAATGAATAACTTATAACGTATGAAACCAATTACAATTCTAAACTACATATGTAATTAATGATTAACAATTAAAACTTATAAAATACAAAAAAGCATAACTTGTAATTTACATAACGCATAACTATAATACTTAAAACTTATAATTAATTATTTGTAACAAATAAAATTTATAGATTACAACAATCATAAATTGTAACATATAATAACACATAACTAAAATACTAAAAATAGAAAAATTAATCATGTCCAGCAATTAACACTCATAAATTACAAAAATCATAACTTAACAAATTCATAAAATGTGAAAACACGACATTGTTACAACATAATTAATAACAATAATTTAAGAGTCTAAATAAATCATCAATTGATATGTATTCCTCTTATTCTATGTTTGCTTCGTCTTCTGACTCCAACTCAACCTCATCATTGATAAAATCATCATTAACTTCAGGTTCTTCACAAATATCTACAGCATCATGTCCGCCTAACTCATATGTGAGATGTTCGACTTCTTCAATCCTACGATCTATTATCGAAGTCTCACAAATTTCCATATTCTCTTGAAAAGCTTATTCAACTACAGGAACATCAAATACTCGAGTTCTTGATTTCATTACTACCAACCAATCGCTCCTTTGTCTCTTAACACTAGGGTATGTGATGTAAGATAATTGCTCTGCTTGATAAGCAAAGAAGCAAGGATAGTAAGCAGAGTATCTTTTCTTAGAATGAATCTCCACAAGTTTATACTGAGGATGCTTTGTTAAACATTTCTCTGAAGAATCAAACCAGTCACACTTGAATAGTGTAGCTTTCTCAATAGGTGTACCCACAAATGAAACCTCAATGACGTCAGTTAAAGTCCCACAATAGCCCCCCTTCACCTGTATGCCAGAATTGTTAGTACATGTTTCAAAGTCATACTCTCGTATATTAAATCTAAAGTCCTTGACAATATAACTATTCCATGTATTTACATATCTACATGGACCCAAGAGAGGTTTCTAAGTAGTTGGTGGCAACTTCCACGTAGGAAGGATTGTGAATCTAGAACAAAGTACTATTATTCTATTCAATTCATAAAATGTTTAAAATTCATAACTTAATGTACTTACTTCATCTTTAAACCATTTTCGAATTCATCGTTGATCAATTTCTTTAAATCGTCTTCAGTGATACTTGGACAATGGATTCTCATTTATGATGATTACTTCCTACCATTAATAACTTATGGTCAATTATATTTCCAATCAATTCAACTCAATTCACATTTGAAGGAAAACTTTTGATGAAATTACTCGATGAAAGGTTCATATTCCTCGCAATTAAGCAGGATGTAGTTCATTGTTGCCTTAAGATCATCCTCGTCCAATATTTTCTTCTTCATCTTCCCATAAGGTCTTCCTAGCGCATTGCAAATAGAAAGAATAGATCCTTGTTCATGAGGTTGCTCACCCTCATCATTGCGTCCTGCATCTCTACTTCTAGTGTCGAAGTATGGTTCAAAGTAGTAACTAAAGACTGTCGCAGCCTCTTCAATTAAGTATGCATTACATATCGAACCTTCCACTCGAGCCTTGTTCTTGATCTTCTTCTTTAGATGGTTCAAGTACCTAAATGTAAATATATTTTAATAAGTGCATTATGAATTAATTATTATGTAAGAAATGTTTAATACAAGTTTTATTGTTCTTAACTCTCAAATGAATACATCCACCTATACTAGACTGGGCCACAAACTCTAGCCTCATACGACAAATAAACAATCAAGTGTTCCATTACATCAAAGAACCCTTGGGGGAAAATCCTTTCTAGCTTGCATAACAAAATTGCAATACTAATCTCCAATTCACGCATATGCTTTTCACTGATCTTTGGCACACATAAGTCAAGGTAGAAAAGGCTCAGTTCTTCCAAGATGCTCCAAACCTTTTGCGGAAGAACCTCTTTGAAGACAATGGGTATTAATCGTTGCATAAAAACATGACAGTCGTGACTTTTCATCCCAAACATTTTCAATTCTTTCAAATCCACACATCTTCCTAAGCTAGAAGCATACGCATCCGGTAATCTTAACTCTTTACCCACTCAAGAATAAGCTTTCGTTGTTTATTTGTTAATGTGTAACATGCCCTCGGCTTTGACCCCTTATCATCGGCTCCATTACTGATTGTCAAGTCAGGTCAATTACAATTCCATTGAATATCTTCTCTAGCCTGACATTATCCTTGTCTTTCCTTTAACATCCATTACAGTGTTAAACACATTATCAAACACATTTTTTTCATCGTGCATTACATCAATATTGTGACGAACTAGAAGGGTACGCCAATACGAAAGATCCCAAAATATGCTCCTCCTTGTCCAATTGTGGGTTTCAACTCTTCCATCTCCCCTACCGATTTCGGTGCCTGTTTCTACAATTTTCAACAACCCCTGAATTCTTTCCCACAACTGTTCATCAAAAAGGTACAATGGCAGCATAGAGCGATCTTGACCCTTTCTTAAAAGACTTTCTATCTCTTCTAAATAGATGGCCTGGTGGTAAGAAATATCGATAACAATCAAAGCAGGACTGTTTCTCCCCCTCCCCCACTTTGTAGTTAAAATGACTTTGTTTGTTCCATACAATATGGACATGCAAACGCACCAGCAGTACTCCAACCACTCAACATTCCGTATGCCGGGAAATCACTAACTGTCCAAAAAAGTGCAACCTGCATGTTGAAGTTTTGTTTCTTAGATATGTCATATGTAAGGGAACCCACATCCCACAAACGATTCAACTCTTCTATTAACGGTTGCAAATAGACATCCAGTTTGCTATTCAAATTCTTAGGACCGGGAATGATGTCAGTCAAGAACATAACCTTGTTTTTTAACACATCCAGGAGGCAAGTTATAAGGAGTCACAATCACTAGCCAAGAAGAATATTATTTACTATCCATTCCAAAAGGAGAGAAACAATCTATACACAAACCAAGCCTCACATTCCTCGATTCGAAGGCAAAATCAGAATGCACCCTATCGAAGTGCTTCCATGCTTCTCTATCCCTAGGATGGCTTATGATGTTTGCTTGTCGCTCTCTTTCCGAATGCCATCTCATATGCTCGGTGGTTCTTTTCTATGCATACAACCTTTGCAACCTAGAAGTTATTGGAAAGTAATACATCTTTTGTAAGGTACCTCCTTTTGTTCATTATCCTTAATTTTCTTCTTCTGCTTATACCGTACACAACCACAAAACTTACACTTCCTTCTATGACTGTCTTCCTTCCAATAAAGCATGCAACCGTTAAGACATACATCAATCTTCAGAATAGGGAAACCTAAAGTGGATACTAAATTTTTTGTTTGGTACCAATCATCTATGGCCTTATTCCCCTTGGGGAGTAAAAGTTTCACAAATTGGGCTACTTGATCAAATGATTATTCAGACCAGTTGTTCTCAAACTTAAGACTCAACAACTCCGTTGTTGCAAAAAAACTGTGAATAACTGCACCCTTCATACAGTGGTATATCTATAGATTTTAAAATAAAAACTTTGTGCTGCTGGATTAGGATCTTCTTCATAATTATAACTGACAGCTTCGAGGTCGAAATTTGGTCCAACGGCATCAAATATCATCTCACGAATCGGACCCCTTCCTGATGTTCTACTCGATCTCGTTTCACTTACAGTACTCACATTCATCCCCACATTTACCCCCCAAGGTGTTTCACCATCGCATATCCAAATATGATAATTAGGCTTAAATCTCTACATAAAAATATGCGAGTTTCAATCATCCACAGTTATTAACTTCTTATTCTTGCACTTGACACACGGGTATCTTATCTCATTTTCCTTTCCATTATTTGTTGACATACACCAATTTATAAACGGTGTACCCCATTCACAAATTCACTATTCAATCCCTTAACCCCACATCTTGTATACATCAAATTTCTATCTTGCTTCATAACTTTGCTACATTCAAGAGACTTGAAGGTTTAGTTTATAGATGAGAATAGGAAGGAATTAAAGACATATGATTTGTTGAATGGCACGACTTATATATATTTTTTGTTTAAGTTAACTTCTAAAACATGAAGTGGTAGAAGTCAGTTTTTGATAAATTGGTAAGAAAATAGCACAAACACTTGCTATTTCTCGTTTTCATAACTTAGAAATAAAGAAAGAATAGAAGTACAAACTTCTATTAAATCTTTATAATTTAGGCATAAGGAAAGAATATAAATACAAACATTTCTACTATTCGCTTTTGATAGCTTGAAAAAGAAGAAAGAATAGTAGTAAAAACCCTTTGATAATTTTGTGTTTTCATAACTTAAAAATAAAGAAAGAGTAGAAGTACAAGTACTCATATTTCTCACTTTTGACAACTTGGAAATGAATCAAGGAGTAGAAGAACAAACACTTCTGTTATTTTTGTTTTTAGTAACTTGTAAGTGAATCAAGAATTAGAAGTACAAAACACTTCTAATATTTGCTTTTGATTAAATGGAAATTAAGATAGAATAGAATTACGAACACTTCTATTTTTCGTTTCTCATAAATTAGAAATAAAGAAATCATAGAAGCACAAATGCTTCTATTTTTCGCTTTCGATAACTTAGAATAATACTAAGACATCTAAATATCATTCTCTAAGTTGTTAAAAAAAATTGATGAAGTCCCCTATGTAAGATAGACATTTTGCAAATGCAATGGTCACCCAAATATAAAATTTAACCATTAGATAGTTAAACAAAGAGTGCGGGCTCCCCCATAAATAATTAACCATCCAGAAACTTATATCTTATAGATTAGATTTTAAATCCAAATCCAAATGCATCCTAATTATGTTTCATTGACAAACCAAATTCTAATATATTATGTACATACATATGTGTAATATGTGTTATGAAATTAATAATTAATATATAAAATATTCATAAGAGATGAAATAATATTTAAAATAAAGGTACAATTTATCTTTTTGAGAAGTATGACATAATATAATATTTAAGATAACGGTACAATTTTTTTTTGATAAAATAGTTGATAGATTTTCATTCTATCTTTAATTATAATAGGATTTATCTTCATAAAAACCCCTTTTTTTAACAAGAAAAAGAGAACCGTACATTAAACTAGGAAATCTGCTATAATAGCGAGTTAATACAACTTAGACCGTGCCCAAATCATAAAACATATGAAACAAGACTAAAAGAAAATTTTGCTAACTTATCCTTCTTCATGAAACCTGAGTTCAATAAATGGGCTATACCAAGAAATTATTTTGCCTTACTCAAACTCTATCCTTGAAGTTTCTAATCAAGGCAGAATATTATGTGGCTTGTATACACTAGCTATTAAAGACCTATAAAAACTAATGGTAATTAGTTATACTTATGAGTGATTAAAAGATTTTATATTTTAAAATTGATTTTGTCATAACTTGCATTCTATCCTTCCCTTTCTAATATATGTATTATTTTTTTCTTCCAAACAATAGCAATTGATATTATGATGAAACAAAGTCCAAAGTTGGTGGAAATATATCATATGGCATGCCAACTCAAAATCTGCAACATTTTCAAACTACACCAACATTGAATGTAATTGCTTAGGTAGAAAGGAGAATGACAGCTCCAAAAATAGCAAGAAAATAGGGCAATTACGGCCCACACACTAACACAAGCAAACATAAATTAAAAAGACTAAAGGATAAGGAGCAAGAGTGTTCCAAAATTCAAGAGAACTTAAAAGACCAATTCACCAACAGCCCACTATACTACGTTAAAATTTCTAGCCAAAAACCTTTAGTGAAGAAGTTATAATCTATCAAGTACGAAGATAATCAAAATTGTAATTATTAATTATTTTATTCAGTAAAATTGTTCTTATCTCAAAAGATATCTCAAGGTTGATATTAGAATGTTCATATATATACATATATATGCATATAGATATATATATATATATATATTTCACCTTATTCCTTGGTTAAGAAAGGTCTTAAAAATGGAAAGAAAATTGACCCCTGTTTACAAAAACCATTTTTTTTTTTTCTAGGTTCACATCAACCAGGGAATTTGAGATGAAATTTAATTAATATGACATGTGAGTCCCCTTTCAATAGTTGATTGTAGGCAAATGTCCCCTTTCATCATACTAACAGAGATCTACTGGATAATTGCAGCAGTTTAAGAATAATTACGAACCTCAAAAATTAAAACTCATGTGATAGTAATGCCAAAAGATTTAGGAATTAGTAAATTGTCAGGATTTATTTGTTTGTTTTGAAATTATTTTTAAAGGTGTGATCTTGAAGACAAAATTTGTCCCCGCTAAATTTTCAAAAATAAATTTTCTCTAAAAAAAGGTTTGGGATAGAGATATTTAACTTAAACCTACACTAAAATTAATGAAATATATAAAATTCAAAATCTTTTATTGTTTCTTGGACATAAAAAAACATTTTATTGTTTCGTGGCATTAATTCTTCATAAAAAATATTGAGTCCAAATTCCTTCACATTTGGCTGCCTCATCTCTGATTCTGATTTAAATTCCAATTCTCAAGTTCTCCTTCCATGTTTAGATTGGAGGACAGTGTTGTCCTGGATAGTGTCTACTTTGTTCGCATCATGCAGTGCGAATATGAGTATGAACAGTCCTATGCTTTCCTGCCCTTGCTTCCCATTTGCATCTCTTTCTTGTCTCGAACGGATTTTCTATTTTTTGTGTTTTTTTTACTAATTTCTGAAATACTTGTACTGGAAATGAACATCCCAGTTCTAACGTTTTGCTGCTTTTAGTTTTGAAATGAATTTCCCAGTTTTTAGCTTAACTATTTTTAATGTTTCTTTTTGAAGAAGTTAAGTGCTTTGTTTGAATAACTAACGTTTACCTCCCTTCCCCTTCTTTATCTTAGTTTAGCTTTTTTCTGAGTTTGATTATACTTATAGTATTTAGATTCTTTTAGTTCCTAATATTTGCAATTAGAATAGATAATACATATTGGGATCAGCATCAGCAATGGCGCTTGCGGCAAACTAAAATCTGAAACTTTGTTAATGAGATAAAAGGTTATGAGCTCTTCATCAATTCAATATATAGTTCATCTTTTTGGCCGCCCCGTTCTCAAGAAAACATAAACTTTTAGTACAGAAAAAAAAAACCTAGAAATAAGGGAATTACAGAAAAAAAAATACTATATAAACCTATCAACCGGATTTCCTTCAAGCAGCCAACTTTTCTGTGCTGGGGACGGTTTCTCAACATCGTCGATAGAGCAGAGGAGCACAGAGAAGAAAGAGGGAGGAGGTTTGTATCCAAGGAGGTAGCTGTGGTGTTAGTGAAGCTCTGGCGTCAGTGGAGTGCAGAGGAGGACAAGGGAGAAAGAGGGAGAGAAGAGAGAAAGAGGGAGGTTACAGTGCTGCGTCGGTGAATCTCAGGCATTGGTGGAGCACAAAGGAGGATAGGGAAGAAAGAGGGAGAGAAGAGAGAAAGAGAGAGGAGGTAGAGGGGTTTTAGGGAAATGGAGGGGGACTGCCGATTTAGTCCAAATTTAGGGTTGATTTAACTACCAAATAGAGACCAAGAACGGCCACAAAATTGTCTAAATTAGCGACGACAACGGGCTGCTGCTAATCGGTCCCTACGATTAGAAACATTGCAACGGAATGATACTTCGGTCGCTAATTTATCACTATTTTCAAATAATCTGTGTCTGTACTTTGGTCGCTAAGTGTGTTGCTATTTTCGGCCAGTTACTTGTGGTCTCAATTCCGTCGCAAAATCAGCGACGGATAGATTTAGTTGCAAAATATGGTTGAAATTTGCACATACCTGAGGTTGATGCATATAAGATAAGGTATTTCTATAAAATTATATTGTTATTTGTACTTTTATTATTTCATGTTACTTTTTCTTATTTAATGAACGTTATTATTTATTATTGTAGAGAAAATAATACGTGTGTAGTTGAGATGATACATAATCAAAGAGATGCTGAAGCAATTGAAAAAATTGTTTTGAAAAACAGAAAAACAATATCTGAGCTTTTTCAAATGGTCTTTCATACTAATCTTGAGATAATCACACATCATTTTTACATTACACCATACTTTTTAAAACTGTTTGTGTATTATCTTCTATAATGTAATATCATATGTTTATTATTTTGAATGTTGAGAAATATTATATTTGCAAGGTTATGATGCTAAGTATTAATAAGAACAACAAGTTCTATTACAAGTCATGTATGGTATGTTGTAGAAAATTGGTGGAGATTGTATCAAAATTCTGCTCTACCAATTGTTCCAAAGATGTAGATTATCCAAAATTAAAGTATTTCAATATTATATTATTCACATAAATAATAGTTGACATATTAACATATATTAATGTGTAGTTTATAAATATTCAAACATAATGAATATATTTGTATGAACTGATTTTATTGATAAATATTTTCTAAGATACATGTTGAAAGTTTTAGCAAGTGACGAGATTGGAAGCGCTTGGTTCAATTATATCTTAAAGTATGATTTATTGTGTAGAAATCTTTTAAGTATTTATAAATCAACTATTATTGTTTCGTTGTCGTTAAACAGATATCCTACATATTTTTCTCTTTTTATAGTATGGATGGGCAAGCAATACTCTGAAATCATTAATGAACGAACTCATAGTTAATTGATTTGTTTTTTCAAGCAAACTCAATGTTTATAATATTCAAAGAGGTAGTCGAAGGTTTACAATTTCACGGTTGCTACCGTATAATTTTTCGCTAGAATCTATGTACATAATGACACAGGTATGATTCTAATTATATTCATATATTTATTATAATATCTTGTATTATAATAGTATTTTATGTTATATATGTTTTTGTAGACTTGATACATGGAGGGAAAAAGCCAATCTAAGATGCGAGTTTATCTTTGATGTTATAGATATTGATGAAGAAACATTATTAAATAAAGAAACCGATAAAATTGTCGAGTTACTCTATAAGAAAATGTGTCAGAAGGTATAAAATTTAAAATCGAAATATTATTTATAAATATCTCATCATTTAAAAATATTTATTCTTATTTACTTTTCTTTAACTGGAATGATCATAATTTGTTATGAGATGTGACAAACAAGTATTGGTGCAGTAGAGAATTATAAGATGAGTAGTATGAGTTATGTATATTTATCAAATGTTTCTCATATTTGAATTCACGAATATTATTACATTTAAATTTTTTATTTTAATATATTACAATTATTTATGAATATAACATTTTAATTTTATTATTAATATAACATCTATAACGTTATAATGCTATAGTGTATACAACCCGTGCCCGAAGCACGGGCCACAACTAGTTTACCATAGGAAATGAATAAAAACCCGTAATTTCAAATTTAAAATCGAACCGAAAATTTCAGTGCAATGCAGTTTTGCTCTCGTCTCCTCTACATGAAAATGAAAGAAATAACTGTTGGCTACCAAGCAAATAAGAATAACAGATGGCTGATCAAAAACCAAAATAATTGGGTCCAATCATTTTATAAGTTAGAAAAGCTCTTTTTATAGCGGCCCAGATCCAACAATATCTAGTTGCATCCCGTATGGGTTCCGCTAGGTTTTGGACCAACAAAGAGGACTAGAAGCTTGGGTATGTAGGCCGAGAATGGACCGGCTATATATCAATTTTTTTATTTTTTTTTTTTTGAAACTATAGATCAAAATTTATCATAGATTTTTTTAAATAAATATGACGATTTAATAATATATAACGAATAGAAAACAAACTAAATTCTTCTAATTTATTTTTTTTTTCTTTAAAGTTCAAATTCTCTCATTCTGTAGTAAGAAATTAACATTTTTATGAGATTTCTGTTGAATCTTAAAAAGTTATATTAAATTCTTTAGAGAGAAACGAAAATTTTAGAGAAAAAGTGTAAGTAATTTCTATGTGTTGATGTTTTAAAAGATGCGTTGTAGTTAGTAAAAAAAATGGTTGAATTTATTAGTTTTTTTTCTGAAAATTTTATTCTAGATTAGTTTCTCTTTTGTATTTTGAAAATTTTATCCTAGATCTGGGAGAAATAATACGAGTACGATAAAATATTACGTCCATTTATTTGATTCAAATTCGTATTGTGCAAGTCCAAAACATAAAATTTTCGGATCTGTTTGCTATTACAAGTTGTTTTACAATGTCTTCCAAAAAAACGAAAATTTTTATATTTGTCAATCAAAGACTTATGAAGCATATAATTATGTTATTATATCTTTTGCATATATTTTATTTGAAATTTTGAAATATTTTATTATATCAAATTAAAACTTTGCAATTGGATGATAAATTATTCTATTTAATTTGTTTGAAATTAATTTTTTAAGTATTACTATTAAGTTAAATTTTAATACCTTTATTTGGAATTTTTGCTAATATTATCTTAGACCAAATTTTAATACCTTTATTTTGAATAAATATATGTATTTTTATTTACTTTATTTTAAAAATTCATAAAATTTTTTAAAAAATTATTTTTAAAATAGACATACAAAATTTTATAGAATAGAGCACAAGTCTACCACTTATAGAGAGGATGTGTCCGAATCAAGATTCCATACTCCTATACTTTAAAGGAATTTAGTATTCTAGATTCGTTGAAAAATCGATTTAATAATTAAGTTCGTATTTATGTCTTATATCATCATTTTTTTAAGTTTTTAAAGACTTGAATGGTATGATAGTTTCTTTTCTTCAAATTAAATGATAAGGAAATTCTTTCAAATTTATGTATGTAATTTATACTCATATATTGGTTATGATTTTATATTTAATTTATTTCATTTTGAGTTGTACAAATTGTTGGTTTTAAGGAAATTTACTTCTTTTTCACTTCTTTTGTGTTAGGATCAAAGGTATTTAAAGTGTCCAAAAATTAAACGAACTGTGAAATCCTAACTAAAATTGGAGAGGAAATTAAAGACCACTCGTATTTTCTACTTGGGAATACCATATGCCCCAGCAGCATGAGGCAAAATGAAGAGCATCGCAAAAAGAAGATGTTGGGCGCCCAGCACTTAAGGAATACGAGCACTTGATATATACTTTTCAGAGTTTTAAGAATTTTTTCGTTTAGTCCATATGCATACTCTTTTGTTATTATGAGTATTTTTATATATATTTAAGCTATAGAAAATTAGAATTAGGGTTTACATAAATTTTACTTAGTCTTTTATTTAGTTTTTGAACTCTAACTACTTTTACAAGAGATTCGATATAAATTTTAGAAGATTTGCATAGAAGATAGAAATTTCAATTCACATGATGTTTTCTATCTATTAGGATAATTGCTTGGACAAGAGTTTATTTTAAAAATTACTGATGTAGCAACTTAAATTAGAAATGGAGGGAAATTGAAATGAGCTTGGTGAGTTAATTTTTAGTTGAGAAGTGCATTTGGACAGCTAATGTTTTCAATTAAAATTTAGGTTTTGAATAAATATTTACATATCATAAAATTAGTTATCATACAATTACTGATATTGTACGTGTGTCAAATAATGTACAGTTTATATTTTATGTTGTGTTTAATTAAAATAAATATTGTACTTTATTATTAATTTAATTTTAGGTGAGCTATCGTTTAAACAAAAAAAAATCAAATACTAGAGAAGGAAGTATTATAAAAAATAAAAATTATCATTCATCACGATAAAAAAAAAATGAATTTGACGGCGTCAATAAAAAAATTCAAATATTCCAATTGAAAATAAAAATAAAAATAACATAAATAACATAATATCAACTCTCACAAAACAATAGTCGACCATAAAGAAAGAGAAAAAAAAAGACACGATCTTACAAGCTAAACCAAGACATTCCCTTTTCTGTTTTTTCTTTTATTATTTTCTTCAAATTTCAAACTAGACATTTTGGGCTTGTGTGGGCTAATTTTAAATTTTGAAAGTTGTGGGATTTTAGGCTGTCCAAGTGCAGTTTGAGAAAAAGCCAACTTATTTTGGGCCAAATCTTAAAAAATTACTTGTGTTATTTCAATTATGATTATATTCTAATTCTCTCAATCTAAGGTCATGAGTAGGGTGCAAATGATTCGAATCCAATTTTAATTTATCGAGTTGAGTTTTATTAAATTTTTTCGAATTTGAATTCAAGTTGAGGATTACCGAACTTATTTTTTAATTCTTCGTGTCGAGCTTGAGTCGAACATGAGCTTTTATTGATTTTTAATTTTATAGTGTCTAGTTTATTTTGACATATTTTTGTATAAAAATATGTGAATAAAGTATTGTTTAAATAATATTTTGGTATCATAAAGAAAATAAAAGTATTTTAACACTAATTAATTAAAAATATAAGAGTAAAATAAATAAGTAAATTTAATTATAAATTTTTATTTGAGTTATGAGTTCATTATTTTTTTAGGGGAGAATTATAAAAAAGTAATTAATATAAATTTACTAATTCAATTTACAACTTTTTCTTTATGCTTTATATTAGTATATGGCTCAAAATTGAATAGACACTCTAATAAAGTTTATAATAATTAAATTTTTATTATTTAACTAAAAATGTAATATTATAAATAATATATTAAAATATAATATTATATTTACTTATTTATTTATCGAGTTTTTCGTTGAGTTTCAAACCGAACTTTGAACTTGACTCGTTACATTACTCAAGCAAGCTCGAGGTCGAGTCGAGTTTATTTTATCCGAGTTTGAATAAAACGTTGATCGAACTTTTTCGTGAACGTTTCATGAACGATTTAGCGTATTTGCAGCCCTAGTCAAGATGTAGTCAAGAGGCGGTTTTATATACTTTATTTATTAATTTTATCGGTGTTAATATTTTTAATTATCTTATCAGCAATTGAATGAACTAATTAAATTAGGAGATTTAAAGAGATATTACTTATCAGATAACAAATAAAATCATAATTATATGTATAATGTAATTATATATTTTTTTTTTTTACGAAAATAGAAATAAATATATTTATACATGTGATTTATGCAACAAATGAGTGTTAATTACATGACAAATAATGTAAGCCTTTTGAGCCTGTGGAGATTAACATATCTAGGTATATACCTAGATATCTTAAGGAAGGTATAAAATCCATGAGAAAAATAAATAAGATCCCACCAAATAATTATGATCAATATTTTTTGGAGGAAAAAAACAAAATCCAATTACCCTTTTCTTTTTTATATGTTTTTTTCTATTGTAGAAAGCAAAAGGTTATAATTTAATATGATTAAAGAGAAGGTGTGGATTACATGTGACCACAGCCAAAAAGTGCCGCACAAATAAAGCCAAAGAAACCACCAAAAAGAAAAGAAGCAACCAAATTCATTCTCACCAAACCCTAGAAATCCATTCCCTTTCTTCTATTCTCCATAATTTCCCAACACCGAAAGCTTTTTTTAGTTTTAGAGCCAACCATACCACAACATGCAACCACAAAGGATGTCGGATCTCTATCATTATCTTTCCAGAAACACCTTCAACGACGTCGCTTCATACACTTTTCCGGTGGCTAATGACTTCTCAGGTAATTCTTCATCATTTTTTCCTCATGTGGCTGATGATGTCATTGACCATAATACCCCTGAAGCTAGAGCTGTTGCTGCTTCTCAACACCATAAAGAAGCTGAAAGAAGAAGGAGAGAGAGAATCAACTCTCATCTTGATAGGCTCCGAACACTTCTTCCTTGTAATTCTAAAGTAAAACCTTCTATCTCAATCTCTGGTGATTTGTGTGTGGTGTCTGTGTTCTTTTTTTTAAAAAAATTTTGAAAATTTAGTTACGTTTTTCTAAATTTTTTAAATAAAATTATATGAAGTATGTCCTTAAAATCAAAGATCTAGTTTGATTTATATTTCAAATTCTTCTATATTGTTTTCGAGTCCAAAATAACCTTAAATGGCATTGCCGGTGACAAAATAATAATATAATGGTATAAAGTACTTTTTTCTACGTTCAAATATTTTTCTTCCATCTCAAAGACTCGAGGATGGAACTAGGGATAGTAGGAGGACTTCTCATATTTTTTTTAAAACTTTGTTATATGTGTTAATTTTTGAAATTTTGAATTAGGTTTAATTAACAATCCATCCTACCAATTTTAAGATTTTTATAAGTGAATATAAATTCTGATATAAAAAAATCAAAGTTCTAATTCCGTCTGTGTGCTGGATTACGTTTCCTAATAATTATTATTCCCTCCGTAGAAATTTTTCCTACCCTGATTAATGTTTTTGAAGTCCATAAACTCAAGATTGTCCTTATTTATTTATTTTTTTTGGTGGTTCATGGATACATATTTTTATCATGATTTTGTGTGAACAAAAAGAATGACTTGGTGAAGAAATGCCAAAAAAGATTAATATTCAAAGATATATATAAACTAATTCATCATCTTTTTATTGTTCAGATTCTGAATTTTCAGTCCAAAAGGTTTCTTTTGACCATAATTAAAAAGAAAAGAATATTCTAGTAATTCTGAATTCTTTTTTGTTTCATAGTTTGGGAAAGTGTTTTAACTTTTCTAAGAAATTAGGGTTTTTCAATTATATATTCATCCAAATTTAATTAATTTTTTCCCTTTTTTTTTTCAGACAGATAAAGCTTCATTACTTGCAAAGGTTGTTCAGAAAGTAAAAGAGCTAAAACAAGAAACATCAGAGATGATGCAAATGGAAAATTTCCCTTCAGAAACAGATGAAATCTCAGTTCTAACAAATGATAATAATAATACTAATAATTATTCATCTGATAGAAAAATACTAATCAAAGCCTCATTATGTTGTGAAGATCGTTCAGATCTAATTCCTGAATTAAGTCAAGTATTAAAATCAGTTAATTTAAGTCCATTAAGAGCTGAAATGGTTACAATGGGAGGAAGAATTAGAAATGTAATAATATTAGGCGGTGATAAAGATGAGATATTAAGTAATGATTCTGTTCCTTTCTTGAGAGATGCATTAAGGTCTTTAGTTCATCGTTCTAATAATATTTATGCTAGTAATTCGTCTACTGATCAAATTAGGCCTAAAAGAAGAAGAGTTATTGATGAACAAAGGAGTTGTTATTAGTTGATTTCCATTATCAGTTTTAGAACTTTCTTTCCTTGCATGATGGGATTGTTTAAATATGCCACAAGTTTTTACTAATGGCTATTTTCCGGGTGTGTTTTTTCATTTTAATTTTTTATTTCTGGTTTGGAGTATGTAATAATGCTCTAAGGATGATAGAGCAATACAATGTAAGTATGGGTATTGTTGTGTAATTGGTTGGTATACTGAAGTAATGTATGTGGAACAGTGGGAGAAGTTTACTTCCTATATTAGTTTTATGTGTTTGAAGTTTAAATTTCTTGGTTTTTTTTTTTTATCATGTTGTTTATTCATATCTTTGGAAAAAAACACTCATTACTATCCACAAGAAATTTACGTTTTTTCCAGAAAATATAAAAAACAAATTCACGTTTTGTGCAATTTGTACATAATATTTTATTTTCAATTTTTACATATATTATAAATTTTTTACCTCACATTATGTTTCACCGTGGTTTTAGGTGGCCATTACAGTATACATTCCTGCAATTGTACGGCACTTAAAATATTTATTTTACTCTTAAAATTTAAGTTACGTGCAAGATGAATATTAATAGTTGACGAAAACGACTAGGAGCCATGGGTCCTTGATACTTTTGGTTTAAAATATTTGTAATGTGTATAAAAAAATGAAATTAAATATTATGTATATTATGAACAAAATTATCTAAATTTATTGTGAATGAGGATCCTTTTCTCTTCATATCTCTTATAAAAGTTAGAGAAATTGGTTATGGGCATGAAATATTTTATTTACTAATTCGTTTTATATTCATTATTAACATTTATTTTTTCTCTTATATAGATATATTATTTTCCAACTTCATACTTATATTCTACAATTAATATCTGTAATCATTTACGAAACTATATTAGGAAAGGGAGTTGCACGAACCCCATCCAACTAGAAACACCTCGTGCAAAGTGTGTTCTTATAGTGTCCTAAGGTAAAATTATGAGTGGCCATCAATTTCTGTGGACTGTAATATATATATATATATAAGAAAATCTCACTGAAATGATATCGTTTCACTAATTAAAGAACTTTAAAGAAAAACACAAACTTAGTGGCCTTATATTATAAATATAAAATTTTCTTTTTTTTTAAATTAAATAAATTCCCACATTTCAAATAAATGTAATTCTCATTTCTTCTGATCTTAAAAAATACAACCGATACCTTCTTTCAAATATCATCTCTAGTTTAGATTGCAATGCCCATCACTGTTGGTCGTCGCGAGTCAGCTTGTACTTGCCATTTAATATACAATTTTTTTCTTATACATAGCACAAAACTTGATTATGCATCCTCATATTTCTAATTTCACCACCGTTTGCGATGAAAATGAAGCCAGACAAATCATGTCAATCTAATGTAAGTGACTATAATTTTAAAGATAATATTAGAACATCACGTTTGCGTAAAGTATGACTTGCTTTGTCTGACTGAATGGACATGGTAATATATAAAGAATATGTTCTCTATTTCTTTTGTGTATATTTAACCGTTGCAAAAAATGTTTTAAAAATATTTCTTTAAAATTATTTTAATTTTTTAAATTTTAATAGCATTAATGAGTTGAAGTAGATTAAAAAAAAATCCTAAATAACTTCTAAAAATTAGTTTTTTTTCTAGTTTATTTATAAACTAAAAACATATACAATAAACAATTGAAAGCCATTTTTAAACTTATTTTAAATAATGTAAAGCAAGATCAAAATATAGAAAAATAAACTTTATATACACAAGGAATTAGTAACTATTTATTTTAACCAAATATTCGAGAGTGAACGACTAATCCAAAAAGGATAGGAGGGCAAAAGGCCCCAAACAATAGTAAGAGACTGATATGTGATATTAAACTGCTCATTTACAAACTCAAGACATCTCGCTCGATAAATCATAGTTGGAGGTACATAAACGAGAGGTTAAAATAGATTACTAGCTAGTCAAGTATTTGACTGATCACGTCAAGTTAGACTTCAAAACCCAGATTTCTGCTCCGATACGAAATGGGTGTTTGGAATCATATTCAACCATGCATGCAGCAGCTACCAGAGTTTGATCTAAGCAACTGATTATTCTAGTTCTTCAGCCATTCTTTCCAAGGGAACCATTAATCTTATGAGTATATATATTGGGGCTGCTAATATCATTTTTTGCCGTTTTCGTGATGTATGTTGGGGTAAGATAAAAGATTATCTGGATGGATATGGGAAAAATCATAGTTTTTTTTGTAGGGTTTTTGGGTTTAAGAAGATGGAGGCTCTTTTATGATCTTTATTACTAGTTCAGAAGTGGTCGAGGAGTAGTAGACAGCAAAGTAAAAAAAACACATAGATTGGTTTTGTTTTGGGCAATGTGTTGAAGGAGACAGGATGGATGAACATGATCGATAATCAAGGGGAGAAAGAAAAGAGAACATTCTCAGTGGAATCTAGGCTGATATTGATATAGGGCTAGTCTAGTTACTAAAACCTGAAATTTACTAGATAGTCTGACGCTTAACTGGAGAACGTAATTTGTGGTGACGGTAGACAATGAATTTTTAATTTATTTATTTAATTAAAGAGTAAAATACAATAAATATCTTTAGTTTTAGTTATTTAAATTAAATTAATAAAATAAGTCTTTTAGGCCATGAAGATTGGATCATTCGAGTTGGATTATGAAGATCGGATCATTTGGATTGGGCTATGTAAATTGGGTCAGATTTAGAATTATTTAAATAAAATTCAAACCACTTTAAATAAAGCACAATACAATAAGACTTATGCCTTTGGGCCCAAGTAAATTTAGCCCAAAATCATTTTAAATTAAATCCATTAAATGACGGGTTAAACTCCTTAGGCTTCATCAAATTAAGGCTGACCCAACATCGTTGATGGGCCGCTTAGTGGCCAAGCAACCCAATGCCATATTTTTGCCTATAAATAAAGGTATTCTCAAAGTTGAAAGATCATTCAAAAGACACTCAAGCTCGAGACCAATGAAAAGCTCTCCAAAAGCTCTCTAGATTTTCCTCAAAGTTCAAGTATTTCCTCGCAGTGTTCTTCACCTTCTTCCTCGTAAAGATCGAAGAAAGCTCCAGCAGCCCTGCAATCTATCAATCATCCTCGAAGTCCGTTCGATTTAAGAAGAAGCTTCCAAGCCCTCAAGTCAACACTTTGCTAAAGAGAAGAATGGGAAGATTATCCTACAGACTAGGAATTCCCTAGAGATTTTGTAACTACTACTATATAATATATCAAATCGCGTTGTTTGCTATTTATCTTTTGATCAATTTTCAGACTTAAGATTTTGCTACATACAAGGCACGCCCAGTGAGACAATCTCTGTCTCCCATCTTTTCACCTTCAAGTTCAAATCACTCAACTTCAAATCTTCAAAGATCAAACACATGGCTCCCAAGAACGACAACTCAAAATCTACTCATTCCAAGGCTGCTGCTGTCAAAGAAACTGTCACTGCTACCACCATAGCTTCAAATATTGAGATGATGACGAGAAGCAAAACAACAGTACTTTCTCAAAAGGAAGTCTAAAATACACTGGTTCCAAAGGCATCGTCATTTACAAAGCAAGATGATGAATCCTCAAGCACCAGCTCTGATAATGAAGTTCATTATGAGAATCCAATATATGAATCTTTGATAGCTGAAGATTCAACTGCTTCATCAATATCGTTAGTTATGATGACTAGAAAACTTACATTGAAGAGCAACTAGCAAATCTTACAAGGTTAGTTGAAGATCATGCAAAACATTCCCAAGAGCAAGAGTATATGATCGTTCAACTGAAAAATCGTCTAGAAAGGAATGGAGAGACAAATCAAGCTCCTCCTAAAATAGCAGAAATTCAAGATGAAGTTGTTGGCTCAAAGAAAGATCACATCCAAATGTCTTCTGATAGATTGATTCCTATTGAGAGACTTCATTAATAGTGCAATCAAAGAGAAATATAAAGAGGGTACCAAATCCATTAGCATTTATGCCAAGCCCTATTCCCAAAGAATTAATAACATGAGAATGCCTGCTAGTTATCAACCACCAAAGTTTCAATATTTTGATGGGAAAATCCAAAGCAACATGTGGCTCATTTTATGGAAACTTGCAACAATGCTAGTACTTATTGAGATCATCTAGAGAAACAATTCGTGCGATCTCTAAAAGGTAATGCTTTCGACTGGTACACGGATTTGAATCCTAGATCCATTAATAGTTGGGGACAACTTAAATAAGAGTTTTTAAATCGCTTCTACAGTACCCGTTGAATTGTTAGCATTGTGGAATTGTCTAATTTCTGCCAATTGAAGAAAGAACCTGTGATTGATTACATCAACAGGAGGAGGAATTTGAACTTGAACTACAGAGCCTGTCTGAGTGAGTCTTCTGCTATAGAGATGTGTATTCAAGGCATGCACTGGGGACTTCAATACATCCTCAAAAAAATTATGCCTAGAACATTTGAAGAACTAGCAACTTGGGCGCATAACATGGAATTGAGTATAACTGCAAATGGAGGAAAGGCACCTGTGCAAGATTTGAACAAAGGAAAAGAAAAGCAAGACTTCAAGAAACAAGGTAAGGCTTCTCCAAGAGCGAGACAAAAGAGTCAACGGCCACAAATGCTAGTCTGATGAAGGTATATACCAATGTTTCTCAAAAAGTGACCAAGAAGATCGATCCTCCTCAGGAGCGAAGGAAAAAATCCTTGGAAGAAATGAAGGCTAAAGAATATCCCTTCTTAGATTCTGTCGTCTCTTGAATGTTTAATGAACTTATGGCTTCTGATGCTATAGAATTGCCAGACTTAAAATGACCAGGCGAAATCAAACGCAATGATGATCCAAACTATTACAAGTATCATCGCATAATTGGTCATCCTATCGAGAAGTGCTTTGTATTCAAGGATCTAGTAATGTGGCTAGCTTACGAAGGATGAGTTCTTCTTGAAGAGGATAAAGTGGCTGCTTATGTGACATCTGTAACTACCGCCTCAGTCCAATCAACTGCTTTAAAGGAGATAGTTGGAGAAATCAAGTGGAGAGTTTGATGATGTGAAGGTTGGGGTTGATGATCCATCATCTCCATGATGGAATGTCAAGCGCATATTTAAATGTCCCCCAGCAAATGAAGAGGCTATCACAACTGATGATGAAGGTTGAACCATTGTGACCTGCAAAAGAAATCGCACGAGATCTATCAAATCAAGAACTATGTTGACAAGGAGCAAATTCATCGTAATAAATGTGCTAAAGTCAAGTAGACAAAAGATCAGGTACTTTCCGATATTATCAGAAAGTTGACCAAAAAGAACCCCACATCCCATCACCTTAGGAGATATTCTACTTGAAGGTTTTGTTGAAATAGATGTTGCCCCATGCTATACTATTCAAGATCATTTGGAAGGAGAAAGAAACGAAGAAAAACCCATAGATGCTCAAATCACTTTTGGTGATGACAATTTGCTGCTTGGCGCAACTTCTCATAATAGGCCACTATCTGTGGCAGGATATGTGAAAGAACAAATGGTCAATAGAATCTTATTAGATGGTGGATCTGTAGTCAACATCCTACATTTGCGGACATTGAAAAAATTGGGAATTCCTACTAAGGACTTGTCTCAAAGTCGTTTTATGATCTAAGGATTAAACCAAGGTGGATAAAAGATAATTGGGACTTTATGATTGAACCTGATGATGGATGATATGAGTACAAGTGCTCTTTTACATGTAATAGATACTAAGACTTCCTACAACATTCTTTTGGGAAGGCCATGGTTGCATGAGAATGGTGTTGTTCCATCTTCCCTCTATCAGTATTTCAAGCATTGCAGGATTGGAGTTGTGCCGATGATAAACCTTTTATAGAAGCTGAAGCTCACATTGCTGATGCAAAGTTTACATCAGAAAGAAAACAAAGTCATCCAATATTTCTTCATCGACAGAAGGAGAAGTTCAAGAAGCTAGCTCTTTAAAAAATCCTTAAAGTAAGAAAAAGTTAGCAGTCGATGTTAGTACATGCCCTAGACCAATTGACTAACATTTATTATTTATGAGACATGTATTTTGAATTGCTATTTTATGCTCTTAGTCATCAAGTACGTGCCTTGATAGTAAAACCCTTCTTGCTAATAAAATAGTATTCTTGTTTGTCCCTAGTTTTATCACATCTTATATTATTAAACTAGTATAAAGTTGATTGATAATTAATTT
This sequence comes from Catharanthus roseus, assembly GCA_028651295.1. Lineage (NCBI taxonomy): Eukaryota > Viridiplantae > Streptophyta > Magnoliopsida > Gentianales > Apocynaceae > Catharanthus > Catharanthus roseus. Next base: position 5,298,863 of record JAPQWS010000076.1, on the reverse strand, counting down.
TTACTGATCATGAATATGAGATATAAAATAACTTCATAAATACATATTGAGAATATTGTATTGGACATGACCCAAAGTGAAGAAGAAATATTGTATGGGTTTAAGCCATAAATATTTCTTACCAATTTTATTTTTAGTGTCATTTGACCTAAAGTTTCTAATGCTTCTTGCATGGGGAGAAAAAATGTTTTAACATAGTCAAACATTACTTTTAATCATGTGATTATTATGACTATTAGTTGAGCTACTTTCCTGTTATGGCTTGAATATTAGAGATAGTGAAAGGGATTTGTCTCTCTCTCATTTGAGAGAGATATTCATGGGCCCCTCGATAAGGAAGACTGGAGAATACGCATGGTCATGCTCAAATAAGTATTAATAAGGTGTTATTAATATTATTTATCCGAACAGTCTGCCTAGTGATTAAGTAAATGGTTAATTAAGTTTATAAAGATGACTCGGTCCATGCCTTATACTTAATTAGGATATCGTGTGGTAAAAGGACTAAATATTAGGTTATCATATCTTTTATTTAACTTGGGTAAGCATAATATCTTACTAGAGGTTACGTTTTGTGGATAAATGCCTGGGACATTTTTTTTCACTGCCAACGTTAAGTGAACCTACAGGGTCACACGCATAGACGATCTCGTGAGCACGATGTTCACGTTCAATGAATCTAGATTGTGTCTAGATTCGTTAAATGTATACAAATAAGGAATCAAATTCTGTCTTATAATTATTTGGTAAGTTAATAAGTAACTAATTTATTTACAAATATATGAAATTAATTACTTAATATTATTCATCCAACCATTGGATGATTATAATAATAGACGGAAGAGATTAACTCTTTCATTAGATCACAATTAAGGTTCTGATGTTGACAACTATAAAAGGTTATTTTAACCTTTTTCCGCAGCCATCTTCTTCTGATTAAACAAAGTCTTAAACCTAGAACGGTGAGACTCTTCTCTCTCTCTCTCTCTCTCTCTCTCTCTCTCTCTCTCTCTCTCTCTCTCTCTCTCTCTCTCTCTCTCTCTCTCTCAAATTCCAACGTATTTCCAAATAGTTAGGATTCGTTATGAATAGTTTTCAAAACGCCGAAGGGGCTAGCATCACAATTGCTTGCAGAGGATGCCGATGTGTGGATACCAGTAGGGGCGAAGTGTAAACAATAACGCCTCCACACCGAGCAGCATCAATCATTGAGATAGTTTTCTTTCCAATTGATTTTTTTCTAGTATGTGCGGATACTGTTGGCGGTTTACGTAGTTACACTTTATTATGTTTTCGTCTACGAAATTTCCAACAGTGGTTTTAGAGCCTCGTACATATTAGTTTTACTAGTTTTATCTGTTATCGCTTTGATTACATGTGTTGTTTCAATCAGCCTTATAGTAATGTTTCTGATTAGTGTAATAATCAGACTTAATTGAATTATAAATTTCGTATATATCATATTCTGTTATACATATTAATGCGATTAAATAAACAGAATATTGTTATAGCTAAATCGTTTTGTGTATACAGTATAATCTGTGTAGTTTAAATTTCAAACTAATATGCTGAACCACATAATTTAATGTTTAACTGTTAAACATAATTTCTGGCTGCATGATTCTTAGGTTTATGACGGCAGCAACTCATTCAATGAATTAGAAAGGAAAATTCGTTTTTCTTTTTGGGAGGGCGAAAGCCCCCTGAAACCCCCCTCCCCCCTCCCCTTCCCCCGTTGTTTTTTGCATGTTTCTTTCTATCTTTAGATGCATGGTGCAAAGCATGGTTCTTTACCGCTTGTGATTGGTTGGTTTATTTTGTTCATAGGTTGTGATGTTTTTAAATACGACCTGCGTGTCGTCATTTTCGATGATGTAATATTATCAAGTTTTGCTAGAATATGTATATTCTATTTCCTATTCCTGTGTATGTTTTTCTATCTTATGTAACAAGATCAGAAAACTTCCATGAGGCTCGTAGCAGTTAATATAGGATTGGGGACATGCTATGTCACGTTTTTTATTCTACGTATATATTATGCATGTGATATTTAGTTTATTTCCTTTTATTTTATTGGATAAATGTTTATAAAGTAAAATATATAAAAGGAGGAAGATTTTTGAAACCATATAAAAATTAAGTCATAAAATGCCTCACATAATCTTAAGCACTTCTCAATACCTGGATCATCATTTTATCTCATTGCCAAAGTAAGAGATAAATGGTTACCTAAGTAGGGGAAGATGGAAAATGGTGATTTCCATATGCTTGGAATGGTTCGACTTAAGTAGGCTATCAAAATAGTTTTGAGCTTAGGGTATCATATGGGATTTTACCGAAACATATAGATGTAAATCCCATTAATCCATTTTTCTTTAAGTATGGGTGTTAAGCCAAAGCCTAGTTGTGCTTATTATAAAATGAAATTTTTCTATCCACGATTTATATCAAGTGTTGAATATTTCAGGGAAAGTTAATGCTTCATTTATTTATTTTACTTTGCAAATTCTATGTAGATAATAGCCTCAAAAAATTCAAACACCTCGTTGCGATCCGTGCTTGAAAAGAATAAGTTTAGTGGGGCTAACTTTCTTGACTGGGCACAAAATTCAAGGATTGTCCTTGAACAAGAAAAAAGACAATATGTACTTGAGATTCTTATCCCTAATCAACCAGCTAACAACGTTCCTAGAATCGAAAAGGATGCTTATAGTAAGCACAAAGATGATTCTAATGATGTGACATGTCTCATGTTGGCTAGGATGGAATTTGAGTTGCAAAAACAATTCGAAGAATTTGAGGCTTATAAGATGATGAAACAGCTCAAGGAAATGTTCCAAGAGCAAGTACGTCAAGAGAGGTATCTTACTACTAAAGCGTTGAATAGCTGCAAAATGGCCCCATGCACTTCAGTTAGTGCTCATATCCTTAAGATGAAGGGTTATTTTGATTAGCTTGAAAAACTTGGAGCACCTGTTAGTCATGACTTGGCTACTGATATGATTTTGGCCTCTTTGACTTCTGTATACGATTAGTTTGTCATGAACTTCAATATACATAATATGGAAAAGTCCATAAATGAATTGCACGAGATGCTCAAGTGGACTGAGCAAAACATTAAGAAGTCTACTCCTAATGTTCTTATGGTTCAGAAGGGACCGTTCAAGAAGAATAAGGAAAAGGGAAAGGTAAAAAAAAATATGGCCAAGAAAGGCAAAAGGCAACCAGAAGCCCAAGCCTAAGGCTAAACCACCAAAAGAAGGGACTTGCTTCCACTGTAATGAACCTAGTCATTGGAAGAGGACTGCAAGCTCTACTTGGAAGAAAAGAATAAGCAAAAAGCCAGAGAGACTACCGCTTCAGGTATTTTTGTTATAGAAATTAATATGTCTACTCCTACTTCATGGGTATTATATACCGGATGTGGAGCTCACATTTTTATAAATGTGCAGGGACTCAAAAGGAGTAGATCTTTGGCAAAAGGAGAGGTGGACCTGCGAGTAGCAAATGAAGCAAAAGTTGCTACTGTAACTGTAGGGACAATTGATTTACTTTTGCCTAGTGGGCTTATCATTGAACTTAAAGATTGTTATTATGTTCCTGCTATGAATAAGAACATCATTTTAGTTTCTTATTTGGATATTGATGGTTTTAAGTTTAATACTAAGAATTGTAAATGTTTTATTTATAAAAATGGTATTTTCTATAGGGATGCCTCCTTATTTGATTAGACTTTGCATTCTTAACCTACATGATTCTATTAGTAAGCCCATCTATAACATAAATACAAAGAAATATAAATCTAATGATTTAAATCAAACTTACTTCTAGCATTGTCGTTTTGGCCACATAAATGAAAAATACATATCCAAACTCCATCAAGATGGACTTTTATCTTCATTCGACCTTGAGTCCTATGAAAAATGCGATTCTTGTTTATTGGGAAAAATGACTAAAAGTCCATTTATAGGACAAAGTGAAAGGGCTACCGATTTATTAGAACTTATACATATAGATGTATGTGGACCAATGAATACACAAGTCATAGGAGGTTTTCAGTACTTCATTATATTCACAATGATTTCAATAAATACGGTATGTCTATCTAATAAACATAAATCTGATTCCTTTCAAAAGTTTAAGGAATTTCAAAATGACGTAGATAATCAACTCGGGAAGAGTATCAAACTATTTCAATTAGATCGATGTGGTGAATACTTAGGCCAAGAGTTTGACAAACGTCTTAAAAATTGTGGGATAGTATCACAATTAACTCCACCAGAAAAACCGTAATGGAATGGTGTGTCTTACCGTAGAAATCGAACTCTATTGGATATGCTTCGATCTATAATGAGTTAAACAGATCTTCTAATTTCTTTTTGGGGTTATGCTCTAGAAACTACTGCATTCATATTAAATAGAGTTCCATCTAAAGCTATTTAGAAGACACCATATGAAATATGGACAGGGAAAAAACCTAGTTTAGCATTTCACAAAATTTGGGGATGTGATGCTTATGTGAAGCGATCATTATCTGAAACACTAGCATCCAAATCTGATAAGTGTCTATTTATGTGATATCCTAAGGAAACTAAAGTATACTATTTCTATCTTCCATCTGAAAACAAAGTGTTTGTTACTCAGAACGGAATTTTCCTTGAAAGGGAATTCATTTCCAAAACAGTTAGTGGGAGTAAAATCTATCTTGAAGAAACTCAAGGATGGCAGACTATTTCTGAATCGAGTATGGACACTCAGGTGGAGTCACGTATTCATACTGAGCCCGAAACTTTGACACAAGGCCCAAGAAGGTCTAGTAGGATTCATCAGATACCACAGAGACATGGATTTCTTGTGACTGAGCATCATAGTGTTGATCTTATAGATCAAGGTGAGCCTAATTCCTACCGAGATGCTATTTATAATCCTGAATCTAGCAAATTGCTAGAGGCTATGAAATCAGAAATGCAATCCATGCATGACAATCAAGTTTGGACTTTGATTGATCCACCTGAAGGTTGCAAGACCATAGGGTGTAAATGGGTTTACAAAAAGAAAACTGACATGGATAGCAATGTACACACTTACAAAGCACGACTGGTAGCAAAAAGTTATAGGCAAACTCATGGTATTGACTCTGATGAAACCTTTTCTGCAGTTGTAATACTTAAATCAATCAGAATACTACTTGCCATTGCAGCATATTATGATTATAAAATATGGCAAATGGATGTTAAAACTGTATTTCTTAATGGAAATCTACTGAAGGATGTGTATATGACACAACATGAAGGTTTTATTCATCCTTCGAATTCTGGTAAAGTGTGTAAACTTCAAAGATCCATTTATGGCTTGAAGTAAGCATCTCGAAGTTGGAATCTTCGTTTTGATAAAGCAATTAAATAATTCAATTTCATCAAGAATGAAGATGAACCTTGTTTGTAAAAAAGGATTACAGAAAATGCAGTAGTCTTTTTAGTGCTCTATATCGATAACATCTTGTTAATGGGTAATGACATCCCCACTTTGCAAAGTGTAAAAAATTGGTTAGGGAAGTGTTTTTCAATAAAAGATTTAGGTGAAACAACCTATATTCTAGGCATTAGGATCTATCGAGATAGATCTAAAAAAACGTAATTGACCTAAGTCAGAGTGGATATATTGACAAGATATTGAAAAGGTTCAGTATTCAAGATTCTAAGAGAGGATTCTTGCCGATGTCACATGGTATTAAACTCAGTAAGTCTTAAAGTCTACCACAAGGGAGGATACAGAGAACGCATGAGTAAGATTCCTTACACTCCACAATTAGGTCTATCATGTATGCCATGTTATGCACTCGCCCAGATGTCTCGTATGCATTAAGCCTGACTAGCAAATTCCAGTCAAAACCTAGTGAACCACATTGGACTAAAGAAATGTTTTTGATCTACGGAGGTCAGGAAGGAGAAATTGTTGGAAATGGTTACAGAGATGCTAGCTTTCAAACTGATGTAGATGATTTTAGATCACAATCTGGATTTGTGTTTTGTTTGAATGGAGGTGTTGTGAGTTAGAAGAGTTCAAAGAAAGATACCGTGGCCTATTCTACTACGGAGGCTAAGTATGTGGCTGCTTCTGATATAGCCAAGGAGGTACTTTGGATTAGAAAGCTCATCACTGAACTAGGTGTGATTCCTAGCATTGTGAACCCAGTAGACCTATATTGTGATAATACAAGAGCTATTGCACAAGCTAAGGAACCTAGATCTCATCAACGATCTAAACATATCCCAGGCATTTCCATCTCATTTGAGAAATCATTGAGCGTGGAGATGTAAAAATTTGCAAAGTAGATACCAATGACAATGTCGTAGATCCATTGACAAAGGCACTCCCACAACCTAAGCATGAGAGTCATACTAGGTCAATGGGTTTGAGAGTCATGTCAAATTGTTCGTAGGGCAAGTGGGAGATTGTTAGTATATACCCTAGACCAATTGACTTATATTTATTATTTAAGAGGCATGTATTTTGAATTGTATTTTATGCTCTTGGTCATCAACTATGTGACTTGGTAGTAAAACCCTTCTTGATAATAAAATACTATTTTTGTTTGTCCCGAGTTTTATCACATCTTGTATTATTAAATTAGTATGAAGTTGATTGATGATCAAGTTTTATTGATCATGAATATGAGATATAAAATAAATTCATAAATACATATAAGAATATTGTATTGGACATGACCCAAAGTGAAGAAGAAATATTGCATGGGTATAAGTCATAAATATTTCTTCTCAGTTTTATGTTTGGTATCCTTTGACCTAATGTTTCTAATGCTTCTTGCATGGGGAGAAACATGTTTAAACATAGTCAAACATCATTTTTAATTAGGTGATTATTGACTATTGGTTGAGCTATTTTCTTGTCATGGCTTGAATGATAGAGATAGTGAAAGGGATTTATCCCTCTTATTAGAGGGAGATATTCATGGGTCCCTTGATAAGGAATATTGGAGAATACTCATGGTCATGCTCAAATAAGTATTAATAAGGTATTATTAATATTATTTATCGAAACAGTCTGCCTATTGATCAAGTAAATGGCTAATTAAGTTTTATAAGGATGACTCAGTCCACGCCTTATACATAGTAAGGATATCGTATGCCAAAAGGACTAAATATTAAAACTGATGATTAGGTTATCATATATTTTACTTAACTTGGATAAGCATAATATCTTGCTGGAGGCCACTTATGTTTTATGGATAAATATCTGGGACATTTTTATTCACTGCCAACGTTAAGTAAACCTACAGGGTTACACGCATAGACGATCTTGTGCGCACGATGTCCATGTTCAATGAATCTAGATTGTGTCCAAATTCGTTGAACGTATACAAATAAAGAATCAGATTAGGTGTTTTAACTATTTAGTAGGTTAATAAGTAACTAATTTATTTATCAAATAAATGAAATTAATTACTTAATAATATTCATCCAACCGTTGGATGATTATAAGAACAAACTGACGAGATTAAAACTGTCATTAGATGACAATTAGGGATCTGATGTTGACAGCTAAAAAAGGTTATGTTAACTTTTTTCCGCAACCGTCTTCTTCTGATTAAACAAAGCCTTAACCCTAGAACAGTGAGAATCATATCTTGCCTCTCTCTCTCTCTCTCTCTCTCTCTCTCTCTCCAAAATTCCAACGTATTACCAAATAGTTAGGATTCGTTATGAATAGTTTTCAGAATGCCGAAGGGGCTAGCATCCCGATCGCTTACAGAGGAGGTCATCACGTGAATACCAATAGAGGGTGAAACGTAAACAACAGTGCCTCCACACCTAACAGCATCAAACATTGAGGTAGTTTTCTTTCCAATCGTTTTTTCTGGTATGTTGGATACTGTTAGCAGTTTACGTAGTTTTTTTTTTATTATGTTTTTGTCTACGGAATTTCCAATAGTCGAATCCATAAGCCAAGATGAAAAGTTGTCTCTGGAAGATCTAGCGAAACAACAAGATCTCACTATGTCCTTTACCAAAGTTGACCCTGTGAAAGCTTTAGGCACTCATTTAAAAGGATTTGTCCGACCCACAAAAGATGCTAAGATGGAGGGTAGTAAGACTATTAAAATCCTGGGTACTTCTTCAATAGATTTTAATAAGTTTCTAACTTCATGTACAAGCAATAGGTTCGATCCCAATACCTACAGACTTCTTGTCAAGGCAGGATACAATTCATAAAGTCAAAGTTTGTCGGTAAACTGCCTCAGGAAGCTTCAAGAGAAAATAAAAACACTACTGGACTTGGGTACAAATGTGCATCTCCCATACGTCTCAAGATCAAGAGAGAAACTACCCAATATATTACTGCAGAGGATGAAGTTACCTAAAAACTTAAGTTGAACATGAAGCAAAGGCAAGCACTCGAATTTTTATTTTTGACCGCTTGGGATCAAAAGGAAAACTTTTCTGTGTGTCTGTCTTCAAACTCCTTCGGCGCAGTGCCATATCAAAAAGAAATAGGCAAGAGAAGCATTCTCATGGGGTAAGATTTTTGATCAAGATACCCTGCCAAATATGGGTCAGAGTGAACTGCAATGAAGATTCAAAAGCTAAGGTTCATACGGATATACATGTCATAACTCGAGTCAAAGAGGATGACGAAAGTGTAGGATCATTTTACTACATCTCAACCTCAGGAAATACCGTAATCCACACCCATAGGGAAGAGATGCATTGATCGGGGAGGTTGCAAGATTAGTTGAAAATGGATACATTTGCAATGTGAGGAATTTGGACATTCGCTTACATAGTATTATATAAGAAATGGAGTATTCCGAAGAACCATAGTCTTTACAAGACACAACCGCACGAATGTTGAAGAATATGATGGAATTGAAAATGACGTTGCAACATATCATATCAATATCGTGGAAGAAGAAGCTTTTGAAGAAGATGTTGAAGGTGCCCATTAGAACTTAAAGAGGGCATAAAAGCTACTATAGATGAATTAAAGGAAGTGAATCTTGCCACGATTGAAGATCCCCGCCCTGTCTACATAAGTGCCCTTCTCACTCCTGAAGAACAAGAAGCTTACGGTAATCTATTGAAAGAATACAAAGACATCTTTGCATGGACGTACAAAGAAATGCCTAGTTTGGACCCAAAGACAGCCATCCACCAATTAGCTGTCAAAAGTGGGGCTTGGCTAGTAAAACAAACTGAAAGGCATTTTCGACCCGAGGTGCTTCCATCAATTGAGACAAAAGTCAACAAATTAATTGAAGCTGAATTCATCCGCGAGGTCAAGTATCCCATATAGATTGCAAACATTGTTCTTGTGAGGAAGAAGAATAGCCAAATTCGCATAAATGTTGACTTCAGAGATATAAACAACGTATGTTCAAAAGACAATTTTCCACTTCCCATCCCAGAGATAATGATTGATGCTACAACCGGGCATGAAGCCTTGTCTCTTATAGACGGTTCATCTGACTACAATCAAGTAAAGATGGCACCGCAAGATGAAGAGCTAACTGCATTCCGCACACTTAAAGGATTTACTGCTATAAAGTGATGCCTTTCGGACTGAAGAATGCTAGCGCAACATATCAAAGAGCTATGCAAAAAATATTCGATGACCTGTTACACAAAATGGTGGAATGCTATGTTGATGATCTTGTAGTCAAGTCACAAAAATATGGCGATCACTTGAAAGACTTGAAAATCACTTTTGAGCGACTTCATAGATATCAATTAAAGATAAATACCTTGAAGTGCACCTTTGGTGTTACCTCTGGAAAGTTTCTTAGCTTTATTATCCGTCACAGAGGAATTGAAATTGATCAATCCAAGATTGATGCAATCTTGAAGATGCTTGAGCTTGGAAACATTCATGAACTAAGAAGTTTTCAAGGAAAGTTAGCCTATCTCCGAAGATTTATCTCAAATCTTGCTGGACGGTGCCAACCATTTAGCCACTTGGTAAGGAAGGGCACACCTTCGAATGGGATGAAGCTTGTAAAAATGCTTTCAAAAACATCAAGTCATATATCATGAAACCTCCTGTGCTAGCTGTGCCTACTCTTGGAAAACCATTAGTCTTGTATATTACTGCTTAGGAACATTTGGTGAGGGCATTACTCGCCCAAAAAAATAAGATGGGAAGGAAAATGCCTTGTATTATTTGAGACAGACAATAATGTCTAATGAATTGAATTATTTGCTGATAAAAAAGCTCTATTTGGCCCTGATATTTGCTATTCAAAAACTGAGGCACTATTTTCAGGCACACACAGTACATTTCATCTCCAAGGCAAAGCCAATTAAATATGTAATGGCAAGGCCCTTGTTGTCTGATCGTCTAGTGAGATAGTACTTGCAAATTCAACAATTTGAAATTGTTTATGTATCCCAGGAAGCTGTTAAGGGTCAAGTGTTGGCGGACTTCTTGGGTGATCATCCTATACCTGCTGAATGGGAGTTGAATGATGAACTACATGATGAAAATGCCTTGGTGATAGAAGTCCTTCCTCCGTGGAAAATGTTCTTTGATGGTGCATCACACTGTGAAGGGGCTGGAGCTGGCGTAGTATTTCTTACCCCCAAAGGTGATGTACTACAATATGCCTTTGTTTTAAGTCAACAATATTCTAACAACATGGCTGAGTATCAAGCTTTCATACTTGGGTTAGAATTTGCTATTGACATGAAACAACTACAGCTTGAAGTATATGAAGATTCTCAATTATTGGTCAACCAATTATTTGGAGTATTCGAAGTTAAGAAACCTTAGTTGCTCCCATGCTATAAATTTGCAAGGCGTCTCATGGGATGGTTAGGCGATGTGACAATATCACACGTCTTGAGAAATGGAAATAAGAAAGTAGATGCACTGGCTATACTTGCTTCAAACTTGACTTTGTCATATCGTCACACTGAAATTTCCTTGTATCAAAAATGGAAGGTCCCACCCATGTTTGAAGATGAAAAGATGAAGAATGTGAAATCTATTCTGTCTTACTCTTCGAGGTTGATAAGGAGGATTGACGTCAATCATTCATAGATTATTTGAAGACGGAAAGTTGCCAAATGATCTGCAAAGAGGAACTGATGTTCAGCGCCGAGCTGCTCATTTTATATATTATAAAGATACATTATTTCGAAGATATTTTTTAGGCATTTTCCTAAGATGCTTGGACGAAGAAAAAGTTGGAGGAAGCTCATTCTGGCATTTGTGGAGCTCATAATCCGGTCAGAAGCTTCACTTTCACATTAAGAGAATGGGTTACTATTGGTCGACGATGGTGAAAGATTGCATGGACTATGCGTAAAGATGTCAAGCTTGTCAATTTCATGCTAACTACATACATCAACCTCCTGAGCCTTTGCATCCAACTTTAGCTACATGGCCTTTTGACGCATGGAGTCTTGATATTGTTGGGCCTTTGCCAAAGTCATCTGCTGGATATTTGCACATCTTAGCTGCTACATATTACTTTTCCGAAGGAGTGGAAGCCTTAATATTGAAGGAAACAAAGAAAGAGAATGATGTGGACTTTAATCAAACAAGCATTATCTACCGTTATGGAGTTCCAAGATACATAATCACTGATAATGGGAAGCCATTCTTCAACAGTCTAATGAATAAATTGTGTGAGAAGTTTGGTTTCAAACAACATAATTCCTCTATGTATTATGCTCCTGCAAATAGACTTACGAAGGCATTTAACAAAACCTTATGTAAACTCTTACAAAAGATGGTGGATAAATCTAAAAGAGACTAGCACATTCGAATTAAAGAAGCATTGTGGGCTTATAGAACCACTTATCACACACCAACCCAAGCCACTCTATATGCTCTCGCCTATAGTGTTGAAGCAGTATTTCCATTGGAGCGACAAATCCCTTCTTTGAGGATTGTTATTCAAGAAGGCTTGATGAAGAAAGAAAATGCTCGCTTGAGTCTTGAAGAGTTAGAAGCCCTTGATGAGAATAGGTTAGAGGCACAATGACTTTTGAAATGCTATGAAGCTCACATCTCTAAGGCTTTCAAAATAAAAAGGTTCCGCTTCGCTCCTTCCAAGTTGGGGATCTTGTGCTTGCTGTGAAAAGGCCAATCATCATTGGACACAATACCAAAGAGTTCACATCAAAGTTAGATGGCCCTTATGTTGTCCAAGAGGTCTACTCAAATGGATCTTACAAGATAGTTGTTGAAGATGGTCTAAGGATTGGTCCTATCAATGGCAAATATTTGAAGCGATACTACGCATAAAGTACACGTTGCAGACTTCTTGACTGCACAAGCCAAAACTGCAAAGTTATTCCCCTAAGTCAAAAAGTTGGAAAGAAAAATACGTTCTTTGACTGCACAAGTTTAAACTGCAAAGTCATCTCAAGTCTCAAAGGATGAAATATACGCTCCTTGACAGCCTAAACTGCAAAGTTATTCTACCAAAGTTGTTGTATGTAAGATAAACTGCTAAAACATCCCAACAAGTCCGAGTTAGTAAGAATAGATACTCTTGGCCCGCATTAGTAATAAATTGTGCTAAGAAAACCACCAAAAGTGTAGCATGTGGATAAACTGCAAAAATACTCTAATAAGTCCAAGTTCGTAAAAATGGATGGGCAAGAGTTAAAACTGTGAACGGCTCAAAATCTTTTTCCCCCAAAACTTTAAACTACGTTTGACTTGATTCTTAAGTTCTTCTTAAGATACATAGGTTTCTTAGATATTTTTTTTAAAAAGAAATCTAAGTTCAGTCATAAGTTTAAAAACAAACAGATAAGTTTGTTTAGTTTGTACAATTGTAACTAAATCATTGTAAATTGACACTTCATGTGAACAAAGCAAAATAAATTATATGGAGAAAGGAAGAAATGCAAGAAAAAAAAAAGAGAATGAAGTTTATTCATAAGTAGAAGCGACAAAGTTCAAATTAAATTTGACAAAGACTTGAAAAACAAATGCTAAAGTACATCAAGGAAAGAGATTGAAAAATTCAAGTTCTGTCGCAGAACCTAGAACTACTCTTTCGCTTTCTCAACTTTGACCTCATGCATGCAAGATGCTTCCAAGAAGTTCAAGTTGCGGGCGTAGGTAAAGAGTAATGCTACACGTTATTATAGATTGTTGCAGTCGTCAAATCTTCGCAACGACTCAAGACATCTTACACACGCTGCTCTTATGTGGAACTTTCTAGGCAACTCAAATGTTGAACTCCATTAAGCACCTCCATTGATTGTTCTTTGATGTAGTTAAAAGAATTCTATCAAAGCAATTCAAAACATGACGAGTTGAGACGAGGAGAATCTAAGCTTTCTGAGATCGCAAAATTTTGAAGTTGATGCTCGTTGGCAAATCCTTCATGGAATGAGTTGTCATTGTTTCTGGTAGCAAATCCTTTATGGAATGAGTCGTTATTATTTATGGTGGCAAATCCTTCATGGGACGAGTCGTCATTGTTTTCTGTAGCAAATACTTCATGGAATGAATCGTCATTGTCTCTGGTGGCAAATCCTTCATGGAATGAGTTGTCATTGTTTCTAGTAGCAAATCCTTTATGGAACGATTTGTCATTGTTTATGGTGACAAATTCTTCATGGAACGAGTCGTCATTGTTTATGGTGGAAAAAACTTTATGAAATGAGTCGTGGCAAATCCTTTATGGGGCGCATCATCGTCGTCTCTGGAGAATGATTACTTCTGAAGTCGATGCTCATCGACAAATTATTTCTGGTGGCAAATCCTTTATTGAACGAGTCATCATTGTCTTTGGAGAATGAGTACTTCAAAAGTTGATCAATCCTTTATGGGATGAGCGGTTGTCGTTTTTGCAATAAGCCATATATCTGTCAGAAATCGCCTTGTAAGTCGTCAAAGTTGTTGCTACCTTCATTGGATCGTCAGAATTGGCTCGAATGACTCGGACATCTTGGCCAGATGAAAACTTGGAATCCATGAAGTGCACCATGGTTGATCTAAAAAAAAAATTAGTCTTGTAAACAAAAAAATTTATGTGCATGAAAGAAAAATGCTTGGGATCAAAGTTAAAAAAAAAAAATGCATGGCTAAATGCCAAAAAAATTAAAAAATAGAAAAATAAATCAACATTCTTGGACATTAACATGCCGAGGTCATCCATACATGAATTCATCTTTTGTTTGAAAAAATATTCGAGGACTTTGTAGAGGAAGAGATTCTTGAATTGGAATGAAGAGAATGGTGGAATAAACTCTCTATATATAGGGGCTTGGAAGGTAGAAAGAGTCCCTAAAATCCTTCGAAGACTCTAGTTAAAGTTTTATAAGGATTCAATCTCAAAGTTTCACAAGGATTCAATTCTTTCAAAATTATAAGAAGATTCAAATTCAAAATTCTACAAGCATTCAAATTTTATGAGAAGTAAAATCCTTAGTTTCAAAACAATTCGATTTCCTTGGTAATTCAGCCTCCTCAAATCTTCAATGATTCTGCCCTCTAAATTTGATTGGAATTCAAGACTCCAAGTTGGTACCCAAAAAATTAAATAAAAAAAACGTTAGTCTTGAAAAAAAAGAACTGCACTTAAGTACTTAAAGTCTTGTCTTCAAAGTTTTAGCCTATAACTTTTACCCAATGCTTGAAGTGGGGACATTTATAGAAAATGAATCCTTAATTTATTTATTTAATCAAGGACTAAAATATAATAAATATCTTTAGTCTTGGTTATTTAAATTAAATTAATAAAAGAACTCTTTTGAGCCATGAAGATTGGATCATTAGAGTTAGGCTATGAAGATTGGATCATATGAGTTGGGCTACGTAAATTGGCCCCGATTTGGATTATTAGATAAAATCTAAACCCATTTTAAATAAAGCCCAATACAACAATTCCGATGCCTTTGGGCCTAAGTAAATTTAGCCCAAGGTCATTTTAAATTAAATCCGTTAAATAATAGATTAAACTCATTAGGTTTCATCAAATAAGGAAATGACCGACCAAGACTGTTGATGGGCCGCTTAGTGGCCAAGCAACTCAATGTCCTATTTCCGCCTATAAATAAGGGTATTTCTATAGTTGAAAGATCATTCAGAAGATACTCAAGTTTGAGGCAAGTGAAAAGCTCTCCAGAATCTCTTCCCAAAAGCTCTCCAACAAAGATCTTCCTCAATGTTCAAGCATTTCCTTGCAGTTTTCCTCCTCTTCTTCATCAAAAAGATCGAAGAAAGCTCCAACGGCTCTACAATCCAATAATTATCCTCAAAGTCTGTTCGATTTGAGAAGACGCTTCCAAGCCCTCAAGTCAACACTTTGCCGAGGAGAAGAATTGGTGGATTATCCTATAGACTAGGATTTCCCTAGAGATTTTGTAACCATTACCATATCATAAATCAAATTTCGTTGTTTGCTATTCATCTTTTACTCGATTTCAGATTTATGATTTTGCTGCATACAGTGACTCAGGGGCCCTGCAGACTAGAGGCTAGACCCTAATATACACAAGGAATCACCTCCCACATTGGAAAGGTTGAAATGCGAACACTGCCTCTACCAGGTTTGAACTTTGGTCCTTGTTACCAACTCTGCAATCCAAAAACCAATTGAGTTACGTCCATACGTGCTGATATAGGGCTATTCTCTATTGCTTTTGCTCTTTTTAAGGAGTTGAAAAGGTAGTTTAAAAAATTATTTTAAAATTATTACTGTAATATTTTTAATTTTAACAAGATCAATAAATAGGAGTACCAATAAAGTATGCGTGGAAATATAAAAGATACACGCGAAGAATTAAAAAAAAAAAATTCCCCCAAATTTTTCTCTCTCTACCCAACTCTCTCTCTCTCTCTAAGATTTAAGAACTTAAAACTCAGATCTGCTCAAATCCGACCGCTGAAACTTGAAAAAAGAATTAGTACATTGTTCTATATTCGTTTATTTACAATTTCATCGGTTTCAAAATTAAAAAAACACAACGGATCGAACTTGGGGGAGACTACAGATGACTCCTATAAAAATCGAACCTCCGATTTCTTGTTTTAAGAAAATCGGACGACAGATTCCAGAAATCGGTTGATCAATTCTTGTCAAAATGTTAGGTTCTGCGTTTTTAAAACCAGAAATTCCTCATTCTTTCATTTTATTCTTACAACTCTCTCTCTCACTCTCTCGTCCAAAAACTCCCTCTCCAACAAAGCCCGACCATTTTCGAAGTCCGATCCTCACTTTTCTTCTTAAATTTTTCAAATTACTCTCCTCCTCAAGTAAGAATAACGTTCAGTTTTCTTCCTCTCTCTCTCTCTCTCTCTCTCTCTCTCTCTCTCTCTCTCTCTCTCTCTCTAATCGCTCTATCTGAAACCTTTAATTTCAATCTTCAAACCCTAAGTTCAAAATCTTCCAAAATGGTGAAAATGAAGAATGCAAATATCCGTAGAGGTGAGAACATTAAAAAAGGAGGAAGCAACAGAGGAAGAGGAAAAGGAAAAAAAGTGCCATCTGGAATTAGGGCTCCAGATAGATTCATCTTTGTGAGAAAAGCAACAAACTTTTGAAGAATAGACAAGGAAAAGAAGAAAGATTGCTCCAAGCCACAGAGTGGACTTAAATGATATGGAAGGTATGGAAATTATTCCAAATCTTTTCAATAGTATTGGTTGGGTATCTGTGCTCACTGTTGATCAACTATATTACCCTGAAATGATCTATGAGTTTTATGCATATCTTCATAAGGATAGAGCTGAGCAAGTTGGAAATATAACCCATCAATGGGTACTCACTAGAATTGGAGGAAGGGACATTGCCTTTGATGGTAGGTTGTTAAACAATTTTTTAAAAACTCCTCAAGATGGTGTAAGATTTTACACAAAAAATAAGAAATGTTTTTACCGTAATCTATATAGTGAAAGGACATTTGAGGATATATTCACTAAAGGAGAGGTACTCAAAGGCATGATGATATAAATGTTAACAAACTTGATGCCTATGGTAGATTACTTCATCACATAATTTCAAACATCATCATTCCCAATGTTGGACATAAGTCATCCATCACGAATGCGAACGTACTCTCCAGGCAAGATACTTAACGCGTTAGCTACAGCACTACACGGGTCGATACGCACAGCGCCTAGTATCCATCGTTTACGGCTAGGACTACTGGGGTATCTAATCCCATTCGCTCCCCTAACTTTCGTCTCTCAGTGTCAGTGTCGGCCAAGCAGAGTGCTTTTGCCGTTGTTGTTCTTTCCGATCTCTACGCATTTCACCACTCCACCGGAAATTCCCTCTGTCCCTACCGTACTCCAGCTTGGTAGTTTCCACTGCTGCATTCGTTTGTTATGCTAGCGCTTCACGAGCATAGGAGAATGAATTTTAGATTTATGGCCATAGAGCATATGCTAGCTACACAATATTCTTCCACCAAATATTTTCCATATGGTTGCTTCCTTATGAATATCTTTCATCATTTTGTGCTCAACTTAGTTGGAGTTGGTGACCACATTTGACCAGGAAACATATATAACTAGCATACATTCAAGAGAATGAGTTTTGCAAAAAATGAGGAAGGGCTACTCGTAAGGGTTGGACAAAATGAAAGTGATGAAGATGATGAAGAGGATGATGATGATGAGCAACAAGAGGAAATAAATGTGGATGAAGAAGAAAGTGACACAGAGCCAAAGGTAAAAACTCATAGAATGGAAATAAGACAAAAGAAGAGGCAAGAAAAAGTGGAAGAAGGTTTATCCTCAGTGGACATGGCTCAACTCATAGCTAGGATTATCACAATGCAATCAAAACTCAATAGCCGACTTGATGATATAGATGGAAAGCTTCACAACCGGCTTGATGATATGGATGAAAAGATTGTGGATATTCAAGACCGGGTTATGAGATTGGAGCGAAGAGGAAGAGATGAAGATAATTGAGGATTTTCTCTTAAAACTTCTTTTCTTTCCTTTGTTTTCTTTGTCATTTATCAAACATGATTATTGTCTTCTTGTGATTTTTCTTTCATCATGTTTGTTTATTTGGACCTCATGTTTTGATATATGCTACGTTATGATTTTAAAATTGGTAATGTGTTATCTTGACGAGGTGTTATCATGGACTTAATGATGATACTTTAATGTTGAAAGTCCAATTGTAGTTCTCTTTTCTATGATCCCTTAAAAACTCTGCTTAGTGTCTTTTTAATTTATGACAAAAGGGGGAGAAATATGTGCAAGAAGTAAGGGGGAGAAAATGTTGTTAATTGCAATGTTGTTAAGTGCAATGTTGTTAAGTGCAAGATGTGTGGTTATATGTTGTTGCTTTATATGATTATGGAAAGATATGTGATTAATAGGTATGATATGCGTTAGATAAGTTGATATGGTGTTATGGTGCCTTATATGTTTTAGAAGGATTGATGTTGCTTTATAATGTTTTATGCATCATATCTTATGGGCTATATGGCTTGGAGTTGCCCTGATAATTTTTTTTTTCCAATATTGTGAAGCATGTTTTTAGGGGGAGCTTATCTTTCTAAACTATCTTTCAAACCCTTGGCATGTTTTCAAATATATAGGGGGAGTTCTCCCTCTCTTATGGTGTTTGATATGATTTGCTCTTATTGATGATTTCTTTGAAGCATTACCATGTTTTATACTTGCTCTTTTGTTCTATTGGATATCCTCTTGCATATGTATTTGTCATAATCAGAAAAGGGGAGATTGTTACCCCTAAGGGCATTATCGCATATGATTTTGATTATGATTAATATATGTTTGTGTGATGATTATTAAGCTTAGTTTCTTGTAGCAAAAGAATCATTTGTAGAGTCTCAAGGCTACACTACTGAAACAAAAGATCTTGGTGATCAAGGCATAATGAAGAAGAAAAGATCAAGTCATTGAAGATCTTGAAGACTTATGTCTTAGTTAGGATATGAGGTACTTTGTAAAGCTCCTTAACTTTTATCTTTGATTTTTTATAAGTATGGAAGCTCCTTGGATTAAATATCTTTTCAAACTATACTTGAAAAGCTTAAGTATTCTTGATAAAGTTTTTTATGTTTTCAAATGTTTTTTAAATGTTTTCTTGTTCTAAAGAATGTCAAAAATATATACATGTTTTTGAAATGTGAAGGAAAGCTCTTTTTTTGCTAAGGAAAATTAGTTGTCAAATCTTTCTAAAAAAGGGTCATCTGATTTTAAAACCGATCATCAGATTTTTCCAAAGGAAAAGAAAAATCGGTCGTCCGATTTTTCTAACTATAGAAAATTCAATCGTCCGTTTTTTTAAAGGGATCGTCTGATTTTTTCTGTAAAACAAAAATCGGTCTTCCTATTTTAAAAAGAGCTCATCCGATTTTCCTTTTACAAGGAAATCGGACATCCGTTTTTAGAAACTTGTCGTCCGATTTTCCATTTTTTACTGTTAAAATGTTACTATTACATAGACAGTAACGTTTATTTTTTTCTTTCCTCTATAAATAGAGCATTTGATCTGTAGTAAATGCCAAGTTGTTGAGAATCAATTTGAGATTATTTAAGAACATTTGAAGAGCTTTAAAGTACACTCTTAAAATCATCTTTATGTCACAAAAACAAAAAGAAAAATCTTCTTGGAGCTTCATTATTGATCATCCATCAAAGGAGAAGAAAAGAGGAGCTTGTAGAAACGATTATTGTGTTTGTTAGCCCTAAGAGCATTATTACTTATGATTTTGATTATGATTAACATAGGTTTGTGTGAGTATTTAGCTAACCTTTCATAGAACAAAAGAAGCATTTTTAGAGTCTCAAGGCTACACTACATAAGAAGTAAAAGATCTTGGAATTAAAGCATAATGAAGAAGGAGAGATCAAGTCATTCCAAGATCAAGGCATTGAAGACCTTGAAGACTTATGTCTTAGTTTGGGATATGCTAAGGTATTTTGTAAAACCTCCTAACTCTCATCTTTGTTTGTTGATCAAGTGTGAAGCTCCTTGGATGAATTTCTTTTTATAAATTATTCTTGAAAAATCCAAGTATTCTTGATAGAGTTTTTGATGCCTTCAAAAGTTTTCTTATCTCTAAAAGAGTATCAAGAATACATATTTTGAAATGTGAAGGAAGTTCTTTTTATTTAAGGAAAACTGGCTTTTAAATCCTTCTAAAAAAAGGGTCATCCGATTTTCATAACTGGTCATCCGATTTTTTCCAAGGGAGAAAAATCGGACGTCCTATTTTAAAATTGGTCGTCCGATTTTTCTAGCTTTAGAAAAATAGGTCGTCCGATTTTTAAGAGGGATCATCTGATTTTTGTAAGATGCGTCCGAATCTTTCTGTTTCAAAAATAGGTCGTCCATTTTCTAAAACCGGTCGTCCGGTTTTAGTCTTTTACTGCAAAAATATTACCGTTACACAGTGTAACGGCTACTTTCTTCTCCTTCATATATATATATATATTGATTTTTTATCAGCTGCAATAAAAAAATGGAAGTTGATTGAAAATTGATTGAGATCATTTTAGAACATTTAAAGAGCTTTAAAAGTACATTATTTCCTATATATTCATCTCATAAAAACAAAGAGAAAAATCTTCTTGGAGCTTCATTGTTGATCATCCATCAAAGAAGTAAAGAGGAGCTTGTAGAAGTATTCCATTGAGTTGTATCTTCCTCTTCTCAAGCTCATTTGGTAACATTGTTCCTTACTCTTCTTATTCTTTTATTGTGATCAAAGGTTTGTGGAAAACCCTTTGGGTGATCCTTTGATAAATTTGTTGTATTGTTGTGTTGTGTAAACTTTGAGGTTTTTATGTAAAACCCCTTGAAGGGTGATCCTCATTGTGTTGTTGTGTAACCAACTTTGAAGATAGTGGATTTGTAAAATCCTTGGGTTGAGTCTCAAGGTAGTGGATGTAGCTCTTTGAGAGAGTGAACCACCATAAATTGTTGTGCATGTTTTTTAAAGTTTAATTCTATGCTCATTGCTCGATTGCCAAAACTATAGGATTTTGTTTGGTGTGGATTCTTATCAAAAAGAGTTTTAGAATTCTTTCACAAACAAATTGGAGGTTTATCTTTCTAATCACACAAAAGATTTTTTAAAATTAGCTAAAAATCTTATTCACCCCCCTCTAAGGTTTTTCAGTGTTGTATCTTTCCCTTCTCAAGCTCATTTGGTACATTGTTCCTTACTC
The DNA here is from genome assembly GCA_028651295.1 of Catharanthus roseus. Taxonomy (NCBI): domain Eukaryota; kingdom Viridiplantae; phylum Streptophyta; class Magnoliopsida; order Gentianales; family Apocynaceae; genus Catharanthus; species Catharanthus roseus. The sequence goes on along the minus strand of JAPQWS010000076.1, from coordinate 5,277,713 downwards.
TTCTCATTCTTTTATTGTGATCAAAGGTTTGTGGAAAACCCTTTGGATGATCCTTTGATAATTTATTGTGCCCTTGTGTTGTGTAAACTTTGAGGTTTTTGTGTAAAACACTTGAAGGGTGATCCTCATTGTGTCTGTGTAAACAACTTTAAGAATATTGGATTTTTGAAATCTTTGAGTTGCGTCTCAAGGTAGTGGATGTAACTCTTTGAGAGAGTGAACCACTATAAATATCTTGTCTCTCTTCCTTGTGTTTTATATGCTTACTATATAATCCTTGTTTTTTAGAGTGGTTTTTTTTTTTTTTTTGCTAGGGACTTTATTAAAAAGAGTTATGAAATTCTTCTTCAAACAAAATCGTAGGTTTTATTTCTAAAACTATTTTTAAAAGGTTTTATTTCTAAAACTATTTTTAAAAAAAAGTGTTTTATTAGCCAAAAACCTTATTCCTCCCACCCGCCCCCCCTCCCTCTAAGGTTTTTCAATATGCCCTAGACCAATTTGACTTGCATTTCTTGGTTATTTATGAGGCATGTATTTGAAATTGTATTTTATGCTCTTGGTCATCAAGTATATGACTTGATAATAAAACTCTTCTTGCTAATAAAATACAATTCTTGTTTGTTCCTAGTTTTATCACATCTTGTATTATTAAGCTAGTATGAAATTGATTGATGATTAAGTTTTGCTGATCATGAATATGAGATATAAAATCAATTCATAAATACATATTGAGAATATTGTATTGGACATGACCAAAAGTGAAGAAGAAATATTGAATGGGTTTAAGTCATAAGTATTTCTTCTCAGTTTCATGTTTGGTGTCATTTGACCTAGTATTTCTAATGCTTCTTGCATGGGGAGAAAATATGTTTTGACATAGTCAAACGTCACTTTTAATCAGGTGGTTATTGTGACTATTGGTTGAGCTATTTTCTTGTCATATCTTGAATATTAGAGATAGTGAAAGGGATTTATCTTCTCTTATTAGAGAGATATATCCATGGGCCCCATGATAAGGAAGACTGGAAAATATGCATGGTCATGCTCAAATAAGTATTAATAAGGTGTTATCAATATTATTTATCGAAATAATCTGCCTGGTGATCAAGTAAATGGTTAATTAAGTTTTATAAGGATGACTCGGTCCATGCCTTATACTTAATTAGGATATCATGTGACAAAAGGACCAAATATTAAAACTGATGTTAGGTTATCATATCTTTTACTCAACTTAGGTAAACATAATGTCTTGCTAGAGGCCACTTATGTTTTGTGGATAAATGTCTAGGATATTTTTATTCACTGCCAACGTTAAGTGAACTTACAGGGTCACACGCATTGACAATCTTGTGAGCATGATGTCCACATTCAATTAACTAGATCATGTCCAGATTCATTGAACGTATACAAAAAAGGGATCGGATCACGTGTTGTATATATTTGGTAAATTAAATAAGTAACTAATTATTTATCAAATAAGTGAAATTAATTACTTAAAAATATTCATCCAGCCGTTGGACGATTATAGGAATAGATGGATGAGATTAAACTGTCATTAGAAGACAATTAGGGCTCTGATATGAACAGCTATAAAAGGTTATGTCAACCTTTTCCGCAGAAGTCTCCTTCTGGGAAAAAAAAAAAAAGGAAAAATCTTTAACCCGGCAAAGTTATGTCTTGCCTCTCTCTCTCTCTCTCTAAAATTCTAAAGTATTACCAAATAGCTAGGGTTTGTTTTGAATAGTTTCCAGAACGCTGAGGGGCTAGCATCTCGTTCGCTTGCAGAGGAGGTCATCACGTGGATATTGATAGAGGGAGAGCATAAATAACAGCACCTCCACACCTAGCAGCATCAAAAACATTGAGGTAGTTTTCTTTCCAATCAGTTTTTTTGTATGTGCAGATCCTGTTGGTGGTATTCATTTTTTATTTATTATGTTTTGTCTACAACTACCAACAATAATGTCATGTCTTTATTTTTTGCAGTGAGTACAAACTGATCTAGTCGCAATTTGTACCACTAGTTTGTTGATGGCATCGAAAGACATGTTCGTATTTCCTTTTTCATGCGGGGCTGCTGTCCGAGTCATACGTCAGTGTTGCTCCACTTTGCAAATTTGGGAAACGATTTTCTTCAATTTTGGCTGTGGTTCTTCTTGGATGATACTAGACCTAACGGGCCCAAAAATATCATCATTCAATCCATGAGGAATTGATATACTTTTCCTCCTCTTTGTCTTTGGTCAGAATGGCCAATATTTCGGAATTCAGCTGACGACAATTGTGTATAATTGTCGAGCTTGTCCCATAACTTTTTCAATCGCAAATGATATACATTTATAGAGTTCCCTACTTGTTTACAACTGGCTAGAGCAAGCTTCAGTTCATATTTTCTTGGTCCATTACCGGCCAAGAACCATTCTTTCAAATTTGCCCACAACTCATGGGCACGTTCAGAATGATGTATTGAGGAGCGAATGGTCAGTTCAATTGAGAATCCAAGAACCCACCAAGGTATTGATTTCCCACCATTCCTCCTTCTCTAAGTCATCTTCTGGCTTTGGGATTGAACTATCAATGAACCCCAATTTTTTCTTCGATTGTGAAGCCAATTGTATGGTTTTTGCTCATTTGGCATAATTATTATCCTTGAGGTTCTCTTTAAGTTGAACCTGAGTAATAATTAGTTCAGATCCATCAGAGGATACAACATAATATGCATCACTTTTAACAGTCCTTTACTTGACATGGATTTCTTCTTCCACGTCGGTAGAAGCACTCTTCTCTTCCTTATCTTTACTCATAGTAAGAAAAACACAATGGCTCTTATACCATGTGAAAATTTCTGGCCTAGAACTAACTCGATCAAAATGATACCTCAAAAGGGGAGGATTGCCCAAACCTTGCAAAGAGTAATTATTTCTCAAACGCTAGCCATGTGGGATTCTCAAAACACTCTTCTCACGCCTAGGTTGGACATCTGGAGCATAAAGTTTGCAGGATTTGACATCTGGGGGTGGTTCAACACCGGTAGCCAACACGGACTAGGTGACTCTAATACCATGTAAGTTTTCAGTGAAAAAACTTAACATTGTTTTCTTGTTTCTATTCAATAATGTATCAAACATATATACATTACATGTTTACAATAATCCTAAGCCAGTCTAATAAGGGAAGATATGATATACATAATTCTTGCCTAATCATTATAACAATAAGGGCACCAAATCTGGGATTTGGTATACAATACAAGGGAGTGGAATATTTAGGAAATATTCCAAATCTTTTTTATCAATAAATCATGAGAGAAAATATAGGATCCAAAAAAAAAACTTTGAAACAAATATCAATCCAAGTAGAACCTTGATTTTGTCAAACAAACAATTTAACATTTTACAAACTTAAAAGAATTTTTTTCATTCTAGATTTTTTTTTTTTTTTTGGCTAAATAAGAGATTATGTAATATAAAAAGGTCAGAGTCCTTACAACCATAACACTTTAAACTTTTTTCCTAATATGCACTACAAAAAAAAAAAGTGTCATTTATCGACTGACGATTTGATCGGTAATATTCAAACTTGTGAAAATTACCGACCAATTTCAATCGGTAATTACCTTACAATTGGAAACAAAAAGAACATAGAGTAATAATACAAAACTACACATTAATATGTAGATAAAATTGTTGGGATTCATAGGCAAAAACATAAGAAAAACTATGAAAAACCGACAATAGGATCCACACATATTAGAAAAACCGATTTGATGGAAAACTACCTCAATGTTTTGTGCCGTTAGATGTGGAGGCGCTACTAATTACACTTCGCCCTCTACTGGTATCCATGCGACGTCCTCCTCTGCAAGTAATCGGTATGCTAGCCCCTTCGGTGTTCTGAAAACTATTCAGAACGAATCCTAACTATCTGGTAATACGTGAAATTTTGGAGAGAGAGAGACTAGATACTATTCTCGGTGTTCTAGGGTTAAAGCCTTTTTGTTTTTAATCAGATGAAGACGGCTGCAGGAAAAAGGTTAACACAACCTTTTATAGTTATCAACATCAGAACCATAATTGTCATTTAATGACAGTTTTATTCTCGTCCGTCTATTCTAATAATCATTCAATGGTTGGATGAATAATATTAACTAACTAATTTTATTTATCAAATAAACGAAATTAGTTACTTATTAGCTTACCAAATAAATACAACACGGAATCTGATTCCTTTTTGTATACGTTCAACGAATCTGGACACGATCTACATTCATTAAACGTGGATATCATGCTCACCAGATCATCTATGAATGTAACCTTGTAGGTTCACTTAACATTGACAGCGAATAAAAATATTCAAAACATTTATCCACAAAACATAAGTGGCATCTAGCAAGACATTATGCTCACCTAAGTTAAGTAAAGATATGATAACCTAGCATCAATTTTAATATTTAGTCCTTTTGTCACAACGATATCCTAATTAAATATAAGGCATGGATCGAGTCATCCTTATAAAACTTAATTAACATTTACTTGATTACCAAGCAGATTGTTCTGATAAATAATATTAATAACACCTTATTAATACTTATTTGTGCATGGCCATGCGTATTCTCCAATCTTCCTTATCAAGGAGCCCATGGATATCTCTCTCTAATAAGAGATGGACAAATCGCTTTCACTATCTCTAATATTCAAGCCATGACAAGAAAATAATCAAACCAATAGTCATAACAATCACCTAATCAAAAGTGATGTTTGACTATGTCAAAGCATATTTTCTCTCTATGCAAGAAGCATTAGAAACATTAGGTCAAAGGACACCAAACATAAAACTGAGGAGAAATATTTATGACTTAAACCCATGCTATATTTCTTCTTCGCTTTGGGTCGTGTTCAATACAATATTCTCAATATATATTTATGAATTGATTTTATATCTCATATTCATTATCAATAAAACTTGATCAATAATCAACTTTATACTTGTTTAATAATACAATATGTATAAAACTAGGGACAAACAAAAATAATATTTTATTAGCAAGAAGATTTTTAATATCAAGTCACATATTTAATGACCAAGAGTATAAAATATAATTCAAAATAGATAAGTCATAAATAATAAATATAGATCAATTGATTTAAGATATATACTAACAAAAATAAATTAGTACTAAACTAATAAAATAAACAAGACTTTTACCAGTTGGAGTCGATGTTTTATTGGTCTCGTCGGTGATGAACATAAATTTTTGCCTTTTTTTTTTTTTTTAAAAATCGCACATACCTGGTGGGGTGTTTTTTGAAAAAAGAAAAGTAAGGTCTAGAGAAAAATTTTATATCTTGCATGTACCCGGGTGGTACACGCCCCTTTTTCCCCCCAAAAAGTTCTTAATTTTTTTAAAATTATTTACATATATATTTATGTTCATATTACCTAAAATACTAGGTCAAATCATAGCTTATGTTATATTTGTTAGAGAGATGTTAAAGAAAATTATTAATTAGTGAGAGTAAATGAAAGAGAGGAAGTGAGATTTTCATCGATTAAACCAACAAAATATCGACTTAGATAGCAAAATTAAAAAACAAACATTCAATAATCTTTTTTCACAAATAATTATATAGTAATTTCGAAATCACAACAACAAAGAATTCAAATTAATTTTCTCTATTATAAGTCAAGTCAACAATTTAAAAGTCAATCTCCTATTAGAAATGCATTTAAATTGATTATGTTATGAATTCTGTTCGTGTTTCAATTCATGAATTATGTATATTTTTTGGGGCACATTATTTTTATTGTTAATCATGTTCTAAGTATGAAAAAGGAAACACTAGAAAAGGAAATGTGCCTGCATACAAAATAAGGAAGGATATGGAGCTCATACATGTTAGATGCTCTATAAATAAAACATTAATAGGATGGGTGATAAAATTTTTTTAAAATTTGTCAATTCACTTCTTATTCCAATTCCCAAGGAGAAGAGATGTTTTCATGGTCAGTGTATATACTATCACATAAATTATACATACATCAATAATATTAAAATACTTAAATATAAAATACATCTATTATTTAAAAGATATTATTAATAACTAAGACTCATTGTATATACATATTCATGTATGAGTATAAATTACTCATTTATCTTAATAAAATTTCACCGTTCGGATCAAAAAAATAAAATAAAATAAAATAAAAAAGTTGACGGTAAAGAACACCAGAGAGAGGGAGAAAGGCAGACAAATGGCGTCACGCATCGACAGGGTTGTCGGATGGGGGTGGGGGTGGTGGTATGAGTAAGGGGGCTTTTTGTGTCCGCTGGCCGCCGAGCGTGCTGTTTTGTCTCCTGAATTTCTCTCTCTCTTCTCTCTCTATATGTATATATAAAGTCGCTGTTTTCCGCAGTGGAATTTTCCACGCTGCTTTTTCACCCAAAGATAATCATTGCCCCATCCCTTTCTCTCTCTTCTTTTTTTTTTCTTTTTCTTCTCTGACTCCGACATGCATTTTCCTGAGCGTGCGCCACTCATTTGGTTTTGCTTAAATTCAATTTCCTTTTACTCTGCGTGAGCGTCACCACCACTCACTCCCTCAACCCTTCTCATTTCGGATTTTTGCTTCTAAGGATTCCCCATCCAATGTGCCCATGCCTTTTGCTCCACGCTGTTGTTAGTATACATTCCTCCCTACGTTTGTTAGTGGAATGTTAATAAAGATAATTCAAAAATTTATAAAAATAATTTAAAATAAATTATTTTTTATTTTTAATTTTTTTTCTCTTATTAATTTATCTCTAATTTCACTCTCAAAAATATCAATATTTTATATTCAAATTAATTTAGAAGAAAATATGGATCAGTATGAAGATTATTCGCAAAAAAATATCGATTTTGAGATAAATTTGGAAGAAAATTTTTTTTCACGTTTCTGAAGGAGTTTCGTCTATTCTAGCGAAAAAATGAAACATTTTCGCCTAGATGGTCGAAAAAATTAAAAAATTTCGCCCGTAATGGCAAAAATCTTCCAACTTTTCGCCAAAGTGGGCGAAACCTAATGCAGAGAAATTTTTTTTTTTTGTGCTTAGGCTTTAGTGTTTTTTTTTCACTATTAATATTTAGTTTTATATGAATAGGATGATGTAGATCCAAATATGTTTGAAGAATTTTTATAACCGAAAGAATATGTTGATCATGGACATTTATTCACAACAAATCGAATATTCAATTCGAAAGTAGAGTTGGTTGATTGGGCAAAAGAAACGGCTATGAAAGCCAAACATATTTGATCATCAATCGGTATCAGAGATTAAGAATAGCTGACCGTCGACCTTATGCTACACTAGTCTGCGAGCGTGGAGGTGCAGTTAAAAAAACACAAAAGTCAGTTGTTGACGATGAAGAAGAAGAAGGTCCTTATGGGACTAAAAAATATGGTTGTCCATTTAAATGAAAAGGTGGACAAATGGCCACAAGTGACAATTGACAATTATTCGTACATGATGAGAGGCACAACCATAAAACAGGTGTTTACCATCACGGTCATGCTCAGGCTGCAAGACTTAAGGAGGAGCAGCTTAAACAGACTAAACAATTCAGGAAGAGTCACGTGTTGCCACGTAATATCCTACAATTTTTTCCAGAAGAAAATGTTGGTTGTGTGGTGAGGTATGGTAAATTTACTTTTAATACTTTATTTAATATTTTAGATATGTTTTTTCGTCCAGTAATATAATTATTTTCATAACGTATGCAGTGCACAGAAAATATACTATGCAGTTGTCAAGATTAAGAAAAATAGAATGCAGGGGAGAAACACGGTGGAGGAAGTTCTTTGCTTAAGTGTTAAACGGGGTTATACGGTCTTCTATAGAAGCTGGGAGGAGAGCAACGTACTTAGTGATATTGTCATTGTACACCCTACATCAATTGCAATGATCAGAACGTGGCCATATGTACTGATAATGGATACCACGTACAAAACGAACAAGTTTTCTATCAGGCATTGTATTATTAACTCTCCATTTTAAATTAATTGTATATAAATTTTTATTTTATATTTTAAAATAATTTATACGGATTCAGGTATTATGATTAGAAATAAAAATCAAGATTAATTATAATATGTTCTCTTTATTTTATGTAAAGGTACAAATGCCACTGTTGGAAGTTGTAGGGATGACTCCTACCGATAAGAACTTTACTGTGACAACTGCTTTCATGCGCAATGAACAGGGTTCGACCTATTACTGGGCCTTTGAACAAATTAAGCACTTATATGTTTCATCTGCTATGTCAACCGGCCAAGAAGCAATTGTTAATGATGGTGAACCAATTGTGATTATTACTGATAGGGAGAGCGGACTGATGCCTGTGATCGAAGGCGTATTTAGTAAATCATATCATATGTTATGTAGAAGGCACATCAATCAGAATGTGTTGGCCAAATTAATCGAAATGGTTAAACATGAAGAGGTCACAACTCGGTTCGTCAATGGCACTTGGCAGAAATTAATAAATGAAATCGATGAGGTGGAATATCATAGGAAATTGGAATTGCTGAAGATGAAATGGCAAAGAAGGCATGACCTTTTGCATTATGTGTTTAACACATGGTTGAATTAACATGCACATAAATTTTGCAGAGTTTGGACATCTGAGGTATTGCATTTTGCGGTTGAGATAACAAACCGTGCTGAGTGTGAACTTTCGGTCCTGAAGATATGGCTTTCAACATACCATGGTGATTTAGATATCGTGTTCCTTAATGTTGACTTTGTCATCAAAAGTCAAATTGCCGAGATTAAGAACTCATTAGAGAGTTCTAAGCTTAAAGAAAAATTTAATGTGCGGAGCAATCCCATATTGAAGAATATAAGCAATTGCATCAGTCATTGGGCTTTGAAGAAGATATGGGATGAGATAAAGAGAGCGAGATAAAGAGAGCTCGTGAGTTAGTTGATGATGCGCAAAACAAGTGCGGTCATCATTTAAGAAAATCGCATGGGCTACCATGTGCATGTGAGCTGCTTTCACGATACGAACATTGGATCGCGCTCCAGTTAAAAGATGTTTCTGTATTTTGGAGAACACTAGAAATCGGGGTGAACGTTCCCTCTGCGCATGCTCGTGACATGGAATCCGAGATGCGTGATCTCACATCTATGTCGGATAAAATCAGTACGGGTTCGATATCGAAAGTTAGGGAATGTTGTTGTCTAATGAAAGGGATTTTATGTCCAGTGTTGCATGAAGATCCGTGTGCACCATTGACAAGTCCCCAGTGAGCATGCAGTCACGAAGGGACGACGGAAGACAAATTCAACTAAAAGGGATAAATCTTACTGGAAGCATGTATCTATTGCACATAGGAAGATAGGAAAGCCAAGCGGCTCTGGGTCAGGTTCTGGATCATGTTTTGGTTCTGAGTCCAATTCTAACTCACGTGGAAGAGGTAGACCACCACGGTGTCCTAGGGGTGGAGGATGTAGCATTAAATGAAGTAGTTTGTCTTCTATTGTAAATCCATGTACTCCTGTGACATTCCGGTATATCGATACATTCTCCAGGTTCATTTATGAGTTCATTTATAACCGGAAAAATGTGGTAGGCCACGGTAACTATGGCTTTAAAGTTGTGGCGAACTTTCTATTCAGAGATGAAAACCATTGGCCTGAGGTTCGTAGACAAATGACTTTTGACTTGCAGCTTCATTTGAACGTGTATTTACAACTGTTCGGATCATTAGACCGTGTTTATAGGTATATACAAAGGACACAGTGGTTTGACGGCCCTGCACCTGAAGAATATTGGTTGGAAATACATGATCAACTTAATGTCATTGCAAATATCTTCAATTTCTGCGTGGTACTAATTGCAGGTTTAGTCTCAACCACCGTATTACCTTTGTATTCGAATTCACATACTCCCTCTGGAACACTGTTTATCGGCTATCTCTCGGAACAACAGCATTTCATATAGATATGTACGTCCAAGTCCATATGGATAATTTACAATTTAAACATACTAACTATTATTATTTATTATACGTTTTCATTTTATGTTATTCAGCTACAGTTATGGGATACATGTCCATTGCCTCCTTTGAACGTTCAATGGGAATATCATCGTCATATTCAATTAAGCGGTTGGAAAGAGCCTTATTCTGTACGAATTGCCGATTCGGTTAGGAGACAGCGTCCCTTAGTTCTTCTCGGCGATCCTATTTATGTAGAAGTCGATTAATATTTATATGCATGTAAATTCTTTATTTATATTAATCATCTTTGTAAAAAACGTCGTTTAATATTTTTCGAAAACCCCATGCAAACCTTGGATCGCCCACCAAGGTTTTGGTTTTAGGGGAAACATCAACATAGAAAGAATCAGACGATCGGTTCTATAAATCGGACGACCGATTCTTTCTGTAAATAAAAATTCAGAATAGCCCATTTATAAAATAGAGAGACCGGTGTTCAAACAGAAAGATTCGGACGATTGATTTAAAAAACGGACGTCCGATTCTTTCTGTTTGAAAATCGATCTCTATTTTATAAAGGGGCTACTCCGAATTTTCATTTACAGAAAGAATCAGACAATGTGTTTTTTAAACTGGTCGTCCGATTTCATAACCGGACGACCGATTTTAAAAAACGGTCGTCCAATTCATGCCTAAAAAACAAGACATGTGGCAAACATATAAATTCATTTAAGTAATAAGCACTAAATAATTTATCCTAAACTGAAATAAAACATTATAATAAAGTAACATTCTATGGACTAATTAATAATACCTCAAGCAGTAACCAGTATTCGGCCAACTCCTTTGCATCCACACGAGAGGCCTGGCTATACAAATAGGCAAGCGTCGCAGCACCCCATGCAAACCCCCTATATGATCGAACATTCTTCACGAGCGGCTAAAGTTTGGCAGGGATGACATTACCACTCTTATCAGTAAACAGTGAACTACCAAGTAAATACTGGATATAACATGCAGCCCTGTCACTAGAGGAAAGTCTGCTCTGGGGATCAATGGCAACATCAAACAACTCCTGCCCATTTATACCACCCCCAGTGTACGTGATTCCTAAGTCGCTCTGAATAACAACAATCATCTGATCCCAAGAGTAATGAAGATCCACAGCCCTACCATAAGCAGGTACATACAATATCAGCTCCAAATCATGTAGGGTTACTGTCATCTCACCAAATGGCATGTGAAAATTGTTGGTGTCCGGCTGCTACCTATCTCCAAAAGCCGATAATAGCACCGAGTTGGGGTGCTAGAACATAGAAGACCCCAAATGCATAAGTCCTGTCCCCGCTGCCAATTCTACCTGCTCGAGATCACTAAGGGTCCAACCTGTAAGTGCGATGTACTGCGATCATGACTTCAACATACATCGTTCCTGAAAAGAGAATAAATAAATTAATAAACCCCAAACACATAATAAACCCTAAAAAATGTAAAGAGTTGAGCAATTACTTATTAAAAAAATACATGAATTACCTACCCACATCATATACGACTGGCAACATGTCCCCCGTAGGATGGGATAAGCTCAGGATGGACAGGACCACCCTTAGCTGGTCCTGTTAGCTCCTAGTCAGAACTCTTCGCTTTCTTCTTTTGGGTCGGTGTAGGAATATCACGCGTCTTATCGGGTCTTTTGTAGCAAAACCCTGCAATCTTACTCATAACCGACATGAAACTGTCGGTCAACCCTTTCCCTTTTCCTTTCCTCGGACGAGGCCTATCGTCGGATGATGATGCAGTGCGCACAAGTGCCACAGGTACAAGCACCTCCTCATCTCCAGCCTCATCACTGTCATCATCATCATCACCGTGTACCCTCCCAACATCAACCCTGCCAATGTGTAGAGATCCAACCATGGCAGGCTCCAGATCTAAACCCCTGTCACCCTCAATCCCAAAATCCCCAAAATCCTTCCCTACAAAAGGCTAAGAAGAGGAAACGTCATAATCAGTGGTTGTGCATTCATGTGTGATGTATGATGAATCGGTAGGGACTGCACCAATCATCTGATCGAAAAATTCAGCACCTAACTTCCTCCCAGGACCACTAAACTCATTCATAGGTTCCTGAACTTTAAATCTATATGGTATGTGAGGACGAACAGAATGAGCATGTACATAGGGATCATATAATAAGGGTGGGGGCTGAGATGGTGGATGTGAAAATCCATATGTATCATATGGCACCGGAGTGTGTGGGCGGTATGATGGGAGAGGAGGATGAGACATAATCGGTATATGTGGTGGTTGGACAGAGGAACCCCGTATACCTGTATCATAATACATCCTAGTAGCAAATGGAGTAGGAGTAGACGGGATATCCGAAGTACTATGTCAACCTCTCAAACCTCGAGATGAAGCGGTAACAGTACCTTCAATTTGACCTGTTCTATCCGTCACAGGACCAAGATCATCATCTCTTCTATGTCTACCGGATTGAACCATCTATTATTTATTCAAACACATTCATCAGTAATTAGCATATATTTCCCTATTTAGTTATTATGCATCAAATTATTTTTTTAATTACATTATCTATATCATTTCATCACGATCTCTAGTATTATTAAAATTATTCCATTATTGTTTTCTAACACTTTATAATTTAATTCGCATTACTTTAACATTTATTATTTATTCTTAACAGTTTTTTGTTATTTTATTTCTATTATTTTATTTCTTTTCACTAATAATAATTTAATCGATAGTTATTAATTTATATATTATTATTTATTATTAAAACTTCTAAATTTCTAGTTATAATGGGTGGAATCCTATTATTTAAATTAAAATCATTATTCTATTTGTATTATTAATTGACAGTTTAGATTATTATTTCCTTAAAATAATTCCTTAATCATCATAAATTAATAGATTCTCAAGTTATTATTTTTTTTCCCTTCTAGTGTTTAGGTTTTTACACTAAACACTAAGTCATAACGAATGGAGATCAATAATTCACCATTCCCTTATAATTTCATAATATTGACGTAATAAATAAATTTAATTAACTCTAACCATATAAATTGATTAAAACTATAACATGAATAATTATAACAATTATGCTTATGCTAAGAAATTAATGAATGCTCCTTAAGATTCAAATTATTCATATAAATATAATTCATAATCATATTAAACAAACAATTATAACATAAACTATTTCAAAAAACTAATTACACGTACTCTACATAGATAAAATTAAATAATATTTTAAATAAATATGAAATTAAATTCAATTAAACCTCCTTAAATAACATAAAATTAAAAAATTAAACATAATGATAATTTTAAATATTTATAAACACAAAGGTACAATATATAAAAAAAATTTCTTTTTAAAATACTGCATATTAATCGCCCAGGCTGGCGAAAATAATAGAAAAGTTGCCCAGCCTAGCGAAAATCTTCATTCTCTTTGCTGGATCGGGCAAAATTAATTTTTTTTTTTTGCCGGTTTGGCAAAAATATCCGGAGGCGGCAAAAAAAAAAAGGTTCAAAAGATTCTGTTTTTTGAATGATTCCAATCATTTTTTCAAGATCTAAACCGATAGATTTGTAAATAAATTAGTATAGACTGATTTACTAACTTTTTTTTTTCAATTTCAACGGTCGGATCTTCATATATTGAAGTTTGAAGTTGGTAGATTTCTACCCCAAAAATAGCTTCAAAAAATTTGATTTTCCATGAGATTCGATGCATATTTTCAAGATCTAAACCGATAGAATTGTAAATAAAAGAGTATAGAACGAAATACTAACTTTTTTTTTTTTAACAGTCGGATCTTCCTAGAAATGAGTTAGAAATGTTCACTTATAGAGAGAGTTGAGAGGATTTTGTTTTAGAGAGAGAAAGATTGAGGATGGAAATGAAATTTTTTGAATTTTTTGGAGTTATTCTTATAGATTCTCGAGTTGCCTTTATTATCCCCCTTCCTCTCTGGCAAAAAATAAATGGTCCTAATTTAATTTTTACACATTTAAAAAATTAGTATATTTGAACTGATTTTTAGTTGAAAAAAATAAGATTTTTATCTTTATAATTCATAAAACTAAAATATTTGTAAGAGAATATGCAAGGTGATGGGGATAGTCCATCAAACTATCTATTTAGACTCAACTCATTGGATCTAGTGAACTTTATCAACAAGATGTTTATTCCTACCCACATTCTTAAAGGAATTTTTAATCCCTCCTTAGTTAAATCAGAAGACTAAAATGTTCTTTATGTCTGCATCATAAGGATTTCATGATAATATCATAAATTACTGTTACTTTGTTGAATTTGAGCATTACTTAGGCATTGGAGGTGAATCGGGGGATCAACCTCCCTCCGTGATTTTCTTAGTTTAGTCCAGGTCTCCTTGAGAAGATAGGCAATTCAAGAACTATTATGAGAAGTAAAAAAAGTAGATGAAAGTCAGAATTAAATTGTTAAGAAATTTTTTTATGGCTCTTCCATACTTTTTTTTTAATATTAAATACATTTAATTTTTTTATCTTCTTGAAACTTTAAAAATATATGTTTAAAATTATTAAAATGATATGTAGTTTATTAATATTTTTTGGGAAGTAGATACATTTTGTAATTAATATGTAAAATGATAAGGGACAATAAAAGAAAATTAGGCAATTAACTACTATTATTAAAAGGAAATGTATAATTTGAGATGGAAGGAAGAAGAAAATAAGACTATTTATGCAATGAAGGGTACAGGTTTTTTCTGAAAAATTACTTAGTATTAATTAAAGATGGAAATTGAGGAATAATTTATAAAAGAATTTTTATTATGAGCATTTCAAATATTGTTACTCAAAATTACATTTATATAATGGCTTATGAATTATGTGAATACATTTAAATTATCACACATAGCTGTAAAAGTTATCACAAATTAGTTCCTTATGAACTTCAATTATTTTCACTTTTTTTACTATAAATGGGATCTTTTATATACCTGTAAAAAATATTTATTTTTACTTTTTATTTTGTAGTTATAAGCTTTATTTTTTTATCTTTTTATGAAATTTTTTTCAAAGATATGCCCAATAAATGAAACCTTCGTCAAACTTACTATGATTCTTTGCTAGACTCCGTAGAAGGCTTCATAAATTAACATAAAGGCAAAGTTTAAAAAATTATTTTTAGATAAAGATAAAAACAAATTTTATGGTTACAAAACGAGAAGTAAAATAATTTCTATTGATATATGCATTGCAACTATTTCATGTTAATTTGAGAAATTTGTTATTTGTTTTTAGCTAATTTGTGCTTTTTGATTTGTTATCATAAATTTTATTTTTCATATTTTTGTAAACATGACTTTTTTTACCTTACCATTATGTCAATATGTAGAATTCGGAGTGGAATCCAGTAGTGTTTTCTCGGATTCTACTACGAGTTTCATAAATTAACATAACAACAAAGTGGAAGAAAATTTATGTTTAGAAAAGAAAAAACAAATTGCAGCTATAAACCAAAAGGTGAAAATAGTTGAAGATCATAAAAGCGATAAAAGTTAATTTCTAAATTATTTCTAAACAGAAATTGATTGTGTTCTTTTAAGAAACACTATATTATCAATCTAATCTTTCTCAAAAATGGTTTAGTACACCTTTTACTATTCTAGTACAATTTTTTTTTTTTAATAATAATCTTTTTCTAAATTTTATCTATTAAACTTTAAAATTTAAGGTTTATCATTTATTTTATAAGAAGATTGATTAATAAACCTACTATTTAATAGGATAGCAAACCTGACCGCTCATGTCTACTTAAATCTTGGTCAGTTTAAATTGAAACTTTTCATGATTGGAAAATCGCAGTGCTAAATAATTTTTAACAATAAATGGTTTCAAATGTGATAACAAAATTATTCAATAGCTCATTAAAAGTACCAAGTAAAATTTAAAGACAAAGTAAAGCAAAAATAATTTATTTAACACGAATGGCTATTTCATAGTCATTTGAATTGCCAGTGAAAGTAGCCGCAAATTACTTCAGGGGTTTAAATTGCAAAGGTTTTGGCTTTAAAATACATATAAAAAACCATGAAGTTTAAGATTCATTTTACGATAGCGGGATAAAATTTTGAATATGTAAGTGTTAGAAACTTGGAAGTATAAACATAAGAGAATTCTGTAAATCTGCTAAACTAATATCTCATTAACAGTATGAGGAGCTCAAAAGGTTAAATTATCTGCACTAAAAAGAAAAGAAAAGGAGTATTAAAAAAAAAAAACACTGCTGCTCCCAGAAACAAATCACAACTAGGAGGAAGCAAGAAGAAAATACAAGCTGACTAAAAATACAAGAAAAATTAAATCAAAATAACACTCTGGGGTGACAAAGTACAATGATCTGAAACAAGGCAATGATTATTGATGTTCCAATTTTATCCCCCATCCTCGTAATATTTTCAGAACTTCACCCTGTTATCACTACCCGCACTTCCATTGCCAATCTATACAATTGCACATCCACAAGGACAATCAAAGAAGAAAACTCACCTCTCTCCTTCGAAAGTACAATATCCTATATCTTGCAAGACAAATCTCAGACACCAATTCCAGATGAAGCATAACTGAATGAATAAACCTCCCATAAACACTGCACATTCTAACTCAAGATGCATCTCCAAGGCGGAACATCGTGATTTCCTGCTGTTTAAAGTACCGCCGGTCCTCCTCATCAACAAGAACAAGGTTCAAATAGTATTTCACACTAAATTTGTTGTTGATGTTACGATAAGTTGGAGTGAGCTCATACGGACTCAAGAAAAGTCTGATTGGGATTGATTCACCTGTAAAAGTAAGCACATAAACCATTTGGCTCATAAAAGACAAATTAAAAAGAGAAACTTGGATAAACAAAGAATCTGTCACATGTGATTCAAAAATAGTTAAAAATCATTGGGGCAGAAAGTCATAAGGCAAAAGTTTCTTCTGGCCCCAAAAGATCTAATATTGGGTTGAGTACAGTTTGGCTCATAAAAACAAATTGACATACACAAGTTTTGATGCCTATACTCAATAAACAAAACGCTGCACTGATATCCTAGAGATTCATAGTATCCATGTAAGAGGACAGACAAGAGACTTGAGGGTGGTTCTAAGTATACCTCTTACGGGAGCACCGTCCATCAACTCAAACTTTGCAAGTGTCTCAGTCTCAACATGGGTGTTGGCCCCTGAACCTGTTGATTCTCGGCGTCTGATTTCGAGATCCATATTTTTTATCTTAATTCTTACTAGAAGAAAATATATCTTGCCTATAATAACATCTTTCAGATGATACCTGTCATATTTGTGATCAACATATGTGCGTAGTCTGATCAGTCCGAGAAGAGATCAATAAAGAACATAATAATCACTAATTAATCTGTGTTACATTTAACAGATGTTCACATTACAGGTTAACTAATCAATCCTCCTAATCACAACAAAGCTTCAGTTTGTTGAAGTATTGCAGTTCCATTTGAACTAGGCCCGCAGCAGTGGGATTTAGTCATTTGGAGAATCTTCTCCCACTTCTAGCAGGATACAGATCCAAGAAGTAACACACCTATATTTGAGAGCGTTTACAAAAAATAAATAAAACTGACAGTTAGAACTTACTTGCTCTTATTGTACTCGAACTCTATGTGAAGGCAATCTTCAATCCCAACTTCCATCTGAAAGTTTTAGAATGATTTGATCAATCAACTATGATATGATTATCAGGTTATGCACAAGACAATTTTGAAAATAATTACAGTACCACAAAATGAAAAAAATTGTCATATTCAAAAAGTCTTCCTGACGGATGCTTATGCTAGCTTCAAAAAAAAGGAAAGAGAAACAGGGCCCAAAATTTTGTTCATGACAGAGGAAATCTCCAGTTTTCTTTTGTAAATTCGTAAACAATACTTAATATCCTTCCTCCTGTTCGCCTATTTGGATTCAACTAAACAAATTGATGATTAATTTGCTATTGCATTATAGTATGCATAAAAAACCTTTCTCCCTAATCATGCCCTATTAACCTCATTGTCCCTTTAATACTGCACCACGGATCTAAATCTGCTCTTGAGGTATAGTATGAGTGCACCAAAACCTTTCCACTCGATCATGCCATATTAACCTTATCGCCTCTTCAGCTACTGCACCAAATAGATCTCTTTTTAGGGCAGGAACATTTGAACTTTCTATGTGAATTTCTAGATGCCATCACTGCAGTAAATCGTTTTTGTTTACTATTCCCACGAAATATCTCTCCAATCCCATTGTTGCCACTTGCAATCCCCAAAATATTTCAATTGAATATGGCAACACCCCTTAGGATGCTGCGCCCTACTAATGTCAGTTTCTCTTCATGTACAACCTTCACCAAGTAGTTCTTATTACCTTTTGTTAATAAAAGGGTTAACACCAAAACAATTACCCTTTAGTTTGGAGGAATTGTCAATTGAGTACAGCGCTTTTGTAACTGACAATCGAGTGACTAATTTTGATCAGCAGTCAAATAATTTGGCCGGGTAAGGGGAAAGGAAGGCAAAAGCAGTTCATCAAGTTTAGAATTCAAGATCTGTGGAATTCAACAAGTTCACCAATTAAAAGGGTAAATTAATCTTTTTATTTCTTTTTTCAATAGTCTTTATTTTCTTTTTTTCTCACATCTGTGGTTGACTTGTTCCCTCCCCCCCCTCTTTCCTCTCCTCCGGCTTCCTGTTCCGTACGCCTTTTCTCCTTCTCTATTTCCCCTCCTCCTCTTGTTCCTTTCAATTCCCCTTCTTTCTCTTCTTCCTCTCTCCATATATCTACTCCTTCTCCTCTTCCCCTTCCTCCTTCCCTTTGCATATACGCAGAATCTATGGCGATGGTTCTTTTCTTTTCCTTTTTTTTTTTATTATATGTTTCTGCTAGTATGGAATTGTGTCGACGGAGGTTGTGGGAAGTTTCAGGTGCGAGAGGGTTAAAACCCTACCAGTTTGAGGTGGCAACGACTGCTACCCGCCGCGACCGACATCAAGCACGTCCTTGGTTCAGTTAAAGCTGATGAATTTGATTTGGATTTTTCTTTTTTTTCTTTTTTTAAATTTCAGATTTGAGCTATGGTGGAAGATTCATATGGGGGGGTTGGGTGGCGGCATTTTCTTTTATGGGGATAAACTTGGAAGTTCTTGAAGATTGGATTCTGGACACTGGAATCTGGATTTTTTTATCAAATAAAAGTTGGTGTGTTTTCTTGGTGGTTCGTGTTTTTCAGTGGTGTGGTTGGAGGCAGTGATGGCTGAGGAAGAAGACAATGAAATTAGAAAAAATAAAAGACAATTTGATTTTTAATTCATTTTTAAATAAATTGAGGGTAAATTTTGAGATTTTCTATTTAGTTATAAGGGCAAATTTGACATTTCAAACTATCAGGTTAATTAATTTGACCAGAAGTTCAATTTTGTCACTCAATTGTCAATTGCACAAGATGTGGCACTCAATTGACAATCCGCCAAACTAAAGAGCACCTTTTTTGGAACTAACCCTTAAAAAAATTATGAGAGAAAACGCTCCAAACCAAGTTACAGAAAGAGAAGTCTAGAATTCTACTGTTGCAACCCTTCTTGGAGACTTGGTTAAAAAGGATTGATCCCTATTCCTAAAGTGAAATCTTAGAAAGTCTTTCTGTTCACCTTGTTCCCGAAATGTAAGTGTCACTGCCTAAGTCAAAGCCTAGATCGGGTTAGCAAATAAGGAAGCAAAGATGCTACTACATACAAAGTCAAGTCAGAAATCATATTTCTATAGCAAACTCATTAATCAACAACTCCATTTTACTATCCTTGATTGGGGCTAATTAGTGGGCTTTTGATTCATCATCAATTGCTTCTTTGCCAATGATCGACCTTATTGAAGTATTAAAAGATTTGAAGAGAAGTATGATAAACCTTGACTTTTATTTTCACTTTTTCTTTCGCATTTCTACCTAATAATGAGTATTCATCACTTCGTCCTCGACGACTTTCAAACATGTACAAGGATAAGTGGGTTAATGGAAAATAAAGCGCAAAAGAATAATTACTCAAATCCCTTATGAAAACTATGTGGTGCATCAACATTATTCTCCTAGGTTTTTCGCACAAAGCACCAAGCCCCAACCCGTTTTCTGTTTTTGGTGATTGTGAAAAGGCAGCCTGGACATAGCTCTACAATTATAGAGATTGCAATGAAATTTAAGTGAAAGTATTGCAAGAGAAAGTACCTTAATGCTGTTGTTGATCGACGGAGGTGGACTGTAGTTGCGTACCTGACATGTAGAAGGTTAACAATTCAATACACAAGCATATGCTAAATGCTCAAACCACAACAAACAACACCAAAACATGTTGAGATGGAAAACAAGTGCAGATATAGGGGCCGCAGAATTGATGTCCACAGAAATTTCCATATGCAAAAGTCAATCAAACATTATAAGGTATCCCTTGAAAAAATAATATTTGTCATATGAAAGAAAAGCCGTAACGTAATGCATACTAGTGGATATCAGACATGGAATTGGCCAAGCTCAGATGATGATCTTCTAGAAAGAAGCTAAAACACATATCAGAAGACTCAGAACTAAAAGGAGCTTCAGTATGATAACAGTTGAAAGGTATGGCAATTTTAATTAATGAAAACCAGAGATTCGGGTATAATTTTCTCCTCAACTCAACTTGAACCTTTAACGTTGTGTTCTTCTTCTTAGGAAAAACGACGATTCCAGAGGAAAGACACACTCTCCCTTCTTGAATAATGGAGTGAAACCCGTAACCATATCTATAAATTAAAAAGAAAACAATTCCAAAACGAAGTATAACTATTTTCTACAATTCTCTGAAGAGATGAAATTGTTTTAATGAATACGGAATCATTCTTCCTACCAGACTGACTTATCTCATGATCTAGCACTATAGGACTCCTCAGGTATTAAAAAAAAAGAATTTTATGTAAATTCCTCCCCCCCTCCACCCCAGCACCACCCCCCCGCCCCCCTTTTCCCCCAAAAAAAAAAAAAAAGAGTTCAGAAGACTTGCAAATCGTGGTACATAAATAATTTATTTTTTCCGAAATAATGGCATGAAATACTACCACAAAATCTTGATATTCCACAATGCTGCCGCCATATCCCCGACTTACTGTCACTTTGAGGACATATCTGCAGAGCGTACACATAAAGGACAACTAGTAAAAATATAAGTACAAAGATGTAAGATATGAAATTTTTGTTAGAATATATGCTGTGCCACAGAGGTTACTAGTAATGTATGTGGATAAATATATGCTAATGTTAATCTTACCACCATCGTTCTGTCATCATCAATGTATAGGCATTACAAAGGGTATGGAAACCATAGAGTAGTTGGCAACTAGGATTGAAACCCATTAGATCTCAATCCTATGGTTCCAAGCATTGGATAACTGAGGCCTAAAATTCTACCATGGGCTATAGTAAAATCAGCTCAAGTGGGATGATTCACAACATCAGAAGACACTTTCCTTCATGTGCTTCATTAAAGAAAGATGCATAATCTCAAACCTTACTAGTAAGCATTATGTTAGGAGATAAATTGTATCAACAATCAGCAAATTGGAAAATGTACCCACTAGATAGATGCAAATACATAATATATTTGCAATTAGCACACAAAGTATCCTTTTTTGTTCGTATAATTAACTTCCGCGGATATCCCTCCACCCTCCCTGTCCCCCATCTCAATATTTGAAATCCCTTTTCAATGAAACTATGCAAGTTCCCTGGTGTCTCCCTTTTCCAATAATACAGCGCCACATGCCACAGAGAGTGTAACCTTTAACAGGTAAACATGTTAAAGGAATTAGCAGTTCTCTACTAATATCCTTTTCAAAAAAGTTCATTAACAGGTAAATATGGATCCGTATTTGAAATGGGACTGTCCACAAAAAAACTATTGTTTAGTCAATATGCTTTCATTATCTAAAAATTAACAAAGCAAACCCAGAGAGACTGTCAGCTTGCATATGGAAGAGTAGGGCAATCACAAAGAAGCCATGTGCAAAGACTAACAAGTAAAGACAGACACTTTAATGCTAATTTGTATCCTTGATCAGATATTGACCACATTTCAGTAGTAAATAAACAATGTTCTTTAGAAACGAACTATCGAGCTTGTTTAGCAGATGGTATGCATACTAGATAGCATTTTATTAAAAGGAAAATAAACTCAAAAGGAACATGAATGAGAAGTGACTATGTCAACAAGCATCAGATGTTAGCAAACAATAAAAGGAAAGTCAATTCCATCAGACCAACAAATGAGATATTCTGCATGAATGTTTGTTTCTGTATTTTGCATGAAGTAATCTATACCACAAATTTCAAGACATGACATGTCACTTACCGAAGTCTGACATTTACCCCATTATACGTCTCGTAGGGCATTTCAACAGTTGAAAACTCAAATGGATATGTTTTCCTTTCATAAATTTCACCAGGAACATCCAATTCGCGTACTACATAGGACAGAAACTTACATTTCAAATAAACAGGAAACGGTATTTGATAAAGTTCAAGATCCATAACTTTAAAGCATCAAGTTGAACGTAGAAGATGACGTGAACTGAAAACCGGACAATACTAAGATAGCTTTTTCTTTTCGAAAAAATTTCATCTTCTGTGGGGTATTGTTAGTTGTTGTGAGAGAGGACATAGGTCCAGAGTTTGACTTTTTGAAAACTGTAAACAAATAAATAAATAATAAAAATATACACCAAGTAGAAAACTTTCACCAAACTAGAAAACCCAGTTTGGGGAAATTTATACTTACCAAGAGATGTAAAGTCATAGAAGTTGCCTCTGTCAAAGTACATTTCTGCAAAATAAATAATCAGGCAGGGCAGCTTAATACTCAAAAAGAGATAATAATAATAGTATTAGTGAAATAGCCTTGCAAGTAGATAAGCCGTCTTTAAAAATTCATCAGAGAGAATTCATAAACTTCAAATACCAAACTCATGGAAAAATATAATGATTTAGCATTTAGTTATAACCCAACTCAATCATATCAGCTCAAGAAAATTGACTATCTTCAAAAAAATGAGGAAGAAGGTACATTATCATGTCATGAAGTAGTAATTAGCTTTCAAATGTCTTGCTAATGCTAAGTTAAAGCATCAATATAATCAAGATCCATAGAAAAGCTGCGTTGACATTTATTTTGCGTTCTTTCATGTCTCATATCTGATGTTTAATGTTGTTGACAATACTAGCATCAAGCCTGTGTTATAAGAAAATCTTATCACACAGACAAAACAGTTATGGGGAGAGCAAAAAGTTGGTTTCTGTTGGTTTTTCCCCTTTTTAAGTCAACCATGATTGGAACCTAACAAAGAACTCCAAATAATAATGCCCTATAGGAGGGCATTTCAAAAATTCAAATGAAATGAGAATTCAACTCATGATTACTCCCCTAAAGGATAACTATGCTGTGTTACACAACAAAAATAAGCAAACAAATCAAAATAAGAGGTTGTATCCAGTGAAAATGTCAGTTCATACTTCATATTGGAAGGGAAAAAACTTAGGCAAGAAACTTCAAACAGCCCACCTCATAAATTTTACAAATCTACCCCATCATATTTATTTGATTTCACTAGTAGCGTTGTGATACTGAATGCATGGATCATACACTATGCAGTAACCAAAACCAAAGAAGAAAGACTTTAAAGGAGCTCTACTGTGCATCAAACACTTGAAAAAAGAAGAAAACTATTCCAGGAAAATGTCAGACATCTGCCACACAAAATTATTGGCTCTGGAACATATTCTAAACAAAATTGTCTGAAGCATAAGTTCTGATTATATACATAATGTGCAATCCCTTGTATAAATAAAAATTGAGACTAACCTATCTGACCAAGAAGCTCAACTTTGATTCCATTGTGTTCAACTTTTTTTCCTGATACTGGTTCAATTGAAATCTGAAGGAATAACAATAATGCTTTTTGTCAAAGTCGGAATTCTGGAATAGAATGAAAAGGAAATAAATAATGAATTGCAAACTAGATATCATGCAAAGTACCTTCCCAGCAATATTTTCTTGACTTTGAAAAAGTGGTACCATTAAAGTTTGACCATTTTCCTTCTTCAATGGAACCTTATATGATATTCAGTAAAAGAAGTTTAGTAAAAATAAATAAATGGGCGGACCTCAAACAAAGACGAGAGCTGCCTGGGTGAACTATCCCACTCAGTCCTTGTTCTAGTCCAGCATAAGCAAGAGAATGCTAACGAAAGAAGGATGAACAGATTCAAGATGGTATTGTCTATTTATGAGACATGTCAGAACAAAAGACACTAATTTGAGACCATCAAGCATGTATTGGAAGCTACTCCACATATGAATGGGTAAATTAACAGCCAATACTTTAAATAAATGCCCAGAGACAAAATAGATTTTAGATAATTAGGAGATATGAGAACCTAAACAACAAGAACTATAAGGAATTGAGTCCTAAAAGGAAAAAAGTTACTACAACACGGTATCTTCAGCGGTGGTGACTAATCCAAAGAGCACTGTAAGAAATAACTTGGCCAGAAACATGGTTGCGACAAAAATACCTGCTTCCGAGATTTTCCATCTGAGAAAGTTATTGCAATGTGGCACGCTGGCTTAAAGGCACCAATTATATAATTCTGAAAATTCAACCAAGAGGGGAAATTCGTTCCAAACCTCAATTCAAAGAATCGTCAACTAGCAAAGAGAGCAGCGAAATCAAAGGACAAATATTACCATGATGCAGAAATTTCAAAATAACCCTAAGCAAAAACCACCCAGTATTTGAAGAACCTGCATGATCATTTCAGAGTACGATCAGCAAAATTTGTTTCAATCCACTAATACCTTGATCAAAAACTGAGCTGAGTTTCATAAAACACAAAACCCCAGGGGAGGAAATCTTGGGGTTTAATATATCCTGTGAATTTGCCCTAATTACACCTCGTGATCGACATATTCTAACCACAGTTCTAATTTTAAAAGCAATTAGGATTATGCAATAAGCTAAAAAGGAGAAGAGATTACTTGATTCAGAGTTTCAGGAGACGATCTGAGTATGGATCCGAGAAGCGATGAATGCTTGAGAACAGAAGCGATCGCGGGGCAGGGGAGAGAGAGAGAGAGAGAGAGAGAGAGAGTGGACTCCTGGTTGAATATGGACCCAACTACTGATTTTCAAGGAAGATTTAACATAATAGTCCTCGAATTGTAGTGAAATATCATATTTTCTCCCAATAACAAATTTACGGTTTCCAATTCCAAGATGGAGTTCCCAATCCCATAGAGAAAAAACCCCCGCAACACGAGGGATTAATTAATTTTTCTCTTTCATACTCGTACATACCATGAATAGCACTGTCAAACGGGCCCGGACCGGCCCGCATCCAGCCCGCACCTAAACGGTCTGGTCCGTTCCGAGCTTGTTTTTGACGAGCCTAAATTAAGGAAACCCATATCCGTCCGCAGCCAGCCCGCGGGTAAACGGGCCAGCCCGCGGACTTTGCTCTTTTTTTTTTGGGCTAATTTTCTGATTTTTTTAAAATCTTGCCTATTATCTATAATAATATACATTAATCCTAATCAATCAAAATAGAAAAAAACCAACATAAAAAAATTAATAAGTAACAATAATCATCCAACAAAACAAATTAATAATTATTTAACAAAAAGTCAATACGAAAAATTAAACACCAACTTCTTCTTCTTCATCATTTCATCTTGAGGACTCATCTTCAACTTGATTACATCCTCTCCTCATCATCTTTACCTATAAGACGCAAAACATAGATTATATAGTAAATAAAAAAATTAATAAATAATATTCATAAATGAAATGAAGAAAAAGTTGTACTTACTCTCTAAATATCATTTCATTGATATCAAAGCAAACTTTTACATGACGTGAAATGCTAGATGTTCCATATTTTCCTCCTGCAATATACACCTTCCCACAATGAACACATTCAACCTTAGGTTCTCCATCTTCACCAACAATATCAAGCCTTCTGGTATAAATCCATACATTTGACTTATAGGATTTTTTCGCTTTCTTTAAAGATTGTGCAGCATTTGATTGATCACATTTATCACTAATATAATCAACAACATTTTTATCCATCTTCTGCAATGGATAAAATGTTTATAATTCATGATTTGAAGCACTTACTAACTAATCAGATGATAAAAAATTGGTGATGAATGTTAAATTAATAATTATTTAACAAAAAGTCAATACGAAAAATTAAACACCAACTTCTTCTTCTTCATCATTTCATCTTGAGGACTCATCTTCAACTTGATTACATCCTCTCCTCATCATCTTTACCTATAAGACGCAAAACATAGATTATATAGTAAATAAAAAAATTAATAAATAATATTCATAAATGAAATGAAGAAAAAGTTGTACTTACTCTCTAAATATCATTTCATTGATATCAAAGCAAACTTTTACATGACGTGAAATGCTAGATGTTCCATATTTTCCTCCTGCAATATACACCTTCCCACAATGAACACATTCAACCTTAGGTTCTCCATCTTCACCAACAATATCAAGCCTTCTGGTATAAATCCATACATTTGACTTATAGGATTTTTTCGCTTTCTTTAAAGATTGTGCAGCATTTGATTGATCACATTTATCACTAATATAATCAACAACATTTTTATCCATCTTCTGCAATGGATAAAATGTTTATAATTCATGATTTGAAGCACTTACTAACTAATCAGATGATAAAAAATTGGTGATGAATGATGATAAAGATTATAAACAGGAAGCACTTGCTGAGAGGTAGAAGAATAATTCTTTTGATTCAATGCATGTGAAGTTTAATGGAGTTACTATGTGCATTGGATTAATGATCAAGAGAAGCTGCCAAACTTTAGAATGTCATTTTCTAGAGTGTTCAAGTCAATTTAGGACTCTTTTATATATAGCTAATCTTTATATGGCTTGTAATAGAAATGTCAAAATTGATTGTAAAGTGTTGCACTTTGGCTAATAATTAAGAAAAGAAAGCAATTTTCCTTTTCATATTTCCAAGTATCATGACATGACCACCTATCACTAAATGATTTCTTAGTGATTAATTCATCTTCTCTGAATTATAGCTCTTATATGGTGCAGGTTTCAACCCTCCATTCATGCTATTTAGCATATTAAAAGAATATATATATATATATGTATATCAAAATAACCGCAATTAATAAATATAAGAAAATTTTAATTATACATATTTATAAATTATTATCATTTTTTATTTATTTTATTTATTGTCAAAATAATTTCAAACATTTATATCCATAAATTATTAAATTATTTAAAAGATTGCGAGTATCAAACTATACTAAATACAACAGCTTTCAGTATATATTAATTCACCAAAATTAGTGTTTTTTTATATAATGAAAGAGGAGATGTGATTCACATTTCGATTTTTTATCTTGATAAAGAATATCTCTATCACTAATCTACAACCTCATAGTAAAATTAATTTAATAATGAAATTTTTATGAACTGACATATAAATTTATGGATTAATAGATCACTTCGAAATGGCAAATTACATCCACAACAAAAACTTATATTTCCATCAACGTGGGGTACATTAATTTCATTGGGTATTGATAGTGTTTTAGCAATATCTTGAATATTTCAATAATAATTAAAATTTAAAGTGAAAACATTATCCTAAATAACGGGAAGGAGGACAAAAGCAGATTCATCAACATAAATTGAGAAGAATGATCCTCCCAATTAACTCCTGGATCCAGAGGAATGACCTTTGAAACAGTGAAATTTCCCAATAACAACAATAGAAACATCAAATAAAAAATTTTACACGTGCACCGTTGGCAATGTTTAGCTATTAAAACAAAAGTTCCAAGATTTACAAAGCATTCCCAAGAAGAGATATCCACTGCTTTTGTTATCCTTTTCAAAGGAAGCCCAGATCAGATCAAATCAGACCAAACATTAAAAACAAAGAATGATGAGTGGGAACGAGGAATAATGGGGGGATTAACCTTAGATTAACCTTTAATACTTAAATTAACCTTTAAAATCCAATTAAAAAACCTACCTTCCCTTTTCCTTCGCAGTTCGCACGACTCTATTGTTCGTTTGTCGCGCCGCCACCGTCCACCGCTGTTTCCGCCGCACACAGTCGGAGTCGCCGCCGCCGAGCCAGAGAAGGGAGAGATGTGAGAGTGAGAAAGTCGAATAGTGAGAGGGAGGGAGAGAGATGCGAAAGAAAATGGATTACAGTGGAATAGGAAGGGAGGGAGGGAGGCGGCCTGAAATGAAAGACATGGGATGGGGGCCGTTTGCGAGAGAGGGGAGGAGGAGGCTGCGAAAGTAAGGTTCAAGACAAGAGAGAAGAGAAGAGAAGAGTAGGGTTTAGAAAGACATCATTTTCATTTAAGTCCCTAAGAAAATAAATAACTTAAATTAGGTCCTAAAATAATTCATATAAAACGGGCCAGCCCACGAACCGGATCGGACCGGCCCGTAAAAACCCGCATAAAAAACGGTCCGGTCCGGTCCGGGCTCAATTTTTACGGGCCTAAATTTTAAAAACCATATCCGTCCATATCGCGGACGGTCCGGGCCAGCCCGCGGGCTTGAGCCCGTTTTGATAGTGCTAACCATGAACTAAGGAAGGCGACAATTTTATCTTTCCAATTAGAAGGCCTCCGTTATCACTATTCAGACAAGGCCTTACGAGCCTTTTAAATAACTTTTAAATACATTATTATCGTTTATAAATTTATAACTAATTAATTTATACTATGAATTTTAAAAGAAATTAACTCTCCATACCGAATAACTATTTTACTCTTTTATATATAGCCAAAAACTTCCTTTTAAAAATTCTGATCCAAAAACTATTTTCGAACTTACATTAATACCCAAAACTATTTTCGAACCTGCAGGCATAACAAATTATATCGTATGTATCCCTTTTTTTTCCCCCAAATTTTAACACTCCACATTCACGTGACTATTTAATAAAGAAAATGGGTTGGCAAATGTAGATCTTTTAATCATGCAACTTATCTTTTAAATAGGTTGGCTCATGTATTTTCAAAAGTTCTTTTATGATTTAATAAAATTCTAATCCAACAATTTATAGAAGGATAAAAGTACTCTTTATTAATAGTTACATATATTAGGCGTGTTGAAATTTGGTCGAAAACCGCCACATATAACATAATTTGTTATCTATGCAAATTTGAAAATAGTTTTTGAGTATGAATGTTTGAAAAAAGTTTTTAGCTATGTACAGAAAAGTAACGAGTTATTAGATATGGGCTTGCTAATTTCTCTAATTTTCACGAAAAATTAAACTAAAAAATAATTTTTTTGAAAAAGAAAAAAATTAATAATTACATGGCAAAGAGTTTAAAATCTTTGTTAAATATTCTTTTCTATACGTAGTCATAGTTATTGTCAATGTCATGGGAAGCAACTCAGTGGTAGAAACACTAATTACCATAGCAGAGTTCCTAAATTCGAAACACATCCCCTCCTTTAGCCCTAATTTAATTGCGTGTAAATAGGAAGGAAATAGGGAGTGGAGGTAAATCAGGACGTAAGTGTCCTATTTATATCGTTTTGTTGCTATGTAAAAGTGAGGTGAATGTAAGCAAAACAGCTTGTCCTAAAATGGACGGATTGAGATGTAAATGATATTAAAAAGACTATTATACCCTCTAATAAATGATTTAATTACGAGTTTATCATAATTAAAACTTCTCTTTAGAATCTTAAAAAAATATTTACCTTTCAATTTACACCCAGTAAAACAAAGTGATGTGAATCTGATTAATTTCGCTTCCACCCCCACTAAACACGTATGAAGTAAATGAATATATTTTCCCTAGTAGGAGTAAAAAATGTCATTCCCCCTCCACTACTAACCCAATTAAAACTTAATATATTAAAAAAAGTTATTGTTTCCGACATATATTGATAAAGTAATTATTGTATTTAAGGTTGACAAAGTCCCCAACATAATTTTGTACGTTGAATAAGGTTCCCAATAGTTATTTTCATCTTCTAAAATTCTTAACAAATTTTCTAGCAGCCTATATGGTCTTTCTTTTAAGATTCTAGCAAATTTAACGAGTAGTCGATGTTTGTTTTAAGTCAATACGGATAATAATGGAAAACTACTCAAAAAAATTGAAACTAAAATTGAGGATACAGTAGTTAATGAACATCTTCTTCTTCATATAAAACTAAAACTTCATAGAAAACTAAAAGTAAAACCCTAAATTCTTCTTCAGTTATTACGATCGAGTCTCTACTCGTTTATAGTGGGTAATGTTTGAATTTTATACCCGCGAATCCGGAGCCATACATGTACCCATATAACTTCTATTAAATGGGTCTACATAGGGTATTAAGATGCCCAGACCCGTTTACCCCTTTATTCGTCATAATAAAATATTAATATATTTATAAATATTATATTATTTTTATATTTCTTTATTGAATATAATTTATTTTCCTAACCCTATTCTCACTTTATTCTCTAATAAAATATAATTTATTTGTTATGAAACTAATGAATACATAGTGCATGTCCAAATATGTTCCCTAAAAAGAACTAAACTCCCAAATATAATCCTAGTAGGATTCATGACATTTCAATCGATTTAATTAAATCATTTTAGGATTATGTAATCTCTTGTATCTTGAGTCTATAAATAGGCCATATAAGAAAACATTGATAAGATGATTTAGACTTGATTCTTGAGTTCTACTTTTCTCTCTCTTGTACTGTTCTTTTTTTATATTCTTTCACTTTATATTATATTATTATTTCGAGCAATTCGTCGTATCGCAATTGTTAGCCCTAGGGGCATTAATACTTATGTTTTGATTATGATTAACATATGCTTGTGTGAGTATTTTAGCTAACCTTTCATAGAACAAAAGAAGCACCTGTGAAGTCTCAAAATCTACAAGCAAAAGATCTTGTTGATGAGGGCAAAATGGAGAAGAAGAGACCAATCCATTCCAAGATCAAATCATTGAAGACATTGAAGGCATTGTCTATGCTAGAATGGAATTAGGTACTACCTTGTAAAACTCCCTAGTCTTACTCTTTTATTATTGATCATATATGAAACTCCTTTTACGATTTTCTCAGAAATAAACTTTTGTTAAAATCTAAGTATTCTTGACTGAAGTTGTGATGGTTTTGGAAGGTTTTTCTTCTCTTTAAAATGATTGTCAAGAATACATGTTTTTGAAACAATGAACAAAGTTTTTGTCTTAAAAAGAAATTTGGCTGAAGAAACAAAAATTCGGTCATCCGATTTTAGAACCGGTCGTCCGATTTTTCTTAAATAAAAAATTCGGCAGTCCGTTTTTCAGATGAACAAGTCCGAATCTTTCTGTCCAAAAATTCGGTCATCCGGTTTTTAGAACCGGTCGTCCGATTTCTCTCTAAATCAAAAAATCGGCAGTCCGCTTTCTAGCTGGACAACTCCGAATCTTTCTGTTTAAAGAACCGGTCGTTCGATTTTTACATTTACTGTATAAAATATTACCGTTGCACAGAATGCAACGGTCATTTTTTTTAAGACAGTATAAATAGACTTTATGATCAGCCATAAAGAAGACAAGTTTTGGGAAATATTTATTGTGAACATTTAAAACTTTCAAGAGCTTCAAAAGCACATTTATTGCAAACACTTTTCATTCCAAAACAAAAATCTTCTTGAGCTTCATTATTGATCATCATCAAAGAAGAAGAAAGGAGGAGCTTGTAGAACAATTTCATTGAGTTGTACCTATTATTTCTCAAGCTCAAAAGTGGTAACATTGTTCTTAAACCTATCTTTCTCTTTTATTGATATCAAAGGTTTGTGTTGAAAAACCCTTTGGGTAATCCTTTGATTTACACTGTGTTGTGATTTGAGGTTGTGTGCAAAACCCTT
Source organism: Catharanthus roseus (assembly GCA_028651295.1). Lineage (NCBI taxonomy): Eukaryota > Viridiplantae > Streptophyta > Magnoliopsida > Gentianales > Apocynaceae > Catharanthus > Catharanthus roseus. The sequence continues at coordinate 5,245,662 of JAPQWS010000076.1, read as the reverse complement.
GTAGGGTGATCCTCATATTTGTAGTAGATATATCTTTGTGTTTTAGTGGATTTGAAAAATCCTTGGGTGTTGACTCAAGGTAGAGGATGTAACTCTTTGAGAGAGTGAACCACTATAACTCCTTGTGTTCTTCTTTAAGTTTCTTACTTGTCTCAACCACAAAATTTTGTTTGGTTTGGAATTTTATGAAAAGATTTTTAGAATTCTCTTTCAAACAAAATTGGAGGTTTATCTTTTAATTAACAAAGAATTTTCGATAATTAGCCAAAAACCTTATTCATCCCCCCCCCCCCTCCCCCCTCTAAGGTTTTTCAATTGGTATCAGAGCAGGGCTTCTTAAAAAGGACTAACACCCTTAAAGCAAAAGTTCTTTACTTTACTATGGCTAATAATTCTAGTTTACCATATGTAGAAGGCTCTTCTACAAATAGACCTCCTCTTTTTAATGGAACAAACTTACTTTTTGGAAGTCTCGAATTAAAATATATATTTGTTCTATTAACTTTGACTTGTGGAGCATTGTAGAGAAAGGTCCTTACATTCCTAAAATAAATGGAGTAGCCAAGAAGGTTGAAGAATTTGATGAGTTCGACTTAAGGAAGATGACTCTAAACTTTCAAGCTATGAATATTCTTAGTTGTGCCTTGGATGCAAGCGAATATAATAGAGTGAGCGGATGTGATTCGGCTCATGAAATGTGGAAGTTACTTGAAGTAACTCACGAAGGAACAAATCAAGTAAAGGAGTCAAAGTTGGCTATGTTTGTGAGAGACTATGAGCTATTCATGATGAAACAAAATGAGAGCATTAGTGACATGTTCACAAGGTTCACCAACATCACAAACGGCCTAAAGGCATATGGGAAAGAGTACTCAAGAGGGGAAGCAAATAGAAAAATTCTTGATACACTTCCAAAAGCTTGGCAACCAGAAACACTAGCTATTGAGGAATCAAAGGATTTGAGACTACTTCCTATTGAAGAACTCATAGGATCACTACTCACCTATGAAATGAAAATAAAAAGATTGAATGAAATGGAAGATGAAGAAAAAGGAAGAAAAGGCATTGCACTCAAGGCAAATGAAGATGATCAAACATACTCATCAAACAATGAAGATGAGGAAATGGCATTGATAAAGAGAAAATTTAAAAGATTCTACAAGAAAGGTTTCAACAATAGAGGAAAGAAACCTCCACTCAAGAAAGGAGGACAAAGCTCATCACTCTTCAAAGCTAGGTGTTTTGAATGCAATAGCACCGATCATCTTGTAGCCGATTGTCCCAAGGCCCTTGAAAAGGAAAAGGGAGCTTTAGAAGCCAAGCTTGAGGCATTAAAGAAGAAGAAGAAAGGCAAAGGCCTAATTGGAACTTGGGATCAAGACTCAAGTGAAAATGAAGAAGAAGAAAAGGCCAACATATGCTTCATGGCACTAGAAAATGAGGTACAATCTTCACTTCCTAACTCTTCTAGTATCCTTGATGATGATTGTGATGTTGATCCTAGTATAATGCTTATTGAAATGTATGATGAGTGCAAAAAGGTTACTAAACGAAACAAAGATTTAAAAAGCAAAACTCAATTTTTGTTAGATGAAAATTCAAGACTCATTTGTGAAAATAAAGCCATTCTTGAATCCTTGGAAGGTTTGAAGAAAGAAAAAGAGTGCTCAAATGATGACTTTCAAAAACTTGTTTTAGAAAACAAAAACCTTTGTAAAAAGATTTCCTTTCTTGAAAAATGTTTGATTGATTATGATGTCTTAAAGAAAAAGGTGAGTGATCTCACTCTATGTGTTGAAAAATTCACAAAAGGAAAAGAAAACTTTGAAAAACTTCTTGGCTCTCAAAGATCACCTTTTGATAAAAATGGTATTGGATATACTCATTCCAATATTCTCTCAAAACAAACACGGTTTGTAAAGGCTTCATCATCTCACTCACACCTTTGTTGCACCTATTGTGAAAAGAGTGGTCATAAAGCCACAAAGTGTTTTATAAAGAAAAAGATTGAAAGAGGAGTGAAAACCATTTGGAAAGTTAAAGAAAATCAAACTAACGTCCATGGACCCAAAAAGATGTGGGTACCAAAAATCATTTCTACTTCTTCTTTTGTAGGAACACAAATCAAGGCCATCTAAGTGGTACTTGGATAGCGGATGTTCAAGGCACATGACCGGGGACTCATCACTTATGAGCAATCTCAAAGAAACCGAAAGTCGATTTGTCACTTTTAGAGATAAGAACAAAGGAAAAATCATTGGTATAGGCAATATTGGTAACGATTCTTCCTCTCTCATTAAGGACGTTCTTCTAATTGATGGTCTTAAATTCAATTTGCTTAGTATTAGTCAATTATGTGATAGTGGAAAAAAAGTTGTTTTTGAAAGTGATTCTTCCTCTATCATTGATAAGCATGAAAACAAAACTATTTTTGTTGCTAAAAGAGTTGGAAACGTCTATGTCTTTCATCTTGAAGATTTTCTTTCCCAAAACTTGAAGTGTCTCTCGGTTCATGATGACGATGCATTTTTGTGGCATAGAAGACTTGGTCACGTTAGTATGGATTTATTAAACCAACTATCTTCAAAAGAACTTGTTAGAGGCCTACCAAAACTTCACTTTGAGAAAACTATACTTTGTGATGCTTGTAAATTTGGAAAACAAATTAAGACCTCTTTTAAACCAAAGAAAATGATTTCAACTTCAAAACCTTTGGAACTTGTTCACATGGATTTATTTGGACCAATGAGGACCACTAGTCTCGGTGGTAAGAGGTATGCTTTTGTTATTGTTGATGATTTCTCTAGATTTACTTGGACTTTGTTTTTGAGTCAAAAAGATGAAGTTTTTCATGAGTTCGTTAAATTTTTTAAAAGAGTTCAAACCTCCCTTGATTGTAAATTGATCTCTATGAGAAGTGATAATGGGAGATAATTTAACAATCAAGATTTTACAAAACTTTGTGATGATTTTGGCATAACACACAATTTTCGGCCGCTAAAACCCCACAACAAAATGGTGTTGTGGAGAGGAAAAATTGCACTTTACAAGAAATGGCAAGACCAATGCTTTGTGAAAACTCCCTTCCTAAATACTTTTGGGCCGAGGCCGTTAACACCGCATGCTACATTATGAATCGTGTTATCTTGAGACCTTCATTAAAGAAAACTCCCTTTGAACTCATTTTTAATAAAACCCCCTCAATTGGTTATTTTAAAGTTTTTGGATGCAAATGCTTTATTTTAAACACCAAGGACAATCTTGGAATGTTTGATCGAAAATCCGATGAGGGAATTTTTCTTGGTTATTCTTCAAACAAAAAAGCTTTTAGAATTTTCAACTAAAGAACCTTGTGTGTTGAAGAGTCCATTCATGTTAATTTTGATGAAACTAACATTTTGGACAAGAAAGTTGATGATGATGATGACATAGATAACACTCTTAGTAACCAAGCAATGGAAGAGCATGCTATGGATGAAGAAGAGTATGAAGAAAAACAAGAAAACGATCAAGAAACTCAAAATCTTCCTCAAGATGTGATATATCCAAAGGGAAACTCCAAAGATGAAATTATTGGTGATGTATCTCAAGGGGTAAGAACAAGAACGTATTTTATCGATAATTTTGCCCTACTATCACAAATTGAACCTAAGTTTATTGATGATGCTTTATGCGATGAGTTTTGGATTATTGCTATGCAAGATGAGTTAAATCAATTTGAAAGAAACAAAGTTTGGACTTTAGTCCCTAGACCACATAATCACCCCACTATTGGCACAAAATGGGTTTTTCGAAATAAACTAAATGAATCCGGAGAAGTCATTAGAAACAAAGCTAGACTTGTTGCCCAAGGATTCAATCAAGAAGAGGGCATAGATTTTGATCAAACCTTTGCTCCGGTTGCTAGACTTGAATCTATTAGGATGCTTTTAGCTTTTGCTTGTTTTAAAGGATTCAAACTTTTTCAAATGGATGTTAAAAGTGCTTTTCTAAATGGTGATATTGAGGAGGAAGTTTATGTTGAACAACCTCCCGGTTTTGTGAAGGAGGCTGCCAGGTTTGAAGAATGGACTAGAAATCGACGGAAAATTGCTCCGGGTCATAGGGTGGACTTACATGATATACAAGATATGGAGGCTATCCCTCATCTTTTTGAAATGATTGGTTGGATACCTCTGCTGATTGTAAATGAACTCTATTATGTGGATATGATATATGAATTTTATGCTAATCTCCACAAAGGAAGAATTGCAAAATGTGGATAATGTCTCACATCAATGGATTGTAACTAGAATTGGGGGAAGGGATATTGCATTTGATGATAGAATGATGAATGAAATTTTGGATACCCCTCAAGATGGTATAAGATTTTACACCAAGAACAAAAAATGCTATGATCCAAATTTATACAGTGAAAAACGATTTGCAGAAATTTTCACTAAGGGAGAGGTATTAAAAAGACATGATGATAGAAATGTTAACAAACTGGATGCTTATGGGAGAGTGCTCCATCACATGATATCTAACATCATCATTCCAAATGTTGGGCATAAATCATCTATCACCAACATGCACGCATTTGTGATGCTAGCCTTGCATGAGCATAGGAGAATAAATTTTGGATTTATGGCCATAGAACATATGCTAGCTGCACAATCTTCCCAAATGAAATGCTTGCCATATGGTTGCTTTATCACAAAAATCCTCCAACACTTTGTGATAAATTTGGTTGGCATGGGTAATCACAGTGGACATGGCAAGATATACACTCAACAAACCTTCAAAAGAATGGGGTTTGAGAAAGATGAAGATGGGACATTCATCCGAGGTGGACAAGATGTTGATGACAGTGATGAGGAAGATGATGATGACGATCAAGAGGACATGGATATAGAAGAAGAGGACAGTGATGAAGAAACAGAGGTTGAAATACAAAGAAGAGAAACAAGGCAAAAGAAGACAAGTTTTGGGAAATATTTATTGTGAACATTTAAAACTTTCAAGAGCTTCAAAAGCACATTTATTGCAAACACTTTTCATTCCAAAACAAAAATCTTCTTGAGCTTCATTATTGATCATCATCAAAGAAGAAGAAAGGAGGAGCTTGTAGAACAATTTCATTGAGTTGTACCTATTATTTCTCAAGCTCAAAAGTGGTAACATTGTTCTTAAACCTATCTTTCTCTTTTATTGATATCAAAGGTTTGTGTTGAAAAACCCTTTGGGTAATCCTTTGATTTACACTGTGTTGTGATTTGAGGTTGTGTGCAAAACCCTTGTAGGGTGATCCTCATATTTGTAGTAGATATATCTTTGTGTTTTAGTGGATTTGAAAAATCCTTGGGTGTTGACTCAAGGTAGTGGATGTAACTCTTTGAGAGAGTGAACCACTATAACTCCTTGTGTTCTTCTTTAAGTTTCTTACTTGTCTCAACCACAAAATTTTGTTTGGTTTGGAATGTTATGAAAAGATTTTTAGAATTCTCTTTCAAACAAAATTGGAGGTTTATCTTTTAATTAACAAAGAATTTTCGATAATTAGCCAAAAACCTTATTCACCCCCCCCCCCCCTCCTTAAGGTTTTTCAGCGATCATCAAATTTATAACATTATTTATATTTTAAAGATGTTAAAAGATTGTATTTGTTGAAGAGATGTTAAAGAAATTATGTTAATCATGTCATAATTTTCAATTTTAAGACTTTTTTATTATAAAAAAAAAAAGAAATATTGATTTATATAATTTTTTATTTAAGAGAAAAAAAAAAAGAAAAAGGACTATTCTAAACAGGTATACCCGAACCCTACTCGAGACCTTAGAGGGTTGTGTCTGGGTCCATAAAATACATGCTCGCCAAGTCTAGGTCTAGGTTCATGTTTCATTATAAGGGTTTGTGTTTGGTATAAAGAATACTGTACCCGTCTGAATTTGTTTACAAGCCTAGGCGTGGAGGAATGAATATGAAAAATCACGGATATACCCAACTGGAGGTGGAGGGCAAGTAGAGAAGATAGAGAAACGGAGCCCCCAGAGCTAGGACAATTCTCCATCTCTATTGATGGCACCTTCAAAGAAGGAAAGGTTGGTGTTGAGGTTTTTGTCAGGGATGCACGAGGTGAGGTTTGTGCTGCAATGGTTGTGAAGTTGTGAAACACGGAGGCGGGGCATGCAAAATTAATGGCAATATAGAAAGGGGTGGAGTTAGCAGGGGAATTTTGAATATCTCTAACTTCATTCATGATTCTGATTGTGCCACGGTGGTAAGGAGAATAAAGGAGGGGAAGTTTGATCTTTCACCTTTGGGGCATATGATAGGCTCTCTACAACAGCTCTTTCTTAACAACTCCCAAATGAGAATTAGATATGTCTGTAGAAAAGCAACTGTGCTGGCACATCTCCTTGCCAAACGTGGTTGTGATATTAGTAACTCTTCAATCTGGCTGGAGGAAGTCCCAGTCTTTGTAAACCAAGCCTATATGGCCGATAAAGTTGATATCTATTAAATTATGCCCATAACTTGGTTCTTTTTTTCAACTTGTTTTGGACATTTCCTGTTATTGTGGCAAATTATTCACATTTTCTGCACTAATATTGTGCCATATATTCTGCCCTATTTGTCCATTGAAGATCATGTTCAGAAGCCATGTATCTTTTCTCCCAATTTCTAACCTTTTGCCACTTGGCCTGCCCAAGGAAGTTTGTTTTTTTAGGTTGAAGAAGCTTAGGCCTATTGGCCTTGGATAAATTATTAGACTGATTTACTGTGTTGATAATGGGCTCTTATGTTTTCTTAAAACCTCAATGTGTAGCAATTATTCACATACCCCTCATATTCTCAACCTAAAATCTTAGAGCAGCTAAGATATGTATATAAGAGATTCCTAAAATTTGCGATTTTTAGCAAGTATATGTCCTCAAATTTGTGTAAAGTGTAAACTGAGCTAAATCTAATTGTCACCTCTAATTTCCGGCCACAAGAGTATGAAGCATAACATGTTGATATTGATGATGCTCTCTTCACTTTTACAACATTCTGTTAGTTCCAAGGCTGATTCTTTCACTTTGTCTTGAAAACCATTCTCTTTATCTTAGTTAGAAATAATTAATGTTAATTAATAGAATTAAAGTGGTTGAATGAGAAAATATTTTCTCAAATGTTGGCAAGTGATGTGTGTAAACTTAAAACGGGATGTCCCTAATCACTACAATATAAGGCAAGTGGACCTAACAATGTAGGTGTGAGTTTCAACCCGAGTGTCGAATCTCTCGAGGAACGAAATAGGCTTAAGTACTAATTGTGTTTCTAATGGTTAGTCTAAAACAAAAGATGTCATTGAAATAAAACTAAAAAGAACAGTTAAAAGAAAACAAGCAATGTAAAAATTAATTAAAGCAAGAGTTTCGAAGGTGGAATCTTCCTAATCCTTGTTACTAATGCAATTGGAAAAACTTTAATGAAAACGATGTTAAATTAATTAAGTTGGATCATCACTCAAATCGGACAATCCCTATCTCTAGGCAAAAGCCAGCTTATTCACTAACCCTCAGAGGAAAATCTATTTTCTCCCTAACAAATTATGAGCGCAATAAAATTAGGTGATTTAAAGGACCTAAAAGTGTAAAATCGTATCTCTAGTCAATTGCCCCAATTAACTCTCAATTGATTGCCCTAGATCGTTCTTCCTTTTTCAATTCTGAACAACCTTGTGATTAATCTAATCTCACGACAATTAAATTGCAAACAAATATAATTGGAAGATAACTTAAATAAAAACAAACATCGAAATCAAGAATCTAAACGAAGAACTTCATAATTAAGAATTAGGGTTCAATCACAATCCAAACAATAAAGAACTACTCACTATTCATTATATAAAAACCGAAATAAAACATAAAATTCAATAACAAGAAAGGAAAAAGAAAGCTTAGGATTGAAATCGAAGCCGCAATTGAAATCCCGAATGTCTTCCAAGCTCATCTTTCGAGTCGCTAAATTAAAGATCGAAATCTTGAAATTATGTCTTCAATTCTTGAATCTAAGAAACTAAATTGCATAAATCTTGAAACTTTACTAACTAATTGAATGTATAGAATCTGAAATTTAAAGAGTGTTTAATCTAATCTAACCTAACTAATTGATCTAATCCTATTCTAAAATCTAAAACTAATCTGTCTAAAGTATCTAATTTTGTATCTAAGTTGTCTCTTACAATAGCTGCATAAAGACCCCTTATATAGAGGTGAAAAGTACAAGAAAACCAAGTTGGAATTGGAATAAATTACAAGAAAACCGAGTTTGTTTTGGACTCGACCGCCCTTGCCAACCTACCCTACCGCTAACGGTAGGGCGAGACCTACCATCCGCGGTAGGTCTCTATCTACCATGCCCGTTGCTTGCCAAGGAACCTACCGGTGATGGTAGGGTAGCCTACCTTGCTCGGTAGGTTGGCTATCTCGTTGCTGACGGCTCCGTTTTCATCATTTTTGCTCCATTTTCGCTTCCATTAATCATTTTCACTTTCAGAGTACATCTAAGACAAGAATAAGAGATATTAAGGTAAAATATATACTTTTACATATTAAAAACACCAAAATGATGAAATTAACATAAGAAAATACAGACAATTATGCACATATCAGCAAGTCAAATGAGAAAATAGTTTTTTAAGGGTTGGCTTTTTGGGGAGAGGAGATTTGAATCCCACACGGGGGAGGCATGAAAAGGAAAAGCACTTTATATGTAGAAGTGCTCCTTATGGGGTAAATTTCTAAGGCAAGCCCTTGCTTTGTGCACACACCCGGCGAGGGGAGAGGGGGAGGGGGTACAAATCATAGACTCGATAAGCCTGACTTGTGTGTGGCACGACTTGCGCACATGAATGCCATACTGAAAATGAGGCCTAGTTAGACCACTAAATATAACCAGTAATCATTCATTAAGCTAGAGTAAAGCCTAAATTCAAAGACTATAACCGAAAGGTTTAAATTTTTTAATTCTAATATCCATTTTAATTCAGCTTTAATGCTCGAAAATGGATGTAACCTACAAGGTATTCATGGCTAGTCTTGAATTCGAGTAACTCTTGGGAGTCTATAAATGAACTCTTTCCAGCAGCTTCAAGATGCCAATTTTTTCCAAACTTCTTAGCACTCTGCATTTCTCTCTAAAAGCATAATGTTCATTAGAATAACCTTGTTCTATTCACAGGTGAGATTTCTTTGGTGCAAGGTAAATTTCATGAACCCGTCTTATCCTAGGAAATAGACGTTCTAACAAACCTCAAGCACTCTCTACTAGGAGGGAGAGGATCTGTTTTAATGAGATTGTGTGCTACATAAGACTGGGGTTCTAATTAGTTATTCTATTTCTTCTATACTATTATTTTATTTTACTTATGTTTTTCCTGTTTCTGTTTATTTTGTTTTACGGATACACAATTATTTCTAACAATACTGTGTAATAATCTTACAATAGATTAATACTCTTCTTCTACTCCTTTGGTTCGTGATAGCAACAACTGGAATACAAACTGTCAATATGGACATTTCTGCAAGTGATTAGAAAATCGTCCCAATTGTTGTTGCCCTTCTAACTATCCAACTAGTCATATGGAAAAGCCGAAGATGGTAGCAGAAGATGCTCTTCTATTTGACCATTTGAATTTGGCAAAATTCTTCACAGAAGTAGCTCTACCTGAAGATGATGTTGATGCATAAACCTTCACTGCAATTGAGGCTTGGAATCATTCAGATTTTTTATGTTGTAATTATATTTTGAATGTTTTAAATAATTTATCAAATACTTTGTATTGTGCTTATAAAACTGCTAAATGATTGTGGGAATCTTTAGATCAAAAATATAAAACTGAGAATGCCGACACAAAGAAATCTGTTGTTCGACATTCTTTGATTATATAATTGTAGATTACAAAACTGTAATAAGTCAAGTGCAAGAACTTCAAGTGATTCTGCACAACATCTTTGCTTAGAGAATGACCTTAAGTGAGCCTTCCAAGCGGCTACACTGCTTGAGAAACTGCCCCTTGGCTGGAAGGATTTCAAGAACTATCTCAAGCACAAGTGCAAAGAGATGTCATTGGAGGATCTCATCATCAGACTTTGAATTGAAGAAGACAACTGGAGTTCCGATCGTAAGACTCTAAATCCTTTGAATGAAAAGGCAAACGTTGTAGAGCATGGTAGAAGCTAAAGCTTCGAAAACAAGAGTAAGAGCAATAATAAAAGCAAAGGGAAGCTCGGGACAGTAGGTGATGTCTCAAAGATGCAAAAATGCAAAGGGAAATGCTTTAACTATGGTAAATAGGGGCACAAGTCAACATATTGTCAGTCCTCTAAGAAGGATTATGAAGAAAATATGATCAAATATATACGTAAGGAGGTGAATGATCTAATACTAGTTGTTGTTGTATCGGAAGTAAACATGGTCAGATCCAATCCGAATGAGTGGTGGATTGATTGGTGCCACCGGACATATCTACACCAACAAGGACCACTTCTCCACTTTTAAACCATTCCAAGGGGAGGAAATCTATATGGAAAACTCTGCTTCTACTGTTGTTGAGGGTTAGTGGAAGGTGTTGCCGAAGATGACCTTTGGCAAGATAATAACACTAAAAGATGTATTGTATGTGCCAAAAATTCGCAAGAACATTGTGTCAAGATCTCTGATGAACAAACATGGATTCCACATTGTGATTGATTCCGACAAGGTTATTTTGACTAAATCAAGAAATGTATATAAGGGAAAGGGTATGTAACTGATGGGTTGTTTAAGCTTAATGTAATGACTATGGTTAATAAAATTACTCCTTCTTCTGCTTACGTGCTTGAGTCTTCAAGTTTATGACATGGTAGACTAGGTTATGTTATTCAATGTGTTGATTAAATAATTTGGACCATATTCCAAAAATCCAAATCGATTTAAAACATAAATATGAAATTCACATCGAAGCAAAATTGACAAGAGTATCATTTCATAAAATTGAAAGAAGCACCAAACCACTCGAGTTGATTTATAGTGATGTGTGTGATTTGAAATCTGTTCAAACACGAGGAGGTAATAGATATTTTATAACCTTTATTGATGATAATACACAATTTTGCTATGTGTATTTACTAAAAAAATAAAGATGAGTCTTTAGCAAAATTTGTTCTTTATAAAATTGAAATTTGAGAATCAACTTGGCAAAAAGATTAAAAGATTGAGAAGTTATAGAGTTGCTGAGTATGAAGTGCCAATTAGTGACTTCTCTGCACAACATGGAATTGTCCATGATTGTGCCATATTCTCTTCAATCTAATGGAGTTACTGAACATAAAAATCGCACTTTAAATGAGATAATGAATGCAATGTTGATAAGTTCAGGGTTAACATCTAACATGTGGGGTGAATATATCTTATTGAGTAATTACCTTTTAAATAAGGTACCCCGCAAGAAACAAGATAAAATTCAATATGAGTTATAGAGTGGCAAGAGATCATCCTATAATCACTTGCAAGTGTTGGGGTGTCATACAAAGGTGGTAGTACCCACACCAAAGGCAATAAAAATAGGTTCTAAAATAGTGGATTATATCTTTATAGGCTATTCACATAACAGTACTGCCTGTCGGTTTCTTTTGCATGATTCAAAAATTTTGGATATACACAAGAACACTCTTTTGGGATCAAGAAATGCATTTTACTTAGAGAATTTATTTCCTTGCAAGTCTAATGGTGGATATGAAGAAATTCAAATCCTGCTGTAGTTCAAAAGTTGAACCCAGATGCAACAAAAGAGCAAGAGTAGAAAAATCATTTGGTGATGATTTTGTAACTTGCTAGAGAAAGAACCACTAACATATACAAAAGCTATGAGTTCTTCAGAGGGATTTTTATGGAAAGAAGCCATAAAGAGTGAAGTTGATCATATTTTGCAAAATCATATTTGGAAATTAATGGATCTTCCACCTGGATGTAAATCTTTAGAATCCAAATGGATCTTTAAAAGAAAATGAAACTTGATGGTCCCATTGATAAGTGCAAAGTCAGGCTTGTGATCAAAGGATATAGGCAAAAAAAAAAAGTTTAGATTACTTTGATACTTATTCTCCTATGATGAGAATAAATTCTATATGGATGATACTTGCTATCGTAGCCTTGAGAAATTTAGAAATACATCAAATAGATGTTAAAATAGCTGTCTTAAATGGGAATTTAGATGAAGAAATCAACATGGAGCAACCTGAGGGTTTTAGAGCTCCAGGTACTGAAAAGAAAGTTTGTAAACTGGTAAAATCATTATACGGTTTGAAAAAAGCACCAAAGAAGTGGCATGAGAAATTTGACCATGCGATGATTACCAGTGGTTTCAAAATAAATGAGCGTGGCAAATGTGTCTATATCAAAGAGACGGGAAATGACTATGTCATTGTATATTTATATGTAGATGACATACTCATTATTGGTACTAATGACAAAGTTGTCAAATATACTAAAAACATATTGAATTCAAAATTCGACATGAAAGATATGGGATTCCTGATATGATTTTATGTATTAGAATCATAAGAACAACGATGGTTTAGTCTTGAGCTAGACTCATTATATAGAAAAAATTCTTGAAAAATTTAACAAGAATGATTGTGGAGTTGCTAGAACACCATTAGATAATAGTCTCCATTTATCCAACAAGCATGGAAAGGGTATATATCAAGTAGAATACTCAGGATGATTGGAAGTTTAATGTATCTAATGAGTTGCACTAGACCAAATATTGCTTATGTAATAAGCAAATTGAGTGGATATACTAGTAACCCAAGTGCAATGCATTGGACTATGATAGTTAGAGTGCTAATATACCTTCTGTATACTCGTAACTATGGGTTGCACTATACCAAATATCCAACTGTTCTAGAAGGCTACACAGATGCTAAACGGATATCTAATATAAAGGATTCTAAATCCACAAGTGGTTATATGTTCACAATAGCTAGAGCTGTCGTATCATGGAAATCCTCAAAATGAACTCTAATTGCCAAATCCATAGTGGAATATGAATTCATTACTTTAGATAAATGTGGATAAGAGACAGAATGGCTACGCCATTTCTTGGAGGATATTCCAAAGTAGGGAAAACGTCACTTATCTGTATTCATTGTAATAGCCAATCAACGATTAGTAGAGCACAAAGTGCCACGTACATGTACAATGGTAAGACAAGATGTATTCGTCATAGACATAATACCATTAGATAACTACTCTCGTCAGAAATTATCTCTATTGACTAGGTAAAGTCAAAAGACAATATTGCAATCCACTAACCAAATGGTTAAATATATAGGCAATTGAGAAATTGATAAGAGGAATGGGATTAAAGCCTGTGAAGGATAAAAGTTTTATGAAGGAAAACCTAACTTAGTTGACTAGAGATACCAAGATTTAGGTTCAAAGGGACAACCTACTTATAAGAATTAGTGGTCACTATGGGGGTAACTTCAACTCATTCCTATAAAAGACAGTGATGTAAAGGTTAATGTTAGAAATTAGTTACTCTAATGATTCTTAAAGAAGTAATTACAGTGTCTTTAAGAAATCACCTATGTGAGAGAGAAGTGGGGCCACTTCAAAGGAGAATTGTTCAGGCTCAATTCTTTAGAAACTCTTGCAAAACCAGGACGTGTTAATGGCCAAAATGAACAAAATCATGAGAACTGAACAAATGGTATAATTCCTATGTAAAATATGTGGGTTCTTTACACAAGAAAGCATGACAGTTCAAGGATATCGTGTCTATTGGACAGATATTAAAGCAAACATATATTACAAAAGGGAAGTTCAAAGGCTAACACCTACTTTCTCTACGTAGGAGTTAGTTGATAAACAGCAAATATCGAGTCAAAAAAACTTTTCATTCATGTGGGGGATTGTTGGAAATAATTAATGGTAATTAATAGAATTAAAGTGATTGAATAAGAAAATAGTTTCTCAAATATTGGCAAGTTAAATGAGAAAAGGATTTCTTAAAGGCTGGCTTGTTAGGAGAGGAGATTTGGATCCCATATGGGAGAGGCATAAAAAGGGCAAGCACTTTATGTCTAGAAGTGCTCCTTAAAGGGTATATTGCTAAGGGAAAGCCCTTGCCTCGTGTGAGCGCATCCAAGAGGTACAAATCACAAATCCGATAAGTCTGGCTTGTGTGTAGGCTCGAGCTACGCACACGATGCCAGACAGAAAATGGGACCCTAGTCAAACCCACGTTTGCTATACATGTATATTATCAATTAATTACAATCACAATACATAATACAAAATAGTGGCGAACTTGATGACAGAAGAAAGGAAAGTAGTACTAGTACTTTTCTTGGCAGTGCTTGAGCTAATACATACAAAAACAAGAAATATGAAATAGGAGGAAAACAAGTTACATACTATAACAATTGGATACACTTGACATAGGGGAAGTTTCACTTAATAAACTTATCATTACTTTTGAACCATAGAACCCTTGACACTGCAAGGACAACCATAACATTAAAAGCTTTCTGAAGATGAGTTCCCCTCCATTTTTTCAATTCTAACGTTGGAACTATGACTTGACGTCCCATCGCCCTTTGCCATTATCACCTATGGTTTCCGTCCTTGCTTTCTACACTTCCATTCGGCATAGTTGGTGTAATGTATGCAGTCTATCAAATGTTATCAGATGATTCGAACTCAACATACTGAACATGACCTTTTACTGTGTCCCTAGTCATGGAAGATTCAACTTGATTAACACAGTTTGTTGAATTAACACCCCAATCTATTTCGCATTCATTAAAAAACAAAACTGCCATAACCCCAAAATTCTTCTCCTTTAATCCTATAATGCTTTGCGAATGGATTTTCCTGAGACATTTAAAGAAAAATCTCAATTTACATAGTGAAGATTGCACATGAAAGTTTTGAAATAAATATGGTCACTGAAAACTTTTATATGCTAGCACTCTATAATAAATTATATATATTTATACTATTTCTTGCCCTTTGGAAACGTTGCCTTCACAAATTCACTTCATTCTTCAATGCATTATCCACATTTACCATATTTGTCCTCGCGTCCCATAAATACCATTGAATATCACCCCAATCTATTTTGCGTTCATTAAAAAACATAACTGCCATAACCCCAAAATTCTTTTCTCTTTTAATCTGGTAACGCTTTGCGAATGGATTGTCCTGTTTCATTGAAAGAAAATTCTCAATTTACATAGTGAAGATTGCACATGAAAGTTTCGAAATAAATATGGTCACTGAAAACTTTTATATTCTATCACTCTATAATAAATTATATATATTATTTCTTGCCTTTTGGAAACGTTACCTTCACAAATTTACTCCATTGTTATCCATGTTTTCCATGTTTGTCCTCGCTTCCCATAAATACCATTGCATGAGCATGATTCCTTTAGATAATTGAACTGATGATATCTGATTCTTTCCTCATCTATGTAATCTTGTATCATTTAGGTAATAATTGCCCCAGGGGTAGTTCGATTCATTTTCCTAGCAACTTTATTACATACCTAATCTGGTATATATATATATCCCTTCAAATTCACCTTCCAACGATAGTTAAAACATAATTTTTTAAACAATGCTTTCTCATATTCTATTGGCCAACTTTTCTGAAAGAATTGTGATAGTATTTTGGATACTCTATGTTATCCATTATCAAGGATGACATATTTGTAGCATGCCTTCTCACATGTATTAATATCTGTTGAAATTATCCATTTTCAATGCAGCATTCATTGGTATATTGAAAATGCCTCACCAATTGCAATTCTTTTTTTTTTGTCTGAATCACCAAATGAATTTAAATCAACATTCATGTCTCTGATGAAAGCTGTGGTTTGTGTGGTAGATTGGATAAACCATACATCAATTAATGACTGTCAGTTGCTTAATGCTGTTCAATTTCGAATATATTCACTGGAAATATTCGGATCATTCTTATTTAGAGATGCTTTTCTCTTTTTTCTTGTGTAAGGCTATCTTCCAAGTTCCCTATGGTGGTGTTTGCTTTGTATCACCAATTTGAATGCATTAATGGTTCTTTGTAGATTGAGCTCCAAACAAACATTGTACACTTGCAATTGATGAGTATCTGGTTTATTGATACTCATATATATATACATATCTATATATATATCAAAAGCTTTGATAGGTTCTGTAAAGAAAAGAAACATCGATCCTTTATATGATTTCTTTGCTTTATTGATATCTAAAGTGAATACTTTATCTCATTGATCTTTGCCCAATATTACAATGGGAGCTTGTAGGCTCTACAAGTCTGGTGGTCTAATTTATATGAATTGAATCGAATTGATGGTGAGAATCTAATGAAGGCCTCACAACACTCTCTTCACAGAAGCTCTAAACTTTTTTTTTTTTTTTAATTTCCGTTTGGTAAATATACGCAGTAAATTGTGATTTATTGATTTAGATAAAAAAGAAAATTGTGACTTGATTTATTCAAATGGAAAATGTAACAATTTTTTTAAATTGCAAGATCAGTAGTGGCATAATAATTATTCATGCTTTTTTTATATATTTTCTTCTTATATATATAATATTTTAAAACAAATTTATCTATATGTAATATATTTAAAAACATAATATATTATCTATGTAACTATATGTCTAGGTTAAAAGATGCTTATCTATTATTTTTCTTTTTTTTTATAGGCACTCCGATCCCATCAAATATGAAGAAGAAAAGTACCAAAATAAATAATATTGTAAAGAGTAATATGAAGTGATTCATTTAAAAATTGTTCACCATTACCTGTTTTATTGCAGTGTCATTTCCTTGGCTGATTTTTAATTATAATTTTGGTCTTCATTTTACTATTTCCTTTTCTTTGAAGTAATTCATTAAATTTAAAAAGAATATGTTTTCTAAGGTGATAAAGATGGACTCAACTTTCATAATTGTGCGAAGTTTAAAGTGAAAGCAAGTTTTCTAAATTCACCTTTTTTCTTTTCATAGTTTTTATCATTTTTATTTACCAGAACATTGCATAATCTGGTGGATTGGACGTGTCATTAGGCTAGAATATATATACACATATATATGTATATATATCTATAATGTATATATAGTATATAGATATAAATACATATATAAATGTATATATACAGTATATGTATACATATATATACACATAGATGTCTATATATATATGTAGATATATATAATATAATATATATTTATCTATATATGTATATATATACATATATATGTAATGTATATATAAAAATTTATATATACATATATACATATATATACATACATATATGTGTGTGTGTGTGTGTGTGTGTGTGTGTGTGTGATCCACCTGACATTCTCACCCATTTTGATTTGGAAGAAGATTACCTTCGCATATGGATGAAAGGATCATGGAGCTTTAATAGTTTTCCGATGAGGGTTTCCAAGTGGAAGCTAGATTTTCAAATTTCAGTCGAGCCCTCAATTGTTCCATCATGGATTGGTTTTGAAGGACTTTCCATTCATCTCTTTCACAAAACCACTATATTCTCCATTGCCGAAGCAATAGGTCATTTGTTGAAGATCAACGAACTAACTGTTGCCTTAACTTGGCCTAGTATAGCGCGTGTATGTTGAATTGGATCTTTTAAAATCATTACCATGTTGTATTTGGATTGGTATTGGTCCCAGCAAAGGATTTTTGAAAACAATTCATTGTGAGAATTCGTCTCCATACTGCTCGTATGTCGAAAATTGGGACACAATGAAGCTGTTTGTAACAAAAAGTTACATTGGACCCTTAGATTTGCAGCTTAAAGAGGATGAGTCTATGTTTAATCACAAAGTGTCTGCCGCTATACTGAAAGTCAAAGCACCTCATGATTCCAAATTGAAGCAAGCTATTACACAAGAAGATCCTTCCCTTCACATTGCAAAGAAAACTTGGGTTCTTAAAGTTACTCCAGCAATGCAAGATTCTTTATCCACTATTATAGAACTATTTAAAATGGCCATTAAACAATTGACAACCACTGCTAATAATTCTAATGTAGGACAAACTTAATAATAAGAAGACCCTTCTTTTGATGCAGGACATACTATTCATGGAGATGTTCAGTTCGTAGAGGATAAAAATCTGCAGCGGAAACACTATGTTGAATTGTTCAGATAGTTCTACACCAACTCATACTACTCAGATCGGGAATGATGATATTCCAACATCAATTTTAAAGGATACCGACAATGTTTCAGCTATTGATGCACTTCATCATAAAGCTCATAAGGTATCTAACAATGCTTACGACTCTACTAGCTCACTTTCTTCATCCTCTAATGAAGACGATATGAGAATTCTGGAACTAATTCAAAATATTCCTGACAAGGGGGCTTCTTTTGCGAGCAAGAATCAAGTAGTTTCCTTTCCAAAAAAAGTCTATGCCATCCAAACTTTTGGAGATCGGCAATCGTTGCTCAATTGTTTCAAAGAATTTAGTCATACTTTATCGACTAGATTCCTGTCATCAAGTGTTACATATATTTTTTCTATAGATAATACGTTTCCAATTTGCAGTTCCCGAATATAATCCCAGACAAAGACCCTCATAAGACAGACATTCAAATCTCGAAACTTTATGTTGATTTTAGTGATTTTGTTTCTCAAGATGATTTCATTCCAGTACAGACGTGAAAGAATTAGAAGAAATAATTACAAGTCAAGTGTGTCGTTTTGACTAGACGATGTGCTAAAGCTTGAGAAAAATAATTTCTTTATTTTAATTTTCCTTTGTAAGCCTATAGGGCTAAACCTTTTCGGCCCCTTTTTCTTTTCGTTTCCAACAATAAAATTTTAGAGCTATGCTTTTTAATATACATATATATATATATACATAAATATATATCCATATATATATATACATATAGATATATACATATATATATATACATACACAAATATATACATATACATATATATACATTGATATGACTTATTTGTCTATATTTCTATATATTATTTTCATCATTTTCGATGTTTTTTATTTTGTAAAAATAAATATTTTGGACTAATACACTTTATTATTATCTTAGGTGCCTTCAAGAAGAGAAAACGATGAAAAGAAATGAAAATGGATAAAAATAGGGCGAAAAGGACAAAAACATAACTAACAGCGTCAAAGGTGAAGACCTACTGCCTGCAATAGGTCCGAGGATCACACAAGGTTGCAAGGTAGAACCTTATCGTCGGCGGTAGGTGTTAGTATATGTCCTAGACCAATTGACTTACATTTATGATTTATGAAACGTGTATTTTGAATTGTATTTTATGCTTTTAGTCATCAAGTATGTGACTTGATAGTAAAACCCTTATTGCTAATAAAGTACTATTCTTGTTTGTCCCTAGTTTTATTACATTTTGTATTATTAAACTAGTCTGAAGTTGATAGATGATCAAGTTTTACTGATCATGAATATGAGATATAAAATCAATTCATAAATACATATTGAGAATATTGTATTGGACATGACCCAAAGTGAAGAAGAAATATTGCATGGGTTTAAGTCATAAGTATTTCTTCTCAGTTTTATATTTGACGTCCTTTGACCTAATGTTTCTAATGCTTCTTGCATGGGAAGAAAGTATGTTTTGACACAATCAAACATCACTTTTAATTAGGTGATTATTATGACCATTGGTTGGACTATTTTCTTGTCATGGCTTGAATATAGGAGATAGTGAAAGAGATTTGTCCCTCTCTTATTAGAGAGAGATATCCATGGGCCCCTTGATAAGGAAGACTAGAAAATACGCATGGCCATGCTCAAATAAGTATTAATAAGGTGTTATTATTATTATTTGTCAGAATAGTCTGCCTGGTAATCAAGTAATGGTTAATTTATACTTAATTAGGATATCGTGTGACGAAAGGACTAAATATTAAAACTGATGCCAGATTATCATTGCTTTTACTTAACTTGGGTAAGCATAATGTCTTTCTAGAGGCCTCTTATATTTTGTAGATAAATGTCTAGGACGTTTTTCATTCACTGCCAACGTTAAGAAACCTATAGGGTCACACGCATAGATGATCTTGTGTATACAATGTCCATGTTCAATAAATCTAGATCGTGTCCAGATTCGTAGAACGTATACATAAGGGGAATTAGATTTCATATTGTATTTTTTGGTAAGTTAATAAGTAACTAATTTTATTTATCAGATAAATGAAATTAATTACTTAATATTATTCATCTAACAGTGATTATATGAATAGACGAACGAGATTAAAACTGTCATTAGATGACAATTAGGGTTATGATATTGACAGTTATAAAAAGTTATGTTAACCTTTTTCTCGGTAGCCATCTTCATCAAATTAAAAACAAAAAGCTTTAACCCTAGGACAGCGATAATAGTATCTAGCCTCTCTCTCTCTCTCTCTCTCTCTCTCTCTCTCTCTCTCTCTCTCTCTCTCTCTCCAAAATTCCACGCATTACCAGATAGTCAGGATTCGTTCTAAACAATTTTCAAAACACCGAAGGGGCTAGCATGCCGATCGCTTGCAGAAGAGTTCGTCGCGTGAATACCAATAGAGGGCGAAGCGTAAACAGCAACGCTTCCACACCTAACTGCAGAAAACATTGAGGTAGTTTTCTATCCAATCGGTTTTTCTAGTATGTGCAGATCTTATTGGCAGTTTTTCGTAGTTTTAATTTTTGTTTTTTTCTATGAATTACAATGGTGGTATTAGAGCCTCGTACATACTAGTTTTACTGATTTTATCTGTTAACGCTTTTATTACATGTGTTGTTTTCAGTCGGCCTTATAGTAAGGTTTCTGATTAGTGTAATAATCAGACTTGACTGAATTGTAAGATTCACATATATCATATTCTGTTATACATGTTAATGTAATTATACAAACAGATATTGCTACTGTTAAATTGTTTGGCATACACAATATAATCTGTGTAGTTAATTGATAAACAAATATGTAGAATCACATAATTTAATGTTTAACTATTAAACATAATTTTTGGTAGCATGATTATTAGGGTTTATGACGGCAACAACTCATTCAATGAGTTAGAAAGAAAAATCGTTTTTCTTTCCGGGGGCCCTGCCCCTGAGACCCTTGCGCCGTTTTCTTCCGGGGGGGCGTTCCCAGAAACCCCCTCATTGTTTTTGTCTTGTTTGTTTTCTATCTTTAGATGCATGGTGCATAGCATGACCCTTTACCCCTTGTGATTGGTTGGTTTATTTTGTTCATGGGTTGTAATATTTTTAAATACAGCTTGTTGTCATCGTTTTCATTGATGTAATATTATCAGGTTTTCCTAGAATAGGTTTAGTCTATTTCCTATTCCTGTGTATGTTTTTCTATCCTATGTAACAAGATCAGAAGGCCAAGACTTTGGAGGCAAGCTTATGGAGATGAAGACTTACTTAGATTGACTTTTGACTTCCATGAGGCTCGTGGAAGTCAATATAGGATTGGGGTCATGTTATGTCACGTTTTATTCTATGTATATATTATGCATGTGATGTTTAGTTTATTTCCTTTTATTTTATTGGATAAATGTTTTATAAAATAAAATATATAAAAGGAAGAAGGTTTTCGAAACTATGTAAAGATTAAGTCATAAAAGCCTCCCATGATCATAAGCACTTCTCCATGCCTGGATCATCATTTTGTCTCATTGCCAAAGCAAGAGATAAGTGGTTACCTAAGTAGGAGAAGATGGAAAATGGTGATTTCCATATGCTTGGAGTGGTTTGACTTAAATAGACTATCAAAATGGTTTTGAGTCTAGGGCATCATATGGGATTTTGCCGAGACATATAGATGTAAATCCCATTAGTCCATTTTTCTTTAATTATGGGTGCTAAGCCAAAGCTTACTTATGATTATTATAAAATGGAATTTTTCTACCCACGATTTATATCAAGTATTGAATATTTCAAGGAAAATTAATGCTTCATTTATTTAATTTTACTTTGCAAATTATATGTAGATAATGGCCTCAAACAATTCAAACACATCATTGTGATCCGTGCTTGAAAAGAATAAGCTTAGTGGGACTAACTTTCTTGATTATGCATGAAATTTAAGGATTCTCCTTAAACAAGAAAAAATGCTCTATGTACTTGAGAACTCTATCCCTAATCAACTAGCTAACATTGCTTTTAGAGTCGAAAAAGATAATTATAGTAAGCAGAAGGATGATTCTGATGATGTGGCATGTCTCATGTTGGCTACGATAGAATCTGAGTTACAAAAGAAATTCGAGGAAGTTGAGGCTTATGAGATGATTAAACACCTCAAGGAAATGTTCCAAGAGCAAGCACGTCAAGAGCGATATCTTACTACTAAGGCATTGAATAGCTTCAAAGTGACCCCAGGCACTTCAGGTAGTGCTCATGTCCTTAAGATGAAGGGTTATTTTGATCAGCTTGAAAAACTTGGAGCACCTGTAAGTCATGACTTGGCTACTGATATGCCTCTTTAACTTCTGACTATGATTAGTTTGTCATGAACTTCAATATGCATAATATGGAAAAGTCCATAAATGAATTGCACGGGATGCTCAAGCAGGCTGAACAAAATATTAGGAAGTCTACTCTTAATGTTCTCATGGTTCAGAAGGGGCAGTTTAAGAAGAACAAGGGAAAGCGAAAAAGGAAAGATATGGCCAAGAAGGGCAAAGGCAAGTAGAAGCCCAAGCCCAAGGCTAAACCACCAAAGAAAGGGACTTGGTTTCACTACAATGAACCTTGTCATTGGAAGAGGAATTGCAAGCTCTACTTGGAAGAAAAGAAGAAGCTAAAGGCCAGTGAGACTGCCGCTTCAGGTATTTTCGTTATAGAAATTAATATGTCTACTCCTACTTCATGGGTATTAGATACCGGATGTGGAGCTCACATTTGTGTAAATGTGCAGGGACTCAAAATGAGTAGATCTTTGGCAAAAGGAGATGTGGACCTGCGAGTAGCAAATGGAGCAAAATTTACTGTTGTAGCTGTAGGGACATTTGATTTACTTTTGCCCAGTGGGCTTGTCATTGAACTTAAAGACTGTTATTATGTTCCTGCTATGAGTAGGAATGTCATTTCAATTTCTTGTTTGGATATTGATGGTTTTGAGTTTAATACTAAGAATGGTAAAAGTTCTATTTAAAAAAAATGGTATTTTCTATTGGGATGCCTCTTTATGTAATGGACTTTACGTTCTTTACTTACATGATTCTAGTAGTAAGCCTATTTATAACATAAATACACAGAAATTTAAATCTAATGATTTAAATCAAACTTACTTCTGGCATTATTGTTTAGGCTACATAAATGAGAAATGCATATCCAAACTCTATCAAGATGGACTTTTATCTTCATTCGACCTTAAGTCTTATGAAAAATGCGATTCTTGTTGATTGGGCAAAATGACTAAAAGTCCATTTATAGGACAAAGTGAAAGGGCTACCGATTTATTAGAACTTATACATACCAATGTATGTGGACTAATGAACACATAAGCCAGAGGAGGTTTTCAGTACTTCATTACATTAACAGATGATTTCAGTAGATATGGTTATGATTATCTAATGAAATATAAATATGATTCCTTTCAAAAGTTTAAGGAATTTCACAATGAAGTACATAATTAACTTGGAATATCAGATCGAGGTAATGAATACTTAGGCCAAGAGTTTGACCAATATCTTAAAAATTGTGGGATAGTATCACAATTAACTCCATCAGGAACACCACAATGGAATGGTATGTTAAACGTAGAAATCGAACTCTATTGGATATGGTTCGATCTATGATGAGTCAAATAGATCTTCTAATTCTTTTTGGGGTTATACTCTAGAAATTACTGTATTCATATTAAATAGAGTTCCATCTAAAGCTGTTCAGAAGACACCATATGAGATATGGCTTGGGAAACAACCTAGTTTAGCATTTTTCAAAATTTGGGGATGTGATGCTTATGTGAAGCGATCATTATCTGAAAAACTAGCACCCAAATTTGATAAGTGTCTATTTGTGGGATATCCTAAGAAAACTAAAGGATACTATTTCTATCTTCCATTTGAAAATAAAGTGTTTATTGCTCAGAACGAAATTTTCCTTGAAAGGGAATTCGTTTCAAAAAGAGTTAGTAGGAGTAGAATCTATCTTGAAGAAGCCTACAGACAACAGACTATTTCTGAACCGAGTATGGACACTCAGTTGGACTCATGTATTCATACTGAGCCCGAACTTTTGACACAAGGCCCAAGAAGGTCTGGTAGGATTCCTCAAATACTATAGAGATATTGATTTCTTATGACTGAGGATCATAATGTTGATCTTATTGATCAAGGTGAACCTAATTCCTACCAAGATGCTATTTATAGTCCTGAATCTAGCAAATGGCTAGAGGCTATGAAATAAAAAATGCAATCCATGCATGACAATCAAGTTTGGACTTTGATTGATCCACCTAAAGGTTGCAAGATCATAGGGTGTAAATGGGTTTTCAAAAAGAAAACTAACATGGATGGCAATGTGCATACTTACAAAGCACGGCTGGTAGTAAAAGGTTATAGACAAACTCATAGTATAGACTATGATGAAACATTTTCTCATGTTGTAATGCTTAAGTCAATCAGAATTCTACTTGCCACTGCAGCATTTTATGATTATGAAATACAGTAAATGGATGTTAAAACTGCCTTTCTTAGTGGAAATCTACTGGAGAATGTGTATATAACACAACCTGAAGGTTTTATTCATCCTTCGAATTCTGTTAAAGTGTGGAAAATTCAAATATCCATTTATGTCGAAGTTGGAATCTTCATTTTGATGAAACAATTAAAGAATTCGATTTCATCAAGAATGAAGATGAACCTTATGTGTACAAAAGAGTTACAGATAATGCAGTAGTCTTCTTAGTGCTCTATGTTGATGACATCTTGTTAATTGGGAATGACATTCCCACTTTGCAAAGTGTAAAAACTTGGTTGGAGCCTTGATCCAACAGGAGATTAGATGGGGCGGGGAACTCGAGCCCTCGAAAATTCCCATACCTCCACGGGAGACAAGTGTTTTTCAATGAAAGATTTAGGTGAAGCAACCTATATTCTAGGCATTTAGATCTATCGAGATAGATCTAAAAACCTAATTGGCCTAAGTCAGAGTGGATATATTGACAAGGTACTAAAATGGTTCAGTATGAAAGATTCTGAGAGAGGATTCTTGCCAATGTCACATGGTGTTAAACTCAGTAAGTCTCAAAGTCCTACCATAAGGGAGGATATAGAACGCATGAGTAAGATTCCTTACGTACTTAAGAAGGACTAAAGAGATGTTTTTGATATACGGAGGTCAGACAGGAGAGCTTGTTGTAAATGGTTACACGAATGCTAGCTTTCAGACTAATGTGGATGATTTTAGACTGCAATCTGGATTTGTGTTTTGTTTGAATAGTGGTGTTGTGAGCTGGAAGAGTTCAAAGTAAGATACCGTGGCTGATTCTACTACGGAGGCTGAGTATGTGGCTGCTTCTGATGTAGCCAAGGAGGCAGTTTGGATCAGAAAGTTCATCATTAAACTAGGTGTGATTCCTAGCATTGTGAACCCAGTGGACCTATATTGTGATAATACAGGAGCCATTGCACAAGCTAAGGAACCTAGATCTCATCAACGATCCAAACATATTCTCAGGCGTTTCCATCTCATCCGAGAAATTATTGAGCCTGGAGATGTAAAAATTTGCAAAGTGGATACCAATAACAATGTTGCAGATCCATTGACAAAGCCACTCCCACAACTTAAGCATGAGAGTCATACTAGGTCAATGGGTTTGAGAGTCATGTCAAATTGGTAGTAGGGCAAGTAGGAGATTGTTACTATATGCCCTAGACCTATTGACTTACATTTATGATTTATAAAGTATGTATTTTGAATTGTATTTTATGCTCTTGGTCATCAAGTATGTGACTTGATAGTAAAACTCTTATTGCTAATAAAGTACTATTCTTGTCTGTCCCTAGTTTTGTTACATCTTGTATTATTAAACTAGTGTGAAGTTAATTGATGATCAAGTTTTACTGATCATGAATATGAGATATAAAATCAATTCATAAATACATGTTGAGAATATTGTATTGGACATGACCCAATGTGAAGAAGAAATATTGCATTGGTTTAAGTCATAAGTATTTTTTTTAAGTTTTATATTTAGTGTCCTTTGACCTAATGTTTCTAATGCTTCTTGCATGGGGAGAAACTATGTTTTGACATAGTCAAACATCACTTGTAATTAGGTGATTATTATGACAATTGGATGGGCTATTTTCTTGTCATGGTTTGAATATTGGAGATAGTGAAAGGGATTTGTCCCTCCCTTATTAGAGATAGATATCCATGGGCCCCTTGATAAGGAAGACTAGAAAATACGCATGACCATGCTCAAATAAGTATTAATAAGGTGTTATTAACATTATTTGTCAGAACAGTCCGCCTGGTGATCAAGTAATGGTTAATTAAGTTTTATTAGGATGACTCGATCCATGCCTTATACTTAATTAGGATATCGTGTGACGAAAGGACTAAATATTAAAACTGATGCCAGATTATCATTGCTTTTACTTAACTTGGGTAAGCATAATGTCTTGTTAGAGGCCTCTTATATTTTGTAGATAAATGTCTAGGACGTTTTTCATTCACTGCCAACGTTAAGAAACCTATAGGGTCACACGCATAGATGATCTTATGTATACAATATCCATGTTCAATAAATCTAGATCGTGTCCAGATTCGTTGAACGTATACAAAAGGGGAATCAGATTCCATATTGTATTTTCTGATAAGTTAATAAGTAACTAATTTTATTTATCAGATAAATGAAATTAATTGCTTAATATTATTCATCCAATCGTTGGATGATTATAGGAATAAATGGACGAGATTAAAACTGTCATTAGATGACAATTAGGGTTCTGATATTGACACCTATAAAAGGTTATATGAACCTTTTTCTCGGTAGCCATCTTCATCAGATTAAAAATAAAAAGCTTTAACCCTAAAATGGCGATAATTAGTATCTAGCCTCTCTCTCTCTCTCTCTCTCTCTCTCTCTCTCTCTCTCTCTCTCTCTCTCTCTCTCTCTCTCTCTCTCTCTCTCTCTCTCTCCAAAATTCCATGTATTACTAGATAATCAGGATTCATTTTGAACAATTTTCAGAACATTGAAGGAGCTAGCATCCCGGTCGCTTGCAGAAGAGTTCGTCGCGTGGATACCAGTAGAGGGCGAAGTGTAAACTGCAATGCCTCCACACCTAACGACAGAAAAAATAGAGATAGTTTTCTATCCAATCAATTTTTCTAGTATGTACGGATCCTGTTGGCAGTTTTTCGTAGTTTTAATTTATGTTTTTTTCTACGAATTCCAACAATAGGTTCCAAATGTCAAGAAATATTGTAGGACAATAGGGCTCGATCTACATTCGGTGGTAGATTCCGGCAGATGGGTAGTTTAATCCGATTCAAACTCTGTTTTCTTGTAATTTTTCATCTATTTAAAAGGCTACTATGCAATTATTGTGAATGATAGTAATAAGCAGTAATTGGAAGTAGACAGTAGATAATTAGGTCTAGATATAGGTTAGTTAATTCTTCAATCTTTCATTCAATTAGTCAATTAGTTCTTAGATTTTTTGCAATTTAGTTATTGTAGTTCAAGATTGGAAGACCTAATTTCAAGATTTCGAGCTTCAATTGCGCGACTCGAGAGACGAGCTCAGGAGACGTTCGAGACTTCAAATTTGGCTTCAATTTTACTCTTAACTTTCTCTGTTTTACTTTGTTATTGAATTAATGTTTAATTTTAGTTTTTTTTTTATAATGAACAGTGAGTAGTTTTTATTGTTTGGGTAAGGGTTGAACCCTAGTTCTTGGGTATGAAATTCTTGGTTTATTTCTTGATTTCGATGATTCTTTTAGTTTAAGTTGTTCTCCAATTGTGTTTGTTTGCAATTTAATTTTCGTTAGATTAGATTAATCACAAGGTTGTTCAGAATTGAGAAAGAAAGAATGATCTAGGCAACCAATTGGGGTTAATTGGGGTAATTGACTTGAGATACGATTTTGAACATTTAGGTCCTTTAAATCACCTAATTTCAATGCGCTCATATTTTGTTAGGGAGAAAAGAGATTTTCCTCAAAGGGTTAGTCAGTAAAGTGGCTTTTGACTAGAGACAGGGATTGCTCGATTTATAGTGATGACCTAACTTAATTGATTCAACATCGTTTTTATTGAAGTTTTCCAATTGAATTAGGAACAATAAGTAAGGGGATTCCAATATCTAAACTCTTGTCTTATAAAGTTTTAAATCTTAGTTTTATTACTTGCTTTCTTTAGTTGTTAATTATTTCCATCTATTTAGTTTAATTGTTTTCTAAAACCAACCTTTTTTGTAGACTAAACATTAGAGACACGATTAGTACTTAAGATTTTACCGTCCTTGAAAGATTCGACACTCTGCTATTACTTGTTTACTACGGTGATAGGTCCACATACCTGTAGCTTAGTTTAGTAGTGCATCCCATAAGTTTTAAAACATACACATCATACATACATACATACATACATATATAACTATAACAGAACTTGGCGGGCATACCTCCTAATATTATTAGAAAAGAGGAAAAGGATACATGGGTAATGTATAAAACTTATCCAAGAGTTAAAGAAGTGGAAAGACTATAGTGGTAACAGGATAAGAAAGGAAACTAAGATACATATCGTAAATAAGGAGTTCTCTGACTATCTACGATGCAAAGGCCCCTGCTATGCCGAGGTAAATCCTCAAGAGCGAAGACGGTACAATTGGTGCAGGTGTCACAACCTAAATTGGCCAGTGAATATGCAACCATATTCGCTTCTCTGTAAACATGAAGGATAGTGCAGTGTAGTTTCCAAAAGAGATGAAAGATTTACCGAACCAAACGATCCAGCATCCAAGGAGTCTTCACTGTGCCCAAGACAACGAATACATGCATGAGAGAGTATCACTTTACCTGTAAATCAGAAAACCCCAGAGAGTCAGCTAGTTTGAGAACCCACGGAAGCCATAGGGACTCTGGAAGGTTATTAGAGCAATGCTGGCCTAGGTAAATTGAGAAACTAGCAAGGATTTCCTCATCAGAGTACTGAAGAAGACCACAGCCGTGAAAAAGCCCCAATTACCCCTAGAGATACCTTAAGTATTGAGCATAAAAAAAGAAGAGCCGATATGATCAATCCAATGAATACACAAAACACAATGACTTCTAGTAACAGGAGTATCTATCAAATGGTGAAAAGGGGAACTAAACCCCTTAGCCTTGCTCAACTCCTGAGCAAGTTGAAGAAAGCGGTGAAAGGAAGCCTTAACCAAGGAAGAACCATCATAAAAGAATTGACAATGATCCACCTAAAGACAACAACAAATGATAGTAGGAAGTAACTTATTGATAACTAGATGTTTGTGCTTCCCAAAAAACAACAAAAGGAAAAGGCACTCCTTGATCGAGAGAAAAGACTCCCAAGGTATGCCCAAAAACCAAGATGAAAGGAGACTTTCTGCTGAAGGGCCTGAGCAAAAGGCAATGCAAGAGAATAAAATCTAAGGAGTCAAGACAAGCAAAATAGTAGCAGCGGGAGGCAAGATGAAACCCAAATCCCATCTAACACTGTCAACAACAAGAAAATTGCTAAAAAGTTTCCACATAAAAATAGAAAATTTAACAGGGATCTGGGAACCCCAAATCATATCACAATAGAAGGAGAAGGTGTGACCACTAGAAAAAAGGGAAGCAACAAAGGAGATGTTGAACTTTCCAGCAGGATTCAACATTCAAACGAAAAGATCCACACCTGTAAATAAACAAGGAGGGAAGGATGTAACAAGCTAAATACCAGGAAGAGATAGTAAAGAGAGGAGAATAGGGAGATTCCAAGAATTATAAAGGGTAACATCCCTAACAAAAAAGGTAGTCAGAGAAAAGACCGAATTAAGAGCATGAGAAGATAATTTCCCCTCTCCCTCCCTCCCCCTCCCCCCCCACTCCCCCTTCCTTTTTCCCCAAGGTCCAATTGTCCCACAAAAAAAAAAAAAAAATGAGGTGTCAAAGTAGATACAGACACAAATATAAAGCTCAATGTCATCCATAACTGCCATCATACGAGTCCAAGTGTGAGAATCGGTGATCCTAGGGACAGGAGTATGAGAAAGGCACAAATCGGATCGCTATACCTAGAACGTATGAAATCAGTCCAAAGGGACCTTTTTGTGCGATAAATCCACTAAAGCTTTCCCGCAAAAGCCTTAGAAAGATTAGAAAGAGAAAGAACACCAAGACCATTAGAACCGATAGGATGACATATGTGAGACCAGGACATCCAGTTACGTTCATCAAAATCTTCGTGGGAGCCCCAAAGGAAACTAGAGAATATTTTCTCAATATTCTTAATGACCTACTTAGGAGGGTCAAGAGCAGCCAAGACATAGTGAAAATAGATTGCATAGCATGCTTGATCAAGACCAGTCATCCACTCATTAAGAACAAATAACTTTGCCACCTAGTGATGCGAGAGCAGATCTTCTGAATGAGATCTTGAAAATAAGAAATCTTTTTCCCTGCCATGATAAATAGGAAAACCAAGATAAATGAAAGTCAGGTTTTGTTTACGAAAACAGTAGAGTGTGGATGATTTTAATCCGAGCAGAGGGACAACTTTTAGCTGTGTAAAATGAAGTTTTAGAAATATTAATTCACTGCCTAGAAGCAACTTCATAATCATGAGGAAGAGCATAAGAGTTTTGAGACTTCTGGAGCGCCCTGTAGTGAATCTCCATATAACATCATTTCATGATTAACCTGATAAATATTAAAGAAAAAATAACATTCTTTCACTTGTAGGATTAAAATAAAAACAAACTAGCTAATACATAAAATGTTTTCTAATCTAAATTGAATTTAGTGAAAAACGCATTCACATCTCTTGGTAATGCTTCTCACCACACATTGCGTAATTTTTTGCTGGTGGGTACGACTACAAAAATGAAAGAAACAAATTCAATATATTATGCGTACATAAAATATACTTGTATAGATATCCATATATGTGTGTGTATATATATAGACACACACATTATATATATGTAACAAAGTACATAAATAAATAGATGTAAAATATATACGAGAAAAGACAATATAAAAGAGGGATTATAGAAGTAATATATCTTTAATTATATAAATATAAGAAAATGATAGTTATAGTGGAAGTTTTTTCTCTTTTTTTTTTAAAACTAAATTAAAGGGAAAAGTATGTACTAGTCTATTTTATTTACAGATGTTCCAGAACTGTGGTATGACACTCAGGATCGTCTAGTACATCCTCTAGTACACTCTCTAATACACTTTCTTTTAGTAGTAAATTTCCTTTAGGGTTTATCTTTTAGAGTTTATGGTTTATCTTTTATTCTATAGATTTATATTAACAAAACTACTACAAAAGGTATGTACTAGAGAGTGTACTAAAAGATGTACTAGATAATCCCAGCCGGTGGTATGAAGGTAATGA
Source organism: Catharanthus roseus (assembly GCA_028651295.1). Classification (NCBI taxonomy): domain Eukaryota; kingdom Viridiplantae; phylum Streptophyta; class Magnoliopsida; order Gentianales; family Apocynaceae; genus Catharanthus; species Catharanthus roseus. Next base: position 5,214,021 of record JAPQWS010000076.1, on the reverse strand, counting down.
GTGCAAGTTAATACAATCTTTAATCTAAATGAAAATAAAGACATTAATCTTATTTCTTCGCCGACAATTTTGGTTGCCTTTTCCTGATCTAGTGTATTGGATCTGATGTTCGCAATGTGCCGCTGCATAACAAAATAAAACATGAGACGGGAAATTTTTTTGTGAAGCAGAAACCGATATGACGTAGGGTTTCTACTAAGTTTAGTCGAACATTTATGTAAACAACAATAAAAGTGAAGAACTACTGATATCTATTTTAATAAATATAGGATGAACGGTTAAGAACTAAAGTAATAGGCAAGTGGACCTTTAACTGTAGTAATTGAGCTATGCCCGAGTGTCGAATCTTGAGAAACGATAAATGTTCAAGTACTAATCGCTCTTTCTAATGTTTAGTCCAAAGAATAGTTTGAAGAAGAATAAACCAAAAAGCTAAAAACGGTTTATCAACTAAAGAAAACAAAGCAAGAAATAACCAAGAATTTTAAAGCCTATTAAAGCAAGAGGTTGAATGTCGGAATCCTCTTAATCCTAGTTACTAATTTAATTACAAAACTTTACAGAAAACGATGTTGAATTAATCGAGTTTGGCCATCACAACTAATCGGGCAATCCCTATCTCTAGGAGAAAGCTACCCTATTCACTAACTTTTAGAGGAGAATCTCTTCTCTCCCTAACCAATTATGAGAGCAATAATTATAGGTGATTGAAGAACCTAAAAGTGTAATATCATATCTCTAATTAATTGCCCCAGTTAACCCCCAATTGGTTGCCCTAGAATGTTCTTCCTTTTTCAGTTTCGAATATCCTTGCAATAAATCTAATCTTACGGCAATTAAATTGCAACAAAACGTAATTGAAGACAACTCAATTGAAAACAAACATCAAATTCAATAAATTAATCCAAGAACATCGTAAACAAGAATTAGTGGAATTTTCTAACCTCGGTTTGCCCCTAATTACCTTTCTAAGCTCCTAATGGCAGAACTCTCAACTAATGAATGAAAAAATATATTAAATAGAATTAAAAACGAATTAAAATGGCTACAGCCGGGACCAACTGCGTACGATAGGTCAAGCTTTACCGTCTGCGGTAGGGTTTTGTCTTCTTTTTCTTTTGTTTGATCGGGACCTATATCGCCGCTAGGGTTCTATCCAATCTTAGCTTGTGGCTCCAGGACCTACTACTGACGGTAGGTTGGCTTACCTCAAGTAGTAGGTCTTCTTCATGTGTGCCGTCGGCTTCGTTTTCGTTGTTTTCACTCTGTTTTTGATCGTTTTCGTTTCTTTTCATGATTTTCTCCATTGGGAAGCACCTAAGACAAGAATAAAGGATATTAGTCTAAAATATAGATTTTATATATTAAAAATATTGTAAAATGATGAAAATAACATATAGAAATGTAGGCAATAAAATGTATATAAACTACTTTATACGAACAATTACTGACGATTTGACAATATTTGTTAAAACCGAGTTTTTAACAGAGTCAAACAAAAATTAAGAAAAAAATCATCACAAACAAGCCAATGATAAAACAATAAAAAATGTTGATTATTTATCTTAATCAATCCGTAGTTGTAGAAGATGATAGAAATTCCTCTAATTCAAGATCTTTCGTGTGTGAACAAGGAGAATCTTCTCTAAGGCTTGTCTCAGCAGAAGCTCCTCTGCTAGACGCGGAGGATGAATTAATGAATTCCAAAATTGCAGTTTTTATGGAGTGAATTTGTTGGTTTGATTTTCCCGTTGAGAGGTAGGCCATACACATCTTTTGAAAGAGGAGTTATGGAAGTAATTGGAGATGGTAGGCAAGCTGCCATCACCGGAAGTAATTAGGGGTAGGTAGATGTGGTGTGCGTCAAGTAAAATATTTCGGGTCAAGAATAAAATTTTGGGTCAAAGTTGGATATATTTTGGTCAGAGATGCATTGACCTTTCTGTCAAAATGCACTTACACTTTCACGTTGAAGTCAGAGGCAAAAAACGACAATCCAAATGAAGCCTAATTGTTCTTGCTACTTAGTTTCTACTCAATTTATCTCTGTTAGGTCTCAAAACCAAGTATTAAATCATTCAAGAGATGATCAAGAATTAATTAAGAAGAATATGGTAAAGCAATAAATCAACACAAAAACATTAATAAAAATACATAATCTTCACATAAGCCCTAGTTAAATAATTTTAGTAAAAAAAATCCATGAAAATAAATAAAAACATATTCTTTAGAAACATAGACGGTTTACAAAGAAAAATTGTAAAATAAAGAAAACAAGCATTAAAGAGAGAACTTGAATCCGTTGTCTTCGATCTTCTTCACTGCCGTCTCAATCTCCAAGAACTTTAAGAAAAATAAGAACTAAGGTTTTAGCCCTAATGGCTAAAACCCTAACTAAATAAACTAGAGAATTACATGGTTGAATAATAACTAACTTTCTAATGGCTGGAAAAAGCCTTGTTTGTAGAGTCTAAGACCCTAGAAGGATTAGGAAATAAGTAAACTATGAAATTAGAAGTTTAATAGGACTAAAAACCAATTTAGGAAGTGAAAACTCAGAGAAAATCCAAGGAAAAATAAGGAAACTAAGAATTTCTGTCAAACAAGCTACTGGACCGTGCACAGAAAAGCAAGCCGAACTAGAATTGAATAAAAATGCCAGATAAACAGTACCCAGACTAGCAAAATGGTACATGTGGCATACACTGGAGATCTGATATGCGACTAGATTGCTAAGAACTGCACAAACTACTGCGCAAACCAACCGAACCGTACTCCTGGCAGCTGATCCACAATCGACTTGAACCAGCTCCATGACTTTCTAACTTTAAATGCCATATCGGTGTCGATTTAACCAGCAAACTGCCGTCGATTCTTCTTTGGAAACCATTTTTATGTGAATCTTCAACTTCATCTCGAGTTCTTTCAACTCTGGGGCAAGCTCTTACTGTTTTTCCATATGTTTAACTTGATTTCATCTTATTTTCATCATTTGGAAAGTCCATTATGCCCAAAACACCAAAATAATATCATAGTGGGTCTTTCATCCAAGTTTATGCTAAAAAACATATGTTTAAAACCATTTTCCTCACTTTTGTGTAGGAAACTAGGAAAGTGTACATATCCTTTTAGTAAAACTAGAAAAGTCCCCAAATATCAATATCTCAAGATGGCCAAGCACTAGAAATTACTAACCCTCTACTGTTTAATAAAATAAATAAGTTTTGAAAAGAGTTTAAACTAAATTGTAAAAGCTATAGAAATATAAGAAAAACCTAAACGAATAATCTAAAATGTCGATTTAGATAAGTTTCTTGAAAGTGTGCTTAAATGGAAGATTCCTTTAGCTAATTCCTTAGAAAACATTAGAAAAATGTTGAATTGGTGATTGGGTCTCACTCAATTATTAAGATTGACCCCATCTCTAAGTGAAAATCTACTATTCCCCTAATTGATTAGAGAAGAATCTCTTCTCTCTCTAAATTATGAATGATTAAAGGCATTGAAGTGAATTAGAACGCTCTATGACCTAGAAATCGTAGTTGTTATCTCTAATCAACTACCAATTTCTAATGTTCAATTAATGCCCAAAAATTTTCTTCCTTTCTTAATTCAAAACAATCTATGTGAAGTACCAATTTACATAAAAATGATAACACAATCAAATCAATTAAACAACAATCAACTCACAATTCAAAAATTTAATCCATAGATTCAATAAAATCAAATCAAAGTTATTAGGGTTCAATCCCATTCAAACAAAAAATAAACCTAGCTACTCATAATCCCAATACTATAATGAAATCAATGAAATCCATAAGTGAAAGAGAGTAAGAGTCTTCATGATTCCGAAACTAGCCCAAATGATCCTTTCGAACTGCCGTTCTTTGTCTTCAAAATTTGTAGTGGAACTCATTGAATCTGCTTGAGAACCATTAATCTAATATTCGAACTATAAATTGAAAGGAAATCCTAGTGTTTCTTAGGGAAATTCAATGGAAGAAATTCAATGGCCCTAACTCATCCTAGAAGAAATGCCAAATAAACCAAGAAAAAGTCTATTTAAAGAGTTTAAACAAAAAAGAATTTTGCTGCTGCCATAACTTGCCTGGCTGGGTAGCTGTAGCTTTCCAGGCTGGGAAAGCTACTGCCCAAATTCCTCTTGTATTTTTCTGGGACTTGCCCATCTAGGTACGCTGTATAAACTTCCCCAAGCTTGATTGGAGTCCAACTCTTTCCCAAGAATTTTCTCTTTTCAAGAGGAATTTTGAATTGGATTTGATTTGGAAAAACTTGTAAAATAAAAGAAAAATTGCAGGAACAATTAAGAAAACAAAATTTTCCTATATAGAAGAGTAATCAACAAGAGCTATTAGGGAACTCTCTCCTATCATTCATTCTCAAGAAAAGACCTAATTCCAAGCAACAATAGCTAGAAAGCTAGCACATCAAGAAAATGTAGGATTTGGTACTCTTGAATTGAAATTCAAGAATGTCTTGCCTAAATTTACAAATTGAAATCACTAATTTACAAGGAAGAATAAGAAACAATAGAAACCCCCAGGTTTTTCTCTCAAATATATTATATTGTCATTCATTGTCTTAAAATGGCTGAAATAAGAGTATGTATAGGCTCCTTAGTGATTAATTCAAAACCTTAGCTTCTAAACTAGCTTAAAAAAAGTAAAGGGGCATCTTATGCCACTTAATTATGAGTCAAGGTATTAAGAAACCAAGTTAAGAAGTCAAAGTACACTCAAGGATCACAAAAGAGGATTTTTAACCGAGGCCTGTCGCGGCCGGTAGGTCTCGACCTACCATGTTCAGTAGGGTGTTTGCTTTTTTGGTGAAACTGTCTAGTACCCAATCGTGGCCGGTAGGGATACCTTCTCACTAGGTGGTGGGGTTTTTTCCTAGCTCCTATTTGAGTTTGATCCTCCCAAGTCTTTAATACTTTCTTCTTTTGGTTTCCACTCTTGCACCATAGATATTAGGAGGGTTTTGGTGCCCCTTTTGTCTTCAGCTTCTGCTTTTGAAAAATTCGAAGCAAGGTCTTGAAATTTCTTCTCGAATAAAACCACCATCCCTTTGTTCTCCTCTTCTATCTTCCTTGCCATTGGCCTAGTGACCTATCCTTGCATCAAGTCCAATATCTCTTGAGTATACCGATAAACAAGACTTTTCAACACTTGGGTTTCCATCTTTCCAAATGCCAAGGCTCCTGGCATGAATCCATACATCTAACGTATTAGGTTTTTTGGACTTCTTTGAAGATTGTGTAGTATTTGATGTATCAATATCACATGAATCATTAGTAGCATCAACATCAACAACATTTTTAGGGCATTATATTTTCTGCAATATTTCAATACTTAAAAAATCAATCAAATAACATGTTTCAAAAAAACTCAAGGAATGAATGGGATTAATACAGTTGCGCAGGGGTAAAATAAATGAAAAAGAAAAAAAGGTGGTGTCCTTTCATTATCCCCCACACTTTCCCTGACTTTTCTCTACTTTTCCTTTCCTCGTTACTTTGTTTTTTTTCTCCTTTATAGAGTCAAATGAAACTTCTAATAAAAATGTTAAACACATCCAACCCCATCATCCACCAAAAAAAAAAAAAAAAAAAGAAAAAGAAAAGAAAACTACATCCAATCTAATCAAGATTCTTTAACCTATCTTTCAAGAATACTAATACAATTTCAAGAACCGCAAAAAACAAATACACCCAAGTTTTTTCAGTATGAAAATTGATAAACCTCATGTTCTATCATGCTCAAGTATAATAGTTCAAAACCCCCCAAAGACTGAAAAACCCATCCAATTCTCAATGTTTAAAACACTGTTGTCAAGACCTGCAAGGAAGAACCATTAGATACACATGCTTCTAACCTTAACAATGGTATTTTCAAATAGAAAGCAAATGCTAATACACCTTTCATCTCACAAAAAGGAAACGAATTCCAAAAGTCCGAATTACTACATTATTTTAGACCTAGAATCTTAAATTATAGTTTTGCTACACTTTTAGGATACCAAAAAACAGAGCATATTTTTCTTTTAAAAATAAAAACACAAGCAGCATATCCAACTTTACCAGACACTTCATTGTTTTCTTATTTTAGGTTCGAATAAACAAGAGACAATGAGAAAATGAACCTCAATTTGTCGGAATTCTTGCTGGCTTGCTCGCTGCTCGTTGCCGTCGATCTCAGTCTCGGACTCTCAGTTTCGCTGCTTGTTGGGCGCTGGTGGTGTTGGTTATGAGCATATGCATGTACAGTGTGGCCTCTAGCTGGAGTGACAGTGGGTAGGGGTGGAGGCAGCGGTTGTGCGAGTGCAACGATGAGTGAGTGGTAGTGTGATTATGCGTGTTGTGCGTGCGACGGTGAGGTAAGGTGAGGGAGTGAGTTCTGTGAAATGAGAAAAGACAAGAGAGCATATATGTAGCAGGCTAGCCCACATTTTTTTTTTTTTTTTTGCATAAAGTCTTGGGTTTGATAGGTCAAGCCAAAAAGTCCGCATCGAAAACGAGCCTAATTTTCTCGATCAATATCTGTTCGTTTTACGAGAAAGCCGGTCCAACCCATTTTGACAGTATTATCGTGCACATGATATAGAACTAAACCTAAAAGTGCATGGAGATCAAAGCATTCAAGTTTCAAAGTCATGCAAGAAGGAGAAGCAAGACATTAAAAAAGTCAACAAATTAATATCCTTTAGTGGCAAGGACTAACTAATCTAATGCAATGATTTGTTGCACCAGTTATGTTCTCTATAAAAGTAATGAAAAAGCTTACTGAGAAAGTATACACTAATCAAGATGGTAAAGGGAAGAAAGTAACTTTGGAAGAGATGCAAGGAAAAGTATATCCTTTTTTAGATTCTTTGTTCCATAAATGTTTGATGAAATATTGAAAGCAAGAATAATTGAGTTGCCGGAGATGAAACATCCAAAAAAAGTAGGATGGACAACATATGCAGGATGGACAACATACCCCAATTCTTGCAAGTATCATTGTCTTCTAGGTCATCTTATTGAAAAATGCTTCATCTTCAAGGATAAAATCTTAGACTTAGCCCGCAAAGGATGAATTTTGCAAGAGGAAGATAAAGTGACTAAAAACTAAGTACGCATAATGCATAGATATCTTCATCCAAGATGCTAAAACAATCTTGATTTCATCCTTAAATTTGTCATGACCAAGTTTGGACAGTTAAATCACATAAGGATTGATGTCAAGAGTTCAATAAATTTCCTTTTGCAAAACAAAGTGGAAATTCTCAACAATCCCTTGAGAATTTTTTGTCATATATCCATAGTTGATAGTGAAATCAACTTTGATTCAGAAGGATGGATAGTTGTGAAATGTTAGAAATGTGGCAAAAAAAAGTGAGCAAATGCCAAGACAATTGGACAAACTAAATTGGTAAAAAAGAAAGTGCCACAAAATAGAAGAGCAAAATATGAATTGGTTGCTACAAATTTAAAAGATACAACTCATTCTAAAGATAAAAAACCAATTACCTTAGGGGAATTCTTTCCGGAAGAATTGCTGAATGAATTTGAGATTGTACCTTGCGAGATAAAGAAGTAGATGATTCTACTGATGCTTCTCCCAGAAAATCTCTCATGCGAGATGACCAGCATAACAATGATGCGACTATACAGAGTCTATAGCATGTATGTCCACAATCACATTCAATGATGACGACCTATTGCTATATTCAAAGCCCCAAAATAGACCATTATTTGTGTCTGATTATATAATGAAAAGAAAGTGAATAGAATATTGTTGGATAGAGGATCTGCTATTAATATTCTTCCAATTCGAACGTTGAAAGAATTACAAATTTCTATAGAAGAAATGTCTCAGCATGATCAAAGGTTTTAAGTAAGGGAGCAAAGAGCATTAACTACGATTCATTTGGACTTGCTGATTTATGAAATGAAGTCCAGTGTCCTTTTGTATGCATTGATGTCAAACCTTCATAAAATATTCTTGTAGGGAGGATGCATGATAATAGAATTGTGCCATCTACACTTCATCAATACTTCAAGTATTCTAGCATGGAGTTACAAGAAAGGTTGTAGCTGACAAAAAACCTTTTACTAAAGTAGATGCCCACATTGCAAGTACTAAATTGTATTTGCAAAGCAAAAGTTTAACCTTTGCAGGAGAGCAAGTGCCATCAACCTTGGAAGCTCAAAGTTCAAAAGATATTTCACAAAATAAAAATGCAATTGATGACAAGGGAAAGACAATCAAATTGTCGTGAGAGGATCCTTCTGTTCGGCATTATATCTCTAAATCACTAAGGAAAAGTGGCCAATCTTCTTTGAATTAAGTGGATGAGTTGAAGGACTTTATTATTCCACTTACTGAAATTGAAGCAGTCAAACCAATTAAGCCAATCCCGAAAGGATTTGTGCATCCTAAACAAGGATAAAATGTGGAACATGGCATATTACTTGCTGAAAAAACTGAGAAAGGATTTGATTCTAATGCATATAAACTTCTGGCCAAAGCCGGATATGATCCTCAAAGCTCGAATACTTGGGTAAACTCATTCCTAAAGTAGTTGGTTTGAAAGTTCATCGCTTGAACGATACTTATAGGATGTTGAAGGAAAATGGACATTTTATTGAGCGTTCCCGTGTTGATCTAGGATATAAACCATCTTCTGTTGTGCAAATAACAATAAAAAGAGCAAACAACTATTACATCACGGTGGGCGAAAGGAAAAAAGACGTTAAGAAAGTTTTCTTTCAAGAAACATGGATTTTCGAAGAAATTCTACTGAAAAAGAAGATTGGGAATGACGCCGTGTCCATAAGATGCTGCGAATAACTACCAGAATATAATTCCTTCTAGAATGAGGAAAACTACCTTTTTTTATGAATTGTGATAGTTGTTGAAAGCTAAGTTTCACATTATTGTGAAGACAAGGTCAAAGGAAGAGGATAAAGAAATTGTAGGATCATCCAACTTCGTTTTCCTTTTCACACAGTACGAATTCTCGACCTATTTCTTGACAAACCATTGTACTTGTCAGAAGAATTGAAAGATTGGTTTGAGTTGGCTACATTAAAAAAGATGCTAATTTTACTGTGGAAAATATACGAATGGAAAATGGCAAAATCCTAAGCAGTTGTCTAGTTTGATGTGGATAATTCAATAATTAATCCTATCAGAAGATATTCATGAGGAAGATGATGAAGTTATCGCATCTAATCATATCAAAATTATTGATCCAGAAAGCTGTAAAGAAGAAGATGCTCGTCCTAAACTTGCAAAAGGCACTAAAAGCATGGTCGATGAGTTGAAGGAAATTAACTTGAGCAATGAAGAAAAGAAACGACCAATCTACATAGTTTGCTTTTATTGCTGAAAAAGGAGGAACCGTATATTCAACTTCTACATGAATTCAAGGATGTCTTTGCTTGGACGTACAAAGAGAGGCCAATATTAGACCCAAAAGTTGTCGTCCATTATTTATCTGTAAAAAGAAGTGCTCGACCAGAAAAGCAGGTCCAAAGGCATTTTCGTCCTGAACTGATTCCTCAAACTGAAAATAAGGTCAACAAATTAATTGAGGCTGGATTTATTTGTGTGGTCAAATACGCAATATGGATATCTAGTATTGTGTCGATAAGCAAGAAAAATGGACAACTTCGAGTTTGTGTTGACTTTAGGGACCTAAATAATACGTGCCCAAAGAATGAGTTTTCTTGCCCAATTATTAAACTCGTGGTTGTTGCTATTACTGGTCATGAAGCTTTGACTTTCATGGATGGATCATTTTGCTATAATCAAATATGAATGGCTGCAAAGGATGAAGAGTTGACAATCTTTTGCACATCTAAAGGATTAATTGTTATAAAGTAATGCCATTTGGTTTAAAACATTATTGATTATATACTCCATAAAATTGTTGAGTGTTATGTTGATAATTTGGTAGTGAAGTCACAAATACTTAGAGTTACCTCTGAAGTGTACATTTGGAGTTACCTCAGGAAAGTTCTTAGGCTTCGTTGTGCATAAATGTGGCATTGAAATTGATCAAGCTAAAATTGATGTGGTAAAAAAGTGATGTACAACGATGTTCTCCTAGATTCGTCTACTACAAGCATACTTTTATCTGCGATCGTTCGAAGGTGTCCTTTTCTTAGGAGATGAAAAAGCTATGTAAGCATTGGAAGAAGCACATTCAAGTATTTGAAAAACTCATCAATCTAGGACAAGATTTCATTTCCGCAACAAAATGATGGGATATTATTGGCCTACAATGATGAAAGATTGCATGGATTATGTTCATCAATGTTACGCTTATCAATTTTATGCGAATTACATCCATCAGCAACTAGAACTATTATATCCATCTATTGCATCAAGGTCGTTTGATTCATAGAGAGTTGATATAGTAGGGCCTTTACCAAAGTCTTCTACAGGACATATCTTCATTTGGCGGCAACAGATTACTTCTCCAAATGGGATGAAGCAGTTGCATTAAGGGAAGTCGAGAAAGAAAATGTGGTCAACTTCATTTGTGGTAATATTATATTATGTTATTAGTATGATCCTCCTTAGTTTTCTTGAGGATCACTTGCTCCTAAGACCCAATTCTCTTCTAGAGGGCTTCTTTGATGCTTGGTTTGGAAATATGAAGAACAAGGAACAAATTGCAGGGAAAAACAACTAAGAAAGAAACAAATAGATCTTCTTATATTTGGGGGAGAATCAACAAGTCTTAAGGAAGCCTTACATATTCTCCACATGCTTAAGAAGGACCTAATTTTCCATGCACACCAACTATAGAAGTTGGCACCTCAAGGAAGAAATAGGATTTGGAAATTAGACTAGGACCCTTGAATTGACGATTCAAGAAATTCCTTGCCTTGAATTATACAATGGAAACTCTCAATTATACAAGGAAGATAAAGAAAACCAAGAACCCCAGTTCTTCTCTCTATGTATTTCTTCTATGTAAAAAACTTAGCGAAAATGGCTGCAACAAGGGTATATATATATAGTATGCTACACAATTAACTTCCAAACCTAGTCATTAAACTAGCTTAAAGGAGTTGAAGGGTGCATACACCACTTAAGTATCAGTCAAAATATGTTTATAATCAAATTGAAGAGTCAAGGAAGTTAAAAACTTCCTAAATATCCCACCAGTCGAGACCTACTGGCGACGGTAGGTTTCGTCCTACTATGTGCGGTAGGTTAGATATCTCATTCTCCTCTTATGTAGAGCCCTACCAGTGACGGTGGTATGGGCCTATCATTGGCAGTAGGTTGAGTGAACTTTTATCCTCCACGGACTGATCCCTACTGTGGACAGTTGGGTGTACCCTACCGGCTATGGTAAGGTCTAAAAGTTCTTCCTCTTTTTTTATTTTGAAGCTACAAAACCTCCCAAGTTTGCTTCTTTGGTTTCCTCCACTTGTACCTTAGATGATAAGAAGGTTTTGGATCCTCTAAGCCTTCTCCTTGTTCCTCTGGCACCTGCCAAGTAAAGTTCTAGAGCGTCTTCTCAAATATCGCTATCATCCCTTTGTGTTCTTCTTCTTTCCTCTTAGCCATTGCTCTTGTGACCAGCCCCTGGAACAAGTCCACCGTCTCTTGTGCATCACGGGTCATACCATCCGCCCCTCATTTGAAAAGATTTGTCCTCAAATTTGCATCTACATCAAAGAGAGATAAATCAGAAACATCGAGTATAGCACTAACGTTATACTCATCGGGAAGATCAATCTTGTATGCTTTGTCGTTTATCTTTTCAAGGACTTGAAATGGTTCATCGCCTCTAGCGTCGAGCTTTCCCTTGTGGAGGTTAAGAAACTGTTCTTTTCTCATATGTACCCAAACCCAATCTCCGGGTTCAAAGGACACCTATTTGCATCCTTGATTCTTCCTAGAAGCCACCATTTCATTATGCTTTTCAATGTGTTCACGAACCTTGGCATGAATGGATCTAACAAATTCGGCCTTTCTTTACCATCCAAACTCAGTTGAGGGTCAATTAGCAATGCAATCAAATCCAAAGGGGTTAATGGATTAAAGCCATAGGCAACTTCAAATGGAGAAAACACAGTAGTAAAATGACAAGCCTTATTATAAGCAAATTCAATTAACGACAAACATTCTTCCCACTTGCTAATATGCTTTTTAAGAATAGTCCTAGTTGGCCTATTTTCTTATTAACTACCTCTGTCTGACCATCCGTTTGCAAATGACAAGAAGTGGAGTAAAGTAAGTTAGTCCCTAGTTTCTTCCATAACACTTTCCAAAAATAACTAACAAACTTGGTATCTCGGTCTGAAACTAAAGTTCTAGGAATACCATGAAATCTCACAACTTATTTAAAGAATAAATTAGCAATATGAGATGCATCATCCATTTTCTGACAAGCAATGGAATGAAACATTTTTGAAAAACAATCCACAATGAAAAAGATAGAATCCTTTCCGGAAGAAGTCCTCGGGAGCCCCAAAATGAAATCCATGAAAACTGTAACATCTCGATTAAGCACCTCTCAAAGTTAAAATAAGTCGCGGTAAGTTTAAACAAAAGTTTTAGGGTTAGTTTATAAAGAATAGAAAGTTTTGGGATCATTTGAAAATTTTTAGAAAAATTAAGGAAAGAATTTTTCGTTGAAGAAAAAGAAGGGGTAGAAGAAAAAGAAAATAGGAAGAGTGGAGAGAGAGAGAGAGAGAGAGAGAGAGAGAGAGAGAGAGAGAGAGAGAGAGAGAGAGAGAGAGAGAGGGCTGGGGTTGACCAAGAGAGGGAGGAGAGAACTTCAAGAAAAGTAGGAGAGAGAGTGGGAAAGAAATTGGAAGAAAAAGCTGGAATTTTCAGCCATTTGAGCTCCTTTTATAGCCATTTTTGACATGATTTTGCTTTGCATGCATGAGACACATGGCACTTGCCAGCCATGTGTCACTCAGCCCCTAGCCCATATGTCTTCTCCCTCCATGTGTCTCTCAATCTCTCTTCCACATGTCACTCTCAGCCACGTCATCACTAGCTTATCATGTAAGTAGCCTCCCAACTTTTTAAATATTCTACGTTGGCCCCAAATCTTAAACATGATTAAAAATTCATTTTAAACTTAAATTTTCAATCTTTAATTTAAAGTGTTAAACACTAATAATTCTAAGATACATCCAAAAAGTTTTCCAATGAAAAATTTTTCCCTTAATTTTTCTAAAATATTATCAAATGACCCCAAAACTTTCTATTCTTTATAAACTAATCCCATACCCCTCCGCTAGGTCAACTGTGGGTAGGTAAGGTATCTGCGTACCTCTTGGCACAGGACTTACAAAATACAAAACTAAGATACAACCGGGAGGAGCTTTAATGTGTATTTCTGTATTAAATAATGTGAGAAGAAAGAAAGATATGAATATAATTTTATAAGAAAAGTTTCTCAAACTTATACATAAATTTAAGGCCGCTAAGGCCATAGTCTACATAAATTAAAATTTTTGGCTAGAGTTTGGAAACTTCAATGATGCCGACTCCAATGGCCCACCATGGCTCCACTAGCCAGATCTGGTTACAAGGTTATCTGAAAGAAGGGAGAAAATTTGGAAAGCATGAGCGATGGACGCCTAGTGAGTTCACGTGCACGTGTACTATTCGTGAGCTTCCCGTACGGGTAAAAAGATATATATTTAAAAATGGTTTGTCATCCCAAAAAGTAAGTGCTTTCTAAAAAAAAAACTCTCTTTATGCAAGATATAAACTTTCTGAAAGGTTCGGGCACAGCTAGAAAGTTTGAGCGAATCAAGATACATCTGCGCTGCCACGGCACTCAAACTTTTAAAAACATACATGCACTATGATAGGTTCAACAGACAAAGTCCGAAACCTTAAAAGGGGTCATCGGAACAAATTCTGCCATCCCGTAGTCAATATCGACCTGAACTCCAAAGCACACTCTACGAACGTTTAATTTTTCAACCTCATATGACATATACACAAACAGTCAACAAGCCCTGGCGTACCTATTAGGCCGCCCTCTGCTACTCTAGCTAGTGAGCCCTTCCTCACTCAACCTGTTAGGAAATAGCCACTACTGCAGAGCATGATACGGAGTTAAACGCAATACCGCCTTAGGCCTAACCCTCCAACGGTATTACGCCCTCTGTCAACTGGATCCAGGCCAAGAGTAACACTACCAAAGCATATCGTTCGGAAGAGGCCCTCATAGGGGGGACTAGCCATGCACAGTGAAAGTCCTCTCAACATGTTAAAAAAAAAAAAATTATACTAAGCCCTTTTTTTTTTGTTGGATTAGAGTTTTAATTTACTTTTATAAAATTATAGGCCATGTCACGACCACATAAAACTCTTCAGATATCGAAAAATTCCTATCCACTAGGCAAAACTCGTAGCCATGTAAATGTGACTTTGGAATGTAAGCTTTGAAACACATTACCAGGTATAAAATAGGCTACGCTAATATGCGTACAAAAAACTATGATAAATATTTCTCGAAAGGAAATTATTAATACCTCCAAAATTTAAAGTAAGAATAAACCGTAGAGAAATATTCTTTAAAAATAACTAGTGAACATTTTTCGAAATCATACAATAAGAATATTTAAAATAAAAGTATTATGAAAATATTCTCTTAATTCAAGAAAACCTTTATAAGAATATCTAGAAAATATGTAAAATATTATTTTACAAAAGAAATAATAAATACTTTAAAAGTATTTTTAAATCTCAAAACCTTATAAGAATATTTAAAATATTTAAAATATTATCCAAAGGAAGTAATAAATATATTAAAAATAAAATTTTCCCAAATAAATAATACATCTCAAAATCCTTTTAAGCAAACTTAAGGTATTTAAAAACATTATTTCCAAAAAGAAATAATAAATATTTTAAAAATAGACTTTAAAAATAATTTTAAAACTCAAAACCTTTTTTGAAAATATAAAATATGTAAAAACATTATTTCCAAAAAGAAAAAATAAATATTTTAAAAATAATTTCTCAAAATAATTTTAAAACCAAAAACCTTTTTTGAAAATATAAAATATGTAAAAATATTATTTCGAAAAAGATAAATATTTTAAAAATAATTTCGCAAAATAATCTTAAAACTCAAAAACTTTAAAAGAATTTGAAAATATTATTTCTAAAAAAATAATAAATATTTTGAAAATAATTTCTTCAAATAATTTTAAAACTCAAAACCTTAAGAGAATTTACAATATTTAAAGATATTATTTCCAAAAAGAAATAATAAATATTTTGAAAATAGTTTCTTCAAGATAATTTTAAAACTCAAAATTCAAAATAAAATGACTGTAAAAAAATATTTATAGTAAAAGCATCATGAGAATATGACACTAACCTAAAACATATTGCAGTGCCATAAAAGAATTTTTTAGATGTAAATACTTCAATCACTTATCACATTTTTAGCATAACCCGTAATATATCACCGATAATTATTTTACGCGTTTTGTCAAGAACTAATAACAAAGAAATATGCTTCTCAAGGACAATATTTAAATTTCTTTTAACAGAACATGGTTGGTGAACTCACCTGGAGTCGTGATAGAAATTAAACCTACAAATAATAATTCCAAAGTTAAATAATACCATAAGAAAAATATAACTTTGACCCCAACATGACCCTAGGGTTTACCTAAAATTTATTCCAAAAAAATCCTAGAAAATAACTCTAAAAAAATAAATTCATAATAATTCTTCAAGAATTATGGGCTTCCAAAATAAATCCATAATAATCCCTACACTTTATTATTTGAGAAGAATTTATCCTTATATAATACTAAAAATAAATAAAAAATAAAAAGAACAAGAATAACCCAAAAAAATAATAAAACTCACCTGGAATGAAAGAGGAAGCCGAGAGAAAAGAAAAAGTAAAAAGGAAGTGTGGGGAGAGAGAAAAAGCCGAGAGAAAAAGAAAGAAAAAAGAAGAGAAAAGTGAGGAGAGAGAAGAAAGGAGGGGAGGGAGGGCTGGAGTTGACCAAGAGAGAGGAGAGAGAATTAAGGAAAAAGTAGGAGAGAGAGAGTGGAAAAAATGGGAAAGAACTTGGAAAGAAATGCTGGAATTTTCAACCATTTGAGCCTTCCTTATATAGTCATTCTTGCATGTTTTTGCTTTGCATTCATGAGACACATGGCACTTGCCAGCCATGTGTAACTCAACCTCTAGCCAACATATCTTCCTCCTCCATGTGTTTTTCAATCTCCCTTCCACATGTCATTCCCAGCCATGTCATCACCAGCTCATCATGTATGCAGTCTCTCAGCCTTCTAAATCTTCTATGTTGGTCCCAAATATTAAAAATGACTAAAAATCCTTTTTAAAATTAAAATTTCAATCTCTACTTTAAAGCGTTAAGCACTAATAATTCTAAACTACGTCCAAAAAGTTTTCCAACAAAAAATTCTTCCCTTATTTTTTCTAAAAATTTCCAAATGATCCCAAAACTTTCTATTCTTTATAAACTAAACCCGAAACTTTTGTTTGAACTTACCGCAACGTATGTTAACTTTGAGAGGTCCTTAGTGGGGATGTTACATTCTACCCTTCGTAGAAAAAATTCGTCCTCGAAATTTTGAGGTTCACGTACCTAGAATCCGTGGATGTTTTCTATGTAGAAACTCTTCGGTTTCCTATGTTGCTTCCTCGTTGCCGTGGTATCTCCATAATACGTTGAACATCAGAATTTTTTTTCAACGTAACTCCTTTACGCTTCGTTCCATAATCCAACTAGGCTTTTCCTCGTATGACAGGTTAGTTTGTAATTCCAATGGATCGTCATTCAAGAACATAATAGGGCGACGGTTGATATCCCTTTAATTGGGAGACGTGGATGACGTCATGAATGCCCTTTAATTCTTCTGGTAGTATCGGTCAGTAAGCTACCTCCCAATCCTGTTGCTTATCTAAAATGGTCCAATGTATCGGGGGGTTAATTTTCCTTTTCTTGGGTGTTTGTGGCTTCCTTGGTGTGATGTGAGTTTTAGAAAAACTAAGTCTCCCACCTCAAATTCCAAGTCTTGTCGTCAATTGTCGGCGTAGCTCTTTTATCGGCTTTTAGTAGCTTGGAGCCGTTCCTGAATTACTTTTACCTGCTTCTGTGCCTTTTCTAACTCTGGCATCCAACTTCTCTGCTTCCAAAGGGAGTGAATTCCAGTGTCATCCCAATATAAAGACGTTCTATATTTCCTCCCATATAGAGCTTCAAATGGCGCCATTCCGATTGAGGTATGGTAGCTGTTGTTGTAAGCGAACTCTGCCCAGACTAAGTTATCAATCCATTTGTTTCCAAACTCTAAAGCACATGCTCTCTACATATCTTCCAAAGTTTGGATTGTTCTTTCTGATTCTCCATCAGTCTGGGTGTGCGGTAGTGCTATAACTTAAATTAGTTCTCAATGCGGTCTGGAACTTAGGCCAAAATGTCGAAGTAAATCTCAGATCTCGGTCTGACACAATGTTTATCGGTACTGCCTTAAAACTTACAATCTCATCCACATAAAGTTGGGCTAGCCTTTCCGAGGAGTACGTTGTTGATGGCAATAAAATGTGCCACCTTCGTTAATCTATCAACTATGATCCAAATGGCATCCTTGTAACTTTTTATCTATGGCAATCTCATGACAAAGTCCACCGTGACGTAATCCTATTTCCATCGGGGACAGGTAATGGTTGTAAAAGTCCTACAGAATTCTTGTGCTCTGCTTTTACCCTTTGGCAAGTAAGACAAGCAGCCATATATTCTGCCACATCTCTCTTCATTCTATTCCACCAAAACCTTCTCTTGAGGTCCTGATATATCTTGTTCTCAGCAGGGTATACGGAATACTTGCTTTTATGCACTTCCTCCAATATCATTCGTTTAATCTTCGCCTCATTCGGTACAAATAATCGATTTTGAAAATACAAGCTTCCTTCAGTACCTAAGATCTGGAAGTAGTCTAATTTCTTTGCCTCCACTTGAGTTTTAAAGCTTTGAAATTCCTCATTACTTCTTTGCCCTTCCTTGATCTCTTGTTGCAAGATTGAAGTTAAGAGAGGCTTGTTAACTTGGCACTTCTACTCAGAGCATCAACTACCACATTTTCCTTCCCCGGATGATAATTGATTAGGCACTGATATTCCTCAAGCAGTTCCATCAACCTTTGTTGTGTCATGTTTAGATCTTTTTGGGAGAACAGATACTTTAAACTCTTGTGTTCAGTAAAGATCTCGAACTTGGCCACATAGAGATAATGTCGCCACTTCTTGAGTACAAACACTATGGCTAATAACTCTAAGTCATGCATTGGGTAATTCTTCTCGTGGTTCTTCAACTTTCGGGAGATATAGTCAACCACTTTCTTGTCTTGCATTAGCACTGCCCTTAATCCTCTCCAGATGCATCGGTATATAAGGTAAACTCCTTCTGCGGATCAGCCAAAGTTAGCACTGGTGCCGACGTCAATCGATGCTTCAACTCCTGAAAACTTTTCTTACATTTCTCCGGCCATTTGAACTCAACTGCCTTTCGAGTTAACTGTGTTAGAGGTTCGACAATTTTAGCAAAATCCTTAATAAATCCTCGATAGTATCCAACCAGCTCCAAAAAATTACATACTTTCGTAGGGGTTCTTGGTGGTGCCTAGCAAGTCACGGCTTCCACCTTGGCCGGATCTACAATTATGCCTTCACCTGTGACCACATGTCCCAAAAAGTTTACCTTTTCCATCCAAAACTCACATTTACTGAACTTGGCATATAATTTGTGTTCTCATAAGGTTTGCAGCACACTTCGAAGGTGTTGCTCATGTGTCGTGGCATCTGGTGAGTAAACCAGGATATCATTGACGAAAATGACCACAAACTGGTCCAAGTATGGGCGGAAAATTCTTTGCAATTAAATCCATGAATGTCGCTGGTGCATTGGTCAAACCAAAAGGCATCACTATAAAATCATAGTGTCCGTACCGAGTGTTAAAAGCATTTATTAGGATATCTTTTTCTTTTATCCGTACTTGGTAATACCTTTATCTAAATCCAGCTTTGAATCACAACCTGTCCCGCGAAGTTGGTCAAATAATTCATCGATCATGGGAAGAGGGTATTTATTCTTTACAGTGACAATATTCAACTCTCGGTAGTCGATGCACATTTTAAGAGTTCCATCTTTTTTTTTTTTAATGAACAATACTGGTGCACCCCATGGTGATGTGCTCGGAAGAATGTAGCTTTGTCGTAACAATTCTTGTAGTTGATCTTTCAGCTCCTTCAACTCCTCCTAGGCCATTCGATATGGTGTTCGGGATATTGGTGCGGCACCAGGTACTAGTTCTATGCCAAAGTTTACTTCCCATTCCTGTGGTAGAGTGGTTAATTCGGCAGGAAAAATATCCAAGAATTCCTTTACTATCGGGATAGTTTCCATTTGTACATTTTCTTTTGTTTTGTTGAGCAAGTATGCCAAATATACTTGGCATCCGTTCTTGATCAATTTTCTTACTTTAATACCGGAGATCAAATCGTTTTCCTTCTTGATTTTATCTCCTTGAAATTCTAAGGTAGGCATACCTGGTCGGGTAAACTTAACCATTTTCTTCCGACAATGTACCTAAGCGTAATGCTTATACAACTAATCCATTCCTAATATCACATCGTATCCCTCAAAGGATAAGGTAATCAAATCCCCAGGTAATACCTTGCTTCCTATGTAAATCTCACAATTGGGATACTTTTCCTCTATGACTCGACTCACTCCCATAAGTGTGCAAACAATCAATTAGTAGGGCATGCTAATGGAAATTTTAGGGATATGCTTTATGAAATGCATACAAATGAACGTGTGGCTCCTGGATCAATTAATACTTTAACAGGGTGAGAGAAGATACGAATAGTACCTTCAACTACTTCTGCTTCTACATTCAAGGGTTACCCATCCAGAGTGTAGACCTTGGCTTTAACTTTCAGCTTGTTGTGTCGACCTACTGACGCCCCTACCGCATTTAGTGGTCGTCCCACTCCTCTGGGCATTTATGAGGTTGTTGGTTGTGTTGCAGAGCACTATTTTGCAAAGTGTCCTGCCTTTCCATAGTGAAAACACGTTCCTGCCTATTTATAACATACTTCCGTCGTACATCTCTCACGTCTACAATAAGTACAACTCGGACGAGGGTTCCTTATCATAGGATTTTGACAGATCCCATTCCCCGTTTGATTGTTGTTTCATGGCTTCTTTGGATATTGGGGTTTCCAGCATCCTTGTCCAGGTCAGTTGTGGGGATGGAATAAAGTATTCGTTGCCACCGTTCTCTGTTTTACCATTTGATCCGCTATTTCGGTCCTGGTAGCAGCTTTAATCGTAGCAGTGAAACTTGTTGGTGGTAGAGGGGCTAGTACGCATTGCAGATGCACTTGCAACCCTTTTACAAACTGGCGGGTTTTACGCTTTTCTGTGTGTATAAAACGCAAATAATACTTGGCTAAACGATTGAACTTTGCAGTATACTATGCTACCGCCATCCCTTACTGCTTCAGTTACTGGACTCGTCCTCATGACGTTCCCTTTTCTAGCGGGGTATGTATTATTGTTTAAATTCCTCTTAAAAGTCATCCCATGTCCATAATTGATTGCTTAATATCCGGGCTTCAGAAATTCTTAACCACCATTCCTTCACTGCTCCCATAAGTTGAAAAGCGGCGAAGGTTACTTTTCCTTGCACCCTCATATTGCAGTGTATCGTAAATATCATTTAGCTGTTCAAAAAACAGCTCTGCCTTAGCTTCTTATTCCACTTCGCCATGGAACTCTAGGGGCCAAAATTGGAGGAATCGTTCTAGAGCCTCGTCATTGTTAGTATTATGTGTCCGTTTCTCCTCTGTGGTTTGCCAATGTAGCTTCTAGCAATTCCTCATTTTTGTCATGAAATTTCATATTATTTCATGATTTGTAGTATTTGTTTGTCCGTGAGATGAGCTTCCTGGCATAGCTTCATTCTCGTGATCCGGGGAGTATGGTCTTGACATTTTTCTAAACCAAGGATAAGTTCGAATCTCAAGAAAACTTAGGAGTGCTAACCTTGAGTTTGCAGTTATAGCTTACACGTAACATCCCATACTTAAAAGAAATACCAAACTTAAAATACAATATAGTTGGAAAGAAATCATACTTTATTAAGCCTTATCTACTCAAAATTAAATACAAGTCGAGCGAAAAGTTTGCTCCAAATATACAAAGACATCAAACTTATTTAATACCTACTACTTCAAAATCCAAATCATAAGATATCCTATCAAGATTCTAACTCTGTTAGGAAAAACGTCTACTAAAGCTTCTCTGGTGAGCCTCGGCCTCGACCTCGGTCGGGGTCTCGTTTGCTGACCTACTTGTAGTTCCTAACCTACGCTGTAGGGACATACCATGTTGTTGTACTTCAGGGGTCCCTCTCATCTGTGCTACCTCGACGGCTAACCTATTTGCCCTTGCGGTCTCCACCTGTCAGGCTTGACAGGACAAGTGAAAATGTCTATTCGTTCTCGCTAGGTCACCTGTGGCTGGGTAAGGTATTTGCATGCCTCTCGACATTGGACTTACAAAAACATAAAGCTATAATCGGAGATGAACTAGAATGCGTCCCTCTAAACTAAACAGCAGAAGGAGAAAAGATAAAATAATGTAAATATATCTTGATAAAAGAAAACTTCTCAAAACTTATACATATGTTTAAGGGTATGAGGCCAAAATCTTCATAAATCAAAACTTTATGGCTAGAGGTAGAAGGCCCCAAGTCTAAAGTATTCAACGCGTCCATATTGGTTCAACTAGCCAGATCTGGTTACCAAGTCATCTGAAAAAGGGGAGAAAACTTTTGAAAGGCATGAGCGATGGACGCCAGTAAGTTCACGTGCATGTGTGTTTTCCATGAGTTTCCATACATGTAAAATACTTTTTATAAAACGGTTTGACATGCCAGAAAAGAAATAATTTCGTAAAAATCTCTTGTATGCAAGTTATAAACTCTCAGAAGGGTTTGGGCGCAGCCAGGAAGTCTGAGCGAATCAAGACACATCGGCGCAGCCGCGACACTCGAACTTTTAGAACTATGCATGCACCATGATAGGCTCAACGAACAGAGTCCGGATCCTTAAACAGGGTCATTGGGAAAAGTTTCGACATCCCGTAGTAAATACTAGCCTGAACTTCAAAGCACATTGTACGAACGTTCAATTTTTTCAACCTCACACGAGATATACACCTACAGGTAACGAGCCCTGGGGGAACCTACCAGGCCGCCCTGTGCTACCCTAGTCAGTGAGCCCCTCCTGACCCAACCTTCTAGGATACAGCTACTACCGCAGAGCATGATGGAGTGTTAAATGTAATACCGCTTTGGGCCTAACCCTCCAACGGTACTACGCCTTCTGTCAACTGGATCCAGATCAAGAGTAACACTACCAAGCATGTCGTTCGAAAGATGCCGTCATACAGGGGACTAGCCACACACAGTGCAAGTCCTCTCTTGGATACCTTTCTTGGATACAAGAGGTAGGTTCTGTGGAAGGTTCCTCGGTTGTTTCATCTCTTAGTATATTCTCTATCCATTTAGTGGAATCCATTTCTGTAGTAGGTTCACTATGATCCTCCTCGATATCCATTTCAGTACCGACTGGCCTATCTATAGTCTCGGAGTCTGAGTCAGGGATATCCGCCACAGGCACCGAAGGTCGCTCTGGAACAATCACCCTGAGGGAATACGAGGAAGAAGGTGTCGAACCCGCCGATCCTCTAACTACTGTCCCGTCCTAGTAGATCTATCCATGCCCTGGTCACGACATTATCTACCTACAAAATAAAAGCTTAATGTTAAACTCAAAATAAAATGTCACCAAATTTTCAAGCTATAGGGTCTAAGAGGTCAGCTCTTAAAGTTCCTTAAGGATTTAGAGGACCCAATGTCGAACCTAGAGCTCTGATACCACCTGTGATACCCCGTACCCCTCTGCTAGGTAAATTGCGACTGAGTAAGGTATCTTCGTGCCTCTCGGCACTGGACTTACAAAGATACAAAACTAAGATACAACCGGGAGGAGCTATAATGTATTTCTATATTAAATAGTGTAAGAAGAAAGAAAGATATGAATATAATTTTATAACAAAATCCTCTAAAACTTATACATAAATCAAAATCTTTTGGCTAGAGGTGGAAGACATCAAAGATGCCGACTCCAATGGCCCACCATGGCTCCACTAGCTAGATCTGGTTACCAAGTCATCTGAAAAAGGGGAGAAACATTTGGAAAGCATGAGCGATAGACACCTAGTGAGTTCATATGCACGTGTACTATTTATGAGCTTCCCGTGTGGGTAATATATATTTTTTAAAATGTTTTTTATCCCAAAAAGTAAGTACTTTCTCAAAAAAAATCTTTTTATGCAATATATAAACTTTTTGAAGGGTTCGAGCGTAGTCGGAAAGTCTGAGCGAATCAAGACACATCGAAGCTGCTACGACACCCGAACTTTTAAAAACATACATGCACCATGATAGGCTCAATGGACAATGTCCGGAACCTTAAACGAAGTCATCGGGACAAATTTCGGCATCTTGTAGTCTTTACCAACCTGAACTCTAAAGCACACCGTACAAATGTTCGATTTTTCACCCTCACACGATATATACATAAATAGGAAACGAGCCCTGGTGTACTTACCAGGCCACCCTATGCTACCCTAGCCGATGAGCCCCTCCTAACCCAACCTACTATGAAATAGCCGCTACCACAGAGCATGGTACGGAGTCAAATGTAACACCGTCTTGGGCCTAACCCTCCAATGGTACTACGTCCTCTGTCAACTGGATCCAGATCAAATGTAACACTACCAAGTATGTCGTTCGGAAGAGGCCCTCGTACGGGGGACTAGCTACGCATAGTGCAAGTCTACTCGACATGTTGATAAAAAAAAATGTATACCAAGCCCCTTTTTTGCCAGATTAGGGTTTTAATTTACTTTTATAAATTATAGGCCATTTATCAGCCACATAAAACTCTTCGATATCGAAATGTCCCTATCTGCTGGGCAAAACTCGTAGCTATGCAAATGTGACTTTGGAATGTAAGATTTGCAACACATTACCAGGTATAAAATAGGTTATGCCAATATGCTTACCAAAAATTATGATAAATATTTCTCGAAAGGAAATTATGAATACCTCCAAAATTTAAAGTAAGAATAAACCGTAGAGAAATATTCTTTAAAAATAACTAGTAAACATTTTTCGAGATCATACTATAAGAATATTTAAAATAAAAGTATTATGAAAATATTCTCTTAATTCAAAAAAACTGTTATAAGAATATCTAGAAAATATGTAAGGTATTAGTTTCAAAAATCAATAACGAATACTTTAAAAGTATTTTGAAATCTCAAAACCTTATAAGAATATTTAAAATATTTAAAATATTATTTCCAAAGGAAATAATAAATAATACATATATTAAAAATAATTTTTTCCCAATAAATAATATATCTCAAAATCCTTTTAAGCAAACTTAAGATATTTAAAAAACATTATTTCCAAAAAGAAGTAATAAATATTTTAAAAATAATCTTTCAAAATAATTTTAAAACTCAAAAACTTTTTCGAAAATACAAAATATGTAAAAATATTATTTAAAAAAAAATATTTTAAAAATAATTTCTCGAAATAATTTTAAAACTCAAAACCTTTTTCGAAAATATAAAATATTTAAAAATATTTTTTCCAAAAAAATAATAAATATTATAAAACTAATTTATCAAAATAATCTTAAAACTCAAAAACATTAAAAGAATTTGAAAATATTATTTCTAAAAAAATAATAAAAATTTTGAAAATAATTTCTCCAAATCATTTTAAAACTCAAAACCTTAAGAGAATTTAAAATATTTAAAGATATTATTTCGAAAAAGAAATAATAAATATTTTGAAAATAGTTTCTTCAAGATAATTTTAAAACTCAATATTCAAAATAAAATAATTCTAAAAAAAAATTTCTAGTAAAAGCATCATGAGAATATGGCACTAACCAATATTTTAGTGCTATAAAAGAATTTTTAAGACATAAATACTTTAATCACTTATCACATGTTTAGCATAACCTGTAATATATCACCAATAATTATTTTATGCATTTTGTCAAGAACCAATAACAAAGAATTATGCTTCTCAAGGACAATATTTAAATTTCTTTTAACAAAACAGGGTTGGTGAACTCACCTGGAGTCGCGATAGAAATTAAACCTACAAATAACAATTCCAAACTTAATTAAATAATACAATAAGAAAAATATAACTTTGACCACAAGATGACCCTAGATTTTACCTAAAATTTATTCCAAAAAAAATTCTAGAAAATACCTCTAAAAAAAATTCATAATAATTCTTCTAGAATTATGAGCTTCCAAGATAAATCCATAATAATCCCTACACCTCTCTATTATTTGAGAAGAATTTATCCTTATATAATGGTAAAAATAAAAAATAAATAAAAAATAAAAAGAACAAGAACAACCCAAAAAAAATAATAAAACTCACCCGGAGTGAAGGAGGAAGCTAAGAGAAAAGAAAAAGGAAAAAGGAAGTATGGGGAGAGAGAAAAAGCCGAGAGAAAAAGAAAGGAAAAAGAGGAGGAAAGTGAGGAGAGAAAGAAGAAAGGAGAGGGGGGGCTGGAGTTGACCAAGAGAGAGGAGGGAGAGTTAAGGAAAAATTAGGGGAGAGAGAGAGAGAGAGGGAAAAATGGGAAAGAAATTGGAAGGAAATACTGGAATTTTAAGCCATTTGAGCTCCTTTTATAGTCATTTTTGACATGATTTTGCTTTGCATGCATGAGACACATGGCACTTGCCAGCCATGTGTCACTCAGCCCCTAGCCCACATGTCTTCCCCCTCCATGTGTCTCTCAATCTCCCTTCCACATGTCATTCCCAGCCATGTCATCACCAGCTCAACATGTATGCAGTCCCTCAACTTCCTCAATCTTCTATGTTGGCCCCAAATCTTAAAAATGACTAAAAATCCATTTTAAACTTAAAATTTCAATCTCCACTTTAAAGCGTTAAGCATTAATAATTCTAATCTACGTCCAAAAAGTTTTTTAACAAAAAATTCTTCCCTTCATTTTTCTAAAAATTACCAAATGACCCCAAAACTTTCTATTCTTTATAAACTAACCTCGAAAATTTTGTTTGAACTTACCGTGACTCATGTTAACTTTGGTAGGTGCTTAGTTGGGATGTTACATTTTAGCCTCCTTAGAAAAAATTCGTCCTCAAATTTTGAGGTTCACGTACCTAGAATCTCCGGATGTTTTCTACGTAGAAACTCTTCGGTTTCCTATATTGCTTCCTCGATGCCGTGGTGTCTCGATAATACTTTTCACATTGGAATTTTCTTTCCACGTTACTCCCTTACGCTTCATTCCACAATCCCACTTGGCTTTTCCTCGTATGATAGGTTGATTTGCAGTTTCAATGGATTGTCATTCAGAACATGCTCGGGCGACGGTTGATATTTCTTTAATTGGGAGACGTGAAAGACGTCATGAATGCCCGTTAATTGTTCTAGTAATATGAGTCGGTAAGCTAACTCACCAATTCTGTTGCTTATCTCAAATGGTCCAATGTATCGGGGGCTTAATTTTCCTTTTCTTGGGTGTCTGGGGTTTTCTCGGTGTGGTGTGAGTTTTAGAAAAACTCGGTCTCCCACCTCAAATTCCAAGTCTCGTCGTCGATTATAGGCGTTGTTCTTTTGTTGGCTTTTAGCATCTTTGAGCCGTTCCTTAATTATTTTTACATTTTTCCGTGCCTCTTCTAACTCTGGCATCCAACTTCTCTACTTCTAAAGGGAGCGAATTCAAGTGTCATCCCAAAATAAAGGCGTTCTATATTTCCTCCCATATAGAACTTCAAATGGAGCCATTCCGATTTAGGTATGGTAGTTGTTGTTGCAAGTGAACTCCGCCCAGATTAGGTTATCAATTTTTTTTGTTTCCAAAATCTAAAGCACATGCTCGCAACATATCTTCCAAAGTTTGGATTATTCTTTTTGATTGTCCATTAGTCTGGAGGTGTGCAGCAGTGCTATAACTTAAATAAGTTCCCAATGCAGTCTGGAAGATAGGCCAAAATCTCAAAGTAAATCTTGAATCTCGGTCAGACATAATGTTTTCCAGTACTCCATGAAATCTTACAATCTCCTCCACATAAAGTTGGGCTAGCCTTTCTAAGGAGTACGTTATGTTGATGGCAATAAAGTGTGCCACCTTCGTTAATCGATCAGCTATGATCCAAATGGCGTCCTTGTAATATTTTGTCCATGGCAACCCCATGACAAGTCCATCATGACACAATCCCATTTCCATTCCGGGACAGGTAATGGTTGTAAAAGTCCTGCGGACTTCTTGTGCTCTGGTTTTACCCTTTGGCAGGTAAGACAAGCAGCCACATATTTTGCCACATATCTCTTTATCCCATTCCACCAAAACCTTCTATTGAGGTCCTGATACATCTTGTTCTTACCAGGGGTGTATGGAATACTTGCTTTTATGCACTTCCTCCAATATCCTTCGTTTAATCTCCATCTCATTTGGTACACATAACCGATTTCGAAAATACAGGCTTCCTTTAGTACTCAAGATTTGGAAGTCGTCTAATTTCTTTGCCTCCACTTGAGTTTTAAACCTTTGAAATTCCTCATTACTCCTTTGCGATTCCTTGATCTCTTATTGCAAGGTTGAAATTAAAGTGAGGCTTGTTAACTTGGCACTTCTACTCAGAGCGTCAGCTACCACGTTTGCTTTCCCGGGATGATAATTGATTGGGCACCGATATTCCTCAAGCAGTTCCATCCACCTTCGTTGTCTCATTTTTATATCTTTTTGGGAGAACAGATACTTTAAACTCTTGTGGTCGGTAAAGATCTCGTACTTGGCCCTATAGAGGTAATGTCGCCAGTTCTTGAGTGCAAATACTATGGCTGCTAACTTCAAGTCATGCCTTGGATAATTCTTCTCGTGGTTCTTTAATTTTTAGGAAATATAGGCAACCACTTTCCTATCATGCATTAGCACCACCCTTAATCCTTCTCCAGATGCATTGGTATTTAAGGTAAACTCCTTCTGCAGATCAGCCAAAGTTAACACTGGTGCCGACGTTAATCGATGCTTCAACTCCTGAAAACTTTTATCACATTTTTTTCAACCATTTGAACTCAACGGCCTTTCGAGTTAACTGTGTAAGGGGTCTGGCAATTTTAGCAAAATCCTTAATAAATCGTCGATAGTATCTAGCCAGCCCAAAAAAACTGCATACTTCCGTAGGGATTCTTGGTGGTGCCCAGCGAATCGCGGCTTCCACCTTGGCCAGAGCTACGGTTATGCCTTCACGTGCGACCACATGTCCCAGAAAGTTCACCTTTTCCATCCAAAATTCACATTTACTAAACTTGGCATATAATTTGTGTTCTCGTATGGTTTGTAGCACATGTCGAAGGCGTTGCTCATGTGTCGCCATGTCTAGTAAGTAAACAAGGATATTATCGACGAAAATGATCACAAACAGGTCCAAGTATAGGCGGAAAATTCTTTGCATTAAATCCATGAAGGTCGACACTTGGAGGAGCTGTCATCTCTTCCTTTTAGAAACATAATTTTATAAAAAAGACAATCCTTTTTGCTATCCCTCCACTAGGTCAACTGCGGTTGAGTAAGATATCTGCGTGCCTCTTGGCATTGGACTTACAAAGATACAAAACTAAGATACAACTGGGAGGAGCTGTAATGTGTATTTTTGTATTAAATAATGTGAGACGAAAGAAAGATATGAATATAATTTTATAACAAAAGCTTCTCAAACTTATACATAGGTTTAAGGCAGCTAAGGCCATAGTCTACATAAATAAAAAAATTTTGGCTAGAGGTGGAAGACTGCAATGATGCCGACTCCAATGGCCAATTATGGCTCCACTAGCCAGATTTGGTTACCAAGTCATCTAAAAGAGGGGAGAAACATTTGGAAAGTATGTGCGATGGACTTGTAGTGAGTTCACGTGCACGAGTGCTAATTGTGAGCTTTCCGTACGGGTAATATATGTATATTTAAAATGGTTTGTCATCCCAGAAATTAAGTGCTTCCTCAAAAAAGATCTCCTTATCCAAGATATAAACTTTTTGAAAGGTTCGGGCGCAGTCGGAAGTCTGAGCGAATCAAGACACATCGGCGCTGCCACGACTCCCGAACTTTTAAAAATATACATGCACCATGATAGGCTCAACGGAAAAGGTATGGAATCCTAAACGGGGTCATTGGAACAAATTTCGGCATCCCATAGTCAATACCAACCTGATCTTCAAAGCACATTGTACAAACGTTTGATTTTTCAACCTCACGCGACATATACACAGACAGGTAATGAGCCCTGGCGTACCTACCAAGCCTCCCTGTGCTACCCTGGCCGGTGAGCCCTTTCTGACCCAACCTGCTAGGAAATAGCCACTACCACAAGCATAATACGGAGTCAAACGCAATACCGCCTTGGGCCTAACCCTCCAACGGTACTACGCCCTCTATCAACTGGATCCAGATCAAGAGTAACACTACCAAGCATGTCGTTCAGAAGAGGCCCTCGTATGAAGGACTAGCCGCGCATAGTGCATGTCCTCTCAACATGTTGATAAAAGAAAAGTATACCAAGCCCCTTTTTTGCCGGATTTGGGTTTTAATTTGCTTTTTATAAATTTTATAAGCCATCTCTCGGCCACATAAAACTATTCAGATATAAAAAAATCCCTATCCACTGGGCAAAACTCATAGCCATGTAAATATGACTTTGGAATGTAAGCTTTGAAACACAATACTAGGTATAAAATAGGTTATGCCAATATGCGTACCAAAAATTATGATAAATATTTCTCGAAAGGAAATTATTAATACCTCCAAAATTTAAAGTAAGAATAAACCGTAGAGAAATATTCTTTAAAAATAACTAGTAAACATTTTTCGAAATCATACTATAAGAATATTTAAAATAAAGGTATTATGAAAATATTCTCTTAATTCAAGAAAACCTTTAAAAGAATATCTAGAAAATATGTAAAGTATTATTTTCAAAAAGAAATAATAAATACTTTTAAGGTACTTTTAAATCTCAAAACATTATAAGAATATTTAAAATATTTAAAATATTATTTCCAAAGGAAGTAATAAATATATTAAAAATAATTTTTCCCAAATAAATAATACATCTCAAAATCCTTTTAAGCAAACTTAAGGTATTTAAAAACATTATTTCCAAAAAGAAATAATAAATATTTTAAAAATAATCTTTCAAAATAATTTTAAAACTCAAAACCTTTTTCGAAAATATAAAATATGTAAAAATATTATTTCAAAAAAAATTTTAAAAATAATTTCAAAACTCAAAACCTTTTTCGAAAATAGAAAATGTGTAAAAATATTATTTCCAAAAAATAAATAATAAATATTTTAAAAATAATTTCTCAAAATAATCTTAAAACTCAAAAACTTTAAAAGAATTTGAAAATATTATTTCTAAAAAAATAATAAATATTCTGAAAATAATTTCTCCAAATCATTTTAAAACTCAAAACCTTAAGAGAATTTACAATATTTAAAGATATTATTTCAAAAAAGAAATAATAAATATTTTGAAAATATTTTCTTCAAGATAATTTTAAAACTCAAAATTCAAAATAAAAGGATTCTAAAAAAAAAAAAATTTCTAGTAGAAGTATCATGAGAATATGACACTAACCTAAAAATATTTTAGTGCCATAAAAGAATTTTTAAGACATAAATACTTTAATCCCTTATCACACTTTTAGCATAATCTTTAATATATCACAAATAATTATTTTACGCATTTTGTCAAGAACCAATAACAAAGAAATATGCTTCTCAAGGACAATATTTAAATTTCTTTTAACAGAATAGGGTTGGTGAACTCACCTGGAGTAGCGATACAAGTTAAACCTACAAATAGTAATTCCAAAGTTAAATAATACCATAAGAAAAGTATAACCTTGACCCCAACATAACCCTAGGGTTTACCTAAAATTTATTCCAAAAAAAATTCTAGAAAATAACTCTAAAAAAAATAAATTCATAATAATCCCTACACTTCTCTATTATTTGAGAAGAATTTATCCTTATATAATAATAAAAATAAATAAGAAATAAAAAGAACAATAACAACCCAAAAAAATTAAAACTCACCTGGAGTGAAGGAAGAAGCCGAGAGAAAAGAAAAAAGAAAAAGGAAGTGTGGGGAGAGAGAAAAAGCCGAGAGAAAAAGAAAGGAAAAAGAAGAGGAAAGTGAGGAGAGAGAGAAGAAGGAAGGGGGGCTGGAGTTGAGAGAGAGGAGAGAGAATTAAGTAAAAAGTACGAGAGAGAGAGAGAGAGAGAGAGAGAGAGAGAGTGAGTGGGAAAATGGGGAAAATTGGATGGAAATGCTGGAATTTTCACCCATTTAAGCCTTCCTTATATAGCCATTTTTTACATGATTTTGCTTTGCATGCATGAGACACATGGCACTTGCCAGCCATGTGTCACTCAGCCCCTAGCCCACATGTCTTCCCCCTCCATGTGTCTCTCAATCTCCCTTCCACATGTCATTCCCAGCTATGTCATCACCAGCTCAACATGTATGCAGTCTCAACTTCCTCAATCTTCTATGTTGGCCCCAAATCTTAAAAATGACTAAAAATTCATTTTAAACTTAAAATTTCAATCTCTACTTTAAAGCGTTAAGCACTAATAATTTCAAACTACGTCCAAAAAGTTTTCCAATGAAAAATTCTTCCCTTAATTTTTCTAAAAATTACCAAATGGCCCCAAAATTTTCCATTCTTTATAATCTAACCCCGTAACTTTTGTTTTAACTTACCGCGACTTATGTTAACTTTGAGAGGTGCTTAGTCGGGACGTTACAGAAACATCTTCCCATGGTGCATTGGCAACTGGCAAAGGAGTGTACAAACCATGAGGTGAAGAAGCGATTTTGCACGCTAACAATCCAAATAGCTACCCACAAAATTTTCACCATCTCTTTTCATTTTAGGCTAAAAGAAATGCTCATGAAAAATTTCATAAGTTTTAGCTATGGCAAAATACCCCATAAGACCACACCCATGAGCTTCCTTAATGAGAAAATTCCTAATGGATCCACTAGGAATGCAAAGTTTCCCCTTTCTAAACAAAAACCATCCTTCACCTAAAACTTATCGCAAGGAGTAATCAAGCATGCATCAAAGATACGTCCAAAATCAATATCACTTGCATACAAATCTTTTAACATTTCAGACCCTAGTAAATGCGAATGTAAGGAAGTGAAAAGTGTATACCTTCGTGAGAGTGCATCTGCCACGACATTCTCCTTTCCTTTCTTGTAGTAGATGACGTAGGCAAATGTCTCAATGAATTCCATCTACCGAGCATGCCTCTTGTTGAGTTTTTGTTGACCCTTCAAGTATTTTAAGGACTCATGATTGGTGAGGATGACAAACTCCTTCGGCCACAAATAATGTTGCCAATGCTTCAAAGTCTTTACCAAGGTGTACAATTCTTTGTCATACGTGGCATAGTTCAACGTAGATCCCCACAACTTTTCACTAAAGTAGGCAATGGGTCTTTTATCTTGCATTAGAACCCCTCCAATTCCTACTTCCGACACATCACACTCGATCTCAAACATCTTGTCAAAGTTGGGTAAGGTGAGGAGTGGAGCGTTGCATAATTTTTCCTTCAAAGCCTTGAAAGCTAACTCTTGAGCTTCTTCCCAGTTAAACCCATTGGTCTCTTAATGACCTCAGTGAGAGGACTAGCAATGGTGCTAAAGTCCTTGATGAACCTTTCGTAGAAACTAGCCAACCCATGTAAACTTCTAACTTCGGTGACACTCTTGGGCGTTGGCCAATCCTTCGGAACTAACAACATAGCCAAGAAAGGTTATCTTTTCCAAGAAAAATTCACATTTTCCCAAATTGGCATATAATTGTTCCTTCTTAAGCACAAAGCAAACTTGTTAATGTGATGCAAATTATCCTTATATGTCTTGCTATTGATTAAAATGTCATCAAAATACACAACAACAAATTTCCTAATAAATTCATGCAAGACATGATGCATCAATCTTATAAACATGCTAGGTGCATTGGAAAGACCAAACGACATAACAAGCCACTCATAGAAACCAAGTTTAGTTTTAAAAGCAGTTTTCCATTCTTCTCCTTCTTTCTTTCGGATTTGATGATAACCCGATTTCAAATCGATTTTAGAGAAAACCATGGAACAATGCAATTCATCAAGCCAATCATATATCCTAGGAACATGATGGTGATATTTAGCGATTATATTGTTAATAGCCCTATAATTAACACATATACGCCAACTACCATCCTTTTTAGTGATTAGGAGTACCGGTACGGCACATGGGCTAAGACTCTCTCAGATGTGGCCCTTACCAAGGAGCTCCTCCACTTGCTGTTGAAGTTCCTTAGTCTCTTCTGGTGAGCTCCTATATGCTGGTTGGTTTGGCAACACGGCTCTAGCAACAAAATCAATTTAATGCTCTATGCTTCTCAAGGGTGGTCATCCTCTGGGCATCTCCTCTGGGAAAATATCTTCAAACTCCTTGATGACACCTATAAATAGCTTGAGGCAAAGAAGAAAGGATTTCATTAATAGAAGACACATAAGCTCCTTTGTACTAAGGAGTAAGACGGTTTCTTTGGCCTCTATTGCCTTACAAATCTCTCTCTCCTTAGTAAAGAAACTTAACCTAGTCCCTCCCTTTCCCTCGTTTATTACCACTCCATTCTTCTTTGTTTTTGATTGATTTTTCTTGCTCTCTTGAGACTCTCCTCTCTTTTCTTTTTCCTCCATTTTCTTCCCCTCTTTTATGTTCTTCTTTTTATTCTCCAACTCCTTTTCTCTCATTTTCACTTTATCTTGGTACACTTGAAATAGGGTAAGGGGTTTGAGAGATATCTTGACCCCATCATTCTCAAAAGAATAGGTGTTCTTGTATCCGTCATGGATGGCTTTTCTATCGAATTTCCATGGTCTTCCAAATAAAAGATGACCAGCTTGCATAGGCACAACGTCGTAAATGACCTCATCCTTGTATCTCCCTCTAGCAAAAGTCACCAATACTTGCCTTGTCACCCTCACCACTCCACTATCATTTAGCCATTGCAACCGATATGGTCTAGGGTGTTTGAAGGTTGACAAACTCAATTTTTCCACCAAATATGTGCTTGCTACCTTGGTGCAACTTCCATTATCAATGATGATGTTGCAAGCATTGTTTTCATTGTTACACCTCGTGTGGAAAAAAATATTCTCTCTTTGTTTGCTTGAGCCATCTTTAAAAACTCGAGAGCCAAGAGCCCTCAAGACCACTAAGACCTCTCCCTCATATAGAGACTCCTCATCCACTTCTTCATTTTCTTGTTCACCTTCGGCCTCATCTTTGGATAATGACTCCATTTGGCCTAATGATTATGACCTTCTTGGTTTGGCAATTACTAGCATAGTGTCCATATCTTTTGCACTTAAAACATTGAACATCTCTAGCTCTACTAGGTGTCCCCTCTACCTTGCTCTTATCCTTGTTCTCTTCTTTCCCCTTAGACCCTTTCTTGAATGCTACTTTAGGTATATCATCCTTTCTAAAAAGATTAGATTTGTAGGTTAAGCCCACAGGTTTAGAAGTAGTAAAAGGATTTTTGAAGGATGCCTTGCTTTTCAATTGTTTCTGTATCTTCATGGCTATATGAACCATCTTTTATAATTTTATATAGGCTTGAAGCTCCAAAGTTTGGGCTATATCCTGGTTCAATCCACTCATGAACATCGCCTTGTAGCCTCCCTATCTTTAACGATGTTGTCCCTTATCATGGCTACTTTCATCTCCTTGTAGTAATCTTCTACACTTTTGCTACCTTGGTGGAGGTTTTGAAGCTTATTGTAAAGGTCTCTACGGTAATGTGGGGGAATAAATATTTTTCTCATCAAAGTTCTCAATTCCTCCCATGAATCCACCGGCCTCTCTAAGTTTCTCCTTCGATTAGTCACCAATTGATCCCACCATATGACGGCATAGTTAGTGAATTCTACCACCGCTAACATCATCTTTATAAGATCCAATAGTAGTTGTCACAATCAAAGACAAGCTCCACTTTCTTCTCCCATTCAAGGTATGCTTCTAGATCACTTTTTCTTTGGAAGGGAGGGATTTTAAATTTAATCCTCCCAAATTCTTTTTCCTCATAGTAACCCTCTTCATTCCTTTCTAGTTCCTAATCATATCTATCGTGGCCACTATAGTATCTTTCTTGTTCCCTTGGCATTCTCATAAACTCCCTTTCAAGCCCTCTTCCCATGCCTCTTCCATTTCTTCCTCCTTTAGTTCCAAACCCTCCTCCGGCTTGGGTTCCCCAAGGTTGGAAACTCTCTTAGAAATTTTAGGATGGGTCATCCCTAACTCCAAAGTTGGCATGAGGAGAACTATCTTCATTTCTCATTGTTCGCCTCGAGGTAAGGTTATCATGATTGTGGAACCCCCTTCTTTGGCCCAACGTCGAATCTTGTCTATCTATTCGAGTGGACAATGCTCCAACATTCCTTTCAATGTTACCCATTTGTTGTTGCAAGGACCTCAAAGTTCCAACAACCTCTTGCATAAGGGGATCACTAGGTCCCTCATTATTGTTTCAGTTTTGATCTTCTTCACGAGACATCTTTAGAATTGATAGAACAAAAGGTACCTAAAAAATAAGAAACATATAATAGAAAACTAGGACCTCGCCGCTCCCTAAGTATTTCGCTCGAGGAATATACTCTCAACCCTCGTGTTTTTACTCTCACTCTCTACAGCTTTTATATCAATGTGCTCACCCTCTTGCCTTTTACTTTTCCTCACCCACTAAAG
This sequence comes from Catharanthus roseus, assembly GCA_028651295.1. NCBI lineage: Eukaryota > Viridiplantae > Streptophyta > Magnoliopsida > Gentianales > Apocynaceae > Catharanthus > Catharanthus roseus. Next base: position 5,178,007 of record JAPQWS010000076.1, on the reverse strand, counting down.
TTACTTAGTGATTTCTAAAACTTCTAAGTTATAAGAAAATCCCTAATGCAAATCACACAAGTAATTCTTTATACATAAGAATAAAGAATTCAAAGAGAACTTTTATCGAACACATAAGGCATAGAATGTCAAAGAGAAATTCAAGAGATGAGTTAATGAATGAGTCTAATTTCCACCAAAATATCATCAAAGTACTTATATATATATATATATATATATATAGAGCGGAATCCAATCCCCTAGCTAGGTTTGAAAGTTCCGACTTAGAAATACCAACTCTAAATAAAATAGCTTTCTTTATGATGCCCTTCCTTAAGCTGCTTCTCTTAACTTGTTAGGCTTTGCTAGACTCGCATCAAGGGCAAAGGACCTCAGAGTTGTGCCAGAACATCTGTTCTCGCAACCTAGCACGGCTCGCTTTGCTCTTCAAGCTTCGTCCTTCTTCCTATTCTTATTGGTAAATCGCCATATATATCCAAAGACATTGAAAATTCAAAACTACCACAATTGGCTCACAATACCAAAGATATGTAGATTACAAAAAATCAATTCCAGAAAAACAGAGCATGAAAACAAGCTGTAGTAGTTTCAACATAACTCATTCATTTCTCAACCAAATAGGTCCAAATTCGTTGCAAAACCTTCAAAATCGAGTAAGATATCAATCAAGACTAATTTCATGCTATTCGAAGTTCATTTAATATACTTTTCAATTCAATATTTACTCATATCTTTTTCTGGGCAAAAATTTTTCAGATTACTATCCCTTTTTCAAATAATATCAATTGGCTTTTTCTATAATCAAAATTAAACAAATAAGCACATAAACTTCATCTCAAAGAGAGCTTTGCTCTGATAGTACATAGTATGATCCTCCTTTGACTTTCTTGAGGATCACTTGCTACTAAGACCCAACTCTCTTCCAGAAGGCCTCTTTGATGCTTAGTTTGGAGAATATGAAGAACAAGGAACAAATTGCAATTAAAAACAACTAAAAAAAAAACAAATAGACCTTCTTATATTTGGGGGAGAATCAAAAGGCTTAAGGAAGCCTTACCTATTCTCTACATACTGAAGAAGGACCTAATTTTCCAAGTAACACTTACTATAGAAGTTGGCACCTCAAGGAAGAAATAGGATTTGGAAATTAGACTAGGACCCTTAAATTGATAATTCAAGAAATTCCTTGCCTTGAATTATATAATGGAAACTCTCAATTATACAAGGAAGATAAAGAAAACTAAGAACCCTAGTTCTTCTCTGTATATATTTCTTCTATGCCTAAAATTTAGCCAAAATGGCTGCAACAAGGGTATATATGTGCTACACAATTAACTTCCAACCTTAGTCATTAAACTAGCTTAAAGGAGTTGAAGGGTGCTTAGACCACTTAAGTATGAGTCAAAAGATGTTTACAACCAAATTGAAGAGTCAAGGAAGTTAAAAACTTCCTAAATATCCCACCAGCCAAGACCTACCGAGGACGATAGGTCTCATTCTACGTGCGTGGTAGGTTAGATATCTCATTCTCCTCTCATCCAGAGCCCTACCTGCAACGGTAGGGCGTACCTACCGTAAGCGGTAAGTTGAGTGAACTTTTCTCTTCCACGAATAGATTCCTACCGTGGACAGTATGGTATATCCTACCGGTTGCAGTAGGGTAAAAAAATTCTTCCTCCTTTGATTTTGAAGCTGCAAAACCTCCCAAGCTTGCTTCTTTGGATTCCTCCACTTGCACCTTAGATACTACGAAGGTTTTAAATCCTCTAAATTCTTCTCCTTGTTCCTCTCGTACATGCCAAGTGAAGTTCTGGAGCATCTTATCAAATATTACAGCCATCCCTTTATGTTCTTCTTCCATCCTCTTAGTCATTGCTCTTGTGATCGCCCTTGGAACAAGTCCACCATCTCTCGTGCATCTCGGGTTATACCATTTATGGAATCCCAAGGTATATTATCACTGATAATGACGATGAATTTTGCAATCGTTCGATGACTAAACTTTACGAGAAATTTAGCTTCAAGTAGTATCATTCTTCAATATATTATGTTGCATCTAATGGTCTGGCGGAAGTATATAATAAAACTCGCTGCCACTTATTAAAGAAAGTTATTGATAAGTCTAAGAGATAATGGCATTATAAAATTCAATAAACTTTGTGGTTACCAGACTATATTTTGGACTCTTACACTGGCTAAACCAAATACGTTGGTCTACGGTGTTGAAGTCGTTCTTCCCCTTAAGCGCCAAATTCCTTATTTAAGAATTGTTTTTCAAGAAGAGCCTACAGAGGAAGAAAATGCTTGCCTTCTTCTTGAAGAATTAGAGGAACTTGATGATGAGAAAAGATTGGAAGATCAACAACGTTTGGAATGTTATCAAGCTTGACTTTTTAAAACATTCCATAAGAAATTTCATCCGTGATCCTTCCAAGTTGGCAACATGGTGCTTGCTGTTCCAAGGCCAATTATCTTTCCTTAGAAAATAAAGATGTTTACACCGAAGTGGGATTGTCCATACATTGTCTAGAAGTTTATGCAAATGGTGCATATAAGCTTGTGGATGAAGATGGACTAAAATTGGTCCCGTTAATGAAAAGTTTTTTAAATGCTACAATGCGTGGAAAAAAAAGAGCTTATAGCTTGGAAAAGTTCAAAATGCAAATAGGACCACAAATATGTTGTATGTGGACAAAATGCTAAAATATCACAATAAGTCCAAGTTGTTAAAAATGGATGCTCCTGGCCTGCACAAGCTTAAACTGTGAATGGCAACCACCAAAGATATTGTATGTGTTTAAACTACTAAAATATCCCAACAAGTCCAAGTTGGTAAAAATAGATACTCCTGACCCCCAAGAGTATAAATTGTGAACGGTAAAATTCTCAAAACCATTCACATTTTTTAAATTACATTTGACTTGATTCCCTTTTGGAATACATAGGCAACTTCGAAGGTAGCTTCTAAGTTCAGTCATACCAATCCAATGTTCCCTTTGTTTGGGTTTGATTCTTAAAAAAAATAAAAAAATAAAAAAACAGCAAAGCAAGGAAGAAAGGATGATGCAAGAAATAAAAGAGAAATTATGCATTAGATAGAATAAAAAAACATTATCAAGTGTATTCATTCTCAAACAATACTGGAGTTGAAATCGAATGAGAAATTTATAACCAATCAATTCTTGTCTATTTGCTCCTAGAGATTCCCTTGAGGTTCCTAAATTCCGCACCACTACATCAAATTGGAAAGGAGTGTTCTCCATGATAGTAACTTCTTCTTGCTTGGAAAATGACACTGTCTGTAGTTTTCTCAATTCCTTTTTATCTTGCTGGATAGATGTAAAAACTTCTTGCTCATGTTTCTCCAGTTTATAGAGCTCCTTATGAAGCTCCTTCTATTGAACTTCAATAGTACTAAGCTCCATTTGTGAGTCATTTAACCTTTATATTATGACTTTCTCATTAGATAAAATTCCCAAAGTTTCTTTTTTATTTTGACGAGGGATTCGAGATATACTTCCTTAGTCATTATATCGCAAGTTGCTGAGCTTGATACATCAAAACTTCGAGCTTTCTCAAATAAATATATCAACATTGCTTCCAATGGAGTAGAGCATTGATATTTACTTTCATCATATCTGCCAGGATCATATCACATTCTATTTCAATAGAAGATATAGATTCGACAAGTGTTCGCGAAAGTTTGTCAACCATTCTGTGCAATAAGAGTTGGAGATATTGATTTTGACACTCTCTAATCACATCGACTCCATTAAATTGTGAAATAGCATCAGTAGGTTGTTCTTTCAAAGCTTTCTCTTTCCCAATGGATGAAGCCCATGGACTTGGTCCTTGATGTTTAACTGTATTGTCACGCCCCTTGTTTGTGGGACTGAGACATGACCGTGAAGATGGATTACCCCACTGTACAAAGTCTCTTATACATCATATCTTAAAGTCCCAAAAATACTTTAAGTATAAAATAATCTCAAAAAACTTTGGTACTTAAATCAGAAGCGAAAAAACATTTCCTTACATAAATACATCATTTCTAAACTTAAGTCTAAAACCTTAACGAGATTAAACATCAGAACTCAATAAGAACATCATAAATAAACTAAAATTATTGTCCATAAGTCTCTTCGTTTACAAAAAAAACACTTCTAAATCACCGAAAATATCCTCTTTTGCTTACGATCATCTGCAAGGTGGGGGAGAGAAATGAGCTTCCAACTCAATAAGAAATCAGATTTCTTTTTGGAAATAAATTTTCTTGGAGTCAAAAAGTCATTAAGATAATCTTTATTATGAAAACCTTTCTATTAAATAAATAGCTTTAAACAAAATCCAGTTAGAGCTTTAGGGTCTGATTTTTCAATCAATAGAGAACTTTAATAAATACTACCCAAAATCATATATAAAATATACCTTTTTCTCTCTTTTTAAAGGACTAGAAAGTTAAAGGACCCAAAATAAATACTCTCTTATTTTAACAATAGCTGTTACTTATAATGTAACCAAAGCTCTCGAATAGCACATCAATGCATTGGCTTGCGTAGCTGCTAAACAATCTGTAGCTTTCATTTTCTTTTTTCTTCGCACCCCCAAAAACAACCATAAAATTCCAGAAATTAGGTTTCAAAAACATATCAAAGCTCACCAAATTTAGAACTTAATAAAATAAACATTAAAATTAAACAATATACCTTTAATCAAATATTCATATTTAGATCATTAAATATTCATCTTTGACCTCATCACATGATTGAGTAATAGAATTATTTAATCTAACGAGTACTTCACTTCGATGAAGTGCATACTTTGATTGATAAGACACTTTGAGAGCCATAAACATTCACACATCACATTCACAAGACATCATCTTTAATATTTTAAACTTTAGAACTGGGTTCCTTTTGTAAAAATAATGATACCTATCTTTAGAAAAACCATAAACATTCAGACATTACAAACATCATCTTCGTAATTAACTTAAACTTTGAAAACTTTAGTGCTTGATTCCTTTTGCTTTCACAATAACTTTGATAACTTTGAAAACATTAACTTTATAACTTTAATAACTTTAAGTTTCATATAAATTTGATAACTTTAACTCTAAGTTTTAAGGAGCCATCAGAAGTGGCAGCTAGATGGACCTTCATTGTACAGTCTTGTATTGACGAGCCATACAAGACCTGAAGTACAATCTTGCAGCACATTCAGGATATGTGGTTCGATGAGTTCTTCATAAGCATAAATTTTTAAAATTTATAAGTCTAATGTTTTCATTTTTGTATTGTTATTTAACTTGTGTATGTGAATGCGCAGAGGTATTTCAAATGGGACCCAACCCTCAATGAGTTGGCAAGAGAAGGGTTTGAGTGAATAGGCATTATGCAGTACAGAGACATGTTATACCAAGTTTGCACTACCCCTCGGAGGCAATTTTGGATATTGATTCTCATATAGGACACCTAGATGAGTGGTTGGGAGAAGCCTGAGTATAAAGAGAAGAGAAAGACAGTATAGAGAACAGGAGAAAAGGGCGAGGCGTCTAAGGTCCAGAGAAACATACATGCTGTTCCTTATCGTTTATTTAGTAGGATGCTCTCGAGGTGATGAATTAAGATATATGTATTTTATGTATAACATTTTTAATTAACTTTATATAATGTTGCAGTGTAAGAAGCTTGGTGTTGCTTATTCGAAAGATAAGGTTTATCAAAAGCTTCATACACATCTTGAAGGCCACGAGAAGGCTGGTCAGTTCGAGGACGGATACTCCACCAAGTTTTGGGTAAGTGTTTCATTTCAATTATTACGAATATTAGAAACAAACATATCTTTTACTTAACAAATGTCGATTTAACATGTTTTCTTAATTCTCAGTGAAAGTACTTGGACCTGATGAAGAAAAAGGGGGAGCATTCTTGGATTGGCACCCACATACTAACTGACACAGAGTTGATGCTTGAGGTTGAGACAGGGATGAAGAAGGGGTACGCCTAAGGGGTCATGGCCATAGAGTCTGCCCGTATGAGGGTTGAGGCCCGAAGTGCAGCTAGAGCCCACCCTCTCCTTCCGTATAATATCCAGTCGAAGATTCCGCATGTCACTAGCTACATCATTTCTGAGAAGATGTATGAAGCAAGTCAAGAGTGGGAGCAAAAGATTTCATATGGAGCACATGTCATCAGTGAGTGGGCCACCCGATATTTTGCCGATTTAGACTATCATACTAAGGACATGCCAACTACCGATCTCCAGCCGCCTCTAGAATGGCGGATACCAAGTGAGCCACGCAAGGAGGATACACAAGAGGATGAGGGGGACGGCCAGAGGATGGTAATCATCATCTCCCCCTAGTTAGATAGTTTTGTTTTACATTTCATTGTAGTACTTGTATTTATTTTCGTATTATTTTTTATTATGACTATTATATATTACATTTTATTGTGAGAATGTGGTGGAATTTATATGGTTGTATATTATTGTTTTTTTGGATTTTTTTATTCTTAGGGAGTTTTTTTATTTTCAAATTTTTATTTAAAAAAATCAAAATTGCAACCACCTAGCGACTGACAAGCGGTCAAAAAAACTTAGAAAAACAATTTTTGTGATTGATTTGCGACCAACGATTAGTCCAATATTTGACGGGAATAACATTTGGAGCCAAAAATTTGCGACCGACATTGTCGATCGGCCTTTAGTCGCAAACATATTAACCCTCAAGTTAGCAACCGGCTGTCGATCGCGAATTTCCAGTTTGAGACCATGTTTTAGTGACCAATGTTACCAATCACAAATTGGTCGCAAAATGCCTATTTTCGACCTACTTGCAAATGATTTTTCGGTCACTATTTCATAGTTTTTTTGTATTGTAGGTTTGAAAATAAAAGTTAAGTGTCTATCGATCGAAGTTCTCGCTTCTTCGAAGAGATGTACTCGTTAGAGTAAAGTACTCATTAGAGTAAATAATTCTAATGTTCAATCATGCGATGAGGTAAAGATGAATGTTTAATGATCTCTGTATGAGTATTTTATTAAAGGTATATTATCTTATTTTAATGTTATTTTATTAAGTTTTAAATTTGGTGAGCTTGGAATACGTTCTTGAAATCTAATTTCTGGAATTTTATGGCTGTTTTTGTGGGTGAAAAGAAAAAGGAAACCGAAAGCTATGGATTGTTCATGGGCTGCACAAGCCAATTTATTTTACTTGCAATTTGTGAGTTTTGGTTGCATTATAAGTAATGGTTATTGTTAAATAAAAATGTATTTCTTTATTTTCTTTAAAACAAAGAAAAACTACCTTGTTTTGTTTCTTAAACTTTTAGGTCCTTTAAAAATAGAGAAAATTTATAATTTATATATGATTTTGGGTAGTATTTATTGATGTTCTTAGTTAAGTGCAAAATCTGGTCCTAAAGCCCTAAATGTATTTTGTTTAAAGCTATTTATTATAACGCAAGGTTTTCATTATAAAGATGATCCTAATGACTTTTTGAATCCAAGGAAATCACGAAAATAACTTTTCCACTAGTTAAATAACTTGAACTCGTAAATTCGAAACTTCACTAGCTATTTCTTCTTTGTTTGTAGCTCTTGCTTATTCAATTTTTAATTCTCTTTTAAGCTAAATCTTTCTTATTTAGGTCCTTTTTTTGGTAGGAAAGATAGAATCTTATTTTTCTATTAATATTGAATTAATCAAGTATCAGTACAAAATAATTTTTTATTCATTGTTTATAAGATCTTCTATGGGCATGAAAATATGGATTACTTGATGTGAATCCACTTAGAGAAGCTTGATTGATTAAATCACTTGCCAAGCATCACCTTCAAACATCGAAGTACTTCTATTGAAGATTTGAAATCATTACACTCCACTATAAAACCTATGGAGAACAAAGCACCATAAACCCCATAATGAGAGGGATGATTCTTCCCTAATTTAGCAACAAGAACATTAGGGAAACAAAGGCCCTAAAACCCAAGCTACACAAACTAGAAGACCTAGATCTATCAACTTTAGAAACAAGAACTTCTAGAATTAATCAAAGAAGGAATTGATGATGATCAATTGAATTCCATAGACCTACAATCTAGGCTCATTAATTGTTCACCAACTAAGGAATGAAACCCTTAAAACTAAGCTAAGATGGGTTGAAAAATCCTAAAAACCCACTTGGGAATTCTCTCAATTTTCCTTCAAATTCAACTTAGTACAAAATAGGCTATAATGAGATATTTATAGCGTTTAGGACTTAATCCTACTTTGACCATGGTGTTAGGCCAATAAAAGACTATTTAGGACCTTAATTAAGAGCTGGAAATAGAATTAAAACATCATATCCTATCCTAAACATCACATCTTCATAATTTCAGTACCCTACCATCGACGGAAGATACCTTACCATTGATGTTAAAAGTAGGCTCCTTAGCCTTCAATTGTTTTTTTCTTTCAGAAACCTACCGTGAACAATAGGTATAGTGATGTGGAATGATCTTCAAGAACATAAAATTTTGTCCAAGAAGTGAGGGAGATAACAAAGAAAACAAGGGTAACAAGTAGAAGAGAGAAAGTGCCTTTGAAAGGACTTGAAAATGTTGAACTTCTAGCAACCTTGGATATATTAAATTCAAGACCTCAAGAAGGTTTAAACAAAATATTTTCTTCAAAGTTCAAGCAACCTAAGGTATTTTGAACCTTAGACCTCAATGAAACAAGAAGAAAGACCTCAAGACTAGTTTTCTACGAGAGTGTAGTAACTAGTATGAAGGAATTTTGATGATCAACCTTGAAGCTTTTGGTCTTCAAAGTGATTTTTCTTTCAAGGAAGTTCACCCTTGAAGAAGATAGAAAAATATAAGCTAAGAACTAAGAATACTAAGAAAAGAACCTTTGTCTTGAAATATTTCTTGATTAGCTTCTTCAAAATGGAAGACTACATATTTATAGAGACTTGAGGGAAAATTTCTCATATTTTCAAAATGGAATTAGCTTCCCTCTCATACTTTCAAAAAATTAGCTTCTTCAAAATGGAATTTTTCTCGCTCATATTTTCAGCCCAAAATTTAAGCCCCACAAATTTAAGTCCCAAATTTAAGCCCCAAATTTAAGCCCCATAAAGGCATACTCCAACCCTCCCATATTTTCAGCCCAAAGGATAGATCTAACCTATACATTCACTTGATAAGACAATAAAGGTGTTTTAATTGCATTTGGACTATTCTAGAGCACTAGTAAACACATTATCAAAAATAGGAGGCAATTTTCAAGCTTGGGCAAAAGGGCTTCCAACCATCTACCAAGTGAATTTTCAATTTCTAACTTATTCAAAACTTTAGCATATTGCCCCATAAAGTCCTAGACATCAAAATTTAACCCTTGAAACTTCTCTTGCTCAATTTGATCCTTGTGACTCTTTAGTTGTTTTGCCTCGGCTCTTGTCACAACTCCTTGATGTTCTTGCATGTCTAATCGGTTCACATCATATAGGGCCTACATCGATGGTAGGTAAGGGGCCTATCGTCAACGGTAGGTCCTGTTTTCAGCTCTTCTTGGAGTTTTTTCATCTCTAAATTGCTCAATTTGTTGCTCTGTGATTACGACATGACTCATGAACAACTTGGGAAGTTTTCCATCATCTTCAATCCCTTCATTCCTGCTCTTTAATCCATTCTTCTTTGCTTCTTCAATAAATGCAACCATTCCTTTAGCCAAGCCATCATCATAATCTTTGATCTTCTTTGGCCTTGCTTTAGTGATTGGTCCTTGAATAAAATCCTTAGCTTTTTTATCATCTCAGTTCATATCATCTGCCCCTTTAATTGAAAAGATTTGTCCTCCAATCTTCACATACATCAAACAAGGATAAGTCAGAAACATTGAAGGTAGCACCATCTTTATATTCGCCCAGAAGATCAATTTAATAAGCATTGTCACTAATGTGCTCAAGAACTTGAAAAGGACCATTGCCATGGGCATTAAGCTTAGACTTTGGCTGAGAAGAAAATCTCTCTTTTCTAAGATGAACCCAAGCCCAATCGCCGGGTTCAAAGGCCACTCGTTTCCTTCCAACATTTCTCTTAGCTACAAGCTTCTTGTTGTTTGCTTCAATAGCTTCATGGACTTTGAAGTTGATAGCCATAACAAACTCCACTTTCTTCTTTCCATCCAAGCTCAAAGCATGATCTATAGGTAAAGACATCAAATCAAATAGAGTTAGAGGATTGAAATGATAAACAACTTTAAAAGAAAAGTAAGTAGTAGAATGATGCGATCTATTATAAGCAAACTTGGTGTGAGGCAAACAATCTTCCCATTGGCACAAATTCTTCTTAAGGATGGCCCTAAGAAGTTGCCCAATGGTTCTGTTAATCATCTCCATTTGGCTATAAGTTTGTGGATGGCAAACTGTAGAATACAATAAATTAGTTCCAAGTTTTCTCCACAAAATATGCCAAAAATGAGTAAGGAACTTAGTGTCACGATCCAAAACAATAGTTCTAGGAATGCCATGGAATTGCACCACCCAAGTAAAGAAAGGATCCGTAACATGACTAGAATCATTGGTTTTCTTACAAGGTATGAAATAAGCCATTTTAGAAACCTATCTACCACAACAAAAATGGAACCCATAACCTTAGGTGACCTAGGTGATCAAGAATAAAATCCATAGATATATCTGCCCAAGGCACTTTAGGCACATCTTGAGGAGTATAAAGACCATGTAGCAAGGATGTAGACTTAGCCCTCTTACACTCTAAATAATTACCAATGAATTTCTCAACATCTTCTCATGTGAGGTCAAAAGAAATGCTTATGTAACATGTCATAAGTTTTAGCAATGCTAAAATGACCCATCAAACCACCACAATGAGCTTTTTTTTTACTAACAACAATCCAGTAGAACAAGATGGGATGCACAATCTATCCTCATGATAAGAAAGCCATCATGTATGAGATACTTATCATTCGGCACAAGCAAGCAATCATCAAATATATCTTTGAAATCTTGATCACTAGTATACAATTCCTTAAACATTTCAAAGCTAAGTAATTGAGCTTGCAAAGTAAAGATAAAAGTTTACCTTCTAGACAAAGCATCAGCTACAATGTTTTCTTTACCTTTCGTATACCAGATAACGTATGGAAATGTCTCAATAAACTCCATCCATCCAGCATGCCTCTTGTTAAGATTTTGTTGTCCTTTGAGAAACTTCAAGGACTCATGGTCAGTGTGCACTACAAACTCCTTAGGCTACGAATAGTGTTGCCTATATTTCAATGTCCTCACTAGTACATAGAGCTCCTGGTAAGTAGCATAATTCAATACCACACCCGTCAACTTTTCACTAAAGTATGCGCTTGCCGTGCATCAAGACTCCTCCTATTCTAACCCCCAAGGCATCACATTCTATCTTAAATGTCTTGTCAAAGGTAGGCAGCGGAAATAGAGGAACACTACTAAAGTTTTCCTTTAACAACTTGAATGCTTTCTCTTGTTTCTCCTACCACTTGAATGCTTTCTCTTGTTTCTCTTCCCACTTGAAGCTATTCATCTTCTTGATTACATCTGTTAAAGGACTAGCAATCATGCTAAAATTCATGATGAATCTCCTATAGAAGCTTGCTAAACCATGGAAACTCCTAGCTTCGGATGCATTGTTAGGAGTAAGCCAATCCTTGATAGTTTTCACCTTTTCTTCATCTACTTGAAGACCTTGAGAACTCACCACATAACCTAGGAAAGCTAACTTTTCCAAACAAAACTCATATTTTCCAAGGTTAGCATATAATTTCTCACTTCTTAAAACCAATAAAACTTTCTTAAGATGATGCAAATGATCTTCATAAGTTTTTCTATATAGCAAAATGTCATCAAAGTAGATTCAACAAATTTGCCAATGAAATTCCTCAAAACATGATGCATGAGTCTCATGAATGTGCTAGGTGCATTAGTTAAACCAAAAAACATAACTAACCATTCATAAAGACCAAAATTTATCTTGAAAGCTGTTTTCCACTCATCATTATCCCTCATGCGAATTTGATGGTAACTTGACTTTAAACCTATTTTGGAAAATATTTGGGAACAATGCAACTCATCAAGAAAATCATCTAACCTAGGAATAGGATGCCTATATTTGATGGTAATGTTGTTATGGCTCTACAATCTACACACATACACCATATACCATCTTTCTTTGGAACTAATAAAACAAGAATTGCACAAAGGCTTAAGTTTTCTCTTATATATCCCTTGGAGAGAAACTCCTCAACTTGTCTTCTTAACTCCTTGGTCTCTTTGGGTGGACTTCTCTAAGCCAATCTATTTGAAAGCACCGTATGGGGCACCAAATCAACTTCATGTTCAATTCCTCCTAAAGGAGGGAGCCCGCCGGGCATTTTTTTGGGGAAGACATACTTGCATTCTTAAATAATCTTTACTATTGTATTAAACGTGGAAGAGAAATGATCATTAGTAGAAACAAATGTACCCTTGCAATAAAGAAGTAAGACCAACTATTCTTTTTCAATGGCCTCTATGATCTCACTTTCTTTTGCATAAAAACATCTCTTTTTTCTCTTACACCTATCACTCATTTGATCACTCATTTTCTTGTCTCTCACTAATTTTTCCTCTCTTTATTTTTCCACCCTCATTCTTTTGTCTCAATTCTCTTTCCCTTTTCAATACTCTTTCTCTTTTTCTTACCCTTAAGTCTTTCTTTTCTCTCATTTTCTTTTGCTCTTCAAAAACTTGACTAAGAGTCAAAGGATTCAACATAACTTCTTGCCATCTTTTCAAAAGTGTAGGTGTTCTTCACAACGTTATATATAGCTTTTCTATCATATTGCTAAGAACGTCCCAATAACAAATGCCCCGATTGCATAGGAGCCACCTCACAAAGAATTTCATCATTATAGGACCCCTTTGTAATAGAAACTAGCACGTTTTTTTATTAACCTTAACTTCCTTACTATCAGTTAACTAATGCATCTTATAACGCTTAGGATTCTTAAGGAGGGTAAGTTTAACTTTTCAACAAGATAGGTACTAGCTACATTAGTGTAGCTACCACTATCCATAATAAGGTTAGCAACTTTACGTCTTACTAAGCATTTAGTGTGAAAGATGTTTTCCCTTTGAATGCTGGAATCTTCTTCAAGGATTTGAGTAGACAAAGTTCTAATAGTCAACAAACTAACGCCTTCCTCAACAGAATCTAAAGAACTAGTTCCTTGAGCTTCATCACGAATTTCTTCTTCCTCTTCAACAATATCCTCTTGGAAATCCTCTTCATCCTTTTCAATCCAACCATTCAAGTCTTCACAAAAGATCAAAGTCCTCTTGGTAGGACAATTAATGGCTATATGTCCCACTCCATTACACTTGAAGAACATAGTTGGGTTGGTAATCAATTTACCTTTCTCCTCTACCTTAGGCTTAGAATTATCTTTGAAAGGCACCTTAGGTGTGTCATCCTTCTTTGGCCACCCCTTGCAAGTAGATGCTTGAGGTTTAATAGCAACACCTTTTGAAAAAGAGAGAGGTTTTCATGAATCCACTCATTTTCCTTTGGCTTTCAATCTTAAGCACTAGATGACACATCTCCTCATTAGTGGAGAAAAGGTACAATTCAAGTTGATTAGCTATATCCCTATTAAGTCTACTTAGAAATCTAGCTGATCCATTTTTGTCTTCTTCCATGCTCAATCTCAAATGGTATATGATATGTGCTAATTTGTCTATATTTCTATATGTTATATTAATCACTTTACGATGTTTTTAACATGTAAAAAAACATATTTTAGACTAATGCCCTTTATTCTTGTCTTAGGTGCTTTCCAAAGGAGAAAACAAGAAAAAGAACCGAAAATAGAGCGAAAACGACGAAAACGAAGCCGACGGAAAAGTTGAAGCTGGCCTATCGACTGAGGTAGGCCAACCTACTACTGACAGTAGATCCTGGAGCCACAACCCAAAGTTGGACAGAAACCTACCAGTGACGTTAGGCTACCCCTATCATCGACGGTAGGTCCTAACGATAAAGAGGAATTTGGGCAGAACCCTACTGCGGATGGTAGGGCTCGACCTACCGTGCATGGTAGGTCCCGACTGTAGCAGTTATAATCCGATTTTAACTCTATTTTAATTTAATTTTTCCCCTATTAATAGGCAGTTATGCTATTAGATCTGAGGGATGTCATTAGGGGCGAATTTAGGTTAGATAATTCCCAAAATTTATCATCAATTTAGGTAGGATATCAGCAAAATTTCTGTAATTGAATACTTGGAGATCAAGATTTGAAGATTCTGTTGGAACCCGTAGGAAAAAACAAAATAAAATAAAACCACGGAAATCCACCAATAGGATCTGCACATACTAGAAAAACCGATTAGATAGAAATTACCTCAACGTTTTGATTGTTCGGTGTGGAGGCGCTGCTTTTTACGCTTCGCCTTCTACTGGTATCCACGCGACGAACTCCTCTACAAGCGATCGGGATGCTAGCCCCTTCTGTGTTCTGAAACCTGTTTAGAACTGATCCTGACTATCTGGTAATCAGTTGTATTTCGGAGAGAGGAGGCTAGATACTATATCGCCGTTCTAAGGTTTAGGGTTTTGTTTTTCTTTAATTAGATGAAGGACGGCTGCCAAGAAAAGGTTAACATAACCTTTTATAGCTGTCAATATCAAAACCCTAACTGTCATCTAATGACAGTTTAATCTCGTCCGTCTATTCCTATAATCATCCAACGGTTGGATGAGTAATATTAAGTAATTAATTTCATTTATTTGATTAAATAAAATTAATTACTTATTAACTTACCAGAAAATACAATATGGAATCTGATTCCCCTTTTGTATACGTTCAACAATTTGGACACAATCTAGATCCATTGAACGTGGACATTATGCTCACAAGATCGTCTTTGCGTGTGACCCTGTAGGTTCACTTAATGTTGGAAGTGAATGAAAAATGTCCTAGACATTTATTCACAAAACATAAGCGGCCTCTAGCAAGACATTATGCTTACCCAAGTTAAGTAAATGCAATAATAACCTAGCATCAGATTTAATATTTAGTCCTTTTGTCACACGATATCCTAATTAAGTATAAGGCATGGACTAAGTCATCTTTATAAAACCTAATTAACCATTTACTTGATCACCAGGCAGACTGTTCCAACAAATAATATTAATAACACCTTATTGATACTTATTTGAGCATGGCCATGCATATTTTCCAGTCTTCCTTATCAAGGGACCCATTGATATCTCTCTCTAAAGGGAGAGGGAAAAATCACTTTCACTATCTCCAATATTCAAGCCATGTCAAGAAAATAAGCCAACCAATAGTCATAATAATCACCTAATTAAAAGTGATGTTTGACTATGTCAAAACAGATTTTCTCCCCATGCAAGAAACATTAGAAACATTAGGTCAAAGGAAACCAAATATAAAACTGAGAAGAAATACTTATAACTTAAACCCATGCAATATTTCTTCTTCACTTTGGGTCATGTCCAATACAATATTCTCAATATGTATTTATGAATTGATTTTATATCTCATATTCATGATCAGTAAAACTTGACCATCAATCAACTTCACACTAGTTTACAAGATGTAATAAACTAGGGACAAATAAGAATAGTATTTTATTAGCTATAAGGATTTTACTATAAAGTCACATACTTGATGACCAAGAGCATAAAATACAGTTCAAAAATACGTGCTTCATTAATCATAAATGTGAGTCAATTGGTCTTAGGGCATATACTAACAGATTGAACATCACGATTTCGAGCTTCAATTGGGCAACTCGAGGGACAAGCTCGGATGACATTCAGGAATGTGATTTTGACTTTAATTTCCTCCTAAAATTTCTTTTCCGTTAATTTATTGAATTCAATGGTTAATTTCAATTTTTATACAATGATTAGTGAGTAGTTTTTTTGTGTTTAGATGAGGGTTGAACCCTAATTCTTGTTTATGATGTTCTTGTTTTAATTTATAGAATTCGATGTTTGTTTTAAATTGAGTTATCTTCCAATTGTGTTTTGTTGCAATTTAATTGTCATGAAATTAGATCTATTGCAAAGATGTTCGGAATTGAAAAAGGAAGAATATTCGGTCAAACAATTGGGATTTAATTGGAGCGATTGATTATAGATATGATACTGCGCTTTTAGGTCTTTTAAATCACTTGTAATTACTGCACTCATAATTGGTTAGGAGAGAAGAGAATCTCTTCTAAAGGTTAGTAAGTAAGGTGGCTTTCGCCTAGAGATAGGGATTGCCCGATTTGTTGTAATGACCCAACTTGATTAATTCAACATCGTTTTCATAAGATTTTTCCAATTGAATCAGTAACAAGGATTTGGGGGATTCCATCATCCAAACTCTTACTTTTATAAATTTCTAAAACCTTAATTTTCTAGCTGATTAAATCATTTTTTGTATTTTTAGTTATTTCTTCTTCAAACCATTCTTTTTAGACTAAACATTAGAAAGAGCGATTAGTACTTGAGCTTTTATCATTCCTCGAGATTTGACACTTGGGTATAGCTCATTTACTATAGTAATAGGTCCACTTGCCTATTGCTTTAGTTTAGTAGTTCATCCCCTTTGATTTTAAAACTTTCCATACACATCAAGTTTTTTGCGCCGTTGCCAGGGAATGACAACTTACGAAAAATTATTTTTAAAGTCCTTTAGTCATTTTTGCATTATTGTTTTGATTTATTTTGCTTTGTTCAGTATTTTTGTTTTGATTGGGTGTTAGTAGTATGAACATTTGGAATTCGTCTTATTACTTTTGGAACTTGTGTTGATTGCTTATCTAATTATTCATTTAAGGTTTTGGAGAATAAGATATGGATGCCACTGATGCCATAGAAGCTCGGCTAGCAGCAATATTAGAATGAGGGAGAGAAAACATGGTCGTTGCACGTCAACATATGCAGCATCAGTAGGCCATGTTCCAAGGAAACTTGCAAGGGTACAACACGTATGCTAACCAGTATAGTTCAGGTTGGAGGAATCAACCAAATGCTCCTTGGGGAGGTCAGAGTTAAGGGAAACAACAAGGCCCCCCAGGCTTTCAGAGTGGAGGTTTCACTCAACATTCACCATACAATCATACTCCACCAGCAAATCCATCATCCCCAAAGCTTAACCTAGAAGATCTCATTTCGAAATATATCAATTCGGCAAATACCGGGGTGAAAAGCATGGAAGCAGTCCAGAGAAGTCAAACAACTTCCACCCATAACATGGAGAGTCAAATTGGGAAATTAACAAGAATGATCACTAAAAGGTCACTTGGTAATCCACCAAGTAATATGGAGAAAAAACCATATGAGGACGCAAAGGTGGTCACCTTGAGAAGTGGAAAAGAACTAGTACACACATCTCCCATGGTTGTGGAAGAGGAGAAGGGGACTATTTAAGCACAAGAAGAGTCCACTCCCCCCAAGGAAAATGAGGTTTCAACAGAGGGAAGTAGAAAAGAGGAAGTCATCTCCTCCGCCATACACACCTCCTACCCCATCCCAAGAAGAGTGTTGAATGCAAAGTAAGATGAACAATATGGTACGTTTTTGGAAATCTTTAAACAATTACACATTAGCTTACCTTTGCTATTCCTTGCACTCTAGGTGGTATAACTGTTTCTAGGGCTTTAGCTGATTTAGGTACTAGTATAAATTTAATGTCATATGATTTCTTTAAAAATTTAGGAATGGGAGCCTACTAGGATGAGTATTTAACTTGCGGATAGGTATACTAAGTATCCTAGAGGTATTAAAGAGGCTGTACTAGTAAAAGTAAGAGACTTGGTGTTCCTGGTTGACTTTGTGATTATGGATATGATTGGGGACATTGAAGTCCCGCTCATTTTGGGTTATCCTTTCCTCGCCACTGCTAAGACTCTAATCGATGTGCAGGAGGGAAAATTGACCCTTAGGTTAGGGGAGTAGAAAGTTATTTTGAGACTTTCCGATGCCATGCGTAGATCTAGGGATAGTGATGATACTTGCTTTATGATAGATTTTATTGATCCTTATATCTCTACTCACGTGTAAGAATTTGTCCAAGAAGATTCCTTAGTGATAGCTCTACAATAAGATTCCCAAGGCGAGATGGATTCATAGGAGGTTCAGGTTTTAATATAGAAATTAGATGAATCAGAGGAGGAGAAGACTACTACTGTACAAGAGGATCTAAAGGTACCCCCAAAGCCTTCTCTTAAGACCTCATTTGAAGAACCCCTGGAGCTAAAGCTGAAACCAGTACCAAACCACTTGGAGTATGCTTTCCTTGGGAAAAAGTCAACATTCCTAATTATTCATCGCTTCAAAGTTGAGCCGGCCCAAAAAATGATCCTTGCTGCGGATTTTGCAAAAATACAAGAAAGCTACCGTTTGGAAGATAACAGACATCCAAAGAATAAGTCCGTCCTTTTGCACCCATAAGATTTTACTGGAGGACGATTCTAAGCCTTTGATTCAACCTCAAAGACGCTTGAATCCAAACATGCAAGAAGTGGTGAAAAAGGAGGTGATCAAACTCTTAGATGCTGGAACCATATATCCTTTCTCAAAGCATCTGGGTAAGTCCGGTAAAAATGGTACCAAAGAAGGGTAGAATGATGGTGGTGGAAAATGAAAAGAATGAGCTAATCCCTGACAAGGGTCACCAGATGGAGTGTGTGCATTGATTACAGATGATTGAACGAGACAACTTGAAAGGAACACTTCACTCTTCCTTTCATCAATCAAATACTGGAGCGATTAGCAGACCATCTACTTTATTGCTTCCTCGACGGATTCTCGGGCTACTTTTGAATTCCATCTGCCCGGAGGATCATGAGAAAACAACATTCACATGCCCATACGATACATTTGTATACATACGTATGCATTTCAGTTTGTGTAATGCTTCTGCTACTTTCCACTGTTGCTTGATTGCTGTATTTGAGGGATTGGTGGGGGATATTATGGATGATTTTCTATCTTTAGGAATTCTTTTGATGCTTGCCTGTCTAATCTAGAAAGAATTTTAAAAAGATGTGAGGAAACTCATTTTAAATTTGGAAAAATGCCATTTTATGGTTCAAGAAGGGATAGGTCTACGTCATAAAATTTTTTAGAATGGCATTGAGGCAGATAGAGCTAAAATAGAGACAATTGAAAGGTTGCCTCCGTCTTTCTTTGTGAAAGATATTAGGAGTTTCTTGGGACATGCAGGGTTTTATAGGAGACTTATAAAGGATTTTTCAAATATTACTAAACCTCTTACTGCATTGTTTGAGAAAGATATGCCTTTTAATTTTGATGATAACTGCTTAGCTATTTTAATTTGCTTAAAGAAAAGCTTACGAAATCTCCAATTTTAGTCTCTCCAGATTGGTCTCTTACCTTTGAATTGATGTATGATACCAGTGACTATGCTATAGGTGTTGTTTTAGGCTAAAGGAAGGGTAAGTTTTTCCAACTGATATCCTATGAAAGCAAGGCTCTAACGGATGCCCAAGTAAACTATACAACAATAGAGAAGGAGTTGCTTGCAATAGTATTCATGTTTGACATATTCCGTCCTTACTTAATACTTTCTAAAGACATAGTTTACACTAACCATTCTGCTTTGAAGTACCTACTTTCAAAGAACAATACTAAACCTAGAATCACTAGATGGTTGCTTCTTTTGCAGGAATTTAATTTAGAAATCAAAGATAAGAAGGGATTTAAAAATATGGCGGCCGACCATCTCTCTAGATTAGAGAATCCCGGTTTAGAATTGCTAGATGAAGACTAGATTGACGACACATTCCCAGATGAACAACTTCTTTTCTATAAAGCTATTGTTGATAACTCACCCTGGTATGCTGATATAGCTAACTATTTGGTTTCAAATGTTATGCCTTCAGGTAATACTTGGAAGAGAAAAAAGTTCTTTGCAGACTTGGAGTACTATTTTTTGAATGACCCATACCTCTTCCGTCAGTATGCTAACCAAATTATTTGATGGTGTGTGGCTTACCTTGAAACAAAATAAATCTCGAATCATTGTTAAAAGTGTCCAGCTGACGGACATTATCAAGTTAACTAGACTACTCAAAAGGTACTCGAGTCAGGCTTCTACTGGCCGACTTTGTTCAAGGATGCAAAAGGATACGTTATGGAATGTGACAACTGCCAGCACACAGGTAATATCTCAAAACGTAATGTTATGTCTATGTCTACTTTCCAAGTTGTGAGGTGTTTGACTGTTAGGGTATTAATTTCATGGGCCCTTTCCCTAATTCTTTTTGTAATCAATATGTTTTGGTCGCTGTCAAATATGTGTCTAGATGGTTGAGGCTCAGGCAATATCTACGAACGACGCCAGAGTTGTGGTTAAGTACTCAAAAAAAGTTATTTTCTCATTTTGGTGTCCCTAGAGCCATTATAAGTGATAGGGGTACTCACTTTTGTAACCAACAACTCGAAAAGGTGCTTAAAAGATTGGGAGTAACTCATAAGCTAGCTTACTCCCTATCATCCTTAAACTATAGATCAAGTAGAAGTAGTGAATAGGGAAGTTAAATGCATCTTTGAGAAAATCGTTGATAGTACCCAAAGAGACTGGAGTATTAAGTTAGATGACACCCTTTGGGCCTATAGAAATGCTTACAAGACCCCAATCGGTTGTACTCCCTTCCATCTTTTGTATGGGAAATCGTGTCATTTACCTGTCGAAATTAAGCATAAAGCTCATTGGGGCAATTGATTAGAGATATGATATTGCACTTTTAGGTCCTTTAAATCACCTGTAATTACTGCACTCATAATTGGTTTGGGAGAGAAGATATTCTTCTTTAAGAGTTAGTGAGTTGGGTGGCTTTCGCCTAGAGATAGGGATTGCCCAATTTATTATGATGACCAAACTTGATTAATTCAACATTGTTTTCATAAGATTTTTCCAATTGAATTAGTAACAAGGATTAGGGGGGTTCCACCATCAAAACTCTTGCTTTTATAAGTTATTAAAACCTTAATTTTCTAGTTTTGCTTTCTTTAGTTGATTAAATCGTTTTTAGTATTTTTAGTTATTTCTTCTTCAAACCATTCTTTTTAGACTAAACATTAGAAAGAGCAATTAGTGCTTGAGCCTTTATCATTCTTCGAGATTCGAAACTCGAGTGTAGCTCGTTTACTACAGTGATAGGTCTACTTGCCTGTTGCTTTAGTTTAGTAGTTCATCCCCTTTGATTTTAAAACTTTCCATACACATCAGTATAACTCCCACTCTTGTCTATACTCTTCAACACTTTTGGTTCCTTACTTGAGAGTCATCAACTTGTAATGAAGTTCTCTATGCAAATGTTCTGGAGTAAACCTTGGTCTCATGAGCGTCCTCAACTCGGTCCATGTCTCAACCATAGGAGCTCCAATTCTAACTCTACGAATAGTCTTAGCCCACCAATGAAGTGCATAATCCGAAAATTCAACAATGGCTAATTTGGCCTTGACATGCTCATTATATTTTCTCACATTGAAAAGTTTTTCCACTTTTCGTTCTCAATCAAGAAATACATTTGGGTCAGTATCTCCTTGGAAGCTAGGCACCTTCCATTTGATCTTTTCTAGAGCCTTTTCTTCTTGTTGACCACCAGAATGACCACCAAAGTATTCTTGACCACCATTTGGATATCCATCTTCTTCAATACCAAGGTTATTTTCATGCCATGATTCACCTCTTTGAAGTTCCTCACGAGGCCTTTGATAACCTCTTCCACCTAATCCTCCACGTCTACCACCTCTAGGAGTGGTGTGTCTACCAACATCATAGAATTGGTAAGTATTTCGAACCGGTGTCTCATATGGAACATGAGGATTGTAGCTTCCATAACCCCTTTGGGTATGAGGAGTGACATGCCCGCCAATGTTACTTCTATCTCTTTGCTCCTTAGATAGATTGGTCACATCCCTTCTCAAATTTCCTATTTCCTTCCTCATTTGTTAAAGCTCTTGCATGATTACTTTCACTGCATCTAAATTGAAATGAGGATTACTAGTTCCTTTATTATGAGGGGTAGGTAATTGAGCTTCCTTAGACATGATTAAACCTGCAAATTAACAAAAGAAACAAGAAATGGGATCTTACAATCACCCCATAAGTGTTTGCCCTCTTTTGATAATCATTCGGTTTTCTCGTGTTTAACTCTCTTATTAGCTTTTATAACAATAGGCTCACCCTCTTGCCTTTTACAATCACCCTCCTCTCAAGGTTCTATAGATTATTCAAACCTCTTAACTAACTCAACCAAGAGAATTCAACCCTAGCAATTTAAACAATCAATGCACGTAGTTGGATACAAAGAGTTCAAAGAAGCAATTTATCAAACACGTGGTGTAAAGAATTTCAAAGAGTTTGTCCATGGAAAAGAGCCAATAATCATAATTCATCATTAAACAAATAGTAAGAACACACAAGTAAAACAATTAGAAGTCAAATTCAAAACAATTCAAAACAAACTAAGCTAAACAAAGAAATAAAGAGTACTAAGAAAAACTTCCAGAAAAAAGGGGATAATGACACCCTGTAACAGAAACGACAATAACTATGCAAATACTAATCAAAAAAATCAAACTAGTTCAGACAGATTCCTCACTTGATGAGGATGATTTTAAGCATAAAAGTCGATTGAAAATTGAAGCAATATAACACAAGATATGCTTGAATTAATTTGCACTTTTTCTGCTGAGATACCAAAACACTTTTCGGTTTCAATCGATTTGATCAATCAAATGGACTCCAAATTGAGTCAAACTTATTTCAAATGATCCCAAACTCAATGGGGATTAGATCCAGTACAAAATTTGAAAACAAATTCACACTTAGCATCTTTTTTCCTTCGATTTTTTTGACTTTATTTTTCTGTACGAATTTTGTATGGTCTTGATAGATTTTGTTTAGATCACCATGTGTATTTTTTTTCAGCAAATTTCAAACAACATAAACATAAATGACCTTCAATTGGAGATTGCTCTGATACCAATTTGATGTGAATCAACTTAGAGAAGCTTGATTGATTCAATCACTTGCCAAGGATCAATCACTTGAAGATATGAAATCAACATGCTGCACTATAAAACCTATGGAGAACTAAGAACCATAAACCCGATAATGCGAGGAATTATTCTTCCCCAATTTGGAAACAAGAACCTTAGGGAAACACAGGCCCTAAAACCCAAGCTACACAAACTAGAAGACATAGATCAATCAACTCTAGAAACAAGAACTTCTAGAATTAATCAAAGAAGGAACTGATGATGATCAATTGAATGCTCATCAATTTTTCACCAACTAAGGAATGAAACCCTTAGAAACTAAGCTACAATGGGTTGAAGAACCCTAGAAACCCACTTGAAAATTCTCTCAATTTTCATTCAAATTCAACTTAGTACAAAATAGGCTATAATGAGATATTTATCATGTTTAGGATTTAATCCTACTTTGACCATGGTCTTAGGTCACTAAAATCCATTTAGGACCGTAATTAAAAGCTGAAAATAGGATTAAAACATCAAATCCTATTCTAAATATCGCATTTGCATAATTTCAGTACCCTACTATCGACAGTAGGATGTTTAGCCTTCAACCGCTTTTTCTTCCAGAAACCTATCGTGAATGGTAGGTACAGGACCAACCGTTGACTGTAGGTCTTGTTTTAATCACTTCTTGTAGTTTCTTCATCTCCAACTTGCTCCATTAGTTGCTCCTTGATTATGGCATGATCCATGACAACTTGGGAGGTTTTCTATCATCTTCAATGCCCTCTATCTTGCTCTTTAATCCATTCTTCATTGCTTCTTCAATAAATGCAACCATTCCTTTAGAAAAGCCATCATCATAATCCTTTATTTTCTTTTCCCTTACTCTAGTGAATGGTCCAGATTCATATCATCCCTAATCAACTCCTTAGCTTTTTTATCATCCCAGTTCATATCATTACTAATAATGTTCTGGTAGAATATTATTATCAACTCTTCATAATGGATTTTTATTTTTTGTTTTCTCAAGTAAACCTATATGGAAGTTAAGAACTGTCTTTTAATGTTTTTTTTTTTTTAAATTTTGCCATTAGGCTCTAAATTTTTGTGCATGTATTTTCATATGGACAAAATAATACTAAATTTATTAATGTAATATTATCTCTTTACATTCACCTTTGCAAATATGATGGATTCTTGAACATTTGAGTTAGATGTCCATTATGGAGAAATATTTTGTGAGAGATTATGATCTTAAATATGTTGGGGGTGAATGTGCATAATTTCTTAACATTGGTCATGATTTCATGTCATACTTTGAAATATTTCATGAGCTAATAAGGATAAGTTTGTCTGCTAATATGAAAATACATCACCTTAATCCTACTTTTGATGGTTTGAGAGTTGTAAATAGTGATATGCTTGTTTTCCACATAGAGCAAGGTATAATCCTAATTTATATTGGTGATTTGGACAATATGGAGTATGATGCCCATGTACAAAGCAATGCCGCACCTAATAATATGGTTGTGGAGTGTTTAAGGTCAATTATTGAGGAAAGCTTTTGTGACACTCATGAGAAAGGTTTGGCTAATGCGAATGATGAATCAGATAGCTACTTATATTGTAGGGAGTGTGAAAGCGATAGTGAAAATGACTCTAATTTTGATTTTTTATATGGATGGCGACGACTTAAAGGATGGTCATAATATTCTAAGGGAGGAAAATGTTTTCAATGCTTAACTAGTAGGCATTTCACCACTAGATAAGGAAGAGTATTCGAACGTGACAAATGATGAATATGTTGAATATATGGGTTTTAATCATAGTTGCAAGATTCTGGAAATGGAATGTGTGAGTGATGATGAGTGTTTAGAGACTGCCTGTGATTCAGATGTTGAACATTTGCCAAATGAGTTTTCAGAGTTTGCAGAGGATAAACACATGTATAATCCAAACTTAGAAGTGGGCATGATATTCAGTGATAGGTTTGTCTTTAGGAGGGCACATAGACAATTCTCAAATATCAATGGGTTTGAATTAAAATGGTTGAAGAATAATAGGGCTAGGATAACATGTTGCAATAAAAAGTGGAGGTAAATCCTTACAGGGAAATCATTGCATTTCATATTAAAACACTTAAAGGCCTTATATTTGTACATGTAGTTTTAAGAATAAAATTGCAAATTCTAGGTGGATCTCAAGGAATTACCTATGGGAGATCGGGCAAGGCAAAAAGATACATGTGATGGGCCAAATGCGTTGTTAAGAGGAAGTTTAAAGTCGGCATCTCTACTGCCTAAGTGTACGGAGCTCGGGACAAAGCAATAGAAAGCATTCAAGGTGAACACCAACAACAATATTGGAGATTATTTGACTATTGTGAGACCTTAAAGGCAAAGAATCTAGAAACAATGGCAAAGTTAGTGGTTGATAGGTCTAGAATTTTGAATAAAGATGGGGTCCCAAGGTATCTAGTGTTAAAAGACTTTGTGATATTTTGCAGCATTTAAAGAAGGGTTTGTTGGTGATTGGTCTTGATACATACTGATGATGATGTTAAATAAAATAGGATGTCCCTAATTACTACAATGCAAGGCAAGTGGACCTAGCAATGCAGATCGAGTTTCAACCTGAGTGTCAAATCTCTCGAGGACGAACGAAGGTTCAAGTACTAATAGTGTTTCTAATGTTTAGTTGGAAAAGATAGTCGTTGAGTAAAAAGAAACAAAAACTGAAAACTAGTAAATCAACCAAAGTAAAGCATAATGAAAATGATTCTAAAAGAATTATAAAGACAAGAGTTTGAATGATGGAATCCCCCTAATCCTTGTTACTAACTCAATTGGAAAAAATTTAATGAAAACGATATTGAATTAATTAAGTTGGGTCATCACTCAGATCAGACAATCCCTATCTCTAGGTGAAAGTCACCCTAATTACTAACTCTTAGAGGAAAATCTCTTTTCTCCCTGTGCAATCGAATTAGGTGATTTAAAAGACCTAAAAGTACAAAATTGTATCTCTAGTCAATTGCCCTAATTAACCCTCAATTGGTTGTCCTAGATCGTTCTTTCCTTTTCAATTCCGAACAACCTTGAGAATAATATAATTTTGTGACAATTAAATTACAAACAAACGCAATTGGAAGACAACTTAAATTAAAACAAACATCGAAATCGAGAATTTAAACCAAAAACTTCATAATCAAGAACTAAGGTTTAACCCCAATCCAAACAAAAAGAACTACTCACTATTCATTATAACAAAACTTTAAATTAACATAAAATTCAATAGCAAGAAAAGGAAAACAAAGCTTAGGATTGAAATTGAAGCCGCAATTGAAATCCCAAATGTCTTCCAAGCTCGTCTTTCGAGACACCAAATTAGAGATCGAAATTTGGAAATTATGTCTTCAATTCTTGAATCCAAGAAACTAAATTATAAAAACCTTGAAACTTTACTAATTAATTGAATGTATAAAAGCTAAAATTTAAAGAATGTTTAATCTAATCTAATTCTAACCTAACTAATCTATTCTAAATCCTATATTGTATATCTATCTATCTATCTAATTGTATCTCAGCCTCTCCCTAATAGCTGTAAAAAGATCTCTTATATAGATGTGAAAAATACAAGAAAACCAAGTTGAAATCGATGCGAAATACAAGAAAATCGAGTTCGTTTTGGACTCAACCGCCCTTTCCAGCCTACCTTACCGTCGACAGTAGGGCAAGACCTACAGTCCGAAGAGCGAAAGAACCTACCGAAGACCGTAGGGCAGCCTACCTCGTGCGGTAGGTTGGCTTTCTTGTTGCTGATGGCTCTATTTTCATCGTTTTTTGCTTTGTTTTCGTTTCCTTCCGTCGTTTTCACTTCCAGAGGGCACCTAATACAAGAATAAGATATATTAAGCTAAAATATATACTTTTACATATTAAAAACACCGAAAAATGATTAATTTAACATATAAAAAATATAGACAACTATGCAGATATCAAGTACCCCCACGCTTATCTGTTGCTTTACCTCAAGCAACACAAACTAAACAAAACGAAGGATTTAAAACAAATTTATTCTCGGAAGACAAAATACGAAAACGACATAAGCTAGATAAACAGTTAAAATCTCAAAATGGTCAAAAGCATGGGTAGCTCAAAATAATCAAAACAAACTCATCAAAAACAAAACCAAAAACTAAGAAAATGTTAAGATACAACCACTTTAATAGAGTATTTTCCTGCCCAACTCCAAAGATACATCAAAATAGACGAACGACAAAATCACTA
Source organism: Catharanthus roseus (assembly GCA_028651295.1). Classification (NCBI taxonomy): domain Eukaryota; kingdom Viridiplantae; phylum Streptophyta; class Magnoliopsida; order Gentianales; family Apocynaceae; genus Catharanthus; species Catharanthus roseus. The sequence continues at coordinate 5,150,660 of JAPQWS010000076.1, read as the reverse complement.
AGTCCACCACAAGTTACTAAAAATTATTACTGATCAAAGTGTATGTGTGTGTGTGTGTGCTTTGATCATGCCGCATCTTATAGAGAAAGAGGGATGTTAAGTGATTAAGACAATGAAATATTTTTCAAATACAATGCACACAACTCATACTTTTTCTATCACTAAGCCAAATTAAAGTCTATTTTAGGTCGTTACCAGATTAGGTAGGGCTTTTTAGCTTGCAACATTAGGCTAGGGACATAAGTAGGTTACAAATGAAGGTAAAAGGAGACAAAAACAAGTTAGATAGAGCTAACGTAGCCGAAATGAAAAGATAACAAAAATAAATGAACCACTTTCTAGCTGCCATTTTCACTCTTCTCACTCACTGTTGTACAACTTACTTCATTCTTCTTTGTGCACAACCCACCTAACAATATACTTCTTTTAAATTTTTCAAGATTTTGAAAAATAGAAGAGAGGGATGCTTGATTTTAAAATAAAGGCATATATTTTTTTCTTCATTTTCATCCATTTTTTCCGGCTTTCTCTCTTTTTTTCGTTTCAAGCATCAATATTTTTTCTTTTTATCTCTCTTTTCAATAGCTAAAAGCATCGACCACATGAAATTATCCAAAATACCCCTTTCTTTTAAATAGGGTTTTTCTTTCCTGCTTTCTTCACCCCTTTTTTACCCCCAAACTTATTTTCTTCCCATACTCAAAATGACTTAAAAAGATATAAAAAATACTTAACTCTACGAATTGAGGCTTTATGTAGTGAGGTTAAAAAAACAAAGAAAAGAATGGAGTATAACCCTTGGCATGAAGGCACAAAAAGGGAACTAGGGATTGATTTCATAAAGGATATATGATAAGAAAGACACAATGTGTTCAAAGAAGGTCTAAGACCATTATCTCCGGGACTATTCTAGACTAGATTTCTTTACTTTTAAAGACAGAAAAATCATGAAATTTTAGGCAAAGTTCAAAAATTATTATCATAATGCTAATAACCCAAGATTCCTAAACTTCTATTACTCAAGCAACATTCACAATTGCAAAAAAACCAATTAATCATGTAAGAAATTTAGTAAATATGGTTTTCAAAGTAATTAAGTAGTACGTCTTTTTCGAAAAACCTAAAGAGTTTTACAATTTATTACTCTACCAAAAGTTATATAAAATATTTTTGGATTTTTATAAGTAAAGCAAAAAGGAAAGGAAATAAAAATATTTTTGAAACTTTAAATTTTCTGATCTTTTTTTGAATTTTTCGAATAAGGGACTAACAGAAAAGAACGAAAAAGAATGAAAGAGACTAACAGAAAAAAACTTAAGAAACGAAAAAGAGTGAAAGAGACTAACAGAAAAAAAAAACTTAAAAAAACGAACAAGAGTGAAAGAGACTAACAGAAAAATACTTAAAAGAAAACGAAAATACCCCCCCCCCCCCACACACCTAAACTCACATTGTCCTCAATGTGGGGGTTAAACGGAAAGAAAAACAAACACATATATGGGAAGCGATCCCGCAGGTATAAAGTGATAAAGTATATTAGGAAGCCATCCCCACACAAAAATAAAATAAGAAAAGAGAAACAAATAAAGAAAGGAGTAGAAATAAAAGAAAAGAGAATTCAAGAAGTTCTTAGGGAAGTTATCTTGTGGTTGTTTGAACAAACAACCCTTTCTGGCTCTTGGGGAAAAATTTTCAACATTTGCCACTACCAGGGGACCTGCAGCCGACGGTAGAGTAGAGCCTATCTTCCAATGTAGGTTTCTGCCTCAAATTGATGACAACATTAGCCACCCTACCACTGATAGCAGTATGGACCTACCTTTCGTGATAGGCTTCTGTCCTACCTGCGGAATGTCTTTCGTTGGGTGCAATTCAGCTTCCCCGCTTGCTCTTGACCAATCTAAACACACTTGTAATGTGTAGGGGTCATCCTAGCATACAAGTAACTCTCCTAAGATTCGTGTGCTTCAAAATAACAAACGGTAAAGAAGAAAAAACAATTAAAGTATGACAAACAGGGGAAATACATATACAAACATAATTTACAACATGGTAACACAACCAATCTTCCTTGTCTTGAAGAATGAAAGATTCCTTTTGAAGGGTTTACATGTTCTCACCGAAATATGGTTTAAGGCGATGGCCATTTTTACCTTAAACGTCCCTTGTGTAGAATGTGTTACCTCTATGGTGCCATAGGGAAAATTTTGCTTACAATGTGTGGTCCATACCATCTTAATTTGACCTTTCCAGGGAAGAGGCGAAGGCGGGAATTGTAGAGTAGCACGACATCTCCTTCTTTGAATTCCTTTTTGACCAGCTGTCTATCTTTCCATCTCTTTGTCTTTTCCTTATAAAATTTTAAATTCACGTATGCTTGTAATCTTCATTCATTGAGCTCATTTAGCTGAAGTAGCCTTTGTTTACGTACACAATATATAGTCAAAGTTTACTAATTGAATCGCCCAATGAGCTTTATGCTCAATTTCAATAGGTAAATGACACGCTTTCCCATGTAACAAACTGAAAGAAGTACACCCGATTGGTGTCTTTGTAAGCAATTCTATAAGCCCACAGAGCATCATCTAACATAATACTCTAATCCTTTCGAGTACTATCAATGACCTCTTCAAGGATGCGTTTAATCTCCCTATTCACTACTTCTACTTGGCCGCTAGTGTAAGGATGATAGGGAGTAGTAAGTTTATAAGTTACTCCCAATCTCTTAAGCACTTTTTCGAGTTGTTGGTTACAAAAGTAAGTGCCCCTATCACTTATGATGGCTCTAGGGACACCAAAATGAGAAAATAACTTTTTTAAGAACATAACCACAACTCTAGCATCGTTTGTAGGTAAGGCTTGAGCCTCTATCCACCTAGACACATCTTCCACAGTGACCAAGATATATTGATTACCAAAAGAATTAGGGAAAGGACACATAAAATCAATACCCCAACAGTCAAACACCTCACATACTTGGAAAGTATTCATAGGCAAAGCATTGCATTTTGACCTGTTACCTGTGCGTTGGCAACTATCACATTCCATTACATACCTTTATTCATCTTTAAATAGGGTCGGCCAATAGAAGCATGATTTGAGTACCTTTTGGGCAGTCCTGTTGACTTGATAGTTTTCGCCGGCTGGGCCTTTATGGCAATAGTTCAGGATTTCCTTCGTTTCAGGGTAGGCTACGCATCATCGAATTATTTTTTCTGCACATTGGGAGAAAATGTATTGTTCCTCCCAAAAGTAGTAGTTTAAGTCTGCAACTAACTTCTTCCTTTTCTGTGTATTACCTGCAGGCATAATATTTGAAACTAAATAATTAGTTATATCAGCATACCAAGATGAATCACCAATTCTAGTTTTATAGAAAAGAAGTTGTTCATCGAGGAATGTGTCGCCAATTTGTTCTTAATTCAATGGTTCTAGACCAGGATTTTCTAATATAGATACATGATCGATCGGTTTCCAAATTCTTAGCTCCCTTCTTGTCTTTAATTTCCAAGTCAAATTTCTATAAAAGAAGTACCCATCTAATAAGTTTAGGTTTTACATCATAAGAGATACTTCAAAGCAAAGTAATAGCAGAGTTGTCTGTATAGACTATGACTTTAGGAAGTATTAAATAAGGACGAAATTTGTCGAATGCGAATACTATTGCAACTCCTTCCTTATTGTGTAATTTGCTTGGCGTTTGCAAGAGTTTTGCTTGCATAGTATATCGGTTGGAAAACTTACCTCTTTTTTTTTTTGGCCTAAAATGGCATCTATAGCATAGTCACTGGCATCACACATCAATTCGAACAGAAGAAACCAATCTGGGAAACTAAAATTGGAGAGTTCGTGAGCTTTTCTTTAAGCAAATTGATGGCAGCTAAACAGTTATCATCGAAATTGAAAGGCATATCTTTCTCAAGGAAAGCAGTAAGAGGTTTATTAATTTTTGAAAAGTCCTTTATAAATCTCGTATAAAACCTCGCATGCCCCAAGAAACTCCTAATTATTTTCATAGAGGAAGATAGAGGCAACCTTTCAACTGTCTCTATTTTAGTTCTATCTATCTCAATGCCATTTTCAGAAATTTTATGTCCTAAGACTATTCATTCTTGAACCATAAAATGACATTTTTCCCTATTTAAAACAAGGTGAGTCTCCTCACATCTTTTTAAAACTTTTTCTAGGTTAGATAAGCAAGCATCAAAAGAATTAGCAAACACAGAAAAATCATCCATAAAGTAGCAATCCTTAATATCCCCCACCAACCCTTAAAAAATAGCAATCATGCTACGTTGAAAAGTAGCTGGAGCATTGCACAAACCGAAAGGCATACGTCTCTGTATGTGAATGTACCGTATGGGCATGTGAACGTTGTTTTCTCTTGATCTTCAGAGGCATGGGAATCTGGAAGTATCCTGAGAATTTGTCGAGGAAGCAATAAAATAGATGGCCGTCTAACCTTTCTAGCATTTGATCAATGAACTGGAGAGGGAAGTGATCCTTTCGAGTTGCCTCATTTAATTTTTTATAATCTATGCACACCCTCCATCTGATGTTTACCCTTGTTGGGATTAACTCATTTTTCTCGTTTGCCTCTACAATCATTCCACCTTTCTCTGGTACTACTTGTACCGGACTTACCCAGATGTTGTCTAAAATAGTATATATTATTTCAACATCTAAGAGATTAATAACTTCCTTCTTTACTACTTCTTGCACGTTTGGATTCAATTGCCTTTGAGATTGAATCACAGGCTTAGAATCCTCTTCTAATCTAATCTTATGAGTGTAGAAGGACGGACTAATTCCTTGAATATCTGCTATCTTCCAAAAGATAGCTTTCTTGGTTTTTTGCAAAGTCTGTAATAGAGCTTGTAATTTAGGCCAGCTCAATTTGGAAGAAATTATGACTAGGAATGTTGAATTTTTCCCAAGAAAAGCATACTCCAAGTGGTCCAGCAATGGCTTGAGTTCTAACTCCGAAGGTTCTTCGAAAGAAGTCTTAAGAGAAGGTTGGAGGTACCTTTAATTCTTCTTGTTTAGTAGTGGCTTTTTCCTCCTTTGATTCATTTAATTTCTTAGTTAGAGCCTGAACCTCCTCAAAATCCAATTCGTTTCAGGAATCTGGTTGCAAGGCTATCAATAATAAATCGTCTGGGACAAATTCCTGCACATAAGTAGAGATATAAGGATCCATAAAATTACCATAAAGCAAGTATCATCATGATCTCCCGTTCAACGCATTGCATCGGGAAGTCTTAAGATAACTTTTTCTTCCCCTAATCTAAAGGTCAACTTTCCTTCCCCCAAATATATGAGATCCTTAGCAGTGGCTGAAAAGGTGACCTATGATGAGCGGGACTTCAATGTCCTCACACAGATCCATAATCACAAAATCTGCTGGGATCACCAAGTCCCCTACTTTTATTAACACATCGTCTATTACACCTATAGGATACTTCGTAAATCTATCTGCTAGTTGAATACTCATCCTAGTAGGTTTTGGCTCTCTTACTCCTAATTTTTTAAAGAAATCATAAGGCATGAGATTTATGCTAGCACCTAAATCAGCTAAAGCCTTAGAAATAGTTATATCTCCTAAAGTGCAAGGAATAGTAAAACTCCCTAGATCCTTTAGTTTTTCTGGTAGCATTTGCTTAGGATTGAGAATTGCCGAACACTCCTCATTCATTATTACCGAAGAGCTGTCCTCCAACCTCTTCTTTCTGAACACAGCTTCCTTCAGGAGCTTTGCGTATTTAGGCATCTGTATTAAAACATCAACCAAAGGTAAGTTAATATGTAATTGTGTAAAGATTTCTAGAAACTTACCATATTGTTCATCTTGTTAGCCTTCAACACCCTTCTTAGGAATGGGATAGGAGGTCTATATGGTGGAGGAGCTGACTTCTCTTTTTACTTCTTTTTGTTCGCCCTCCTTTTCCTCAGGGGGAGTGGATTCCTTTTGTGCTTGAGTCGTCCCTAAAATCTTTTCCTACAATGGTGTGGGTGCTAACTCTCTCCTACTTCTCAAAGTGACCACCTTTGCATCTTCGTTTGATTTATTACTAGGCAGACTTTCCATGATTATCCTTGTTAATTTCCCAATTTGATTCTCCATGTTATGGAGAGAGGCGGTTTTGCTCCTTTGAACCTCTTCCATGCTTTTTACCCCATTATGTTGAATTTACGTATCTTAACACAAGATCCTCTAAGCTATGGGATGGAGATAGTGGATTTTGATCTAGACTTCTATTTTGAAGACCGGGGAGTAGTTATTGTCTTCTTTGATTTTTTCCATTCCACACAACCCCCGATTGATTTCTCCAACCCAAATTATTTTGATTAGGATATACATTGTATCCTCTCCAATTTTCTTGGAACATGGCCTGTTGATGATAAGTGTTTTGGAGCCTAACAGCCATGTTATCTACCCTTGTTCTAATATTGCCATAAGTTGGGCTTCTATGGCATCATTGGCGTTCATGTCTTATAGTCTGAAACCTAAAATCAATAGTTAAGCAAAATATTTAACACAAGTTCCAAAAGCTAATGGACAAATTTCCAAAGTTCATACCATTAAAACTCAAGAATGACGTAAATTGGGAGCAAGATAAAGAAAAGAACTACGACTAAAGTACTAAAATAAATTATATTCCTTAAACTTGTCATCCCTGGCAACGGCGCCAAAAACTTGATGATGATGTTAAATAAAACGGGATGTCCCTAATTGCTACAATGCAAGGCAAGTGGACCTAGCAATGCAGATGTGAGTTTCAACCCGAGTATCAAATCTTTCGAGGATGAATGAAGGTTCACGTTCTAATTGTGTTTCTAATATTTAGTCAGAAAAGATAGTCATTGATTAAAAAGAAAACAAAAAATGAAAACAAGTAAATCAACTAAAGTAAAGCAAAAATAAAAAAGAATTTAAAAGAATTATAAAGACAAAAGTTTGGATGGTGGAATCTCTCTAATCCTTGTTACTAATTCAATTGGAAACCTTTAATGAAAACAATTTTGAATTAATTAAGTTGGGTCATCACTAGATGGGGCAATCCCTATCTTTAGGCGAAAGCCACCCTACTCACTAACTCTCAGAGGAAAATCTTTTTTCTCCCTGCTGAATAGAATTAGGTGATTCAAAAGACGTAAAAGTGAAAAATCATATCTCTAGCCAATTGCCCCAATTAACCCTCAATTTGTTGCTATAGATTGTTCTTCATTTTTCAATTCCGAACAACCTTGCAAATAATCTAATCTCGTGACAATTAAATTATAAACAAACACAAATAGAAGACAACTTAAATTAAAACAAACATTGAAATCAAGAATTTAAGCCAAGAACTTCATAACAAGAACTAAGGTTCAACTCCAATAAAAAAAAAAAAAAAAAGAATTACTCACTATTCATTATAATAAAACTGTAAATTAACATAAAATTCAATAACAAGAAAATGAAAAGAAAGCTTAGATTGAAATCGAAGCCGCAATTGAAATCCGAAACGTCTTCTAAGCTCGTCTTTCGAGTCACCAAGTTGAAGAACGAAATCTTGAAATTATGTCTTCAATTCTTGAATCCAAGAAATTAAATTACAGAAATCTTGAAACTTTACTAACTAATTGAATGTATAAAAGCTGAAATTTAAAGAATGTTTAATATAATCTAACCTAACTAATCTAATTCTAACCTAACTAATCTATTCTAAATCCTAAATTGTATACCTACCTATCTAATTATATCTCAGCCTCTCCCTAATAGCTGCAAAAAGACCCCTTATATAGAGGTGAAAAATACAAGAAAACTAAGTTGAAATTGGAACAAAGTACAAGAAAATCGGTTCGTTTTGGACGTAACTACCCTTGCCAGTCTACCCTACCACAGACAGGTACCAACAGTAGCGCGAGACCTACCATTTGTAGTAGGTCTCTGTCTGCCATGCCCATTGTGCCAAAAGGAACCTATCACTAACTGTAGGGCACCCTACCTCGCGGGGTACATAGGCTGTCTTGTTGCCGATAGCTTCATTTTTGTCGTTTTTGCTCTATTTTCGTCCATTTTCATTTTCTTTCATCGTTTTCCCTTTCGGAGGGCACTTAAGATAAGAATAAGAGATATGAAGCTAAAATATATACTTTTACATATTCACAACACCAAAAACGATGAAACTAACATATGAAAAATATAGACAATTATGTACATATCACATGCCATATGAATAATGCATTTGGAGGGCATTCAATGGCAGTAATTGGAAGAGATGCCAATCATCAAATGTATCCAATTGTTGTGGTTGTTGTAGAATCTCGATGTAAAGGTAACTGGCATTGGTGCTTGGAGGCTTTGATGACCAAATTGGAAAACCTAATGTAATGAATTAGGTGTTTATTTCTGCTAGTCAGAAAGTAAGAAAAGAGTGGTCTGTTTTTAAATTTTATCATTCCCATTCTAATATTTATTTTAAATAAATATTATTGTCTAACCTCATGATTGCTTGAATTTGTTTATTTGGGTAGGGTCTCGTGGAAACATTTGCTTATTTTCTTGTTTGTAGAACGTAGATTTTGTGCCAGACATACTATCCCAGTTTCAAGTTGAGATATAAAAGCAGGAACTTGAGAGATCTCATGTGGGCTTCTGCCAGACATAGTATGCCAGTTTCATTACTTTGTTCTTGTAAAGGTTTAAAGAGATGCAACTATCACGCTCATTGGAAGGGAAAAAGACGGCACTAATTATCTTTTGCAAGACATATTGACTTAATAACATATTAAAGTTTTTTGTGAAAGTTTTGAGAGCTAAGATTGTTATGTCTATTTGTTATAAATGCATAACTTAGTTTATTTTGTTCGAAAGGTTTTGTGAATGTTTAATGAATTGAATCATCTTGTCTATTTCTTGGGAACATGTTTGAACTAGTTAGGTTTTGGAAGGAGATTTCCTTAACGTTTGCGGAGCTTTGAGAGGTAACTTATTTTTAAAATATTGCTACATGAGTACATTTTTGCAATTATTTTGGTTCCACGGATCTTCATACATTTTCTGTTGAGGTCTTATGTATTCATTGACTTAATAACATATTAAAGTTTTTTGTGAAAGTTTTGAGAGCTACGATTGTTATGTCTATTTGTTATAACTGCATAACTTAGTTTATTTTGTTCGAAAGGTTTTGTGAATGTTTAATGAATTGAATCATCTTGTCTATTTCTTGGGAACATGTTTGAACTAGTTAGGTTTTGGAAGGAGATTTCCTTAACGTTTGCGGCGCTTTGAGAGGTAACTTATTTTTAAAATATTGCTACATGAGTACATTTTTGCAATTATTTTGGTTCCACGGATCTTCATACATTTTCTGTTGAGGTCTTATGTATTCATAGACGAACAAATATTGATTTGCATTATATAAGAGTTTTTTGTTTTTGTTTTTTTGGAGAGAATGATTTGAATTATAAATGATTGATAACCTAGTTATAGCAAAGAAAAAATGAGATACGAGATTGATAGTAATTAGTGAAAAACCTATGGGAGGGTGAATAAGGTTTTTTGCTAATTTTTAAAAAATCTTTTGTGTGAATAAAAGATAAACCTTCAATTTTGTTTGAGGAAAAATTCTAAAAATCTTTTTAATAAAATTCCAAACTAAACAAAATCTTATAGTTTTGACAATCAATCTAAAAGCATAGAAAGAGGAAGCACAATAATTTATAGTGGTTCACTCTCTCAAAGAGCTACATCCACTACCTTGAGTCAATACCCAAGGATTTTTCCAAACCACTATTGACAAAGTATTACAACAACCACAATTTTGAGGATCACCCACTAAGGGTTTTGCAAGCAACCTCAATCACCAACACAAAAACAATCAAAGGATAACCCAAGGGGTTTTTCAACACAAACCTTTGATATTAATAAAAGAGAGATGAGTAAAGAACAATGTTACCAAGTGAGCTTGAGAAGGAAAGATACAACTCAATTGAATACTTCTACAAGCTCCTCTTTACTTCTTCTTTGATGAATATCAACAATGAAGCTCAAGAAAATATTTTTGTGAGATAAAAGTGTTTGAAGGAATGTACTTTAAAGCTCTTTAAAGGTTATTAAATAATCTCAATAAATATTTCACCAACAAAAAAACTATTTACTGCTGATCAAGAATTCATATATATTGGAAAGAGAAAAAGTAGCCGTTGCTGTCTGTGTAACGGTAATATTTTTGCAGTAAAAGACTAGAAACGAACCACCGGTTTTAGAAAATGGACTCCGATTTTCTTTCGGATGAGCCTTTTTTAAAATAGGAAGACCGGTTTTGAAACAAAAAGAATCAGACGACACCCTAAAAAAATCGAACGACCGGTTTTAAAATAGGATGTCCGATTTTTCTTTTCCTTTTGAAAAATCAAACGTCCAATTTTTCTTTTCCTTTTGAAAAATCAGATGACCAATTTTAAAAACGGATGACCTTTTTGAGAAAGAAAACACAGCCAATTTTCCTTAACAACAAAAGAGCTTTCCTTCCAATATCACATACATGTATTCTTGATACTTTTTAGATATAAGAGAATTTTCAAATGCGTCAAAAAACATATCAAGAATAATTGTGTTTTCAAGAATAGTTTATAAAAAGGAATTTATCCAAGAAGCTTCACATTTGATCAGCAATAAAAAATAGTAGTTAGGGAGTTTTACAAAATACCTTATTATATCCCTAACAAAGACATAAGTCTTCAAGGTCTTCAATAGCTTGATTTTTTTCTCCTTTATTTTGTTTTGATCACCAAGATCTTTTGCTTCTAAGGGTGTAGCCTTGAGACTTCAAGTATACTTCTTTTGTTCTATATAAACTAAGCTTAATAATCATCACACAAACATATGTTAATCATAATCAAAATCATATACAATAATGTCCTTAGGGCTAACAATTAGCTTTCAATATTAAAAGTTGGATACAATTAAATAGTTTGAGAGGGTTTAATTGGTTTGAATTTAAAAGTTCTAAAAAATCTATTATTTTTGGAGAGAACTGCATGTGCTTCAGTTATTTGTTCTATTGAAGCAAAAAGGGTATTTTTTTTTTTGTCCCCAAATATTTTACTGTTAGCAAGAGGCAATCTTTTATCCTTTTTGCTCCTCTATCCTAACAAAAGGTATTTAAGTGAAGGAAAAATAATGTGAGGGTACTAAACTATAAAACAAGTTATACATTAGGGTACTTTAATTTGATTAACCCGAAAAAAACTTAAGTGTACAGCCAAATTTTGAGGTGATATGTTTGAACAATGAACACTTTCTAAGAATCCAGATGATAGACTAGTTGCATCTGAAAGCTTCTTCTTCTTTTTTTTTTTCAAAGGACGTCAGTTTCGATGATGATCTCTATAAGCATCAGTGTTGCTAGATTGGGAGCCAGTGGTAATTATAGTTGGATTGGCTGACTTGGATGGAATATTTGCTTTCGGAATACCTAAAGAAGGCTTATGTGTTTGAACATTCTCATGCGCCTTAGCCGAACTACCCACTCCAGTAGTAGGTGGAATCTTTGTAGAACTCAGAAGCTTTAACTTGACAATCGTTTTTAAATACCCAGTTATTCTCGAATTCCACGAAGCATAGTATCTCTTAGTAGAAAGTGAATTCACAGGCTAGGGGGAAAGAACCACTTTAGACTTTGTATCGAGCAGTACAAACAGCTCCCATAGTTGAAAAACATCTTCCAATGTTTGGGAATGAACTTCCCTCTGAAATCACTAGGAACATCTTGACAATATCCAAAATGCCCACAAAACCAATATGGGATGTAGGATTCTATCAAGTAAACGTTATTCTGTCAGCAGGTTAAAAAGTTAGAACGAAGACTAATGACATGACCAAACCAATTCGATGATAAATTTCTATCATCAACTAAAGTTCGCTCTTGTTTTTTTAGATATGCAGTGGCAAGTAATAAATGATGGATCGATATTTTGAAGATGTTGAAATATTTAGCCATCTTTTTCCTAGAAACTTTTTCATCTTAGCTGCTAACGGATATTAAGAATGTGTGATGGGTATTCAAGTAGTGACAGATCCACGCAATCATGTAGTGAATTGGAAGTGTAGTTTTACATGCCTTTAAAGATGACAAGCTCGCAATCTTGTTTAGCCCATAGTAGATACTTGCCAAAAAAAAGGTAGCAAAAGTAAATCTTTTCCCTGAAGCCATTAAACTTGCAAGTTTAAACACACTTGCACAAATGCAACCACTCTCTTTTCCAGGAAGAAGAAATTTGCAAATCCAGCAGGACAAGAATGCTGCCAAATATGTTTCTTTCCTCAAATTTTTTGTTCTTCCGCTCCATATTTTGAGGATCAAATTTTCTTGTCAATATAGCCAGTTCGATTGCAAGTTGTCCTTGATTTTCCTGATATTCTTTTCCTATTTTGTCTTAAAGGGGGAGGTATATATCTTGTTGGTCCTTTGAACAGAAATTTTATCCAAGTTTTAAATGAATTGCTATGCGGATCACTTCCAGCAAGCTTTCCAAGTGCAACAAAAAAAAAAAAAAAAAATCACAACTTTAAGGAAAGAAATAGATAACTTCATTATCCTCACTAGGGAGTCCCTTAACAAAAGAAATAACTTCCTCATGGAGATTGCCATGGATGAAACGACCACTAAGAAATCATACGTTCCAAAGTGAAATAGACAATTCTCCATTTGGGGTATGAAGAGTGTTTGTCGATAGACACAAGATCACAAAAGACACGTAACACATTGCCACAATGAATACATAAAGAGCATCATAGATTCTTGACTTGGAAAGAAAATCTCCATGCTTTGCAAGAATATCTTCTAACCCCTCACAATAGTTTGTTGTGTAAGAAGCCTTGCCAAAGTCAAAAGAGAGAGCATTCAAAGAAGAATTATCATTGTTGTAGTGAATGAAAGAAAGGTAAAACTTGTTGGAACTCAACTTATCATAATGAGTTGAAGACACCAATAATTGCACTTGCTGAGTTGATTTAGTGAAAGTGAATCACTTCCCATTTGGAAGACGAAGACCATTGAGAAAGATGAAGATATTTACATCAAGGGGGGTTGGCTCAATATATACTAATCCAATCAATACAGAATGAAAGGGCAAGGATAAAGGCTTTGTTCGAGATCTTCTTTGACGGTCAGAGATTAAGATATGTAGATTTATGCAGACAAGTGTAAATATTATGCAACTCAAAATAATAAAAAAAGTTTATTGAGGAAATTAATGAAGTCAAAGAAAAAAAAAAAAACCTTGGCGGTATGTTAATTAACAATTAAATATTAGCGCTCCAAACACTTTGGAAGTTTCAAGGTTTGAACTAGAACTCATCCTTCGCCAAAGTAAATGCACCCCAAGTTTTAAAGTCTTCATACGCATGAAATTGAAGTTTTTGTTTTCCAAGCAGACATCTTTCCAAAGTTGAAATCGAAGCCTCTATTGTTGCCAAGTAAACATCCTTCAAAAGTTCAAGCTTTCAAAATTTGAAATTGAAGCCTTTGGTGCTATGTAGACGTCCTTTCAACATTAGAGCTCTCTAAGATTTGAAATCGAAGCCTAATATTGCGATGTCTGCAATGATTAAAATCGAAGCATTTCCATTGGTCAAGAAGATGTCTCATAAGACTTGAAATTGAAGCCTTAATCTTGCTAAGATCCATAAAGGCGTGAAATTTAAACATTTTCCTTACGCAAGTATATGCTTCATCGAAACCTTTCCTTGACCAAGGAAATGCCTCCAAAATTCGAAGTATCACATGGCTTAAATCGAAGCTTGCTAAGGCAGATGTTTGCTAAAGTTAAAGTCCTTAAAAGTGTTAGAAATTGAAGTCCTTTGTTCAAGTAAGGATTCTGCAAAATTAAATAAATAAAAAATAATATAATAAATATAATAATAATATTAAAAAGCAATCTGTTAAATCAAAAAGTCAAAAACAAAATAAGAAGCAGCATCGAAGGAGATTTCCAGAATGATGGTTTTAAAAAAAAAAAAATCCCATTGTCGATTTTTCCCATTACCAACAACTCAAGCATGCAGAAGAAGGACCATATATATTCTCTCTCTTTATCCTCTATTATATATGTTGCTATCGTCAAACAATGAAGATTATGATCATTGGGACGTGGACAATGATGATTTTGAATGATTGGATGGGTTATTGTTTTTCGTTCCTTCCTTCGATGAAAGTGAAACTATACCAGGCTATACTTGAATTGGTTTTTGCAGTTTTCGATGTGGTTATTGTGGTCTCTGTTGAGCATTGATTCTGAGCCATACAATTGTAAAAAAATGATGAAAGCCATGCAATTGTACTAAAAATTGCAGATGGGTCTACTTTGAGAAAGCCATAAAGGATGGCACTGTATGCATTCAAAAAGAGACTTGATTATTCATGCAAAAGATTTTTTAGAAAAAAATCGAAAAAAGGAAGTTAAGTTTAAAGACTCGACTGAGGAAAGAGTGAAAGCAATGAAAGTTGAGGACTTGCATCGTAAATTGATGCTGAAGAATGGTCTCCAAGAAGGAAAGGCTACAAAAAAGGAAAAAAAAATCACGAATTTCTTTGCCTGCAAAAAGAAAGAAACCAGTTTTTCTTACATGCAAGTAGTATGTTGAATTGGGTTTCAAAAAAAAGCTGCAAGAAGTATTATCAGTCAACTAATTACATGCAATGAATATCGAAATTACTCACCACAAAAGCAGGAGGGCTTTGGTATTTAAAAACAAAAAAAAAGGCCGCACAATGTCAGGCTTCTCTGTCGTCTTTGGTTTCTCTTCGGCGTCAAGTACAGAGACCACATTGAAATCAACAGTTAGTGACGTAGAGTCTTGGGGAAATAGCTGGAAGACAACAAGAGGAGTTTATCTAAGCGTCGGTGCAATTCGATTCCAACTCAATCTTGTAGTTCGTGATGAGTATCTGACCATCTTCATCATGTAGGAACTTCATCATGTGGGAATATGAGTTGCAGATGACATCTATGTTCACTTTCATACTAAAGACAACACTTTTTGGTCTCCAGTTCAATTTAGATACTAGAAAAAAAAAGTCATGGTTCAAGTTTTGTTCACTTATATGATCCCGAGATTTGCTCAAAAAAGATATGATCTTGAGATGATCTACTATACATTGCCAGCCACGCATGAAGATCAATACATTACATGATGATGTCAATAGTACTTATCATATTGATACTCAAAGTCTACTCCTTTGTTATATTCTAATCGATAGATGTATCTTAGTAGATGCGCATGTCTTCCTTCAAATCAATAGCAACATTGAAGACTTACGTTGCCCAAAGGATTATTCTTGTTTTGGCATTTCACATTTGAAGGTAGAAAATTTGTAAATTAAATCCCTAATGTTTCTTTTGAATATCTTTTTTATTTTTTGTCAATTAAAATGAACAAGTATGGAGATTAGAAAACTCTTAACAAATCAAAATTCAAATAAGGAATTAACAAATGAGATTGTCCTATGTTTCTTTTCAACAAAAGATCTGACCAATTAAAAACTTTTCATTATATATATTTATCTTTTAAATATTGAAGATAAATTATGTGAAATTTAAAAGATAATTTTACCTATATTTTTTTTCTTTTAAATGGAGCATAAGATATAGAGAAAGATAAACACAAAATTTCATAGATAGAAGTGTTAAAATTCTGAAGTATTTTTTATTTTACTTCGAGTTCTTCTTTAACAAATAAAAGAAAGTTCGCCTAGTGACAGATTACCTATGCATTCTTGATGCATTCTTGTATTATGTAGATAATTTGATTAGCTTAGTCAAAAAATTAGAAGGAAGATTCCTGTCTAAAAATTGATGGAATATACCTAGATTCGAAATGTCACCGACAACAGCTAGGCACGAAAATATTTCCATTTGTAATATTTTATATAACTGATAGATTACCAACGCACTTTCCGATAGTTTTTATGGGAACAAAGGTACCGGCGAAGTACCATATGTATTCTGTCGATTAGAGTTGCCCTAAATTGGACGAAACCGTTGCCCCCCTCACCAAAAATTTCAAACATTCCCTCCATACAGCCGACCTCCCTCCTCCTCTCGTGAAACCCTCCTGCTGTCACTGTCATTGCGCCGGCGAGCCCGCTGCAGCTGCTCCGGTCTCCCAGCCGCTGTCTACGGTCTACCGTCTCTCTTCCTTCTTTCTCCCCTTCTTATCTTATTTCTCCTCCCTTTCTTCTCCTCTCCATCCTATATTTTTTCTCTCCTCCCCTCTTTTTGGAGCTCGTATGACATTGACTCCAGGAGCTGCCGCTGGACGGTGAGAGGTTTTCCCTCTCTTTTCTTGTCTACCTTCTCTCTTCCTTCTCTCGTCTCTTGCTCTTCTTCTTTTTCTCTAGCTCACTCTTTCTCTACCACATAAAAATGAGATATTGTCGCTGCTAGTCGCCGCCGGGTCAGAGGTCAGATGTTTGGATGTTAATTTTAAGATGTTCTTGATAATAAAAATGTTGGGTGTTAATTTTTTATTTTAAGACGGCAAAGATTATTATTTCAACTAGAAATGTTATTTTTTGATCAATGTTTGAAAGGAGAATGGTTTGTATTGGTGAAGGGTTTTTGGTAGGAAAATAGTAAAATTGGTTCTTGTTTCTTATAACCTTTGGCTGTCTTCCTTTTTTTGCAGGTAAATAATCTTTGGCTGTCAAGGAAAGACAATTAATGCTAGAGACCATTGTGAGGGATTGATTTAATTGGGACTAATTAAACATAAAATGTGCTTATTTTGTGATCTAATTTGTTAGTTTTTGTAGAAATTTGAGTAAAGAGTTTGATGATTCGAGATATTTGGGAGGGGTAACAAAGGTGTGATCTTTGTAAGAGAAGTTATTTATCTCTTAATAACAAAGGGTGAGAATTTATTGCTCATTTTTTTGTAAAAGGTATGTGAATTTGTTTGCAAAGAAGAGAACTACATCTAGATATATTTAATGTGTCGGAGGTCTTCAAGAGTAAAACTCAATCTGTCTACGTTTTTTGTATGAGATAAAACTATCGACTTACATACCTTTGTTTAAACTTAAATATATAAATATAAGGTATAAGTTTTGAAAAGTTTCTTTTTGGTTTATGGGGAGTCTGAACTCTTTAATTCATTATATTGTGTAACGGGGGAGCCAGACTCTTTAATTATTGTGTGTTTGATTGTGTTGTTGATTGTTTGAGTAGACTTAAAGTAAAACTTGAAATAAACTACATTTTAAATATTATGACCTTAAACAATCTAAGATTTCTTATAATCTTTAAAAAAACTAATTAAGATTTCTTATGTAATTGATAACCTAAACATATATTATTTATATCATTGTATATGTTTGTCTGTAATTAAGCTCATTTTCATTCATATTCCTTATATTTACTATGTAATCGCAGGTGTGATGGGCTGAGGACGTAAAAGGAAGTACGTGGGGAATGTTGGAACATTTATAGGGCTGACGGGGACTTCAGCTCCTTTGACCCCTACACCATCGGCAGCTCCTCTACCTCTACCTGCCTGTTGTCTTAGCCAACCCCTCCTCCGACACCACAGATAACCAGCCCCCTTCCCACGACACAGCAGACTACGGGACCTTCCATGCCTCCTTTCACGGCTTGACATCTACCTTGAACACATAATCAACGCCTCCTTCTGTGGCTCCCGAGACATTTCAGTCGGCTTGGTCACTGCTACTCAATGATACTTGAGAGGTCATGGAGCTCTCCGGCGATCAGTAAGAATGTCATATATACTTGTCATTACTAACTTGTAATATATACTAACCTCATTTTTGTGTAACAAATTACATCCATCGTCGAAAGTCGCGATTGTTATTATCATTCGAAAGAGGTTAGGGCCTTACTATACATAGGGTAAGGTACCTCTGGCCGTTCGAGATGTGTGGTATGGAGATTTTAAGGTAAATGTATCCAACCTTATAGTTTTTTTACATGTCTTTAGCTTTTTTTACATCATATAATTCAATGTTATCTAATCTTATGCATGTTTTGAAACGCATAAAAAAGGTCGTATGGGACCTAACATTAGAGACGGGGATTCGGGACGTATGGGAATCTAGACCAACAAGCGTTTGAGGGATATGATGAACGACGTCTGGGGGCCAATGAAGAGGTCAGAATGCATTGAGGAGGGCCACGGAAAGAAAGATGATGACGGATTATTGGAATAGTCCGTGGTTCCTAGTTATATCCTAGCAAAATAAGAAGAATTGAAATGAAGGACGGGGTGGGTTGGGACCTGGGAAGTACACAGGTGCCAGGTGGGTCCATCTGCTTCTTCGAGTCTCTCGTGAAAAAGGTAAGACCTTTCTTCATTACTTTTTTTGCTTAATTAATTGTAATGAAAGTACATTAGTTGTATTGTTGTTTTGCAGCAAAAAGAATTATATATCCGATTCTCGAAGAGTAAGGAGTTGAAGGAGCTACATCGACATCGGAAGAGAACAAGAAGGGTGGGTATATCAATATTAGGTATGCATAGTTATGGGTGAGTTATTGAACACTTTAAATATCTCCAAATTTCAAGTCTACATAATGTTTTATAATTTATTATTCAACTAATATTGTAGGAGAAATTTAACGAGGTGAAGAGTAAGGCCCAGGAGGAAGCTGATTCGAGGGGCACTACAATTCCTAATTCTCTCAATACTATGGCCATAGTAGCAGGTGGCATGAGCTGTGGTCATTTATACGGATCTAGTTAAGAGGCTGCTCATCTCAGAGCTAAGAGCTATCGGGTCCCATCTTTTAGAGAATTAGCATCGATCGGACCATGTTGTGCACATGTCGAGCAGAGGATGCTACTTAGGGTGGAGGCTACTATTTTGTGTATCTCCACTTGGTTTGATGAGTAAATGAGGCAATACTCCGAGCAAAATCACTTAGTGGACGCTCCTTCTCCACCGATCTTGGACCTCATTAGAGCTGCTATTCCTTTCGACATCATCCACAACACCTGCAGCTAACTCGGAGGACCATGCCCCTAACGTGTCGATTGGAGCCTCCTCTGCTCCCCCGCCCCTCTACTATTGATGTCCCCGAATCTATTACTGATGTCTCCCCGTCTTCTAGTTTCTCTAGGCCTAAGTCTTTTTGATGTTTATGATGATCTTTATATATTTTTATGATGATGTTTATTAATGTGTTTTTTAATGTTTTAGATGGCTGATGTTTGTTATGATGATCTTTGGATATTAGTTGTTCAGGCGTTTAATTGCATTTCATAGGATCTTAATAATTATATAAAATAAATAAGTTACTGACGATCTAGCTACGGAACAACCGTTTGTTAGTATTTTATTTTCTAATTAAAAAAATGCTACCGATGAAGAAACCGTTGGCAATTTGTTACTGATGCAACACACAACAAGAGCTAATGTCGATAATTGGTTTGCCTTTTGTAGTGGACAAATTAGAGATTAAGTTGCAAATCCCTTAGAACAATTCTAAAGAGAACAATAAGCGAATTCTATTCCCTACACGAGAATTGTTCAAAGATTGTAAACGCTCTTCAAATTTTTTTAAATATGATTTGTTACTAGTTGTCTTTGTTTAATTTAATATTTTTCAGGTCAGAATTCGTTGCTAAACAAATATAATATACATAAATTACAATATATTATATAGTGTAATATAATACAAAACTATAAATGATAATACATATAATTGGGTTGGGCTTAAACGGGTTGAGCTTACATATGATCAAGTTTCGCCCGAATCATTTTTGGGCCTAAAAAATAAACCCGAACTCGACTCAGACTAAACTCAAACAAGGCTCAACCCAAAAATTCCAAGCTGCAAGAGTCAGGCTTCGTGCCACCTAAACCTATTGACAGTCCTAACAATATTCAGCCTCCTAAATAGGCAAGTGAGAGAGACACAGAAAGAACTCTTTTATTCATTGATCTGTTGTGTGGTTAGTGCACATGTTCATATTTATAAATAATATCGTGCATGATATTTTTTAGTATATCTCATTAAATTTGAAACCTATAAACATTTGTTGAATCCTAGGAAAAGTGAATTTTAAATTAAAAAGTAAATTTATAATAATGTGTGCCCAGTGCACATACAAGAAAAAATATTACTACCTCTTTTTCATATTATATGTCACCTTAAGACGATGCACAAAAGTTAAAGAAAAGATTAGGTTGTCTAGATTAAAAAAAAATTGACTAAATTATCCTTTGACTATCATTAATAGTTCTAACAAAAGTTTCTAAACAATTATTTAATTCCAACAAGATAGGATTATACATGAAAAAGTATCATTTAATAATCCATTGATTTGCTAAAGTGATAGATATTTTGAAAAGGAAAAGTTTGTCCAAGCAAAAGATAATTATATGAAACTGACATAGTATATAATAATTTCACAATAATTTATGTATTTATGCTATAAGCTTATGGGAGTTTACCAACGCCAACCATCTTTTGCTGCATTGCATGTTGTGGATCAATTTCTCCTTAATTCTTTTTAGGTGACAAAACTACATCCATCAATAATAGAATCCTCCCCACTATGCTACACGATTTTCTCTCTAGAATTTTTCAAACCTTTTCTATCTTCTGTGAGACTATAACTTGACATTAGTCTGCCCTCCTTCTCGCTGGGGAACAACGAGGCCTTTTGAGCTCTCCTTTTTGCTGGTCAATTGGGCTAGATCTCCAATGTAGTTTTATACTTTTTGTTTAGACAGAAATAATTAGATCTATAGTCTTGGGTTCTTTTATGGTAGTTTGGATGGTGGAGATGTTTCCTTAATGGGGGTTTTGCTAGTGGTGATTGTTTGCGATTGTGGTGGTAGTAGTGGTGGTGATTTCTGTTGGCATTTATGCGACCACCCTTTATGTAATATTTCGGAATATTAATAAAATGATTTATTTGTTAAATCAATATTTTGAGTTTGGGGGAATACACATTAACTTAGATAAAGTCCACATAACTTAAAGAGATGGTCCATGTAATGGGTCGTGCTTTATAGTACGGTGCGGACTATAGTTATTTAAGTTATCAGTAATGAAACATTATGTTTTGTTCTTGACCGTTTGATCGAGTTGTTCATGCCATCAAATAAAGGTAATTTTATGCAATTTCCCATAAGGATGACTTACCTTAGGTTACTGAGTGTGTTTCTCATGACTGACTGTGCAAGTGTACTTTGAGGACATAGAACTGGACTTTATGATATTAGTTTCTGGCAAGTAATAAAAAGGAAAGAAACTAAAGTCATCACACGCTAAAGTGTAGGCTAATGCTTTATGACATTTCATATGAGTCAGCGGGCTAACGAATCTAAAGCTTGTCTACTTAGATATACTAAGAGTGAAGGTCTATACTCATGGCATCGATGTACTTTGTATGTTAGGTTGATGAACTTAGTTAGTTAAGACAAATTTGTGTGTTTTCTTCTACGAGAATCACCTCATTGTGATTGTCCGTGATAATCTAGAGTCCAAGGCATTGTCATATAAGACCCTAATATTTTCTTAAGGGTCATTTCCTTATAAAGCAAAAACATAAAAGAGTTTGGATTATCGGACTAGAGGTCTAAGGATGCTATCATTAAGGAAGGTGTTAGCATACTTAATCCTATACTTAATAATGGGTGCAAGCATAAGTCTTTTACACATATAGGGCAAAGATAATGTTTCCAAATTTTTGCTCTTGAGGTCAATATTTCTATATGGTGATAGACGGAAAATTTTA
Organism: Catharanthus roseus; assembly: GCA_028651295.1. NCBI lineage: Eukaryota > Viridiplantae > Streptophyta > Magnoliopsida > Gentianales > Apocynaceae > Catharanthus > Catharanthus roseus. Next base: position 5,128,903 of record JAPQWS010000076.1, on the reverse strand, counting down.
ACATGAGAATTTTTGCTATTTATTATATGGGCATTTTCGTCAGTTTACAAGCCATGAACAAATGGTCTTTTGGTCCCTAATTAGCTCATGAAGCCAACGTGATTATTTTTCAATCACCTCATAAAAGCTATATGAATTTATATAGAGAGATAATATTATTTATGCTCTTGATATTTAATTAATTAAATAAGAGCAAAGTAATTAAGAAAGAAGAGCATTCTTTAATCATTTAAAATGGGCCCTAGCAATTTATTTAATTAAATCAAGCTAAGCAATTAATTATATTTAGTTTATAATTATTAGGTTTTAATTATTTAATATAGAAGGCCCAATGCTTAATTATATTGGATTATGGAAAATAGGTTGAGCCCAGAGTTGACCAAAAGTCAAAGGCCCGAACCCATCTAGCTTAGAGTGGTCGAAACCCTAAGAGATTTTTCCCTAGGGGTGGCCGGGCACATCTTCTAATTTACTTGGGATATTTCTTAATTAACATGTAAAGGATCGTCTTAGAAAGCATCCTACTCTAACTAGGATTAAAGCTTCCCACTAAATTTTCTCCAAAATCACATGTGAGATTAAGTTTCTCATAGTTGTATACTATTTCCTGATTCTAATTATGAGAGAATCGGTCTTCCCAATTACCTATGCATTGAATGAAAATTCAAACACTCTTAAGGCATAGAATTTTCAAACACAGCAAACAATTCTCTAAGGAGAATTTTCTCTTCTAGTTTAATCAATTATTTCTTACTCTTCTATTATCTTGTTTTCACCAAAATAAATTTTTGTGAGTTTGAGGATACTTAGAAAGATTGAGAGTTCGTAGAAAATTCTTTTATGAGAAGGAGTAGTCGCCTTCAAGAACTTGAGCCTGAAATCAAACAAGCATTGCAAGGCGAGGAAATCTATGAAGAGGTTCATCAACCAACTCTGGCACTGGAAAATTCATGAAAAGGTGAATGATTGCTAAAACTAAACTTCTAGCCATGTTTATTTCATTTTTTCTTTTCTATTGCACTGCCAAGGTACTTGATATGAATTAACAAAAGGATCATTAAAAAAATTCCAAAGGAGCAACTAGAGAATTGAAGAAAGCATGGTTGAAACTTCAATTGGAGAATTTCGGAGTTAATTAAAGGTTTGGAAGAGTTTCAATACTTCTTAAGACTCATTCAAGTCATAAGAAGCTCAACGGAATCAAACTAGAGCTCCTAGCCATCATAGATGACGAAAGAAACGAGGGAAGAAAACATAGCTTACCGTCCATGGTAGGCTCCACCCTACCATCCGCTATAGCTTTTTGGACAAAAACAGAAGCTTGAAGAGTGCCCTACCGACGATGGTAGGTTCTCTCTATTGTCTGCGGTAGGTCTCGGATTAATTTATTTAAATAGACAATTTAGTTAATTTTTTTATTAAATCTTGATTTCTTATTTTCCAATCTTGTAATTAACTTTTATTAGAAGGTTAGTTAGGTATTTTTAATATTCATTAGGTTTTAGGAAGAGGAGTAGGCTTTTTTTTATAAATACATACTTATGCCTCATCTTGTAATTAACTTGGATGACGGATGATATATGAAATTTGAGAGTTTTTCTCTTGGGGTTCTTAGGTTTTTCTGGCTTTCTCCTAACTTCATCTAGGATTTGATTATCCTTAGTTTGATTTTATTTGAACACTTAGATCACAACGAAAAAAACACCAATTTACTGATGGATTTTACTGACGGAATAAGAAACCGTCGATAATCATTGACCGCACACTGATGGAAAAAGGAATGTAGTGGATTGTAACAATTTTAACCGAAAAGGGGAGGGAAATTGGGTGCCAAAATGTTACGACTTTTTACCGACGGAATAAGGGAGGTTATTTAAATTACCGGAGGTTTTGGGAATAGAATGTGGTTCGTCGATACTTGAAATAAATTACCGACGAAGATAACGACGACCTTTTCATGTTGCCGGTTATAAATTTAAAATTCCTACGATATTACCGATGACAAAACCGTCGGTACCTGTTGAAAATTAGTATCAACAATGCCTGTCGCCGGAATGCCATCGGTAATAAATTAGTAGATGTATCAAAATCAGGCAAACCCTCCTCTTCCTCCCCAAATCATTTGTTTCTATTTTCACTGATTTCCCTTCCCTCCCCCCCTTTCACTCATCTCACTTACGGATGCCCCACAGCCGACGACGTCTTCAGCCAACACCCATCGTCGCAGCTGTCGTTGCCGGTAATGCTCTCTCTCTCTCTCTCTCTCTCTCTCTCTCTCTCTCTCTCTCTCTATTTTCTTTTTGTTCTTCTTCTTCTAATTATTTTCTTCTCGTTACTTCTTATTCTTCTTCTTTCCAGAGAGGTTGGAGCCGACTGGAGTTGACGTGAAATCATTATCGTTGCTGCCGCTGCTGCTGATAATGTTCTTTGCTTTTTCTTTTTGGCCTGAATATGTGAGGGAAATTTCCCTGAATTGTGAATATTTGGTTGTTGTTATGCTTGTTGTTTGGAATTGCTTGTTGTTGTACTTTCTTTTAATATAAAAATTGTTGATATATGAGTAAAACTTTTTTTTCCCAGTTTTTGGATCAAAAGTAAGCCTATCTTGCATTGTTCTCATCTTGCATTGCATAGAAGGGTTCTTGAGAAAAATTGACTAGTTTAATGTTTGATATGTTAGGAAGGTTCTTTTTTGAATAAGGTTGTGTTAGAAAATAGGGATGATTTGTATAGAGTTGAATCAAATTCTGGAAAGATTCATTATAAACCTCCCAAATTTGATTTTGTTTTTGTAATGTAGGACTATATTGAGTTTGAAAGGTTCATTTGGCGTCTACATTTTGGTCTGTAATAGCTTTTATCCAAAAATTAGTTTTAAATCTAAACCATGCTTTTATTTTTTTTGTTCTTTTTTTCATTTGGGATATAGATAATTGTTGGGCGATGACTCCATTTTTAATGCATAATTTTTTAATGTTCTAAGTAACTGTAAGCTTTTCCTCAGCTTTCAACATGATGACTTGTTAACGGGGTGGAAACTGTAGAATGCGAAATATTAGTTATGTTTATTTTGTTTGATTGGCTATTATATGATATGAGAACAATAAATCTTTATTTATTGATAAAGAGACCACATTATTTGTTTGTAATTTTTGTAGAAAGTAAGGGGAGGGTGGAATCCACTTTTATATATGTTAGTTTAAAACTCTACGTAACTCCTTTACTAAAAGGTTGGAAAGAGGAAGGGGTAAGTATAGAAAATGTCTTGGGATCAGTCAAGAAACTTAGTTGAATTGTCTTCAAAGTTGTAGTTTTCTTAAAATATATATATATATATATATATAGAGAGAGAGAGAGAGAGAGAGAGAGAGAGAGAGAGAGAGAGAGAGAGTATTAAGAATCCATCTCCAAACTTTTTTCAATTCCACTAATAGAATTGAGGTTTTAAGGACTTTAATGTTTGCGTTATTTTATATATATTATGATAAGAAGTTTCAATTTATTTAAGGTACATACACTGCTTAGGGTTTAAAATCTAACAGAATATCATAAAAAATTGAACCATGATTTTAAACTATACCACAATCACTAATAGGCTCAACTAGTGAAAATATTGAATTTGCATGCATGACCATGTATATTTACCAATAAAACTTGAAAGTAATCTTCTATGGAGAAAATAGATTATGCTTTCTCATTTATCATATACCTTGAACAAAATGAAAGGGTTAATATTGACTCTAGATTATTATTACCATTAATATATATACCTATTTTCTTAACAAGATTATTATTCAAACTTCCACTTTATAAGAATAGAAGTTAAGATAATTTCAATAACCTAAACTATATATATAATTTCAATATCCTTTTGAACTTTTTTCTTTTTTTCTTTAAGTACTTTAAGTTAAGTAGTTTAATTTTAAAATTTAATATTATTCTCTTTTCTTTTTTTATAGTTTTGTTTGTGAGGATTTCAATGATATATTTTCCATCATATATACGTCAGAGGTATGTGTTTAATTAGTTTAAACTTTATTTTACGGGAGAGCCCTGACTTTTTAAAGTTTTACGGGGGAGCCCTGACTCTTTACAGCTTTACGAGAGAGTCCCTACTCTTAATTATTTGTTTTATATGTGTTTGTTGCTTGTTTGAGTGGCTTGAGTGCCTAGAAAGTGTCCATAATACAGAGGGAACACTCAAAATTTTTCTGAACTTATAAAAATCTTAAATGTTATAGTAATAACTTAACTTAAAACATAAACCTTAAAACCCTAAACTTTAAACCCTAAACCCTAAACCTAAAACCCTTCTTTATAATTATTCTCCTTGATTATAAGTTATATCTATGGAAAATATACCATATCGTAGTTGGATATATAAAGAACAACTCGTGCCTGGGGTTAAGGATCTTATAAGTGAATTCATTAATGGGGTTAATGGTTTTATTCATCATTATCTTGAAACAAATAATGGAAGTAAAAAAGAGATGAGATGTCCACGTGCAAAGTGGAAAAATAAGAAATTTATAGAAGTGGATGGTGTAAGAATCATCTTTTGTGGTGGGGTTTTGTGCCTTGTTATCATAATTGGACAGGTCATGGTACAAAAATATGGCCACATGATGAGAAAAGTGTTCTTGCGGAACGTTCTGGTATAATCCAGTCAAATGTTGGGGTACAAATTACACAGTTAATGCTGGAGGAAATGAACTAATATCGTTAGATGATAATTGATGCAGCCACTCCGAATTTTATCCCTCATGAAGAACCACCTAATCCTGTGGCAAAAAAGTTTTTGACATGTTAAAAGCAGTAGAGACACCGTTGATTGAGGCGATGACAGATATCTAGTGTTATCTACTTGTGCAGAGTTATTGTACATTAAGTCTGAGAATCAATGGACTGGGTTTAGGGTTTAGAATATTTTGAGGAAGTACAAAATGATGAAATTGAAATAGAATGAGATTATGATGGAGATTCCGATAAAGACTCCGATGAGAGACAGATAACTATTTCGACGCTGCATCGGATAATGATTCTAACAAATAGAACATTATGTGATTAACTTTTATTATACTTAAGTTATCATTATAATTATGTTTATTAACTTCTTGTTATCATACTAATGATATTTAGAAAATTTATAACTATACTTATGTTTATTATCTATAACTAATTTTATCCTCCTTACTTATATTACATGTTAGGATCCACCGCCCCCCACACAACAGGAGACACCACCTATACAACACAGACTCCCACACAATGGGATTCGTTGTCTCCAATATAGTAGGATCCACAAACACGTACGGATTAGGATCTACCGATACAGACACAGATACCGACACGTTCTGATGTTCCCGGTTCATCTTCCGCACCGACCACACAATTGTCATCATCATCCTGCTGCTTAAAGGCCGCCTTCCAATGATAATCGGTAGTTATTGACCCTGAATGTAGATCGGTAAGTTCAATAAATATAAAAAATATCGTTATAATTACATAAAAACTTATTAAATATAATATATACTAACACTAATATGTACTGACTATATCCATCTTCAAGAGCCGCCACACATATCTCAGCTGTCATGTAGAAGCAGTTAACCGGCTCTTACCACCATTGGTCCAAGGTCCCGCCAGATGTTTGCGACATGTGGTGGGGAGAGTTTTAGGTAAATGAATCCAAAATTTTAGTCTTTTTTAATTTGTCTTAATTTTTTTACAAGTATTTAATACTTATAATATTTTGAATCTACTAGTTATTCTTATATCTATACAAATATTATTTTCTAATGTTTTGAAATTTCAAAAAAGATGTATATAGGACCCGACATTATCCATGACCAAGATGAGATAGGCATAGGAGGTTAAGGTTGGTGACCAGATGAGAGATTTGCTTGGCGATACTTGGGCGGGGAGGAAGAGGGTTGTTTAGATTCTTGAGATGTTCTAGGAGCAGATGATGAAATACTTGGAGAGTCCAGAGTCCAAAGCATTTTGTGAACGGAATGAAAGGAACAGAAGTGAGGGACGAGGGGTCGGGAGTAGGGAAGCACACAGGTGATTCTATCTCCTTCACAGAGCATCAGTTGAAGAAGGTAAGACTGATGTTTAATTTTATTACTTCATTTCGTTAATTCATTATAATGTAATTAGTAACTGTGTTTTTTTTTTTTTTTTTGGCAGCAAGTGGATTTAACATAGAGGTTCTCCAAGAGCAACTTAGAGGAGCTCCACAAGCATCAAATCAGGGATAAGAACGGCAGTATGACCTTCTCAGAGGATTTTTGGGTAAGTTTAGTGAAATTTATAACTTAAGTTTATATAATATTTCATAACTTATTACTTTAAATTTCATGTAATATTTTATAACTTTTATCCAACTAACATTTCATATTATGGACGAAATTTTACGAGGTCCGACAAAAGGCCGAGGAGGAAACTGTAGCCATGGAGCTCCTATGCCCGATGATCTCCAGTTGATGGCCACTATATCTGGTGGATTAAACCGCAACCGGTTATATAGAGTTGGTTCGAAGGTATCTCATCTCAGAGCCGAGAGCAGTTGGGCCGCAGCTGATTGCCCCCTTGCTGTTTAGAAGCGGAATAGAGGATCATGAGACGGGTTGAGGCTATTATTTTCAGTGTCTGTGCTGCCTTTGACGAGCACATGAGGCGATTTCCAGAGCAGAACCACTTGCCGTACACTCCTATGCCACCGATGATGGACATCGTCTAAGTTTCTATGGCTGTCGTTCTATCAACATCATCGACGGTAGCAACTGTGGGGAACCCCAAACGCGAGGGTATCTTTCTCTACTTCCCCTTCTCCCTCTATTGTTGCCCTGGACACCAGCACTGATCCTTCCCTGCCCTCTAGTTATGTTAGGGATCCCGAGGATGTTTGATACTTGTACATTTTATGGTTTATGGATGTTTTAGTTTATGGATATTTTATGGGTTTGATGTTTTATGTATAAGCATGAGTTTATGAATATATACTATTGTTGTTGGATTTTTTTGCATTTCAGGGAGTTTCAGGTCTGTTTTACAAAATTATATATACATAAAGAAAACATTACCAATGGGATACCGACGATATGACCGTAGCAAACAAGTTTTAAAGAAACTAGAAACCAACGGCACATTCTGTCAGTATAATTCGCCGGCCTCACAGACGGAAAGATAACTATCGACCTTGTCGTCGGTAAAGCTTAGCGATGGAAAACTGAAACCGTCATAAATACCGTCGGTATTTGATGTGAACTAATTAGACATACAAGAACATCAAAGAGTTGTGACAAGAGCCAAGGCAAAACAACTAAAGAGTCACAAGGATCAAATTGAGCAAGAGAAGTTTCAATGCTTAAATTTTGATGTCCAAGACTTTATGGGGCTTAAATTTTTATGTACAAGACTTTATGGGGCAATATCCTAAAGTTTTGAATAAGTTAAAAATTGAAAATTCACCTTGGTAGATGGTTGAAAGCCCTTTTGCCCAAGCTGAAAAATTGCCTCCTATTTTTGGCAATGTGTTGACTAGTGCTCTAGAATAGTCCAAATGCAATTAAAACACCTCTATTGTCTTATCAAGTGTATGTATAGGTTATATCTATCCTTTGGGCTGAAAATATGAGAGGGAAAAATTCCTATTTTCTCCCTCAAGTCTCTATAAATATGTAGTCTTCCATTTTGAAGAAGCTAATCAAGAAATTTTTCAAGACAAAGGTTCTTCTCTTAGTATTCTTAGTTCTTAGCTTAGTTTTTCTATCTTCTTCAAGGGTGAACTTCCTTGAAAGAAAATTCACTTTAAAGACTTGTTGAAAGTTCCAAGAGTTTCAAGGTTGATCATCAAAATTCCCTCATACTAGTTACTACACTCTTGTAGAAAACTAGTGTTAAGGTCTTCTTCTTGTTTCATTGAGGTCTAAGGTTCAAAATGACTTAAGTTGCTTGAACTTTGGAGAAAATATTTTGTTTAAACCTTCTTGAGGTCTTGGATTTAATATATCCAAGGTTGCTAGAAGTTTAACATTTTCAAGTCCTTTCAAAGGCACTTTCTCTCTTCTACTTGTTAAACTTATTTTTCTTGTTCTCTCCCTCACTTCTTGGACAAAATTTTATGCTCTTGAAGATCATTCAACATCAGTATTTGTTTCCAACAGAAGAGGGGCATCGGTTGTTGACATACCACAAAAAAATAAAATTTTGCTGGTAAGGTTGTTGGAGAATAGTAGTTATCGACAGCCAACCGTTGGTACAAATTTTTTCCGACGTGAAGAGGTCGACGGTCATGTAATCGTCGATGTGCTGTCGGTAATAACATTGTACCGACAAGATGCTGACAGCGTCAACTGTTAGTATTTGCTTGTATTTTTGTAGTAGATTGGGAAGATCCAAGGGTTCTCAATTTGATCATAATTCCTACTCTTTGATCTTTACATCCTTGTAATTGTGTTAGAGCAAGGTCTTCTTCATAAGAGACTAATTAGGTAATGGGTAATCAATCCCATTGTTGAATTAGTTTATGAAGGAAAGAATATTCTACATGGATTCAAGAGGTCCATAGATTGGCTAGGGGTTGCTTAAAGATGGAGAACATTCAAGTCCTATTGAAGGCAAAATATCCTTGGGAAGCTTAATTGAAGAATTTTGATCTTTGCACAACAAGATTCTTATCATTTGGTATCAGAGCCAACTTCAAAATAATATCTATTTAATGTTTAATTGTTGAGAAAATTCTTTCAAAAAAAAGAGCATATGATGATCTATACAAAATACATGAAGATCATGAAAATTTTCGGACAGAAAAAGTAATGCCAGAAGAATTGGCTTGATCCAACGTACTATTGAGTTATTTTTTAAACACTTGGCATATATCTCAACTATTAAGAGCTATTGAATATTTTCAATTGGTTTCACAAAATTTGGACTTGATTTGATATCAAATTGATAAAAAATTCGATCTGTCAAAAAATCAAAACTAATTGAGAAGTCTAGATTAATCTGTTCATATCTTGTGTTATACTTGCTCAATTCAAACCAAATTTGAGCTTAAATTCATCCACATCGAGTTTTGCATCTTTATAAACTAATTTCACTCGCTTTGGAGTTGTATTTTATTAGTTATCGTGACTTTTGTATCAGGGTGTCAGTGACCTCTATTTTCTGGAAATTTTTGTTTTAGTATTCGTACTTCTTTGTCTAGCTTAGCTTTGTTTTTTTTCATTTTTTTGGACTCTAATTGCTTCTTTCGTAGTTTTCCTATTCTTTGTGGTGATCAAATTGATATTGTTGGCTAATTGCTATTGGATAATTTTTGGAACTTTTGCATTATAAGTATTTGATGAAACTCCTCTTTGAACTTCTTTAACCCCTCAACTAAGTATTTAATTAGAAGTTGTCTTTGGTTGATTACCTTTTGTGATTTTTGGGGAGGAATTATGAATACTCAAAAAACTTTTGTGAGGTGAGAGTTTGGAAAAAGGCAAGAGAGTGAGCTCATTTTATAAAAGCCATAAAGAGTACATACAAGAGTGATCATCAAAAGAGTGTATACACTTAGAGAGAGTGATTTTGAGGTCCTTCTTTTGTTATTTTGTTGTTAATTTGAAGGTTTAACCATGTTTATGGAGACTCAATTGCCTACTCATTACAATGAAGGAACTAGTGGAAGTTCTTAGTCCAATCTAGATCCCATGAAGATTATCATGCAAGAGCTTCAAATAATGAGAAAGGACATGAAGGAAATGAGAGGGAACATTACTAAGCTTTCTATGGAGCATAGAGATCAAAGAAATATTGGATGTCATGTCACTTCTCATACTCAATGGGGATATGGTATCTTCTCTCCTCATACTAGAACTTTTGAGCATAATTCTTATGATTGCTATGAGGGCAATAGACTTGGAGCTAGAAATGGTTATAATGATATATCTTGTAAAAGATTTCCAAGGAATGAAGTTAAAAATATATGAAATGGATGGAAGGTTTTATAAAAGAAGAGGGGATGTTGAAAGATACCATGATAGTTATGATCGTTATGAGCATAGCTATGGTAATAAGGACATGTATATTGAGCACAATGATAGTTATAGCTATGGAGGGTATAATCGTAGAAGAAGTTCTCAAACTTTAGGAACTATATTAAGACCTTTTAGTCACATCAATTGAAATTACCTCTTTTGTGTAGAACTTTTAGTTTTTATGATTATGTAGCACGGGAGCAAAAAGTGGAATCCTTGTTCTATTCTTATGGTGTAAGAGAAGAAGAAAAGTTTTATTTGGTGCTAAAATCTCTTTCTTATGAGGTCAATGTTTGGTGGGATTGTAAATGTGAAAATAGAAGGAGAATGGGAGTTTAACCAATCAAGACTTGGAGCTTAACGAAGCAATTATTAACGAATAGATTTGGAGTTGGAGACCATGAAGAACAAAGACAAGGTCAAGCAAAGGTTAAATTCATGGAACCATCAATTGTTAAAAAAGCTCCAAAGGTCAAAGAATTTCCACATGCTACGATTGAAGCTAAAGAGGTTGTTGAAGTACATGTTGAGAAAGAGACATCCAAAGAGGAACCTTGTTGCATCATGAGTGGGAAGAGCATTGAAAATAAAGAAAAAGAAAGAGTGGAAGAAAAAGAGAGATTAGTAGAAAGATCATGTAACTTTGATTCCATTTCTATCATTTCAAAAGAGAGTAAACATTTTGAGTGTTCCAAAGAGAAAGAGAGTGAGCTTGAGAAGAGTGAGAGAGTAAAAGAAAATGACTGCTTCATTGAAAAACAAGAGAGTAAAAAAGAAGAGCAAAAAGGAAAAGAGATAGCTTTAGTTGAAAAGGGTGAGGAAGTGAATTTCTATGCTAGTGAAACTAACTCTTTCTTTGCTAGTGCATTCTTATGTGTGCAGAATTTTGAAGATTCAAGCAAGGAAGAAGGAGGAAAGCTTGCCTACATGTCCATCAAGACCATAAACTTCTTTCCCTCTAATTCCTACTTGAGCTTTGAAATTTATTTTAAGGAAATTAAGTTGTTCTCACTTGTTTTTATGGAAAATGGATATCAATTTTACTTTCTCAGGTCTCTTGGAACTTTGTTAGAAAAGAAAAAATTCATAGACTTTAATTCCATTCTTGTGCAATTCCTAGAAATGATGAATACTATCTCAACATTTCTTATTATGCTTCTTGTGTTCTAGGAATAAAAGATAAAGAATGGAGCAAGGAGGAAGAGCTTGGCATTATTCTTGAAAACTTATCAATAAGCCTATCTCTTAACCCTTCTCTCATGTTATGAAGTTTCTCTTGTGAAATTAAAGTTGTTCCTAAAGTCTTATCTTTCTTATGTGAGCATAATTGGAGACCTTTGTGCTATTTCTTTTGGTGGTGGTCTCTTTCTTGCTGTTCCTTATCTATCTAAATGTCTTTCTTCTCATACTTCCCTTGAGGATCCATTAATGAGTAGTGATGTTAAATTTAATCCTTCTTGTTATGGCTTTGGTATTAGATGATACTCCCCTTGTTGATCCTAACATTGTTAGTTTTGAGCTTGATTGTGCTTTATTAGACATTTTACATGATGAGTGTTTAGGAAAGTTTATTGAGGATATTGATTATGCGTTTTCTTTCCTTGATGCTTTCGTGAAAAATCTTGATGAAGTTATTCCTTTAAACCAGCGTTTTCACTTTTTGAATGATCAATTTGAGTTTTCTTACAATAAGCATAAGCTTTCAAGTGTTGTTAACTCTTTGAACTTGTTGTTTGAAAACACATTTGGATTCAAATTCTATCATTTGCATTTCAAGGATTTCTTGTTAAAGTGTTTTGGAATCATGATAGAGGTAGGATTTGAACAAGTGTTCAAAGATTTTACTTTTGGGCATCTTTAGTACCAAAAACCTTTCAAAGAGTGGTTTTTGAAGAGTAACATCTCACTTATATTGTTTTGGAAGAACTCTTATGCATTAATTTTGAAACATAAATTTGAAGCCATATTGTTTAACCATCTACTTTTTGAAGAGTTCTTTGATAAAATGGTTTTTAAAGAGGAGTGTAGACCATCTTGGAGTTTTGGAAATTTAATGTCTACTCTCACCTCATTTACGAAATGATGAATTTGAAACTCGTCTAGGCTATTCATTCATTCTAAATTCTTTAGTTTTTATTTGGAAGGTGCATTTGAATTATCATTACCCTTTCAAAGAAAGAGATTTCAAATGTATAGTTTTCATGACTATTTTGAAAAGAATGAGACCTTTCAATATTATTTACCCTTCAAGGATTTTGATTTTGAACTTTGCTTTAAAAGATTGACAAGAAAGTTGTTTCCTAACACTTGTGTTTTAGATTTTTCTTCTTAGAAGAAAACACCTTGTGTTTGGAGCATTGAACATCATTACAACTTCTTGTTTTAGTATTTGAAATCATCACACACCTTGAGCTCTAGATTTCATCATCTTTTGAAAATTTCCCAAACTCATGACCTCCTTGATTTACTTTTGGAGTTTAGAAATGATGAAAGCTTCTACTTTCATTTACCTTTTAAAGATGTTAGTAGTAGTTCTTCCTTGAAAGAAATCTCAAAGAAGTTGTTCTTAATAAGTTTCATTTGAATTGCTCATTTTGAAACTTTTGATGGAGCACTTCTTCAAAACTTCTTGCCTTTGTCGTTAAAACCTTTTAAGGAACTGAGCTTTAATTTTCATCATCATTTCATAGAAGTTTTGAAAATTGATGTATTAGAGTTTGATTTACAAGATTATTATTATTTCACCTTTGTTATCATTGAAAAGATCTTGTAAGTCCTTGGTGGTATGTGCTTAAGTGTTTGCTAGAGTATCATGTCTTGAACTTCTTTGTTTACACCTCTTTTTCATTTCATAAACCTTTTAAGGAAGTTCAGAGCCCTTGCTTGTTTTGTTCATTAAATGGTCATTTGGTTTAATTGTTTAAATCTTAGCTATGCTTAAATTGTTAAGTCCTTTCTAGTGTTGCCCGCCTTGTTGTGGATATTTGAAGAAAAAAAGATTCGAGAACAAATCCTTTTAAGAGAGGGGGTATGATAAGAATCAACAAAAGGATCATTCAACACATTCCGGAGGAGCACGTTGAAGATTTAATTGAGGGATTTCGGAGTTCATTAGAAAGTTTGGAAGAGTTTCAAGACTTACAAGACTCAATGGAATCAAACTAAAAGCTCCCAACAATCGCAGATGACGAAAGAAGTAAGGACAGGAAGAAAACAAAGCTTACCGTCAATGGTAGGCTCTACCCTACCATCTGCGGTAGCTTTCTAGACAAAAAAGGAAGCTTGAAGAGTGCTCTACCGGTGACGGTAGGTTCTCCCCTACTGTCTGCGGTAGGTCTCAGATTAATTTCTTTAAATGGACAATTTAGTTAATTTTTTATTAAATCTTGGTTTCTTATTTTCCAAGTTTGTAATTAACTTTTAGATTGGTTACTTAGGTACTTCTAATATTCATTAGGTTATAGGAAGAGGAGTAGGTTTTCTCTAAAAATACCTACTTATGCCTCCTCTTGTACTTTACTTGGAATGAATGATATATGAAATTTGAGAGTTTTTCTCTTAGGGTTCTTAGGTTTTTCTAGCTTTCTCTTAACTTCATCTAGGGTTTGATCATTCCTTAGATTGATTTTATTTGAATACTTGGATTGGTTCCAAGGGTTCTCAATTTATCATAATTCCTGCTGTTTCATCTTTACATCCTTGTAATTGTCTTAGAGCAAGGTTTTCTTCATAAGAGACTGATTAGGTGATGGATAATCAATCCCATCATTGAATTGGCTTATGAAGGAAAGGATATTCAACATAGATTCAAAAGGTCCTTAGATTGGCTAGGGGTTGCTTGAGGATGGAGAATATTCAAGTCCTACTGAAGGCAAAAGATTCTTGGGAAGCTTAATTCAAGGATTTTGATCTTTGCACAATAAGATTCATATCAGTACTAATTCCACCTTTAGTTTTTTGCTGACTTTATAGGTCTGCAGTTAAAAATTGTTATTTTTAGTTGTTTTTCACTCTTTTTCTTCGGCGTTTGTTCTTGGTCAGAGATGGCGAGGGTGGGTAGAAATGGCTATGGAGTTGACAAGTCACAGTTGGGGTTTTTTGTTTTTTTGGTGAGTGGCTGACAGTGCGATCATGGGGTCTGTTGGGGTCAATGTCCTCTCCAGGAGCTATTTCTTGTCAGAATTTGAGGCTACAACTATAGTCTTTTGGGCTGGTGGTTTTCTGGCTTCCTTCAAATGCCATTCTTTGTGTTTTTTTCCTAATGTGATTTGCTAGTTTAGATTGCCGATGCTATATTTCTGTGGTAGTGTACTGGCAATTGAGGGATTTTGGTGCTTGGATGGGTCTGCTAGAATGATGTCTGGGAGTTTTTTTGTTGGACCGGGATGCAATGATGGCTCATCCAGTGTTGATGTAGGATGGTGGTGGTTGTTTATTGTGAAAATGATTGGTCAGTGGAGTAAATTGGGAGAGTGGCTCTCTTCACCATTATTATGTTAGGAAGCTTTATGGTGTCGAGTTGTTTGGCCTTCAAATGAGTATTTGGTTAGGACAAGGCTTGCTATAAGGCTGTTTGAGATGGCAGGTTGGTCTGACCGTGGTAGTGGTAACCTTTGTGCTGTCATAAACTTGAACTTTATATTTGTTAATTAAGTATCCTAATTTATGTCTGTGTTGCATTTGTCGTATTTTCTATAACAGGACACGTGGTGTCTCTATTTGTTTTATGTTCATTGTAGTGTCTTGATTTGTTGTCCTTAGTCTGCTTCAGTCATACCAGCTAAACTTAACCTTACTGTTTGATCTCATTGCTAGAGTTGACATTGAGATATCTATTGGATATAGTTTCGTTTAGCTTGTACCTCAACCATGTAATAGTTTATATGCTGAAATAAAATATGTAATGGAATTTTAAAACAAAAAGCAACATCCATCCTTCTCAATCCAAACCAAATTTGAGTTGTTAATTACCTTTTTTTTTTTAACCAAGCAAAAAACAATTGAACATAAACTAAATTTTTAGAAAGTTAGCTATAAATAACCAAGAACTATTTTAACTTTTCTGTTCATAATCATAATCTTTTATTTTATCTTTTTCTAACCATGACTATTTTTACTTTTCTGTTTATAGTCACAAACTTTGATTTTATCTTTTTCTAATAATGAACTATTTTTTCTTCTAAATAGCCATTAACTATTTTTTACCTCTCAAATATAGCCATGAACTATTTTAAAAAATTGCTATATTGAGAGGTAAAAAAATAGTTCATGCTATTTTCAGGAAAAAAATATAGTTTATGGCTAGAAAAAGATAAAATCAAAGTTTGTGGCTATAAACAGAAAAGCAAAAATAGCTCATGCTTAGAAATAAATAAAATAAAAGTTCATCGCTATAAACAGAAAAGTTAAACTAATTCATGATTATTTATAGCTAATTTTTCCTAATTTTTTGCAAGTTTTCCTTTTTAGGAAAATTAACATTAAGTCCAAACAATTGTCCGAACTTAAGGGTTGTGTCAATTAGATACTTGAACTTTTAATTTTAACAATTAGACGCCTCTCAATTTTTAATTAGGACAATTATGAATTTTTTAATTTTAAAAATACCCCTAAAATTTGAAACTATTATCAATTAAGTAGATAAAATTATAACTATAATAATTAATACTTAAGTTATAGTTTGGTTTAATTCTTTTTAATAGTTATATGTATTATTTGCAATACACTTTGGATTCCTATGACACAATAATTATTTTTAAAAGAACATTATTATAAGATCATATGTATATATTTTCACTAATCATGGGTAACATATTATTAGTTAAATTGTTCTAAAACAGTTTTATAATTATCATTAGAAATCCATCAAAATTTTCTTTAGAAATAGAGAAGTTAGCTAGGTATATACCCAAAAATTATTGTTGCTTTTCTATCCATAGCCAAAAACTTATTTTCTAAATTTCATACCCATAAACTATTTATGATCTTGTCGGCATGGAAAATTCCACCATACGTGAAATTTTCTGGATAAATTTAGCCAAAAACTGTCGAATATGATATAAATTATCATGTGGGTAAGGTTGTAATTCACTACGGAGAACAGGCATTCAGAAACGAAATTTTAGAGCCGGACAGTATCTGTTTCAAAATAGACACATAAAAGAGACTTATTAGAGATGGAATAAAATAAGGATACCAAAAAGAGAAATTGGAGACGACTATTGTTGGTCTCTACAAAATGCGACTCTATTTCGGCTCTGCTTTGGAGGAGACGAAATTATAGAGACCGTTTAGACATTGTTATTGAATCCGTCTCTATTTTTTGCGACCAAATAGCCACGTCTATTTTGCGTTCTATATTTATGACTTGTTGGAGACAACGTAGAGTCGAATTTTAAATGGTGCCTATATTTTTAATACTGAGTCCAATTAGAGACGAATATTGTTGTCTCCATAGATCAGTTAAGCATATGATTTAATATGAGTGGTCTCCAATATTGGAGACCGTATTGATGGTCTCCAAATGGTCTCTACATATTATGTAGTAGAGACCAACATATCATCTATGTTTATCATTATAAAATTAGAGTCACGATAGAGCAATTTTTGTTTGTCTAACGATTATAGAGACCACTTGGAGTCCAAGATTTGCATCTCTAAAAAGGACAGCGACAGGGGTTTACAGCAAGTGCACAGCCTATTGCATAATAAATAAAAGTATCGATCCCATAAAGATAGTTTGTTAAGTACCAATTATTGCAATTCTAATTATCTAAGCCGATCAAAATTAATGATTAAAATATTTTTACTAAGTTACAAATAAGAAACTAAAATAAAGACTAAAGCTTTCATAAATTGATTATGAAGAAACATCTAGGACAAGGGTTCACCAAAAAGAACTCTACTAGTTTGGGATTAACTCTCCTAAACTGGTAATTACGTGATCAAAAAGGTGAATTATTCTAAGGTAATTATTATCTCCTCCCGAAGTACAATAATGTATCTAAACCAACCTAACCCCTATTCTCATGGTGATTAAATTGAATTAGACCATTTAAGAATTGTGATATTCGTTTGCTCCTCAAGAATGTTAGACTACTCTCGTAGTCTAAAAATCCTTGTTTAATTCCTATTCCTCCAATAATGAATTTCACATTTCTGTTCTTTACCCAATTATTTAAAATCAAGTAACTATAGCACGTAATATAATTGCAAGCAATAAGAACATATGAACTAAAAATTATCAACAAGAAAAATAACAAAATTGAATCAATCCATCAACTAATTGAAATTCATTGGGCTAATCCCATCTTAGATTAAGAAATCATTCGCACATATCTAAACAATCAACTACAATGAAGAAAAAATTCATCTTTCAGAAAATCAACAAATAAGATAAAATAAAATAGATAAGAGAGAGATGAAAGAGCACTCTACTCGATGAATTGAATTCAAAATCTGAATTTGATCATCCAAAACTTGCTAAGAAAAATATAATCTTATTCTTCAATTGAAATCCTAAAAAGGTAGGGTTTGAGAAAATAGGAGAGAAGAGGAGAGAGAGAGAGAGAGAGAGAGAGAGAGAGATAGAAATACGATCCACCTTGAATTCTCTCTAACCTGTAGTTTTTCTCCCCTAACCCTATTATAATAATGTCCTTTTAAGTCTACTAATCAGCCTTTAAAATAAAATAATAAAATAAAGATTAATAAAAATACAAAGTTAGACTTTTACATCTTTTAATGTATTTTACAACTTGTTTTATGTGGCTCTGCAGAATTTTGCGTGCCCGCGTAAAATGTCCAGAAAATTTTCAAACTCTAGAGGCTTCGTGGCCTCGCAAATTTTGCGTGTCTATGTAAAGTGTCTAGAAAATTTTCAAATCTCTAGAGGCTGGGTGGCCATACAGATTTTGGTTGGCCATGCTCAATACTAAACTTCATGACTTAAGACTTTCTTGTGCTCCTCCATTGAGAAATCTACAAGCGAGCATTCCTTGAACAAGTCTTATACTCCCCTTTGCCATTGTACGCATCATCATCCACTTAAGTAACGAAAATCGATCAACCTGCACAGAAGTAGAGTAAAGAAGTAATCTCATCCAATTAAAAGAAAATCAATAGAAGACAAGTCATAAGTCCATTAAAATCATGACAAATGATGATTTTAAGAAATAGTGGTTTGGTGCATCATGCCATGTGTAGAAAAATATGATTTTAAGTAAAGAAATTTTATGCTGTTATCACTTCGAACTGCTTTTACGGTTTTGTGAAACTGTGTTTTAACCATGGCAAAGTAGTCTTTCAAAACAGAAGCAACATTGCTTTTCTCAGCAATTAAATAAATCCAAACAGCTCTAGAGTATGAAGCACCAACTGTGAATGTAGTATTGTAAATCCCCCATAGGTCATAGTGAATTAAATCAAAAATGGCAGATGCTTTATTGATACTTGAAGGAAAACAATCACTTGTTTGCTTGGCACGTAAACAAATGTTGCAAGGAGCAGTAGGAGGTGTAGATTTATTAGAAAGTCCCAAAAAAATTTTCATGACAAAATCCAAAGGGTGTCCTAATAGGATATGCCACAATGTACTTGAATAAAAAACAACACTAGAAAAAAGCAAATAAATCTGGCAACGGCAGTGGTCTGTAGAAGTATATTACATTCTTCTGCTCACCCACTCCAATCGACCTCATCGAGGTACGGTCCTGTATCACACAAAACTCATCAAAGATAATGATAAAACACTTCAAATCACGTGCCAGTTGAGCTAATGAATAAATTGCACTTGAGCTCAGGAATTAAAAGCACATTTAGTAATGTTAGTCTAGGATTTAAAGAATCCATTCCTTCTTGTAGAGCAAGTACTTTAGCACCATTATGCAGTCCAACTGTATATGGATGTATAGTGTTTAAATTTTTTTAAAAAATCTTTCCTATCAGTCATGTGATGAGAACAGCACGAATCCAAAATTCATAAATTTAAATTTGGCCGCTAATCTACTTCCTAAAGTCATTGGTACGGCAGAAGGACGCCTTCTGCGATTTGCACTCCTCCTGTCACGTGTTGCTCTGCCGCCTACAATTCCTCCTCTTCGTCCTCGGCGGTCTATTGCAAGGCTTCCTCCGAATGAGGTTCTTCCAGCTCTTCTCGACTTGGGCCACTACTCGGGAAATCCAACCAATAGAAAATAGCTTGTGATATCATGCCCAGGCCGGTGACAGTGCGTGCAGAACAGCCGCGAAGAATATGATGCCGTCTGACTGTCTGCTTTGATGATGGTGAAGGCGGCATCGTCACCACTGTGGTCTTCCATTCGGGCCAAATTTTTGTGTTGTTCTTCTTTGCATATTTCGACAAGAATTCTTCTCATTTTTTGCATTGGTTCCTATTGAATCAGATAAGAGTGAACAATACCATAAATTGTACCGTCTAATCCCATTAAAAGTTGAAAGACTTTTTCTTCCTCTCTTTCATTTGTAGTAGTTGCCCACAAATCTATGTCTGTAGAAGATAAGAGTTGAGTATAACTGTCTAACTCATCCAATATTTTTTTCAAACGCGAATAATACGCGTTTATCAAGTCTCCTCCTTGTTTACAATTTGCTAATGCGGTTTTTAATTCATATTTTCGCAGTCCGTTCCCAACTAAAAATATTTTCTTTAAATCTGCCCACAATTTGTCAGCCCTCTCGGAGTAATTTATGGACGATCGGAGAGAGGGTTCAATAGTATTTAGAATCCATGAATTCACCAAAGTATTTATTTTCCACCATTCTTCCTCTTTGTCCTGGTCATCTACTGGAATGGGGATTGTTCAATAAATCCTAATTTTTTCTTCAAATGTAAGGCCAAGCGCATGGTTTTTTCCCATTTGGCATATTTATTGTCTTTATCATTTTCTTTTAATTGGACTGTCATTATGATCAGCCCGGGACCATCAGAAGATGCCACAAAGTAGGCATCTTTCTTTATTTTACGAACATGGCTTTTTTCTACCATGTCATTGTCAACATTCCCAGTATCTTCCTTGTCGTAACTTATTATGAGAATTTAGACAAGGCTGGCTCTGATGCCATGAAAGTTTCCAGGGGAAAACAATCCAATGTTTTCTGTTTTATTATGTTAAAGTGATTTCATTATATAATCGTTTACAATCCTCTAGTATATAGGACACTATCACTATTAGGAAACTGCATAAAACTTAGGATTTATAAGTTATGGAAATATCTAAATATAGAAACGTAAATATAAAAACTATGTAAATATGGAAACTATCTAAATATAGTTCCCAATATGCTGCCTATAAAAAAGGTTTTGATTTGGGAAATTTTGGGTAAGTTGTTCATAACAAGTGAGAAAGAGAGTCTGGTAACTCATAACAAAATTCTATGAGTCTGTTTCAAGACACAGAAACCTTAAACATAAGAATTTAGAGAGACTTGCATAAGATCAACTATGTGTGAGAAGAAATCTTTGAGTTTTGATACTTGAACATCTAGAATAAATTGGAGAAAACCTTTCAAGGTTCGATTTTGAAAAAGGACACGCTTTACTTCTTCCTTGATAAGTTTTTAACTATACATTTCATTTCATTTCATTTTTATACTTTATGTTTATTTACAAATCCTTCTCTATTTTGTGGATCTTCTTGGAAATGAACTCACATTGCTGTGGTAGAAGATACCTGAAAGTTTCTAAAAACTATATATATGGTCAATCTAGTCAAAGCATTATCTTGTTGTAGAGTGCTTTCATTTTGTCTAATCAAGATGATATTCTTTAGGACAAACCTTAACTCACATTGAATTCACTTTCTCAATAGTTATAGACATGCTATGATATTGAATATTCATAATTTTTTATATAGTAAAATTTCACATTATTTAATTAACTCTTTGAATTGGTTTGTTTATTTGAATTTCTATTATACCTCAGGTCAAAACATCTGGGCTACCCCATGCCTGTCATGAGAGAAGAGAAAGGCCAGGGCCTAATCCTTGTATTGGTTCTTGAGCGGAACATTCCAGGTTTGATTTTTCAACTAAACTAAAGGCCTTGTGTTTGCAACTGCAGTATGCTTCTTCCTTTCAGAATGGATCGGTCAAGCAGTACCAACCCTTTCTTTCAACTAAGTAGGGCCTGAGGCCCCCTTCGAATCCATAAATTTGAGGTGCGGGATAGAAAGATTTCTAGAGGGGCGCCTGGGTATGTTATAGAAAGGGAAGGCAGAGGCCACTAAATTGAAGGCTTCGCTATTGCTCTTTGTTCCATTTTGTAGAAGTGGTTTACGTGGGATTGTTTGTTAGATGCTGCAATTAGGGAAGAGTTTGAAACTACTGGAAGTACTAGTATGAAAAATATTCTTTACAAAGTGAAGCAATCAAGAAGAAATCAAATTTTATGAATGACAATGTCTACATCGCAGCATAAAAGCATTGGGAATGTCCTGAACACATAGAACTGTCTGAGATCAATAAAGCTAACCAAATGAATGATATAAGAAGGACGGGTCCAACAACTCATGCCGATAGATCAATGTCTATAACAAAGCACATCATATCTTTTATGAGAATTTTTCTCCTTTAATCTTGATATATTTCTTTGAATCAATTTCTTGTTTCATTTTAACATCTTCATAATTTTCTTTTCAAATGTGCAAACAAAGAAATTAAAGAGGGATCCAAATCGAGTTGGGATCTACTACTTGGGAGGTTTTCCAAGAAAAAGGGAACTTTACGTGTCCCAGGTCTGAGAGTACTTGGGTATTGTTTTTAAACTTTATCCAAAACTTTTTTATTGCACTTACTTTTATATTATTTATGAATAATTCTGTGTTTTAAATTGATGGTCCTATGACATTTAAATTTTTCATAGGATGGTGTATTAATTGATTTGACATTTGGCATGAACTAATGTGTTGGAAAATATTGAAATATTTTAGGAAAACTTGACTTGGAGACTATATACAATTTAATATCTTTTATATTGAAAATCTTATACAATTTGAATTGTTCGTTGTGATTTTTCATAAGATAGTGTATGAATTGATTTTGTATTTTCATGAACTAATGTGTTGAAAAATATTGAAATATTTTAGGAAAACTTGACTTGGTGACTATATTCGATTTAAGATGTCTTTTATATTGAAGATTTTATGCTATTTTTGTTCATTGTGATTTTTCATAAGTTTGTGTATTAATTGATTTGGTATTTGGCATGAACTAATGTGTTGGAAAATATTGAAATATTTTTAAAAAACTTGACTTGGTGACTTTGTGTTGTAAAATATTGAAACATTTTAGAAAAAATATGTTGTGCTAGCTTGTTAGATCATTGATTGAATATGTGCTTTATTTGAAGGTCTTATGCCAGTATGAATTTTTCATTGTGAGTATATTCAGCTTTATGACTATGAATATTCTAGATTATTGATATAATATCAAGTGTATAATTTTAATATTTTGTATCTTTGATTGTCAGGAGAAATTTACAAAGAAGGTAAATGATAGCATAACAGAATAGCAGGACTGCAAGAGGAAACACTTAGCACATGTGGAAATACAGAAAAGCTCTCTTCTTTGAGAAAATTTGATGATATTTGGGTGGATATTTCAGTAAATGGAGACCACGGAAAAGTATATGGTTTTGGGCCACGCAAAAAAAGTGTATTGAATATCGATTCTCACAAGACTCCACTAGCATCTAGTATAATTGATTCTAACATTATGTTTCAGGGTCAAGCATTTAAAGATGCCATTCGTGGACAGGTTCAATAAGTAGAAGAGACCTATTCACATGAACGTTTGGAAATGCTAGTAACAAAAGAAGATCTTAGAAGAAAATGAACTTCTATAAGATCTCAAATCAGTCAAACATGCCAATTTCATTTAGATGAGATACAACGAATTCATCAATCACAATTTTTTGAGTTTTGCAAAAGGTATGGAGTGCATCTCAGTCAAATTGACAATGATGGAGATGAAAATCATGAAGATTCTTATGATGGTGAGGAAGGCCAAGTATGTTTGGTGATTATTTTTATATCTAAATTATTGATATATATTATTTTGGATGATAGAAAGTGTGGGTATGTGGTATTTTGGATGGTTATATTAGATGTTTAGAATGTTGGTACATGTTTTTTTGGATTTACTTTGTGTGGTTATCTTGGATAGAAACTATAGATATGTCATTTTGGATAGAAACTATGGATATGTTATATTGGAACTTTCGCATTAGATCATTAACTTGTTCGAATACTTAATTGGGTATTCTGTTGGTTCTTTTGTATGTTGGAAGCATTTTGAATATTGTACAAGACAATAATTTTTATCAAAATTATTTTTGAAAATAATTTTTTATGTGAAAGTTTAGAGACCAATATTTTAGTCTTCATATGGTCCATTTAAGTCTCTAATATGTTCTCCTAATAGAGACAATATTGAGACTAAAACGTCGTCTCCAATATAGAGACGGATATCCTATCTCAATATGGTATCTGAATTGGGTCAAAATAACAAATTTAATTGTAAAGAATTGGTCTCCATATAATCACGAAATTGAATCAAATTTATTCTCATAAATCATAAATTTGACTCTATATAGAGACAAAATCGAGATTGGACATCGTCTCTAAATGGAAACAAAATAGAGTCGACACATAGTCTCTTCAAATAGAGACCAAACTATCAAAAATAAAATAGAGACAATATTCACTTCGAGAGTTACTTTTTAATTAGAGATGAAATTTTTTTCCTTTAGAGATGGAGAATTTGGTCTCCAATCCAAGAGACCTGCTTTTGTTTCGTCTCTATACATTTAGAGACGAGACCTTTAGAGTCACCATGTATGTTGTCTCCAAATCTTCTCTAAAACAATTTACAAACGAAATTCTTCCAAATAGAGACGAATTTTGGTGGTCTCTAAATGCATGTTCTCCCGTAGTGATTAGTTTATGGGTATGAAATTTGAAAAAAATATTTTGGCTATAAACTAAAAAATAATAATAGTGTTTAGGTGTATAGAGCCAAGTTTGAGTATAAAAATTAGCTTATATATTGTCAAATACTATTGTTACTTTTCAGTTCATAGTCAATTTTTTTTTTCTTTAACTTCCATACCTATAAACTATTTATGACCTTGACGGCGTGGTATACCATATATGACAGTTTCAGGCTAAGTTTAGCTTGAAAATTTCACATATGGTATAATTTGTCATGCTTTCCAAGGTTGTAATAGTTTATGAGTATGAAAGTTAGAAAAAAAAAGTTTTTGGGCTATGAACAGAAAAGTAACAATAGTTTTTTGGTATATATATAGCCGATTTCTCTTTAGAAATATCTATTTGATGCTTTTTTTTTTAAGAAGAGGCCTAGGAGGGGGGAGAGAAAGCGGTACGAATCATTTGTACTACTTTGTATACCATTCTGCGTACCAGTTACTAAATTGGGATGTTTTATTAATAAAAATATCAAATAAAATATAAATTCTAAGGGAAAATGATAAACCCTAAAGGGAAAATATACTATTAATAGAAGTCGTATAGAGAGTCGTTTATGTAAGTGGTATAGAAGATTCTGTGCAGGGGAAAGAGAGAGGCTTTTTAATTTTTTTTTTAAGGATTTCTTATTTGTAGTGTTTTAAAAATTTCTAAAATTTTTAAAAATTTCTCTCTTCCTACTCTTTGGCCTTTTAATTTTCTTAACAACTAGTTTTTCTTTAAGAAAATTTATAAAATTTGATTATAGCAATCTTGATTGAGAGAGAGAGAGAGAGAGAGAGAGAGAGAGAGAGAGAGAGAGAGAGAGAGAGAGAGAGAGAGAGAGAGAGAGAGAGAGAGAGAGAGAGGCTTTTTAATTTTTTTCTTTATGATTAGAATAATTTTTTTTAAGAAAACAATTTGTTTTTTTATTTTTGATGTTTAATTTTTTAGATATATGTTTTTAATGAGTCATTAAATAATTTTAAAAAATAGTTCTTATGTCATAAGAATAAAAAATTTATTAAAGTAATCTATACAACTATTAAAACAATTGAAACATACCATAAATAGAAATTAGTTATATACAGCCTGAAATTATTTTTACTTTTCTATTTATGAATATAAACTTTTATTTTATCTACTCATAAGCATGGACTACTTTCAACATGCCATTTATCAGTTTAATGATTTCACCGTGAAATTCGATGCGTTTGGGTACATGTCTTACACATGCTGCTACTTGAATGATAAAAAAATAACTAAATCTTTTAAGTTAGGTTATAAATAACAAAAATGAATTGAATTTGACGTGCAATCATTAAATTGTTATAAACTTGCAAAGTTAAAAGTAGTTCATGTTTTAAAAAAAGATAAATTAAAAGTTCTTGCCTATAAAATGATCAAATAAAAATTCATAACTATAACAGAAAAGTAAAAGTAGTTTAAAGCTATATATAGCCAATTTCTCAACAATATAATCAATTATATAAATATAAAATTTATTTACTTAATTGACAATAATTTGAAATTGTTTTTTATATTAATAAAGTTCTAATTATCATAATTAAAAATTAAGAAATGTTTAGTTGTGACAATTAAAAGTTGAAGTTTCTTATTGACATTTTATCTTTTGATAGACGTGGTACTAATATGCCGATGCACTTATTGGTTAATTAAGCCGTTTCAAATCATCCTTCTAACATATGAATAACATATGAATAGAAATGGTGTCACACATAATTTTCATTGTTATTTAAACGGATTTAATATAATTTACTTCTTTTCCCCTTAAAAATGTTTCTAGTTGACACAACTCCTGCGATTTTTTTTTTTTTTTTTTTGTTTTTTTAACTTAACCGAGAAAATTATTTCGTTAGTTAGGTCCATTGTAGATTAATGGTATCGTGAAGTTGACATCGAAAGAGACAATTGGGCTTTTCTCTCTGTTTGGACACTTCTCTCAGCTTTGTCCTTCTCAATTGAGCTTTCATGACTTGGATGTTTCATGACTAAAACGGCCCATTTAGTTCTCTTACAATTATATATCCAAAAAAAAAAAAAAAAAAATTCCACGCTATTATTTCTAGACTAATGGCATGTTTGGTGCCTTGAATGCAATGTAATTGAATGAATTTTCTAACCTCTGTTTTTCATTCTAGTATTTAATTTGCAAAAATAAAATGGAAAGAGTATTTCTACATAAAAACCTATTCAAAAA
The DNA here is from genome assembly GCA_028651295.1 of Catharanthus roseus. Lineage (NCBI taxonomy): Eukaryota > Viridiplantae > Streptophyta > Magnoliopsida > Gentianales > Apocynaceae > Catharanthus > Catharanthus roseus. Next base: position 5,102,666 of record JAPQWS010000076.1, on the reverse strand, counting down.
GGAGTATAAAAAATCATTTCATAACAAATCTTATGAAAAAGCCATTTAGGGAGAACCTGAAAACGTATATATTATACATGGCCTATTTTAACTTTCTCATTTTTTTATAATGGAAGATTCTCTCCAAATAAATTAAATTTCTTCATTTCAATACTTCAAATTTAATTTTAGCTATTTTGATCTATAAATATTTTATTTTCGTCCTTTTTGGTTCTTTTAGACAAATTTACCCTTATTAAAATTCAGTTATTTTTCTCAAAAAATTATATGGATAAATCTGTAATTTCACATACATAATAAAGAAGACGAGGGAAATGGTAAGTTTTTAGGGATTTTTTCTAATATTATACATTTGAAATTACAGAATTATCCTTATGATTTTCGAGAAAAAAAATTGAATTTTGACAAGGATAATTTTGTCCAAACGGACAAAAAAATAACAAAAGTAAATTATTTGAGGATCAAAAAGTTAAAATTAAAATTGAAGGACCAAATTGAAAAAATTTGAATTATTTGGAGACTAAATAGGACAATCTTCTTTTTATAATTTTTGCATTAATACAAATGTTTAGCATCTTTTGAAAAGCTCAAAAATATCTTCTCTTTGATTTTTTTAAATTAATCCTTTTAGAATTTAAAATTTTATTTTTATTATTTTTAATTCTATATAAATTAAATTTAAAATTTTGAAATAGACATTTAAAAATTGTAAATTTTAGTGCAAAAGTCATTTAAGAATTTGTCAATATTGTCCTCAGTTTGGTTTTATTATTACTTTGTTTTAGTTAGAAAGATATATTTAAGTCACATTATATAAAATTTTATTTTGTTCTAACATTGAATAATAATTGTATCAAATATAAAAAATGAATAATTATTTCATTACGATGTTCCATTCTTGTCAATAAAAGAAAGAAGATTTTGATTCTATTTTGGATAGAAATATATCTCATTTTGTTCCAATCCATCATACTAAAAACGTGATCGAAATTTTAGAAGCATTGTATTTGAGAAAGGAATATGCAGTGCATTTCAGAAAGGTAATCAACACCCTACAAGAAAAAATGGATTTCGTGACATAGTTTTTCTGACATCATTTTACAAATGTCAGTGAGTATATTTTTCTCCACAAATGTCTTCTGCCGGAACAAAAAAGTAATAGGATTTTGATAAATAAAAAATGTATGTCACAATTGAATAATAAATATGATATTTATTGTCTGTCACTCAGTTTCTCCAAATATATTACAAGGAGGTCAAGGTAATCCTAACTTTTCCGCCAAAATACTTGTGAGTTTCGCTAAAAATAAATTGCAAAAACGAAGTCGTTTTTTGAAATTACTATAAAGTTTTTCCGTATAGCCTATTCTCTCCTCTCTCTCTCTCTCTCTCTGTGCCCAAAACCCTCTTATGTTCTCCGAATAAGCAATTCATTCATCGTCACCTTTCTCTCAACTCTCCCTTACCTTGTAAAGCCCTTTTTTTCTTTTTTTTTTTTTTGTTGAATAAGTAAAGCCCCATTCACCTGAATTCCAGTGGTCTATTCAACGTCGAATTGGAGAATTGTTGGCTAACATTCAATGTTCTTTGTTTTTTAATTGAAGGGTGTCATAAGGTAATTTTCTCTTATCTTTTTCTCATAAAATTGAATGGTTTATGGCAGAGAAAGAGATTGTAGATTAATCTGCATTTGTGGGGTTTAGGATTAGTTTCTTTACTCTTAATTTCTGGGTTTGTGGTGTTTGATTAATTTGTTATTAGCACTTCTATTTGCAGATTTTGGTTCGTATGTTTTTGAATTAGGAAATTTCTTGGGTTGGATAAATGTTTGATGATTGGTCTTGAAAGAATTATGTTTGTCGGGTATCCGTTGTCGGAAAAATGAATTTTTTGTTTTTTTAATTATGAAGGGCTTGTCCTTGTGTAGAAATTAGTTAGTTTTTGAGATGACTAATGTCAATAGTTAAAGTACCACAAAAGTAAATCCTTTATGCCACTTGAATTTACGGGCACATAATGGGTTTTAATTTCTTCTTCAAGAACATAAATGGGTTTTAATTTTTCCTGCAAACTCTTTCAAGCTTCTCTCCTTGCAATAACCTCAAATTCACTATCTAATTGGAAGTTATATATAGTATGGTGTGACTAAGAAATCAAGACTAATCGTTATTGAATTGAAGGGCTTCAGAGGTACTTTTCTCTACCATTTTCTCACTTAATTTTGTGTGAATTTTTGGCAAATAGATTTAGTCTTAGGGTTGGGATGTTCTTTGCAAATCTTCAGCTTTGTTGTCATCTAAGCAGACCAAGATCAAAAGAGCCCGAAATTATATCATCAAGAAATCAGTGGCCTTTGAATTAGACTTGCATGCTTATTTCTGCACGAAAGGCAATTTGAGGCCCTGAATTTCTCCTATCCATAATCTATAGGAAGGAGAGAGTGCAAGGGAAGATGTCCAAACTGCAATTTTACCTTTGATTAGGGAGATTTTGTTTCCATGTTTGGCAACAGGAAGATTTATTTGCCATGGTTTATTATGTGTCCTCTACTAAAAGGATTGTCATGTCGAAGTAGCATAATTTGCATAGAGAAAATGGGTTCAAAAACCTCCAAGTAACCAAAGATAAAAATAATCACTGACAAATTAAGTTTCCTCTGGAAAATTTTGTTACCAAACTAAATAATATCTGGAAAAGCTTGTGCCCCTATATTCTATGTTATAGGGCAGGTACAAAGAATCACAATTTAAGTGAAATAACCTAGTTTGTCTTCGTCTAAAAAGAGGTTACTTTGTCTTTTATTATGTCATTATATGAACCCAAAAAGACTAAATTGACGCTTAGGTTCTAAAAGTTATGTCTCCCATAAGTTTATTTCAAACTATTATGGTTTTCAGAAAATACATATGCAGCCAAAGTGGTCTCCTTGTCGCTATCCATGTCACCCTCTCACTACCATAGGCTGATGAGGACTACTTTTGTTGCATGTGTATTCTTCAGAAACATTAATAGTTAGAAAATGTTTGATTAATCAAGTGATGAAATTATTTAACATTGAAGACCTGTGGTCATTTTCTCATAACGTATTAATATGTCTTTCTTTTAAAGAACTTATTAATATGTCTTGTGTTTTTACATTGCAATAACATTAAAGTATGTACTACATAGCAGAGAGGACTATACTGTAGTAACATTAAAGACACTACAGTAACATATCTTTTATTTGCTTGAACTATGGAAATTACTGAGTTTTAAAATCACTATCATATGTACTTACCGGTACTGGAAATGAATATGCGTTCTCTAACTCTTTAGATTCTGTTGGACTTTACCCACATTAAAGGACTGATCATGTCTGCATCCAAAGAAAATTGCACTTCTGATTATTTTTAATGTGAAAGATTTTTAACATTGATCGAGAAAAGAGAGATTGTGTTTATGAATAAAGAAATCATCATAAACAAATTAATGTTGCAATTCCAGTTTGCTCTCTTGGTAGATTGGATTCTGATCATTTATCTAGTTTTAGTGATAACATAATGAAATCTCTTTAGTTACTCATTGTGCCATTTGTGCTTTTTTTTCTTCAATTCTGAATCCAGTACACTAGCTTGAAGGCAAAGTCAAACTTATGATTTTATAGGTGCAGAAAATTTTGAAAAGAAAAACAGAAAAAATATAAAAAAATCTTCATAGTTTATCATGGGTAATGTTATTAAAGATTATATATTTTGCAGGAAGAATTAGATATTTGTATACTATATGGTGCATGAGAAAGAAAATGGAGTGGTGGAAAGATTCAAATTCAGTTTTTCACGTAAAGGATTGACAAAAGTGTTTCACATGTGATAATGCACCGATTATCAGTCTCAAGAAATATGGCATATTGGAAAATTGTGAATGTAAGATTTACATATCTATAAAGGTAGATCTATAGTATTAAAACATTGGTAAAATGGTCAATTATGGCTCTACTGAAGCTGAACTCAGTTTCTATACATCTAACTTTATAGATATATTAATCTTAGATTCACGATTTTCCATAATAAATCTTAAAATGCAGATTAATCATCGGCAGAAGATACCGAACTCAATTTTTCTTTCACTATTAATTAAATATCAAATGTTTCAAAGTAAATTATAGATACGGAATATTTTCTTATTTTCTTGTGGTTTTATAAATCATTGGCAAAAAATATTATTGGAAAAAATTGCTAATGAAGATATTAGTACATGCATGTGAGCAAATCATATATGTTTTCACTTTTCATATATTACACGGTAGAGAAGTATATCAAGAGTTTGAAAAGAAACTGCTTTTCGCCCCCCCTCGCCCCCCCTTTTCATGAATAAAGTATTCAATGTCATCTTTTCTTCCAACCAAATTTTTGTTAACAAGCTTCTCATCATTTACAGTGGGGTATGCTATATAAACTCAAAGTTTGTTGACATTGGAATTACTAGTTTTATGGGAACATTTTTATTGGAGAAATTGAAGTAGGATGGTTCTAAGTTTACTCTATTTTGAAGGTTCTTTTGCAACTGCTGACTTCTTATTTCTCTCCTATTACAAATTTTACTGGAATGGAAGTGGTGAAAGACGTTTATCTTGAAATGCTAGGGATGAAATTCTATTGTCTAACTGTATGAGCCAAGCTTATTTGATTATAGGTGACATATACTCATTTTGCAAGTACATCTACTCAGTCAGCTCCAACGTAACTAACCAACAAAGGTCTTCAAGGGTATAATATCTCTTCTCATAATCTACTTGCATGGTTTTCATTGTAGTAATTCTGTATTGTTTTTCTATGGATTTTTTTTGCTGAATGTTTTTGTGGTTTAAGTTAGTGCTTTTATTGGTCTTTTGAATATTCTATGGGATTGAATGAGCTTTTTATGTTTGTTTTAGAATATTCTTTTATTTACAAGTTCAAGAAAATATTCTAGTTTTTAGATAAAATACGTGAATAAATTTGGTGAAATAGATCTTTCATTTGGTGCTTGAGTTAATTTATATTGGGTTCCTGTTTATATAGATATATTGATCTTGTCAGCTTATTCTAAGGAAAGTTTTTAGCGGTCTTCTTTCTAAGTCAGCTTTTACTATCTTCGCGTTGTAGAAGTATTTATCATAGTTTTGTATACAATTTTTTGACTTACTATGATTATCTATTTCACTATTGTATAATATATATATTGAGGTGCCTAAAAGTGATTAGTACGCTTTACAATGACGGAAATCTGAGCCACACCAAATATAGTAGTAACTATAAATGCACTTTTATGCTAGTGTTGAACTTCCTTTCTGTCGTATTTACTTTCCTTAGTCATATGATGCTGAAACCGTAGAGTGCATATTATTCGATCAATTGTGAAGGTTAATAAGCTGTTATATCATATTTTCTTGGATGGTTTTTATTTGGTCATGGTCCAGAATCATCTGGGTTTGATGCTTTGGGTTGATATTGGAAGAAAAAGGATCATTATTATTAGTTGAATATTGGTGACTTTTATATTCCAAATGGGAGTGTTGGAGAAAATATTCTAATGTTTAGATAAAATACTTGGAAGAATTTGGGTGAAATTGATCTTTCATTTGGTGTTTGAGTTAATTTTTATTGGTTCTTGTTTATATATATTTGAAATGGGAAGTTGATAAGCTCTTCTCTATATTAAATTTTCTTGGATGGTTTTTACTTGGTCTTGAGAATCATTAATGATTAGGGTTAATATTCAGAGTAGAAGGATCATTATTTTTTGTTAAATGTTGGTGACTACTGATCCAAAAAGGAAAAACAAAAAAGAAGTTGAGTGTTAGTGACTTTTATATTCCAAATGGGACTGTTGAATAAAGTAATACCACTCGTTAAAGTTTTCTTATTTGAGTTGAAGGTTTATATGCATTTTAGACTTAAAATGGTTTAAAGTTTGCTAGATTTTAATTCCTCAAGAATATAGAAGACGTGTTTGAGATATATTATCAAATTGTTTTAGATATATATAGAACATTGTACTTATACGAAGTATTTTAATGGTATAAATATGCTTTGTTGTTCTACTCTCAAAATAATGGATTCTTTTGAATCTAGGTGGTACGAAATGAAAATATGGGATGCCTTTGTTGCACTACTTGTGGTGCTAGTGACTTCCAAGAGATCATGTTCTTATTTTCATTCATGCATTTTGAATATTTTGGATATTTGGAGTAGTATTAGAATTAGGATTATGATATTGTGAATTTACTCTTTGTAACGCATGTACAAATATAGTAATGCATGTATATGTTATAAATATTAAAAAAATTTTACCACCACATGTTTTTCCTGACATACAAACGACGGTAAAATTTTCAACTATACTATGTATAGATGTCGACAAATAGATTTTTCTTGACAAAAGCTTGTGACAACCATAAAGGTCAGGGCTTTATTTCGAGACCACTATAGGACACTTTTTTTTTTTTACATGTCAGGAAATGTTTATGTGTCTAAATATACCTCTTCTGACAATTAAATTTGTCATTAATTGAGTAAATTCTTGTAGTGGCATGTTTTCTCTTTTTATTCAATTGTTTAAAATAATATATTTATAAATTTTAAAATTCAAAAGCTATCTTAAATCACATTATTCTCAATGACTTTTTAGCTCAAGCGTATTAAAAAATTAATTTGCATTGTGTTAAGTGATTTATTTTGTATTGTGTTTAAATTGACAGACAATTCTAAAAACAACACAAAGCTAAACTTAAATATTTATTAGTGTTAGGTTAAGAAAGATAATTTAACACTTTTTTTAAACTTTCAAGTAGTATCAGAGCCTCGTCACCATTATTTGCTTGCATCAGTAAGTGAGATCCTATGAAAAAAGTAAAATGGATTTCTGTTGACATGAGTCAGATGAAAGGAGGTTTATTAGTTCGTCCACCCTTATTAAAAGGAACTAACTATGTGTATTGGAAAGAACGTATGAGAATTTTTATTCAGACTCTTGATGATGATAATCTGGTTGGAAGATGCTTGTGAAACCAAATGATAAAGAAAAGCCGAGGAGTAATTGATCTTTTGAAGAAAAGAAGAACTCATTGACCAATACCAAAGCTCGTAATACTATTTTCGCTGGTGTTGATTTAGAGCAGTTCAAGCTCATTTCACAATATGACAAACCAATCCATGAAGGAACAAAAAAGTAAAAATTACTAGACTTCAGATGTTGAGTGGTCTATTTGAGGAATTGTGTATGAAAAAATATGAGATGATAGAACTATTCAAAGGCAAGTTGCGTGACATAGTTAATCAAGCATATCAACTTGGTGAGAGTTTTGATGAAGAAAAACTTGTCAGGAAGATTCTAAAGTCTCTTCCTGAAAGGTTTAGAGCAAAAGTTACAGAAGTAGATGAACCCAAGGATGTGTCGATTATGAAATTTGATGAATTGATAGGATCTTTACATGCCTATGAATTGACACTACCTACCACAAAACTTGACAATGGAATTGCCTTTCTAGTTAATGTTGTTGAACAAGAGGTAAACTTAATCTAACCAAGAAAAATAGTAATGGAATCAGATGTTTCAAATGTCGAGGTCATGGGCATATTCAATCTGAATGTGCAAATGTGTTGAAAAAGAATGAGTTATATAATATCACTTTTGGTGATAACACAGAGTACGACGCATAATAAGGAAGAGTCACAAGTCAAAATGCTGCTTTCCGCTCGCAATATGAGTCAGGTAGTAAAACTCCAATTTGTGTTAATATAGACGCTTTGACTAACAGTGAAGTTATTGAGTCTAATAGAAAAGAGGTTGACTATAACAATTTTGAAGAAAAATATAATCTTTTGCATACAACATGGTAAGAACTAAAAGATTACATTGTGATTAAGCTAAAAATGTCAAGCTATTGGAGGAAAATTCATAAGTAAATGCCTATGTCAAAAACTAAAATACGATCTCCAACAAACAACGAATCAACATGAGAAGACTGTTCAAAAAATGGAGGAAGCAGAAAATATATGGAAAAAGTAAACAAGGGTAAGATGAAGCTGGATGAGATCTTGCAATCTGGAAAAAGTTTTGAAGATCTCATTGGTTTGGGTTATGTTAATTCAGTGCCTAGTAATCCAACACAACATAAAAGCATCCAAGAGATTACAACTGGAGTAATGAAACTCAAGTTGTAAGATGTTGAAAAGAAGAGTTTCTTTAGAAGAATGAAACCAAGAAAGCCACCACCACTTTGTAATTATTGCAATATTTCTAGACATGTTTGGAGATAGTGTTTCAAAAGAATCAAAGATCTTCAACAAGGTAAAATTATTACTAAATCTAGTCTTGTTGTTGACAGGAAGTTGACCAAGTTCAAATGGATTTAGATTATCAAGAAAGATGTCAAAAGCTTTGCTCATCTATCATTGCAGACAAGTTCACCATGTTTGATACACCTTGACATTGGTTATTCACAGCATATGACATACAACAAAAGAGTTCTCTCAAATCATCAATCGTGCAATTGAGGTACAATTACTTTTGATGATAATGTTAGAAAGAGGACTTTTGCAATAAGTTATCTGAATAAGGAAGAAGGCTCCTTGCCCTTGCACAGTGTGAAGTGATTCTGACAACTTCGACACAATACTGTATTTTTTTTTTCAATTCTGTGTTTCTTGTTTTTTACAAAAACCTTGGTGAATTTATGATTAAAAAAAAAAGAAGATGATACGAAGATTTCTATTTGAAGTGGAAGCGTCACATGATGATACTTGAAGAGTTTCCAAAGAGTAATAACTAACTATTATCAAGGACTTCCTAGCAGGGTGATATTCAATCTCCCTATTGAAGTTGAAGTTTGTCTCTCTCCCTATGCTGAAAGTCTTAGGACTCTCAAGTGAGTAACATATTATCTTTATTTTTATCTGTTCTTTGCAGTAACTTCAAGCTTAAACATGATGAAATCCACTCAAAATCTTATTGATGAATTTGTCAAATAAGCTCATGTTAGTGCAGTGTTGACAGAAATCAACAATGACACCGACAATTGTTGAATCTTGTAATGTTGGAGAAAGTCAAGTAAAGTTTGTCAGTGTTTGATCCAAAAAGGGGGAGAATGAAGATATAGGGAGCATTAAGGGGGAGTAATAACTATATTGTTTATATTGCTGAATGATATATCTGGTTGTTATGTTAAGAGTTTTATGCCGATTTTCTTGTTTAACAAGTGTTAAGTGCATTATGTGTTTGTTCTTGGAGTTATTGCTGAGCACTAATCATTTGATATGACTTAGAGACTTTGTGTTGTGTTGAAACTTTTGGTTGCTTTCTGATGTTATGTTAAAACAATTGTCAACATACAAACGAACTTTGCTACTCCTAATTATGAAGATAAGTTTTGGATCAAACAATGCCAAAAGGGGAGATTGTTAGAAATATAGTTTCCTAATTAAATTAGAAGATGGGTTGGTATTATCTGAAAAGACAAAGTTCTATTTTATTAAGAGTACTCTTATTTCTTTAATATATATCCAAAATCTATTGAAGCAATCAACTGAAGATTAGAAGAAGACTTCAAGTAGTAAACCTTCTTCAACCAATAGACGTTTTTCTTCATCAAAATTAAGAGATTACATTCATATACTTGAGAGATAGAAGTTTAGAAATTTCAATGGGAAAATTCTGATGCGACAGGTGTCAACTCATTTTTATTAAGAAGTGCCACAGTCCCAACACAGTTATACTTGTTTTATTCACATGGTAATAGATAGCTGGGTTGGGATGTTCTTTTAGTTTTAGATAGTTTGTGTTAGTTGCCAGGGTTAGATCGAGTGTATCTAATCTAACACAGAGTAAATTGTTCCAGCAAATGTATATCGATTGCTATGATCGATTGATCACTAGTCAAGATTGTACAACTGTTTATTTGTACTTTTCCTTATATAGTAGATCGGATCAATGACCATGATCCTGCAGAGGTAAACAGGGTCGGCGTATTAGATTGAAAGACAATTCTTAAAACAACATAAAAGTCAAACTTGACTATGTTTTAGTATTAAGTTAAGAAAGAAAATTTAACAGCTCTTTCATAGGTGAGTAGGATTTAAATTATATTGTGAAGGGAAAAAATTCCATGCAACTGCAATGTGCAATTTTGTATAGTAGTTGGTATTCGATCAAATGTTTGACTTTTGAATTAGTCTGTGTTGAATCATGCATTAATTAACAAGTGAAAAGAAAATATGGTCAAATTAGGAAGTTGGTACCAGTATTGCTAATAAGACATGGAAATGGGAAATGGAAAACAAAGATGATATGTGAAAAAGACACTGCAGTACTTCTACATTAGATCCATAAGTTTCTGTTATTTTAAAATGCAAAGAGTTTACTTGATTGTTACGTGCTATAATTGGTTATGCGATATACGTCATGCGTACTAATTAGATTTGTTTTAGTTTTTGTTAGGAAAATTAGTTTCGGAAGTTATGTTTGGATATATGTTGGCATAATTTAGATTTATCTTAAAAAAATTATATTTGAATTACAAGTTTTATCTCCTTATCTTTATCTCTATATTTCTAAGATAATTTTAAAAGACTTAAAGATTTATTTAAAAATTTTGAAATTTACTTGAAGACATGCTAGAAATCTTGGAGATTACTATGTTGCGGCTGATGCTGAAGTGTTTTGTGTTTCAGTAGGAGTCTCTCAATATATAGTTTCTTTGTAACTATTTATATAAAGGTTTCGAACTTCAATTCTTAAGTAATTAACGTTATGTTTGGTACGTGGGAATGGAATGAAATGTGAGGGCTTTTTCAATTTCTCTTTTTATTCCAGTGTTTGGTATTCAAATTAGAAGTACAAATAACCTTTCTACGGAAAAGTCCATTCCAAGATAAAGTTGGAAAGTCCATTCCAAGAGAAGTGGTAATCATTTAAAAAAATATATGATTATTAGACCCTTAATATATATTACACTCAATTAATTTTTATATATTGTACTTTCTTTTATTTTGATCTTTAAAATGAGTTGTTTATGATTATTTTTTATCTTATATATGAATATTTACATATCAGTAAAATATTTGATTTATTTTTTTTTTGAGCTTTATAATGTATGTTATGTTAGGGTATCAAAATATATTTATACTAGAGGGGCATTTAGGTCATATTATGTATATAATTTCATTCTGTTGCGATATAAAATAATAATTTTTTCAAATAAAGAAAAGGAATCATTATTCTATTCTACATTTTCCATCCAGACACCGGAATGGAAAGAAGATTTCATTCCATTCCAGATAAGAAATGATTCTGGGTGGTAAATGATTACATTATATATCATTTTAGTGTACCAAACGTAATATAAGAGTGCACGTTTCATATGAGAGAAGTGAGGAAGTCTAAGAATTTTCAACAAAAATTTTGTAAGCACAGTAATTGTGTCAATTGCTTAGTGTTGTGTTGTGTTGTTGTTGATTCAACCAACACAACATTATTTTTTTCATATCTTTGTGATAGATAGTTGGGTTGGGTTTATTTTGATTCTAAATATCTTGTACTACTGAAGGAAGTATCATACCCAACTTAGTTGTTCCAATAAACTAGTGTTGGTTGTTGGTTTTCATGTTGTTCATTAGATATGTTCATAGGGGCGGAACTACTTGGAGGCTCGAGTGGGCTCGAGTCCCCCAGGAAAAAAAAAAATTTAGGAATTTTGATGTTTTTACAATCAAGCCCTCCAATTTTTTTTTTCAAGAGAGCCTCACCACTTTGCTGGGTTAGGTTACTGATTAAAAAAAAAAAAAAATCTTTCTCTGTCTCTCTCGCCGCGCCTGAAACAAAAAATCTTCACTCTCTCTCGGCTCTCTCTCCCTCGACTATCCTTCTTCTCTCCCTCTCAGTCTCGCTTCCTCTTTTCTTCTCGCCGAGTGTGGCTAGCGGCGACTAGACTCCAGACAGACGAAGACCGTTCCTCTGAAGTCTTACTTCTAATCTGCTGCTCCTTGTCGCTGCTGCTGCTGCTGTGCGCTACCTCTCTCTCTCTCCCTTCCTATTCTCTTCTGGGCGACCGGCAGCAACCTGACGGTGACGGTGTGTGACGTGCTCCTCTGCTGCTCCTTCTTGCTTCTGCAGTGCTGCCTGCTCTGCTTCTGTACTGTACTTGTTCCTACCTCTGCTGTTCTGTTCAGGCTTCAGCTGTTCTTCAAGTTTGAAGAAAAGGTAAGCTTTTAAATTAATCTATTTTATGAAATTTCTTGAATCCTGCTGCTGTCCGCTGCTAGTTGCTTCTGCTATGATGTTCATGTTCTTTTGGTTGTTTCTAGGGTTTTTGGTAAAAATATGATTGCTCATTTAATTTATGTTCTAATTAATGATTATGTCAACAGTGAAATGTGTTGAATTTATTTGAATATTTATTATATAGGGTTTTACTATGGACAAATATTTTGAAAAGTGAAAGAATGGTTCTAAACCGGTTGAAGAAACATCGTCTAAAAAGCCTCGAGTAGGGGTAGAGTATTTGTATGAATATTATTTGTTTTTATATTGATCTTCTAATCGTTCTAAATTAATTGCAGCTCATATTGGATTTCGTCTTCTGATCGTGCTCATCGATTATCTCAAGATTCTGATTAAGCTTCTCAGCTTTGATAGAGGTAATTATCCCGTGAGTGATGGGTAATCATTCCTCCTGAGTAATGGATGATCACTCCTCATCGGCGATTACCTATTTTTTGCTATTTCATTTGTAAATTTAGAATTATAATGCTTATCCCGTGAGTGATGGGTAATCATTCTTCGTGAGTGATGGGTGATCACTCATCATTGGTAATGGGCGATGACCTATTTTTTGCTATTTCATTTGTAAATTTAGAATTATAATGCTTATCCTGTGAGTAATTGATAATCATTCCTCGTGAGTGAGGAGTGATCACTCCTCATTGGTAATGGGCGATTACTTATTTTTTCTATTTTATTTGTAAATTTGGAATTGTTTGAATAGTTTTGTACTTAGAATGCATCTATTTTATAGACGAAATTCTAGAAAATTTTTTATTGTTCTTCAGCCCCCTAACATTTTTGTTCGAGTTCCGCCACTGTATATTCATACAACTATTCTTTGTATTCATCTGATTTAGTGGATTGGGTTAAATAATCATCTCCTTGCAAATATAAACATTATTGGCGGAATTGTATTAACAACTTTTTATGTCATCATCTATTTACTTTGTAACTGTGTTGTTAACATGTCATACTCATTTGACACAACATAAGTCAAAACGTTTAAAAGTTGTCAAGGCTCAAACACTATTACTTGTGCTAAGCTTCTTTTCAACCTTATAGCTTTGAAAACTTTTCTTCTTCCAAAAAAACTAGCTTTTACTAGGGCTGTAAATGGTGCGGGTGATACCAATACTTGCGCAGGTCTATACTTGTTTATAGCGGATAAGGTTAAAACTTTTACCCGCAGACCTGTACCTGTATAGATTTTATTAAATGAGTCTGGACAGGGTATAATGATACCCAGACCCGTATACCCGTGGTAATAAAATAATATATACTATATTATTTATATATATTATATTATATTATATAATGCATAATTTATAAATTTTATGTGATATTATTTCTCTGAAATCTCACCTCACTCTCACTCTTCTTCACCGCACTCTCACCTCACTCTTCTTCAGTCTCTGCTCATCTTTTCTCAACTTCTATACTCGCCACCACCGCCGTCTGCGACACCACCAGTCCTCCTGCTTCTCCCTCTCTCCTGAAACCTCTTCACTCCTTCAATTGCCAGCGCCGACTGTGACTACGTCTCTCCAAAACCTCCTCACTCCTTCAGCCGCTATTGCTGTCTGCGACACTACCAGTCCAGCTGCAACCGTTTTCTCTGTCCAGCTGTCTTAGTCTTCAGTCTTTCTTTTCTTTCTATGGTCGCCGCCGGCTGCTCTCCCTTTATCCCGAAGGCCGAAACATCTAACAAAAAAACCTTCACTTGGTTCTTCTATCTTCCTCTCGACAGATAAATCACTGTGCCTTATGATTATTTGTATTGTTCTGAGATTATCAATTTAGTTTTAGATTGTTCTGAGATTATTTTTATTGAAGACGAAGTAATGTTTTAGGTTCTGTAAATATTTTTATTTTTGTATTTTGTTTGCGGATGAAATTAACGATTAATATGTTAAGATTTTTCTTTTATTATTGTGAGGGTATAATAATTATAATAATATTTTTGGTATTCTAACTTCTCCTGAAAAAGTCATTTTTTTGTTTTTAGTATGGAAAGGCCTCCTTTCCAACTTCATATTTATATAGCAAACACTAAAATGAAAATGTAAATTGAAATATTAGCCATTCAATTCCATCGTAACAAATCTACTATTTAAGTTTTGATGTGATAAGGTCTCTTTCTCATTTCTTTACGAAATATGATCATTTCTTGTTAAGATCTTTCTCATTTTAATTTTACATGCGAAACATTAGAGGGGAGAAAAATTAAAAATTTTATTTCATTCTATTTTATTCTCGTATATCAAATATACACTCATATATCTTCTCTTTCACCCACTAATCTATTTCTCTAAAAAGCCCCCACAGGAAATGAATTTTTTTAAAAATGGAAGCCGATCCAAGTACTTCGAGTTGATACGGATATGTGTTGAAAATTAATTTTATATAAATAACTATATGATAAAATCAAATTTAGTGAGTTGTCTTTTGTCCTCCATTTTCCTCTTTTCTTCTTATTCTTACCCTCCATTTTTTTTATTATATATACTTGTACCCTCCATTTGGTTTGAGGGCAAATGGAAGGAGAGTAAGAAGAGGACAAAAGCTTTTAGTGATTGGATTAATTTTTCTTAAGCTTATGAACGGCCACAAGAGAAATAGTTCCAAACCTTTTTTCTTTCCTGGAAAATTTCAAACTTATTTATTAACTTGTTTTTTTAGATATAACTTTATTATAAGGTCCATATATATGCTCTTTTCAGAAAGAAAATAGTCAGACATTGGAACCACCTATTGACAATTCCGTGCCAATTAAGGTCCCTCCTCTTATGTATATTTAACATGTTAGATCTTTGAACTTAATTCATGTATACATTTATTTATATAGCATTTGGACACGTAGAAGTACATGTATTGTTTAATTTAATTATGTGCTTGTTATTATATATATTGAGACCCAATTAAGATAATCTATGTGTATATAGGTGGGTCTGTCATCTTAATAAAAGTATGGGTTCTCTTTATAAATGTGTAGAAACTTAGGGATTTTATTACAAAACTATGATGGGCTGTTTAGCAAATACATCTATATATTAAGGTTATAGTCGCTGATTGCACGTATGCTTAGATCATTAACCACCTCTAAAAGTCTCCATCTCTTTGTGAAAATCAGACTGCGTACATAACAATCAAAAGATTCAAACTCAATATTCAAATCAATCAATTATCATGGATCAAGACACGCATTTCAATTCGTTACTCTAAATAATTTATTGAGTAAAATTAATTCTTATATTTTATTTATTTAATTCCATCAGGACAGACCTCTCCTCTACCATAACCCTTCCCCCAACCCCCAAAAATTAAAAAAACATCCTCATGTCTTCAAGGGCCAAAAAGAATTGGACATGCTGTTTTCTTTAATTCTAAATAAAAGGATAATAGATGATAGAATCGAGTAACCATCTCAATTAAAAGACTACCGTGTAAATATGAAATGTTTTATTTTTACTATAATTCGTGGAGATTAAATCTATTTTACATCATCGTAACCCATCAAAATAATAATTGAAAGATCAACACTCTTATATACTTACACATGTTTTGGTTTAATCAAATTTATCTCTTGATTTCGTATATAAAAATAAACAGTGCCTCTCACGTGATTAGGTTGTAAACGGGTCCAAACCCTTTAAGTATTTCTAAATCCAGACCCAAATTCTTATAATGAAATGTGGATTCAGACCCATACCTTTTGGGTATAAAATTTATAGACTCAGACTTGACCTTTCAGGATCTAGGGTAGGGTCTGTGTCTACTCATACCCGTATGATATTTTTCTATTTTTTTTTTCTGTTAAACAAAAATATATATAAAAAAATTCAAAAAATCTAACTTTAAAAAATCATCTCTGTTATTCGTCTTTGTAACAAACAACCACTGGTATAAAATTTTGAATGAGAGAAAAAAGTCCACAAGAAACATCAATGGAGAAAATAATAGTATTGATGTCTCGAAAAAGAAAAAATCTTGAATAAAATTTATCTTCTCTAAACTATGAAGGAAACTTCTCCTCTTCTCCAAACTAAGAAAATAAACCACTCAATATTATAAATGTATAAATTATGTATTAATAAAAAAAGATAAAAACAATATAATATATAGAAATATATATTTTTATTATAATGGGTATACGGGTTTGGGTCGTACCCTCTCCATACCCATTTAATATAATCTATATAGATATGGATACGAGTATAGATCTGCGAGTATAAAATTTTAACTTTAACCATTATAAATGAATATAGATCTGGGTGAGTACGCGTGACCTACGGGCGTAATGGTATTAAAAGGAAAAGTACTATTTTTCTTGTAGGAACACTATTATTCTTGTAGGAACAGAAAATCTCAATGATAAACATCTCAAGTGGTGGTCCCTTTTGATCTCCACTTTTTTCTTGGTCAGACCATTTACAAAGTGAGAACTGGCAAATAGTGGATCACCTAACAAAAATCATAATGTTATATGTAAGTGGTGGTGCCGAAGTTATAAGAAACAATTATGACAATTTTTGCTGCAATGAGTATGCTTAAATTGCCCTAATTATATCCAACTCCCCAACAAGAACTTCTAGCTAGGGTTTCCATAATCAACTCCCCTTATTTTATGCAATTTCTCTTATGAATTAACAAATTTATCCCTATCGTTTAAATAATAGCTTAGCAGTTGAATGCATGATTTCTAACTTGAAAAACCACAAATAGAACTGACATCACGAAAGAAAAAAAAAGACATTTAGTTCATAAAATTTATTTAAGCCTTGACATAATATAATTTTCAAAGTTTATTTTTTACTATGATCGCTAAATAATTATAACAATTTAAAGAAGATCCTCCCATCAAACACATAACTTTTGTAGGAAAATTTCATAAAAATAACTTCTGTAGGGAAAAAAAAAAAAAAAGTATACGAACTATTCACGTGTGTGGTAATGGAAAAATCGGTATTAAGCCATTCTCTCTTTTAAAAAAAAAAAAAAAAAGGAACACTCGTGAGTTATGATTTTGGGAGGAAAATAACTTTTATTTCTCCCAAATCAGGCCTTATATATGTTTCTTTTGGAAAGGATGACATATAATATTATTTTACCATTTAGATTATTTTACGTGAACAACTCGTGTTTTTTTTTTTTTTTTTATAAAATTTAAATGTTTCATAACAAAAGAATTTTATTTGATTGTCGTAAATTGTTAAGGACCATGAAGGTAAAGTAAATTGTTAAGGACCATGAAGGTAAAAGATAAATTTTGACAATTATGTACCCTAATTTCTTTAGATTAAAAATTCCAAAAGAAAAAAAAAAAAAAAACCCATTCAGTGAGTTGTCATGACGCGATTTATTAACCTCATATTTCGTCTATGTGATCATGTTAAATATTTACCCATTAAAAAAGGCTAAATATTTATTTTGATAAAGAAAACTTAACTATTTGCTCATTTGATGATATTTTTTACACTCAATATTGTCGTAAAACAATTTTGTTCACACCGTATACATACCAACATTTTAGCTTTTTGAAAGAAACATATTATACTAAAAAGAGAAGGAAGCTATCATGTGAATTTTTATGGCAAATAAAAGGATTTAATAATAATAATGATGATAATAATAAACATAGTTAAGTAATCAAGCATACATCATGTTTTTATTTTTAAAAACATATATCCTGTTCTTGAATAAGAGTAACATTATATAATATAACATTCTAAGTCTGATTATTCTAAGTCTGAATTAATCAATACTACTAAATTTGATTAGTTCAAAATATAAAAAAGAAAAAAAAGAAGAAAAAAAAAAAAACTTGGAGGGTGTTGGAGGGATTGCGTGCAAAGAATGGTCCAAAGTATGGGTGTTTGAAATACTAGTACTAGAGTATAAGGTTTTGTAAGCGGGCGGCCATATTACATCGTGATTGCGTTTCTATTGCCATTGGATTCTCATTTATATCAAAAAGTTGTGTTAACAAACTTTGACCAATTTGTTTAACATTGTCTTATTTGTGAAGAAATTCCTCAAATATATAGTGGCTAAGGAAAAAACATCTGTACTCCATGTTCTTGCATGTTCTTTCTACAATTTTTTATTCAAGAAAATTGATTCTCCTCCATCCCCATCCCCATCCCCATCATCCCGATCCCCCTACCCCATCAATCAAAGGTCCAAAAAGTCCTTCCCCTCCTATCATCTTCTCTTTGTATTTATTGAAACTTTTTATCTAAGACTTTTGTGTGTATATATATATATATAGCTTTATTCCAAATACAAAGAAAGTTATACATAGTGGGAAGAAGAAGTGCATCAAGGAATAAGAATTTCTCCCTTTTTTTTTTCTAAAAAGTTATCTCCACTATGCCCAAAAAGAATGTATCTATCTACACATCCCTTTTTAACTTTCTTATATTTTAGAGATGCAATCCAAAAATAGGCTCATAGAAAAATCTCTTTAAGTTCTCATGATTTGGAGGTTTTCATCCCAAGAAATTTGTCATTTACTTTGTGATAGCCACCCCCAAAAATAACCTCTTACTAATTCCTTAATTTGTCTTTTGGTGCATAAAACTTGTTTTTGTTAGGGTACTTTTGAAAGAGAGAAAGAGAATACAAAACCCATATAGTATAAAAAATTAATGGTTGTCTTTTCTAATTCTTCAATTCTTCAATAATATTGCGCTCCAAAAGTTGTAAAGATTATTTAAAATAGTTTAGTAATTTATCCTTTCTCTACTTAATAAAAAATTTATATTATCAAAGTTATTCAAAACTCATATCTTATGCTCCAAAATTATTTCTTCCCGTGTTTGCACTACTCAATTAGACGTTTGAGTTGCAAACACTATTTTTAAACCATATGAAATTTTTAGATTTTGCAATAAAAAGGTGTTTTGATACTTAAAAAAGAGTCTTAGCTTTAACGTTTTATCAATTATTGCATGAATTAAGAAAGTTATTGAATAAATAGTGTATAAAAAAGTAATAAAGTACAAAAAATTGAAAATAATAATAGATATAAGCTTTGATGTTCATCTAAAATAATAGAAAATATAGCATGGACAGAACATGACCTCTAATTTTAGGGGCGAAGATCTGTATAAATTTTTTTAAAAATATATTTGAGGATACCAATTAAAGAAAAAATAAAAGCAAATTTAAAAGTGAATATTTGTAAAGAATCTTGAGAAATATTGGAGGGGCGGCATTGCAAGTCCTGCGCCTGCCTTTTTTTATTCTGTACTTGTAATATTTTCTAAAAGAGTAGGATAGGAAAACTCATGGGTACTTATAATTTTATATTAGAAGAGCTAATAATACATAAGGTTCTTGAAAATGTACTTCCTATTTCATGACTTTTATTTCTTCTCAAAAAGAAGGTTAAATTAAAAGTGGATTTTGGGCCATTTGATTTAAGGAATAGGCTAAATATGGACTTCAAGTTGGGGGACAAAAATTGTGGGAAGAAAAGAGGGTTTGTGCTTTGAATAGTTAAGGAATCGAACAAAATCTAATTGGATAAGAGGAATAAATTCCCTTAAAAAGAGTCTTTATATGTAATGTTTACCTACTTTTTGGAGGCACCACAAAATGCAAGAAAGACATCAACTATTCCCAGGAGTCAGGACAGACATTATCAATCGTATACATTAATCCTTATACAATGTGTATTCTTCTTTTTAGAAATAATATAAATATTGTATTTTTCATTTTTTTATGCAGAGAAAAAAAAAAAAAGAAAGAAAAACAACGTACATCAAATTCTCGACCTTCCATTTTAGTATGCAGTATAATAAAGTTACTGTGTCAAATAGTAACTCAATGGTAAAAGTATTTCTTAACAAATCAGACGTCTTAGGTTCGAATCACATTCCCATTAATGTATCAAAAAATTAAAATATAATTAAATTACTAACTTGTTACATACTATGTACTTTATTAATTTTTTGAAAACCCACGTGTTTTTTATTTGAGAGAGTTGGAGTAATTTTATAGTTTAGGTAATTAAATTATTTAAAGAAAAAATGATTATTAATATACACAAATTACTATTCATTATTACAAAAAAGTTGACATTTACCGATGGATCGAACTGTCGGAGATCCATTGGTATTTAGATATTACCGATGGCAAACTGACGAAAACACGATCATCGGGCCTTTATCGGGCCTTTTTCGTCAATAACAAAAATTACCAACGGACTTTCGTCTGTAATACATATTTTTGATGGAGTTATTTTGTTCCATGGAGTTTCACCAATTGACGCAATCTTTCAGTTAGTAATAAATGCCGATGGCATAACCGATGGCTTATCAGTGGTTTATAAATAATACCGACGACAACGACTGTTGGTAACTAATTTAATAAAAATTTGTTTCCTACGGTCGAACTATCGGTATCTGCCGGTAATATAGGTTTTTATATAATTTATTAAACGGACCCTAAACTCTCTGAAATGCGAAAGACCAATAACAGAAATATATACATAAATTGATGTTCAAACATAAAACATCAAACTAATAAAACATTCATAAACTAAAATTCATACATAAAATATCAAATAAATATCAAATGTACACCAAATAAACATCAAACATCCTCGGGACCCTTACATCACTAGAGGGCAGAGGGGGAATCAACAGTGCTGGTACATGGGACATCAATAGAGGGAGGAATAGAGGAAGATACCCTCGCTTCTAATGTCCCTGATGCTGTTGTACTCGATGGAATGGTAGCCATAACAGCTTGGACGAGGTCCATTATCGAAGGTATAGGAGAGTGCACCAAGTGGTTTTGCTCGACAAACCGTCTCATGTGCGTGGCCGCAGCTTGCTCCTTGGCCTTCTGTCGTAGCTTGTGAAATTTCAACTAGAATATGAAATTTTAGTTGGACAATATGTTATAAAATATTATCCAAACATTAAAGTTATAAGTTATAAAACATTATATAAACTTAAGTTATAAATTCCACTAAATTTACCTAGAACTCTGTTGACTGAAAATCCACATACAATCTCTTCTTATCCCCTTTTTTATGCTTTTGCAGCTCCTCCAAATGCCTGCTCTTGGAGAACCTCTCTGATAAATCCGCTGGTTGCAAAACAACAACAAATTATTAATTACCTTATAATAAACTAATGAATCAAAGAGTTCTTACCTTCTTCAACATCTCATCTTTTTTCTACTTCCATTATTCCTTTCAAGACAATGACGAATAAAACAATCAACCCCATGAACGAATTTACTTGTAAGACTCCCTTAACCTCGGGTAAGAGTCATTCTCTGTACATCCAACTACAATCTAGTATATTTTCTATAGATTCTAAGAATGATTTGGAAAAAGAATTATAGTTCCATAACTTCGAAGTTACTATTATAAAGTTTAAATTTTAGACTTACTTAAAAGTCATTTAATCTTTAGTAACAAGAAGATATAACTTCTAAATAATCTTTATAAATAAGGTCCCTCTCTTTGAAAACATAACAAAGTTTTCCTTAAAAGATTTAAAATTGTTTCCAACTCCTCCTTTAATTTTAAGTTTTACGTTAAGTCACTATTAAAAAATCTAAGTTTTTTATAGTATTGAAAATTTTTTTGACAGAGTTTCCTCTTTATTATGGATATTTTTCAAGTACACACACCACTCAAACAAGTAAGAGACCAACTCAAATAAAGTTAAAGAGTCATGGCTTCCCCATAAAACATCGTCTATAACTTAAAGAGTCAGGTTGTGCCGTAAAATATCATCCATAATTTAAGAGTCAGAGCTCCCCCATACAACTTTAAAGAGTCAGCATTCCCCCATAAAACTTTAAAGAGTAAGGGCTTTCCCGTAAAATTTTAAATTTTAAACTAGTTAAATGCATACCTCTAGCATGTATATGATGGAGAATATGTCACCAAAATCCTCACAAACAAAACTATAAAAAAAAGAATAATATTAAATTTTGAATTCGTAACATTACGACTCTAGTATAAAGAAATGTAAACTAAAGGGATGTGGTATGTTCAAACTAAAGGAAATTTTAAACTTGTAACTTTACGATATGGTATGTTCGAACTAAAGGGAATTTTGTATTAACTCTTTAAAATAAGTTAAAAACACTACGGGAGAACAGAAACCCACAGTACAAAAAAATAGCCAATTTGCGGAGGTTTTTTATTTTTTTTTTAATTTTTTTTAATGTTCGGTGGCAGTTTTAAACCCTCGCTAAGAGGTTTAGCGATGGTTTCTGAAACGAGAAACCGCCACTAATAAGCGTGCCTCTAAACGTTAAAACCGCCGCTCACACTGCCGGAAAATATAGTGACAGTTTATCGGTGGCTGGTGGCGGTTGTAACCTCCAT
This sequence comes from Catharanthus roseus, assembly GCA_028651295.1. Lineage (NCBI taxonomy): Eukaryota > Viridiplantae > Streptophyta > Magnoliopsida > Gentianales > Apocynaceae > Catharanthus > Catharanthus roseus. Next base: position 5,080,030 of record JAPQWS010000076.1, on the reverse strand, counting down.
AAAACGTCATTTAGGACTTTCTCCCCAAAAAAATAGCAGTGGTTAAAACCTGCCACTAAATGTAAGCTATGAAACGTTTTACTGCGGATTTCAACGCCCACAATAAATAAACTGATAAAAATAATAAACAATGTTTATTTCTGCATTTTTAATTGCCGCAAAAAAATTAACTCTATTTTGTTGTTCATTTTGCCTCGCAATAGTTAATGTGATTTAAAAATACAAACAATGTTTAATGTTGTGATTTTCAACCGTCGCAAATAATTAGCTTCTATTTTTACCATTCGTTAGTGGCGGTTTGAGCCCGCACAATGTTTATTACATTTTATCAAAGATTTTAATATTATTTTCACAACTATAAATTATAGCTATAATGTAATAAAAAATTAAATAGAAGAAACATATAAGAAAAAAAAATTCATTTTAACAAAAGTCAATAATTCATTCTTACATAAAGAAAATGTAACTAATAATTCATTAACATCTCAAAATATAATAAAAGTAGTTAAGTCAAATAATATAAAAAGTCTAGACATTTCCGTCATGATTCAAAGTACTACATCTGACGATCTTCTAGCACCGGTGGGTGAAGCTGCAAGTGAAAAATTTTTTGCACTTCCAGATAAAAATAACTTCATTAGATGATAATTAGTGCAGAATTTCAAAAACTTCTAGCCAACAATCTCAATAGACTTATTTGATGCCATAATCTCAATTCTTTATCAAGCAATGTTTCATTATCAGATATATCCAGTTTTCTCAATCTCTTCAAATTCTATCCCAATGTAGACAACAACCAAGGAATTCCCAAGCAATCAAACCAAAAGTTGACTTCCAAAATTATGTTCAGAAACACACTATAAATTCTGCAGAACCAATGGACACAAATTCATATCAGAACCAAAAAAGATCAAAACAAGAATTTCTATTATGACATATGAGCACGCACGCACGCACATTCACAAGATCAGAAATATTCTGCCATCGACAACCTAAAAGGGATTAAATTGCATTAACCATATATGACTAACTATTCATTTATTCATTAGTGGACTGTAATTTGAGAAACTCAATTTCTAATTCCAGTTCAGAATTCTTCTCTTTACAGCCTCCAAATCATTCCTCAGCTTCTCAATTATCTGAAGCAGTTGATCTTCTCTGCTAATGATCATCCAAACTCTTCTTCAAAACAAATCGTCTTATTACTACTATGTTTACCTGGCAAATAATGTTCTTCACTGACTCTGGAGTGGCAACAGATCTAAAAAAGAACTTTCCAAGAGGAGTATTCCTGAAAACAGTAAATGAAGATGAAAATCTTAATTAGGAAGATACATAAGAAATGCTTTGCAAGTGAAAATTTCATGTTATTGATCTTAATTCACCTCAGCAGGTTCTGAAACGATCTTATTAGAGGCCTTGCATACCAAAGCTGCTTCTTTATATGAAGAATTCTGAGTGATATATGAAAAAGAAATGTGATGCTGCAGATTTATGTCTCACCGACTGTCATGCTACTTCTTTTGCATCTAATAATACAAATTATTTTCCAGTTTTCAATAAAAAATACTACTAGTATAAATTATTTTCAAGCATTTATATATAGACAAATTTTCTGGCAGAAGTCATAATTAAATGGTGTGTCAATGCTGTTGTGTCAAATTTGGTTTTCAAGTTTGGCACCTGGAACAATATTTCTTAGAAGTTCAGGGAAATCTTGGACAATAATTTTGAGAATCTAAAATCTGGCAAAGGTTCTTTCTGACCTTCTAATGCAGATTCCTTTGCATTAAAAAGAAGTCACTCCAGCATGATTGAACATCATAAGCCACAGTTTATTTATTTTTTCTGTTTTGGGATGAATATTATACGAACCACTACTCTACCCTAAGGAACCAAAAACAGAAAAAAGAATTACCATCTCTGATCACTCTCTATATTATCAACTTCCCCTCCCAATTTTAAACCATCTTTGGTGTTGTCAACTCCCAGTGGAACTATCAACACTGAATATCTTTAATTATCAAATTAAAAGCACCCTCTACAATTTGTGTGTAAAATAATTTTCTTTTTCTTTTTGAATTCGAAAAAAAAAATACATAGGCAGAGATGTGATGGTCAGCAGAAGTGGCTTTTTTGAAAATGAAATAAATAACTGAACTGAAAGTTTTCATTCTCAGAACTAAATTCAAAATGAAAAGCAATTCAAATGCCCCATAAGACAAAGCCAGCATCAACCAAGAGCATACTTACAGCACCAAAATTGGACACCGAAAGAGAATATTAACAACCAACACATGAAAATATTACGTTTTAACAGCAAAACTATACTAAAATTGAAAAACAAGGAAATTTTCCAATTGCCTTTTTTAATTAAAAACATCAGAAGTAAATGGGCAAATGGATTCGGAAGGATTTTACAAAAAAATAGAGGAGAAAGACAAGAAAAGAATGGGTTCTATTCTTGTTCTCTTTATTTCCATTGATTAAACAACCCTTACCTGATTCGAAGAAGACCGCTGCGGCAGTGAAATAACAGAGGAAGAACGGGGCAGCGGCAACACGGCGCTGCTGCAGAACGACACAGTGGCAGAGGAAGAAGCTGCACCAAATGGCGCCTCCAATGAAACAAGAAGTCGCCCCAGAAATACGGCAGGACAGCGCAGCGGCAGGAAGCAGCTGAAGAGAAACCGACGGGTCAGCGACAGGTAGAAACCGACGGTTCACCAAGAAGAAGCCCGAGCAATGTCTTTTTCGAGTGGAAGTAAAATAGAGAAGAATGGTTCTTTGTTTTAGTCATCCAGTGTTAGTGTTGTCTGATTTTTCTTTGTTTTTATTTTTTTGGGAGAAGAATGGTATGGGAGTTTAGAATGGGAGTTTTATTAGAGTTTAAAGAACCCTTGGTAAAATTATTTTTACCAACAAAATATATGTTGTGGCAAATTTTTCAATATTCGTTTTCATTTTGTATTCTGTAATAGTGAATCCTTATTGTTACAATCATTTGACAATCAACTCAAATTAATTTAGTGCAAATAAGCGATAAAAATATTAACTATGAAATTAGAGAATTTTCTTTCATAATTAAGAATAATTTTTTTGATAAATATAATTAAGAAAATATGAACAATTGTAACAATATTATATTTTGAAGGATATTTTTTTTGTATGAGTAGTCGATAGTAATTAGATAGATTATACGATACTTTTTTCTGGAGGAGTTAGAGCTCATATTGAAAAGTTTTAAATCACGAAGAAAAAGAGCGAACAATTCAGAACTGTTAATAAAAATAGTGATGAAAAAGGATTTAATTTAGATGAGGGAGAAAAGAGAGACAAATTAATTTGATTAATTATATAAAGAGAAATAAATTTTGAAATACTCAATTCTCGGTCAAGTGTTGTCTGATTTCAACTTCAAATGAATAAAATATAGGGCAGAAGGTAATAATAGCATACTATATTTTGTTTTCTATTGAAATTACCTATTTAACCCAATTAAGCCAATTAATTGAAGTTCAAGTATAAACATTTAGCATCACTATATATATATATATATATATATGCGCCATAAATGAGTGACAGGCAAATGCTTGAAAAGCATTTTAACTAATTTCTCATTTTTTATCATAAACATAGTTATATCATGAATGACGATCCAATATTCTATATATATATATATATATATATAATGTGCAACAAAATTCACCAAATTAACTTTATTTCGACTTTAATATTATAATGATAAATAGGTACAATATGTCGATCTCTACCGTGCTAATGTGCAAATATCATATGGAGATCATGTATATGGTCTCCAGTGACACTCATATTCAATCATATGCTTAATTAGTCTATATATAGAGACCACAATATTCGTCTCCATTTAGACTCAATATTAAAAGTATATAGTCTCCATTTAAAATTTAGTACTATGTCGTCTCTAACAATTCATAAATATAGAGACACAAATTAGTTATAGCTATTTGGCGATAAAAATAGAGACATCTAGTTTTAAATTTCAATAATGCTTCGTATCTATGCCATTGTTAGTGCTCTTGTCTAAATTAGGAGAAGTGTGAGAGATTTGTATAAATTGAGGGAATCGATATATCTATATGAATATAAATTAAAAAAATAAAAATATATACATTTCTTTTTAAATAATCATAAATATTGCTTATGTATTTATTATAAAATCAACATAAAATTATTAAAAAATTATATATATTTCTTTTTAAATAGTCATAAATATTGCTTATGTATTTATTATAAAATCAACATAAAATTATATTAAAGAATTATAAAAACAAAATAAATAAAAAATTTCTTTAATATTTAGGCGGAGATTCAAACCAACCGCCTTTAATCGAAGCATTTAGCGGCGGTTTAAAAAATTACAAAAAATAAACCGCCGCTAAATAATTTGGTTAGCAGCAGTTCAAGAATTGTCCCAAATTAACGCATTTAGCGGAGGTTTTTAATACCCCCTAAAATACCTCCGCTATTTTAAGATTTTTTTGGTAGTGCCATAACTTAAACTGAAAAAATATTTTACAAAAGAATCTTACAACTTGATCTGAAAAAAATTGAAATAATCCATGAGACTACTTCATAAAAAAGAAGTGTAAATTTACTAGAAATTTCATGCTCAAACACATTTAGAATCAATAAATACAACACCAAACATTTAGCAAAAAATTTTCAAACACCAAACAAAAATTAAAATCGAAAGAATACTGTTTAGCAGCAACCGTGGCGACTAAGCAACAGCAGGGAGTTTTTGGCGAGCAATAGCTGTTCATTCAACCTCAAAGAGAGAGAGAGAGAGAGAGAGAGAGAGAGAGAGAGAGAGTACTTGAAAGAGACTCCAATGGCATTGGTAGTGGGAAGGGGCGCCAGAGAGTGGGTCACCATTGATAGTGGCCGTCGGCAGCTTGGTTTCGTGAGAGGAGGAGGGATTTGGGAAAGAGAGGTTTGTGAAATTTGGGGGTTTTTGAAAATGGGGGAAAGGAGGTTCTATCTGCGTTTATTTACCACTATACATCATTTACCTACGGCACATTGACGGTCAGGTCATTTTAATTACTAAATTACCGACGGCAAAGCTGTCGCCAACACTATCCGTGCCATGCATATATTACCAATGGCAATCGTATTGTGTGTGAGGCCGTAGTTAAATTATTTTACCGATACCGTCGGTACTTTCTATCGTTTTCATTGGCGCACCATTTTCCTCCAAAACTTGGCAAATTTTGTGAGTACCCAATGTGGAAGTCACTTTCTGTTGGGGAAACTGTCAGTATTTACCGACGATCGTTCATTCCGTTGGTAAATAGGTAAGATTTTGTAGTGCATCATTTTTATTTTCATTTATTTATATCTACATTAGTCTCTTTTAAATGTTTTACATGCCAATGTTCTTCGTGGCGAGTTTAGATGGATTAACTCACTCTTTTCATGTAAAATTGATTTTAGTAGTGAAAAATTACCACAATCCCTTCCTTTCACTTAATTTTGTTGAAACTCTGATTCGAAGCACATCTTTGAACTACTGAATGAACCAATAGTAGGTTAAATAATATTTTCTAAGGATTGTAACTTTTTTGCCTCTCTAATAACTCTTACGTGAGAAGAGACAGCCTAAGTCAATTTGCTTGAATTTAATGTGACAATTGGTGAAAGTATAGCTTCCAAACAAATTAGTTGATGTATATAAATAAATGAAAGTAAATATCATATATGAAAGAGAAATTAGCTTTAAATAGTTATTAACTATTTTAACTTTTCTTATAACCATAAATTTTTTTTTTATTTTTTTTCCAATTATGAACTGATTTTGCTTTTTTGTTTATAAACACAAACTTTGATTATCCTTTACTAGTGATGAATTATTTATTTTTGAAATAGCAATGAACAATTTTTTACCTCTGAAATATACTCATTAACTATTTTTAATAAATTGCTATATTAGAGAATCAAAATATTCATAGTTATTTCCAGAAAAAATAAAATAGTTCATGGTTACAAAAAGATAAAATTAAAGTTTCTGACTATAAAGAGAAAAAGCAAAAATAGTTCACGATTAAAAAAATGAAATAAAAATTCATAATTTTTTATAGCTAATTTCTCTAGATGAAAAATAGCAATCCAAAAATATTTATGGGTATTAATAGCCGTTTTCTCATTATTTATGGTACTCATTCTAATACAACTTGAGATGGAGAGCTTTTTTTTTTCCCTTATACATCATGGAGTCGTATAGTCCAAACCCAAACTCAAAACTTCTTGCATGATATATAAATTCAAACCCAAATTAGTTGATGTGCTTAATAAACGCAAAACTTTTGCCCTGGGAGAGTTTAAAGAGAAGATTCATGAAAAAGGAAATAGTGAAATGATCTTTTTTTCTCTACCAAAAGGGGGAAAAAATTAGTTTTGATATAAAATTGGCAGGAAAGGTGTATGAGGTGGAGTTCCGTGTTTTTGAGGCAATTTGCTGTTTTCTATATGGAACAGACAAACGTGCATGATGATGAAAACGGCCTTACACTTCCATATATAACCTCTGTTGGTTTCTTCTATTATTTAGTAGGATTAATTATATTTTTCAATTAAAATTTGTCTAAATTATAATTTCATCCATACATTTTATATAGATTACAGATACATTCTTATTTTTTATATTTCCTAACTCATTAATTCTCAGTCCTACTACTAATTTTTATGAAATTTTTTATTAGAAACAATAATTATGCAAAAAAAATCTTTATAAATATCATTTTGCAGGTTTACTTCTTGTTTATTATCATATATTAAGATAATAATACCTTTCTAAAAATATTATTACTAATCTAATTTCCCTAATACAGGACGTTATTGAAATAATATGTAATTGGCAAAAGGAAGAATTGGAAATCAAATTTCCCTGTATTTCTTGCTGCTTCTTCTCGACCAGAATGGTCATATATGATGCAAGGAAAGTAGCTATACATGGTAATCTAAGGTATTATGGAAAACTAATTTAATGCATACAATATTCCTACAAAGGAAATAATCAATTTAGATACTAATTTTACAGTTAATCAAATATCCTTCTATCATTCTTGGCCTGTTCACATATGGTATATGTCCAATAATCTCCCACAAATTGGAGCGTGAAAGTTTCGAATGCCCAATTTATTGTAGAGTATATCGTTGAAATCATGATCACTAGCATACAATTCCTTAAGCATTTCAACAAGTAATTGAGCTTGTAGAGTAGAGATAAGAGTGTACCTCCTAGACAAAGCATTATTGATAATGTTTTCTTTACCTTTACTGTATCGCATGACGTATGAAAATGATTCTATGAACTCTATCCATCGTGCATGCATGCCTCCTATCGAGCTTTCGTTGTTCTTTGAGATACTTCAAGAACTCATTATCAATATGAATAACAAACTCCTTAGGACACAAGTAGTGTTGCCAATGCTTCAAGGTCCTTACTAGTGCGTACAACTCCTTGTCATATGTAGCATATTTTAAGACTGCACGGTCAACTTTTCACTAAAATATGCCAAAGGTCGCTTGTCTTGCATCAAAACTCCACCAATTCCAACTCCCGAAGTATCACACTCAATCTCAAATGTCTTTTCAAAGTTAGGTAGTGCAAGTAGAGGTGTACTACCCAACCTTTCTTTCAACAACTTGAATGCCTCTTCTTGCTTATCATCTCACTTGAAGATGTTCAACTTTTAATTAAATTTGTCAAGGGATTAGCAACGGTACTAAAGTCCTTGATGAATCTCTTATAAAATCTTGTTAGACCATAGAAACTTCTCACTTTTGACGCACTCTAGGGAGTAGGTCAATCCTTGATTGCTTTCACCTTGTCTTCATCCATTTGTAGTCCTTGAGAACTCAGCACATAACCTAGAAAATTCACTTTTTCAAAATAAAACTCACATTATCCAAGATTAGCATAAAGTTTTTCACTTCTTAATACCAACAAAACTTGCTTAAGATAACGTAAATGATCTTCATAAGTTTTGCTATAAATCAAGATATCATCAAAATATACTACAAAAAATTTTCCAATAAAATATCTCAAAACATTGTGCATGAGCCTCATAAATGTGCTAAGTCCATTAGTTAAACCAAGAAACATGACCAACCATTCATAAAGACTAACATTAGCTTTGAAAGTCGTTTTCCATTCATCCCCTTCTTTCATGCAAATTTGATGATAACCCGATTTTAAGTCTATCTTTAAAACTATTTAGGAACTATGCAACTCATCAAGAAATCTAATATAAGAATGGGAGGCGTATACTTGATGGTAATATTATTAATGGCTCTACAATCTATACACATGCACCATGTACCATCTTTCTTAGGAACTAATAAATGGGAATGGCACAAGTGTTGCTTTCTCTTACATAGCCTTTGAAGAGAAATTCTTCAACTTGTCTTCTCAATTCCTTGGTCTCTTCGGGAAGACTCCTATAAATTGGCCTATTTGGAAGCACCGTACCGGGCACCAAATCAATTTGATGTTTAATTTATCTCAAAGAAGGAAGTCCACCGGGCATCTCATCAGGGAAGACATCCTTGAATTCTTCAATGACTTTCACTATAACACTAGACAAAGAAGACAAATGATCATTAGTGAAAACTGTTAGCCCTAAGGGCATTATTACTTGTGTTTTGATTATGATTAACATGTGCTTGTGTGAGTATGTTAGCTAACCCTTCATAGAGAACAAAAGAAGAACATATGAAGTCTCAAAGTCTCAAGCAAAAGATCTTGATGATGAGGGCAAAATAGAGAAGAAGAGATCAAGCCATACCAAGATCAAATCAATTGAAGACATTGTATTTGTGAACTAGGTATTATCTTGTAAAACTCTCTAGTCTTAGTCTTTGATTCATTGATCATACATGAAGCTCTTCTCTTGATTTTCCAAAATATAATCCTTTGATAAAATCCAAGTATTCTTGACTAAAGATGTTTTAAATAGTTTTCTTATCTTTAAAAATTGTCAAGAATGCCTTTGAAACTTGGAAGAAAGTTTTGTTCGAAAAAAAAACTTGGTCGAGGAAAAAAGCGAAATTCGAAGTCCGTTTTTAAAACCGATCGTCCGTTTTTTTTTCAATGTTTAAAATTCGGCAGTCCGTTTTTCGAAAAACCAAGTCCGAATCTTTACGTTCGTAAATTCAGCGATCCGAATTTTTAACCGGTCGTCCGAATTTTTAATTCGGCGATCCGTTTTAGAAAACTCAAGTCCGAATCTTTCTGTTTCAAAGAACCGAAGTCCGTTTTCTGGAACCGGTCGTCCGTTTTTAGTCATCGATGTAAAAATATTACCGTTGCACAGAAGCAACGGTCATTTCTGAAATTTGACAGCCTATTTCTTAGGCAACGGTCTTAAGCTTAAAAAACCCTATATATACACTCAATTATCAGCCATAAAAAAAAAGAAGTTTGGGAATTACTCATTGAGATCATTGAATACATTTCAAGAGCTTCAAAAATACATTTTTATTACAAATCATTTTCAAATCCCAAACAAAATCTTCTTGAGCTTCATTATTGATCATCCATCAAAGAAGAAGAAAAGAGGTGCTTGTAGAAGTATACCATTGAGTTGTAATCTTCCTCTTCTCAAGCTAAATTGGTAACATTGTTCCTAACTCTCTCTATTCTATTATTGTGATCAAAGGTTTGTGGAAAACCCTTTGGGTGATCCTTTGATTAACTAGTTGTATTGTTGTGATTGAGGTTTTGGTGTAAAACCCTTGAAGGGTGAACCTCATTGTGTAGTTGTGTTGTTGTGTTTGAGGTTATAGTGTAAAACCCTTGAAGGGTGAACCTCATTGTGTAGTTGTGTAATCAACTTGAAGTTAGTGGATTTGTGAAATCCTTGGGTTGAGGCTCAAGGTAGTGGATGTAGCTCTTGGAGAGAGTGAACCACTATAAATTGTTGTGCATGCTCTTTAACTCTTTGCTCTTTTCTTAATTGCCAATTCTATAAGATTATGCTTTGTGTGGATTCTTATTAAAAAGAGTTTTAGAAATCTTTCACAAACAAATTGGAGGTTTATCTTTCTAATCAAACAAAAGATTTTTTAAATTAGCCAAAAACCTTATTCACCCCCCCTCTAAGGTTTTTCAATTGGTATCAGAGCGGGGCTTCTTTAAAAAAGGGACTAACATCCTTGAAGCAAAAGATCATTATTTTACTATGGCTAATGTTTCTAGTTTACCATATGTAGAAGGCTCTTCTACAAATAGACCTCCTCTTTTCGATGGTTCAAATTATACTTTTTGGAAATCTAGAATCAAAATATATATTTGCTCTATTAACTTTAATCTTTGGAGCATTGTAGAGAATGGACCTTATGTTCCTATAAAGGATGGAATTGTCAAGAAGGTCGAAGATTATGATGAGCTTGACTCAAGGAAGATGACTCTAAACTTTCAAGCTATGAACATATTGAGTTGTGCCTTGGATGCTAATGAATACAATAGAGTGAGCGGATGCGACTCGGCTCATGAAATGTGGAAGTTACTTGAAGTAACTCACGAAGGCACCAATCAAGTGAAGGAGTCTAAATTGGCTATGTTGGTGAGAGATTATGAGCTATTCATGATGAAACAATATGAAAGCATTAGTGACATGTTCACAAGGTTCACCAATATCACAAATGGCTTAAAGGCATATGGAAAAGAGTACACAAGGGGAGAAGTAAATAGAAAGATTCTTGATTCACTCCCAAAAGCATGGCAACCAAAAACTCTTGCCATTGAGGAATCAAAAGAGTTAAGTCAACTTCCTATTGAAGAACTCATAGGATCTCTCCTTACCTATGAGATGAAAATAAAAATATTAGATGAAATGGAAGATGAAGACAAAGAAAGAAGAGGCATAGCACTCAAAGTGAATGATGATGATCATACATGCTCATCAAACAATGAAGATGAGATTGAGGATATGGCCCTAGTGATGAGGAAATTTAAAAGATTTTACAAAGAAGACTTCAACAGAGGAAAGAATCCTCCATTCAAGAAAGGAGGACAAAGTTCATCATTCTTTAAGGCTAGATGTTTTAAATGCAATAGCTCCGACCATCTTGTAGCCGATTGTCCCAAGGCCCTTAAAAAGGAAAAGGAAGCTTTAGAAGTCAAGCTTGAGGCATTGAGAAAAAAGAAGAAAGGCAAAGGCCTAATTGGAGCTTGGGATGAAGACTCAAGTGAAAATGAAGAAGAAGAAAATGCCAACATATGCTTCATGGCACTAGAAAATGAGGTACAATTTTCACTTCCTAACTCTTCTAGTATCGTTGATAATGATTGTGATATTGATCCTAGCATAATGCTTTTTGAAATGTATGATGAGTGCAAAAAGGTTTCCAAACGAAACAAAGATTTAAAAAGCAAAACTCAATTTTTGTTAGATGAAAACTCAAGACTCATTTGTGAAAATAAAGCCATTCTTGAATCCTTGGAAGTCTTGAAGAAAGAAAAAAGAGAGCTCAAATGATGACTTTCAAAACCTTGTTTTAGAAAAACAAAAACCTTTGTGAAAAGATTTCCTTTCTTGAAAAAATGTTTAATTGATTATGATGTCTTAAAGAAAAAGGTGAGTGATCTCACTCTATGTGTTGAAAAATTCACAAAGGGAAAAGAAAATTTTGAAAAACTTCTTGGCTCTCAAAGATCACCTTTTAACAAAAATGGTATTGGATATAATCATTCCAATATTTTTTCTAAACAAACACGTTTTGTAAAAGCCTCCTCATCCCTTTCACACTTTTGTTGTACTTATTGTGAAAAGAGTGGTCATAAAGCCACAAAGTGTTTCATAAAGAAAAAGATTGAAAGAGGAGTGAAAACCATTTGGAAAGTTAAAGAAAATCAAACTAACATCCATGGACCCAAAAAGATGTGGGTACCAAAAGACCCTTCTACTTCTTTTCGTTGTAGGAACACAAGTCAAGGTCATCTAAGTGGTACTTGATAGCGGATGCCTATGACACATGACCGGATATGCATCCCTCTTGATTAAACCAAGGAAAACCGAAGGTGCTTTGTTTTTGGGAAGGATCATCGGTATAGGTAACATTGCATATAGTTTATCTTCTTAATTAAGTGCCTTTATTTGATGGATTGTAGCTTAATTTATCTTGTATTATTCAATCCAAACCTTCCTTGTTTGCAAATTGTTATGGGAAAAAATTCAACAACCAAGTTTTTACAAAACCTCTTTCAAAAGATCGTTTTTGCCATTTAAGAAACTTACTTGGTATAGGGAGATTTAATGAATTATGTGTGTTGCTTATATTTGCCTTTTCCCTATTTTCTGACTTGCTGATATTTTAAGAAAATTCGGACTCTTATTTTGAAATTAGGACGTCCGGTTTTAAAACCGGACTCATACCCCCCTTCTTCAAAAATTCCAGAGATATTCGGACTCTCAAACCGGACGCTGCTCCAAAAACTCGGACGTCCGAATTTTGCAAAATCCAGAAACCGGAGGACCGGTTTTAACAAACGGTCGACCGAATTTTTCAAAATAGGTCGGGACTGCCTTTTAAAAATCAGACTTTTCTTTTAACTCTTCACATTCCTCTCCACACTTTCGCTCACTCTCTCGACCGAAAACACTCCCATTCTCAAGACCCATCCGATTTCTTGATCCGGTTTTCAATCTTCCACTTATTTCTCTTCAAATTCCTCTCTTGTCACAACAAAGAAGCAATCTTTCTCTCTGATTACTTTCTATCAATCTACAAAACTCTTCATCTCCTCTCCAATCCCTAACCTCAAAATTGTTCAAAGATGGTTAAAACAAAGAATGCCCAAGTTGGTTCAGGGCAAAATACTGAAGAAGCAGGCACCAGTAGAGGAAAAGGGAAAGGAAAAAGAACACCTGCTGGAACCGGGGCTGCCACCGCTGCCGCTAGGGGTTTCTAGAACTGCAGATAGATTTATCTCAAGTAAAGGAAGCTGCTCGGTTTGAAGAATGGACTCGTAATCACCGAAAAATTGCTCCCCGGTCATAGGGTGGACTTGGGATGATATGCAAGGTATGGAGGTTATTCCTAATCTCTTTGAAATAATTGGTTGGAAACCTCTATTGATTGTAAATGAACTGTATTATGTGGACTTGATATATGAATTCTATGCAAATCTCCACAAGGGTAGACTTGAAAAGATGGATAGCATTTCACATCAATGGTTAGTGACTAGAATTGGGGGAAGGGATATAGCATTTGATGACAGGCTATTGAATGCTATTTTGGATACCCCTCAAGATGGTATAAGATTTTACACCAAAAACAAGAAATGCTATGATGCCAATTTATACAAAGTGAAAAACGATTTGCTCGAAATTTTCACTAAGGGGGGGGGAGATATTGAAACGGCATGATGATAGAAATGTGAATAAATTGGATGCATATGGGCGAGTGCTTCATCACATGATTTCAAACATCATCGTTCCTAATGTTGGGCATAAATCCTCTATCACTAACATGCATGCTTTTGTGATGTCGGCCTTGCATGAGCACGTAAGAATGAATTTCGGGTTTATGGCTATAGAGCATATGTTAGCTGCCCCATCTTCTCAAAAGAAATGCTTGCCATATGGTTGTTTCATCACTAAAATCCTCCAACATTTTGTGATTAATCTGGTTGGGATGGGTAATCACATTGGACCTGGCAAGATATACACTCAGCAGACCTTCAAGAGAATGGGGTTTGAAAAAGACGAAGCTGGGATGTACATCCGAGGTGGACAAGGGCTTGGTGACAGTGATGATGAGGAAGATGATGATGAAGACCCAGAGGATATGGATATTGAAGAAGAAGATAGTGAGGAAGAAACAGAGGCAGAAATCCAAAGGAGAGAAACGAGACAGAAAAAAAGGCAAGAAAGAACAGACGAAGGCTCATCTTCAGGAAGCATGAGTCAACTTATGGATATGATAGTCTCTCTCCATACATCTATGAACACCCGATTTGACACATTCGACGGTCGTTTTGAGGCTTTGGATGGAAAAATTGATGCCTTGGACCAAAAGCTGACCGACACACAAGAACGGGTGAAGAGACTTGAGCAAGGAAGAGGAGCTGGAGATGATTGAAACTTTCCTATAAACCTTTCTTCCTCTTGTTTTTTATTCGTAACTCTTTTCAAAACTCCTGTTTTCAATTTTAATGACATATTTTTAACTTGCTTATTCCAATTACAACTGTGCTTTTATGTGATTTGGTCATTGCTCTTTTGGCTCTTTTGTTGTTTATGGACTTCATGATGACACTTTTATGTTGAAAGTCCCTGCTATTATCTCTTCTATGATCCCTTGGTACTTTTCTCCTACAATTTTTTGATTTATGACAAAAGGGGGAGAAAATAGTGCAAGATGTAAGGGGGAGAAATTTTGTTGATATTTATAAGTTATCATTGATGCTTGTTTACAATGATTATTGATGCAAGGGGGAGTTACCTCCTTTCTCTTGGTGATTGTTATGCTTTGCCTCTTTGCATATTTTGATGCATCACCATATTACTCTTGCTCTTTTGTTCTTCTTGCATATGTGTTTGTCATAATCAAAAAGGGGGAGATTGTTAGCCCTAAGGGCATTATTACTTGTGTTTTGATTATGATTAACATGTGCTTGTGTGAGTATGTTAGCTAACCCTTCATAGAGAACAAAAAGAAGAACATATGAAGTCTCAAAGTCTCAAGCAAAAGATCTTGATGATGAGGGCAAAATAGAGAAGAAGAGATCAAGCCATACCAAGATCAAATCAATTGAAGACATTGAAGACATTGTATTTGTGAACTAGGTATTATCTTGTAAAACTCTCTAGTCTTAGTCTTTGATTCATTGATCATACATGAAGCTCTTCTCTTGATTTTCCAAAATATAATCCTTTGATAAAATCCAAGTATTCTTGACTAACGATGTTTTAAATAGTTTTCTTATCTTTAAAAAATTGTCAAGAATGCCTTTGAAACTTGGAAGAAAGTTTTGTTCGAAAAAAAACTTGGTCGAGGAAAAACAGAAATTCGAAGTCCGTTTTTAAAACCGATCGTCCGCTTTTTTTTTCAATGTTTAAAATTCGGCAATCCGCTTTTTCGAAAAACCAAGTCCGAATCTTTTCGCTCGTAAATTCGGCAGTCCAATTTTTAACCTGTCGTCCGAATTTTTAATTCGGCAGTCCGCTTTTTAGAAAACTCAAGTCCGAATCTTTCTGTTTCAAAGAACCCTGAAGTCCGTTTTCTGGAACCGGTCAGTCCGTTTTTAGCTGTCGGTGTAAAAATATTACCGCTGCACGTAAGCAACGGTCATTTCTGAAATTTGATGACCTATTTCTTAGGCAACGGTCTTAAGCTTAAAAACCCTATATATACACTCAATTATCAGCCATAAAAAAAAAGAAGTTTGGGAATTACTCATTGAGATCATTGAATACATTTCAAGAGCTTCAAAAATACATTTTTATTACAAATCATTTTCAAATCCCAAACAAAATCTTCTTGAGCTTCATTATTGATCATCCATCAAAGAAGAAGAAAAGAGGTGCTTGTAGAAGTATACCATTGAGTTGTAATCTTCCTCTTCTCAAGCTAAATTGGTAACATTGTTCCTAACTCTCTCTATTCTATTATTGTGATCAAAGGTTTGTGGAAAACCCTTTGGGTGATCCTTTGATTAACTAGTTGTATTGTTGTGATTGAGGTTTTGGTGTAAAACCCTTGAAGGGTGAACCTCATTGTGTAGTTGTGTTGTTGTGTTTGAGGTTATAGTGTAAAACCCTTGAAGGGTGAACCTCATTGTGTAGTTGTGTAATCAACTTGAAGTTAGTGGATTTGTGAAATCCTTGGGTTGAGGCTCAAGGTAGTGGATGTAGCTCTTGGAGAGAGTGAACCACTATAAATTGTTGTGCATGCTCTTTAACTCTTTGCTCTTTTCTTAATTGCCAATTCTATAAGATTATGCTTTGTGTGGATTCTTATTAAAAAGAGTTTTAGAAATCTTTCACAAACAAATTGGAGGTTTATCTTTCTAATCAAACAAAAGATTTTTTAAATTAGCCAAAAACCTTATTCACCCCCCCTCTAAGGTTTTTCAAAAACAAATGTACATTTGCAATAAAGTAAGACCAATTCCTCTTTTTCAATAGCCTTTATGATCTCACTTTCTTTTACATGGAAAAATCTCTTTTCTTTCAAAGCACTCTCTTTCTTTTGATCAGTCATTTTCTTGCGACGCTATACTTTTTCCTCTCTTTATGTTTCTTCACTCACATCTTGTCTCTCTATTCTTTTGCCCTCACTTATACTTTTTTTCTTCCTTTCATTTTCAACTCCCTCTTTCTCTCATTTGTCTTTGTTCTTCACGAACTTGTTGAGGGGATAAAGGGTTCATGGTATAGGATTTTCCATCCTTTACAAAAGTATAAGTGTTCTTCTCTCTATGGTGAATGACTTTTTTATCAAATTGCCAAGGACAACAAAACAAAAGTGGCCCACTTGCATAGGCACAACGTCACATACCACTTCATCATTGTATGATCCCAAGGAAATAGGAAATTTTACTTGCTTCCATACCTTAATCTCCTACTATTATTCAACCAATGCAACTTAAAAAGATTTGGATGCTTGAAGGTTGGCAAATTCAATTTCTGCACAAGATAGAGACTAGCAACATTGGTGCAACTATCACTATCAATTATAAGGTTAACAAGTCCACCTTCCACCTTGAATTTGGTATAAGGAATATTCTCCATTTGAATGCTTGAATCTTTATCAATGACTAGTGTGGTCATAGCTCTTATAGTCACCAAGCTCAAAGCATCTTCGTCGACATCTAGAGTAATGTGACCTAGGACTTCATCATTTTGACTATCCTTTTCATCAACAATATCTTCATGACATTCCTCATCATCCTTTTCAATCCAACCATTTAAGTCTTCATGAAAGATCAAAGTCCTCTTGGTAGGACAGTGATAGCTATAAGTCCCAAACCATTGCATTTAGAGTACCTAGTTGGATTAGTAATCAATCTATCTTTCTCTTCCACCTTAGGCTTAGAATTATCTTTGAAAGCCACCTTAGGTGTTTCATCTTTCTTTTTCTAGCTTTTGTAGGTAGATGCTTGAGGCTTAGACACCACATTCTTGAAGAAGGAAGAATAGTTTTAGAGAATCCACTTCTCTTCCTTTGATTCTCAATCTTCTTTTCTAAATGGAAAATGTCTCCATAACTGGTGTAAGGGTACGATTATAATTGATTAGCAATATCCCTATTGTGACCACTTAGAAATCTAGCAATAAAAGCATCCTTGTCCTCCTCCAAGCTCAAACTTAAAGTATATATAACTCAATTTCTTGCCTATACTCTTCAACACTTTTATTTCCTTGCCTAAGGGTAATCAATTTGTAATGAAGCTCCCTATAATAATGCTCTGGTACAAATCTTTCTTTAATGAGTCTTTAATTCGATCCAAGTTTCAACCAGTTCCCTTCCATTTCTAATCCTTTGAGCAGCAATCTTGTCCCACCAATTAAGTGCATATCCCGAAAATTAGGTAATTACTAGCTTAGCATTGACATTGTCACTATAGTTTTTCACCATGAAAAGGTTCTGCACTTGATATTCCCAATCGAGAAATACATTTGGATCACTTTCTCCCTTGAAGCTAGACACCTTCTACTTGATCTTATCTAAGGCTTTATCCCCTTGCTGTCCACTATAATAGCCACAAAAGTATTCTTCGACGATATTAGGATTCTCCCCATAGTCATCAAACAAGTTATATTCATGTCATGCTTCATTTCTTGGGATATCTTCTTGTGGTCATTGGTTTCCTCTTCCTCCTAGACCCCTCTTCTTCCACCTCTAGTGGTTCGCTTTCCTTGGTATCCATTTTCATGAATTGGATAGGAACTTTTAGCTGACATATCATAGTATCCATAAGGAGGTGCATTTTCATAGACCCTTTGATGGTGAGGTGAAAGAACTCCTCCAAGATTGTCTCCAACTCTTTGCTCTATTGTGGCACTTCCCTTGCCCTTCTTTGACTCTTTAACATCTCTAACTATTCCTTAGAATTGTCTTGGCAAATCCTCAATACATTGTTGCATAGTTTGCAAGGTTTCATTCAAATTCATCCTATAGGACCACTAGTGCCTTCATGATGAGATGGGTTAGATAAATGACCATAGGTTGACATTATAAAACCTGCAAGTAAACAAAAAAAAAAAAAAAAAATAGGACCTCATAATCACTCCCTAAGTGTATACACTCTTTTGATGATCACTCAATTCTCTTGTGTATGGACTCTCTTATGGCTATTAATAAAATAGGCTCACCCGCTTGCCTTTTTCCAAACTCTCACCTTACAAGAGTTCTTTGAACCTTTAAAATTCCTCCACCACAACCACCCAAAGCAATCAACCGAAGATAGACTTCAATTAAACACTTAGTTAATATAGTAAAAGAAGTTCAAAGAGAAATTTCAAAAAACACTTAATGTGCAAGAGTTTCAAAGATTATCCAAGAGCAAGTAGAGCCTACAATATCAATTTGATCACCACAAAGAATATGAAAACATTGAAGCAGCAATTAGAATCCAAAGCAATGAAACAAAATGAAACTAAGCTAAACAAAAAGTAAGAATACTAAAACAAAATTTCCACAAAACAGAGGTTACTGACATCCTATCACAAACATTATGATAACTCAGAATTTATAATTCCAAATCGATTCAATTTAATCTAGAAAGAAGATCAGCTCGAAGGGGATGAATTGAAGCACAAATTTCACCTAATTTGAACCGGTATAACACAAGATATTATTCGTTTAGTCCACACTTTTCAAACAAAACCGATTTTAGAATACTTTCTAGAGTTTGATCAAATTGATCTATCAAATCAAGTCCAAATTCAGTAAAACCAATGCAATCGATCATTAACTCATAATAGTTGAGATCTATATCAATGTTTTGCAAAAATGAAGGAATACAACTTTGGATCAAGCCAATCTTATGGCATCAATTTTTCTGTCCGAGATTTTCACGTATTTTTCTATAGATCTTCATATACTTTTTTTTCCGAATTAAAACATAAATTGAGCTTACTTTGAAGGTTTCTCTAATACCAAATGATATGAATCTTGTTGGGCTAAGATCAAAATCCTATATTGAAGCTTCCCACTGTCCTTTTGCCTTACATAGGACTTGAATACTCACCATCCTCAAGCAATCCCTAGCCAATCTAAGGACCTCTTAAATCCATGTTGAATGTTCTTTCCTTCATAAGCCAATTCAACAATGGGATTGTTTAGCCATCACTTAATTAGTCTCTTATAAAGAATACCTTGCTCTAGGACAATTACAAGGATGTAATATCAAAGAGTAGGAATTATGATCAAATTGTGAACCCTTGGATCTTCTCAATCCAAGTATTCAAGTAAAACAAATCTAAAGAATGATCAAACCCTAGATGACGTTAGGAGAAAGCTTCAAAGCTTAAGAATCATAGAGATAAACGCATCAATTTTATTAAAATCATCAATTAGTATTGCTATTAGGCTATAAAATGATATTTATTTAAGCTAAACCCTAATACCCAAGACTTATTAAAGACTTAATTAAAAGCTGTAAATTAAATTAAAATGGCAATTCCCACCTAACATAATGCATTTCATTAAAATAGCACCCTACCTTAGGCAGTAGGTCTTCAGCCTTCCATGATGAATTTAGGCAGAAGCCTACTGTGGATGGTAAATTTAGGGCCTACCGCTATTCTTGCCTCTCTTTGATTTCTTCTTCTTCCAATTTGCTCCATTGGTTGCTCCAAGTTTAGGCATTGAACCATAAGCAACTTAGAAGGATTTTAATCATCTTCCAAGCTTTCATTCTTGAACTTTAGGCCTTCCTTCATAGTTTCTTCAATTGCTATCATCAATCCATAAGTAATTTGATCATCCTTCTCCTTAATTCTCCTTGTTCTTGCTTTTGTGATTTGTCCTTGAAGCTTTTCATCTCTCAGACAATCTTGGTTCATATCACCTACTTTAATGCATACAATATTCCTAAAAAGGAAATAATCAATTTACATACGAATTTATAGTTAATCAAATATCCAAATATCACTACTTGCCATCTTTACATATGGTATCTTCAAAAAATTATTGACTTAATATATGATAATAAATAAGAAGTAAACTTGAAAAATGATATTTTATGAAGATTTTAAACTTTTTATCTTATAAATCATTGTTTTCTGATAAAAAATTTTTCAGCGAAATTAGTAATAATAAGTTATGAAAATATAAATGATAAGGATATATTTGTAATTAATACAAAATAAAATGATGAAAATTATAGTTTCAACAAACTTTAAGGGGAAAATGTAATTAATCTATATCACTATTAAAAAAAGTGCCTTTTACCACAATTGTTACTAACGTATATTCCTGTCGTTGGTAATGTACCAACGGATTGCTGACATAGCAATGGTACTTGTCAGAATTTTCACCAAATTTGCCAAAAAAATTGGAGGAAAAAGTCTGGTCATAAGATGACAGAATTTACTGATGAAATATGTCGTCGATAACATAAGTTAACGATGGTGTTAGGCATGAACATATTTCCGTCGGTAATATATTTACCATACCGACGGAATTTGCGACTCCGATGCCATCGATAGCTTATGAATTAAAATTATCGACGGAATCTTCATTTTAGTTCCATCGTTAAGAAATGACTAAGATTAAAAATTCGGGGATAGCCTTTCATCCTCCCCCTATTTCAAAAAACCCTTTTCACAAAACCCTCCCCAAATTTTCTCCCTCTTCCTGCGAACTCACCAACGGTCAGACACCGACGACCGCCTCTCCCATCCCCAATGCCGACAATACTTCTACCGAAGCTAGTCTTTTTCTCGCCACCATCCTTGGCTTCTCTCTCTCTCTCTCTCTCTCTCTCTCTCTCTCTCTCTCTCTCTCTCTCTCTCTCTCTCTCAGTTATGTATTCTTTTCTCTTCCCTACTCTTCTTCTTTTCTCTCTATCTCTCACACTCTTTCTGCAACGCTAAAGAGTTTGGAACTTGCCGCTACTACTTGCTGCCAGAAATTGCAGGTAGCTAGCTTGTTTTAGAACTCTTATTTTATGATTTTCTTTAAAAATTAGATATGTTCTTGATAAGAGAAAGCCATATTTCCAAGTTGTTTAATTTATTATGTTGATGAGTTGTTTAATTGATTGTTTTCTTGTCTAAAGCAAGCTCAGTACACTGCTATTATCTCAAGTGTAAAGAACGACCTCACTGAATTTTTCAAAAATTCCCTCTTTTGATGATTTTTGTGTGTGTTTGTATATGGATAATTTCTTTGAATTTTAGCTCAAGAAAGAAATAAGAATGGTGAAATTATTTTCATTGCTACTAAGTAAACTCAGCTCTTTAGAGGATTAATGACGTTAGAGTAATTTAATTATACAAGATAATAGGTATTGTTTGTTTTCTTTTATATTTGATGCTAATAGTCTTGGATCTCAATTATTGGATTTGTTTCATAATGTGGCTAATAGGCTATATTATTTCATCTAATGTTAATTGTATTGTTGATTTGCAGCGAGAGGCATTACTTGAGAGGTTCTCAAGTAGAAAGGAGTTGGGAGTAGCTCTACAAGTATTGCTCAGGAGAGAAGATGGGGGAGTATGTGGATTTTGCTTTCACAAAGTTCTGTGTAAGTTTAATGAAAACTTAAGTCCATATAATTAATGTTTTTATAACTTATAACTTTAAAGTCTATATAATGTTTTATAACTTATTGTTATCCAACTAACATTTATATATTGTAGGAGAAATTTCACGAGTTGAAAAAGAAGGCAGAGGAGGAAATTATGGCGGCGAGCTCTGCTATTTCGAAGATTCCACCTTATGACCATAGCAGCTAGTGGCATGAGCCGCAGTCGTTGAAATGGAGCAGCTTCGGAGGTAGCTCATCTTAGAGCCGAGAGCAGTCGGGCCCCATCTTATAGAAGATTGGCCTCAATCGGGCCATATTGTGCGGATTCCGAGTAGAGGATGATACGGAGGGTAGAGGCTGCTATTTTCAGCATCTTGGCTGTCTTCAACAAGCACATCAGACGGCTGTTCAAGCAGAACCATTTGGCATACACTCATGTTCTACAGATGATGGTCCTCGTTAGAGCTACTATGGCTATCATTCCCTCGACATCTTCATTGACTACACCAACTGTAGAATCGGGGTCCCTACCCTAGAGGCGCTAGTTCAATCTTCCTCTACTCTCCTCCTTCTTCTATTGATGGCCCCAGCCCAAACACTATTGTCCCCAACCCCACTAATGTTGCGCCCGATCCTCTAGTGATGTTAGACGGTCCAAGGATATTTGAAACTTTTAAGGATACTATATATATTATGAGGATTTTTACATATTTGATGTTTTATGTATGAGTTTTAGTTTATCGATGTTTTAATATTGAATCTTTTAAATTTGTTAATATTTGGACATTGGTGTTGTTGGGTTTATAATTGTATTTCAAGGAGTTTTTGATCCATTTTATAAATTATATTAAAAAACTTACTAGCAGTTTACTGACAGAAGTTCCATAGGTAATAATTTTTTTGGACAATTTACCAATAGATAATGTCATCAATAAAAGGTGCTGGTTCTTATAACCGACGGTAGGTAGGCCATCGCTATGACCATCGGAAAAGTTACCAATGGAAACTTCTCGTCGATAAGAGTCAATGACGTTAGACCCCAAAGAGCAACAATTTTCATCAGGAAGTTCGTCGGTAATAACTATTACCGATGGTCAGGTTGCCGATAACAGTTATTACTGATGAAAGGCAGCCGGCGTTCATTTTTTCATCGGTGTTCCGTCAGTAACAAGGAAATACGACGAATACTAATATCAGTAAATAGGGTCTTTTGTAGGTTATTATACTCTGTTTTTCACAACTTTGTAAATGAAGTTCGATCAAAGAAACAAAATCTGGATTAACTAATATTTCAGCATGAGACTTTTTGCTTACTAATAATTGGTGGGCAGAAGCACACACAAAAATTTGAAGGAAAAAATTACATAATGACAAATAATTTATAAATGTGGTTCGGTCTCTCAACAAACATCTATATCTACGACCTAAAAGGACAAGCCTCCACTATATAATTTTTCATACTCTAACACGCATTAAAGCAAGAAAAAATACTTATTGAAGTGTAAATGTTCATATATAAGATTGAAAATAGTCATATAAAATATTAGCTCTTTTTTAAGATCAAAATAAAAGGAAGTGAGATATGCAGAAATTAAAAAATTATGAAATTATCATCTTCACCTATTTTTTATGGAAACATCTTCACCCATTCAACTAATTGTGCATTGTCACATCAATAGCGTAGAGAAACAAAAGTAGGAAAACTCATTACATTTCTCCATTTTTCACATACCAAGCATAGTGTAAGAGTATTGGGAAAATTCTACTCCTAATGGATTATTGAGAAAATTCTAATTTTATGAAATTTGAGAAACATAATCCTAACCATAATTATACTGCTTCGAGCCTTTGATGTGCATATATGCCTTTTGCTTACTTATTCTCAAATAAAAGAAAATATAAGGTTTATAATTGATTTTAAAATTTCCAAAATAAGTACGCAAACTTGAATAAAATCTCTAGTGTTTAAAAAATAAATATAAACATTCAAATTCAATGAATTTAATTAATATGAGATCTATTTTCAAACTAAAAAGAAAAAAAAAACAAAAGATAAATAACAAATTAGTTAATATTGAGATGCATTGTCATTAATATGAGATGCATTTTTCTTTAATATTTATAGCTTAAATAAAAACCCTTTAATATAAATATCGAAAACTTGAGGTTGTACTTAACTTTACTCTAAAATAACAAATTAGTTATTCAGGAGTTAATATCCATTCTCCCTTAGGACTAAATATTTACAGGGATTTAATCATAAATTAGGTAGTGCTTTATTTTTTTTTTTAAATTCAACATCAATGAGGAGAAGGGCAGTCTGCCAATAGAAGGGATTTTAGTTGATGAGGAATATCATGTATCCAACATGATAAGTAGGATAAGAAAGACTCAATTTGGCTAAGTTATATACACAGGAGCATTAGCCTTACAATTAACGTGGCAAAGGTGTTTAACATAGATGAAGTTGAGAGGTCCCCTTATCTATGTAAACTCCCAACCCTTTAAGTAATGAATTTTTATTTGGGGTTCCTAATGCTAACATAATTTAATTTAGGGTTATGTTTCTTAGGAAAAATATTAAGAAAAGCTTGAGACTTAAAGTGCAATATTGTAAGCTCTAGCTAACCCTACTATTAAAAACTCTACCTGAAGACTTTTTCTTAAACAGACGATTGTTTTAGACATCAGAGAAGTCAGAGAAGAAGAAGGAGGCTAGGGTTTCAAGAGATTACAAAAAAGTTACCGTTTTAAGTTAAGTAACGGCTAATTCTCTATCTTAGAGTCATAATCTATGTTCTTTGATCATCTATTTTGCAAAGATATGTGACTTGATGAAGTTTTAAGGTGTTTGAAAGTTATGAATTAAAATTATTTATAATATTATCATGACCTAATGACCATCGAAGCATGATATGTGTGATATTTATGTTCAACCAAAGTTAATGTTCAGACGATGAATTAAATGTTCAGAAAAAGTATGTTCAAATGAAGTTATGAGTTCTTCTAAACCAATGTTTTCTATTTTTACATCATGATTGGGTCATGTTAATGTTTATGTAACTATTTATGATAATTAAATGATGTATTTATGATTTTTCTAGAATGTTTCTATGATCAAATTAGGGTTGGAAGATAAGAATTTTAGTTTGATTTGTAAAAAACAAAAAAAAAAAAACAAAAGAATTTTAATTGTACATAGTTGTGCGTATTGTTCCTCACAAAATTTTGTTTGACTTCCAGTGCCAATTTTTAGAAATTATAGTTTGAGCCTATAAGTTTTGAAAAATTAAAAATTGGCCCCAAATGTTATAAAGTTGTTCAATAAAAGACAATTGTTTTGTGGAACATTTATAGAAATGATATACTTTTTGTGCACATTTTCGTACCATATTTTATTGAAAGTTGCAAAATTATATTTTGACCTCGAAACTTTTGAAGTCTACAGTTGAGGACATAAACTTTTTCTAAGAATTTCAGATTGACCCCAAAGTTTTCTAGACTTCTAAAACTATCCTTAGTCATGATTATTTCGCAAATTGAAGACGTTTTTTAAAAGGTTTTTCTATAAGTGGCTAAGTGTTTTGCTAAAACTTCCCACTACAAAAAAGTGTCTTTTACCAATGGAAATCTTCGATGGTAAACGATTCCATTGGTAATTTCCGACAGTTCACCGATGGCAAATGAATTCTGATGGACCAATATTCAATTTTGCCCAAAAATTTAGCGGGAGGATGCGTGCCTAAAAACGACGAACTTTACCAAGGGAAATGGTTGTCGATATCAATACAATACCGACGACTTAGCAACGATCCAGCTAAAGCCGTCGGTACTTGATATTTGACACTGAAGGACTTAGCGACAACACTATTTTTCGCCGATAAGAAAGTTAGGTACTATCGATTTACCGATAACTTTGTCGTCGATGCTTTATAATTATTAATTACCGACAACTTGCCCCGTCGGTAACAAATTCCTAGATTTACAAATCGGGAGAAACCCCTCATTCCTCCCACAAAATCAATTTTATCTCAAGCTAAACCCTTCTCCTTCTATCATCTCTAACTTCCCCCAATCACCAACGACAGACGACCATCTGACAACCTACACCTCCTCCAACAACCGACGCCACTGTTGTCACCCGCAGTAGTCTCTCTCTCTCTCTCTCTCTCTCTCTCTCTCTCTCTCTCTCTCTCTCTCCCTCTCTATTTTAAAGGGTAATCCTTCTGATTTTCTTCATGTTCTTCTTTCTCTTTCTCATTGTTTCATCTTCTTCTTCTCGTGCTACTAGAAGTTCTCGTTGCCAGTTGCTAGAAAAGAATCCGCCGCTGCTTCGTCTCTGCTCTGCCACAGCTACAGCAATCTTTCTTTCTTTCTTAGCTTGAAGATATCTGATCCCCTTCTTGTAAGTCTCCCTTTTCTTTTTTTACTTTCCTTTCTCTGTATATCCTCTTAAAAATTCATTACTTTCTGTTGATGTTTTCTTCCTTTAATCTTTCTATTCTGAAAAAATATCACCTTTTCCTACCTGGGATTTCTTTATTTCCTCTGTTGGGTATTCCCTTGTCATCTTGTCGCCTACTCCTATTCATCTATTGGGTTTTTAGGTATTTGTGTAAATTGGGTTTTGTCCACTTCCGTTGATCATTGAACGTTTTTGGTTTTGAAATTTCATGACAAGTTTTATTTTATCACCAGAAAGTGTTGTGTGTATGAGTTTGTTTCACTTTATATTAATTGATATTGAAGAAGAAAAGGTGAACTTACTTTTGAACATGGCTAAAATTCATTTCTCTTTTCCTTGTTTGATTCGGAACTTATGGGTTTAGTTTGAGACCAAGCTATCATCTAGCTTTTTTGACTTGTAAATAAACTTGCTTTTATCTCTTCTATGGCTTTTATGAGTACATGTCAACCTTCTTGGGGCTTAATAGTATTTTTAAGTATATTTAGCTTGTTCTCCATTCTATTTGGATTATTGATATAGGTTTCCATTTGCGTATAGTTTCTTTTGTTGATAAGATTCCTCAACTAAATTTCATTTTGCGTATACTAATAAAGCTCAACTACTGAAGAAAATTACTTTTGGTTACTCTCTCTCAAATGAATTTCCTTTAAGAAATTGGACTTGTTATGTTGTTTTAGTTTAATTTGTGATTAAATGTATATATGTCTATGAAAGAGCTGAAGAACTGTGATTTCAATATTCGTTTTCATCTTCCAGAAATTATGTGTCTTTCTTTTGGCCCCTTTTCATTATATTTAATTATCTCTCCAGCTAGAAGCCTCTGATTCTTTCTTAGTTCTTCTTGTTTGATAATTAAAAAAAATAATGATTTCGAGATTTTTCCCCTTCGGCTAACTAACTCTATTTTATGAGGGGAGGAATTTGCTCCAAGAATTTGATAGATTAGGGGTTTTCCATTTTTGAATAAATTTCCATTAGTCTTTCACAAAATTTCCATCAGGCGATGCTTTAGGAAAGAACAAGAGGCCGCTGTGGATTGATGAGAGCTACTAGGCTAAGATATGGAATCATTGGAATAGCCCTGCGTATAAAGCCCAGTCCGAACGGAATAAGAGGAACCGGACTCAAAGACAGGGAGGATGGAGAGCCAGGAAGCACATGAGTGATTCCATCTCATTCACAGAGATGATTGTGAAATGCGTAAGAAGTTCATTAAATATTAAGTTCCTCTTATTAATCAAACCAACTTAGAGAAAATTTTAATCTTTTTTGTTTTCGTTGCAGCAAAATGATTTGACTAGAGGTTCTCTAAAAGCAAGTACTTGGAGGAGCTTCACAAGCATCAGAAGGGGGAGAAGAAGGGGAAGTCCGTAGATTTTTGCTTGGCAGAGTTCTTGGTGAGTTTAGTATCGATTATAACTTAAGTTTATATAATGTTTGATAACTTATAACCTTTAAGTTTATATAATGTTTATAACCAAAAGTCAAATTCAACTAACATTTTATATTGTAGACGAAATTTCACGAGCTCCGGAGTAAGGCCAAGGAGGATGTTAAGGCATCGGGTACTCATCAGTAAATTCGTCGGTGTGTGTTACCAACGAAATACTGTTGGTCGGTAATAAAATTAAAACCAAAAACAAAAAAGCCATCAGAAACCTGACTTACCGGCGACTTTCCGTCGGTAGTTGTTGTTACTGATGAAAAACGACCGACGGACTTTTCTTCGTTGGTGTCATGTTTGTAATAGGCCCATACCGACGGTTTGCTGACGGTTTCTGCTGTCGGTAATTAGACCCATTTTTGTAGTGTCCAACCCTATTTTTAAAGACGATTTTCCCGTACTCTTGGATAGGGATTATTTTCGCTTACTGAGTGGGAAGCTCACTCATTTCCATCCCATACATAGATAATAAGAATTTTAAGGAAGACGTTAGAGACAAGTAGAGGTGTGCCATTTTGATGATCAAGTCCTAGATATGTTTAGAGTTTATAGTCTTTCTTTTTTAGTGCTTTAGTATTCTTCCTCTGTGTAAAGGCAATGTAATAAGTTATTTTTTTATTAGTGACATTTTATTAATTTTTATGGCTTTATAGAATGTTCCCTTTTAAGTTAAGATATGCAAGAGGCCTTGTGCCCTTGGCATGACCGAGTTACGCCCTATGGATTTGGGCCATGACATATACTAGTATTAGAGCCTAGGTTATGATATGATAACACTGGGATACATGAAAAGACTTAAGAGATAAAGTTTAATTAGAAATTTCTTTATAAGGTAATCCTAGAATTTATGTGTATGATTTTCTTTATTTAGCGTAAGTTTTCAGGCTGAAACTTTTTGAAATGAGCGAAGTATGTGAACCCTCAGCCCTTTAAGTAATTCATTTTTATTTGGGGTTCCTTATTATGATAACATGTTTTAATTGAGGGTTAAGCTTATTAGGAAAAATATTAAGAAAAGCTTGAGACTTAAGGTGCGATATTATAAGTGCTAGCTAACCCTACCTATTAAAAGATTATTTGAAGGCTTTCTCTGAAACAAATAGTTGTTTTAGACATCAGGGAAGTCAGATAAGAAGAAGAAGGAGGCTAGGATTTCAAGAGATTAGAAAAAAGCTACAGTTTTAAGGTAAGTAATGGCTAATTTTCTATCTTAGAGTCATAATCTATGTTTTCTGATCATCTATTTTGCAAAGATATGTGATTTGATGAAGTTTTAAGGTGTCTAAAAGTTATGAACTAAAATGATTTATGATATTATGATGACTCACCCTCTGATTTTAATGAGGATATTTATGTTCAACCAAAGCCAATGTTCAGACGATGAATCAAATGTTCAGACGAAGTTTGGGTTCTCCAAAATCAATGTTTTTTGTTATCATATCATATTTTGACCATGTTAATGTTTATGTACCTATTTATGATGATTAAATGATGTGTTTATGATTTTTCTAGAATGTTTCTATGATCAAATTAGGGTTGGATAATAATACTTTTAGTTTGATTTTTAAAATAAAAGAAGGAATTTTAATTGTACATACTATACATCACAAATTTCGGGGATTCTAATGCCAATTCTCAAAAATTTTAGTTTGGTCCCATAAGTTTTGAAAAATTACAAATTGGCCCCAAATGTTACAAAGTTGTTCAGTAAAAGACATAATTGTTTTTCTGGAACTTCCAGAGAAATGATAAAAAATTTTTTGCATATTTCCGTCCCAGTTATTAATGAAAGTTACAATAATTACATTTTGACCCCAAACATTTGAAGTCTACTATTGAGGACTTAAACTTTTTCTAAGAATTCTAGATCGGCTCCAAAGTTTTCTAGACTTCTAAAACTGCCCCAATTCATGCTTATTTTATTAAAGACTTTTTTTAAAGGTTTTTCTGTAACTGGCTAAGTGTTTTGCTAAAACTTCCAACCCTATTTTTGAAGACGATTTTCCTTGACTCTTGGGTGGGATTAGTGTTGCTTACTGAGTTGGAAGCTCACTCCTTTCCACCCCTTATGCAGATAATAAGAATTTTAATGAAGACTCCAAAGACAAGAGTGTGTGTTCTCTTTTGATGATCAAATCTTAGATATGTTTAAAGTTTATAGTCTTTCTCTTTTAATGCTTTAGTATTCTTTCGTTGTGTAAATATTTTATAATTTTCATTAGTGATATTTTCTTAATTTTTTTGGTTTTATAAAATGTTCTCTTTTAATTTAAGATATGTTAGAGGCCTTGTACCCTTGACACAGCCAAGTTATGTCTTGCGGATTTAAGGCATGACAATCTGTCTCATCGACAAGCCAAAAATCGATCTATGATATCAGAAAAAAATACATTTCAATTTACTAGAAATAATAAAAAGAATTGTCCAAATTTTATAAATATAATTTGTCCACAAACTATTCATAATAAGTTATAATCTGTAACCTAGTTTAAAAAAAAAACCAAAAGTTATAATTCGTAACCTTCTAGAAAAAAA
This sequence comes from Catharanthus roseus, assembly GCA_028651295.1. Lineage (NCBI taxonomy): Eukaryota > Viridiplantae > Streptophyta > Magnoliopsida > Gentianales > Apocynaceae > Catharanthus > Catharanthus roseus. The sequence goes on along the minus strand of JAPQWS010000076.1, from coordinate 5,049,832 downwards.
TTAATTCGTAACCATTATAAAAATAAAATAAAAGAGCAAAGGAAAGAAAAGGGTCATGGGGCCCAAGATGCATAATGGCAATCCCACCTAATCCTGTTCTATTTCTTCTACCAACCCACATGACAAGGAATAAAACAGAGGAGGGTCATGTACTTAAAATCAAGGGGCCTATTGTTGTTGGTGAATTTTAAAAACTTTCCTGTATTTTTAATCAATTATCAATTGAGTACTTGATTTAATTTTTATATTTGATTATTAAAATTAAAAGGTTTTTTTTATCAGAACAAGATGGGATCTTTTTTTACTACAGAGAATTTGAAACCAGTCTATTACAAGTAATTCCAAGGGAATCATATGCAAAAAAGTGACTAACAAAAAAGGGAGGTTCATGGTACAAAACAAGAGAAATAAAATTAGATTCTCCTCCAACTTTAGCCAGTGTATCCGCAAAAAAGGTTGCTTCTCTATAGTTGTGACTGATCCTAGCATCTGGTAATCTACTACATGCAGTCTAAAATCAATGCAAATAAAGGATGATGCTTAGCATCATTTGAAAAGAGAAAATTTCATATATCTTTAGCATCAATCTGAATATCAAGCAAAGAAGAGGCCATCTCTCATACCCAAGAATTCAGCTGCAATATTAGATGCATGCCCCAATTCCTAGTGAAACCCAACAGTCATCAACTAGTACGATCTCTGAATAAGCCACCTGCTCCTGCTTTACCCAGATTGTCAATGGAGGAGCCATCATACTTTAGTTTTACACAACCCAACTATGGTGGTTTCCATCCATTGGCTTTCCAGCTTTTTTAAGAGTCAAATTCTTCTGGGAAGGTCCAAAATAGTGAAATTTAGCAGCTCTCAGGAGACAGTCCTTCACCGAATTAGGATTATGTTTACTAAATATCAATCTATTTTGATGATTCCAAATCTTCCAACAAACATAAGAGAATGAAGTACTCCAAGGAACTCCATCTTCAACCCTTGTTGTCCTCATTTCACAATCTTTTTTGCACCACTCATCAAAATCCCAAGAGGTGTTATCTCTTATATGAGCAGGGAGTTCCAAATTAGTCCAGAAGCCTTTTGCATTCTTTTAGGACCGAATGACATGTTCAACTGTCTTCGGCGCTTGGTTGCAGATGGTGCAAATCATAATTTGTCTTCGAAAATAATGTTTCTCTTGTAGCCAATTGCCTATGTTGGTAGAGCCACAAAAATATTTTGATTCTCTGATTGCACTTGATCTTCCAAATCTAAGACCAATTTCTCTCTGAAAAACCTTAGAGGGGGGGTGAATAAGGTTTTTGGCTAATTTTAAAAAATCTTTTGTGTTATTAGAAAGATGAACCTCCAATTTGTTTATGAAAGAATTCTAAAACTCTTTTTGATAAGAATCCACACCAAACAAAATCTTATAGTTTTGGCAATCAAGCAATGAGCATAGAATTAAACTTTAAAGAACATGTACAACAATTTATAGTGGTTCACTCTCTCAGAGAGCTACATCCACTACCTTGAGACTCAACCCAAGGATTTCACAAATCTACTATCTTCAAAGTTGGTTACACAACAACACAATGAAGATCACCCTCCAAGGATTTTACACAAAAACCTCAAAGTTTACACAACAAAACAATATAACGAATTTATCAAAGGATCACCTAAAGGGTTTTTCACAAACCTTTGATCACAATAAAATAATAGGAAGAGTAAGGAACAATGTTACCAAATGAGCTTGAGGAGAGGAACATACAACTCAATGCAATACTTCTACAAGCTCCTCTTTACTTCTTCTTTGATGAAGATCAACAATGAAGCTCCAAGAAGAATTTTCTATTTGTTTTTATGAGATGAAGATATTTTAAAGAATGTACTTTTAAAGCTCTTTAAATGTTCTAAAATGATCTAAATAAATTTTTCAACCAACCTCTATCCTTTTTGCAGCTGATCAAAGTCAATATATATATGAAGGAGAAAAAAGTAGTCGTTACACTGTGTAACGGTAATATTTTTGCAGTAAAAGACTAAAACCGGACGACCGATTTTAGAAAATGGACGACCTATTTTTGAAACAGAAAGATTCGGACGCATCCTACAAAAATCGGATGATCCCTCTTAAAAATTGGACGACCTATTTTTCTAAAGCTAGAAAAATCGGACGACCGATTTTAAAATAGGACGTCCAATTTTAAAAATCGGATGACCTGTTTTAAAAATCGGATGACAAAATCGGATGACCAGTTTAAAGAACGGATGACCCTTTTTTTTCAGCATGACTTAAAAGCCAGTTTTCCTTAAACAAGCCAGTTTTCCTTAAACAAAAAGAACTTTCCTTCACATTTCAAAATATGTATTCTTGATACTCTTTTAGAGATAAGAAAACTTTTGAATGCATAAAAAACTCTATCAAGAATACTTAGATTTCAAGAATAGTTTATAAAAAGAAATTCATCCAAGAAGCTTCACACTTGATCAACAAACAAAGATGAGAGTTAGGGAGTTTTACAAAATACCTTAGCATATCCCTAACTAAGACATAAGTCTTCAAGGTCTTCAATGCCTTGATATTTCCTTCTTCATTTGTTTTAATTCCAAGATCTTTTACTTCTTATATAGTGTAGCCTTGAGCCTCCAAAAATGCTTTTTTTGTTCTATAGAGACTAAGCTATACTCATCACACAAACATATGTTAATCATAATAAAAAATATACACAATAATGCCCTCCTAGTTTAGCTTGGACTTTTTCAAGAATAAAATTGAATTTCTCCTTATTAACCCTTCCAATGAGGATAGGAAAACCTAGGTATTTTCCTAGATCGAAAGTGACAGGAATACCAAGCATATATATCTTGTATATCTTGAATTCTCATTTGGGGAATATTATTTGAAACACAATCTTGATTTTTGCAAAAAGAATATGTCCTGATCTCTCACAAAAATCCTTAAGAATATGTTTTATAAAGGATAAGGTGAGATTATCAGTGGCACTAAAAAGAATCACATCATCAGCAAAAAGAGAGTGAAGTGTTTGGACAGCTTTTACAAATTTTAAGAGGTTTCCAGAGTTTAGAGCAAATGGCTTTCTCAATGCCTAAGGATAAATATTCCCTGCAAAGAACGAAAAGGTACGGAGAGAGGGGGTCTCCCTGCCTAACGCCTCGTGAAACTTGAAACCAGTCCATGGGAGAACCATTGAAGAGAATGGCGAGATGAGCCGATCGATGCAACGCAACTCATAATGAGAGAAACAAGCTGGGTAGGAAAATTAAAGAAAAGGAGGGTTTCTAGGATAAAAGTTTTTTTATTGTTACTTCTTGACGGAATCATAATTTAAATACTGCCTCAAGTCGGAAATATAAGTCCTTTTAGCCAAAATTGAATGGTCAAAATTATAAGTCCTTTTACACATTTCAATGTCTATATATTTTAGAGGGGAAGTGGGGGGAGGGAGGGGGGGGGGAGGGTAAATAAGGTTTTTTGCTAATTAAAAGATGATCAATAAATGCAGCTCCAAGGAGTTTTTCTTTTTGTTTTAGTATGATAAAGAAGGTTCAAATGTGCTCTTTAATACTCTTAAAATTTTTCTTAAATGTTCTTCAACTACTTGATATTTATGGCTAATCAATAGCCATTTTATATGTGAAGGTAAAAAACTAGCCGTTACTGTTAGCACCAACAGCAATTTTTTATAGTAAAAGTAGAAACTAGCCGACGGTTTTAAAAAGTGGACGTCCGATTTTCTTAATGAACAAAAAATCGGATGACCGTTTTTCAAAATAGGAAGACCGATGTTTAAAGGCTTGAAAAAATCGGATGACTGATTTTCTTTGTGAAAACTGAAAATTTGGACGTCCAATTTTCTACAATTTTCTAAGAATTAGAAAATCGGATGACCAGTTTTTAGACTTAAAACAAAAATTGGACAACCGGTTTTCCAGTAAAACATAGATTTTCCTTCACATTTAAACATGTATTCTTGATACAACTTTAAAAAATATGTAATACTTTTAAATCATCAAAGCTTTATCAAGAGCACTTAGTGTTTCAAGGATAATTTGTCAAAAATATTTCTTCTAAGGAGCTAACATAATTTATCAAGAATCAAAGAAACAAGTTAGGAGTTTTACATAAATACCTTATAAGCTATCCTTAACTATTCTTCTTGTCTTCAAGGTTTTTAACTTGATCACTTCATCTTCATATAATCTTGTAGTCTTGAGTGATCTTTTGCTACTTTGTAGATTACCCTTGATACTCCTTTTGTGTATCTTTTGTTCTTCTTATAAAACTATTTCAATTATCACAAAGCACAAGTTAATCATAATCAAAACATTACAAATATGCCCTTAGAGATTACAACCTTCCCCTTTTTTATTATGAAAACAAAGATGCAAGATGATGATTATATAGAACAAAAGAATAAGGTTAAGTCAAAAGCATGCTTCAAAAGATCAACATTTAGAACTAAGCATATAAAAAATAAGAGAGAAGGAACTCCCCTTTCATTTTGAAAGCAAGTCCAGGTTTGGAAATAGCTTAAGAACTTAAAGCTCCCCTTAAAAGCATGCTTCACAACAAATATCGCACCAAAATACCATCAATAAAACTCAAGGTCATATAAACAACAAGGCATAATGCATAAAACTTTATACAACTCAAGGCATGTTGACAATACAAAGTGTCAAAATATCAAGGCAACACAACTCAAGTTATCAAAACAATCTCAACAAAACAATATGCATCTCATATATATATATATATATATTCCCTTATTGCATCATCATAATGCCACTAACATACCAACATACAACATATCATAAAGCATCATCAACATATAAGGCATCAACAAAACAATATGCATTTCATATATATATATATATTCCTTAATGCATCATCATAATGCCACTAACATATGCATCATCATAATGCCACTAACATACCAACATACAACATATCATAAAGCATCATCAACATAAAGCATCTTATATTTTCTGCCCCTTTTGTCATAATTCAAAAAGCATAAGTACTATAAGGGATCATTGAAAAAGATCAAGAGAACTTTTATCCTTAAGATATCATCATGGAGTTCTAAAAATAAGCAAAGGAGACAAAAATTTTAAAAGAAGAAGACTTCATAAGCAATAGTTAATAAGTTCAAAAGTGGTCAACAACCAAAAAGAAATGAAAGCTACGAAATTTAAGAACTCGGGTCATAAGAAATAAAAACATAAGCTAACTAGCTTGTAACTCCCCTTTTTTTTGGCATTTCTTCATCGCCTCATTTGTCTTCTTCTCTGTCTCTTACTTCCAATCTCATTACCCTCTCTTGAATGTCTGATATCTTTCCATCTAAGGCATCAAAATGACAATTCATGGAGGCTTGCAAAGAAGCTATCATATCCATAAGTTGAGACATACTTCTGGATGATTGACCTTCTTCAACTCGTTCTTGCCTCTTCTTTTGACTCATTTCTCTTTTAAAATTCTCCTCTTCTGTTTCTTCTTCACATTCCTCTTCATCCACGTTCATCACTTCTTGCCCCTCATTTCCTTCATCATCTTCATCATTCTCATCATTATCATCTTGTCTTCCCATTACCAACATACCTTCCTCATTTTTTGAAAAACTCATTCTTTTAAAAGTATGTTGTAGATTTTTCCAATACCAATGTGATCACCAACTCCAACAAAATTATGCACAAAGTATTGGAAGACATTAGTGAGGAAACAACCATATGGCAAGTACTTTGTAGAAGAAGTCTGAGTGGCTAGCATGTGTTCTATGGCAATATATCCAAAATTCGTTCTTCTATGCTCATGTAATGCTAGCATGATAAAAGAGTGCATGTTTGTAATGGAAGACTTGTGACCAACATTAGGAATCTTCCATATGCATCAAGTTTATTAACATTTTTGTCATCATGCCTCGTAAGAACTTCTCCTTTAGTGAATAGTTCTTCAAATCTTCCCTCACTATATAGGTTGGGATCAAAACATTTCTTGTTTTTGGTATAGAATCTTATACCATTTACAGGTGTTCCTAAGATAGTGTTTAGCATTCTATCATCAAAGGAAATATCTCTGCTACCCACCCTAGAGGTCACCAATTGATAAGTTATATTTCCTTGCTTTTGAACTCTTCCTTTATGTAAATTTGCATAGAATTCATATATCATTTCAGGACAATAGAGTTCATTTATAGTAAGCAAGGGTCCCCAACCAATATCTTCAAAAAGATTAGGGATAATTTTCATACCTTCCATGTCAGATAGATCAACTTGAAGCAATCTTTCTTCTCTTTCTTGTCCATTCTGTTAGTATATGCCCTAAGACCAATTGAATCACATTTATTAATTATGAAGCATGTATTTTGAATTGTATTTTATGCTCTTGGTCATCAAGTATGTGACTTGATAGTAAAACCCTTATAGCTAATAAAATACTATTCTTATTTGTCCCTAGTTTATTACATCTTGTAAACTAGTATGAAGTTAATTGATGGTCATTCGATCCAAAATTCTTTATTTGAATATCTTATTTCCTATCAGCCTAAACATAGAAACCCAATCGATAGGATTAGTTATTAACTAATAAGAAAAAGGTAATAGCTGTGAGTATTAAAAAAAATGCTCTTTTTTGGAAATCCGACGTAATACTTCACTATATATGAATATGATATGAGGGAACACCTCCCCTTTTTCATTAGAAATACAATGATAAAGAGCGGCTTTTCTGATGTCGTATCAAATTCGCCTCGAAAAAAAAAAAGAAATATTGGTTCTCTCCTAGAAATCATTTTTTTCGTAAATTTCGTCTAAGAATGGAATAATTTAAGGTTCAATATGGAAAGAAAAGGACAATATACAGGATGGGTAGGTCAAGTTTTATTGATCATGAATATGAGATATAAAATCAATTCATAAATACATATTGAGAATATTGTATTGGACATGACCCAAAGTGAAGAAGAATTATTGCATGGGTTTAAGTTATACTTATTTCTTCTCAGTTTTATATTTGGTGTCCTTTGACCTAATGTTTCTAATGTTTCTTGCATGGGGAGAAAATATGTTTTGACATAGTCAAACATCACTTTTAATTAGGTGATTATTATGACTATTGGTTGGCTTATTTTCTCGTCATGGCTTGAATATTGGAGATAGTGAAAGAGATTTGTCCCACTCTTTTTAGAGAGAGATATACATGGGCCCCTTTATAAGGAAGACTGGAAAATATGCATGGCCATGCTCCAATAAGTATTAATAAGGTGTTATTAATATTATTTATTGGAACAGTCTGCCTGGTGATCAAGTAAATGGTTAATTAAGTTTGATAAGGATGACTTGGTCTATGCCTTATACTTAATTAGGATATCGTGTGACAAAATGACTAAATATTAAAACTGATGCTAGGTTATTATTGCTTTTACTTAACTTGGGTAAGCATAATGTCTTGCTAGAGGCCGCTTATGTTTTGTGAATAAATGTCTAGGACATTTTTCATTCACTGCCAACGTTAAGTGAACCTACAGGGTCACACGCATAGACGATCTTGTGAGCATAATGTCCACGTTCAATGAATCTAGATTGTGTCCAGATTCGTTGAACGTATACAAAATCGGAATCAGATTCCATATTGTATTTTCTGGTAAGTTAATAAATAATTAATTTTATTTAATCAAATAAATAAAATTAATTACTTGATATTACTTATCCAACCGTTGGATGATTATAGGAATAGAGGGACGAGATTAAACTATCATTAGATGACAGTTAGGGTTTTGATATTGACAGCTATAAAAGGTTATGTTAAACTTTTCTTGGCAGCCGTCCTTTTATCTGATTAAAGAAAAAAAAAACCCTAAACCCCAGAACGGTGATATAGTATCTAGCCTCCTCTCTCCGAAATACTACCTTTTATCAAATAGTCAGGATCAGTTCTGAACAGGTCTCAGAACACAGAAGGGGCTAGCATCCCGATTGCTTACAGAGGAGTTCGTCGCGTGGATACCAGTAGAGGGCGAAGCGTAAATAGCAGTGCCTCCACATCGAACAATTAAAACATTAATGTAATTTCTATCCAATCGATTTTTCTAGTATGTGTAGATCCTGTTGGTGGATTTTCATAGTTTTATTTTATTTTGCTTTTGCCTACGGTTTCCAACACATTCTTCAAAGTTAGCAGCTTCTTTGACAGAGATGATCCTTTCTAGTGCTCTCACTTCAATTTCCACTCTTTTCCCTTCTCTTTTTCCTGTCCTTCCCTCTGCTACTTCCTCATTCTTCATAGTTTTCTTCCCTTCCAACATTGGCATTCTTTACTTTCACCATTTTTGAATTAGGAGAGTGATGGGGTTTGATAGAGGGTTTTGAGAGAGAGAGAGAGAGAGAGAGAGAGAGTCGATCTGTGAGTAGATTTAGAGAGAGAGTCGACGGTTGAGAGTGTTTCAGAGAAAGAGAGCCGGTCGATTTTAAGAGAAATGAGAGAAACGAACGGTGTGTTTTCTAGAGAGAGAATTAGCGATTTTGCAGAGAGAGAGAGAGAGAGCAAGTAAAAACAAATGAGAGGGGTGTACCAATTTTCTAATATAAAAACACAGATCCCGTCGAAAAAATAAAAAAACCAGTCGACCAGTTTTTGAAAACGATCGTCCGATTTTGCTTCGACAAAAGAAATCGGACCGATATTTTTGGAGGCGTCTGATTTAGTAGTTCGAAACTCTCAGCTTTTTTTGTGAAGAAGAATTCTTGAGACTCTTCAAGGAAAAACGGACGTCAAGTTTTTCCAATGCACGTCTGTTTTTATAGTTCGAAAATCTCGGCTAAAAAAATGAAGAAAAATATAAAACTCAAAATGCACATTGAGTCCTAGAATTTACCAATGGCAAGTAATTTCCTTAAATAACAAAAATGATCTTCATAAAGGGCTTTTGTAAAAATTTCAGCAATTTGATCTTCTGTGCAAATATAGTCTAAAAATACATCTCCTTTTGCAACATGATCTCTTATAAAATGATGTTTGATTTCAATATGTTTAGTTTTTGAATGTTGCATAGAGTTTACTGAAAGATTTATTGCACTTGTGTTATCACATAAAATAGGTATGTTTTTAAAATCAAAACCAAAGTCAAGTAAAGTATGCTTCATCTAAAGTACCTGAGCATAGCAGCAACCAGCTGCTATATATTTCGCTTCGGCGGTCGATAAGAAACGCATGGTTGCTTCTTGCTATACCAAGACACTAAGCATCCCCCCAAGAATTGACAATTTCCGCTAGTACTATTTCTTTCTACCTTATATCCGGCATAATCCACATCAGTGTAAGTGATAAGATCAAAACAAGATTGTTTAGAGTACCATAATCATAAGATGATATTCAATATCTCAAAATAGGCAAGCTTGGAATCTAGCACATAAACAAACACCAAACAGAATATCTGGCCTACTAGCCGTTAAATAAAGCAAGCTTCCAATTATAACTCTATACTGTTTTTCATCTACCTTTTTACCTTTTTCGTCCTTGTCAAGTTTCAAAGATGAGCTCATTAGTGTTCCTATTCCTTTTGCATCGCTCATCCCAAATCTTTTGAGAAGTTCCTTTGTGTACTTCTCTTGATTGATGAAGATACCTTCTTTGGTTTGTTTTATTTGAAGTTCAAGAAAATAGGTCAATTCGCCCATCATGCTCATTTCATACTCCTTTTGCATTAGTGAGGCAAATTCTTCACATAAGCAGACATTAGTAGCTCCAAAAATAATATCATCTACATAAATTTGGACAAGTAGAAGATCATTGTTACAAGAGGTTTTTGTAAAAAAGGTTGTGTCCACCACACCTCTTAAAAAATTGTTTGAAAGGAGAAATCCACTTAATTTTTCATACCAAGCTCTTACAGCTTATTTTAAACCACAAAGTGCTTTTGAAAATTTATAAACATAGTTTGGAAAATTTTCATGTACAAATTGGGAGATTGTTCAACATAAACTTCCTCCTCAATATCACCATTTAGAAATTTACTTTTAAAATCCATTTGAAAAAGCTTGAAACCTTTAAAACAAGAAAAAGCTAAAAGCATTCTTATGGATTCAAGTCTAGTAACCGGAGCAAAAGTTTCATCGAAATCTATGCTCTCTTCTTGATTAAATCCTTGGGCAACAAGTCTAGCTTTGTTTCTTATAACTTCTTCGGATTCATTTAGTTTGTTTCTAAAAACCCATTTTGTACCAATAGTGGGGTGATCACGAGGTCTTGGGATCGAAGTCCAAACTTTGTTTCTTTCAAATTGATTAAGTTCCTCTTGCATTACAATAATCCAAAACTCATCACATAAAACATCATCTATAAACTTAGGTTCAGTTTGAGATAATAACGCAAAGTTGTCAATAAACCTCCTTGTTCTTACCCCTTGTGATACATCAAATGATTTCATCCTTGGAATGTCTCTTTGGATATATCACATCTTGAGGAAGATTTTGAGCTTTTTGATCATTCTCTTGTTTCTCCTCAATCTCTTCTTCCTCCTTTGCGTGTTCTTCCATAACTTGAGTATGCAATGGTTGGTTGCTCAAAGAATTATCTATGTCATCATCATCTTTCTTTTCAAAAATGTTAGATTCATCAAAATTCACATGAATTGACTCTTTAATACATAAAGTTCTTTTGTTGTAAATCCTATAAGCTTTCTTGTTTGAAGAGTAACCAAGAAAAATTCCCTCATTGGATTTTCTATTAAACTTCCCAAGATTATCCCTGGTGTTTAAGATAAAGCATTTACATCCAAAGACTTTGAAATAGCCAATTGAGGGAGCTTTGTTAAAAATAAGTTCAAAAGTAGTTTTCTTCAAAATAGTCTCAAGAGAGCACGATTCATTACATAACAAACGGTGTTAATGGCTTCGGCCCAAAAATATTTTGGTAGGGATTTTTCACAAAGCATTGATCTTGCAATTTCTTGTAAAGTGAGGTTTTTCCTTTCCAAACACCCTTTTGTTGTGGGGTTTTAGAGGCTGAAAAATTGTGTGTAATACCAAAATTATTACATAGTTTTGTAGAATATTGATTGTTAAATTCTCCCAGTATCACTTCTCACAGAGATCAATTTACAATCAAGGGAGATTTGAACTCTTTTGAAAAGTTTGGCAAATTCTTGAAATGCCTCATCCTTTTGGATTAAAAATAATGTCCAAGTGATACTTGAAACCATCCATTATAACCAAAGTATAGCTCTTACCACCAAGACTAGTGGTCCTCATTGGTCCAAATAAATCCATGTGAATAAGTTCTAAAGGTTTTGAAGTCAAAATGATCTTTTTTAGTTTAAAAGAGGTCTTAACTTGTTTTCCAAATTGGCAAATAACACAAAATTTAGTTTTTTCAAAATGTAATTTTGGTAATCGTCTAACAAGCTCTTTTGAATAAAGTTGGTTTAGTAAATCCATACTAACATGGCCAAGCCTTCTATGCCACAAAAATGCATCATTATCATGAACCGAGAGACACTTTAAGTTTTGAGAAATAAGATCTTCAAAATGAAAAACATAGACATTTCCAACTGTTTTTGCAACAAAAATTGTTTTGTTTTCATGCTTATCAATAATAGAAGAGGAATAACTTTCAAAGACAACTTTGTAACCATTATCACATAATTGCCTAATACTAAGCAAATTGAAATTTAATCCATCAATTAAGAGAACTTCTTTAATTGAAGAAGAAGAGTCATTACCAATGTTACCTATACCAATGATTTTTCCTTTCTTCTTATCTCCAAAGGTGACGAAGCCACTTTGGGTTTCCTTAAGCTCACTCATAAGAGATTTGTTTCCGGTCATGTGTCTTGAGCATCCATTATCCAAGTACCATTTAGTTGAGAGAGATGACTTTTAGTACCCATATCCTTTTGGGTCGATGAACGTTAGTTGTTTTTTCTTTTACTTTTCAAATAGTTTTTACTGCCCTTTCAATTTTTCTCTCTATAAAACATTTTGTGGCCTTATGTCATTCTTTTCACAATAAGTGTAACAAAGATGTGAGAAGGATGAAGAAGCTTTTACAAAGCATGTTTTGAAAAAGTATTGGAGTGATTATATTTAATACTGTCTTTGTCAAACGATGATCTTTGCAAGCCAAGAAGTTTTTCAAAATATTCTTTTCTTTTTGTAAATTTTTTCAATACACATGGTGAGATTACTCACCTTTTTCTTCAAATCATTGTAATCAACCATGCATTTCTCAAGAGAAAGAACTTTTTTCACAAAGATTTTTGTTCTCTATAACAAGTTTTTGAAATTCCATGCTTGAGAAATCCTTTTCCTTTTTCAAAACTTCTTAGGATTCAAGAAGAGTTTTGTTTTCACAAACAAGTTTTGAATTTTCATTTAATAAATTATCAATCTTATTTTTTAACTCTTTGTTTCTTTGGGAAATCTTTTTTAATTCATCATTCATTTCTATAAGTATGGAATTTGGATCATCATCATCACAATCAATAGAATTAGAAAAGTTAGAAGGTGAAGATTGTACCTCACTTTCTAATGGCATGAAGCACATGTTGACTTTTTCTTCTCCTTCACTCGCACTTGAGTCTTGATCCCAAGCTCCTATTATTAGGCCTTTGCCTTTCTTCATTTTCTTTATTGCTTCAAGCTTTGCCTCTAATGCTCCTTTTTTCCTTTTCTACGGCTTTTGGACAATCGGCTACAAGATGATTGGTGCTATTACATTCATAGTACCTAGCCTTGAAGAGTGAGGAACTTTGTCCTCCTTTCTTGAATAGGGGTTTCTTACCTCTTTTGTTGAAGCCTTTCTTGTAGGACTTTTTGAATTTTCAAACCACCAAAGCCATATCTTCATCTTCATCATTTTCATCTTCATTGTTGGATGAACTTGCTTGCTTTTCCTCATTTACTTTGAGTACCGCATCTTTTCTTCCTTTGTCTTCTTCTTCCATTTTATTTAATCTCTTTATCTTCATCTCATAAGTAAGAAGGGATCCTATGAGCTCTTCAATAGGAAGAAGTCTCAAATCTTTGGATTCTTCTATGGCAAGAGTTTTTAGTTGCTATGCCTTTGGAAGTGCATCTAGAACTTTTCTATTTACCTCTCCCCTTGTGTATTCTTTCCCATATGCCTTTAGCCTATTTGTGATGTTGGTGAATCTTGTGAACATTTCACTAATGCTTTCATTTTGCTTCATCATGAATAACTCATAGTCTCTCACCAATATGGCCAATTTTGATTCCTTTACTTGATTTGTGCCTTCATGAGTGACTTCTAGCAATTTCCATATTTCATGAGCCCAATCGCATCTGCTCAATCTACTGTACTCATTTGCATCTAAGATACAACTTAGTATATTCATGGCTTAAAAATTTAGAGTCATCTTTCTTGAGTCAAATTTGTCAAATTCTTCAACCTTCTTGACGCTTCCATCCTTTTGGGGAACAAAAGGTCCTATTTCTACAATACTCCAAAGATCAAAGTTAATAGAGCAAATATAGATTTTAATCCTTGAATTCCAAAATATATAATTAGTGCCATTAAAAAGAGGAGATCTATTAGTAGAAGAGCCTTCTACATAAGGTAGGTTTGAAATAGTAGCCATTTAATAAAAGATCTTTTGCTTCTTAGGATGTTAAGCCTTTGAAAGAAGACCTGCTCTGATACCAATTGAATAACCTTAGACAGGGGGGAGGGGGAATGAATAAGGTTTTTGGCTAATTAAAAACCTTTTGGACAATTATAAATAAAACCTCCGATTTTGTTTGAAGAAGAATTTAATAACTCTTTTTAATAAAATTCCTAACCAAATAAAATCCCATTTATAGACAAGGATTAAACAATAAAAATAACAATAATGTGCAAACCACAAAAGAGAGAGAGACAAAGGATTTATACTGGTTCACTCTCTCAATAGAGCTACATCTACTATCTTGAGACTCAACTCAAGGATTTCATAAATTCACTAAACACAAGTCTTTACACAATATCACAATGAGTATCACCCTTCAAAGATTTTGCACACAAACCCCAAAGTTCACAAAACAAAACAATATAACAAAATATCAAAGGATCACTCAAAGGGTTTTTCACAAAACCTTTGATCACAAATTAAGATGAAAGAATAGAGATGGAACAATATTACTAAAGAAGCTTGATAAGAGAAAGATACAACTTTGTTCAATGCTTCTACAAGCTTCCTTTCCTCCTTCTTTGAAAGATGATCAATAAATGCAGTTCCAAGGAATTTTTCTTTTTGTTTTAGTATGATAAAGATGGTTCAAAATGTGCTCTTTAATGCTCTTAAAATTGTTCTTAAATGTTCTTCAACTACTTGATATTTATGGCTGATCAGTAGCCCTTTTATATGTGAAGGTAAAAAACTAGTCGTTAATGTCAGCAACAACAGTCATTTTTTTACAGTGAAAGTAGAAACCTGACGATCGGTTTTGAAAAGTGTACATCCGATTTTCTTGACGAACAGAAAATTGGATGACCGTTTTTCAAAATAGGAAGACCGATTTTTAAAGGCTTGAAAAAATTGGATGACCGATTTTCCTTGTGAAAACTGAAAATTCGGACGTCCGATTTTCTAAGAAGTAAAAAATCGGATGACCAGTTTTAGACTTAGAACAAAAAATTGGACAACCGGTTTTCTTGTAAAACATAGATCACATTTAAACATGTATTCTTGATACAACTTTAAAAATGTGTAATACTTTTAAATCATCAAAGCCTTATCAAGAACACATAGTTTTTCAAAGATAATTTGTCAAAAATATTTCTTCTAATAAGCTAACATAATTGATTAAGAATCAAAGAAACAAATTAGGGAGTTTTACATAAATACCTTATAAGCTATCCCTAATTATTCTTCTTATCTTCAATGTTTTTAACTTGATCACTTCATCTTCATAAAATCTTATAGTCTTGAGTGATCTTTTGCTTCTTTGTAGATTACCCTTCAGACTCCTTTTGTGCATCTTTTTTTCTTCTTATAAAACTATTTCTGTTATCACAAAGTGCAAATGAATCATAATCAAAACATTACAAATATCCCCTTAGAGCTTACAATTCCCAATTCTACCATCTTTAATTTATTTATTATCTCCCCTTTCTCTCTTTCTCTCTCCTTATTGATTGAGGGATAACATAGATGTCTTCCATAAAAGATTACTTCTTATCATTAATTCGTATGCAAAATTCAAAATGATTTATATTCTTGACCGGAAGTAGTACTTAATTTTTAAAATTAAAAGTTCATATACTCAATTAATAATTTACTAAAAATACGTAGAAATTTTTTGAAGTAACCCAAAGTATTAATTGCAGGGAGAAAATTGATTATTCTCATCAAACATTGTTTTTCTCTACCTGCATTTTTTAACCTTTCTTCTTCATTTTTGCGCCCTTTTTTATTTTTTTTTTTTTTTTTTTGAGAGAAGGTTGAAAGAAGGTATTTGGTAAAAATGAGGTTTTTTTTTTTTGGAAGAAAGGGGAGGATTTCATACTGCGAAGAATATTTTAATGCACTGAAAACAATAATTTCCAAAATCAAACTATATAATGAAAAAAGGCGAAAGCTAAGATCAGATCAGAAAACTTGTTGGTAGAAAAGAGAAGGGGAGAAAAGTTGACTTGGTAACCATTGCTTCTAATCAGCTAAATTATTAGCTTATTACAACAATTTGATCACATCATTTCCAGAGAAGTACTGCTTATTCTATACATTTCAACTTAAAATAGTCCTGCCTCCATTTTTTTTAATTATCACATTGTGAAAATTTTTGTATTTTTTTAACATGTTACGATATTAAAAACAATACAATTTTAATCAAAATTTTTTTATTACCCTTTCAATATGTCAACCTCTCTCTCAATCCTTGTAACATGGAAAAATGTAATTACTTCTTATCAATAATTTTTACCATTTGCTAATGTCTATTCCACTTGTCATGCATTATTTCGTACAAATTTTAAGTTAAGTTTTGAATTTTTTTCCATGTTAATAAAGTATGTGAGGGATTGATATTAAAGGTAGTTTAGTCTATTCATACAAAAAAGTTTCTCTAATTCCTTATTTCTTTAGTATGTGTCATGTTCGAAACGTGACAAGTAAAACATAGAGGGAGTGTTTATCCTATCATAATTAGGGTGTCTTCTTAATTACTTAGATTTTATAAGTTGCTAAAAAATACTTTTAAAAGTTTATTTCAAAATTTTAAATAATATTTACATTTCTAACATCAATTTTTTTTTTTTTTAAAAAAAAAGTATACTTACAATAAATTTTCAAAAATCGTTTTTATTCAACTTTTTTGTAAAGGTATAATAAATATATACATATATAAGCAACAAAAAATATTTTAAAAATAATTTATTACTTAAAATAAATTAAAAACAGATAAATATAAACTTAATATAAATCATTGCCACAACGTAAAAACTTATAGGAAAAACATATTTATTTTAAGATAAAACAAATTAATTTTGATTAAAATGAGTAAGAAAACAACCTCATGAATAAACCAAAAACTCATTAATGGATTTGTTTGATCTTTTGAGAATTGGATGTGGAGTTTTGATATAATCTCTTTTCAGTGACCAGAAACCATAAATCTTTGCCTAAGGAAGGGACCAGATAGTGATGTTTGATGAAGCACCTAAAAGTATATGTATAGAATTAACTTTAGGGTACAATTGTATCTCCTATGTCACTATTAGACAAGCAATTGGACATACTTCATTCTTAAGTACAAATTTAAAGTACATTCCTTTTTGGGGGGGGGGAGAAAAATAAAGTACATCTTTTTTAATACACTTTCTTAACATATCTTTTAACACTATTAGAATGGGTACAAGTGTAAAAATTGATTCTTTTCTCAATAATTTGAAAAGCCAAAGAGAAATATGAAAAATAAAATACCATCAAATCGTCTAATACACCCTCTCTATACTATTCTTTTTATTATTGAGCATTGCTATACAATAAAAGAAAGAATCTAAAGAAAAGTATTATTATCTCCGGTAAAATATATAAAGAGTTTTAGATCTATTGAGGATGATCAACAATATAAGAGGTTTTATAACTTTCAATAAGCATTTATTGAAATTTTTCTATCTTTACTCATGTTTTCATTCAGGATAGAAAAATTATTGTAATTAAAAAAGGGGTTAATAAAAATAACTCGAGAATCTATATGTATAGCGTGAAAAAAATCATTTTTTTCAGCCAAATCTTTCTCTCTAACCGAATTCTCTCTAACTCAAAACTCAAATCTTTCACATTCAACACAAATTAAAGGTAGATACGGATGATTTTGAATATTTTTTGCAAGAAAATATCAATTTTGTAATAAAAAAACTCCAAAAATGACATTTTTCTCAACTATCTGAGTTTCTCTCAAATAGAGAATTTCACCCAGATGAGCGAAATTCTTAGAAAATTTTGCCCAGTTAGGCGAAACTCAACTTCATGTAAGAGATTTGAACACGTGACCTCATGAAAAGTAGCATAAGAGACTTACAAAAAATCAACATAAAACTTCACATAAACTTACAAATATTTAAAATTATGTGTTTTATTCATTTTGATTAGAAAAGAAAGAATGAAAAACCTTAGAGGGAGGTGAATAAGGTTTTTGGCTAATTTTCTTAAATCTTCTGTAAATTAAAGGATAAACCTCCAATTTTGTTTGAGAAAGAATTCTAAAACTCTTTTTAATAAAATTTCAAACAAAACAAAATCTTGTGGTTAAGATAATTAAGTAAGAAGCTTAGAAAGAAATGCACAAAGATTTATAGTGGTTCACTCTCTCAAAAAGTTACATCCACTACCTTGAGCCATTACCCAAGGATTTTCAAATCCACTATAAACACAATATACACCCAATTACAAATTTGAGGATCACCCTACAAGGGTTTTGCACACAACCTCAATTCACAACATAATATAAATCAAAGGATTACCCAAGGGGTTTTTCAACACAAACCTTTGATAACAATAAGAGAAAGAGATAAGTTTACAAACAATGTTACCAATCTGAGCTTGAGAAATAGAAGATACAACTCAATGGAATGTTTCTACAAGATCCCCTTTACTTCTTCTTTAATGAAGATTAACAATGAAGTTCAAGAAGATATTTTTGAGATTGAAAGTGTTTGAAATAAATGTGCTTTAAAGCTCTTTAAAAGTCTTAAATGATGTCAATAAATATTTCATCAAACTTCTTACTTTTTGGCTGATAAAAAAAGTCTATATATACTTTCTCAGAAAAATGACCATTGCACTCTGTGTAACGGTAATATTTTTTTACAGTAAACAGGAAAATCGGTCGACCGGTTTCAAAACCGGATGGCCGATTTTGAGAGTTTTTTTACAGCCAGTTTTTTTAAGACAAGAGCTTTCCTTTCTATTTCAAAGACATGTATTCTTGATACTCTTTTTAGAGATGGAAAACCTTTCAAAAGCATAAAAAATTCTATCAAGAATACTTAGATTTTAAGAAAAGTTTCTATTGAGAAAATCATTAAAAGAGCTTCACATATGATCAATAATCAGATATTAAGGTTAGGGAGTTTTACAAAGAAATACCTTACCACACCCTAACTTAGACATAAGTCTACGATGTCTTCAATGACTTGATCTTGGAATGGCTTGGTCTTTTCTCGTCCATTTTGCCTTCATCACCAAGATCTTTTGCTTTTTGAGAATGTAGACTTGAGACTCCAAAAGTACTTCTTTTGTTCTATGAAAGATTAGCTTAATACTCACACAAATATATGTTAATCATAAGTAATAATACCCTTAGGGCTAACAAAGAATTTGGTTAGGTATTTGGAAAACTTGAAATATGAATAACTGTACGATCGGAAGTCCGTTTAACGCATATGACCACTCGTTTTGATGGTTCTCGTAAAGATAAACGCAATAGCATCACCAAAAATGTGATCCGGACGCGTTTGAGGAAAAACATTTGTTTCGTAAAGTCAAAAATTTTGATGGGGCATAACTTTGCACTCTTACTTCCAATTGAAGCGATTCTTGTGGGCATTTTAGGTATTTTTTTCGAGATCTACGCAACAGAAAAGATCGCAGGCGGTTTCCACCCCCTATTTTCACAAAAACTCCTATTTTCATTTTAGTTTACATTTTTAGATTTTTCTAATACTTTCTCTCTTATTAACTAAAGAATTATGCTGCCAACTTTAAAATTAAATAGAGGAGCAGTTCTTTTTTTGCTCTAATTAAAAATTTAAATGATTGAAATCGGTAAATATTAGAATACGTAAATAAGTTATTATTAATAAATAAAATTCCATGCACCCATTTGCACGAAGTTTTGTGTTGGTGTTTTGGTAAGTATCTTGTGCTCCTTTTTGTGATAGTTTCTCCTACCTGAGCGAAATTCTCCAACAAATTTCGCCATGTTGGCGAATTTCGCCAATCTAGGAGAAATTCAAACAGTTGAAAAAATGTAATTTTTTGAGTTTTTTTAATCACAAAATCAATATTTTCTTGCAAAAAATCTTCAAAATCATTCGTATCTATCTTTAATTTGTGTTGAATGTGAAAGATTTGAGTTTTGAGTTAGAGATAATTCGGTTAGAGAGAAAGATTTGGCGGGAAAAAATAATTTTTTCCGCGCTATACATATAAATTTCCGAGTTATGTTTATGGACCCCCAATTGTTTTTAGGACTCTTAATATCTGTGCAGAGATCTTAAATCTCTTATATTTATGACTTTGTGGTAGACTAATCCGTATTATAATAACTTTTTCTTAATATTTATCTTTTAAATTTAGATTTTATCATGTATTCTAAAAGGATTTATACTACTATAAAAATAGTATTGTAAAAGGTGTCTTGGATGATCGATCGTAGTGATCTAGAAGAGTTCGTTTATGATAGTTTTATTAATTAATTCTATGTATATATATATAGAACAAATAATAAATTTTTAATTTTAAAAGATAAATTTTGAGAAAAAAACAATATTAAAAGAAATATATTAAGAAGTATATTAATATATATATATATATATTTATATATTAGAAGATCTTGATCAGTGCTAGAACACATTAGTGCAATGCTAAAGTCACTCAAAATCATTTAAAATCTTTTTTAATATACTTTTTGCAACATTTCATTTTACAGCAATTTTTCTTTCTGTTAGAATTTATTTTTTATGTTTATTTTATAAATATATTATAAAAGAAAAGTTACAGATTAAATGTATTAGGAAATAGCTGACCGTGCTAAAGTTTTATACTACTTACTAATTTTATCAGAAATTAGACGTCTATTTTTTGGATGTACATATATTACCAGAAGTGGGATGCATAATCATTCTGTTAATGAATGCTCAAAATTTGAAACTGTCTTCACCTTGTATATATACATTAGTTTTCACAAAAAAAATTCAAGAATTTTGAAAAAAAAAACTTTTACAGAATTGAAAATGATTCATATCACATGAAATTCTGCCATTATTTGAGATCACTTGGGGGGAGAGGAAAGAAATGATACTTATTACTTAAACACACATAATTAATAATGCACAATTCAAAATAATACAATCAATACATGCTTATCTATCTTACACAGAGATGGAGACTAGTGGGGATATATAGGGACTATATACGGCCCCCAAAAAACTCTTTTGTTTACTATTTATATATATATATATATATATATATTGCATTGATAATAAGAAATTTTATGAAGTTTGCCTCCTAACATTAGTCATTAGCCAAGCTTCGATGCTGATCTTAAGCAATTTTAGATAATACTAATATTAAAATAATCAGAAAAAATAATACATTCATGATTTATATAAATTAGATACCATATGTACATATATGATAAAAATTTCTCCAAGTAGAAAGTTGTATGAGCGAACGTAATGTACTTTATTTCTTGTCAAAAGATGCAAAATAAATTTTTTGATAAATAAAAGAAAGAATTGAATTCTCTTCATAGTGTTGTGAAAGCATTCAATTCTCAAGGCCAACCCTATTTTCTATGTAAGGCAAAGTATGTATTAGTTAGAATATTAATAAGGCTATCAATATGATTTTTTGAATCAGGCCGATTTCAACTCGAACTTCACCCGAAATATATATAGAAGAGTTAAAAAACAGATTAGTGCATCGAGCTTTAAATGAGTGAGTCCAAACTTGACCCATATGAGTTCGGACCGATCCAGATCAAATGACAATTTTTTGCTTTAAAAAAATACTTTAAAACATAATGAAAAATTTTTAATTTCAAACTCTTTTAATTATTTAAATCTATTTCATTATACATTTATACTTAAAATGAATATCCAAACAATTAATGTATGTTACTGTGCAAATTTATTACAAAATAATAAAAAAAAAGTTCTTTCAATATTTTTGTTACGAATCAAAATTTTGTTCTACTTTAATATTTATTATAATATTTCTTAATTGATAAGAGATAATTATAGTGTAATATATAATATAATATAATATAATATAGTATATTATAATAGTAATAATATATATTATCGGTTGAGCTTACTTAAATTTGAATTCATTCTGAATTATTTTTGAGTTTAAAAAGTACATTTGAATTAAATGGGTTGATCCAAATCCAAATAAAGCTTGGCATAAAAAAATGGGCCGAGTTTTGAGTCGATCCAAATTTATTGACAGTAAGGAGAATTTTAAAAAAAAGAAAAGAAACTTTGGTAAGAGGGTGTCAGCATTGACCCTAATGGGAAAGATAATACAAAATGGTATGCATGCAATTGGTGATATAATAATATATGGTATTATTGGCGCCATATTCATACAAACAAAATAACAAGACTCACGCATTGAATCAATTACTCTATGGCCAATCCTCAATGATCATTGCTAATAAACTAAGAACAAATTCATCATGAGACAACCATATTGTTCACCAACTTCAAATTGGTAACCGACTTCTCATGATTCTTGCAATTATATATATATATATATATAATCAAAGTTTTTTTTTGGGGTTAAAAAAAAATTATCATAAAACCAGCACACGCCAATTCAATATTGCTTCTCATGAAAATTTTCAAATCTACTTTTGCAAATATGAACCTATATTTATTTAGGTACATAATACATACAAATGTAAAATTTAGTAATCATTCTCGAATTTTTTATTAAAAAAAAAGTTAAGCCGTACTATATAT
This sequence comes from Catharanthus roseus, assembly GCA_028651295.1. Classification (NCBI taxonomy): domain Eukaryota; kingdom Viridiplantae; phylum Streptophyta; class Magnoliopsida; order Gentianales; family Apocynaceae; genus Catharanthus; species Catharanthus roseus. The sequence continues at coordinate 5,027,634 of JAPQWS010000076.1, read as the reverse complement.
ATATATATATATATTTAGATACGTTTAGTAGTAGGAACTTACTTTCTTTTCTTAGTGACAAGTTATGGAAAAATGTACGAAATTTATAGTTATGTTTGGATTGGACCCGTAAAATTGATCATGGATACGGGTAATGGTGGAAGAAAAGTAGCTGCACCTACTGTAATGAAGGCAGAAATAGTACTAAAATGCAAAACGAAAAATTTCTCTTTTAATTACAAGTAGCCATTTTTATTGATAAAAAAGAGGAGAAAAATACTAACAATTTTTTTATTTTAAAAAATTTTTACCATATAAATAAAACAATCATCTTTCTGCTGTTGTTTTTACAATGCTCGCTGCTGAAAGTATGACAATTACTGAAAAAATTGTGTTCGATAAAAAATTAAAAAAAATAAAAAAATGGTAAAAGGATTATTTACAAGAGAAACATATTTTTTTAGGGAAAGAAGAATTTTACATTATTATTGTTCAAAAGGATACCCCGCTTTATATTAAAAGAAATGTTTTGTAACTATTCCAAAAGTACAGTAGATTTCAAAGCAAGCGCTGTTAGAAGATGTGAAAAATAAGTGGAAACAAATCTATATTATCAAAGAAATGCGAGAAAAGTATTCAAAAATCGCAAAAATAATATCTATGGAGGGAGAGACTCTGAATAGCCAAAGGTGGAACATTCTTTATAATCAGTCGTTAAGAAAGGGAGGAGCCACTACAAAAAGTCACATTATCGACTGGTCATTCGATCGGTAAATGAAAATTGCTGACCAATAAGGTCAGTTGGTAAAAATTAGTCGGTAACTTTGTGACGGATTTTTAAATTATTGACAGAATTTCAATTGGCAATTTGTTTTTTCATTAAAAAAAGAAGAAAAATAAAAGAAGTTGAGTCGAACCCACCCGATCCGAACCCAAAAATAACCCGACCCATGGCCTCTAAGTTGGAAGTCTAAATTTTAACCAGTTGCTTTATTGAAGTTGTTGTGCAACTTGTACACTATTATATATATTAAATTTAAAAATATAAAATGAAAAGATATATATAATTATCTATTGAAATTACCGACAGATCTGTCGGCAATTACTGACCGATTATTAAATTTGGAATTAGTTGGTAACTTTTGAAAATTGCTGACCAATTTCTTTCTCTATGTAATTTCGATCGGTAAAATGTATTTTTCTAGTAGTGAGCTAATTACATATCCTTCAATAATTCCATTGTGTTTACCATAATCCACTGAAACAATGGCTAGACCTAGAGCCTTAGCTAGCAACGGAATACCCCAATGGTTGCATATCAGAATCCTAGTGCCAATTTGGCTCCCAGCAAAAGCTACATCGGTATAATTAACTAACTCAGGTGGAGGAAGGCATGGGCACTGTGGACGCACACATGGAGAATCTAGACCAACGGGTGGAAGGTCTAGAGGCCGACGTCGCCGAGACCCATGAAGAGGTGCGTGAAGCCCTTACCAAGCTAGGTGAGTCTAATCGAGAAGACTTACAGGCCCTCAGGGACGAATTTATGGCCGAGGTAGCCCGTTTGCGAGACATCCATCAAAGGGAGATTAACAGCTTGCTAATGCAATTGAAGGAAGCTCGAGGGGACCTAGCCTTATGTAAGAAGGCGGTTCTTGCTGGTTCAACCACATCCACGGTGGAACCCCGACGGGTCGATATCCCAAAACCAAAGAGTTTCGCGGGAACGCGTAATGCTCGTGAAGTAGACAACTTCTTATGGGGGCTAGAACAATATTTCGATGCTGTAGGCATCATAGAAGAGGGAGCCAAGATCAAGAGCGTAGCTTTGTACCTCACGGATACAGCCATGCTTTGGTGGCGCCGACGGTAGGAAGACGTCAAGAGAGGTACGTGCTCCATCACTACCTTTGATGATTTTAAAGGGGAGCTTAAGAGGCAATTTTACCCGGAAAATGCCGAAGAAGAGACACGTGGTCGCCTACGAAGGCTGAAACACCTGGGAAGCGTCCGAGATTATGTGAAAGACTTCACAAACCTCGTGTTGGAAATCCCCGACATGTCCGATAAGGACTCGCTCTTCTTTTTCATGGACGGTCTACAAACTTGGGCTAAAATCGAACTTAGGCGTCGTGGTGTGCAAGACCTTGCTACCGCCATTGCTATTGCTGAAAGCTTGATCGATTACTCAAGCAAAAAGGAGCCATCCAAGTCCAAAGAGAAGAAGGGCGGTCCCAACAAAGGTGGGAGAGAACATTGGCGAGGCAACCGCAAGGAAGACAACCGAAGCCAAGGTCAAATTCCTTGGAAGCCAAAGGATAAAGGCAAACAAAAGGACAACTTTGACCGTTCCATCCCTAAACGGGGATGCTTCTTATGTGGCGAGCTACACTGGACACGAGATTGTCCAAAGACAAAGGCACTCAATGCCTTGACGGCCGATGTTAAGGGACACGAATCAAGTGGCAACAAGGAAGGTGCTCAAGTCGGCTCACTACAACTCCTCAATGTCATCCAAAGTACTCCGAAGACTCAAGCCAAGGGACTTCAGTTCATAGATGCAACTATCAACGGGAAGGAGACGAAAGCTTTACTTGACACAGGTGCGTCCCACAACTTCATCTCCGTAGAGGAAGCCAATAGACTAGGCCTTCAGATAGTTGGCGGCACTAGGTCTATGAAAGCCGTCAACTCTATAGCTAAGCCAATACAAGGCATCGCTCGAGGCGTCAAGACCACCCTTGGTGCATGGGTGGGCTACCTGAATTTGTCCGTGGTACCTATGGACGATTTCAAGGTGGTCCTTGGGATGGAGTTTCTCGATCAAGTGAAGGCATTCCCCATTCCTTTTGCCAACACCATGTGCATCTTAGACGAAGGAAAGACTTGCGTAGTACCAACACGACGGTCTACCAAGTCTGATCCGCAAGCATTGTCAGCCATGCAGTTCAACAAAGGCTTGAAGAGGGATGAGGAAAGCTACCTAGCCATCCTCAAGGAGCACGACGATGAAGAGATACCTCCCCAACCAACTGTTCCAAAGGAAATAGAAGGCGTTCTTTGTGAATTCAAGGATGTCATGCCCGATGAATTACCAAAGAAGTTGCCACCAAGAAGGGAGGTCGATCATCAAATTGAGTTAGAGCCAGGAGCCAAACCACCAGCCATGAGCCCCTACCGCATGGCCCCACCGGAGTTAGCAGAACTCAAGAAACAACTAAAGGGCTTAATAGATGCCGATTTTATTAGACCTTCCAAAGCTCCTTTCGGTGCCCCAGTTCTTTTCTAAAAGAAAAAGGATGGTTCCCTACGAATGTGTATCGACTATTGGGCTCTCAACAAGGTCACCATTAAAAATAAGTATCCCATCCCACTCGTAGCGGATCTTTTCGACCAACTTGGCCATTCACGGTATTTCACCAAGTTAGATCTTCGCTCGGGATACTATCAAGTCCGTATTGCCGACGGTGACGAGCCCAAGACTACATGCATAACAAGGTATGGCTCTTACGAGTTTTTAGTCATGCCTTTCGGTCTAACAAATGCACCCGCAACTTTTTGCACCTTAATGAATAAGCTATTCCACCCCTACCTCGATCAATTCGTGGTAGTCTACTTGGATGATATTGTGATATACAGCCAAACAATGGAGGAACACAAGGAACACTTGAGGAAAGTGTTTCAAGTTTTAAAGGGCAATGAGCTATATGTAAAAAAGGAGAAGTGTTCATTTGCCCAAGAAGAGGTATTGTTCTTAGGGCATAAGATAAAGGGTGGAAAGCTTATGATGGAGGATACAAAGGTGCAAGCCATACAAAGGTGGGAGCCACCCACTAAAGTTCATGAGTTAAGGTCCTTCCTTGGACTTGTGAACTATTATCGTCGCTTTATCAAAGGCTATTCAGCTCGAGCGGCACCATTAACAGATCTTCTTAAGAAGAATCGACCATGGGCATGGAGCGAAGATTGCCAACGTGCCTTTGAAGATCTAAAGAAGGCCATTTGTAAAGATCCAGTTCTCAGCTTGCCTGATTATTCCAAGCCTTTCGAAGTGCACACTGATGCTTCGGACTTTGCTATTGGAGGCGTATTCATGCAAGATAGTCACCCAATAGCCTATGAGAGCCGCAAACTTAACGAGACGGAACGTCGCTACACCGTGCAAGAAAAAGAGATGACAGCTATCATCCATTGCCTAAGAGTTTGGCGACATTATTTGTTGGGTTCCAGGTTCGTCATCATGACCGATAACATTGCTACTAGTTATTTCCAAACTCAAAAGAAGCTTAGTCCAAAACAAGCTCGATGGCAAGACTTTCTCGCGGAGTTTGATTATAGCTTGGAATACAAGCCAAGGAAAGCCAACGTGGTAGCTGACGCCTTAAGCCGCAAGGTAGAAGTCGCATCCATCAGTGGAGTTGACAGCCCTTTACTCAAGCGTATCAAGGAAGGCCTACAACAAGACTCCCTAGCCAAAAATCTTATAGCACTTGTAATGGAAGGCAAGACAAGGCGCTTTTGGCTAGAAGAAGGGATGCTTTACACAAAGGGAAACCGACTCTTTGTGCCCAAATGGGGAAATCTTCGGCGTGAGTTGATCAAAGAATGCCACGATTCGAAGTGGGCTGGACATCCAGGTATGAAACGCACCCTTGCTTTGTTGAAGACCACGTATTACTGGCCCTAAATGCAAGATGAGGTGGAGTCTTATGTAAGAACATGCCTCGTATGCCAACAAGACAAAGTTGAACAAAATGCACCGTCGGGACTACTTGATCCATTGCCTATCCCTAAGAGGCCTTGGGAAAGTGTTTCGATGGACTTTATCACTTCCTTGCCAAAGTCAGAAGGATTTAGCAGTATAATAGTGGTCGTTGATCGATTTAGCAAGTATGCCACCTTCATTCCAAGCCCTATAGATTGCACTGCCGAAGAGACAGCCCGATTATTCTTGAAAAATGTGGTCAAGCTTTGGGGAATTCCCTCCAACATAGTGAGCGATCGAGACCCGCGCTTCACAGGACGATTCTGGATGGAATTGTTTAAGTTACTTGGCTCATATTTGAACTTTTCTACCAGCTTCCATCCTCAAAGCGATGGCCAAACCGAGTGGACCAATGCACTCTTGGAGCTATACTTAAGGCACTACGTGAGTGCCAACCAACGAGATTAGGCAAAGTTGCTTGATGTGGCCCAATTCTCCTATAATCTCCAACGGAGTGAAGCAACCAACCGAAGTCCTTTTGAAGTAATCATGGGGCAGCAGCCTACAACGCCTCTTACTCTTGCCACAAGCTATGAAGGTAAGAGCCCCTCTGCATTTAAATTTGCCAAATCATGGCATGAACAAGCCGAATTGGCATGGGCTTATCTGAACAAGGCTTCAAAAAGGATGAAGAAATGGGCAGACAAGAGAAGAAGACCATTGGAGTTTCAGGAAGGCGATCTTGTCATGGTGAAACTTCTTCCCCAACAATTCAAGAGCTTCAGGAAAGTTCACAAGGGCTTGATTAGGAGATATGAGGGCCCTTTCCCCATCTTAAAACGTGTTGGGAAGGTCTCCTATAAGCTCCAATTACCTTCCAAGCTAAAGATTCATCCGGTCTTTCATGTGAGTCTCTTAAAACCATATCACGAAGACATGGAGGACCCCACGACAGGAGAGTCTAAGCGAGCGCCTACCGCCGTGGTCACCTCCTTTGACAAGGAAGTCGAGGCCATACTAGCCGATCGCCATATTCGAAGACGAGGTGTACCAAATTATCGGGAATATCTCGTAAAATGGAAGAACTTGCCCGAAAGCGAAGCAAGTTGGGAGCGCGAGGATACCCTTTGGCAATTCAAAGATCATATCCAGCAATTCCACGATGAAGGCGCGATGGGGGCATCGCGAGCATAGGTGGGGGAGAATGTCACGCCTGCTCGCAAGACTTGAGGTTCTTCCACATTTTTAGACAAGCCCACAAAGTTCTAGAACATTCCAGAAGGCTCTACTGTGATCTAGACTTGTCTAGAGGACCCTGGAAAAGCCTAGAATACTCTGGAAGTCTCTAGAACCATAGAGGAAGCAGTATGTAGACTACTCTAGAATTCTCTAGAACCCTCCATAGATAGATCTTTATATAGAATATTCTAGAATGATAAAGGCAACCGTTGGATCGTTGCCACATGTAATAATCGTAGCCATCCATTGAGGAGGTGCTTGCCTATAAATAGGCTCACCCTCTTCATTTGTAAAACAGATACACACACATACACATCAGAACTTAGAGTTCTAAGACTTGTACTTGTAAACTCCTTTCAAGCAATATAAGCTTTCTTTCATCCACTCTTTGCCTACAACTTTCCAACGTTCCCGTCTAGCCTTTGAAGTTTTGAGCAAGTTAAGGCTTTCTTAGCATTTGCGGGAGTGCTAAGGCCGCACGGCTACTTACAAGAAAAAGTAAGTGCGTGACACTTAGCTAGCAAAGGAATACCCTAATGGTTGCATATCAGAATCCTAGTGCCAATTTGGCTCCCAGCAAAAGCTACATCGGTATAATTAACTTTCAAGGTTTTTGAATCCAGTGGCTTCTGAATATGTGGGCAGGATTAGAAGATTCAGTTCTCACAAAGGACGAGAGATGATGATGAAGAGCATTGTACTCATCTGCGAGATAATAAACGGTACAACGATTAATTTAGTTTCAAGGTGATACAAGTGTCTTCATGCCGGCACTTGTTTGGGGCATACCAGACCACTCAAGAGCAAATAACAAAAATACCAACTGCCTTCTTAACAAACTGGGTAAAAATATACTTTCTACACATAGTTGTGCAGTACTAATTTTCATAATAAATAACATTTTTATCTTTTTATACCTTCCTTCTTTCTTTTTATTCTTCATTCTTTTTCTTGCATTGGTCAACTAAAAAGATCCCAACAAAATAAGAAATTAGAAAAGTATGAAAGCTAAAAATAAATACATAAATATATTTTCCAAAAAAAAGAAAAAAGAAACATACTACTATTTAGAGAAGTCAAAAATAAAAATACTTGAGAATTAAAACTGAAAAAGAAAAGACAGGGAAAGAATTAAGAAAAAAAAGTGTATTTTCCTTTAAAAAAAGAAAAATGGGGACCGAAGTGTTAGCAAGTTGAAACTTGAAAAAACACAAAAGCTAGTCAAAGCTCAAACTACATAGAAAATGTTTAGTAGTTTAATTAGCTTAGTTGTTTGCAAATGTTTACATATGAAAGCTCAATGCATTGCATTTCTTTGTCTTAACAAGGACAGGCTGGAAGGATCCAAACCCAAACCCCACTGCCATTATTCTCAATTAATAATAGGCCCTCAAACAAAATGATATTTTTGCAGAAAATCACAAAAAGAGATTAAAAGCAAAAAATTTGAAAATTTAAAGCTATATTTAGTTTGTAATAAATTGAAAAAGTGAGTATTTATGTGTGTGTATATATATGTGTGTGTGTGAGAAAACGTGAAATGCATAAGGTTAGTTTTTTATTACTTGTAATTTTTATGTTATTGAAAAAAAGTGTTATAATATTTTTAAATTTTATCAACATTAATAAGTAAAATAAGTTTTGAAAAGTATCTAAATTAGTTTTTCAAAAATATTTTTTTTTCAATTTTTAAGTTAAAAACATAATTAATAAATAATAAAGAACAATGGTACTAAAAGAATAATAAAAAACATCTAAGAACAAGTAATATAATTTTAAACAGTAAAAGGACATAACCAATTGAGCAAATTGGGTTTTCAATAAAATTTTTTCCCCATTTTGTTGAGCTTATTCCTTTTTCTTAAATAATTTATTTTTTATTAAAATAATAAAATTTTATATTTTTTTATACGATAGGAATTCAGACCTAAAACTTTTACTTTGATAAAAAGGAATTATTACCTTACCACATAAACACTTATATTTTAAAAATTAATTCAAATATTAATAGTGATATACAATCACCTAAAAAAACAAAAAATAGTGATATACAATCTAAAAAAAAAGAAAAAAGAATAGATTTGCATTGCAATAAAGAAAAGCATGAAAAAGCAGAGAAAGAAAAGAGGTTGGTTTCTTTCCTTTTTCCCCTTCATTTCTCTTTTCTTGCAGCCTCTGCTAAGCATCTTTTCCCACTTTTTGCTCTTTCTTGCTCGGTATCATTCTTTACCTTCTTGTTTTTATTTTCTTTCTTTCTTTTTTTCTTTTTGCTTCTGGTCTGCTCTTAACTTTCTGTGATTCCAAGCTCTCCTCCTATTTCTTCATCCCATTTCTTCAGCTGAAAAACACTTACTTAATTCTGTGATTCTTACTGGCCTTTGTCTATCTGGCATTGATCATTTCTTCAGAAAGTTCTGTTCCTTTTCTTCTTAAAATTTCTACTTCTTTTTTCCATCTTGAGCTTTTTCTCTTTTTCTTGGACAATTGTCAAGGGATTTAATTTCCTTGACAAAATTGTTTGCTGATCTTTTCTTGGTTTTGCTGATCAAGCCTGGAAATTCCATCCTTTTGAGTATTTCATTCCAAAGATTGGAACTTTCGGAATTCTTTTACCTTTTATTCGAAGGAATTAGTCCAAATTCCGTGGAATTCACTTTCTCCTTTCGTTTCTAATGGTCTAACTCGCTGTATATTCTTTTATTTTCTCCACAAGTTCGAGAAATTTTCTTCTTTCCCTCTTAGTTCCTCTGGATTTTTGTCAAAATTGAGTTTTTGATTCCATGGGACTTTGTCATGGAAAACCAATTGAACCCCCACAAAATCTATCAGAAAATCCTACGATCCCTGCTGACAATGAACCCTCATTGAGTACTCATACTGGGAAAACACCGAAATTTCCCTTTTACAGCCCAAGTCCATTTTCAAGTGCTTTCAAGAATTCACCAGCAAACTCTAGTGTGAGTTCAACGCCCCTTCGGTTGTTTAAGCGCCCATTTCCTCCGCCATCGCCAGCTAAGCATATCCGGGCTTTGCTTGCAAGAAGGCATGGCTCAGTTAAGCCTAATGAGGCCACAATTCCTGAAGGAAGTGAGTGCGAGATTGGGTTGGATAAGAATTTTGGATTCACAAAGAATTTTGTTAGTCACTATGAACTTGGAGAAGAAGTGGGACGTGGGCATTTTGGATATACTTGTTCAGCTAAAGGGAAGAAAGGGAGCTTGAAGGGGCAGGATGTGGCTGTTAAAGTTATCCCAAAGTCTAAGGTATAGTTTCCATGGCTGCTTCAATTTCAAATTCTTTTTCTTACAGCCCCCTTGATATTAATATAACGTTTGAAGGTGTAAGGTGTAATATTTGGGAAAGATGATGGATTTTTTTCGCTATTTAACTTCCCTTTCAGTTAGTTTATGGCTTCAAATTTGTTCCTGATAGATTAACTAGTCTGATTCATTATGTTTTCTTTTCTTTTCTCTTCAATTTCTTCAGGTCTGCCAAGAATCAGACAATTAATTTTAGTTCTGGTATTGATGATTCATTGTTAGTTCAGTATCTGTTTCAGCTATTTGGAATGTTGTATTTCTGTTTACATTTCCACACGTTTCTCTGTGGTAAATGGTTTATCTCTTTAGAATAATGTTTCATTAGTTCATTGGCATGTTTTATGCCATCATCCATGAATTTATAAGTGAATGTTTCTGTTTTCTCTTGCAAAAGTTTCCTTTCAATGGAAGGGTCCTTTTTTCTTGTCCTTTGGTGTTGATCAATGTTCCTTAAATTTTTATTGTGATAAAGATAATGATGATCCTGCCTATCTTGTTTCTGCCATAATATTAATTAGGAATATGTTGCAGATGACTACAGCAATTGCAATCGAAGATGTCCGGCGAGAAGTGAAAATATTACGCGCTCTAACGGGGCACAAGAACCTGGTGCAATTCTATGATGCTTATGAGGATGAAGACAATGTTTATGTTGTGATGGAGTAGGTTTTGCATGATTATTTTTTCGGTTAATGAGGGCCTAACAGCATTTATAATAGTTTTTTTTTTAATTTATAAATAATCTGTCATTGTAACTGTCCAATTTAGTTAATGTTTAATAATATGATAGTGGCATCAAAGGCAGATATTTACTTTTTCCTTCTTTTGTCTCTTCTGCTTGTCCACAACCTGCTTACATGCGCTCTTCTGTACATGGCCATGTAGGATATAGAAGTTTAGAGGAGCTCAAATGCAGCGTGTGACTCTTTCAGCCTATATCTCTGCTTGTATTTGACCTATATTATGTCTTTTTTCTTTTCTTTTCCCTTATTCTCTGCCTTATACACTGTTCTACAGCTACTGTTCTTGATAACAATATAATGTCATTGTCCTCATCTGTCATATTATGTGTTCTTTGTGACATGAGATTGGCTGGTCAGTTTTTGCAATAAGTAGAGAGCCATACAGACTGATGAATATTTTTAAGAAGCGCAAGTGGAATAATGGTGTTATTCATCGTTTTGATTGTCTTTGTTAAACCTGTTATCATGTCTAAAGTCTACCAGACTTGGCTCCCAGAAATTATTGTGGGCTATCATTTCAGAATTTCAGAGTTACATTGTTTTCTTCTGATCTTATTGTTTTCATTGCTTCAGGTTATGTAGAGGAGGAGAGTTATTGGATAGAATACTTTCAAGGTACACAAGTTTTATGAAATTTCCTGTCTAGATAATTTGTCCTTCCTGAAAATCCTTCTTGGCAATTTCTCTTTATTGCTTTCTAGGGGTGGCAAATACTCAGAAGAAGATGCAAAGGCTGTCATGGTCCAGATATTAGGTGTGGTTGCGTACTGTCATCTTCAGGGTGTTGTTCACCGTGACCTGAAACCAGAGGTAATCAAGTTTGTAGATTTCTAACTGCATTTCTGGTTTAATAGAAGGGTTACCGTCTAGAACTCGAACTTTAAAGAATGAGAGAGAGAGAGAGAGAGAGAGAGAGAGAGAGAGAGAGAGAGAGAGAGAGAGAGAGAGAGAATTTGGCACCCTCTTAACAAGTTCTCTTAGAAAAATGTATAACCATTGAATACTTGACTCTATCCCTTCTCTATGGCTCGTTTCTTGCTGCAACTATCCACTCATTCCTTTGTTGAAAGAGTTACATGTTCAGTAGGCGTATTTCTCAGTTTTAAGTTTCCCTGATCTACATTTTAGTATCTGGAATTCTTTGAGATGTCATACTTTGATTGTTTCTCTATACTGATTCTATTTGATCCAATTTGCTGGACTTTGTCATCAAGGTTTGTTCTGATACCATCAATATAAGCAGCTGGATGTTGATAACTCAGAATGTATTTGGATAGTAATTCAATCCAAAACAATTTCCACTTTTTTCATTCTGACTCCCACTTTTTCTTACACAAAAGTCAAACATATACCCCGCAAATTAACTCACTTTACTCACTACTTGGATAGAGTTTCAGTTTGGAAAAATTTTGTACTTCTTCTTAGATTATGTGAAAGTTAAATTGTTTGAGAGTGAATATTTGAGACTGAAATTGAAAAAGTGAAAAAGAAAGCTAGTTTGAGTGGCTATCCAAGTAGAGCCTATGTTTTTATTTTAACTATGCATTTAAGCTTTGAATTAGAAGTGTAGTTGATGTCAAACCTACAAACATATATGAGTTAGGAATAAATCTTGTGCTGCATTTATTAACCCTGTAATGCTTTTCTGAAGAAGTCCCAAAATTTGAAGAAGAAAGGAAACAATATGCCTGTAACTAGGCTTCCACAATTTATCTTTTCATGCTTCTCTGCTAATCCATGTTTGATCTCTCACCAATTTTGCAGACATCTAAGCTTATTTGCTTTCTATATAATATAGTTATTTTATTTTCCTCTTTGTATTTCTTTTCCATATAGCAATTTGTGTTCTGATGACATAGACTGACTAATTTTTTCCTTCAGAATTTCCTTTTCACTTCTAAGGATGACAATTCTACTCTCAAGGCCATTGACTTCGGGCTCTCTGATTACGTTAAACCAGGTAAAGTTTGATACAGGTCAAAGTATTGCCTACAGCCTAGTAGATACAAGGGAATAGAGGTTGATTATTTGAATATGCAGATGAGAGGCTGAATGATATTGTTGGAAGTGCATACTATGTGGCACCCGAAGTTCTACATCGGTCTTATGGACCAGAAGCTGACATGTGGAGTATAGGAGTGATTGCCTATATTCTTCTCTGTGGAAGCAGACCCTTTTGGGCACGAACAGAATCTGGAATTTTCCGAGCTGTCCTTAAGGCTGATCCCGGTTTCGATGAAGCCCCATGGCCCTTGTTGTCCTCTGATGCAGTAGATTTTGTGAAGAGATTGCTGAATCAGGATTACCGGAAGAGGCTCACAGCAGCTCAGGCACTGAGTAAGATACTTAAATTGTGACTATTCTATGATCCTTTCACAATTTACAATTCGTTCTTTGATTAGAGAGGACCTATCCACGAACTCTTGGATTTAATTTCACTTTTATGACATATATCCTTCAAAAACAGTATCCCAAGAACCAAACCTATGATTTCTTTATGTTGTTCTCTACTTGACTAAAGAAAACCAAGAGTGTCGTTTTCATGTAGGGTAAGTATGCGCTAAATCTAATATTTTCTGCTGATTTTCTTGATCAGGTCATCCGTGGTTGGCTGGTCATCATGATGGCAAAATACCTTTGGACATGATAATATACAAGCTAGTAAGAGCTTATACATGCTCTTCTTCTCTGAGAAAAGCAGCTTTGGGGGTATGTACTTCAGCTTTGGAATTTATAATTTTGAAAATTCAGTTAGGAGAAAGTTTTAGACAGTTCGTTTAGGCCTTCTATTGTCTCTAATAGTTGACGTGTTGTTAATTGGAGAGTCATGTTTCAGTTCTCTCTCTATATCATTGGATGAACCTTTTAGGCTTTGGTATTTTAATCCCACGAAAATGTGAACTAAGAGTAGCAAATCTTTACCAAAAAAGGAAAGATTACAATACATTCTGGAGCTACAAAGATAGTTATGAAATCGTTAGCACCGCATAAAAACATTCCTCCTAGACCTCGTGCTAGCTGTGAAAGGAAAAGCGACTCGCCCTCCTATTTTTTATGAAGAGAATGAATCTTTTTTCTCGAAGGATCAGAAAAAACGGTTTTTGGCAGTGAATGCTATTCCCTGCAAGGCCTGTTGTAAGCTTATTACAGATTAAGTGGACGATTCCATCGATTATAATCGAAAAGAAGAGTCACAAGAGATTATTTTCAATTTAACTAAGAAAAAAGATTAAAAAAATGCAATTGATCAAAAAAATGCAAATCCTACTTGGGAGTTGAATAGTGCTCAATATGAAGCTAAAATACATATAAATGCATCTCGATGAAGTTATTAGCGTTTAAGATAACAGCTATCGTAACTCAACATTTTGATACTGTCACAGGCTCTTGCTAAAACTCTTACAGTGCCACAACTAGCTTATCTCAGGGAGCAATTTACTATCCTTGGGCCGAATAAGAGTGGATACGTATCCATACAAAGCTTTAAATCCGTAAGTTTTTGACCCACTGAAAACCTTCCTGGTGACTACATTTTCATTTAATTCAAAACATTTTCCCAAGTTAATTGTATAACAAAATTTTGCAGGCTGTGTCGAAATACTCCACTGATGCAATGAAGGATTCGAGGGTTTTTGAGTATGTCAGCATGGTATGTTCTGGCGATCATTATTCTTCTTGTTCTTGGTTAGTTAGCCTTTTCAATTAACTATGCAACTATTTGACTAACTGTATTTCTTTTACGAGACAGGTAAGTTCTATTCAATACAGAAAGATGGACTTCGAAGAATTCTGTGCAGCAGCTATTAGTGTGCATCAACTTGAAGGAATGGAAAGCTGGGAACAGCATGCACGGCGTGCATATGAACTATTTGAGAAGGACGGAAACAGGCCTATTATGATTGAGGAACTTGCTTCTGTATGTTATCTATCTCTCTTTAACTCCTTTATGTGCATAGTTGTCAACAGAATCATAATGGAGTAAGGACTGCACTCAATTTGTTGTTGTTAGTGAAGGTGTTTATGCTATTAATCAGCAGCAAGATTCCTGCTGATGAATTTTCTATCCCTTTCTTTAACAGGAGCTTGGACTTAGTCCTTCAGTCCCCGTTCATGTAGTTCTGCAGGATTGGATAAGACATTCAGACGGAAAACTGAGTTTCTTGGGATTTGTCAGACTTCTACATGGAGTTTCTTCCCGCACATTTCAAAAGGCTTGAAGTAGAATATCCTTTCCTATGCATATGGACTATTGAAAAGCTTCTCCTCATCGGCCTTAGGCTGCAGAAGGATGCCCAATTACGTGACCATGAAAGAAGCATGTAGCTGCAGACAACTGGATACCATAAGTTTGAATTAATAGCTAAACCACTGCATTCTATATAGCGTTGGCATTATCTGTTAACTTTTTCCATCATAGCTCTTATTCTTCTCCTGGGATTTGGTTGCCACGAAAAATTCAGAGGATTTGTACAGTTGAGAGTAGAACAGAATGTATGTAAAATAGGAAACAGCTAAAAGCTGAAAGTTAAGTTTTGAGGAATGAATTGGTGTATCCCTTGTGAACCCTCTGTCCATTTAGCTTCTTTTAATAAATATTTATTTCTTGTTTACAGCATACTTTGTAAACCCCAGAGGAATAGTTTTTGTGTGATTCCCGGTTCCCATTTTTTTTTAGTTTCTTTCAGTACATTATCTGCGGAGTTTGAGTGAAAAAATAAAAAATGAACTGCTCCACATAATGGGGTGCTTTTGTGGGGTTGATATCCTCGTTCTTCTTAATCGGATTGAGTTTTGACAAAATTAAGAACCCCTTGTGGAAGAATTTCAAGATTTGTCACCCAATGTTCGTTTAAGAAGAACAGAGGATATTAACACTACAAAAGCAAGCCACTCTGGAATGAATCTGCAGCAAGATTTTGAAGCCATTATGATATCAACAAATATGTTTGTGGCTTTCTGCTGCAATTTTGATAGAAGCAAAGCAAAAGATAACGTGACTTGTGTGATCCACAGGAACAATTTGATCAAAGTTGTATGTCATTTCTTCAGCATTGTTGCATTCTGCTTTCTGCTATATGATTGAGGCTAAAAATGATCAAATAGTTTCACTTTGGGTTTGGATTGCCATCTTCCTTTGAACATTGAACAACATAAGCATCTTCGTTTCAACATTGTTGGAGATGCTTTTTTTTTTTTTTGGGGGTCCGAGAGAGGAAACGATTCTCATTATTAAGAATTCTTTTCCGTTATTAATTTTTAAACAACATTACAGAGAATGTACAAGGTGAAAATGAAATTGTTTTTGCAGCTAAGAAGTCGATCCCATAAACTTAGAAGAAGTGGGCATATGAACACGGTAGACAAGTAAAATTTTTATTTATTTATTTAATTAAAAACTAAAATAAAATAAATATTTTTATTCTTGGTTAATTAAATTAATAAAAGATGTTTTTTAGGTCATTTGAATTGGGATTTAAATTAGGTTGGATATAGAATTATTTAAATATGTTCAAACACGCTTTTAATTAAAACTCAATAAAACATATGTATGTCTTTGGTCCCAATTAAATTGAGTTAAAAGTCATTTTACGTTAAATTTGGGTTCAATCTAATGGGTGATATGAAATAAAGAGTTGGGCAACACAATCCAATGGGTCTCATCAAATAAAGAACTGTGCTAACTCAACGATGATGGGTCGCTTGATGACTAAGTAACCCAATGTCCTATCCCGGCTTATATATAAGGGTCTTTGTCAAAGTTGAGAGATCACTCAGGAGGAATTTATAAATAAGGGTCTTTGCCAAGATTGAGGCATCACTCAGGAGGAACTTAAACTTGAGACAAATGAAAAGTTCTCTTCAGAAGCTTTTCCGAAAAGTTGTTCAACAAAGGTCTTCCTTGAAGTTCAAGTATTTCCTCTCAATGTTTCTCGCCTTTTTCCTCAATCCATCATTCATCCTCGAAGTCTGTTTGACTTTGAGAAGAAGTTTTCAAATCCTCAAGTCAACGCTTTGTCGAAGAGAAGATTCTTCTACAGACTAGAAATTCCCTAGTGATTTTGTAAATGCTACCAAATTAAATCATAAATTAAATCACGTTGTTTGCTATTTATCTTTTGTTCTATTTCTAAACTTAAGATTTTTCCACGAATGCTATTCTGATTTAAGTGGTCTTATTCTGTGTCCCGTGCTATACCTCCACCCTTCTACCTTCTAGATCCAATTAGCCTTCTAGAAAAGAACTACCCAAATTGAAAGTAGTACGCTTGGTTCACGAGGTTCTACTACTTTAGGTCCAAAGAGTATGAGAAAATATTGTTCTTTAAGAATTCCTAGAGTGTATAGTGTATAAAAGGTAGAGGCAACTCATTTCGAGTCAAATCCCAATATGCCGTTCAACCGTTGAAATACATACTGTTGCAACTACATATAATCACCTTAAGATGAAAAAATTGCGCCATTCCTCCATTTCCAACTCCAATAGCATGTGATGCGAAAGATAACAATCCAATCCATATGGAAAAGAATAGAATTTCAAATTTGTGAAAAATTCCAATCTAGCCATCGAGCAATGTCCGATTCCATAAAGAATTTACGCATATGGTGAGGGGGAAGCAAGATTTTCCAAAGGTTGGATGTCACCGCACAATCCCAAAGAACATGTAAATCCACCTCAATATTGCCCGCACAAAATGCACAGATCCACTGCCATCGCCCAAGATGCCAACAAGGCCATTGTCCTGAAGCTGCGAAACCGAACTTGCCAAAGGAATAAGGAAAACCGCATAGGTCCCCTAAATTTCCACAATTTCTACCAACTTTTTTGATCACTTGTTGGAGGAGGTAGAAGCATCCGATACATAGACCTTGAAGAGAAAACTCCATTACCTTCCAAATTCCATTTAGGCTTATCCCTACAAACACTATAACTCAAAGTAGTTACCGACTGTAACTTGCTCATCACTTCAAAGGAAAGGGTTTGAACAAAGGCAATGCTAACCCAAGATAGATTTAAGTCCAAATAAGAGGCCAAAGACTGCCGCACCTCTTCTGTAGGCAATTCAGATGGGCATAACTCCACCAAATTTCCCTTCCCTAGCCAATGTCTAACCAGAATCTGATGGAGCCACCATCTCCAACTTCCCAAGAAAGCCCTTTTTTCAGCACTCTATAACCTCCCAAGAGACATCTCCAAGTATAAGAAGTTGACTGAAATTTTTTCCCCAGAGCAAGCTCACGAGTGTCCCCATATTTGGCATGCAAAACTTGTGCCCAAAGCTGGTCATTATTCCATAAAAGGTGCTATACTGGTTTAGTAAAAGCAATGCAATTCATATCTCATATGTTTCAAACCCAAGCCCCTCTTTTCTTTGGTTGACACACTTTGTTCCAAGCTACAGTATGAAGTTTAGAAGAAGTACATGTGTCTCCCCAAAGAAAGTTCTGATTTGTTTTTTCAAGCAACTGCAAAGTATGGACCGATGAAAGTTGGTTTGCATGGCATAACGAGCCGCAGTACATGTAGAAGATTGGATAAACAGTACTCTAGAGGCCATAGACATTTTCTTTCCCTTCCAAACACTAAGCTTTTTCCTCTCCTTCTCCACACCAAGAAGTGATTCCTTTTCTGACTCCCCGATATAGACGTGGCATGCCCAAACACAACCCAAATTCTTGAGATATAGAGATGCCAAACTTAGATGAAAACCGAGCTGAAATTGGCACCTCAACATTGGAAGAAAACACCAGCTGCGATTTCTCCATGTTCACCTTCTGGCATGTACATTGGATACAAATGATCCCTTTCCAGAGCGTACTTAGCCAACATCATTACAACCCAAATAATCTTTTTTTCTCAAGCAAAAGTTGAGAGCTTTGGAAAAAAAAACAAGAATTTTGAAATAAGAAAATAAAAAAGTTACACGAAGTAACAAATCTAATCCACATCCTAGGTGGATAGAAAATAATAATACTAGTAAAATAAATGTCATATAGATTTGGAGCACATATTATGTTAAAATTTAAGTTTGTGCCTAGTCGCAAAAGGTACCTTAAAAGGAGGAGGATTGTCCAAACTTATAAAGGGTTGATTAAGTTTTAATTAGGTGATGTGGAATTTTCAACAATTTCAAAAAACCATGGGCGAATCAACTATTTTGTAAAGGTAAACAAACAATCCGGAGAAGGAGTGGAAAAAGACCCTGATTTGGAAAGATTGGAACTATATCTTGTTATTGGGTCTTAAATCTTGAAGAAAATCTTATCGAGAAAAGTTTATTATGATTTGTGGAAAAAAATGTGTAGAAACAAAAAGAAAGCACTAAGGAAAATCCAACCAAGATCACAACTTTGGCAAAAAATGTTGGTCGAATTTGGCTGGAGAAGAGGAAGAAGAAGGCAGAACTAAATATAGAGAGGAGGAGAAAATGGGTAGAGAGAGAAAGGAGAAAAAATCATTTTAATTCAGAATCATTTTTTTTCCATATTTTGAATGAAGAAGTCAAAATAGAATATTGATTTATTTTCTTTCTAATATCTGCTCAAATAAATATTCAATACGGCTTCATAATGATAATACAAAAACAAAACTGAGATTATAAAATGAGAAAAAATAAACAATTTGAGATTTGTGTTGTAATTATCCTACCCGAAAGGGCTCAACTAATTATTATAACACATGTTGGGCTTTGATTGTACACGACTTATTTCTTACAATTAGGACTTTTTGTAAACCCATTTAAGAGGCTAGGGTATTTTGGTTTTTTTTTAAGGCTTTCGGGGCATATCCGTGATAATTGAAAACTATAAAAGTTAGTGATTTTTTTTACATAATTGGCCCTTCTTTTAAAAAAGGTACTAAACTGGCTAGCCTTTTTTTTTTTTAATTCTAGTTGGGTCCATAACACACAATGGCTGTATGTTATTTCATGTGATAACGCACGCTCACTGTGCGTTATCCCTAAGCAGCAGTTAAATCTCCTAATTAACTTTCATTAAATGACGTGGAGCTTTATTAACTGACGTAGTGTTCGTGTGGCAGTTGGGTGGTTGAGATGGATGATAACGCATAGTTATTGTGCGTTATTGAGAGTAATAATGAACAATGGACATGCGTTATTTTGACAAATAACGCACAATCTCTGTGCGTTATTAATTTATAAAAGCATAACCTACCCGCCTCTTCTTCTCTTCTCTTCTTCTTTTCTCTTCTTCTTTTTTCTATAAGCCCGCCGCCGCATACTTTTTTTTTCTCCCTCCCTGCTGCGTTATTGCCACCGCTGCTGTTGTACCTATCTTCTCCTTTCCTCCCTCCTCTTCTACTTTGGCATCTTCTTCTCAGTCCTCTTTTTCTTTTTTCCTTCGTTCCTCCCGCTGCTGTCGCCTTCATTCCGCCGCTGCTGTCAGTTTCTCCTCCTTCTCTTATTTCGGTAAATTTCATATTGTCTATAATTATTTTAAATTTTTTGTACACTATGTGTTAATTTTTATTGTTGTTTGTATGAAAATTGTTATTTGTTGTGGTTTGTAAATAATTTTTATGAATTTTATTTGGATTACTGATCTACAATTTTTTGTAGTTTATTTTTCTAGTTAGGGTTTTTTTATGATTATGTTAGAGTTGCTATTGATAAATTTGTGCATATTTGGTTATGCTATTAATCTAGTTGCCTCTATTGTAAATATGTTGAAATTGGTGATTCGATATACGTTATGTGATTTATTTTTGTTTTTGTAATAAATGGTGATTGTTTATTTTTTGTAAAATATTGTTAGCATGTTTAGATTGTTCCATTTGTTTCATATAATATTGTATTGTTAGCATTTATATAATTTTATGTTATTAGCATTTAAGTTTATGAAGACTTTTATTTAAAAAAAAAAAAAAAAGAAAGACAGACTAAACCCTAAAACTCTAATATGTAATTTACCAAATCGTAAAACTCTAAACTATGCGATATAGCATTCATATGATTAAAACCCTAAAATCCTAATATTAAATTCCTAAATCGTAAATCATAAAAACCTTAAAAACCCTACAAACACTAAACTTGATATATTAAACATTAAACCCTAAAACTCTAAACTTTTTAAGACTAAACCCTAAAACCCAAACCATTAACATTAGAAATTGTGTAATAATAATTTACTTTAAATATTGTACGTATAATTCTAAACCCATGAAGATTTAAACTTTGAGACTGCGATAATTTAACATTATAACATTGAAATTCTAAAAACCCTAAAACCCTAAACTATGAAACTGTAGACCCTAAAATAATTGATCCATAAACAACAAGCCTTAGAAAGTTTGGAATTAACTTTATTCAATTTTTTTTAACTTTAAATTCTAAAATCGTAAACATTTAAATATAGATATGTACTATCACCGAAAACCCTAAAAATCTCAAACCTAACATTGAAACACTGAAAACTCTAAATTCGGCATGACTAGGGTGTGCAGTGTGCAATAATAATTTTAATTTACTTCAAATATTCTAATTTTAATTCTAAACCCTTATTGATAAATTTAGAAAATGTATAACTGAAACTGTAAATAATGTAGATGGAGGAAGTCCCGGCACACGTGCATCCAGGTTCCATAGTCCCTGTAGTATTGACGAGGCAGCATGAGCATAGGTTTGGGTTGATACAGAGTGGGGACCATGAGACATGTACTACTGATCTTCAGTGTAGACGTTTTGGTCGCAATCTATTTCAGGCTTACATTACAGCTCCCCGTAGGTTGGTTGATATTATTGATAGGACAGGTTTAGGGGGAGTTTTTAGATATGGTTATATTGGTCTCGACCACGCACTTATTACTGTGTTAGTTGAGCGTTGGAAGCTTGAGACTCAAACATTTCACATGACTTGTGGTGAGGTCACAGTCACTCTTTAGGATGTACACGTGTTATGGGGTTTACGGATAGAGGGGTTGCCTGTTACAGGTTCCAGTTGGAGTGTTTATCAAGAAGTATTAGATTGAGATGATTGAGAGACTTATTGGAGTGCGGTTGTCCGTCACTCACTTTTCTGGATACAAGGTTAAGAAGGAACCCCTAGAAGCTTGGATCTTGAGAGAGTTTACCGATTCAGAGACCGATGATGACCTAATCTTGCGTGCCCGTGGATTTATTTTCTTACTTCTTGGAGGCCATATGCTCCCTGATTTCTCAGGTAGCTTGGTTCACATCCACTTCCTTAGTTTATTGGAGGATTTTGAGGATATCAGCACTTACAGTTGGGGTAGTTGTGTGTTGGGTTTTTTATATAGGCATCTGTGCACGGCAGCTTTAGGAGGTGCACGACAGATAGGGGGAGCCCTAACCCTACTTCAGATTTGGGCTTGGTCGCATATTCTTGTATTGCGGCCTCATCTACTCCGGCATGTTCAGCAAGACTCTCTTGCTCCACTTGATGCGATGTGGTGCACATTGTTTTACTGTAGCCACTCACGTCCTTCTTACGTAAAGAGACCAGTTAGATTTTATGCCATCCGATTAGGTTTGGCTTTAAAATATTTTCTATTACATGCTTATTAAATTTTTTGAATAATTTTTTAAATATTTTAATTTGTTGAACAGTTCGTATGGCTGCCCTATCATGACCATGGTCTGGTTCCATCTGACCTGTGGCGGGTAGAGGTCTCACTCATATGCTACGAGATTGTGGAATATCACCATTCTGGGCGTGTGAGGCGTCAGTGTACACGTGATCAGCCTATATCAGCTACAAGTGATACTAGGCTTAATCTATATCGAATACAACTGAGAGGAAATGATCACACATATTGGGGGACACAGCATGCTAGCCATGTGAAGGTCTAGCATCAGTGGAGGCAGCATATTAGGGATGGCACTATGTTACCTGTTGAGGATTTATCAAACCCTAGGGACGATTACATTAAATGGTATCAGGATATTACGTGAGTCTACATCGGCAATCCAGCAAATCGCGATACTCGTAACGTTGGATACCAGCCTGCTGGGGTCGACAGACGGATGATGGTAAAAAAATATTTTATTTATTTTTTATGAATTTCATTGACTTATAATTGATACCTAACTATTCTTTTTTTAAAACTTCCATACTGCAGGAGGTAGATGACATGGCTAAAAGGGTGATATAGTGACCACCATCATCTCCGACACATATCACTAGTTTTGCAAAGAAAATCCAGACTATCATCCGCAGGTGCATGGTTTCTATTGGCAGTATCTTGGGTTGTACTCCATCTCAGTATGATATTCAACAACATTTCCAGTTCAGCCATTGCGTCGTCGTCCGCAGGAGTCCGTATCGAACCATGGTGCTCGTGGAGTTAAGAAAGGTGCTCGTAGATTGCCTGGTGGCGGGGCACGTGTAGGTCGCGCTCCTGCCCCTACTCACCTGGGCAGACGAGGACATGCAGACCACGGACGCAGAGGAGTGAGAGGTGAGATCTGGAGGACGTGGACGTGGAGATCTAGGATCTTCTGATCATGGTGACCCGTTTGATAGTCCAGATCTAGATATACCATCTTTTAGTTTGAGTTTGACGCCACTTGTCCAGTCACATCCAAGTAGATTGGGCACATCATACGTGCTTCCTCCTTCGGGTTTAGGGTTTTCTTCATTTTAGGCACCTCTTCCTTCGGGCGCAGTGAGTTCTTCATTTCAAACACCTCCTCCTCCGGGCACAGTGGGTTCGTCTACACCGCATAGGCCTATATCTTATGCATTTTCATCCGATTCATATGAGCATGATTATGAGCGGCAGGATAACGTGACACCAGCACATCAGCTTGGATTTGGACGCCGTGTTGGGAAGAAGACTAGTAGGTTCACGGCATCTGATTGGCCCTAGGGTTTTTTGCTTTTATAAATTATTTCTTTAACTTTAGAACCTTACTTTGGAGCCTTTTAGGAATTATTTTCTTTAAGTTGTACATTCATTTTATGTAATGAAATTATTTCTTTAACTTTAGTATTTTCATTTTATGTATTTAGAGTTTTATTTATTTAACTTTAGAATCCTTCATTTTATGTATTCAAGGTTTGTTTCTATAAATTGTACCTTCATTTTATGTAATGAAATTATTTATTTAACATAAGAGTTTTCATTTTCTGTAATTAGGGTTTCATTTTTTAACTTTAAGGTTTTATTTTATGTATGGCAGTTTTATTTGTATAAGTTTTGTGCCTTCATTTTATGTGCTCTAATTATTTATTTAATATTAGCATTTTCATTTTCCGTAATTAGGGTTTCATTTATTTAACATTAGGGTTTTCATTTTCCGTAATTAGGATTTCATTTCTTTAACATTAGGGTTTTCATGTTCCGTAATTAGGGTTTTATTTCGTAACTTTTAATTTCAAATTTATTCATATTATCAAGTTTTAACCCTTCTTTATATTATTTTTATTTTCAAACCGATTTGGCATATGTATTCCCGTCTTGTCATGTCATCACATGGCAATGTCAGTAACAATTCAAGAGCAGGCGCCATTATTTTGTGATGTCATGTCAATTTATTTATTTCAAAAGTTTAATATGCTTCCCGACAAGCCTATGTGGGCTCTTTGACTAGGTAACCAATTTCATTTGTCCTCTTCCCGACATGCCCATATGGGTGAATGTGACAACTCGTAATTAATAATTCAAAAGTTTTTGTCCTATACCTGATAAGCCTATGTGGGTTATGTTGAATTATTGATAAACACCCATGTGATGAATGGACGAGTCATAATATTACCTATTTCTACAAAACCCTAAAACCCTTATATATGGAAACCCTAAACCCAACTTCAGCCATCACAATTTCAAACCTTGAACTTTCCTTCCTATTCTATTTCTAAATTCCTTAACTTCACAACTTCACATCTAAATCCACTACAAACAATTACATAGATGTAACTCACCTAGTTAGAGTTGTATTATTTTGAGATTCGGAGATTACAAGAGATGCGTATGGTCCTTATTTCACTGGACTGGTGCAGAAAACTTGGACCTTCAACTGAAGGGTATCACATGCTGAACTTGTAAGAAAAATATTGAAACATCGAGATATGGATCCTAATCTTTGGAGTGTTCGAATGACAATGAAGGTGCCTTCATTCTATGAAGAGTATCATATGTTTTACTTTACTTTATACAACATGAACAGCGATAACGAAATGCGTTATCTTTGGACCATTGCACCCAACTTTGTGAAGGAAGGGACTCAGGTACTTGTTGAATTCATTCCGATCCAACCACATATTGTTTCAATTACACATGACACAAATACCATAAACATGACGGAACATGTTACAGCAATAACACAAATGGTTTTTGATGAGCCGTCTATGTTGTAACCAATTGTTGATGAAGAAGATGTTGAAAATGACCATTCCGACGAAGACTATGACGTATCTAGTGCATCTGAATCAAACGATAAAGATGATGCCGAGGAAGAAGAGTTATAAACCCCCGTAAACCCTGCCAGTGAAAACACAATGACTCAATAGGAGAATAGCCAATGGTTCGGTAGCGCCAGGTATGATTACACACAGTTTGGAGCCTTTCTAGATATGGGTTCGGGTGAGCCGATAGATTAGCTTATCGAATCTGGTATCCTAAGATTGCTCTATTGGAACGATTCGATGAGTGATATTCAGTTAGGCATGAGATTTATTAACAAAGTGCAAGTAATAAGTGCGGTTTAGAAGTGGTCGATTCGGATGGGCCGAGAATATAGAGTTGTGAAAATTAAAAGTGATCAATGGACAGCAAAATGTTACCATCATAGTGACTCTAATTACTGTTCATGGTACATTCTTATAAAAAAGAAAGCAACGCACGGTCGTTAGGAAATAACTAGATTCATTAAGGAACACACATGCCTTGTACAGGTTCAACAAAACAAGTACCGAAGTATGTCATCAAAATTTATTTCAATGTCAATATCGCACATTGTTGCCAACGATCTAGAGATACCTGTCTCAAATGTCATCCAAGAAGTGCAAGTATTATTTCAAATGGGTTGTACGTACAAGAGGGCATGTTATGCTCGAAAATTTGCAATAAAGAAGGTCTTCGGCAGCTGGGAGACAACATTTAATATTCTACCAAAGTATCCACAGGCTATGCAAGATTCAAACCCGGGGACTGTCTTCGAGTTCTTGCATCACAAAACAAGCATTCCCGTTAACTATGTTTTCAAATTTCTTTTCTAGTTTTTCTCGCCTTGTATAGATGATTTTTAATATTGTCGGCCGGTGATTTCTGTGGATGGCACTCACCTATGAGGACTATACAAGGGTGTACTGTTAATTGCAAGTACATGGGATGCCATATCATTTGCTCCCAGTTGCTATTGCAATTGTTGATAAAGAGTCGTCTGAAAGTTAGAATTAGTTCCTCAAATATCTGCGGGAACATGTTGTCAAAGATCGGCATGTATTTCTTATTTCCAATCGCCACAAAGGGATTTTATCTTCTATTCAAAATCAATCTTTGTGGTAACCTCCATTCACAGTTTGTTTACGCCACATTCGAGAAAATTTCAACAAGACCTTCAAAAACACTAAATTAAAAAGCTTAATGCGGTAAGCTGGAATAGAATCGAAGCACTGGAAATTTGACCGTGTTATGTGTGAGATCCAAAATAGAAATGTTGATGCTTACATTTATTTGGCAAAGATGACCTAGACAAATGGACACTGTTGCATGATGGCGGGCACAGACACAGAATCATGATAACTAATATTTCGGAAGCACTTAATAGTGTATTGAAGAAAGCTAGGGTCTTACCTTTAAAAGCCCTAGTTGAATTAATATTCAACAAACTTGTTACGTACTTCAATCAACACTGTGAAGAGGCCAAAAATTGTGTGCATCCATTTCCAACCAGAATTTTCAACAAGTTCCTGTGGATTGAGTTAAAATCAAGAGACCACAAAGTTACAACTTACAATCTGCGGGAAGGAATATACATGGTCAGATCTCCGATCCGCGTTGATGGTACCGACAATAACGTCTATACATTACGAATGAATAATAAATCATATAGTTTCAGTAAATGGCAAGTATATACATTGCCTTGTTCTGATGCTCTTGCAGTTTGTAGAGAAAATGGTACGAGAGTAGACACTTATGTGCCGGATATATATTCGCGAGAAACATACAGAAGAACATACCAATCGAATTTTCATCCGGTCATGTATGAGAACTTTTGGAGGGATGCTCCTTATAATTTAATATTTCATCCTCCAAACATGAACAATGAATGGGGTAGGAAACAGGGCACAAGATTTCAGAGGGAAATGGATTACCGAAATCCAGATTCTCCCCCAAGATGTGGCATATTTCATATGCCGGGACATAATAAAAAAACTTGTAATATTCCCGGTTCAAGTAATGTATAAGTTTGTTTCCTTGAAAGTGTTGTAATATTTTAGGGTTTCTATTAATGGAATTTTTCTTTGAATTTTTTCTAACTACTTCTTCATTAATCTAAATTTTGATAGTAAAATTTACAATACTTTAAATTACTTCTTCATATTTTTTTTAATAAAATGGTTCTAAGTTAAACATATTTTTTTAAAACGTTTATAAATATTATCATGAAAAATAAATCAAAATAGTTTAAATAAAATAATAGTCTTTTTAAAAAAATTATATAATTATAAGTTTTGGGGAAAAAAAAAAAGAAATTTTGAGTTTTGAAAAAAAAAAAAAATTGATGTGGCTGATAATGCATAAAAGTTGTGCGTTATTGCTGGTTATAACGCATCTTCTTTGTGCGTTATCCACCACTTTGACGGATTATGAGGAAAAGCCATAATTAAGTGATAACGCGTAGTTGTTGTGCGTTATCCTAATAAATAATGCACGGCTGTTGTGCGTTAAGGCCAAATATGCATAAAAAAAATTTTTTGGCCACTTTAGTGGCCTTTTTAAAAAAAAGGGGCTAAGCCAAGAAAAAAACCAAAGTTAGCAAGTAAATTAAGAATCTTAACTATATTAGACAATAGTTTAGTGAATAATTAAACATCCCGAGAAAAAGAGCAGATGCCTACACCTAGGGAGTATTAGGAAGCGTTGATCCAGAGAATGAAACGTCGAATTAAGATAATTTTATTTAGCTTCTAATTAATTTAGAGCCTTCTTTATCGTTTTTAGTGCTTTGTTTTGGATGTGGGTTGGTAGGAAATATTAGGGTCGAATTACTTAATATGATTACATTAAAATTGATTGAATTTTTGGGTATCTTTACGATATAGGAATCGTAGGCGGTGTTTTGCTAAGTTTAGGAATAAATGATTTGTGAATATGAGGTAAGGGATATAAAACCTTCTCCTTTTGTTAAATGCCTATTTTATTTTTTCAGTATTATTATTTTGGATTTATGAGTTTAGCAAATGTGTATGTCTGTAAAGTTCATGATTTTTAAGTGTTCAGTAAATTGTTTAAGTGAATCTTCTGCTCATGTGTGTGAATGGGAAACATTGGAGGGACATGTTCTAAATATTCGTTTGGCCCACCTATTGGATGTTATACCTAACAAGCTATTTGTCTGGCCCTCCCTAACAGATACAATAGTTAGAGGCTGATATAGTTCACTTTTATGTCCTTACTAACATCGTGAGCATCTATTTGCATGGTTTGTGAAGTTTAAAGGCTTGTTTTTAATTGTGTTGTAAACTATTTTGATTATTTTCTTTTGATACTTGAGAAATCAATTTTCACTCATTTGAAAGAAAAATAGTTTGAACAATTTATTATTTATTTCTTTGTATTCTAGTGTATTTGTTGATATTTATTTCACTGGACATGGATGCAAGTTTTCTTCTAAAAATTGCTTTACTTGCATGATTTGAAAATAATAACTAGTTTTGTGATTTTTACTTTCATGCCTTGGAAAAAGTTCTTGTAGAGTTATTTTTATAAATAATATGGTAGAAACAATTTGATGGAGTTGATTTTGACACTTTTTTTTTTTTAATGAAATGTTTTGGGAGATAAAAGTTTCTTTGACAACCAAGGTCTTTTAAAGAATATAATTTTTCATTTAAAAGACTAATCTCTCTACAAATTATTTTATATATTTTAGAAAAAAGATGCTCATTCCCAAAGTAATTCATATCTTTTATTGGGTTAGTGTAGTTTGACCTTTCATGTATTACAGATGAGTTTAAGATTAGAGTCGATAAAGAATTGGAATAATGAAGATATCATTTAGAAATATTAAGAGAGCGACTCCTTTTGTAAAAACTTGGATGGCACTTAGTTTTTTATTGGAGAGTTTTTTTTTCTAAATAAGAGTATATATTGTTGAGATAATTATTTTGTTTTGGGAGAGATGTAAGACTTATTATATTTATTTGGATATAAAAGTGAGTATTTATGAGGTTTGGTATGTTTGAGGCTTCCTCGAAAATGCTGTCAGATTATGTGCGGAGTTTGAGGTGTGACGTGTAATCTCTTCGGATACAACGAATACATGAAGCAATTAGCATTGAACTCTTCACTAACGAACTTGAATAAACTAATTAAGAACACTTAAAACATGCAACTGTAGACATAGAATAAGATGAAAGAAGTCTGGCTTTTCAACTTTTAAAAATAAGAATAGAAGGCACTTATTTATAGATTAAGTAAAGTGGTAGGATCATAAGATAGCACTAGAGCTTCACCCAAACAAAAGTTCAAAGAATTGTTATTAATTAAAGGCAGTTGGATAAGATTTTTGTTCTCCATTGTTTATACTTTTTTGAAACCATTGTTTTCTTCTAAATATAATAAGCAGTCGAATATGTTAAAAAAATTGTATTGATTAAAATAAGTTAAAATTGATTAATTTTAAACAATAAAGAATAGAGCCAACACACATATATATATATATATACTAATTAGATATGTTATATTCTTATCCATAATTGTTAGCCCTAAGGGCATTATTACTTGTGTTTTGATTATGATTAACATGTGCTTGTGTGAGTATGTTAGCTAACCCTTCATAGAGAACAAAAGAAGAACATATGAAGTCTCAAAGTCTCAAGCAAAAGATCTTGATGATGAGGGCAAAATAGAGAAGAAGAGATCAAGCGATACCAAGATCAAATCAATTGAAGACATTGAAGACATTGTATTTGTGAACTAGGTATTATCTTGTAAAAACTCTCTAGTCTTAGTCTTTGATTCATTGATCATACATGAAGCTCTTCTCTTGATTTTCCAAAATATAATCCTTTGATAAAATCCAAGTATTCTTGACTAAAAATGTTTTGAATAGTTTTTCTTATCTTTAAAAATTGTCAAGAATGCCTTTGAAACTTGGAAGAAAGTTTTGTTCAGAAAAAAACTTGGCTGAGGAAAAACAGAAATTCGGAAGTCCGTTTTTAAAACCGATCGTCCGTTTTTTCAATGTTTAAAATTCGGCAGTCCGTTTTTTAGAAAAACCAAGTCCGAATCTTTCTGTTCAGAAATTCGGCAGTCCGAATTTTTAACCGGTCGTCCGAATTTTTAATTCGGCAGTCCGTTTTTAGAAAACTCAAGTCCGAATCTTTCTGTTTCAAAGAACCGGCAGTCCGGTTTTTTTAAAACCGATCGTCAGTTTTTCAATTCGGCAGTCCGGTTTTTAAAACCGATCGTCCGTTTTTTGCTGTCAGTATAAAAAATATTACCGTTGCACAGAAGCAACGGTCATTTCTGAAATTTGACAGCCTATTTCTTAGGCAACCGTTTTGAGCTTAAAAAATCCTATATATACACTCAATTATCAGCCATAAATTCAACAAGTTTGGGAATCATTCATTGTGAATATTTAACACATTTCAAGAGCTTAAAAAATTCATTTATTGCAAATTATTTTCAAATCCCAAACAAAATCTTCTTGAGCTTCATTATTGATCATTCATCAAAGAAGAAGAAAAGAGGTGCTTGTAGAAGCATATCATTGAGTTGTAATTTTCCTCTTCTCAAGCAAAATTGGTAACATTGTTCCTAACTCTCTCTATTCTATTATTGTGATCAAAGGTTTGTGGAAAACCCTTTGGGTGATCCTTTGATTAATTGTACTGTTGTGCTTGAGGTTTTGGTGTAAAACCCTTGAAGGGTGAACCTCATTGTGTATTTGTGTAACCTTCTTTGAAGTTAGTAAAATTGTGAAATCCTTGGGTTGAGTCTCAAGGTAGTGGATGTAACTCTTTTGAGAGAGTGAACCACTATAAATTGTTGTGCCTATTTCTTTCTTAATTGTCTATACTATTACATTGTGTTTTGAGTGGATTCCTTTTAAAAAGAGTTTTTAGAAATCTTTCACAAACAAATTGGAGGTTTATCTTTTTAATCATACAAAAGAATTTTTAAATTATCCAAAAACCTTATTCACCCCCCTCTAAGGTTTTTCAATTGGTATCAGAGCAGGGCTTCTTAAAAAAAAAGGACTTACATCCTTGAAGCTAAAGATCTTCTTTTTACTATGGCAAATATTTCTAGCTTACCTTATGTAGAAGGCTCTTCTACAAATAGACCTCCTCTCTTTAATGGAACTAACTATACTTTTTGGAAGTCTCGAATTAAAATATATATATATGTTCTATTAACTTTGATTTGTGGAGCATTGTAGAGAAAGGCCCTTACATTCCCACAATAAATGGGATAGCCAAGAAGATTGAAGAATTTGATGAATTCGACTCTAGGAAGATGACTCTAAACTTCCAAGCCATGAATATTCTAAGTTGTGCCTTAGATGCAAGCGAATACAATAGAGTGAGCGGATGCGATTCGGCTCATGAAATGTGGAAGCTACTAGAAGTCACTCACGAAGGAACTAATCAAGTAAAAGAATCAAAGTTGGCTATGTTGGTGAGAGACTATGAATTATTCATGATGAAACAAACTGAGAGCATTAGTGACATGTTCACAAGGTTCACCAACATTACAAATGGCCTAAAGGCATATGGGAAGGAGTACTCAAGAGGGGAAGCAAATAGAAAAAATTCTTGATGCACTTCCAAAAAGCTTGGCAACCAAAAACGCTAGCTATTGAAGAATCAAAGGATTTGAGACTACTCCCAATTGAAGAACTCATAGGGTCACTTCTTACCTATGAAATGAAAATAAAGAGATTGAATGAAATAGAAGATGAAGAAAAGGGAAGAAAAGGCATTGCCCTCAAGGCAAATGAAGATGATCAACCGTATTCATCAAACAATGAAGATGAGGTTGATGATGATGAGGAAATGGCATTAATAATGAGAAAATTCAAAAGATTCTACAAGAAAGGCTTCAACAATAGAGGGAAGAAACCTCCACTCAAGAAAGGAGGTCAAAGCTCATCACTCTTCAAAGCTAGATGTTTTGAATGCAATAGCACCGATCACCTCATAGCCGATTGTCCCAAGGCCCTTGAAAAGGAAAGAGGAGCTTTAGAAGCCAAGCTTGAGGCATTGAAGAAGAAGAAGAAAGGCAAAGGTCTAATTGGAACTTGGGATCAAGATTCAAGTGACAATGAAGAAGAAGAAAGTGCCAACATATGCTTCATGGCACTAGAAAATGAGGTACAATCTTCACCCTCTAACTCATCTAATCTCATTGATGATATTTGTGATGATGATCCTTGTACCATGCTTATTGAAATGTATGGTGAATGCGAAAAGGTTTCCAAAAGAAACAAAGAGTTGAAAAACAAAAATAAATTTTTTGCTTGATGAAAACTCAAAACTTATTTGTGAAAACAAATCTCTCCTTGAGTCTCTAGAAATCTTGAAAAACGAAAGGGAGTGTTCAAACAATGATTTTCAAATACTTGCTTTAGAAAACAAGAATCTTTGTGAAAAGATTTCATTTCTTGAAAAATGTTTAATTGATCATGATGCTTTAAAGAAAAAGGTGAGTGATCTCACTCTTTGTGTTGAAAAATTCACAAAGGGAAAAGAAAATTTTGAAAAACTTCTTGGCTCTCAAAGATCACCTTTTAACAAAAATGGTATTGGATATAATCATTCCAATATTTTTTCTAAACAAACACGTTTTGTAAAAGCCTCCTCATCCCTTTCACACTTTTGTTGTACTTATTGTGAAAAGAGTGGTCATAAAGCCACAAAGTGTTTTATTAAGAAAAAGATTGAAAGAGGCGTGAAAACCATTTGGAAAATTAAAGAAAACCAAACTAACATCCATGGACCCAAAAAGATGTGGGTACCAAAAATCATTTCTGCTTCTTCTTTTGTAGGAACACAAATCAAGGCCATCTAAATGGTACTTGGATAGCGGATGCTCAAGGCACATGACCGGAAATTCATCACTTATGAGCAATCTCAAAGAAACCGAAGGTGGATTTGTAACGTTTGGAGATAAGAACAAAGGAAAAATCATTGGAATGGGCAACATTGGTAACAATTCTTCCTCTCTTATTAAGGATGTTCTTCTAATTGATGGTCTTAAATTCAATTTGCTTAGTATTAGTCAATTATGTGATAATGGAAAAAGGGTTGTTTTTTGAAAGTGATTCTTGCTCTATCATTGATAAGCATGAAAACAAAACTATTTTTGTTGCTAAAAGAGTTGGAAACGTATATGTCTTTCATCTTGAAGATTTTCTTTCCCAAAATTTGAAGTGTCTCTCGGTTCATGATAATGATGCATTTTTGTGGCATAGAAGACTTGGTCATGTTAGTATGGATTTATTAAACCAACTATCTTCAAAAGAACTTGTTAGAGGCCTACCAAAACTTCATTTTGAGAAAACTAAACTTTGTGATGCTTGCCAATTTGGAAAACAAATCAAGACATCGTTTAAACCAAAGAAAATGATTTCAACTTCAAAACCTTTGGAACTCGTTCACATGGACTTATTTGGACCAATGAGGACCACTAGTCTCGGTGGTAAGAGGTATGCTTTTGTAATTGTTGACGATTTCTCTAGATTTACTTGGACGTTGTTTTTGAGTCAAAAAGATGAAGCTTTTCATGAGTTTGTTAAACGTTTTAAAAGAATTCAAACCTCCCTTGATTGTAAATTGATCTCTATGAGAAGTGATAATGGGAGAGAATTTAACAATCAAGATTTTACAAAACTTTGTGATGACTTTGGAATAACACACAATTTTTCGGCCGCTAAAACCCCACAACAAAATGGTGTCGTGGAGAGGAAAAATCGTACGTTACAAGAAATGGCAAGATCTATGCTTTGTGAAAACTCCCTTCCTAAATATTTTTGGGCCGAGGCCGTTAACACCGCATGCTACATTATGAATCGTGTTATCTTGAGACCTTCATTAAAGAAAACTCCCTTTGAACTCATTTTTAATAAAACCCCCTCAATTGGTTATTTTAAAGTTTTTGGATGCAAATGCTTTATTTTAAACACCAAGGACAATCTTGGAAAATTTGATCGAAAATCCGATGAGGGAATTTTTCTTGGTTATGCTTCAAACAAAAAGGCTTTTAGAGTTTTCAACAAAAGAACTTTGTGTGTTGAAGAGTCCATTCATGTTAACTTTGATGAAACTAACGTTTTCAACAAGAAAGTTGATGTTGATGATGACATAGATAACACTCAAAGCAACCAACCTTTGTACACTCAAGCAATGGAAGAGCATGCTATGGAGGAAGAAGAGATTGAGGAAAAACAAGGTAACGAACAAGAAACTCAAAATCTTCCTCAAGAGGTGATATATCCAAAAGGACACTCCAAAGATGAAATTATTGGAGATGTATCTCAAGGGGTAAGAACAAGAAGGTATTTTATCGATAACTTTGCCTTATTATCACAAATTGAGCCTAAGCTCATTGAGGATGCTTTATGTGATGAGTTTTGGATTATTGCTATGCAAGAGGAATTAAATCAATTTGAAAGAAACAAAGTTTGGACTTTAGTCCCTAGACCACATAATCACCCCACAATTGGCACAAAATGGGTTTTTCGAAACAAACTAAATGAATCCGGAGAAGTCATTAGAAACAAAGCTAGACTTGTTGCCCAAGGATTCAATCAAGAAGAGGGCATAGACTTTGATCAAACTTTTGCTCCGGTTGCTAGACTTGAATCTATTAGGATGCTTTTAGCTTTTGCTTGTTTTAAAGGATTCAAACTCTTTCAAATGGATGTTAAAAGTGCCTTTTTAAATGGTGATATTGAGGAGGAAGTTTATGTTGAACAACCTCCCGGTTTTGTACATGAAAATTTTCCAAATTATGTTTTCAAACTCTCAAAAGCTCTTTATGGTTTAAAACAAGCCCCAAGGGCTTGGTATGAAAAATTAAGTGGTTTTCTTCTTTCAAATAACTTTTCAAGAGGTGTTGTGGACACCACTCTTTTTACAAAAAACCTCTTGTAACAATGATCTTCTTCTTGTCCAAATATATGTTGATGATATCATTTTTGGTGCTACTAATATCTCTTTATGTGAAGAATTTGCCTCACTCATGCAAAAAGAATTTGAAATGAGCATGATGGGAGAATTGACGTACTTTCTCGGCCTCCAAATCAAGCAAACTCAAGATGGAATCTTCATCAATCAAGAGAAGTACACCAAAGAGCTTCTCAAACGATTTGGGATGAGCAATGCAAAAGGTATCGGTACCCTCTATGAGCTCGTCATTGAAGCTTGACAAAGATGAAAAAAGGTAAAAGTGTTGATGAAAAGACTTATAGAGGTATGATCGGTAGTTTACTTTATTTAACGACTAGTAGGCCGGGATATCATGTTTGCAGTATGTTTGTGTGCTAGATTCCAAGCATGTCCCAAGGAATCTCATTTAATAGTCTGTAAAACGTATTTTGAGATATTTAATTTCATCATATGATTATGGCTTGTGGTACTCTAAACAATCTTGTTTTGATCTTATCGCCTACACTGATGCGGACTACGCCGGATGTAAGGTAGAAAGGAAGAGTACAAGTGGAAATTGCCAGTTCTTGGGAGGTTGCTTAGTATCTTGGTACAGCGAAGAAACAATCGTGCGTGTCTCTATCAACCGCCGAGCGGAATACATCGCAGCTCGGTTGTTGTTGTGCTCAGGTACTTTGGATGAAACACACTTTAATTGATTTTGGTGTTTCTTTTAAGTGCATACCTATCTTGTGTGATAACACTAGTGCCATAAATATTTCCATTAATCCTGTGCAACATTCAAAAACAAAACATATTGAAATCAAACATCACTTTATTAAAGATCATGTTGCTAAAGGTGATGTATCTTTAGAATATATTTGCACGGAAGACCAAATTGCCGATATTTTTACAAAACCTCTTTCAGAAGATCGTTTTTGCTTTTTAAGAAAATTACTTGGTATTGGGAGATTTAATGAATAATGTGTGTTGCTTGTATTTGCCTTTTTCCTATTTTCTGACTTGCTGATGTTTTAAGAAAATTCGGACTCCTATTTTGAAATTAGGACGTCCGGTTTTAAAACCGGACTCATACCCCCTTCTTCAAAAAAAATTCCAGAGATATTCGGACTCCCAAACCGGACGCTGTTCCAAAAACTCGGACGTCCGAATTTTGCAAAAATCCAGAAACCGGAAGACCGGTTTCAACAAACGGTCGACCGAATTTCTCAAAAAAAGGTCGGGAATGCGTTTTTAAATCAGAATTTTCTCACAACTCTTCACATTCCTCTCCACACTCTCTCTCACTCTCTCGACCGAAACACTCTCTTCCTCTCGAACCCATCCGATTTCTTGATCCGATTTTCAATCTTCTTGTCATTTCTCTTCAAATTCCTCTCTTGTCACAACAAAGAAGCAATCTTTCTCTCTGATTACTTTCTATCACTCTACAAAATTCTTCATCTCCTCTCCAAACCCTAACCTCAAAATTGTTCAAAGATGGTTAAAACAAAGAATGCCCAAGTTGGTTCAGGGCAAAATCCTGAAGAAGCAGCACCAGTAGAGGAAAGGGGAAAGGAAAAAGAACACCTGCTGGAACTGGGGCTGCCACTGCTGCTGCTAGGGTTTCTAGAACTGCAGATAGATTTATCTCAGTAAAGGAAGCTGCTTGGTTTGAAGAATGGACTCGGAATCACCGAAAAATTGCTCCGGGTCATAGGGTGGACTTGGATGATATGCAAGGTATGGAGATTATCCCAAATATCTTTGAAATAATTGGTTGGATACCTTTATTGATTGTCAATGAACTGTACTATGTGGACATGATATATGAATTCTATGCTAATCTCCACAAAGGTAGAGTTGAAAAAGTGGATAATGTCTCCCATCAATGGTTAGTGACCAGAATTGGGGGAAGGGATATAGCATTTGATGATAGGCTATTGAATGCTATTTTGGATACCCCTCAAGATGGTATAAGATTTTATACCAAAAACAAGAAATGCTATGATGCCAATTTATACAGTGAAAAACGATTTGCTGAAATTTTCACTAAGGGGGAGATATTGAAACGGCATGATGATAGAAATGTGAATAAATTGGATGCATATGGGCGAGTGCTTCATCACATGATTTCAAACATCATCGTTCCTAATGTTGGGCATAAATCCTCTATCACTAACATGCATGCTTTTGTGATGCTGGCCTTGCATGAGCACAGAAGAATGAATTTCGGGTTTATGGCTATAGAGCATATGTTAGCTGCCCCATCTTCTCAAAAGAAATGCTTGCCATATGGTTGTTTCATCACTAAAATCCTCCAACATTTTGTGATTAATCTGGTTGGGATGGGTAATCACATTGGACCTGGCAAGATATACACTCACCGGACCTTCAAGAGAATGGGGTTTGAAAAAGACGAAGTCGGGATGTACATCCGAGGTGGACAAGGGACTTGGTGACAGTGATGATGAGGAAGATGATGATGAAGACCCGAGAGGATATGGATATTGAAGAAGAAGATAGCGAGGAAGAAACAGAGGCGTAAATCCAAAGGAGAGAAACGAGACAGAAAAAAAGGCAAGAAAGAACAGACGAAGGCTCATCTTCAGGAAGCATGAGTCAACTTATGGATATGATAGTCTCTCTCCATACATCTATGAACACCCGATTTGACACATTCGACGGTCGTTTTGAGGCTTTGGATAAAAAAATTGATGCCTTGGACCAAAAGCTGACCGACACACAAGAACGGGTGAAGAGACTTGAGCAAGGAAGAGGAGCTGGAGATGATTGAAACTTTCCTATAAACCTTTCTTCCTCTTGTTTTTTATTCGTAACTCTTTTCAAAACTCCTGTTTTCAATTTTAATGACATATTTTTAACTTGCTTATTCCAATTACAACTGTGCTTTTATGTGATTTGGTCATTGCTCTTTAGGCTCTTTGTTGTTTATGGACTTCATGATGACACTTTTATGTTGAAAGTCCTGCTATTATCTCTTCTATGATCCCTTGGTACTTTTCTCCTACAATTTTTTGATTTATGACAAAAGGGGGAGAAAATAGTGCAAGATGTAAGGGGGAGAAAATTTTGTTGATATTTATAAGTTATCATTGATGCTTGTTTACAATGATTATTGATGCAAGGGGGAGTTACCTCCTTTTCTTGGTGATTGTTATGCTTTGCCTCTTTGCATATTTTGATGCATCACCATATTACTTTTGCTCTTTTGTTCTTCTTGCATATGTGTTTGTCATAATCAAAAAGGGGGAGATTGTTAGCCCTAAGGGCATTATTACTTGTGTTTTGATTATGATTAACATGTGCTTGTGTGAGTATGTTAGCTAACCCTTCATAGAGAACAAAAGAAGAACATATGAAGTCTCAAAGTCTCAAGCAAAAGATCTTGATGATGAGGGCAAAATAGAGAAGAAGAGATCAAGCGATACCAAGATCAAATCAATTGAAGACATTGAAGACATTGTATTTGTGAACTAGGTATTATCTTGTAAAAACTCTCTAGTCTTAGTCTTTGATTCATTGATCATACATGAAGCTCTTCTCTTGATTTTCCAAAATATAATCCTTTGATAAAATCCAAGTATTCTTGACTAAAAATGTTTTGAATAGTTTTTCTTATCTTTAAAAATTGTCAAGAATGCCTTTGAAACTTGGAAGAAAGTTTTGTTCAGAAAAAAAAACTTGGTCGAGGAAAAACGGAAATTCGAAGTCCGTTTTTAAAACCGATCGTCCGTTTTTTCCAATGTTTAAAATTCGGCAATCCGTTTTTAGAAAAACCAAGTCCGAATCTTTTCGTTCGTAAATTCGGCAGTCCGAATTTTTTAACCGGTCGTCCGAATTTTTAATTCGGCAAATCCGTTTTAGAAAACTCAAGTCCGAATCTTTCTGTTTCAAAGAACCGGCAGTCCGGTTTTTTTAAAACCAATCGTCCGTTTTTCAATTCGGCAGTCCGGTTTTTAAAACCGATCGTCCGTTTTTTGTCATCAAGATAAAAATATTACCGTTGTACTGAAGCAACGGTCATTTCGAAATTTGACAGCCTATTTCTTAGGCAACCGTTTTGAGCTTAAAAAATCCTATATATACACTCAATTATCAGCCATAAATTCAACAAGTTTGGGAATCATTCATTGTGAATATTTAACACATTTCAAGAGCTTAAAAAATTCATTTATTGCAAATTATTTTCAAATCCCAAACAAAATCTTCTTGAGCTTCATTATTGATCATTCATCAAAGAAGAAGAAAAGAGGTGCTTGTAGAAGCATATCATTGAGTTGTAATTTTCCTCTTCTCAAGCAAAATTGGTAACATTGTTCCTAACTCTCTCTATTCTATTATTGTGATCAAAGGTTTGTGGAAAACCCTTTGGGTGATCCTTTGATTAATTGTACTGTTGTGCTTGAGGTTTTGGTGTAAAACCCTTGAAGGGTGAACCTCATTGTGTATTTGTGTAACCTTCTTTGAAGTTAGTGAAATTGTGAAATCCTTGGGTTGAGTCTCAAGGTAGTGGATGTAACTCTTTTGAGAGAGTGAACCACTATAAATTGTTGTGCCTATTTCTTTCTTAATTGTCTATACTATTACATTGTGTTTTGAGTGGATTCCTTTTAAAAAGAGTTTTTAGAAATCTTTCACAAACAAATTGGAGGTTTATCTTTTTAATCATACAAAAGAATTTTTAAATTATCCAAAAACCTTATTCACCCCCCTCTAAGGTTTTTCAATAATATATATATATTCATGTATTTATTTAATACAACATGTATTTGGAATTTCCAAGGTACACAATCTTGTTTGTGTTCCATAGTAGGTCCATCTCTCCTACTTGCACATCATTTATGTGAGATACATTGAAACAAATTTCTCATTCACCCATGCAAAACATGCTAATCCCAACAATTTATTCATGGAATGGAATAAAATTTCGTGATATATAAGCATCGCCCGAGGAAGATATGCCCGAGTGTGTGTTGAGATAGAAAAAACATGAATAAATAAAATAGTAAAATAGAAAAAAGAAATTTTATACATTGGTTAGAAGTTAATTAAAACCGCATAAGTATCACAAAAGCATTTTTGACGGATGAAATTCAAGACTAAATTTTAATATATTTTTTATCTAATATTATGAAGGTATAATGGACACAATATATTTTTCTTTCCGACCTCTCTTGGAAAGCCCTTTCCTTACATTTTAATGTGGAAAAGTCTTTCATACTTCTTTTTATAAGAAAAGACTTTTCTTACTTCTATTTTGCATCTCAAACACTAGAATGAAACAAAAAATTAGAAAAATCATTTCATTTCAGTTTGCTAAACATATCATAAGACTTAAGAGTAAATCAGAGTAAGATATCATATGTGTAAATGAAAGTACTAGAATATACAATTTATGTTCGAAGTCACTGAAAAACAGCCAATAGCATATCAAACAATATTGAGATTACATATGATTGGAGAAGCAATTTTGCAAGCTCCAATCATCCAAAGCCAAGCAATCTGATCGGGATTTTGTATACTAAAATTTTAACACAATACTTACAAGTGCACAAGATCAATGTAATACGGAAGTATTAGGGTATCGAACAATAGAGAAAGGCTCAACTACCTAAATTATTATCTTCCTAAATTAATTTTATAAAAAGAAGAATCAAATTTTGTTGTCTAAGAATTATTCCTAAAGTAAAATAAAATTTATGAATAATTTAAATAAACTAAAACTAACGGGAGATTAACCAAAGAAATTGATTTAGAACCCTGAATCCACCACTAACCTATATAACAATGATTTAATTTTATTTAGGAGAAAAGATTAAACATTCATGTGGTGATCTAGGCTACAAGCTTCGATTCACTAGAGAAATATATTGTGCTTAAATGCATGACATTATTCATCTAACCATTAGCATGACTTATTCATTCCTATGACATAAATCATCTAAAATTAGCATGAACTATTCAATTTTAAAACCCATAATATACTTACAAAAATCACATATCTCTCATACTCAAGATTACAAGAATTAAGCACGGATAAAAATATCAATTAACTCAAATAATTATTCTACAAGAACAATTACAAAGTATTAATTGCATCAAACCAAGAACATCCCAAGATATGCAATCACATAAATAAAATAATAAATCTCCCAAAATAAAATAAATCAAAGTCACATGGCTA
The DNA here is from genome assembly GCA_028651295.1 of Catharanthus roseus. NCBI lineage: Eukaryota > Viridiplantae > Streptophyta > Magnoliopsida > Gentianales > Apocynaceae > Catharanthus > Catharanthus roseus. The sequence continues at coordinate 4,987,137 of JAPQWS010000076.1, read as the reverse complement.
GGGTTTCATCGAGATTCTAAAAATAAATTTAGTTCATAGCTAAAGGAAAAGAAGGAACCAATTTAATGGAAGAAATCATGGCTTTTTTTCCTTCAATTGAAGTACTGCCGCTGTTGTATATTTTAGCTTCTTCTGTTCAGCTGGGTCTGCACAGCTGATTTCTTCTTCAGCTGCTACTGAAATTTTTGCTTCTTTTTTTTTCTGCGGCTGCTAAGCTGCTTCTTTCCTTGTGCTGCTCTTGCTGCAGCCGCTTCAGTAAAATTCCAGCAGCAGCAGCTTCTTCTGTCTTCAATTTCTGCAGCTTCTTCTAAGCTGCTGCTTCAGCTTTGCTAAGTAGCTCGCTCAGCTGCTTCTTTTGCTTCAGTTTGCCTGCGGCTGTTGCAGCTTTTCTGGTTAGCCGACAGCTGCTTGCTGCATTTTCTCTTTTTATTTATTTTTTTATTTTTTTCTGTTCTTCCCCCTCGCAGATCTCCCTCCCTCTCCTCTCTGTTTCTTCTTTTAAAGCTGTTTCTCAGCAACTCTTCTTCTCCTTCTTCTACTAGGTTTCCCCCTTCCCTTTTGGTTCCAGCCCTCTCTTTTTAGTAACTTACCTTTTCTTCTTATTTTTTTCTTTTTGGTCCTTCTTTTCTCTTTATTTACAGCAGCAGCCCTATTCTCTTTCTTTCTCTTTTTTTTTTTTTTCTTTTTTCTTGAATTGGGCTACCTCCACTTCTTGGACTTCTCTCAATTATGGGCTTTCTTGTGGGCTTCTTTCCCTTTATCACCAAATTAAATTAAATTAAATATAATGATTATATTTAATAAATAAAACATTGTTAAAAGTTAATAATTAAAACTTAAGGTGTTTATTTATACTAAAAATCAACTCTATCACAATCTTTTCCTTTCACTTTTTGCGGAAGGAACATAATGAGATGCTTTTTTTCCAAAATTTTTACTCTAGCACTAACCCTTCCTCAATAACATACTTTTATTAAAACATTGCAAAGTATAGACGAATATATTCAAAAAGGAAAATTGGGATCAATAATTGAAACTTTTATTGTAAAACTTTGACTTATTTGTACGTGGTAGGATTCGGTTGCGAGCTACATCATCGATCTTAGCAAAAACCGAGCTAAGCTTATCGCACTGAGATCCCTTGTGAGTGTTTAAACTGTTGGAAACCGTAGGTAAAAACAAAATAAAATAAAACTACGGAAATCCACCAACAGGATCTGCACATACTAGAAAAACTGATTGGGTAGAAATTACCTCAATGTTTTGATTGTTCGATATGGAGACGCTGCTGTTTACGCTTCGCCCTCTACTGGTATCCACGCGACGAACTCCTCTGCAAGCGATCGGAATGCTAGCCCCTTCTGTGTTCTGAAACCTGTTCAGAACTGATCCTGACTATCTGATAAAAGGTCGTATTTCGGAGAGAGGAGGCTAGATACTATATCACCGTTCTGGAGTTTAGGGTTTTGTTTTTCTTTAATCAGATAAAGGACGGCTGCCAAGAAAAGGTTAACATAACCTTTTATAGCTGTCAATATCAAAACCATAATTGTCATCTAATGACCATTTAATCTCGTCTGTCTATTCCTATAATCATCCAACGGTTGGATGAGTAATATTAAGTAATTAATTTCATTTATTCGATTAAATAAAATTAATTACTTATTAACTTACCAGAAAATACAATATGGAATCTGATTCCTCTTTTGTATACATTCAACGAATCTGGACACAATCTAGATTCATTGAACGTAGACATTATGCTCACAAGATCGTCTATGCGTGTGTCCCTGTAGGTTCACTTAACGTTGGCAGTGAATGAAAAATGTCCTAGATATTTATTCACAAAACATAAGCGGCCTCTAGCAAGACATTATGCTTACCCAAGTTAAGTAAATGCAATAATAACCTAGCATCAGATTTAATATTTAGTCCTTTTGTCACACGATATCCTAATTAAGTATAAGACATGGACCAAGTCATCCTTATAAAACTTAATTAACCATTTACTTGATCACCAGACAGACTGTTTCAACAAATAATATTAATAACACCTTATTAATACTTATTTGAGCATGGCAATGCATATTTTCCAGTCTTCCTTATCAAGGGGCCCATAGATATCTCTCTCTAAAAGGAGAGGGACAAATACCTTTCACTATCTCTAATATTCAAGCCATGACAAAAAAATAAGCCAATCAATAGTCATAATAATCACCTAATTAAAAGTGATGTTTCACTATGTCAAAACATATTTTCTTCCCGTGCAAGAAACATTAGAATCATTAGGTCAAAGGACATCAAATATAAAACTGAGAAGAAATACTTAGAACTTAAACCCATGCAATATTTCTTCTTCACTTTGGGTCATGTCCAATACAATATTCTCAATATGTATTTATGAATTGATTTTATATCTCATATTCATGATCAGTAAAACTTGACCATCAATCAACTTCATACTAGTTTACAAGATGTAATAAACTAGGGACAAATAAGAATAGTATTTTATTAGCTATAAGGGTTTTACTATCAAGTCACATACTTGATGATCAAGAGCATAAAATACAATTCAAAATACATACTTCATAAATCATAAATGTGAGTCAATTGGTCTTAGGGCATATACTAACATAAAGGAGTGCAGAAATTACAATATTTGTACCATGACATGATATTTTAAAGAATGTTTATGCCTAAATTATTTCTTGGACCCATGTGCACTTTGTGTGCAAAACAATGACGTTCCAATTAAACGGACATAAAGTGACACAGTCCCCATTAAATGGAGGATTAATAGGGTTTCATCTCTCATGCACACTCTTTTTATCTCCTATTTTATGCAACAACATCTTTTTTTTCTTTTCTTCGTTTCTCTTCCTTCTTCGTTGTCACCTCTTTTTTTTCTCAAAAGGAATAATTTTTACAGTGACAGCAGCAGTGTTCCAATGGCGACAGCAAATTCCAATGGCAATAGCACTTCTGGTTTTATCTTGTATTATCGAGGACAAAAACTTTTTTACTTATTTTTCTTTACATTTTTACACAATTTTTTTATCTTCTTTAGTGTAGTGTCTAAGGTAAATCTATGGAGGATTGTGAAAAGACGGTTATTGGATGAGATGGAGAGGAAGAATCATTCTTTCTGTGTGATTGATTTTTTTTTTTATAGTTGTTAAATGTATATATTATCGGAGTTTCATAATTCAATTGCTTAAGTTCCATGTTTCTATAAATATAGTTCCATAACTACATAAGTAACATTCCATGGGAATACTTTTTGCTCTTCAATATATGTGGGTGATAAAGTTCTATTTTATTCAGAAGGAGAAAGAATCGGTTGAAGGAGATGAGGAGGAACAATCGTTTTACTGTCTTTACAATTGATTTCTCAAAAAAAAAAAAAAAAAAAAATCGTCTTTAGAATCATCAAATATAGGGGAAAATATATGTAAAACCTATGGAATATGAATTTTGTTTGCATGGAACAATAACACATAAACCATAGAATATCAATACTAACCTTTACACAGAACATGCAATATATTCCTATGGAACCTTAACACAAAACCCATGGAACATCTAATGCTATTTCTATGGAACCTTAACATTACTCATGGAACCTCATTGTAACAAAGTAATCCTAACACAACGTGAAATCTCAATCAAAACTGATGGAAGATGCATTCTATTTTCATGAAACATTAGTACATATATAACTGATCATGGAATATCATACTATTTCCATATCCCTATCACAGTCATGGAACATCAGTACTATTTCCATGGAACCCTAATCGTGCATAGAACCCCAACATGGAATCCCTAACACAAAATCCATAGAACCTCCTTGTAACAACGTAACTCCCGGCACAACGTGAAACCTCATGAAGAATTGATAGAAGGTGTATTCTATTTTAAAGAAACATTCATACATAACTCATGTAACATCATTACTATTTCATAGAATCCCTAGTACAGACTCATGGGACATCAGTACTATTTCAATGGAACCCTAACATGGACATGTGCATGTGCGCGCAGGTATAAAATGCAAGGTATATATTGCATGTTGCACTTGAGTGCAACTACCCATGTTTTATGGGCCGAAAGCCAATTGCCCAAAAGTTTGGTCGAAACTAACAATTATCTAGACTTTTAAGGTGGAAGGTGAAAATTCTATTTTTAAACGTTCTCATTATTCAGTCTTGAGCAACATCCACACCTACAATGGCGATCCACAAAACCCAGAGAGGAAAGCCTCTTCCAAAACCCAGATCTCCAGCGTTTATCACAATCGCAGCTGTAACTGCTTGCATTGGTTTTCTTTATCTTGCATCTTCGCTCTTCTCCACAAATGGGTTCTCGTTTTCTTCTCCAAGGGAGAGTTTTCGAAGCCCCTACATTCACAAGGGCCCTGAGAAATACTTGTATTGGGGTAACAGAATTGACTGCCCCGGGAAGCATTGCGATTCTTGTGAAGGACTTGGTCATCAAGAGTCCAGTCTCAGGTGTGCTCTTGAAGAGGCTTTGTTTCTGAACAGGTAAATTTGCTTTCACTGAAGAAAGAAATGTGGGGGAAAAAAGAATTTTAGTTATTTGTTTTGTTTGAATTGATAGGATTTCTAGAAATTTCTTCTCTGATCAAGTTCTGGTATTGTTTGAGTGGATTTTGATTGGTCATCAATTAGCAAGTAGTACAAGATGTCCATGATCAACAGTTTCATTGATTTCATAAAATTTAGGATTTCATTTTGTTGTTAGGAATCTTGCATTTGTTCGCTATCTAAATACTTTTTTCTGCTTGTATTGAGACTCATGCTTCTCGGTCCTTGTTGCTGAGCATTGTTTGTCTATATATGCTTACTTTATATTTTCCTTCCATTTTAAACAAGCACTTAAAAGTGTAAACGAGGACTGTGATTAGGTAAATGGAACACAGTTATGTCCTGTTTTTGCATGTAACATCAGTTTTTCTGCTTTCTATAATTTCAGGCTTGATAATTATTTCTGAGTTTTCTTCCCTGATTTGTATTTCAGAACCTTTGTGATGCCTTCAAGAATGTGTATCAATCCAATACATAATAAGAAAGGGATTCTTCATCAGTCTAGTGATGCTAATTCAGAGGAAAGGTTAGTTCTCTTTACGCAGTGAAATTCCATCTTCCTCTTTATTTCCAGTCCAAGAAAAATAGAAAGAGACAAAGGTGGTGCCAGTGAAATGGAACAAGACTTCCTTCTTTTTGAGTTGTTTTTTTTTTCCCTGCAGCATATAGTAAAGTGAGCCTGCTTGCAGGTTTGTTTAATGAATCACTTACATTTTTCAATTTAATTTGCTAGGTGGGCAGCTAGCTCTTGCGCGATGGATTCTTTATATGACCTTGATCTCTTATCGGATACTGTACCTGTAATTTTGGATAACTCTAAAATGTGGCATCGGGTACTTGTAACCAGTATGAAGTTGGGATCTAGAGGGATTGCCAATGTGCAAGGAGTCAGCAGGGAAACTCTCAAAGAAAAAAGTTCGTATTTGAATATTTTGCTCATAAATCGAACTGCAAGTCCTCTTTCGTGGTAAACTTATCATTTCTAAATTTTTTTTAAATGTTTTTTATTTTTTTTGTTTTATTCTTTCTTCTGATTTCCAAAATAAGTGATTAATTAGTCATGAATTATTGGCTTCACTATTCTTTCTTTTTCAATATATATTTGACTAATACTCTATTTGTTGGATGTTTAGTTTCACTTACCTGTTGAGATTCTTTTATTTCAAAATATGTAGTTTACCCAGTTTTGTTCGATAAAATTTTCTGGGGCTTCCTTGGTTTTCTCCCTTACTTTCTTGGGTGTTATTTATTTATTGTTTTCGGGGAGGGGGGCGGGGTGGAGTTGCTTCGGTGAACCAGAAAGAGACCTGTACAATGTGGTAGCAGTTGGAATTACATCCTATTGTGGCAAATGGGACAAAGATATGCAGGGCTGAGCTGCCAATTATGTTGTTGATTTACTATTTGGGCTGTTTTCTTAGGATAAAGATTTTAATAACTTAGTTTAAATTTCGAAGGAAAGTGATCTGTCAGAGATATATTTCTGTCTTAGGATGTTTTTCATAATATTAGACAATTAAGTTTTTTTCTTTTTTGGATGAAAAATATTCAAGTTCTTTATGAAGCTTACGGTCTTAAATTGTCTCCTTTCCTTAGCTTGTTGGTAAATTTTTATTATTTACCTTTTTAGTTGTCTAATTATCAATCATTTAGGTTTATGGAATGCAAGGACCGCAACAATCGCAGCACCATCCTTTTGCCATATTCATTTATTCCTTCAATGGCTGCCAAGCATTTAAGAGATGCAGCAGACAAGGTTTGTTTACTACATGTAATTAGTACCACCAGTCAACTTTCTGTATTTCAATTTTATAAAGAAAAGAAAAACGAAGTAAAGTAATCCTTGTAGTTTTAGTGAAGCAGGCATTTTTCATGTCAGCTTTACTCTCTTTCAAGACAATATAGTTGATAGCATTTAAATTTCAATCTTATCAATAGTTCTATCGTCAATGTTGGTTTATGTTAATGCAAGTAACCAACTTAGTGATTGTTGTTGTGTTAATGTTCTGTGTAAACTAACCAAGTGGTCACAGCAAAGACTATTGGATTTTGTTTCATTTGCAATTGCAACTAAGCATAAACAGGGAAATATACTGCGGTTATATTGATTTTCCCATTTTGGGCTAAAGACGATATGAAAAGACTTCAAATTATATTCATCTGCATGCCACTTGGATTTTAATTTTGGCCAGGAGAAAAATATAATATATATGCCAACTTTGGACTGACACTTGTATCTTCTTTTTACCCCCCGAGGTTAAGAGTGTGTGGAAGCTAATGTTCATGACAAGCACACTCGATAGGTGGGATTATTGGAAATGAGAGAAAATTCTTAAAGTGGAAGCTGATAGGGTCTGTGCATTGATTCTGGTTTTATTTTGGTAGCTGGTTGCTGGTGTAGCAATTTGGCATGTTTCTTTTGTTTTTTTTGTTTTTTTTTTTTTTTGGTGTTCGCGATGATGACAGTTAGATATGATTTGGCATGTGAAAGTTTGATTCTAGTTGTGTGCTGGGAGATCGAAGGAGATAAGAGAGCATGAAATAAATTGATTCATTATTTGTTTTACCAGTTAACTTATGTCTATTTATTCTTCTTGGTAACTTATTGGAATCCTTTTACTGCTTAGTTCCCCTTTTTCACTCTGGGGAATTTCTTCTACAGTCTTTTCATATTTTGTATTAAAATTTTTTCACCAGATGGCTAATATTTGGGACAGAGGTTTCACTTTCTCTCTGCCATTCTAGTGAAGCTCATGTCTTACAAGTGTGCACACACAAGAAACAAAGACATGATGCTGCACTGAGCACACGCCTGACGCAGCTTTAAAATGAGCATGGCTAGGCTTTATTGTATCTTAAGGGGAATCTTTGATCTGCTATATTTACCTCAAACATGTTGATGGACATGTCATATCCTGTTGACAACTTTGACTCTTGATCATGAACCTTCTAGGCCGAAGTAATTTTGATGTGTTAGTAATTCATAGTAATCCTGATTTACTTTTTGCTTCTGCCTTGATAAATTGGCTGGATTATACAACAAAAAATAGCTGAAGTACTACTTTAACTGGGCATTCACCATTTTCATATCACCTTAATCTTTCATGGCTTTTAGTTTATTTACTGTCATGGTTGTTGATGTTATTGTTTTGGCCTATTATTTCCTTCAAAACCAGGATTTCAACTCTGCCAACATCCACTCATTGTTGTTTGTTGACAATTGGAAACCTGTTGCAGAATACATTCTGCAAGGGGTTTAGCAGCTTTAAAGTCCCTCCACTTGTTATTTACTCTGCACCTCTTTCTGTAGCTCTAACTTGGTTATACTTTCTCATGCCATTGAGTTTCTTCAGCTCTTCAAAGTCCTTTGTTGTGAGATATTGGGATTATATTCATGTGATAAAAAATTTTAATTCCAGATTAAATCACTCCTTGGAGACTATGATGCCATCCATGTACGTCGTGGTGATAAATTGAAAACCAGGAAAGATAGGTTTGGGGTGGAGCGGAGCTTACATCCTCATCTTGACAGGGATACCCATCCAGAATTCATTATGTGCAGAATTGCAAGATGGGTTCCACCAGGAAGAACTCTTTTCATTGCTTCAAATGAGAGAAAGCCTGGCTTCTTCTCGCCTCTTGCTTCAAGGTTTGTTAGCTTTCCACTTTGACATTCATGAAAATTTTTTCTTAAGTTTAAAAGGTCGTTAGTATTTCTGATAATCGCAGTGTTGCTTCTTGAGAATTAGGAAATATTGAATTGCTGTGAGTACTCTACCTGATCTGCCAAATTTAGACAATTCTTTTTGGTATATACCTTCATCTTCGCTCTTAAACTGTCCATCATACAAGTTATATATAGCGTTGGAAATTGAGGGTGTTTAAGACACTGCATAAATTAAATGCTCAGATAGAAGGATCTCTAGTGAGCATATTGTCTTAAGTGGAACGAAATGCAGTATGAACATGCTCCTGCTTCCTTGCTTATTAATCTTGGTGCCTTTAGTAGGCAACGGGATGCCATGGTTTAAAAAAAGGGGACATACTAACCAAAGCGTAAATCTTTCATTCCTCATAGGGCTGCTACCCTACCCATGATTGGGTCGAGTAATCTCAATCACTGAACTTATGCTATGGTTTGCTCCAACTGTCAATATCTAACAACATTTGTCCATGTTCACATCTGACTTTTCTGATTTTGTCTGTCGATTAATTATATGTAAGGAATGAGAGGGAGGGAGAGAACATTCATTTATCATAGAACTTTTCCTCATTCTGAGCACTATATAAGTGATGCCTTTGGCCTAATCATGGATTTGTACTACATACAATATAGACTTGAGTATCTTAGAAACATGGGAAAGCCTCATATGAGCCTTTATTATTCGAGCTTAGCAGTTCTGTTGAGTTTGAGCTTCCCAAGTGCATCAGCTTGTATAGTAAATGACTTTGTTCCATCATTAGCCTATGCTCATCTTCGTTGCCAAAACTGTAAGTTTACCATCAGTTTTGTGTGTAAAGTGTTTGCAAGAACATTTTTGTTTGTTTTGTTTTTTTGGCACTTGATTATACATTCATTTGTGTTATGAAGGTGAAAGTTGCATAAACTTATTTAGCTATTATCGGGATATCATCCATCTGCAGGTATAAACTAGCATACTCATCAAACTATAGCAATATCTTGGATCCATTGGTTGAGAACAACTACCAATTATTTATGATAGAAAGGCTAATCATGATGGGAGCAAAAACGTTCATCAGAACATACAAAGAAGATGATAATGATCTTAGCCTCACTGACGATCCAAAAAAGAATACAAAGATATGGCAAATACCAGTTTATACAAAGGATACAGAGGAATGCTAATTCTCTTGTAAAACAATACCAACTTGTCCCGGAAAGCTCTACTTTGGATAAGTGGAACCAAAGAAAGTACCCAAAGAATCTTCATATCATGCATTAAAGGTTTGTTTCCTGCAGCTTCTTGGTGATTTAGATGATGAGTTATGGGAATTCTTCCCAGATGTTGTAAAGCGCGGTTCGCCATTTGTTCACATATGTTTATTGTAATTACCTACGCATGTGTAGCATATATGAGCTCCATTCTTTGGCTTCTGGTTTTGAGGCCATTATTTTCAGATAGTGGTGTTGGATTCTCATTCAAGTGTATTTGTGCTTGGCTAATGGTAGGGGAAGAGAGTTGCATTTCTGATCATACAATGTTCAATGGCCATAGATTTGCTGGAATTGTTGATGGGGTGGAGGGAGGGAGGGAGGGGGGGGGGAGGTGGGGGAAGGCGGGAGAGGGGGAAATGCTCTTATCTGTAGTAGAATGTTGTTATGGATTGAAGTTGTAATATGCGAAGTTGCATGTTAAATGCTGCTCCAACAAAGTAATCTCCATGACTTGAAAATCCCAAACATCATATACAGAATTCTTGAATTTTAATTCATAATATCTTTTCACGTGGGATCAATGTTGTCCGGACCAGCCGGTCCAACTGGGAACTGGTGGCCTAGCCGGTCCGGTCGACCCATAGAACCAGATGAGCAGCAACCTGGTCAAAACCTGCTGTTCGATCGGAATCGGGATGACCCATCAAATCGAGTTTTTTATTTTTATTGTTTGATTCTTTTTAAAAGCTAAATGTAAAAACTAAAAATCCCTTGTGTATGGAAACTTAAACTTGTGTTTGGGAATTTTACTTTGCGCTTGAATTAGTCTACGATTTTAGAATACTTGTTAATTAAACTTTTGGACTATATTATCGTATTTATATTGAATTAGATTTTCTATTTGTACTAGGAAATAGAAGATTTGCACTTTTTTACTTGGGTTGAATGAATATGTTCTAACTTCTAAGTATTGATGTATATTAGCGTTCTTTTAAGAGACATTGATAGGTACTTGGCAATTAGTATATGTTTTCTTAATTATTTTGCTAAATTATTAATATTATATATATGACATCATAATTATGCAATTTGATTTTTTATACCGGTTCGGTCTAGTGATCCAGTAGCTTGACCGGTTCGATGTCGGGTTCGATTTTGACAACATTGCTTGTGATCAAAATTTTTTTATAAACAATTTAACTTTAACGAAATTTAAGAAGAAAGAATTCACATTTTTTAAATTAAAAACCAATCCAAATTAGCCTAAAAGCTCAACTTGGATTGGTTGGTTTTTATTTTAAAGAGATAGGAAATTTTTAGCTTGGAGTTCGTAAAAAGTGAATTGTATGAGAGGAGATTTGAGTTTCAAAGTAATAAAAAATAAAATAAATGAAAAGTATTCATTTTAAAAACCAATCCAAGTTAATCTTTGTTCCCACCTTAGATTTTTAAATGTCACAATACCCTCTAAAATTTAGAGGATATGATTATTTTAGTCCAAAAATTAAAAACTAGCCGTTTAACCCCCTAAATTATTAGTCAACCATTAATTTATTTTTCACAAAATCGATATTACCAAAAATACCCCTACATTGGAGGGAGGAAAGGAAAGATTCCAAAATTTTTTTTACTCTTTATCGCACCTGTCTATCTCTATCTCTATCTCTATCATCTATGGAGATTAAATGCTCTACTTAGGAAAAAAGTTTATATTTTTTATTTCGAGTTTGTGAAGGATAAATTGTTTGTGAGAAAGAAAGTGGGGTCACAAAACGGAAAACATAAATTTTTTTCAAATTTAATTGCCATGATGTGTACACATCTGTTCTCACTATAAAAAAAGGACTATTATGCGACCATCTAATCGGTCGCAGATCGATCGCAAGCTGATTCATTGCAATTGATAAGCTGGGTCGCGAATATTTTTGTCACAAACATTTTGGTTGCGACTGAAATGCGGCCTCAACCTAGAGTCTGTGACCAGCTTTGCAAATGACGTTCATGTGGTTCGGATATCGTGTGACAAAAGGACTAAATCACAACAGACCCGATTCGCTCAGAATGATTAAGCATGCATGATCAAGAAGGTTCCTTATTCCTTATTCCTTCATTGCGACCAAATCACAACCGACCCGATTCGCTCAGAATATGTTGGTGGCAAATATGCTTCCTATCAAAACTTTGAGACTGAATTTTAGCCGCAATTCGGTTGCAAAGTTATTTTTTGTTTTTTTAATTTTCTTGGTTGCGATCGAGAGTTGGTCGCAAAATTTTTTTAATATTAAATTTGAAAATACAAAAAAAAACCCGTAAAAAAACCCAAAAAATAGTATTATATAATAGTCATATTCACACAAATGTAAACGTAAAAATAATGTAATATCCGCAAATAAAAACAACACAAACGTAAAGTAAGTGAATTACAATCATTGATAGCAAGGCAAATCTAACGTAAATCTAAGTAGGAGGGGAAAATTGATCAACAGCCTGATCATCATTAGGATGAACATCCTTCTCGCTGCTCTCTCCACTGCAGTTGCAGATAATTGTGTTACGTTTACACCCTTACCATAATGGCTTCTCTACAACTTTTAATATATCATAAAACTTCTATGGGTCTTAATTAGGTGTTTCTTCATAGGTAAAGATGGGGAAGTTGGGGTCAAAAATTGTTTTAGCAGCATCAAATATCATCTCACGAATTATGCTACTTTCTTCAACAGTTGTTGAAGTTGTTTCCCTTACACCACTCACTTTCCCAAATTTAATCCCAAAAAAGCTTCTCCATGACATGTTCAACTACGATAATCAGGCACAGAACCCCATTTAGAAAGATGCAATTTCAATTCAGCCATAGTGGTAAACTTCCTATTTTTGCACTTTACCCACGAATGGCTTATCTCATCAAGCTTGCCATGATTTGTTGAAAGACACCAGTCTACAAACCGATGTACTCCATTTACAAATTCACTACTAAGTTCCCTATCCTCGCGTACACATCTCGTATACATCCAACTTTTGTCTGTCTCCATAACTTGTCTACATTCAAAGGAATAAAAAGTTAAAATTAATCTTATATATAACAAGAAAGTTAAGAAGAAGAAGAAGAAGAAGAAGAAGAAGAAGAAAAAGAAGTAATACGAGAAGAAGAAGAAGAAGAAGAGGAAGCAATTGAGAAGCCCAATTTTACTTCTAAAAGGAAACTCCTATCTTTTGATTAAATTTACGTCTACAGAAATAAGTTGCTTTGATAGATTTGAATGAAGAAGTAATAGAAGTACAAATACTCGTGCTTTTTTTTAGATTTCACTTCTAAACAAAGAAGTAATAGTTGGAAATAAACAAAGAATATTTAGTAATAAAAACTTCTAACATTTGCTTAAGTTCACTTCTAAAAGAAGAAGTCGTTGATAGATTGGAAATGAAGAAGTAACAGAAGCACTTCTAACGTTTTTTTAAGTTCACTTCTAAAAGAAGTAATAGAAGTCATTTTTAACTATTACCTAAGATTTTTCAAAATTTCGATAGAATCTCCTTTATAAAATGGACATTTTCCAGGCATAACAACCACCAAAAACGCAACATTCAAGATAATTTAAAGAATTCGGCCTCTCCCATAAACAATTTAATTAAAGAGTCTGGACTCCCCCATAAACAATTCAAATTAAACACCCATAAAAACAATTCAACATCAAAATGGATAATAAAAGATAATAGAAGTTAACTTTAAATGCAATAAACTTTAATAAGATAATATGATTTTATAAACTTTTGAGCTAGAACATGTACCTTTATATAAATGACTTTTATTTATATAAAATAACCAATATAATTAGAAATTTTTATAAAGTTAATTGTCGAGAACGGCAACGGCAACAGCAACGAACCTGAATAAAAAAAGAATAAGTTTATTTAATAATATAGTTTTATACTAATTTAGCTAACTAAAAACCTTCTTAATCATGCATGCTTGAAGGAATAAGGAATAAGAATTAGAAGAGTCGAGTTGGGATTTCTTTTGTTGTCAGGAATATCAAGTTCTAACTTGAACATGTTAGAACTTGAGAGTTGAATTCCCTTGACTAGAAATTACAAGCTACAAAAGAAATAGAAGTATGCTTCTTAATCTAAGATTGTATTCATTCATAGGGAAAGGGGAAGAAGAAGGGGAAGTAGAAAAAACTTGAATATAATCCAATTTGAAAATTAAAATTTCAAATTTCTTGAGCTCGTCACTGTTTTTATAATTAGGGTTAAATCTAAAAAATCGATTGAATTGTGATATTTATTTTTGAGGAATTCTTATTCTCGGATTAGAATGATTTAATTATTTTCACTACTCATGAATAAAACATTACTAGTTAAACCGTTCTAAGAATTCATTAAATATAATATTATTTTTAATTTTAAAAATGGCAGGGATTAATATTTATTGCTCACGGAGATTTATGCTTATTACTTTGACCATTCCAAATTCTACCCAAATTAAGAAGAAAAGCATAATTTAGGCACCACTTTGATACATATGGGTATTTCTTGCCTTCTCTAATGTCTAAACTTGTCCATTAAATTTGAGACTTGTGAAGTTAATAGGCATCACAACAAAACTACTACTTATCTTAATAGGGCATTTTGCAATCTAATCTTTGCAAAAACAATAGAAACTTCAAATTGAATAAAAAACTCAACAAAAACAAAAAATTCAACGAATTTTTCTGTTCAATCCAAAGACCAAAACCCAATCCAAACTTTGCAAAAACAATAAGACTCTAAATTCAATAAAAAATTTAGCAAAAACAATAGTGAAATTTCTGTTTGTTTGAAAGACTGTTTGAAGATTTAAAAAAAAAAAAAATATTACCAGTGAATTGCAGCTGCTCACTGGTCGGACTAATTGGAAGCAAAGACAGCGGCACTAGTAGTTTCCGGCAGCAGCAACGACGGTGAGTAGTTTGTTCTGGCAGTAGCAGTGGCGGTGAGCAACTTGTTCCGGCAGTAGCAGCGGTAGGCCAAACAGAGGGAATAAAAGAGAGAAGGAGGTGGTGGCCGATCGTCAGTCACGGCGTGAGGATCGCCGATCACAGGGGTGAAGGTTACAAGGGTGGTGGAGGGACATTTGGGAAATGGGATGGAGGGAAATATGTGAAAAGGGAGTCATAGATGACCTAATTTAGGTCAGCTTGTGACTGATTAGTGGCCGACGTGCGGTCTCGAGTCTAAAAAGCTTGCGATTGAGCCAATTACGTCTCAATATAGTCGTAGTCTTGCAAATGTTTACGACCGACGGTGATACCGGTCACAAACTCCGTCCCTAAGTTTGTGACTACTATGGTCAATCGTAAAAGTAGTTGCTATCCTTGCGACCGCACATGTTGGTTGCCAATTTCGGTCGCAAAAAAGAGTTTCTCTTGTAATGAACTTGATCAGTTCGAAATATGAGTTTTTTTTTTTTTTTGTGGATTCATTGATAGTATGAGAATTCGTATGTTATCGATCTTTTTCTTGTAATATGTACATAATGATGGTAATTCTAAGATGAGGTTGTTTTATTTATTTATTTTTTAAAAAAGGCTGTTTTAAAGATTAGGTTATAGATAATCGGGTATTTTTTATAATATAGGTTTTGTCAAAAATAAATTACTGGTTGACTAGTAGTTTTGGGGGTTTAAAGATAACTTATTAGGATCTTCCAGCTTACTGTACTCAGTGTATAAAGGTTGGGCATGACTCAAATGGCTCTAAAAAGAAACCAAATATGGCTACTGAAGCACCATCCTCATCTGCTACTGTCCATGTTTTTGAATCACAACTCAAGACAGTGACTGTTGCTGCTGCGTCTACATCATGAACTAAAGGTAATTCCAACATAAACAGGTTGGCTGTGAAGGAGCCTTCTGTAAAACACTCTCACCCTAATGCCGAGTTGCAATTTGCTCCAATTGATTCTATTGGAAGAGGGAAATCAGCTGCCGAGATCACACTAGTAGTAGATACAACTGCTGCTATAGTGGAATTAACCAAGAACCAATAGATATCTGAGGAGTCAATATGCACGCACACAATACATCAGCAAAGGGATAGACTGCCCAACACATTACAACAGTGCCTTCAAACTCATTTGCTGACTTCCTTCTAGCTGCGTGATAGACTTGGAGACCTCAAAGAAAGTTTACAACTGAAATTTTAGCTGGTTCACCACTCCTACAGCCTACAAATTTTCCTCACAAGATTTTATCATTCAGATTCAGATCTTGAAAAGGAAGTTGAGTCACCTCTGGATTTGGCCACATTGAAATCACAATTCCAACAATTTTCAGCTACCATTGGTGCCAAAATTTCAACACAACTGCCAGCTGCTGATCTTTCACTTTTTTTGCTGGCGCCTCAAAATGATTTATCACATTCTGCTAAGAAGCAAGGCTCAAGGAAATCTGCCCGATAGAAAGGTAAAGATAAATTTCCACTTGAGGTTTAAAAGTATCACTTCCCTTTTTAGTTCGTTCATTTTATATTATTTATCTATGATTTGTGTTATTTGGAATGTTCGCAAGATTGGAAATGATGCGTTTATTGCACGGGTTAAGAGACTTATTGTTGATAATCTGTTGTCTTTTCTTTGCCTTTTAGAGCCGCTTGTTGATTCTTTTAAGCAGTCTGAGATTGCTCGCAATATTGTTTTAAATAATTCGCTTGTAATAGTAATAACAAAATTTGATTTTTTTATGTCATTCTCTTAATGTGTCTATTATCTGCTACGTTGACCAGCTACTTCGTGTTTCTATTTGTTTGCCTAACTCCATTGTTTTTCTCTGCACTTTCATCTATGCCAAGTATAATCATGTTGACAAATGATCTCTTTGGGCTGACCTTGTTACTATCTCTTGTTCTGTTTCGGGTCCTTGGTTTGTGGGCGCAGATTTTAATGTTGTTCTTAGTGCTTCTAAATATCTTGGCACTATCTCTTTTTTTCTTCCTAGTAATGAATTTGGTGAATGATATCCAATTGCGGCCTTTGTGGCTCTTTTTATTGGGAGTATGTTTATTTGGTGCAGGCCCACTTTAACCCCCATTTCAAAACGGTTGGATAGGGGGTACGGTTAATCCCTTTTGGAACTCCTTTTTTTCATACTACTACTATGGAACACCTTCACCGTGCTCTCTCTGATCTTTCTCTCCCTTTTTATTTTCACTACTCACCCTAATTCCACAAAAGGATCTGGTTTTCATTTTCAAAACATGTGGACCTCTCATCCATCTTTTTTGAAACTGTCCGTAACTCTTGGGATTCTACTTTTCATGGTAATAGCATGCACATTTTGTCTTTCAAGCTTAAAAATCGTAAAAGTTATCTTAAGATTGGAATAGAAGTGTTTTTGGAAACCTCAAAAAAAAAATATTTTCCTTGTTGAACAAAACTTGGCGGATGCTGAAAAGACTTTTAATACTAATCCCTCCCCTTCTCATAGAGAAAATCTTCACAAACTCCAAGCTATTTACCTTACTCATATAAAGAATGAGGAGATTTTTTGGAGATAAAAATCCGTAAGATAATGGCTTTCTGATGGTGACACCAACACCTCTTATTTTCACTCATATTGCAAAACCCGGCATAGCTATCTTCACATTTCTAAAGTTAAGTCCTCCTTTGGAGTCCTCTTAGATGACACAGAGGATATTCGTGCTAAAGATGTTACTTTTTTTCCACTCTTTTCACTAACACCAGGTCTGGCTCTCTTCCTTCTTCTAATAATCTTTTTGCACACATTCCAACTTTAGTCTACAGTTACAATAATAACATGCTTGATGCATTGCCTACTTTGGTTGAGGTTAAGAAAGCTATTTTCTCGTCATTTTTTTGTGCACTGCTAGGATATCGTGTCCTTTGATGTCTTTCAGGCTATCTGTGATTTCTGGATCGGTGCTCCCATTTATAAATCTTTTACTAGTACCATTATTGTGCTTATTCCTAAGGTTGCTAATCCTGCCACTTTTGCTAATTTTCATCTGATTTGCTTGTGCATTTTGTTCATAAAATTCTCACTAAAGTTCTTCCTTCTTGTCTAGGAAAACTCCTTTCTTCTATCATTTGTGATAATCAAGCTAGTTTCATTAAGGGCGTAATACTACTGACAACATTTTGCTAGCTCTTGAGCTTGCTAACTCTATCAATGGGAAATCTCGGGGTGGGAATATTATTATTAAGTTAGACCTTCAAAAAGCTTGATAGGGTTTTTTGGGATTTTCTCTAACAAGTTTTAAATTGTTACCGTATTAGCCCTTATATTCGTTATCTTATTAAAAATGCCATGGAATTCAATTATTTTTTTGTTTTTGTTAATCGCAGCCCTTTTGATTTTTTTCGCTCTTCTAGAGGGCTTAAGTAAGGGGATCCTTTGTCTCTTCTCATTTTCATCTTAGTTGTGGATGTTTTATCCTGTGGGCTGAATAATATGGAGCATAATGGTCTCCTAGCCCTCTATGCTCTTCCTAGAGGCTGCCTTCCTATCTCTCGTCTTTCTTATGCTAATGACATTATTCTTCTCACTACTAGATCTTCTTGTAATCTTACTCATCTTATAAGTTTTCTTAGGGATTATGATACTGCTTCCGGTTAACGTATTAATACTTCTAAAAGCTCGTTTTATACTCTTAAGGAATGCCTTCTTTCTCGGGTAAATACTATTCATCACATCACTAGTTTCAGTCACAAGGCTTTTCTTTTCACCTATCCATATTGCCTCATTTACTCTGGCTGTAAAAAAATTTCTTATTTCATTGATTTGATTCATAAGATTCGCTCTAAAGTTCCGGGTTGGCAAAGTAAAATGCTTTCTATGAGTGGTCGCCTTATTCTGATCAAATATGTTCTTCAATCTATTTCCATTTACCTCCTAGCTACTATTGATCCTCCTAAACAAGTGTTTATTGAGATTAATCACCTGCTTGCTAATTTCCTTTCAGCATTTTTGAGGGTTCTGAAAAAGACACTGGATGTCTTAGGATAATGTTTGTTGCCTGACTCTTCAAACGGGCTTGGTATCTCATCTCTTTTTCACCTTTTCTGTGCTTTTGCTGGTAAGCTTCGGTCGTGTTTACGTACGAACACTACCTTTAGTCTCACTTCATGCGCTCTAAGTATGGGGATCCTATTCATATATATATATTTTTAAATTTGATTTCCCTTCGGCTATCTGATTCTCATACTTGGAAACGTATGCTTTCAGTTTTGGATAATATTGGACCTCACATTGGTCTTTGCACTCGCTCTGGTGATTTTTATTTTTGGTGGGAGGACTAGACTTTTACTAAAAAAATTAGCAGATCATACTCTGTGGAGCTCTCTTCAAAGCTATCCTACTTAAGCATTAAGGACTTTTCTCCTCCAGATAGCTAAAACTTTTCCGTCATCACATCTTTTCTCCCTGCTTTTTGTTCTGATATAATTCTTAACTTTTTTCTTGTTTCACCACTTGTGTAGATGAATATAAGTGGATCCGGAACCGGTTGAGAATTTTTCCATAGTGAAGGCTATGAGTATTTTCTTATCTCCCTCTGTTCCTTCCCTTTCTTGTCACATAATCTAGGATTCGCCTTTACCTAATAAATTTTCTCATTTTATGTGGAAATTAGCTAATGATTTTCTATCTACTAACAACATTCCTCAGAAGCTCGGTTTTCACCTTGTCTCTCACTGCCACTGCAACCAGGGTACTGATTCTATTGGTCACATTTTTTTCAGCTCTTCCTTTTGCTTTGGCTTTGTGGTCTCAGGTTGCTCGACTTCTGGGCATTTACCAAATCCCATGGTCCTGTTTCCGTTCTGCCCCGCAATTACTTTTATATTGGTGGTCCCTTGAAGGGGCAAAAAACTCTATCTGTTTTAAGTTCTTCCCTGTATTGGTATGCTAGTGCCTTTGGAGAGCCCATTGCACATTTTATTTTGATGGAAAACCTACCACTCAGTTAGCTCTCTAACATTATTTCATACAATTATGCTATGAGCTTTCCCTTGCTAAACATGTATTCTTGCTACAAAGCAACCTACACCGTATTTTGCCTGCCTATTACCTTCTCCTCCGCTGGCTGGATTACACTAATTCACATCAAATTATTCTAAATGTCGATGGAGCTTCGAAAGGAAATTCTGGCGCCACTGCAACTAGAGGGATTTTGTGTACATGTCATGGTGAATACATTTTTTCCTTTCTAAATTTTTGGGTAATTATAGCACTAATGGTCTTTCAGAGGCAACAAGTGTTCTCACTAACATCAAACTTGCTATTAAGGGAGGCCTTTCTCACTTTATGGTTCATATTGACTTGCTCATGATTTAATATTGTATACACGGTAAGAATCGCATTCCTTGAAGACTTGGTTGTATTATTCAAGAAATCATTCAGTTAGCCCACAGTTTTCAAGTAGAAGTTATTCATATCTTCAGAGTGGTGAATTCAGTTGCTGATGCTTTAGCTAATTATGGTTGTGATACTACTACTTTTCATTCTTTCTCTGATTTTTCTTATTTACCTCCCTTATTCGAGGTCTTTGTATCTTGGATAAGGCAAGTACCCCTTATCTCAGTAGACTAGGTTAGTCCCTTTTTTGCTATGGTGGATTTATCGTCTTCTGCCGGGGAAGTTTTATACATTTCTCTTTGTACTTTAATTTGATTTTAACAAAATGGGGGATGTCCACCAGGTCCTTTAACAAAATAGGGGTATCCCATAAGTACCTCACATACAGAAATCACGAACGTAGAGTCTAGGGTCTAACATAGAGGAATAAAGTATTTTAAAAGAAGTAATGATAATTTTGTAGATGTTTAGGAAAGAGAGTAGAATTTTATCAAGTCAAATATTCATTAGGGGAGTTTATGAATATCTTTAAGTGGAATTATTATTATTATTTTTGTATGCTTATCATGCACATTTTAGGGATTCAAATACTTAACATTTTCGTATAAGGTTTAAAATGGTAAATTTAATAAAAAAAGGTATTGGGTTTAGAAAATAATATTTTGAAAAATAACATTAGAAGCCAAATGTAAATTTTGTTGGATAATATTAGATATTCTAGATTTTTTTTTTTGTTTTTTTGACTAAGTTTAAGATTATTATTATTTATTATTATTAATAGTAGTAATGTTACTACATAGTGAAAAAAAATTAATAAAAAAATAAGAGAAGTCACTTAGCATCCAAGAGTTCCACCAACTCAAATATTTCTTTGGTCACTAATACTCCTCTCCTTTTGCCACATATCTTTCACCCTCTCCACTTCCTTACTCTCTAAGCCACCACCATCCACTCTGCCTATTCTATATGTACATCTCTATAAGAAGTTTTTTTTTCCTTTCATTTTTCTTCAACATTATACATAAATTCCTTTACTCCCTTAATAAGACCTTTGGAGACTGTTTCTTTCTATTCTCTTACTGCCTGCATGCATTCGTCATCTAATCTATGTAAGTCATCCAATTCTTTTATTTCTTTTTGTTAGTTTACTTTTGGAATCAGTTAGAGTGGTTTTGAGGTTTTTAGGATGAAATATTTTAGAGTATTAATTGGTTTAGGATTTTTATTTGGTTGATATTAGAGAATATCAAAGAAGGTTTTGGATTTTGTAATTCGGATTATTTTCGAGTTTTGTTTCGTTCCGTGGTAAGTGGAGAATAAACCTTAACTTTGTAGATGTTTATTAATTCTGAAAAATGTGAATATATTTTAATTGAATATAATAATTCGGTTGAACAAGTGACGTATTTAAAATCAAGCAAGAGTAGCGAAGGGGCATGCCTTCCGAGTGAATCAATCATAGAGCGCCCTTTTTAACATTATTAACGGAAACTAACAGATATTTGTCCCTCACCTACATAATGATTATGACCCAAAAACCGAGTATAAATATTGATGATCAATTGTTGGTGTATAAGTTAATTTTGGAGATAGTCCTTAATTTTGTTTTAAGCAATTTAGGCGTTTCGGGTAAGTGTCCAAATTAAAGATTCTTAATGGTATAAGATTTTGTGTCTTCTTTAGGAACTAGTATATATGTATATATATATATCCTAACATCGTAAGGTGATAATTATATTTGTTAGCAAATAGAAATGTTGGGATTCTTGTTTAAATATTTTTATGGCTCTATTTGTAGGATAATAATACCACTTCTGTACTCAGGTGAGTCCACAAGCTCCGATTAAATGTGTTACGGTGTTACCAGTATTGGTTGAAGTGTCTGTTATTTCCAATAGTTTATATACAATGTTTACTGCTTTTGGGGCAATATAATATTTTATTCTTTTAAATTGGAGATATTCTCCACAACATGTTTAACTTATACATTAGAAATGCATAAGGAGCGGTGCTCCGTATAGGGGTTTTTATTTTGAAAAAGAATTACTATTTGTTTCAAAAGAGTTATCATTGTTTTGAAAGGAATTATTATCATACACAGGTTTTTTAAGAATTTTATGAGTTGAAAATGCTCTAGTTTTGCCTAGTTGCATGGTTTGACATACTGGTCTAAGTTTTAAATGCAATACTTACAAGTGTACAAGATTAATATAATATGACAGTATCAGGGTATCAAAGCACAGAGAAACGCTTAACTACTTAAATTACTATCTTCCTAAATTAATTGTATAAAAAGAAGAATCAAATTATATTATCTAAAAATTATTCCTAAGTTAAGTAAAAATAATAAAATAACAAAAAATTAAAATAACAAGAGCTTAACCAAAAGAGATGACTTAGAACATTAAATCCACCACTAACCTATATAACATTGATTTAATTTTATTTAGGAGAAAAGATTAGACCTTTATGTGGTGATCTAGGCTACAAGATCAGATGTACTAAAGAAATATATTGTGCTTCGATGCATGACATAATCCATCTAACCATTAGCCTGACTTATTCAATTCTATGATATAAATCATCTAAAATTTGCATGAACTATTCAATTCTAAAACCCACAATATACTTGCAAAAATCACATATCTCTCATACTCACGACCACAAGAATTAAGTATGGATAAAAATATCAATTAACCCAAATAATTATTCTACAACAATAATCACAAAGAATTAATTGCATCAAACCAAGAAACATCCCAATATATGTAATCACATAAATAATATAATAAATCTCTCAAAATAAAATAAATTACATGGCTAGGATTTCATCAAGATTCTAAAAAGAAAATTAATCCATGGTTAAAGGAAAAGAAATAACCAATTTGTAGATCATGGCCTTTTCTTCCATTTAATTTTGATGCTTTTTGCTTTTGCGCAGCTATTGTTGATTTATGTTGTTCTGCTCCGTG
Source organism: Catharanthus roseus (assembly GCA_028651295.1). Lineage (NCBI taxonomy): Eukaryota > Viridiplantae > Streptophyta > Magnoliopsida > Gentianales > Apocynaceae > Catharanthus > Catharanthus roseus. The sequence continues at coordinate 4,964,306 of JAPQWS010000076.1, read as the reverse complement.
TTCGAATTTCCTTCAGCTCATCCGGTTTCCTACAACTTCTTCAGTGTTCGAATTTATGCTTCTTTAGCCGATTTCCTGAAGCTGTTGCGGCCGCTTATATTCTCATCTTTGCTTCAGCTGCTTTGGTTCTGCTACTTGCGGCATTATCCCAAGCTGCTTACACAGCTCCTTCTCCTCTTTGATATCTGTGCAACAGCTGCTACTTTTCTTCAGCTTCAAATTGCTGATGCTTGTGCAGCTACTATTTCTTTTCTTTCAGAAGCTCCCTTTCTCTTGTCTTTCTCCTCTCTGCTTCAGCTGCTTCAGTCCTGCTGCTCGCTGCGTTATCCCAAGTTGCTAGTGCAACTCCTTCTCCTCTTTGATTTATGCGCTGCAACAGCTGCTGCTTTTCTTCAGCTTCAAATTGCGGCTGCTTGCACATCTACTGTTTCTTTTCTTTCGGGAGCTCCCCTTTTCTTGTGGCTGCTCTCTCTTTCCTTCTTCCCTTGTGATTCTTTGCAGCCCTCCTTCTTCTATTCTTTTTCTTGGATTTCTCCTGTTTCTTTTTCTTTCCTTTTTCTTCTCCTTGCCGTGGGCCTATGGCTCCATTTGCTGAACCATCGTGGGCTGCCTATTTTAATGGGCTTCTTTTCCTTTATCACCAAAATAAAATAAATTAAATATAATAATTATGTTTAAACTATTTTTAAAGACTAGTAACTAAAACTTAAGGTATTTATTTGTACAAAAAATTAACTTTATGAACTCCCCCACACCTAAATTTTGCTAGTCCTCAAGTAAAAACAAAGAATAAAAAGAAAAACTAACTAGCTACTTTCGTAGGATTCACGATTGTACTTAGCATATGCAACAAGCCCTTTAAACCCCTAAGTTTCCCCTAGTGGACGCGTATGATCTCGCGAGGGTTTGCAGAAGACATACCCACAAAGTCAAATAAACAACAACTTTAGAAAAGATATAGAATAATCCCAAATTAAGTATCATTCATCAATATCTCAAACTTATCAAGATAAGTACTCTTCCTCTTATTTTCAAACTCAAGTAACAAGCAAATATTCAATTATCTTGCATAACTAAAGCAAGACTTGTGTAAGGTGTGATCGTGGTCATAAGAGAGTGTAAAATAAGTACTAGACAAGATTTTCAAATTACACATAGAAGATAAATCTCAACAAGAGTTCATTCCATAGGCTCACTCTTTATACCTTCTCTCCACTAATCGAGGATTCTCAAACTCAACTTAGATCAGGTAGGACTTTAAAACTTGTAATATAAGATTAGAGTGTTGGTTATCAAACGAAGGTAAGGAATTCAAAATCAAAGAAAAGAGAGCTTACAAAGAATATGGATACTTTAACATTTCGAAAAACTTTCTAACTTTGTTCCTCCTCCACCTTTTTTCAATTAATACATTCACCAACTACCATATTCTTTTTCTCAAAATTTCATCATTTAAGGCCATTTTTTCTTATATTCACAAATTCAGGCCTCTTGAATTGTCTTTTTCTTTGCACCTAATGACTTGTAACAATCATGTATCAACTTTTCTTTTCTTTTTTTTTTTTTTCAGCTTAATATATTCATTTTTTTCGGCACAACAAGTCATATATTTTTTCTTTTTCTACTCCCTTTTGTTAAAATAACTTATTCTCTTTCCATAACATAAAAACAATAACCCATCAAAGAAGTACAAGTTAGAAGTTTGCATTAAACTCTCTACAAGATTAAGAGTTCATATTTAAGTAGCTTAAAGAAAGAAATAACATCTAAGCAAAAGGGTACTAAGGTAAAAATATGAAATTTGGTAAGCTTAAAAGACACAAACGATTCAAAGAAGGCCTATGACCGTCATCTCTGGATCAAATAAGGAAAACCTTTCTATTTCACCTCAAGAGGTACTCAAGTAAGTTCTAGAATGTAGGGAAGAAATTCATCAACTTTATGCAACTCAAAAATAATGTAAAGGATTTATTAAACACTAACAATGACCCAAGTGCTCAAGTGCAAGTTATACAAGAGTTATAACAGATATAGAACATAAGTCCATCACCCTAATTAAAAATAAGAAAACAAGTACTTTTCTCAACTTATTCAAGACATTTTTAAAAGGAACTAAAAAAGAATCATTCTTTAAGTGAAATCATATTTTTGCTTTTTTTTCAAAATAAAGTAGAAAAATAAATAAAATAAAACAAAAAAATTCAGCAAAAATTGAACAAAAAAGACGAGAAAAAAAAATTGACACTAGAATAAAAGCATCTTCTCCTCCACACCTAGACCCTACATTGTCCACAATGAGATAAAAAGAATGATAGGATTAGAGAAGAGACAAAGAAAAGAACATCACAACCTCGCAAAAAAGGCAATTTTAGTGCATGTTCAGAAAAGTAATGGACCATCTCTGTAGCCTCCATGATATGCTGTCTGATTACTCTACAAAACAAACACTTGTATCTTTCTACAAATCAAGTGAGATAAAAAACAAAAATAAAAATAAAAATATATAAAAAAATAAATTAAAAAATAAAATAAAATTTGGGTTGCCTCCAAAAAGTGCTAAATTTAAAGTCTTCAGCCAGACTCCCTAAATCTTTTCCTTTCTGCCATTATCTATTTCTCTCATATTAAGCTCATGATTGACAATCTGAGAAGAGTTTTCTAGTGGAGCAATGCAGGTAAGATTAGAATTTATATCCTCAGTGCACGTTAGGTTTTCTTTTTTAATAAAAGTATATTCTTTTGAACACATTAGATGTAGAATGTCTTCAATTAATTCATCAATTACATCTACCAAATAACAATCAGAATCATCTTTTCATAAAAGGTTGTGAAGAATCTTTAAAAATACTCAATCTAATCCTCATATTCATCACAGAGACATCCATAACCCCAGTTCTACAATTAATAATTAGCATCAGTAGTAGCCAAGAAATGACGGTCTAGAATAATAGGAATATGATTCTGAGAAGATCTACCAACTTCCATATCTAGGACTACAAAGTCTACAAGGAAGACACCTTTATCAATTTGAACTAGAACATCATCTATCCTCCTCTTAGGTACCTTGATAGACCTATCAGCTAAATGTTAGGTCATATCAGTTAGTTACAATTCCCGTAATTCTAACTCTTCATGAACAGTGTAAGGAATCAGATTAATACTAGAACCTAAATCTAAGAGCGCCCTATTTATTTTATGATTACCAATAAGACATAAAATAGTGGGGACACCAGGATTTTTATATTTAGGTGGAGTGTTATATTGCAAAACGGAGCTTAGCTGTTTAGTTAGGAAGATTTTCTTAGAAACATTGCTTTTAGATTTTCTTTTAAAAGTATACATGTCTTTAAGAAATTTTGCATAGGATGGGACTTGCTTAATAACTTCTAAAAGTGGAAGATTAATTTTAACTTGTTTGAGAGTTTCTAAAATGTCTTCCCTTTTATTATCCTTTCTAAGATGTGGGGATGGCAATAAAGCTTGCGGATAAGGAATCTTTGGCTTATATGAAAAAGTAGGAGGTGATTCTAGAGTCTAAGAATTAGAGGAAGAAGCTAGTTCCTTCTCTATCTTCCTTTCAATTTTAGTCCCTATATCAGTTCTCTCTGTTTTATTTTCATCTAACTCACTATCTTTAATAGGTTCCTTTACTTTATTATCTACCAACTTCCCTACCAACTTCCCATTTATAAGATTAATTACAGATTTAGCTTGCTCATAATAATTAGCTCTAGGGTTCTCTATTGGATGACTAGGAAGCTTGCCCTCATCTCTTATACTTATTACATTAGCTAGTTGCCCTATTTGAGTTTCTAACTTAGCAATAGATTGAGTGTGTGTGAATCTAGAATTTGTGTCATAGATTCTAAACATTTCAAAGCAGATAAGACTTTTTCTTCAAAAATAGAGTTTTCACTTTGAGGAGGGTGAGGATGTACATACTTTTGAGATTGGAAACCAGGAGGAGCAATCATACCAAGTTGTTTGTTCCGCTCATATTGTTGCTGGCCTAGTTGACCTTCCCCTCCTTGTTGCCTCCAGGAGAAATTAGGATGATTTTTCTAGCTTGGATTGTATGTGTTTGAATATAGGTCGTTCTGCCTATGAAATCATTGGGTTACATTGACTTGTTCCTGCATAAATTCTGGAAATAGTGTAGCACTAGGACAGTCACAGATAGCATGGGAAGGACTAGAGCAAATTGCATAAACACCTCGCACATCAAACTTTTTAGATAAAGCATCAACTTTCAAAGAAAGATCAACATTTTGAGAAACTTCGTACATTCCTACTCTATTTCCTATTTGTCTAGATGTGCCTACATGTGAGGATGTGGCGTGTTGTTGTGAATTATCACTCAAATTTTCAAATAAATCCTACGCCTCATCTGCAGTTTTATGAAGAAAGGTACCACTACATGAGGAATCAACCATTTGACGATTTCTTTCATCTAGTCCTCAATAAAAGCTTTAAATTTGCTGCCATTTATGGACTTCATGGTGAGGGCAACTACGAAGAAGTTTTTTAAATCTTTCCCAACTCTCGTGAAATTGTTCATTATTTTGTTGGGAAAAAGTAGTTATTTCTCTCCTTAACCTTGTAAGCTTACCCATAGGAAAGTATTTTTTAAAAAAATTCCTTAGACATCTCAGCCCATGTACCTACTCTCTCACGTGTATGTAATCAATGTTCAGCCTTATCCTTCAGAGAAAAAGGAAAAATGCGCAATCTAATAGCATCAGCAATAACATTAGACAGTTTAAAAGTTGAGCAAATTTCTAAGAACTTATCAATATGCTTATAAGGATTTTCGGAATCAAGCCCATAAAAAGATGGTAACATTTGAATGGTAGAAGCATTGATTTCAAAGTGATTAGGCTCAATTTCAGGTAGTCTATTACCTATTGGTAAATTATAAGTGTTGGTAGTGAAATACTCCTTAATGCTCGTGGATTTTCAGCCATCTTAACCTCACAAGTGTTAGTGATTTTTCTTTGTGCTGTAAGTTTCTTATGTATATGTTCTATCTCAAGATCAAATTTTTTTAAATCAATAGAGAGTGAACAACGATCGTGCATTAATAATCAAATAAAAGAAAGAAATTAAAATTACTGCAAATAACAAGGGAGAATAAATTACTAAATGGAAGAATATTATAATAAAAAATAAAAATAATAGTAATAAATAAAAAGAATTGAGAAGACATCTAAGAGAACAATCAAATTTTTTTTTCCTTTTTTTCAAAAATAATAAAAGAAAAATAAAATAAATAGGAGAAGCAAGAAATAAAATAAATAAAATAAAAATACTAACAAATTTAGGAGACAATAACACAAGCAATTAATTTAACCTCTCCTCAACAACTGCGCAAAAAACTTGGCCGAGATTTTTATAACTAAGTTTTAAATCCAATACTTGCAAGTGCACAATATCAATGTAATATGGCAGTATCAAGGTATCGAACCACAGAAAGACTTAACTACTTAAATTATTATCTTCCTAACTTAATTGTATAAAAAGAAGAATCAAATTATATTATCTAAAAATTATTCCTAAGTTAAGTAAAACTAATAAAATAACTGAATTAAAAATAACAAGAGCTTAACAAAAAAGATGACTTAGGAAAAAAAGATTAAACCTTTATGTGATGATCTAGGCTACAAGATTAGATTCACTAAAGAAATATATTGTGGTTGAATGCATGACATAACCCATCCAACCATTAGCATGACTTATCAATTCTATGACATAAATCATCTAAAATTTGCATGAACTATTCAATTCTATGATATAAATCATCTAAAATTTACATGAACTATTCAATTCTAAAACTAACAATATACTTGTAAAATTTACTATCTGCCCCAATAAGTTAATAAGGGTCTTATCCATAAAGTTTACAAATTTCTAATCTAAAAGAAAATGTAATAAAAAAAAATAAAACTAAAGAGGCAATTAATAAAATCCCTCAAAAAATAAAAAGTGAACAAAAATAATGGCTGCGCCGCTGAGGCCCTTGACGAGACGTTTTAGGGCACCGATTTCAGACTGCGCCTGGAATTTGATTTCACAATTCAATTACAAATTTCGTTTGCAATGTCAATCCACTTTTTGAACATCCGACGTGCATATTGTGGTTTTGCTCGTTGGCTTCCTCTAACCCATTTGCTTTTTTCTCTTTTTTTGCACTTAAGTCCTTGGAGTTTAACTTTGTCTTCATTTCAGTCTTAAAAATCAAACAAAGTATAAAAAAAGTAATTTGTTCCAATGAAACTCAATTTACATCACTGCATCCTGAATTAAGGAACCACATATCTTCTTTATTAGCATATTTTTCATCCAAGAATGCCATCAACAACATTTCTTTCAGAGTTTCAATAAAGTTTACTTCTTTACGAGAACATTCCTATTGAAAATGTCCTCAATCCTGACATTTGTAATATTCTACAATAGCTTTATCAAAACTCTATTTGCCTCTTCCCTTCTTTCTCTAAAACTACTTCTCCTTCGACTTCTTTCACCCAATTGTTCCCCAAACAAAATTTTCAAGGCGTATGCTTCTTCAGCTAAAGAATGCATGTTGATACGATGCTCTGCCTACTCATGCATCAGTAAGCTGCTATGTAATTCATTAATAGTTAAGATGCTCATGTCTTTAGATTCTTCAATGCGACACACAACATAATTAAACTTGGTGGTCATATTGACTCAAATTTTTTAGACAATTTCAACATTATCTTTCTTGTTCTTACCATTTACTTTCATCTTGTTGACTATTGTGAGAGTACGAGTAGAATATTATTGACATCTTCATTTCAAAAATTTGAAACTTCATAGAGTTTGCAGGTGTGCGTTTTTTACTCTTGTTGCACCTTGAAATTCATGCATCATATAATCTCATATGCTCTTGGATGTACCTTGATTAAGGATTATCTCAAGGATCTTCTCAGCCTATGTGGATGTGCCGCCTTTTTCTATTGCAGGTATCCCTTTTTCCACAGTGATCTAATATTCTTTGGATCGGAGAAAATTTTCCATGATCCTTGCCTAATGGTCATAGTGTCCATAAACTTTTGGAACTATTGGTTGCATAAATGAACTTTTTGTTGCTATCATTAATGACTTAATCACGTAAAGAACTACTGCTTTTTAATTCAATCAGGTCCCATGAGGGAGCTCCGATACCATATGCCAAAGCACTTAGAGTCTTCGAAAAACATAGAAAAGAAATTAAGATATATTTTTCTAATTTACCGAAAGGAAAAAAACTAGCTTTATATAGTCATACAACACAACCAAAACGAGAAGAAAAAGGAGTCCATGACTGAACAATTTGAATAAATCAAACTAAGCATCCTTAAAGAAACTGAAATCATTAACTAGACAATCTAAAAACAGACTATCAAATCTTAACAAAATTATTTTTTAATTTAGGGGCTACTTCTGGGAAAAGCAAAGTTAGTATAGTTTTGTTTTTAAAGAAAACCAATTTGTATTTTTAGATATGATTGATATCGGCCAATATAACATAACCTATATGAGAAGGAATGCAACGAGTTACATACTTACATCTATCGTCAAGGCTAACTTAACCAATAAATGTTTCGGACATTCTCAACACTTCTTACATGAGAAAAATAATACAGGACCTATCTATTACATTAGTAAAATTTGAAGCTAAGGCACCAAGTTTAGACATATCCACAATCTTAGGGCTACGACTCTATACTGTCAGGAGAGAGTCATTCTCAATCATAATCCTTCTAGAGAGGGGGCCAGTAGCATACCCTTCAATAATATCTAGGAGCTCTCAATAGTCAATAGAAAAAGAGCTCCTATAGAGAATTGCCTTAGCCAAGGAATCCCTAGACGGTTTTCGATTTTCATAATAACAATATCAATCTTACTATCAACAACATTATTATTTACTTTTATCATACTTGAGTCCGGAGGCCTTCACTCTGATTGAGAAACTAAAGTAGATATTATCACTAGTAGTGGTAACAGTACAGTTATCGACCGATTAACTGATATCGATTATTAGAGCGTTTACTTATACTGAACCGATTATTGATCAATAACTTTTTTCGTTACCAATACCGAAACTGTTTGGTAACCACTAACTAATTACCAAACCGATTACCACTTAAAAAATTAAAATTTTTTATTTTTTAAAAATAGAATTAAGCTTAAAAAATAATACATATATAATTGATATCGATTTTTTCTGTCGATAAAACTCTTTTACCAAAAACCTATCGGTTTCGATATGAGTTGACCTTAGAAAATACGAAATCTATTCAGAATTACCGTCGATTACATAATCATTCATATAATCAGTCGGTTACCTATCGAAATCAGAAAAAAAATCATGCCACAGTCATCCCTAATTATCAACTACTTAAGAGAAGTGTGCTGAAATAGGATCACAAAACATATTTAGAGCTTACATTGCAATGGAACTTTCCGGCCGACAAACACCATCATGCTTAGGTCGATTTCAAATTAAACATACCAGATGAGCCATGCACAAACCGCAAAGACAACAACCCTTTCTTTCGAGTTTGAAACTACGAGTGGCACAGGGACGGACCTACGCCCGGGCTCGAGCGAAATCAGAAAAAAAAATCATGCCACAGTCATCCCTAATTATCAACTACTTAAGAGAAGTGTGCTGAAATAGGATCACAAAACATATTTAGAGCTTACATTGCAATGGAACTTTCCGGCCGACAAACACCATCATGCTTAGGTCGATTTCAAATTAAACATACCAGATGAGCCATGCACAAACCGCAAAGACAACAACCCTTTCTTTCGAGTTTGAAACTACGAGTGGCACAGGGACGGACCTACGCCCGGGCTCGGGTGGGCTCGAGGCCACCCGGGAATTTTTTTTTTTTTTTTAAAATAAATTTATATTTTTTACATTTAAGCCTCCAATTTTTTTTTTCAGTTTAGCCCCACAAAATGTAGGGACTGATTTATAAAAAAAAAAAACCCTCGGCTGCTCCAGCAAAAACAACAAAATCAAAAACCTATTCTTTTGCTATATTATATGTAAATTTGGAATTGTTTGAGTATCTTTTGTACATGGAATGCATCATTTTATAGACGAAATTCTGGCAAAAATTTTTTTTCTCTAGCCCCCCCAATCATATAGTTCTGATTCCGTCCCTGGAGTGGCAATCCGAGTTCATTTATTTCCCAGAAATAACTTAGCCCAGACTCTCCTAGCAAAGCAAATTTGACATTTGAAAAATAATAATTAAAAAAAAATAAAATGGTAGTTAGATTTCAAACAAATTTAATTATAAGTGAGTAATGAAGCTCCCAATTTTAAAGAGAAAAAAGATCATTAACATCAGACCATTTTGGAATTAAGTCTACACTATTAGTATTCACTGGTAAGTGGAGTCGTTGTCTCACACATTATTTTCCATCATATCTCATTTATAAGCTTTTTGAATAAATTCACACATAGGTGCTGCTAACATCTTGATGAGAAAATCAAGAATGTCTCTAACTTCATCCTTAATCCACCTTTCCCCTACTACACACCCCACATCTAAAAAAACCTTTCATGACCAAATTGGAAAACTTTATTCTTTCCCCTCAATTTGTAGAATTCCTCGTAGCACTTAATGATCATTCCTATAGTGCAATAATAAAAGTACCCATTATACTTAACATATTTTTTTGTTTTGAAAATATGTCAATTTAGTTAATCAAAGAAGTATTAAATGAAAATTCTTCACATACAACCATCCCTATTTATTGGGTTGGTAATCTAATAAATGCTTGTACATAATTCAAATAAACTTATATTCAATAATAAAGACAATTTAATCTGTTTATTATTCAAATAAGACAAGCTTATAATTTTCTTAATAGTGATGATGTACTATCCTATGGTAACATATAAATTGAAAAAGATGGAGTATAATTTAAATGGGTTGCTATTTGACTTTAAACAACATTCCGCGAACAAAAAGGGTATATAATTAAGTCAATCAAACAAGAGGGGGGAAAGAAGGACAAGAGAGCACCCTATCTTACCTATGAATTTGCAGTTGCAATTCTAAATGGATTCATCAAACTCAACTTGAGAGATTACTTGGTCCTGCAGGTATGTACAATTTTCAATTTCTCAACAAATGAATCATCCAAGAATAAGTATATATATATATATATATATAGATGAATAGCCATCAAGAATAAGTATATATATATATATATATAGATGAATAACCATATCATGGTTTGTGAAATTTGCAAGAGAAACTTTTTTCTTACCTTTATATCAATGGGAACAACATCCTTTACTCCTAAACCAACTCTCTCAAGCTTTGGTGCACTTAGTTTTCCATAAGAAAATTTCTTCAAGTGAGGGCAGTTCCTTATATTTAATTCAGTAAGAGAGGGGAAGATTAGCACGTTGTTCGTTCTTGGGCTAAAACTTTTCAGTTTCTTAAGATCAGAAAGTCTAATGCTCCGTAGTCTGGGAAGTTCATTATTTACTTCTCCTTCTCCTTCTTCTTCTTCCACACCCATAATTTCCTCCATGGACTCACATCCCCCAATTGTAAGTTCCTCAAGACCAACAAGCATTTTGGCCAAAGGAGATGACAGCAAATATTTTAATCTCTCACATTTCCAAACTGTTAACACTCTAAGGTTGTGGAACGCTTGAATTCCTTTAGGAACCATCCTCCAAATGGATGCTAGTTTTGAAAGGTTGTAGAGATCCATGCTCCGGAGTTTGGGAAACACAAATTCTTGAATTATATTATCAATAGTTTCTCCTTCTCCTTCTCCTTCTTCCCCGCCACCAATGATTTCCTCCATGGAATCACAATACCAAACATCCAGTCTCTCGAGACTAACAAGCATTTTAGCTGAACGAGGTGACAGCAAATACTCCAATCTGCCGCAGCCCTGAGCAGTTAATCCTCTCAAGCTTTGGAAGGCTTGAACTCCTTGAGGAATCCTCCAAATGGATTCTAACTTTGGCAACCCTTTCAGCCATATATCATCTAGTCGAGGAAGTAGTACCAATCTTTCTCTAGAATATAGCCCCTCTGGCATGTCAAATATTACTTTTACATTTGGACAGTTGAATACATTGGATTGCATCAGATTTTGCAGCAGTTTCACTGAATCAGCCTTGGCAATGCATGTAACGCCCACACAGCCATTGATTTCAATACGGCCTAGTTTGTGAAGGGATCCATTTGGCATGTCCTCTCCCAGTATCAGTTGAGGGCAATGAACGGAGTTGACGACCAGATCCTCCAAAGCCGGGAATGATACCTAATTAGACAAAATTGATCAATGAAAAAAAAATAGAATAAATGATTCATCAAAGGATACAATTTCCACATGCAAGATTAGCGCATTATTGTGGTTGCAAGTTTTAAACCCAAAATCAAGCAAATCAAAAAATCGTTCTGGCTATGGAGAAGCCAAAGAGAGCTGAGAGAAGGGGTATTAGTGAAGATCTTGAAAGTATAACTGAAAATTGTAGCTTTAATTGTACATAAATTAACTGTTCTTGCAAGAAAAGATTAAAAACATATCTAAAGAGGGATACCTGATTGTTGAATAAAGCTTGCACTGTGTTTCCAGAGCAAAATTGCTTAAATCTAGGGAGTTTGAAAAGCTTTAAAGTTTGCAAGTTTGGAAAATCAACCACTTTGTCCACCACGTTTTGTTCCACGGAAATGGCCTCCTCTAATATCTCACAGTTCTGAACTTGTAAATGTTGAAGATGCATAAGACATTTTAAGATTGATTGCTGCAAGACACTCGTCATTGCCTTGCAATTTCTGACTTCAACACTTCTGAGGCTACACAGCCATGGAGGTTGAATGCTTCCATAGCACAATCCTTTTAGATTTTCACCAGACAGAAGCAGAGATTCCAAGTTCTTTAAGACATCTTTCATGACCACTTTTGTGGCATCAATAATGTACTCAAGATCAGGAGATTGAAGCTCAAGTTCTTTCAAGTTATTCAAGCCATCTTTATCTAACTCGGGTACAAGATTAGTTGAGCCCTTAACTCTGAGATCTAGAGCTTCAGTTTTCTTCAGTAGCATATTGATAGAAGGCTCTGTTAAGGTTCTTGCTTCAATTCCAAAGAGCCTTGACCACTTTTGGAATTCATATCCATATTCATAGCTAACCTCCATATCGATGTTAGCTATGCTAAATCTTTCCATCTTCTCAAGATCCAAGCCTCTCAAGATCTGAAGCAAGATATCAATTCCATCTGTACACATTTGAAGAGTGGTTATCTTGGATAGTGAATTAGCTTCTCTAGTGCTCCATGTTTGCTCGGCTTCATCTTTGTCCTCGGCCTCATCTTTTTCCTCTGGGAAATAACATCCCATGTACAGTTCTTCTAGCTTCATTAAGTTGGAGAAAATACCTGATGGAAATGGATGATAATAGCCTTTTTTAAACCTTAAATCCAACAACTTAAGATTGGTCAGTTGTCCAACTTCTTTTGGGAAAGTAACAAGAGTAGATCCATAGAAGCTCAAAACTTCTAGTTCTTTCATACCCTCAATGATTGATGTGTCAGTTCCAAAGGCACAATGGTCTAGATGCAAGGTCCGGAGACTCCTCAAGCATGGCAACAATAATCTCGACTGAAAAGAGAATGTATTCAGTTCCAGGACTCTCAAATCCTCCATTTTCACCTTGGACATATCTGGCAGTTTGTGGCGCCTGCACCTTAGGCATAAAAGCCGAAGCCTTGGACATTGCAGGTTACTGGGAGGCTGATCCATTCCGATGAATGTAAGTGAGATGGCAGTAAAATGTACAAAAGAATCAACTTGCGGCCACTCTGTAAATCCAAAATGTCTTGACATAAACACATGCTCACCTTCAGTTACAATTGATAAGCAAAATCCTCTAACCACATTGTGTAATTTCACATGCCTTTCACTCTCTCCGGACAGTAGTAAATAGCATGTTTTTAGCTGATCCACAATTCTATCGACTCTATTTCTTGTTTGTTTCAGTCTATCAATATCCTTAAACATGTGCAGTCCCTTGGCATATCTCACCAATACTTCAATAGGAATTTCATGGTCTTCTGTAAATAAGCAGCAGAGCAGCAACAATGACTTGTAATCATCTTCTAACCTTTCATAGCTCCGTTTAATTCTTGAGAAGACTTCAGAATTGGTCACACCAGAATCTCTCAATTCTCTATGTAAATCATCCCATGTATACTTCTTCTTTTTCACTAGTGCTCTACCGATGCATTCTATGGCTAAGGGTAACCCTCCACATTTCTTGGCAACCTCTTCTGCTATGGGCTTCACATCTTTGTCATCATCAGAAATCCCAGAAATTTCCTTGAAGAGCATCCATGCCTCTGTCTCAGTTAATAATTTAATCTCAGTAGTTCTTTCAGCCATTCTTCTACATACATCTTTTGAATGTGATGTGAACATGACCTTTAGCCCTTTTTGACCATGTTTGATCGGGATACCTAAAGAAGCCAAATCAAGAAAATCTGAAAGATCATCTAATATGACAAGAATTTTCTTACCATCGAGCCTCTGACTGAGTCGTCTGGCTCTCTTTTCCAAGACACTATCCTTCAAATCCAAATCCAACCAATTTGCAAGTTGACCTTGAATGTCCCTGAGGAAATCTGGGCTTTGGCGCAATTCTGCCTTAGCAACCTCATCAAATGATTTCTCCACTTCAACTCTTTCAGCAATTGCATCGACCAGCTTTGTTTTTCCAACCCCAGCCATCCCACATATCCCAATTATGCTGACTTCAGAATTCTTTAGATTTTCTAAGACTTCCTTCAGAATCAAACTCCTAGATTCAAATTTTTCAAGATCTTGGGCTAAGAGGTGTGTCCTTGGCCTTTCCAATTCAATGTATCCCACTCTTTGAAACTCTTTTCCTTCCTTGATATATTTTTCGATCTCACCAGAATATTGCTTGGCCCTATGGCTCAAAGAGTACCGAGACTTGAGATTTGGACAACTGCAGCACGATAAAGTCATCTGGGAATCCTTTGAATCGCCATAAAACACTTGGTTAGACAATGTATTGAGATTTTTAACTACTGTCAGCCATTTTTCTACATCGGGGAATATTTTCTCACCATTTCTTTCTGCTTCTTTAACTAACTGATCCACTCGATCCCTTGTCTCATTGAGCTCATTAATTCCCTGTTTAAGACTATCTATGTTGTTACGGTAGGAAATCACCCATTGAATTTCTTGCCAAAGTGTAGCAGCCAAGAATTCTACAGCAGGACCGGCAATTTCTGAAGCCATTGCCCAATCACCTTAATTTGCTTCGTTTTCTTTTAAGTTTTCCTTTAGATCAACAAAAGAAAGAAAGCCTTGTTAAGCGCATTAGCCAAAAAGCAACAAATAACTAATTGTGATCAAAATATACAGTTCTCTTTGATTTTCTACTTGTTTAAATTATTCTAACATTTATACATTTATTGAATATCTCTAAATAAGAATTGAATACTTGATATATTTATCAAAGTATCATGAATTTAGGAATAGGTAAATCATAATTGTCTAATTAAGAAAATAATAGAATTCACATGAATAAAAAGCCAAAATAAAAAGATGGGATTAATTCCAGTATAGGACATTGAAGTTATCTTATGTGAAATATACTAACAAGACTGTATCAAATCCAAATGTCACATACTACGAATAACAACTTTTCCATAAAAAATAAGAAACAATCATTAACCACGATAAGCAAAATAAATTTTTTACACAAAGGCATTAAAAGATATTACATAAACCACAAGGATACCAACATTTTTCAAGGGCGAAAAAGCCTAATTATATTAACTAGTTACTGTAAATTATTCCTTACAGACAGGCACTAAAAGGTTAATAAAACTAAAACTAAAAAAAAAAAAAAAAAAAAAAAGGATCAAATGCATGATTTTTCACAGGCAAAGGAAGAACCAATTAACTTAAAAACAACCATTTATACAAGCATATGCCCCTTAAAAAGGAAGAAATAACATACTTCTTGTCTTTGTCTTGTTCTAGTCTTTATTGGCTTGATAAACTTAAAACTTGGCAGATACAAATGCGAAGAGAGCAAATTTTATTCGGTTAAAAAAGGAGGAGAAATGAGGTTGCCAATTATAAGTTTTATTAATAAGCAATTGTGATCGGAATCAAGTACCTTTTCCATCATAGAAGACTACTGCACTTTCCGAGATAGTACTCAAAGCATCACCCAATCCAGCTTTTCCCAAGCCAAGTAATGACCTTCTTATCTTATGGTTTGCTTGATTCCCTTGCAATTTAAAGCTGCAACAGAAAACAAAAAATTCAACTAGAATTTTCGTTGTGTGAATTTCAGAAAGGAAGCAGCAAAAACAACAGCAATTCTTGACAACATCAAATTTGTTTGCCCTTAAATGGCAGGTCATGCCAGAGTTTCTTCAATTGTTTGGAGTACATGATAATCCTACATAATGTCCCACCAACAATTCAGATTATATGAGAATGGGCAATCCTAAAAATTCCTTGTCAACCTCTCCTGCATTGTACCTGAGATAATCATACTCAGAAATCCCAGAAATTTTTTGAAGAAACACCCCATGCCATGCTTATGTTTTTATTCATCGAAATTTTCAAAACCTTCGGGATAAGAAATGTGTCTTTTGCCATTTGGATGCAAAATATTCCACTCTATCAACAAGATTTGGGACCTCACTGTAAAATTTTGAGGCTTCAATACAATTTTTTTTTTAACAAAAATGAGACTTCACAGTTCGGAGACCTGCTTCTTAAACCTCCCCAAAATCCTGCGCACTATCTTAGAATAATTTCAAGTTTATTTTTTCAGCTTTTCTATGTTTCACTCGACTCCATCATCTCTTTTTCCGATGAATGAACTCGGCAATTTTCATTCTTATGATTCTATCGCTATTTTCTTGGTTTGGTAGGAAAACAGATACTTCATCACTACTTGACCCGATCATGTTTTAAATTTTTTTTTTTTTTTTTTTAATGTTTAGCTTGGTTTTTTTTTATCTAAATATAAATGTAGTATAGATCAAAAGAGGGTTATGTACAAATACTTGCAGGTATACCCACGGTAATTCAAAAGGAACAAAGTAATCATAAGATATATATCACGCACGGATATACCAATGACGATCAAAATAGAGCAAAATACATCATAAAATCAAGTCAAAATATGGAAATACAAGGCATAGACAAACTTGTATATATGTATTTTGATCTTATTTACAATATGTATACAATCAAGATCATAAAGCTAAAAAATGACTTTGTTTTTATATTGCCAAAGATAGTACAAAGTAGTAGCAAAACAAAGTTTCCTCCGTTTGCACTTCCATGTAGATCCCCTGCTTTCTTTCAAAAGTTATTACGGCTCATCTAAGTATTAGACATGCTCCTCCAGAGTCTTGATCACTTGCTAATGTGTCTCCAAACTTTTTTAGCAAAGGACAGCTAAAAGATAGGTGTGGGTGTGTCTCTTCCATCTGGTTGCAAAGCTTGCAAGTCTAATCAACCTTGCAAGAAAGAAAGTTTGTCCATTGTAGGAAGTCGTCCCACAACAGCAAGCCAAAGTATAAACCAAAACTTTGGCGGTTTAATAGAATTCCAAACAACTCCATGCCAGATTTTTCTTTGTCCCATGGGTCTAAAGAAATCATAACCAAGTGATGTATCTAAAGAACCTCCAAGATGCCAAGAAGATAGGCGACCAAAGATATTTGGAATGGAACCCTCAGCTTCAATGATCTTATCCCAAATAGAGATGATGCACTTGACAACAGGTGGAAACTCCTTCTTCACCTGCAAGTCCACACCGAACTTGATTTCACATAGATATGATGAATCCACGTACATTATAGAGTGTCCTTTTTGTCATGGACATTCCATAAGTGAGCAAAGCTCGTTAATCATAAATTAGAGAGTTAATGCCAAAACACTGTCTTGAACCTTGAACCATAGCAATTTCCAATTTAACTTGTTTAACCAATGTTCATAGAGTACCAAGGCAAATTATACTATGGACTTGAGTACCCAATTAGTAAAACTATGTACTTTTAATTAAGATTTAGAATTTAATTTCAATTAAAACTCCTCCCTCCACCTCTCTCTTCACTTGTGTAGAAGAAAACTAATTATTATTACAATAATCTAATTACTATTACATGCCCAAAAAATAAAACATAACGGAAAAATAATCTATTACAGAAGAATTTCTCTTCACACAAAACAGTCCGATCCAAGAATCAAAGAAACAGCCTGCAAAAATTAATAAATGGTTAATAAAAAAATGCAGAAAGTAAATAAGATAGAATACTACTTACCACCGCCGCGGTAGAAATAGTCGGCGGGAATCAAACCAAAAGAGATTACCGAAGCAGAGCAGATAAATGGTCACCGGGCAGATGAACTATCGCTGCAGCGCCGCGTCGAGGCGCCGTGAGTAAGCGACGGGTAGATCGG
The DNA here is from genome assembly GCA_028651295.1 of Catharanthus roseus. Lineage (NCBI taxonomy): Eukaryota > Viridiplantae > Streptophyta > Magnoliopsida > Gentianales > Apocynaceae > Catharanthus > Catharanthus roseus. The sequence goes on along the minus strand of JAPQWS010000076.1, from coordinate 4,946,791 downwards.
AAATGGCACCCTCAGAATCGGTGACTCTTGTCACAGGCAAACCCCTTCTCTATTTTTCTCTCTTTCTCTCGGCTCACTCTCTCTCTAAACACACCAAGGAACATGCAATGGTGAAAGAAGAAGACCGGCAAGGGACAGAGTCACAAAGAACGCAGGCAGACAGAGAGAAGAGCAGCGGAAGCGCCATAAGGAAGAAAGCAGGAGAGTTGAAAGAGTTCAAGTAGAACTCAAAGAGACAGAAATTAAAAGACGATCAAGAGAAGGGAGGAGGAGAGACTGCACAAGAAACGAGGAGGCAAGGGCATTAAAAAGAGAGTCACCAACGGGTAGCCTAGGCACAAGTTCCCAAACATCATTTCTTTCAAACTGATTGAAGTTCCTCTTGAATAGCTTCAGTCTAGTACTCATCCAGGATAGCTTCTTTAATATTCTTTTGTTCTAGAGTAGAGGTGTAGCATGGCATGCCAATCATTCTTGCCATTTCACGGTAGTCAACATATCTCTTTTCTCTTGTTTTCCTTCCTTATGAGATATCATCGATGATTGACTATGTAGGATGATCCTTCTTCACTCTAGATTCAACCCTCTTTAATTCAACAACCCTCTTAGTTTCTGTGTTTTTTGCTTTTAAGTCATCATTCTGACTAGTTTGAGTGTTGCTCACTAAAGTTGTTGTGTCAGGCAAACTATCGTCATGTTTAATGCTTATGTTCTTGCTTTTCTCTTAACTAGATTTAGCATATTTGATAGTAATATTCACTGATTCCATCACAACACTAGTTCTTTTGTTGGACACATGATAAGCATGATTGTTTGTAGAGTATCCTAGAAACAATCCTTCATCACTTTGCGTATCAAAATTCTTGAGATGTTTCCTGTCATTTAACATATAACACTTACTAGGAAAGACATGGAAATAACTCAACCTGGGTTTTCTTCCTCTCTAGATTTCATATGGTGTTTTCTCTTTCAGTGGTCTAAGATAAACTCTATTGATGATATGCACTGATGTGTTAGCTACTTCTGCCCACCAGTTGTGAGCAATGTTTTTCACATTTAATATCACTCTAGTCATGTCTTGGATTGTTTTGTTCTTCATTTCAATAATCCCATTTTGTTGAGATGTCTTCGGTGCTGAGAATTTATGTTTGATGCCATAGCCCTCACAAATATCTAAAAATAGGCTATTTTCAAACTCTTTGATATGATCACTCCTTAGACGCTTGAGAATTGAGCCTTTTTTTGTTTGAATGCTCAAGGATATTCTCCTAAAGTCTATGAAGGTGTCAGATTTGCTTCTAAGAAAATCTATCCATGTAAATCTTGAGTAATTGTCTACACACACCAGCACATTCTTCTTTCCTCCAATGCTTTTAGTTTGTGTTGGACCAAACATATCAATGTGCGTGAGCTCCAAAAGATATGTTGTAGTGATGTCCTTTATCTGAGGATGTGGAGCTCTGGTAGGCTTTTCAAATTTGCAATCACCACACACAATTTTGTTTTGCTTACCAAAAATGGGTATGCCTTTGACTATTGCCTTGCTGCCAAGTTTTTTCAACATCTTATAGTTGAAATAACTAAGCCTTTTGTGCCATAATTCCATGACATGCAACTTTACATCCACACACACTAATTCTATTGTAATGTTCATTTGATAGCAGTTGTCTGAAGTTCTTTTCCCTATTATGATGCATTCTCCATTAGCTCTAATAACATAACATCATCGGTTATTAAAGTGTACATCCAAGTCATCATTACGCAATTGACTACACTGATTAGATTTGCTTTCATTCCTTCAATATGTGTGACTTTCTTTAGTTTTGCACTCCTTCAACATTCAATGTGCCATATCCCACAACCTTGTTCTTGACACCATCTCCAAAACTAAGAGTTCCAAATCTACTTTCCACATAGTCTGTGAGATACTACTTTTTCCTTGTCATATGTCTGCAACACATCCAGATACCAGATACAACTCATGTAGATAGACAAAGACAGATTTGCAACATTAACCCTTAGCTCATCCTTCCTAATCCATATCCATTGTGTGATCTTCTCACATTTAGCATAGCTTGGAACAAAAATTTTTAACTTTCTTTCTTGCCTGAGGTCCTTCTATGGTTGTGCTGATGCCAAACATGTCCAGTTATCCAGGAATACCCACAAATAATGGGTGGTCTTCTTTGTTTGTATGTGTTGTGTAATCTTCTTTCCTCACCATTAGTTAGGTTCTATTTTGAAATATTCCTTCTCCACTGCATGTTGCCCGAACTGTGTTAATGTTTGGCATCTTAACAGTACTCAAAGTGTATCCTAAGGTGTGTTTTTCAGTAACATACCCTAGACCAGTCAATAGTCCAGTAGGCTTTCCTACTTGAAACATCTTATCAAGTTTTTATTTTCCTGTATTCATCTATGTATTTCTGGAATCAACGAGTTGCAATCATTCAATGATGTCCTTGACTTGAGCTGTAAATTCATAATTTCTTTGTTCAAGGAATTCTTTTTGCTTCAGTGTGTCCTGCAAGTCTTTCTTCAGTTTGTTGCTTATCGCAACCAAGTCAACCCACTTGGTATACATCAAATTGTACTATCTTAAAGTTCTTCATCACTGTAAAATGAATCAGCATCACTAGCATTGTCAACAATATCATGAAGAGAAGTGTCTTTCAAGTCAATCACTGCATTGAAGGCCATTGTATCACTTGATTCCTTGCTGTCCTCATCGTCATAATCAGTTTCCACTTCCTTATCCTCATCACTCAAAGTAGTGTTGAGTGATCTATTCTTTTTCAATTTGTGGCACACTCAGCTTGTATGTGGCCAAACCCTTTGCACTCTCCGTATTGAATTTTTCTCCCTTGCTGAATCATACTTCTTCTTTTCACCAAGGAATTTAGTTATATGCCTATTGACATTCCTCCTGTCTTGTTATCATTTATGTACACATCTTGAGTTCTTGGGTTCTTGCTAGATTTTTGAAGAAACTTTCCAAACTCTTGCATGAGCATCATAATCTCATCTTAGAATAGACAGTGTTGTTTGGTAAACTGACTTCAGCTTTTAAGGCTAGCCCTTTGTCTTTTGACTGTGTAGTCGTGTTCATGTCATAGGTTGTTAGGGATCCTAGAAGATCATCAAGTGTTAGCTTGTTTAAATCCTTTGCCTTATCAAGTGTCACTACCTTTGCATGAAATCTAGTGGCAATGACCTAAGGACTTTGCATACAAGTTTCTCCTCTAGATATTCTTCTCTTAGCTGAAAGGTTTGTTTGCAATGTCCCTCAATTTACCACTGAACACAGCAATAGCATCGTCCTCTTGCATTCTTAGTTCCTCAAACTGTGTGGTCAGCATCTGTAGTTTGGATATCCTTATAGCCTTATAGTGCTTGTGCCTTCATACATTGTTTGTACAGTGTCTCATGCTTTCTTAGCAGAGCTACATATGGATATCAGCTTAAACTATTCCTTATTCACACTGGCAAATATAGTGTTCAGTGCTTTTGCATCAACTTGTATGCTGACTTTCTCTCAGCATCGCTCTATTCAGCTCTTAGTTTAATCATTTTCTTTGTTATCCGTGTTGTATCATCTTAGCTGGTTCCTTCCGTTTAGTCTCAATGATATCCTAGGCTGTTTCATCCAAGAACTATATAAAAATCCTAGTCTTTATCTTCCAGTAGGCATACTCAATGCCCTCAAGTAGTGGAGGATGTGTCACTGATACGCCTTCTTCGGTTTTCTGATGGCCTAAGTCCCAACTTCCCATGATCTCATCTACTAAGTAAATAGTGCAGCATGTAGGTTCCAGACTCTGATACTACTTGTAAGTTGGGGATAAGGCTATTACACTATGTTGTGTGTATTCAGTATTGTGCTGTGTTAAGTTATGTTAAGTAATGTGTGCTAGAAAACATAAATCAAAATAACACAAGAATTGGTAACACAGTTGGCCTACGTTTGGGAGGCTACGTCCAGAAAGAGATTCACACTAAAACTGATAATACAATATAAGAAAATATCTAGTTCATTAACACATCTAGTGTTTTCCCTAGTGGAAAACTGCAAACTCCAATTGCACACAACATAGAACTCCCTTCAACTCTTCAAGGCTTCCATTGGAGTATGACTGCTTAGGCTTGAAATCCCTTCGACCCTTTAACTACAGTGAAGCTTTTTTACCAAGAAGCAAGATGATCTTCGATGAAAGGTCCAATATTGAATGCTGCTAACACAATCTTCTAATACAGGACAAGAGCAGTTTATGCAAGACTGGTTAAATCCATGAACTTCTCAATTATGAATGCATAAATCGGAACTTCAAGTATTGTCATCAAAAGCTTAGGGCTATAAACTTTGATTGCATCAAACGGCTAACCCAAAATTGTCACCATAATGTACTGTAAATAATTAGGGTTATTTTTTTCAATAAGAAATCCAAATTCTTTCCATTGTTGAAACATATCTAAACTTTAAGAGATTTGATTGCTTTCATAGTTTAACTTATCTTGGACAATTTAGGGATTAAGTTTCCTAAACCACATGCAACATGTACAATGAAGCTAGGATTTGCTTTATCTCAAAAGATCCCAAATTATCTTCTAGATCCTAAAACTCTGCCAACATAATTTGCCTTGTGTTATAAGTGGCCTATGTTGTGTGCCATGGTGCCATGTCTCAACAAACTTACTCAGTCAACACAACATGGTCTAAGATAAAAATCCTTAATATAATTAATTGTTTGTACGAAGTTATGGGTTCTATGGAAATAAAGTCTTCTTTCGTTCATATCATAATTAAGCCATGTGAATGTTTATGTAAATGTTTTATATCAATATTTGATGATTAATGATGTTCTTGTATGTTTTTAATTGAAAAACTACGGTTGAGTAATAAAAATATTTAAACTTGGTTTGAGAGAAAAAATGAAGGTTTTTATTTTTAAAAATCGTTCGTACAGCCTCGTAACCAAAAATTAGAATCTCAGTGCAAATTTACAAAAATTGTAATTTGGTCCCATATTATTAAAAAGTACAATTTGGCCCCAAAAGTTTCAAAGTTGTTCATTCAAAGACAAAAATGTTTTTTTTTTTTTAATTTCAAAAAAATGATCTCTTTCTTTGGGCATGTTGTTCGTATTAGTTTCCCAAATTTTGTTTAATATTTAGTAGAAATTATATTTCTACCCCAAAAGTTTTAGAAATTATGTTTTGGCCCCAAAACTTATGATATAATTTGTTCAGAACATACTTTATTGTGAAGTTTTTGAATAACCCGAAAAGTCTTTAGGACTCCTCATAATTTTACAATTTAAAGATGTTTTTGAATAATTATTCAGTAAGTAGCTAAGTGTTTTCCCAAAATTTCCGACCCTACTTTTCAAAGACACTTTTCTTTTGACTCTTAGGTAGGGGTTAGTATTACTTGCTGAGTTGGAATCTCACCCCTTCCCACTCCTTTATGCATATAGTAAGAATTTTAAGGAAGATGTCACAGACATGGAGGTGTTCCTTTTGATGATCAAGTCTTAGAGAGGTTGAAAGTTTATGACTTTTCCTTCTTATGCTTTAGTATTCTTCGGTTGTGTTAAGATGATGTAATACGTTATGATTTTTATGAGTGATATTTTCTTAATTTTATGATTTTATAGAATGTTCCCTTTTAAGTTAAGATATGTAAGAGGTCTTGTGCCTTTGGCATGGCTAATGTATCTCGTTTTAAAAATTAAATGGGCTAGGAATCCTAAAGGTAAGTGGACCTTAACACTGTAGAAATGGGTTCACCCCGTGTGTCGATCTTCTCGTGGGTAGCAAGACTCAACTACACAATCGTTCACTTGATGCTTAGCCTTAACAGTGGGTGGAAATGATCGTGAGCTAATAGAACAATAAATACAAGCATCAACTAAGAAAAGGAAAACAAATATAAAACGAGAGTTTGGATCTCGGGATCCCCTAACCATGTTACTATTTCAATTAAAAAAATTAATAAAAACTGTAGTTGCCTTAGTGAATTAGGTCAGCATCGTTATTGGGCAATCCCTATCTCTAGATGAAAGCCTCTCAATTCTCTATAACTTTTAGACGAGAATCTCTTCTCTACTTAACAAGTTATGAATGCACTAAACCCAGGTGATTATTGACCTAAGAGTGTACTATCTCTATTTCAATACCCCAATTAATCCCCAAATTGAAAGCCCTCGGGTGTTTTTCCTTTCTTCATTCCAAACACCCGTGCGATTAATTCAAGTTCATGACACTTAAATTGCACATAAATAATCAACTGAAGAACAATTCAATAAAAAGCAACATTCAATTTCATTAAATTGAAATCAATTTCATATTACCCAAAAGTTAGGTTCAACCCTTGAATCTAAACAAGCTAATTACACAATTCATTGTATGAAACTGCAATTAAACATAAATTAAGCTAATAGAGAATGAAATGAATGCTTAGCATAGAAATTGAAGCCGAATTGCATCCCCGAACTGCGCCTGAGCTCGTCTCTCGAGTTGCTCCGGTGCAGCTCGAATCCGTTGTTTTGATCTTCAATTCCACTTGTAATCTTCCCGTCCTTGTTCTCTAATCTAAGTTCTACCTAGTTGATGTGAGAATTGAAAATTTTGTCCTAGAAAATTGTCCCAATTTGCCTCCTAAAGACCTATCTAACTAATCTAAACTAAGGTATGAATTATGAAAAAAAAAAACTATGAAAAATATCTAAGTACAGCCATTCTTGGGACCTACCGGCGCCAGTAGGTCGGGACCTACCGTGCACAGTAGGTCTCTGTTCCCAGTTGCCCTGTGATGTCCGGAACCTACCGCGGGCTGTACGGATAGCCTACCGTGTGCAGTAGGCTTCTATCTCAAATTCGTTCCTTGCCAATGTGCTTACTGCGGCCAATAGGGTGGCTTACTGCGCGGTAGACTGCTGCCTGCATTGTTTTTCTGTCGTTTTTACTCCGTTCCAAGCCTTTTTCGTTCGTTCTTCTTTGTACTTCATTCGGCAAGAACCTACAACACAAATTGGCGATATTAGACTCAATTGTACACTTTACACCTTAAAGTCACCAAAAAACAATGAAATTAACATACAAAATAATAGCCAAAAAACACCTCTTAAATACCCCCACACTTGAGTGTTGCTTGCCCTCAAGAAATAGAACTAAATGGAAGGAACGAAAAAGTTCAAAAAGCTTTTTCAAATAAAGAGTTCACGGAAAACAGACAATACACTGGCCTTAAGTAATTAAGCAAAAACGGAAGACAGAAGATATCAATAACAACAATTCCAAAGAAGATAAAACCAAAACAAATAAAAAGAAAACAAAACTAAGAACGAACAGTGCCACTTCAACAGAATCTTCAACCACTTAACCACCAAGACAAAATAGAAGAACGAGCACATTAGTCCACCACACTTACAAATAAACACTACATGCTGATGGTGTGTGTGTGTTCTGCTCGTGCTGTTTTCATAAAAACTAAGGAATGCTGAGTAATTAGCAAAGTGAAATCCTTCAAAAGACATTGCAAAACAATTCCATATTTCTTTGGTTCTCATTCGTTCCAAGTCTTATCTTTAGTAATTCCCGGAGTAGGTAGGACTTTTTTTCTTGTAATGTCAGGCTTGGGACATAAAAAATGTACCAAATGAAGGTAAATGGAGACAAGAACAAACAAGACATAGCTAATGCAATCGAAAGGACAAAATGGCAAAATTAAGGAATAACATTCTAATTGTCATTCGCTCTTCTTGCTCACCCTTGAATAACTTGCCGTTTCTCTAGCACACCTTAGCCAACACACTTACAGAGTTTAGCCCTTTTAATAAGAGAGAAATAACAAGTGTCGTTTATTTTCTTTCACGACAATACATAAGAATGAAAGTACCATTTTTTCTTTTCCTTTGTTTTTTTTCCTTTTTTCTTTCTTTCTTCTTGTTTTTCCCTCTTTTTCATGAACAAAACAAAACAACCCTTCTCTCTTGTTTTTTTCTTTCTTTCAACAATTTGTACCAAAAAGTGAAATACCCAAACTATTCCCTTTTTACATCATTTTTTCTTTTCTTCCCTCTTTCACCCCCACACTCATCTATTACTTTCACTCAAAACGACTAGCATGTTATTGCAACATTGGCTCCACAAAATGATGTTTAATTTAGTGAGAGTTTAAAAAGACAAAGAATAGAAGAGAGTAAAACCCTTCGGCATGAAGGCACAAATAAGGGAGCTAGGGGTTAATTTCAAACACAGGTAGGCGAATCAAAAGCTCAAACGGTACAATGAAGGCCTAAGACCATCATTTCCAGGCTTAACTTAGACTAGGACTTTTCACTTCAAAGAACAAAAAAACATAAGACTGTATACAAGAATATCAAAGGATTTTCATTGGGCTAATTTCCTAGAATTCCTAGGTTTCTACTACTCACAACACTCACATGTGCATGAAAACCATCAACATGTAAGATTACTATGTCAATAAGGTTTTTCAAATGCCCAAGTGCTATGCCCTATCACAAAATCCCAACAATCTCGTGATCTAGCACTCTACTCAAAGTGGCAAAAACAAAGATAAAGGAAAATCTTTTTGGTTTTTTCCAAATAAAAATAAAGAAGACAAAGAAAATTTTTAAAAAAATTTTCAGATTTTTTATTTTTGGATTTTTCATAAGGAAGATGAAGAAGGACAGTTAAAAGATAAAAGGACAGAATTCCCCCCCCCCCCCCTCCCCCCCTCCCCAAAAAAGAAACCCACATTATTCTCAATATGGGGGCTAGACTCACAACAAAACAAATAAAAACATACATGGGAGGCGTTCCCACAGATAATAAAGCAAGAAACCACACGGGAAGCCATCCCCACACCACCAATTAAAGAAAAGAACTAGAACTATAAGCGAAACAAAACGACACTAACTAAAACAAGACAAAAGAAGAAAAGAGTTGAAGTGTTGAGGGAGGTTATCCTATTGGAAGAATTCTGTTATGTTCAATTCAGCTCTCGTTCTGCTTTGGACTAACCCAGTGTTAGTCGTCCTCATATGGTATAGGATACGCCCGCAACCATCCTCCCTATGAACTCTTACCATAGCCAAAAAAATGATCAACAATTCAACTTAACGCAATAGTGAAACCAGATAAATTAAACAATCAATTACAAATACAATACGTTCTCACGCCAAGATTACTTGTTAGTGAGAACGAGGGACTCTTTATGGAGATTTCTTATATCCTCATCGAAGCACGGTTCAAGATGCTGGCCATTCACCTTGAACATTCCTTGTGTAGAATGCATTACCTCGATGGTACCATATGGAAAAACTCTACTTATAGGGAATGGTTTGGACCACCCTGATTTGAGCTTCCCATGCAAGAGGCGAATGCGGGAATTGTAGAGCAACATAGAATCTCCTTCCTTGAATTCTTTCTTCACCAGATGTTTGTCATGCCATCACTTCATTTTCTCCTTGTACAGCTTTGAATTCTCATATACTTGCAATCGCCACTCATCAAGCAATCTTTATTACCTACCGAACATAATCAAAGTTAACTAACTTAATCGTCCAATGAGCTTTATGCTCCACTTCTACATGTAAGTGACATGCTTTCCCATACAAAAGGAGGAATGGAGTACATCCAATTAGAGTCTTATAGGCTGTTCTATAAGCCCACAGAGCATCATCCAACTTAATACTCCAATCCTTACGATTACTATGAACTATCTTTTCAAGGATGCGTTTGATTTCCCTATTTACAACTTCTACTTACCCGCTAGTTTATGGGTCACACCTAACCTCTTAAGCACTTCTCTAGTTGTTGGTTATAGAAATGGGTACCTCTATCGCTTATAATGGCTCGAGGGACACCAAAACGAGGAAACAATCTCTTTAAAAATGTAACCACAACTCTGGCATTGTTTGTGGGTAAAGCCTGAGCTTCGACCCATCTAGACACGTACTTTACAGCTACCAAAATATATTGATTTCCAAAAGAATTTGAGAACGGCCCCATAAAATCAATACCCCAACAATCAAAAACTTCACAAACTTGAAAAGTAGTCATGGGCATAGTATTTCGTTTAGAGATTTTACCTGTTCGCTAACAGTTGTGACATTCCAAAATATACCTTTTTGCATCCTTGAAAGAAGCCGGCCAGTAAAAACCCTACTCGAGTATCTTGTGCGCAGTTCCACTAACTTGATAGTGTCCGCCAGCTGGACCGTTATGGCAAAGCTTCAAAATTTCCTCTATTTTAGGGTGAGCCACACAACACCTTTATTATCTGTTCAACACATTGCCAGAAGAGGTACAGGTCCTCCCAAAAATAGTGTTTTAGGTCCGCAAAGAAATTCTTCCTTTTTTGGGGCCTACCTGCAGGCATAACATTTGAAACAAAATACTTAACGATATCAACATACGACGGTGAATTATCAATGACAGTTTTACATAAAAGGAGCTATTCATCCAGAAATGTGTCGTCGATTTGTTTCTCGTCCAGTGACTCCAAATTTGGATTCTCCAGTCTAGAGAGATGATCAGCTGCCAGATTCTTTGCTCTCTTCTTGTCCTTGATCTCCAAGTCGAATTCCTGCAAAAGGAGTACTCGCCTAATCAGTCTGGGTTTTGCATCGTTCTTCAAAAGACGATATTTCAAAGAAGAGTGATCAGTGTACACTATTACTTTCAAAAGTGTTAAGTAAGGGTAGAATTTATTGAACGTGAATACTATTGCAAACAATTCCTTCTCAGTTATTGTATAATTCGCCTGAGCATCAATGAGGGTTTTACTTGCATAGTATATCGGTTGGAAAGAGTACCCCTTCTTTGGCCTCACACAATACCTATAGCATAATCACTGGCATCACATATAAGTTCAAAGGGAATAGATCAATCCGGAGAAACTAAAATAGTAATCAAATTAAAAGCAGCTATGCAGTTATCATCTAAATTAAAAGGGCTATCTTTCTCAAGAAATACAGTAAGAGGCTTAGTAATCTTAGAAAAATCCTTAATAAATATCCTATAAAAACCTGCATGATCTAAGAAACTCCTAATCGCCTTCACAGAGGAAGGCGGAGGTAATCTTTCAATCGTCTCAATTTTAGCCCTATCAACTTCAATACCATTCACAAAAATCTTATTTCCAAGAACTATCCCTTCTTGAATCATAAAGTGGCATTTTTTCCAGTTTAAAACAAGTTGAGTTTCCTCATGTCGTTTTTAACACTCTCTCTAAATTAAGAAGTTAGGCATAAAAAAACTCCTAAAAACAGAGAAATCATCCATAAATTCTTTTATGATATCCCCCATCAAACCCTCAAATATGAGAATCACACAACGTTGAAACATACCTGGGGCATTGCACAAACGAAAAGGCATATGCTTGTAAACGAATGTACCATATGGGAATGTGAATGTCGTTTTCTCCTGATCCTCTAGGGTAGTGGGCATTTGGAAATAACCGAAGAATCCATCAAGGAAATAGTAAAAAGGATGGCCCGCTAACTACTCTAACATCTGGTTGATGAAAGGAAGAGGGAAATGATTTTTTCGGGTTGCCTCATTCAACTTCCTGTAGTCAATGCATACTCGTCATCCAGTGATTATCAGTGTCGGGATCAGCTCATCTTTCTCGTTCGCAACCACTGTCATTCCACCCTTCTTTGACACCACCTGTATTGGACTTATCCAGATACTGTCCGAGATCGGGTAAATGATTCCAGTATCTAACAACTTGATCACCTCATTTTTTACCACTTCTTGCATATTTGGATTCAGACCCCTTCGTTGTTGGATCACCAGCTTTGAACTCTCCTCTAGTTGAATCTTGTGGGTGCAGAAGGACGGACTTATCCCTGTACGTCCTCTATCTTCTAAGCGAACGCTTTCTTGTATTTCTGTAAAGTTCTCGGTAGAGCTCGTTTCTGGGCCCGAGTCAACATGGAAGAAATGATTACCGATAGTGTAGATTTCTCTCCCATGAAAGCTACTCCAAGTGGTTCGGTAATAGTTTCAACTCTAGCTCTGGGGATTCTTCAAATGAGGATTTGAGGGAAGGCTTTGTAAGAAGCTTAAGACCCTCTTGTCCGGTTGTAACTCTTTCCACCTCTGCTTAATCCAATTTGTCCGTTAAAACCTGAATTTACTCCGAACCTACTTCACCTTTATGATCCAGTTGCAGAGCTATCAACAGGGCATTTTCTTGAACAAATTTCTGCACGTGAGTAGAGATATAGGGGTCAATAAAATGCATCATAAAGCAGGTGTCATCTTGATCCCTAAATCTATGCATAGCATCGGGAAGTCTCAAAATGACTTCCTCCTCTCCTACTCTAAGAGTCAATTTCCATTCTCTTACATCGATAAGGGCTTAGCGATGGCGAGGAAAGGATGACCTAATATGAGCGGGACTTCAGTGTCTCCACTCACATCCATGATCACAAAATCGACTGGAAACACTAAATCCCCTACTTTTACTAGAACGTCCTCTATGATACCCCTAGGATACTTAGTAGACTTGTCCACCAATTGAATGTTCATCCTAGTTGGTCTAGGTTCTCCCACCCCTAGTTTGTAGAAAAAAATCATAAGGCATAACATTAATACTGGCACCTAAATCAGCTAAAGTTCTAGATACTGTTATACCACCTAAAGTACATGGGATAGTAAAACTCCCTGAGTCCTTTAGTTTTTTGGGCAGCTTCTAGTCAAGGTTGAAAATATTCGAGCATTCTCTATTCAGCATAACTATAGAGATGTCCTCCAATCTTTTCTTTCCCGAGATGGCTTCCTTCAAGAACTTTGCGTAGCTCGGCATCTGCATCAAAACATTGACCAACGGTAAGTTAATGTGTAATTGTTTAAAGATTTCCCTGAACTTACGGTATTGTTCATCTTGCTTCACTTTAAGAACTCTTCGTGGGAATAGAATAGGTAGTCTGTATGGTGGAGGTGAGGTTTTCTCCACTTCCTTCTTTCCTTCATCTTTCTCGGGAGAGATGGAGTCTACTGGTGCCTGGGAAGTCTCCTTCGTCTCATTTACAATGGTGGAGGTTCAACTAATTCTCTTCCGCTTCTCAGAGTGATTGCATTCGCTTGCTCTTCTTATTTTTCCTCTGCATTGCTCTGTTGACCAGCAATCGGCTTCTCATGGATTAGCCTTGTTACTTCGCCGATTTGGTTTTCCATATTATGGATGGAAGCTAATTGGCTTTTCTATACTGCCTCCATGTTTTTCATCTTGACATCAGCCGATTTGATGTAGTTCGCGACCAGATCGTCCAAATTGGGTTGCTGGGTCAATGGAGGTATTGACGAAGAAGGATTACATGACGTGGTTTGTTGGAGTCCTCCATTCTGAAAACCAAGGGTTGGTTGTCTCTAGTGGTTCTGACTTCCCCAAGGGAAGCTCAATTGTACCCAACTTGAACTGTATTGGTCAAAGGATATGTTGTACCCCTGCCAGTTTCCTTGGAACACAAGTTGATGCTAATATTGATTTTTGGATGCAACCGTCGTTCTCTCCGCCTCTGTTCTAATATTTCCGCCAATCTGGCTTCCATATCGTTATTGGATTCTATGTTCTCGTCTCTAAAACCTAAAATTAAAGAACTATAATCAACATAGGTCCAGAGATAATAACCAAGAATTTCAACCTCCTTACCATAAATACCCGAACACAAGAATAACGAACAAGGATAAAAGAACAGAGAAATTAAGATAAAATGAAAAGAAAAAGACTGTACAAACAAAAGGTGAAGGAATATACAAAAGGAAGAAGAAGAAAACAAACTAAAAAATTTCAACTAAGAACCAAGTCAACTTACAATCTACAAAAACACAAACAAAACAAAACGAAGTGAACCAAAAAAGAAAGTCACAAAAGTTGAAAAGAAATAAAAGCAGAAAAATGACTAAATTACAAAAGAATGATATTTTATTAAACTTGACGTTCATCTCGGCAATGGCACCAAAAACTTGATGCATCTCATTTTAAAAATTAAACGAGATGGGAATCCTAAAGCTACAACACAATGCAAGTGGACCTTAACTGTAGAAATGGGTTCACCCCAAGTGTTGATCTTCTCGAGAATGGCAAGACTCAACTACTCATTCGTTTACTTAATGTTTAACCTTAACAGTGGGGTGGAAATGATCGTGAGCTAATAGAACAATAAACATAAGCATCAACTAGCAGAAGGAAAACAAATATAAAACGAGAGTTTGAATCTCATATCCCCTAACCTTGTTATTCAATTAACAAAAACTAATAAAAACTGTAGTTGCCTTAGCGAATTGGGTCATCACACTTGTTATTGGGCAATCCCTATCTCTTGGCAAAAGCCTCTCTATTCTCTATAACTATTTACACGAGAATCTTTTCTCTCCCTAATAAGTTATGAATGCACTAAACCCAGGTGATTATTGACCTAAGAGTGTGCTAACTATCTCTAGTTCAATACCCCAGTTGATCCCCAATTGAAAGCCCTCGGGTGTTCTTCCTTTCTCAATTCCAAATACCTATGCGATTAATTCATGTTCATGGCACTTAAATTGCACATAAATAATCAATTGAAGAACAATTCAATAAAAAGCAACATCCAATTTCGTTAAATTCAAATCAATTTCATAATACCCAAAAGTTAGGTTCAACCCTTGAATCCCAACAAGCTAATTACTCACAATTCATTGTATGAAACTGAAATTAAACATAAATTAAACTAATAGAGAAAGAAAAGGAATGTTTATGCATAGAAATCGAAGCCGAATTGCATCCCCGAACCGTGCCCGAGCTCGTTTCTCGAGTTGCTTTGGCAAAGCTCAAATCTGTTGTTTTGATCTTCAATTCCACTTGTAATCTTCCAATCCTTGTTCTCTAATCTAAGTTTTACTTAATTGAGGTGAAATTGGGGGAAATTTTTCACAGAAAATTACCCAATTCACCTCCTAAAGACCTATCTAGGCTACTCTAAACTAAGGTATGAATTATGAAAAAAAAACTATGAAAAATAACTAAGTACACCCATTCTCAGGACATACCAGTGCCGGTAGGTCAGGACTTACTGTGCGTGGTAGGTCTCTGTTCCTAGTTTCCCTGTGATATCCGAAACCCACCATGGGCGGTAGGCTTCTGTCTCCTATTTGTTTCTTGCTAAGGTGCCTACCACGGCTGGTAGGGTGGCCTACTGTGCGTAGATAGCTGCCTGCACTATTTTGCGTCGTTTTCCATCGTTTTCGCGTTTCAAGCCGTTTTTGTTCGTTCTTCATTGTACTTCATTCAGCAAGTACCAACAACACAAATGGGCGATATTAGACTCAATTTTATATTTTATACCTTAAAATCACCGAAAAATGATGAAATTAACATACAAAATAATAGCAAATATCACCTATCAATGGCTGTGTTGAGTCCCGCTGATTCGAGGCGTGACATTTTACAGTATCGGAGCTTAGGTGATAAAAATGGGATAGATGAACTTTTAGGAATGGATATTGACCTTTACATGAAAACGATCAAAAAAAGTTTGAAGAATATTCGAGAAAGACCTATATTAGGAAAGACTTAAGAGATAGAGGTTAAGAAATTTCTTTGTGATATTATCCTCGAATTTATTGTGTGTGATTTCCTTTATTCAGCTTAAGTTTCAAGGATGGAAACTTTTGTAAGGAGAGAGGAAAGTAATCCCTGGGTTTATTTTGGGGTGAGTATGTCATCATATGTGGTGGAGGACTAGTGTTAAGCCTTAAGTTATATTTAACTTATAAGGTAAGGGTGACTGAATAAGGAGGGAATGGAATGAGGGACTTAAGTATAAAATATAAAATGGTGACATTAGGTCATTTAAGTTAAACTTATCATTATGATTTGTGATTCTATCTTAGCTACCAGAGAGGCAGAAGAACAGAACGACTAGGGATTTTAATAAGAGTTATAGTTTTGGCAGATTAAGATAAGTAATGACTAAATGTTTACCTTTGAGGCATGCTCTATGTTTTCTAACGAACAAGTTTATGAATATAAATGATTTTATTGAAGTTTAAAGTTGTTGAAATTTTATGAATATGAATGCTTTATGACGTTTTCATGGCTCAATGACAACCGAAGCATGGTTGCGTGTGATGTATGTTCAAACCAAGAATTTAAATGTTTAGACGAAGTATTTATATGTTCAGAAGATGAATTAACTTTTTGGACAAAGTTATAGGTTCTTTAGAACCAAAGGTTTCTTTCACACACATCATGATTGAGCATGTAAATGTTTATGTAAATGTTTTATATGAATATGTGATGATAATTATGTTCTCGTATGTTTTTAATTGAAAAATTAGGATTGAATGATAAAGATTTTTAAATTTTCTTTAAGAGAAAATAATGACGGGTTGAATGATAAAATTAGGATTGAATGATAAAAAAGTTTAAATTAGTTTAAATTTTTAAAAAGTTGTTCATATAGCTCGTGGCCCAAAATCTGTAGTCCCAGTGTAAGGATTAAGAAACTGCAATTTGGTCCCATAAGATTCAAAAAGAACAATTTAGCCCCAAAAGTTTCAAAGTTGTTATTCTAAGACAAATGTTTTTTAAAATTTTAGAAAAATGATCTCCTTTTTTGGGCATGCTGCCCTTATTAGTCTCCCAAATTTTTGTTGAACATTTATTAGAAATTATATTTGACCCCAAATGTTTTAGAAATCATGTTTTGGCCCCAAAACTTATGATATAATTTTGTTCAGAACATACTTTATCGAAAATTTTTTGAATGACCCCAAAAGTCTTTGCACTCCTAAAGCCAATCCCAGATCATTGTTATTTTGCAATGTAAAGATGTTTTAGAACAATTATTCTATAAGTTGCTAAGTGATTTCCTAAAACTTCCAACCCTATTTTCCAAAGAGGCTTTTCTTTTGACTCTTAGATAGGGGTTAGTATTACTTGCTAAGTTGGAAGCTCACCCCTTTCCACCACTTATGCATATAGCAAGAATTTTGAGGAAAACGTCGGGGACAGGCAGAGAGGTTCCTTTTTGATTATTATGTCTTAGATAGGTTAAAAGTTTATGACTTTCCCTCTTAATGCTGTAATATTCTTTGGCTATGTAAAGACGATGTAATGATTCATGATTTTTATTAGTGATATTTTCTTAATTTATGGTTTAATAGAATGTTCCCTTTTAAGTTAAGATACGTTAGAGGCCTTTTGCCTTTGGCATGGCCGAGTTACGTCCAACGGATTCAAAGCGTGACATTTAATGGTATTAGAGTTTAGGTGATAACACTGGAATAGATGAAACTATTAGGAATGGATATTGACCTTTACATGCAAAGGATAAAAAAAGAGTTTGAAGAATATTAGAGAAAGACCTATATTAGGAAAGACTTGAGAGGTAGAGGTTAAGAAATTTCTTTATGAGGTTATCCTAGAATTATTGTGTGTGATTTCCTTTTTTTAGCATAAGTTTTGAGGACGAAACATTTTGTGAGGAGGGAGGAAAGTAATCCCCGGGATTTATTTTGGGTTAGTATGTAATCATATTTGTGGAGGACTAGTGTTAAAGCTTAAGTTATGTTTAACTTTTAAGGTAAGGGTGACTGAATAAAGAGGGAATGGAATGAGGGACTCAAGTATAAAGAATAAAAATATGGTGACATTAGGTCATTTAAGATAAACTTATCATTATGGTTTATCATTCTATCGTAGCCGCCAGACGGAAGAAAAGAACGGCTAGGGCTTTCAATCAGAGCTACAGTTTTTGGCAGATTAAGGTAAGTAATGACTAATTCTTTACCTTTGAGGCATGCTCTATGTTTTTTAATGAACAAGTTTATGAATATAAATGATTTTATTGAAGTTTAAAATTGTCGAAATTTTATGAATATAAATGTTTTATGACGTTTTCATGGCTCCATGATAATCAAAGCATGATTATGTGTGACATATGTTCAGATGAAGAATTTAAATGTTCAGACAAAGCATTTATATCAATATGTGATCATTAATAATGTTATTGTATGTTTTTTATTGAAAAATTAGGGTTGGATGATAAAAAAAATGTTTAACTTGATTTGGGAGAAAAAAATGAAGAATTGTTCATACAGTTCTTGACCCAAAATTTGGAATTTCATTGCAAAATTTTAAAAATTGTAATTTGGTCCCATAAGATTTAAAAAGTATAATTTTGCCCCAAAAGTTTAAAAGTTTTTCATCCAAAGACATAAATGTTTTTTTTTGAAAATTTTAGAAAAATGATCTATTTTTTTGGGCATGTTGTACATCAATTTTCCAAATTTTTCTTTACTATTTATTAGAAATTACATTTTGACCAAAAAGTTATAGAAAATATGTTTTGGCTCCAAAACTTAAGATATCATCTTATAAGTAACGCACTTTGTCACAAAGTTTCTGAATGACCCAAAAAGTTATTTGGATCCCTAAAACTAATCCCAAATCATGATTATTTTACATTGTAAATATGTTTTGAATGATTATTCTGTAAGTTGCTAAGTGTTTTCCCAAAACTTCCAACCTTACTTTTCGTACATGTTTTTCTTTCGACTCTTAGGTAGGGGTTAGTGTTACTTTTTGAGTAGGAAGCTCACCCATTTCCACCCCTTAGTACAGACAGTAAGAATTGTAAAGACGATGCCGAAAACAAGTGGAGGTGTTCCCTTTTGATGATCAACTCTTAGATAGGTTGAAAGTTTAGGACTTTTCCCTCTTAATGCTTTAGTATATTCTTCCACTGTGTAAAGAATAATACGAATCCGCAAAGGATTGTTCAACAATTTGCGAAGAAGCAACTAGAAAATTGAAGACATCACGGATGAAGTATCAATTGAGGAATTCTGGATTCAAATTGAAGGCTTGGAAGAGTTTACAAGACTTCTAAGACAAATTAAAGTCCTAAGAAGCTCAATGGAATCAAACTATAGATAACTGAAGAAGCAAGGAAGAGGGAATAACAGAGCCTACCGGCGATGGTAGGATCCCACCCTACCGTCCCGGTAGGCCTCCGGACAAAACATGAGTTTTTAAGACTACATTTTATTTTAGTCAATTTAGCTAATTTTTGGATTAATGCTTGGTTTCTTTATTTCCAAGTTTTGTAACTAACTTTGTTAAGGGATAATTAGGTCTTTTAATCATTAATTAGGTTTTAGCTAGGAAGGGTAGTGGGGTTTCTCTATAAATATCCTATTATGCCTCCTCTTGTAATCAAGTTAAAGTTGAATGAAATATGAAATTATGAACTTGTTCTTAGGGTTCTTAGGTTTTGAAGCCTTCTCCTAAACTTCATCTAATGGTTTGATCATTCCTTGGACTGATTTTTTTACTTGAATATTCTTATTGGGTTGATCCATTGGTTCACAATTCCTAATTCTATGATGATCATATTCTTGTGATATGTTCTAGAGCTTAGGTCTTCTTCAATTGATCTAATTGGGTAGTGGGTAACCAACTCCATTATTTGATTAGCAATTGAGGAAAAGATCCTCTTCATATAAATTTTATTCATAGTTTGGGTTGAATTATGGGTGAGTATTTTTGAAGAAGATGAAGTCCTATTGAAGACAAGGTCCTTGGAAGATGGATACGAAGATTAGGTTTCATTGGAGATCCTAAATCATATCACAATGTAATAAGTTATGATTTTTATTAGTGATATTTTCTTAATTTTTATGGTTTTATAAAATGTTTCCTTTTAAGTTAAGATATATAAGAGGCCTTGTGCCTTTGGCAAGATCGTGTTACGTTTTACAGATTCAGGGCATGACATTCACCTTTTATCCTCATATCTAACAAGAGGATGAAAGTATCTTTTCCATAACTTGGGCTTGGTGGTAGTGGTTTCTCCAAACAACAAGATGTCATCAGCAAAACAAAGATATGATAACATGGGACTATCACTTGAAAGCTTTGCCCCTTTCCACTCCCCTTTGTACAGATTGATTAATATGTGTGTTTAGAACCTCCATATAGAGAGCAAACAGATGAAGGGATAAGGAATTTCCTCTATCGGATGCCTCTAGTAGGGAGAAAACCATCAAGCTTTTCACCATTCCAAATCACTAAAAGGGATGACATAGAAGTGCATTCCATAATAAGCTTCACTAGATGCCCTTGAAATCTAATCTGCTTAAGAACACATTCAAGAAACTTCGAATCAATCCTACAACATGCCTTCTCCGAGTCAATCTTTGCCACCATAAAATCCTCACGGCCCACCTTTCTCCTCATAGTATGAACACCTTTATAGGTTAGAACAATATTGGGAGTAACGTAAAGATACTAATAGAGGTAAATAGCTTTTGGGACTTGCCGAAGTATTATTTGAAGACTGTCAAACTCATAACACCATTAACTCAGAAGACGATGGATTCTAAAGAATTTGTTAATATGAAAAATTTTTTTAAGAGCTAAAGTATTGGGCAAGAAGATAGTATGTTTTAAGAATTTAAGAACCCAATAGGAAGGCAAGATGTATGATTCTAGATGACAGAAGCATACGAAAGTCCTTCTTTTCAGACTTGACCATGTGCATTTGAGGAGGTAGAGCTTAAGCGAAATAATAATTATAAAGGTAGGAGAAATACACAAAGTTGATACGCTATCCTTCCTGTTAAAAATAGGATATATATCCTTGAAGCAAAAATTTTGAGAGAAATAGGAGGAAATGAAATATACGAAAGTCCTTCTCTTCAGACCTGACCATGTGCATTTGAGGAGGTAGAGCTTAAGCGAAATAATAATTATAAAGGTAGGAGAAATACACAAAGTTGATACTCTATCCTTCCTGTTAAAAATAGGATATATATCCTTGAAGCAAAAATTTTGAGAGAAATAGGATGAAATGAAATATAGATAGGTATGTGGAAATTTAATTTATTTGTTAAAGAGGTAGCAAGAAATTAGCAAGATTGTTACAACCTATGCAAGTCTTAATAGAATGTAATCACGTTAAGATGAATTTTATTATTGGATTGCCTCGAAACAAAAAGACATACGAATCCTATTGTGTTAGCTAGCATAGAGAGATCACCAAAATTAAAGAAGAAATTGAAGAAAAGGTAAAGAATTTGCAAAGGAAGTATCATGAACTTATAGGCATATGTAATCTTGAATTTCGAGAATGAAATTATTTTAAGGAGGATAAAAGGTAACATCCCCATAAGTATCTTAAACATAGTATAAAAGATATGGGGTTGATAAACATAATATTAAGACTATTTGAAGGTCTACTTTAGTATAGTAGAAATATTCATGGGGACTTTAGAATATGTTTAAAATGAGATATAAAATGTTAGGTGTCCAACTACTTGATACATTGTGATAGGCTTGATAGGTGGGCAATTTAATATAAATATATTGGGCTTAGAAAAAAATATTTTTGGAATACCTTTGGATCCAAATGTAATTCTTATATGGGACAATATAGATATTCTAGACATTTTTTTTGGATTAAGTTTAAGATAAACATTGTTATTATTATTATTATCATCGTCATCATCATCATCATTATTGGTAAGTACTAGTGTCCTTGGAGCCAAAGAAAATCGTTTCCATTATCCTAGGCTACCCGTTATCCTTGGAGGAATGTTATAGATTTTACAATGTGAATTAATTTCAAGTTTTTCTAGGGTTTTGAGGATCATAACACGAGTTTGGCACTCTAATGAATCCACAAACCCAATCTAAATATTTTAGCAGTATTATTAATATTTTCTGAAATAAGTAGATTTTTTAGTGTACAATTTTTTGGAAACTATTCTAAATAAAAGATTTTACTATTTTGGGAAACTGATCAATGTGTTCATTTCATAAGTTCTTTAAATTGGAGAAGTTCTCCATAATGTGTTTAGCTTGTGCATTGGAAATGTATAGGAACAGTGCTCCGTATAGGTACTTTTGTTTTGAAAAGATCTATTGATATTTGTGTCTATAAAAGTAAAACAGGATTTCCTAATCAATACAATGTAAGGGAAGTGGGCCCAACACAGCAGAGGTAGTTCAACCCGAGTATTAGATTTTTCGAGGAAGGTAAAGATGAAAGTACTAATCGTGTTTCTAATGTTTAGTCTAAGAAAAAGATGGTCGTTGAAAAAGAAGTAGCAAAAGAAAACTGAAAACAATTAAACAACTAAGAAAGCCACGAGGACTTAAGGTTTTAAAATTAATAAAGCAAGAGTTTGGAGGGTGGAATTCTCCTAATCTTTGTTACTAATTCAATTGAAAAAACTTTTATAAAAACGATGTTGAATTAATTAAGTTTGGTCATCACTCAAATCGGGTAATCTCTATCTTTAGGCGAAAGCCTCCCTACTCACTAACCCTTAAAGGAAAATCTCTTTTCTTCCTAACAAATTATGAGCGCAGTAAAATTAGGTGATTTAAAAGACCTAAAAGTGTAATATCGTATTTCTAGTCAATTGCCCTAACTAACCCTCAATTCGTTGCCCTAGATCGTTCTTCCTTTTTCAATTCCGAACAATCTTGCGATTAATTTAATCTCGCGACAATTAAATACAAACAAACACAATTGGAAGACAACTTCAATAAAAACAAACATCAAATTCAAGAATTTAAACCAAGAATTTCATAATCAAGAATTAGAGTTCAACGTTCATCCAAACAATAAAAACTACTTACTATTCATTATATAAAAACTGAAATTCAACATAAAATTCAGTAACTATAAAGGAAAAAGAAACCTTAGGATTGAAATTGAAGCCGCAATTGAAGTCCCGAACTTCAAGCTAGTCTTTCGAGTCACCAAGTTGAAGATCAAAATCTTGAAATTGATTCTCCAATTCTTGAAATCCAAGAAATAAAATTGTAGAAATCTAAAGAGTGCTTAACTAATTGAATGTATAAAGGCCAAAATTTGAAAAATCGTCTAATCTAATCTACTTCTAACTATCTAATACTAACCCTAATTAATCCTATTCTAAATCCTAATGTAAATCCTAATCTCCATATGTAAAATAGCTACAGAAAAACCCCTTATATAGGGGTAAAAATTACAAGAAATAGTGTTTGAATTGGATTAAATTACCCTCACTACCGAAACCTACCGCCGACGGTAGGTTGAGCCCTACCGTTCGCAGTAAGGTTCTATTTGCCAACTGTTTGTGTGCCAAGGACCTATCACCGATGGTAGGTCAGCCTACCTAGCGTGATAGGTCAGTTTTGTTTGTCACTAACGGCTCTATTTTCGTCGTTTTCACTCCATTTTTGCCCATTTTCATTTCCTTTCATTGTTTTCTCTACCGGAGGGCACCTAAGACAAGAATAAGGGATATTCAACTAAAATACATACTTTTACATACTAAAACATCGAAAAACGATAAAATTAACATATAGAACTACAACCAATTATGCACATATCAACTATCTTTTGCAGGTTTTTCTTGAAATGTTTTGCTTTGAAAACACCATGGTATTGAGAAGTTATATGATTTGATATCCATGTAAATATAGGCATGACATATTTACAAACCTGCATAAGCATGATTTGGATTGGCAGACGGGTGATTTTGTTATTCTAAAATGGATACGCCTTAAATTTGTCTCAATGACCACTGATTGAGTGTCTTGAATTCATAAATATGGGCAATATTTGAATTCATTCAACTATCTGGTTAGGTGGCCATTTATTTTGAAATTGTGCATGAAAACCCCATCTTACCAGGGAAAAAGAGTTTTGAATGTGATTATGTATTCGAAAGCCTCGGAGCAATGCACTATACATGGCTGATCCCCTATACTAGAGTCTCTTCCAATGACGAGGATGATTTCAGACTCTGGATGGGGAATGCACTTGAAAGGGGCCATAGTATCATTGAGGGTTCGGCCTAACCGGTATTGTGTCTGACATTGCACCATGCTCAGCTGTAGTACAACAACCTAGTTGAGTCAGGAGGTGCTCAAGACTAAAGTTGGTCTCAGGGCGAAACTAGTAGGTGCCCTAGAGTCCGTAGCCAGTTATATGTGTTTGGAGAATGAGGTTGATATTGAAATCGAGCACTCGTAATGAGGAGCTTGGCTAGTATTGATTACGGGATGTCGGAACTTGTTTCTGATGACCCCGTGATGGGTTCCGAATTTTGGTTTGTTGAGGCCAACAACTGGCTATCGCATGATTTTAGAACTCGAGTTTAGAGGCTTGCACTGATGTATCTTTATTCTCTCAGACTTCCCAATGGTGCTCAAATCCCTCATACATGTTTATGCATTTACTCTTTTGAAATGGATAGGAAAATGATTTTCAAACATAGCACAAACCTTCCTTTTAGAGCCTCAAAAGCTTTCTTCATTACCACATCTTCCTCCATATCCTGGAGGATACAAAATGCGAAAGATTGATTTTTTCCAAAAAATGAATCTTAATTTAGTGGGATTAGCTAGATCTTTTCCTCCCTTCCTCTATGACCTAGAATGATCATGATTGGAACCTTTATTACAGAAGCTTTCCTTTCTCCTAACTCTGTTTGCTCCCCCTAGCACAGTTAGAACCACGCCTGCCTAGTCTCTTCAGCAATATTCACAGGCCAAATTGGGCCTTTCTTCGGCATACCCAGTGGGTGACACCATTAGTTGAACATCCTCCTTTGTGCGGTCGTTGCCTCCATCCAATTTCAGACACAATTCATCCTTATGTCCATATTGATCACATCTAAAACATATTTGGTGATGTCCCTCATGCTCAACTGGTTGAATATGCCCTATAATAGCGAGAACAATTTCTACGCTTACTTGAGCGAACTTGCCACTCATCGCTAACATAGTTGTTTCATCCACCTTGACAGCTTTCCCCACCAAGTTTCCAAGTCTCATAAGAAAATTCTATGAAAAAATTCAATAGGAATTTCAAGAAAATGAACCTACAATGTCAAAGTTATTTTGTCCTTGGAAGGGCGAAAGTCACTTCAACATTGTTAAATAATGTCCTAAAACCAAGGACCTCCTTGGTCCCTTGTGACAGTAGGGGGAAAAACTTCTCCCTCATTCTATTACTTATATTTCTTAACGCTTCGGTTGAGCAGATCAAATTCCTCCACCAAGCCTGCCGGAGTGAAAGCTTCTTATTCCATAAAAG
This sequence comes from Catharanthus roseus, assembly GCA_028651295.1. NCBI lineage: Eukaryota > Viridiplantae > Streptophyta > Magnoliopsida > Gentianales > Apocynaceae > Catharanthus > Catharanthus roseus. The sequence continues at coordinate 4,921,694 of JAPQWS010000076.1, read as the reverse complement.
AGTTTTGTTTATTATTTCATTTTTTTTATATATACTAACATTTTATATAAAAACTTTTCTTTCATGAATTTCACTTAAGAATCAATGTACAATGATGTTAGGTTGCCGAAAATCATTCGCAAAATTGTGTCAAATTTAAAAATAACTAGTATATATTGAAAGAAAAAATTAAAATTTATAGGTATAAATCACAATAACATTATGGTGTATGAAACTTGTTGACACAATATTGTCAACATAATAGAATAATTGATATAAAATATAAAGTATAAAGAAGAAGAGAATAGAAATATAAAGAATAACTAGAAGAATATATATATATATATATATATAGAGAGAGAGAGAGAGAGAGAGAGAGAGAGAGAGAGAGAGAGAGAGAGAAGAAAAATAAGATAGAGGATAGTAGAGAAAAAAGTAGAGTTTTCATTAGTGTCTATGTGAGGTGTGTTTATAACTGAAGGCCAAGGGCCTATTTATAGTGCTTAGAGGATACAAGAGATAGAGATAGAATAGGAGATAAATTCTATCAGACCTAATCATATCTAATATAAGATTAAAGCTCTATCATTATCTCTTAATTAGATTATATCTCTTCAAGATATCTATCTTCAGAATATCTATCTCTTCAGAATGTCTATGTCTTCAGAATATCTATCTCTTCAGGAGATAAAATTTATCTCAAATATTCTTATCACTTTTGGACATCCACAAATATTATTTAATTCATAACTCTCCCCCTTGCAATATCCATTACATAGAGAAAATTCCTCATTAAAACCTTAATAAATAAAAACCCAGTGGGAAAAAACTTTATTGAAGGAAAAAGAGTACACCATTTTCTATGTCAAATATTACTTCTTCTTATGAGATAAGCACTTGAGAGTTATAAACTTGTGCAATAAAAAAACTATCTCAGGTGTTATTATCATTAATGTCTTAATGGATAAATTTTCTAGATTTCAGTGATCGAACTTGTTTACACATTATTATTGTATCTCTTCTGGAGCTCATGAATAGATATATTTATCTTATCTCCTTTCGTATATCCTCAAACTTTATAATCATCTCCAATAATATAATTGGAATTTATCTAAGAGGATATATAAATATCTTGAATATAATAATTTATTCATCTTGATCGCGCACATTTTAGCCAGTCATCATAATCAATTATTTATTTCATAAACACAAGTCAAAGAAGTAGATGTTATATATGTCTATATACACAATTATAGTATATATTAATGCAAGACTTAATTTTTGTGGATCGTGAAAATAATCAATATCTTATATATCCATCTCAAGAGTTGGATTGTTTCTCAAATTTTGGGATAATCATTTGAAGGAGATCTCAACGATAAGTTCAATGTATATTCCAAAGTCATTAGTTAGAGAGAACCATAATAACCATTTACTTGCATGAAACAAGTATATTCATGCAATAGATAGGTAGGATCATGATACTTCAGGATCAATTAATAGTTCTTCAATATTCTTTTGTAGAAGATCGTTATCAATATCTAGTGACTCATGACTTGGAATAGTAATGATGTGCCATGTCCGTGTAGAACATTTTCAGAGTATTCAATTTATGAATCAAGACAAAAGCTTGATTTCAGAACTTGATCATCATACTTGCTTTTGTTTATTCTTCTGGAATAACATTTGCTCATATAATACTCTTCTTTTAGAGGAGATATATCTTTATAATCAAGAAGTATATCATGCTTCAAACTTTATTCAAACTTATGAGATTTATGGTCATTTTAGGATATCTACCCAAATAAGAGTATATATTAGAAACTCTCATAAATTTGGCAAAAGTATATAAAATACTTAATTCTCAATTATTTGCAAATGGCCAAATCTTGTGAACTTCTAGTTCACTTATTCTTGTGGGTAGATGATATTCTCATATGATGTCTTCTTTTATTGCTGATTTTCTCCCTCTAATATGGGGCAAACTAGTTTGAAGTGTTAATCGCACAGTAAAAATATATCTTTACGAAGCAATATCTGTGGCAAGCATAATTAATCGAAACGAGTAAATGTTTCCTCATACACAGACATACTCAATCTTCGCATCATCAGTTTTAATGATGATTCACTAAGACTCAATTACATTATATTCTTCTAGAACAATTTACTTATATGCTTCAGTATTATTAAGTCTACCCGGGACTTTATATAATATATTATCAAATGATCACATTGACAAATGATATCAATTGTCTTGAGTGCTATTGTGAAAATTAATCATATCCTTTACCAGAGACATTTCTTCGCAAGTAATGTCAAGCCTTTACGAAGAGTCATAATCAATACTTATTCCATAGTTCGCATATCATAAATAAATATTCAAAACTATCCTTCCGGGATTATACTTCAGGTGTATAATTCCTTCTAGGAATTATGTACATTTCATGTGTACTTGTTAGTTGTTGGAACTAACTTTTATAATTCTCATGCGAACATTATATTATTTTTGGTTTGCACACTTTGAATCATTCTAAATCAATATCACTATGTGCATAAATACTCTCGTATTTTTGCGATTCCATTAATTCGCAATCATGGTCTATCATGTTGAGATCTAAGAAGATCACCATTTTTGAGATACCAGAATTTATTTTGGAAATAATTCATTGGTCATGTTTGGAAAATCCTTATGAAATTTTGTTTCCTCATATAAAGTATGACCATCTAAACATTTGCTCATTTCATATAAGAGGAGTTCATATTCATGGAATTGACTTATCTACCACGTTTCGGTTGTATCTCAAATACTTTGATAGTGGTAGGTTGTCCTTCAGGGACATCAAATATATTAAGAGCATTATTGGTTGGATATTGGTCAGAAAACATGTATGTCTATATGTGTTTGGACTTCTGGTTCAAAACTTATATAAATATCCAGATGAGACACAAGTAATTAATATTTTTATCCAACAACATGTTTTCTCCTTTTAATGTTGGGATATCAACAAATTATGAATATCTCTTTTGATATTCTTTGCCCAATATGTATAAGTCCGTCTAGTTTTTGGTGGAGTAATAAAAATGAATAGCGTACATTTAATTCGTAGACGGCAATTTTTTATTTCTAACTATAAACCAATAACAAAGAGGAGTATATATAATAATTTATTGGCAAAAATACGAAGCGAATAGTACTACTACATTTATAATAATTTATATTGATGCATTTATGCTACACAAGATCATTTAGTGTATGAACATATTCTGTAGGATGTTCAACATTAATATCAATAAATACATATCACAACCAGTATAATTATGACAAATTATGCCTTTTTGGGAGAATTTAAAGTATGAGCTCATTAGACATCGATGACAGTGGGTTACTAGTCAACAATATATATACAACTATCTCATGGATGCATCGAATAATAATTTTTTATATTCGTCTCAAAGTAACACATTCAATCCTAAAGTAATACTAGTGATATTTATAAAATAATTTGAATCGAAAATAAGTAGCACACAAAATTCATCTAATTAGGAAACTTCTGATTCCATATTATTTCATGAATTCGTAAATATTTTTCGTATTTGAATGATTCGGGGACAGTCTTACAGGTCATATGCCAAAAATTTTAAGTTTATTGAGTAAGTATACATTTCAATTTCATATATCTGGTGCAATTCAAATTACAAGAACACTAATTCTTTTGCAGTCTTTAACATTAAGTTCTTCTGGAATTTTGTGCTACCATTTATATTTTTGGACTTTCATGCAACATGTCCTCATGCACCATAATCAAAGATATATCATTTCACCAATATATTATATAAAATATTAATGCTAACCTTAAAACAAAGAATACAAAGAAAAATAATTTGATACTTTAAGAACCATAAAATATATCAAGAAAAATCATATGGATATTTTTAAATAATTTGGCATAATTTATGTGATATAGTAATAACATCATTAGTATCAATAGCATAATTTTGGAAAGAAAGCAACACTTTCATATTTGTTCTTAGAGGATACTTAATAATAATTCAAATAGCATACTTTAGTTACGCAACGAATCGTATCCATAACTATTTTATTAAGTGTTTAAACATATATATATTCTCTTTCTCTTTCTAACTATTTTCACTTATGGTGAAAATCTTGAGAGTTTGTTGAGTCATTGTAATAACCATAAATAATATTTATATCATAGTTATGGTCACGATCAAAATTTATTTTCTAAATCAATTATAAACTTAATGCATTCACTTCGTGGAATGACCTAAAATTAATTGGTCGATTGGTACCATTAATAACTCACTTTCCATTTAATCTCAATAAGGTATGAGACTAATTTAAACATCTAAAACATCTTTTTCGATATTGCTACTGCAGGAGCATATTTGAGACATGATAATGGTAGAATATTTTTTCTATCACACCATCAATACTATTTTCTCCGTAGACTTTGATTGAGGAGAAATTATAAATGTGATAGAAGTATACTACTGATAAATATAAAGCTTTTAGCCACAAGTATAACCAAACACAACCGATGTTTGTATAATAACCAACTTCTGGTGGTTACATAGTTGATCTAAAATTGTATAACAAACCAACTACTGGTGATTTCATAGTTAATCTAAAGCTTCTAATGCAGGTGGTTTTGATGCTATAGTTCTATTAATTGTGTCCTTAAGACATTTACATCTAAATATATTTCTTTAATGGTGTCTTCCAAACCTATTATATATTCAAATGAATTTGCAAAGTAATTATAAAAAAAAAAGTATAATTTTTTTCTCCAAAAATATCATGAGTCAAAAGTTCAAGTTTTTTATAATCGAGATATTAATAAAAGAAGTACTTCTCTCCACCGTTTACCAACATGACAACATTGCTACAAAATTCCTTGGTCTCAAAGAAGGTAATATAACTTATGGTAAAGTCTCGTGCTGAAAACGTGTTAATAAAGGTTGTTGACGCAGTGTTGTCTGCACAATAGAATAATTGATATAAAATATAAAGTAATAATAGAAACATGAATAACTAGAAGAACATATAAAGAAGAAAAAATAGAGACTTAATTGATTTCTTTCTGAGGTATGTTTACAACTAAATACTTATTTATAGTGATGAAATAAGGAATAAATTCTAATCAAATATAATCATATCTAATATAAGATTAAAACCCTATCATTATCTTTTAATTCAATTCTATCTTGAATTTTCCTAAAATAAGAACAGCTATTTTTATTTTTCATGAATTAAAAGAGCATATAAGCATTTTCAAATTAAAATCCAATCATTTTTCTTTTTTTTTTAATTAATACCAACCCGTATTTGTGTGTTTTTTTTTTTAATTTTAAGAGAAGAAATCCCAACAGAGTTTACTACAAGTAACAGCAGGCTCCTTCCATCCGACCCAACTCATGTTGATTAAACTCCCATTCTTAACAATGAATGATAAAATCACTCCAGAAGTTGAAAGTTGATGCTGCAGAATTTCTCGGTCTTGATCTTGTAATTCTTTAGGATACATCTATCAGACAAAAGGTTTAACACGCTTATAACATGATACTCAAAGTATGGTCAAGAGAAATGTACTAGAAAGTGTACTAAACGATCCTGAGTGCTTCAATTATCACATGATCATAGTTATGTCAAAGCCTGTGTATAATGTGAGAGATTACAGGCTTGCGGTCATAGTCAGCCCTGCAGGCCAAGCATATTGAGGAAGTTCAACTGTATCTCAGATGTAAGTTAAGGATAGTATCGCTCGCGCCATTATTGTTAAAAGTTAAAAACCCCATTGTAGTATAATAGGAATACTAGAAAATGTCACAAATATGAAATCCCTTGGCCGTGTCAAATGCCACTATATCTTCCATCTGGAAAACTACACGGCACTGATGTCCACTCGACTTTTATGCAGCTGAAAGGCGGGTGTAATCCAGCTTCCACAACTGCATTGGATACCAGACCAATTGAAGTAACCTAAGCGCGCCTCACAGTGGGCACACAACAGCTTTCCCTCGAGTGCACCTTCTTCAACTGGACAGTTGCAAAAAACGATGAATAAATAAGTAAAATGAGCAGATGTCAGTGCAGATGATGCATTATTTGATAGCTAAAAGTAGTCTAGATGATGCAATCCAAGTAATTGCTTGATCTGTAAAGAAACGGAACCAAAAGACAAAACTGCAAGATAATGGTGCAGAATATTGGGAAGAAGATGATGTATGGATGTTTATTCAGCACCGAAAATGAACCATACAAATTACATGGTTCATAAGGCATTCTTGATGCACACAGGCCTTGCAGAGGAACCAATGAATGATAATGAAGAAGCCATAACATAAAATCACCTCCAGTTAAAGAGTTAAGCTGATGATATTAATGTCATTAATACAGTGCAAGATTGCAAAATTATATTCGAGTAGTACATACCTGCTGTCATCCAACGTAGAGGCTCAACAAAGATAGATGAACACTCGTCATCAGGCTTGTTGAATGGGTTGCCGCTTCTCCTTTTATGCCACTGAAAGGATGTTTCACCCTCGCCTGGAAGATGATCCACAACATTCTGTTGCAACGCTACAACTCTACGGCATTTCTTGCAACGATATGCAGGACTTGGAATTACTTCTGCTTGGCCAGATGTTTCGACATCAGATGATACTTTTTCTATTGGTAAACCAGGATCTGCCCCAAATTTAGAACTGTCTATTTTCTCTCCACGATTATAGCAATCACCTACATAATGGGCAGAACTCAATTTTAGAAGAGTGAAAATATCAATTAGAATGGAACCTCTATGAAGAAAGTATGAACTAACCATCATCAAACATTATTATCATTATCATTATTATTATTATTATTATTATTATTATTATTATTATTTGTCATAGCCATCACCAAACATTTGACAGAGGAGATCTGAATTAGAAACATCTATGAGTTGATATAGAAGGCAACATGGTAAAAGAAAAAAACATAGAATCATGTGAGGATGCATTAGTCATGATCCAACAGAAGGAAGCAGGAGGACAGTTTCAATAGAAAGCTGAACTGGTTTAAATCGGAGTGCAGTAGACTGCAAGAAAGAAAAAGCCGTAACCTGCAGAAGTATTTAGTGCTTAAACTAAAAATTAATGTTACATGCTTTTTCCTTCATGTGATTAAACCTGTGAAAGTGCATTGCTTTTCTTTCTGATCTTTCAGTACCCCAGGCATGAATATGGCAGAATACCTAAATTTTGATTCTTGATCAGTTTCTGCTATTTTTGGTAACAGAAACAAATGTGTACTAATCTTGCACATACCACCTACCTCTCTTCCTGATTCTCCTCACGCATCAATCTTCTACTTAGAATATCAATATCCACCAGTAATATTTGCAGTCTCCTAATCAGGAATAGTCTTTGCCTCATATCTCAAAAATGAGGTCTAGTTTTCTAAGTTGCCACCACTGTCGTAATCAAATAGCAACAGCTGGTCCAAAAGGGTTTCTCATTTCTCTCCAAATAGGAAAGTACTCAACTAAGTTTATTGATTCTTAGAAAAACATCATTCCATATCAGAGTTAATAGAAGAAATAAAGCTAAGACTATCATCATCTATCATACTTAACATATATCAAGCATATTTGCAGTAAAGGGTGTAGATTAGAATAACGGCATAAGAGAATACAGATGAAAACATACCCAAAACTCTCAAACGAAAGCGCTTATATATTGGGCTTGCACGATCAACTTTGAAACCCATTTCCTCGAACAATTTCAACTACAATTACAAAACAGAAGAACTATTTAAGATAAACAACTATTAAGGTGGTAAAAAATAACACCAAAAATACTTTATGCCTTGACTCACCTGGTCTAGGAAACCGTCATTTGGGCAAACAAAATCACAACTTTGCCTTAAAGATTCAAGGGCATCTACAAACATAAAATGGTTTTGAAAAAGTTAAAAACACCCAGAAGCAGGGAACAAAAAAAGGAAGAAAAGCAGATAAGGAACCGAAGTATCTGTACTTTCAAATTATGATAAAAGGTCGCAAAATTCTCAACATACTAAACCAAAGCACATGAATATATACCATCTTGGGGACCAACAACTCGAAACAAAAATGGAATTGGTCCAACCTTCTTGAGATAGTTGTTCAGTTTTCATCAGATATGCTGTAATGATAGCCGCACTGCAATGAGAAACAGAAAGAAGGGCGTAAGTCCTGGGAGCTTTCTTGTCATCAGTAACAGAAGAATATAGAAATAGTCGGTTCTTATTCTTTTAAAGTATATATTCAAAATCCAAATAAGAACCAAATTTAAAAGATTAAATCACGTTAAGCGCCAGAGTACGAGTTCTGAATGAGAATACAACCATATAAAATTACTCAAAAATTGCCAATTCAACGCCCAAGATGGCAACTGATACTTGCAGTTAGGTTGCTGAAATATCACAGGAAGTTTGGGAAACAAGAAATTAAAACATAGTCTAATGGAAAATCTATGATGTCAGACAGGATAAACTGCTGTACATGGACCTCTGCTTTGAACAAAAAGAAAGCATTAGCAATTAGCTTTGTAGGGAAGACAGCATTAGCAATTAGCTTTGTAGAGAAGACAGCATTAGCAATTCTAACAATAAGCTTTGTACAGATAGAAAGGATTTGCAGTTCTCTGCACTTTGTTCAAATTCCTACATCCACGTCCGCAGTTTTTCTTGTAGCCACTAGTCCATTATTGACTTCAAACATTATTCAAAGGAGACACACAGGATACACATTAAATTTTCAACTGCATATTAGTTTCTGAACAAGTTGGGACTCTGTGAACTAAGAAAAAGATCTAAAGAACGAGGATAACACATTATGATTGCAGAACAGGAGATTTAATGAATATGACAGCAAAGGTCACATACACTTAATCAGTGATCAAGTAATAATTTATAAGCATTATTATCATGATGATTCATACTTTATGATGCCATCCCCAACTTGGATACATCAACAATGTTATCAACATACAGCAAGAACTTACTCACGTCCATTCATAATGAGGGTTACATTTTTAGCCTTAGTGTTGAACATAAGAAGACACGCCTAGTGTAGCATGACTGGGTTACAAAGACCATAGACATCCTTATGCTGCAGATATTAGTTACCAAATCAAACAGGAAGCAATTATTTCATATTAAAGATAGTGAATTTTGTTGGTGTTGGTGAAAGGATATAACATATATAAATACTTAAGTCAACAAAAAAGCACTAAATTTACAATTTGATTACAACTCCGCTTGATAACAACTTTACAAGGGGTTCACAGCCTTTTAATGTTTTCTCCATTATCTACCCAGCTAATTACTGAAGCTCACAAGCTTGGATTGGTTTTCATTTGAAAATATTTCATTTTTTGTGGGGTTACTGTGGGTTTGAGTTAGTCATTGCGAGAGAAGATGTGGGGTCTAGAGGTGACATTTTAAAAAATTATAAACTTTCAAAATAAAACCAGTACAAGTGAACTTATTTTCATTTTTTTTTTTCAAGCCAAGGGCAGTAGTATACTGTTTCTCCATCTTGGTAGCAGGTTAGTTAAAATGCATCAGCTTCACATAAATATCCTAATAGAACAATACAGAAAGCACACTGGAGATGCTGACAACAACCTGAGAATCTCGACAAATTCCTAAGAGATAAAAGATAAACCAAAAAGTACACAGAATCAGAATAAGAAAATTACCTTCTTGATACACCAGCAAAGCAATGCACCAAAACACTTCCCTCCGTTCTACTTTTGTCAATGAAATCCAAACACACATCCAAGTAGTCCAATAAATTCTCGCTCTCTGTATCTCTTAAAGGTACAGCCATCCTTAAAAACTTGAAATCCTTTCCTGCATACTCCAATGAGTAGAGTTGCTTCTCTGGAGCCAATGAACTCTTGGAGCCATCATTTCTATCATCCTCTGTTCCTGAACCCCCAACAAAAACCTTGCGGATCTCTTTGGTTGGGATCACAAGTCCACTCCGCCACTCCGTGAAAAATGAAATTGATGTGGAACTGAGAACAGAGAGTATGTGTGTGATTTCATCACTACCATTCTGAAGAATATCTGCCGCATCACCTATGTTGCCTATGAATAAATGCTCGCGCACTAGGTATGGCATATCACCCAATTTTTGAGCCGCCAATCAAAATCCAATGTTTTTGGTCTGTCATTTCCAAAAGAAATTAATAAACACAGTAGCATATTTTACTTTACGACATTTTTATAAAAAAAACTAAAGAATATCCGCAAAGTCCAAAAGATTTCAAAAATCAAACAATGTAAATAATCAAATCTAGGGAAAATTTTCCAAAATACACCTGAACTATTTACTTAAGTCACAAAGTATCCTTTTTTTATCTTTTTTTCTATTTTGCCCTTGAACTAAAATTGTCAAAAACTGGCCCACCACCACTTCGAATGACTGAGCCCGCCAAAAAAAACTCACGCATCAGTCTCTTGTGATGAATTTGAGGGGTAAAAAGGGTCACTCAAGCCATTCCCTCTACAAAAAAAAAAAACACCTCTCATGTGATATGCATATGTAAGCTTATGGATGATCCAAATACCCGAATAAGTTCACACATAAGGTCATAGATGCATATCATGTGAGAGGTGATTTCTTTTGTAGAGGGAAAGGCTTGAATGGATATTTTTGCCCCTTCAATCCATCACACGCCACCTGCACGTGTCTTTTCTTGACCAGCTCCACCGGCTGAAATGGTGGCACGCTCATTTTTAACACACGATTCTTAGTTCAAGGGGAAAAAAGGAAAAGAAAGGCACTTTAAGGATAGTTCCATGGCTAAGTAAATAGTTCAAGGATATTTTGAGGGAATTTCCCTCCAATCTAATGATCATAAATTTAGAGAAGGAACAAAGTTGAGGTGTATTTGCATTTAGATAAACAAAAGAAAGGAGAAGAACCGTTCTCTCCCCTATCCTCATAAGTTTCTACATGATGATACTCAATGCTTATACAGTTGTATGCAATAACTTCCCACTTCATTATCAACTATAAATCACAATCTTTTCATGAAGAACTGCAAACCAAAGGTGAACTTTAATGGCAAAAAAACATCTAATAATTCCTGGAATTGTAAATTCTCCAAGGCTGATTAATCTAAAACATTATATCGTTACAGGAGCATTCAAACCATGTTCAGATGTCGGCCAGTGCGCACAGCAGCAATAAGACACACTGTCTCCCGCTTTCCAGAGAGTGTCACTCCAGACAACTCGGGGAGAATCCTACTGAGTTTGGTGACTTCGAGTCATTAACTTGCCGCCGCCCCCCCCGGGGAGTCAGCAGCGAGCCAATTAAAGAAGCAGAAGAAAACTCTCATGATGATAAAGAAAGAAAACAAATTTGATCAGATTTTCACAAAATTACAAGAATGAACAGTGGAAAAAGCTTCATCATTCAGACATCTATCCATCCACATCCAATCAATAATCTGCGGAAATAAAAAGAACAATTTCCAAATTACAAAGAGAAATTATCAATATTAAGACCATTTCGTGGAGTTACTCCTACTAAAATATATTATAAAAAAAAATTTATATCATCATACTATCTAGATCTCCGTACCATTTGATCGTCAGTCTTCCGTGATTGATGCGCCGCCGTACGCGGCGGATATGGGTGATAACTGATAGGTAGCGTAGTTTGACAAGAGAATCTTTATACTGCAGAGAACTGAGGCAGTGGAAGCGGTACAGTGGTGCGGTTCGCTAAGGCACAGCAGGATCTTGTTGGTCAGGGGGCAGGGCCATCCAGTCGGGGGTTTTTACCCGTTTCCCAACGGCTTGAACGCATAGTGCTTCTATTACAAAGCATTATTATTATTTTTTTTTTCCTGGGATTGAACACTTATATCATAAGCGTTCTTTCAGAACCGATAGTATTTTCGGAAGGGTTAATTTCAATTTAGTTTCTATACTTGGACACATTTTTCAATTGAGAACCTCAAAATATAAGTGGTAATCTTGCTAATTGGCAAAAATTGTGTCCGTTAAGTACCTCCATCAATAATCATTGGAAATTTAATAACACATAAAAAATACACACAATCCCCTCAAAAACACATACAATCTAATCGTCTATAAAATAATAAAATAGTGATGTTATGCTAGAATTTAACTTTTACCTTAAATCTCAGTTTTCATTCAATTAGTTGTAACGGCTACTTTTGTTTTAATTAAAAATGCAATTTCTATTTGGAGAAGAAATTAAATTTACTATAGTGACTCTATATATTTAAGCTTTCTAAAAGAAATCCTATTAGGTTTACTATTGTTTATACCCTCCTCTTTTTCCCAAGCCTCTATCGTCATTCTACCCTAAAGAATAAAGTTCAGCTAAGAATTTTTTGTTTATCCTCCGCCATCCTGGCCACCTCCTCTGACGACTCCAATATAAAAGTACTTCGATCAGTAGTCACCGCCACATCAAAACCCAAGTCAAAGATCACTCCCTCTCAACCACTGTTACCACCCGTCGCTACCACGCCTCAAAAAGAGCATTCTCTATATCAATTATTGGTACATTTTAATATTCAATGTATATACACGTACAATGTCTAATACATGTATACGAGTTTACTAGTTATGCCTTTATGTATATACTTTGAACTTAGTAATGAATAGAAGATGATTATAGAGTCATACATCTTCTTAAGGATTTTGTTAAGCCTATATATATCAATTGTTTACTAGTCTTTTAAGGTACACATATTTTATCATAATATGTTCGTATCCTTATTCATATATGCATACACATTGAAAGGGAATTTTAGTAGAAGAAAATGTATTCTTTGGTGGAGCTTGAGATTGAGTAATTTGTGCAGAATTACTACAAGCTATACAACAAGATTGTTGGGTTGTTGTATCCTCGACGGGACGAGTAAGAATTTTATTCTCTGCTACATCGGTTAGAGAGTTTATATCTACCATAGAGGGCTCAAATCTCCTTACAAAGAATTAGATACCCGCGCCTCAACCTTGTAACCTTGTGTTTTCGTGCATGATCCATTATTTCTCTTTTATGTGTAAGTTTAATCTATATGTTTTATTACATATTGCACTAACAATTTAAGGAGATTCGAAGAGAAATTGATGGCACATGATAAGGTTGTCGATTGATTTGAATATGTCAACAAGCCATTCAAGCTTCACATTTATTATTTTATTATGTGCAAATGATGGATGAAGGAATGAAGTATTTTTGATGAGAACATCTTAAAATTATATATCTCCCATGGTGTAAGTTTCTTTGTCATTTACTTACTACGTATATCTCATTTTGTGGACTATTTGAACATGTGCTTATATATCATTTTGATTTCCAAGATATATTGGCATGATGATAGTAAAAAATGAGATGTTTTCAATGGATAAAAAATCACTACACATTCTCAAGATAGTGTTGATTGGTGGTCATTTATTGATATTATTTTGAGTACTTGTTTAATGAAAGTTTTCTTCTTTTTCATAATATTTCTATTTATTTAAAGAGAAAATTATTTTGATATGAAAAAGTTTATGAGAATGTTTTAATCTCTTTATAGAGTATTAGGCTTACCTCAATATTCTTATATTTTCTCCATATATATAAGTTATGGAAAGGTTCATATTAAGAATTAGGATATTTGTAAAGCTGATACTTTATTATTTTTAATGAAGAGAGATATCCCTTAAAAATGAATAGATGTCTTGTTTAAATATAGGAATAGTCGGAGTTACTTTGTTTGTTAAAGTGACTTCTATAACTATAAATGTGTTAACTGTAAAATACATATGAGATTATTTGTGGTTTATTGATCCTATATATGTTTTGGTTATGATTCCATATTGTTAAAGAACTTAAGTGCTTTGGAAATTAAGAATGCTTGAAAATTCTATTATTTCAAAGCATTATGTTACTTAGTATAGCCATTACTTGTTGTGCTAGAGGGAGAAAACTTACAATACTAAAGGGACAAAACCTTTACTTATTGTGTTGATTACAATTTTATATTATATGATTATTTCTCTATTATTGGTTATGTTCTTGTTATGTGTATGGCCTTTCTATTGGAAGTCAACTAAAAATTTGTAATAGCTACCTATACAAGTTGAAAGATTATCAATTTATGGCGAGGTTAGCTAAAAGGCTTATCATTTTATATTTCTAGACTTGCAAATTTATGTCTATTCATAATATGTGATAGAACTACTATGTTCAAGATTAATATCCATTTTATTATGGTAAATCTAGATTTATGATAGGAGAGTTACTTATAATTGATAATCATAATATATGAGTATGTCAAATCTTTTGATAATGTTGTAACACAACAAGGCATTGACAAGAGATGTGATCTGGATATATCGAGGGGAATGGGATTGAAGCTCAAACAGACTGCATGAATCACGTATGAGGATATCCAACCCAAGGACCAGAGATCCTGTAATTGGGTTCAATGGGAAAAATAAATCATATGATGAACGTAAAGAATGCATAATATTATAATATCCATTCCTATGGTGTAAGTGCATTATCTTGTAACATTTGGAGGATTAAAATATTACTCTTAATGATATTTTGTAGGGGCTTATTCTAAAAAATGCTCATGAAAATCAGAAAAGCACAAGGCTGTAATGTTTGGTCTAAGTAAGCTTAAAATTTTAACACCTAGATTGTTATGTGTGTGCAATGGTCTTTTCTTTCCTTAAACAGTCAAAGTTCAAGGGTAAGCATATTCTGACTCTGGAGTAAAGATTATTGTTTCATTAAGTGGAGGTTAAATGCAGTGCACACCTTTGTTAAGCATAATAGTTCATCTTTAACTACTATTCTCTCTTTCTTGAACTATCATATCTATTCATGTATTAATATTAAAATGCATGGGGAACCTTGGTACAATTTTAATATTCAATGTACATACAGGTACAATATCTAATGCATGTATACGAATTTACTAGTTATTTCTTTATGTATACACTTTGAACTTAGTAATTAATAGAAGATGATTGTAGAGCTATACATATTCTTAAGGATTTTGTTAAGCCTATATATCTATTTTGTTTACTGGTACACATGTTTTTCCATAACATGTTCATATCCTTATTCATATATGCATACTCATTGAAAGAGAATTTTAGTAGAAGAAAAAGTGTTCTTCTTGTGGAGCTCGAGCTTGAGTAATTTGTGCAGAATTACTACAAGATACACGAGGAGATTGTTGGGTTGCAGTATACTGGAAGGGACGAGTAAGAATGTTATTCTCTGATGCATTGATTAGAGAGTTTATATCTACTATATAGAGCTCGAATCTCCTTGTTGTATTGTTGCCCACATTATTTTTAGGCTTCTCTATTTCCCTATGAATATAAAATTGGGCCTCAACTTATCCTCATTGGGCTTGGGCTTCTATTTTTGGGATGCCGAGTGGGCCAAATATTCGACCCACCCTTAGTGACCCTCTACATCAGCCAACCTCCTCTCCTTAACTCCTTCATTTGATCAACTCCTAAAATTCTCTCCTCTCTTAACTCTTTGACCAGCTGCCCCTTGGGCTCCCTCCTTGGAACCACTATATATTCCTCTCTTTCTCTAACCCTAATCTCAATCTCTCATATCTTTCTCCCTTCTCTCTTGGCTGCTGCTTGTAGCTTCTTCTGTTTTTCTTCTCTCTACTCCTCTTCGACAGTACTTTGTGCTTGTCCGATTTCCTTGAGTATCTTTTGGAGTTAGAATGATTATTGAGAGATTATTTGGAGGGTGCCCTTTGGGGTGTTTTAAAGGCCGATTCTCTGAGGGATTTTTCTATTCTTCCCTTTATACTAATTATTTACTTCTTTTGAAGATCTTAGATTTCTTATTTATTATCTCGGATATATTCTGATTTTTGTAAGAGATAAGTTAATCTATTTTTATCTTTAATATTGGTTGTAATTGTAATTAGTGATCACGGTTTCGTCGCCTAACATGGTATCAAAGCCATTTTATGTTCTCTCTATCGATCTCTGAATTTAGATCTTGAACCCCGGCGAGAACCGTGAGTTTCGCATCAGGGAAGTCTTCTAAGATCTCATCTTTAAGTTCAGTCAAAAAATTTTTTTTGGTTTTGTGGTTTTTTTTTTGCCACTTGAATTCGAAAACCAAAACCCGAACCTGGCAAGAATCCTATTGGGATTCTTTGTATCTGTGTCTCGGTGATCTTCTGTTTGAAAAACATTTTTTTGGGTAGTATAATTCTAGTTTCTTTATCTTTTATTTTTTTACATTTTTCTATTCGTTTTTTTATTCTGTCCATTTTTTTGCCTAATATTCTGTTTTTTAAAATTATTTCTGTCCGTTTTCTATTTCTGTGTTATTCTGTATTTTAGATTATTATATTTGTTGATATTCTGTTTATTATTCTTTGCAGTTTTTTTTATATTCCACTATATTTTTCATTGGTCAGCTTACGACCACATTTTTTTTGAAATTTTTGTTATTATTGTTCTGTTGGTCGGCTTGCTGCCACTTGCTTGAAATTTCTGATTTATATCATTAATGTTCAGTTGGTTAGATCACCGCCACATATCTATAATTTTTTGTGCTATTATATTGTTGGCATTTTACTGCTTTATTTTTGGCTTGCCGTCATATTTGTAAATTTTTGTAAAATTTTGGTTTGCCTCCAATTGTTGCTTATTCTCTGTTTTTCTCTTATTCTTCATATTTTCGTTTCCGTCTACTCTTTGTGGTTCCAATGGCCACCGTTAGATTAGAAACTTATAAATATGATGGTAAAAGTGATTTCAATATTTGGAGAATAAAAATGAACGCCTTTTAATTCAAAACAAACTTTTACCGGCTATTTTAAAAACCAAGGATTATCCTGAATTATTGAAACATGAAATTTAAAAGAAAAACTTGACTTACGAAAAGTAGAATAGTATAGTACCATAAAAACTTACTATTTCACTCCATCTTCTTCTGCTTCGGGCATCTCATCCGCTTTTTGCGCCTTCTCAGTCGGGTGCTCTCCTTCTTGAAGAATATCATAAGGGGTATTTCTCTCTCTTTCACTTGTTATTTCTTCCGCTTGGGGTATCTCTTCCTTGAAAAAGAGGATCAGGAATCATTACTCTTGCAACACAAGCACAAGAAAGGGGTTGTAGAAAATTCCCTTTCTTGTGCCGAAGACCACGAGATGAGAGAATTAAGAATACCGACTAGAAAGACTAACCCAATCCATAATGAGGTACCGAAAAATATAACATTTTTGTTATCTCGACCAAATCCACATCACTTCTGCTTCTATTGGAACACAAGATTCCCCTTTTCTGTGGAAAAGGCCCGTATCAATATCAATAATAATTCAATACACAAATCAATCGGTTCCATCAAGCTAGCTATATGTTGCGTATTATCAACTATTTCTACATAAGGCGGTAAGACGATATCTTGAGCAGTTACATATCCAGGACCCTTGACGAACAGCTTGATGCACTATCTCCCTTCAACCCTTTGAGCGAAATGCAGCAAAAGAAAAGGAAGGAAAATCCATGGACCGACCCCATCATCTCCACCCCGTAGGAACTACGAGATCACCCCAAGGACGCCTTCGGCATCCAGGGGTCATGGACCGACCATAGAACCCTGTTCAATAAGTGGAACGCACAGCTATCTCTCGAGCACAGGTTTAGGTTCGGCCTCAATGGGAAAATAAAATGGAGCACCTAACAACGCATCTTCACAGACCAAGAACTACGAGATCACCCCTTTCATTATTCATTATGGGGTGACGGAGGGATCGTACCATTCGAGCTGTTTTTTTGTCATTACATTTACTAGACAATGTCATAAGAGAAATTAGAGGTTTGAACACTGCTAGAGAAATTTGGCTCAAACTTGACCACATATTTTTAAAATACTCTATTTCAAACAAGATTTATTTAAAAGAGCAGTTTGTTCAGTTTTAAAATTTCCCCTTCAAAATCTCTTGAAGATAACTTAGATGATTTAAACAAAATTATGCAAGATTTGCAAGATGGGATGATGATATTTCTGAAGAAAATATTGCCGTTATTCTTTTAAATTCACTGCCTGAGTCTTTTGCTGATGTAAAAACTGCAATTAAATATGGTCATCAAAAGCTCGTTCTTTCTGAAGTTAAATATGCTCTTAGGACGAAAAAACTAAGCCTTAAGAAGGAGAATAAAGCTAATGGTGAAAACCTTTATTTTAGAGGTAGACCCGAGAAAAAGGAACTCTTTCGTCATAAAGATAGACCTAAAAATAGGGGTAGGTCTAAGTATAGAGAACCTAAAGAAAAGGTTAGAAGTAAAGTAAAATGTTTTTACTGTAATAAAAAAAGACATGTGAAAAGTAAATGTAAGGAAAAATTCAAAAGATACCGCGAGTGAAAACAAAATTCTTGAGGATGATAACAATGGCAGCTCGATGTATTCAGAAGTTTTGTGTGTTTTTCACTCCTCTTCTATATCTGATGATTAGATCCTTGATTCCGGTTGTTCTTATCACATATGTCCTAACAAGAACTAGTTTTCATATTTAAATGCTATAGAAACTGGTAAAGTTTTCATGGGAAACAATGAATTTTGTCCAATTAAAGGAATAAGATCCGTTTCTTTTAAGATGTTTGTTGGTGTTATTAGAACACTTTCTGATGTTAGGTACGTTCCAAGTCTTAGGAGAAACCTTATTTATCTTGGCACTCTTGATGATGCTGGTTATACATACAAATCTAGAAACAATCATTTATCTATTTGCAAAGGTTCCTTAGTTGTCATTAAAGGAGTTAAGAAATCTAGTCTTTACTCTTTAACTGATGAAAATACTTTTAAACCTTCTGCTTTAGTGTCTAATCATGATGATAGCATGTTATGGCATAAAGGAATTGGTCATGCAAGTGAAAAAGGTTTACAATATCTTAGTAAACAAAATCTTCTTGATGGATGCAAAATTCATTCACTTGATTTTTGTGATCACTGTGTTTAGGTAAAGCTGTTAGTACAACTGTCTTTTTAATTAATCAGTCCCCTTCAACTGCTACAAATTTTAAAACTCCGATGGAGATATGGTCTGGTTCACCACCAGCCTTATCTTATCTTAGAGTTTTGGTTTTGCCGCTTTTGCTCATCAACGGGAAGGTAAACTTGACACTAGGTCTAAAAAAGGTGTTTTTCTTGGCTATCCCGATGGTATTAAAGCGTACAAAGTCTAGCTTAGAAATGAACTAGGGGTAAGGGTAGTAATTAGTTGGGATGTAGTCTTTAATGAATCCGACATACTTGCCTTAAGGATGAAGTTGTTCCTACTTTTGCTACTGATCCACTCTTAGTTAGGGAAGTCCCAAACGAGGTAGAGAACACCCCTAGGATTGTTTCTAACCCAGAACCTGAGAATGAACAGTTAAGTTCAGATCATATATCTGAAAACAGCATTGGGCCTAAGTCAGAAAATTCTGACAATAATGATAATACTGTTGAAGCCCAATGTCACGCCTTAAGTGACTATCATTTAGTTAGAGATAGGGATAAAAGAATCTATGAGAAATCTGTTAGATATGGCTATTCTTATTGTGTTTCTTATACTTTAACTGCTGCTTCGTTTATTGATGAAAAAGAATCTATGTGTTTTGAGGAAGGTCTTAGGAGTCCTAATTCTAAGTTGTGGATGCATGCTATGAATGATGAAATCTCCTCTTTGCATAAAAACAAAACATAGATTTTAGTTCCTAAGACAAGGCAGAAATTAATTGACTGCAAATGGATTTTCAAAATTAAAGAATCAGATTCTGAAAATGAACCACATAAATTTAAAGCTAGGTTACTTTCAAAAAGTTTTTCTCAAAAAGAAGGCATTGATTTCAATGAAATATTTTCTCCCTTTGTCAAAGACAATTAGGATCATTATTTCTATTGTTGCTTTCTTGATATTAAGTTAGAATAACTTGATGTTAAAACTGCTTTCTTTCGTGGTGATCTTGATGAAACAACCTCCTGATTTTGAGGTTAAAGGCAAAGAAAAAAATTATGCCTATTTGCTCGAAAAGTCTCTTTATGTACTTAAGCATTCCCCAAGATAATGGTATATAAGGTTTGACACTTTTATACAAAAATCCGGTTTTATAAGAAGTTGTTATGATAACTGTTTGTATTATTGTGGTAATTCTGTTAATGATACTGTGTATCTCCTACTGTATGTTGATGATATGTTGATAGCATACAAATAGAAAGACAAACTAATCAAACTAAAAGCTCTTTTAAAAATAGAATTTGATATGACAGATCTAGGTACTGCATCTAGAATCTTGGAAATGAATATTTTGAGAAATCGAGAAAATCACTCCTTAACTATTTCTCAAAAAACCTTTCTTAAAGAAAATTGTTCAAAATTTTCTATGGACTCTTGCAAACCTAATTTTCTATGGACTCCTTTAGCTAGTCATTTTCAGTTATCTCCTAAAAGTTGTCCGAAAACTAATTTTGAAAAGAAAGAAATAGCTAATATCCCTTATAGAATGACAATTGGGTCAGTCATGTATTCAATGATTTCTACACGACATGACATTACTTTCTCTATAAGTCTTCTTAGTCGTTTTATGTCCAATCTTGGAAAGGAACATTGGACTACTTTAAAATGACTTTTAAGGTATCTTAACAGTATTATTGATAGAGGTTTGAATATTCAAGAATGGTCAAAATCTTTTGAACTAATAGGATATGTAGATTCTGTGCTGGCAACAAAGATTTTTGGAAAATCCACAACTGCTTATTTCTTTATAATTGCTGGAACCGTGTTTTTTGGAAATCTCACTTGCAGCCTGTGGTTACTTTATCAATCACAGAAACTGAATATATTGCTGCAATTAAAGCAATTAAGGAGGAATTTGAATTCAAGGACTTTTTTTCTGAATTAAATCTTTTACAATCAAAAGCACTATTTTTACCGACAGCCAAAGCTATCTACATTTGTGCAAAAATCATGTTTATCATTATCACACTAAACACATAGACACAAAATATCACTTTATTAGAGAAAAGGTCATTAATGGCATAATCGATATAAAGAAGATAAACACAAAAGAAAATCCTGCTGATTTCTTAAACAAAAACTGTTACTGCTGACAAGTTTGCTCTTTGCAATGATTTACTCCATATTGATTCTGGTTAATTTTTAACTGTTTCAATATTGTGTTCAAGGTGGATTTTGTTGGATTATTGCCCATAATATTTTTGGGCTTCTCTATTTTCCTATGATGAATATAAAATTTGGCCTCAACTTATCCTCATTAGGCTTGGACTTATGTTTTTGGGAGGGCCAAATATTTGACTAACCCTGAGTGATCCTCTACATTAGCCAACTCCCCTCCTTAACTCCCTCATTTGACCAACTCCTAAAATTCTCTCCTCTCTTGACTCTATGACCGATTGCCCCTTGGGCTCCCTCCTTTCCACTATATATTCTCGCTTTCTCTAATCCTAATCTCAATCTCTCCTCACTTCCTCCCTTTTCTCTTGGCCGCTGCTTGTAGCTTCTTCTGCCTTTCTTCTCTACTGCTCTGGTGATACTCTTTGCTATCTTTTGTGTGCCATTACCGAAATCTTGACAGCACTCTGTGCTTGTCCGATTTCCTTAAGTATCTTTTGGAGTTAGAGTGATTATTGAGAGATTAGTTGGAGAGTGCCCTTTTGGATCTGTTGAGGACTGATTCTCCGAGGGATTTTCCTATTCTTACCTTTCTACTAATTATTTACTTCTTTTGAAGGTCTTAGATTTCTTATTTATTATCTCGGATTTATTCCGATTTTTGTAATACATAGATTAACCTATTTTTATCTTCAATATTGGTTGTAATAGTACTTAGTGATCGCAGTTTCGTCGTCTAACATTCCTTAAAGAGAGCAAGATATTTGCATCTCAATCTTGTAGTCTTGTGTTTTCATGTATGATCCATTATTCCTGTTTTGTGTGTAATTTTAATCTGTATGTTCTACAACTATTACATATTGCACTAACATCAAAATCATACAATTTTGGTTTTTGTATTTCCAAAACAGGTTCTCTCAATTTTTTTGGTGAAACCAATTTCTCATTATATAGAATAATTTAAGATGCGGAAGCTAACTCAGATGTTTAATGTTGTAGAAATTCTTTCGTCAATGTCCAATTTTCCTAACATTTCAAGACAAGACATTGACCAAACTACACATAGAATACAAAGTTGAATCCCCAAGTAAAAGAAAGCAATTTTACAATCAAATTTTGCGGGAGAACATCCAAAGACACGAAGTAAAAGCAGCATAAAATGTGAAATCCCAATAAAGAAAATCCAATCTCACATCCTATACAGTATTCCAAATAATTCAAAACACAAAAAAGGTATAACCCACACATTAAAATTAAAATACTCTTATAGACACTCAAAGATCTTGCTGGAAGACGAGTTTCAGAAGGTAAAGTAAGTGTTTTTTTTTTTTTTTTGGATTCCAAATTCAATATTTGAGGCTCTATTGCTTTAAGTTTTCAGTCGAATGACAAATTTAATACCACTGCTTAAAAAAATCAAATGGGTTTTGAAATTGTGAGAAATCAATTTGAAATTTCCAATAAAATTTAAAAGTAGAAGTAGCTAAGCTGGATCAACGTCAGAGAAGAAGATGATATCGTCATTTATGCTCTCATCAGTTTAGGTTTTTTCTTTTCCTTTTTCTTTTTGCAATAATGATTTATTGTGTTCATATATACCCTTATTGACTTCAGAATAAATTTGAACTAACGTTGTTAACGGAATTAGATTTAAAGAATCTTATAAAGAACTCGTAAATTAGTTGAGAACGTTAAAAGTTAAAATTAAATGTTAGGAACCTTATTCGAGAACTATAAATCCGTTAGGGACAAAATATAATAATTCTTAAATAGGTATTGATGAAGTCCTTGATTGAAATTTTTTTGCTAATTATAAGAATTAAATTGATACATTAATCCAATATTAGGTTCTCAATGAAAAAATACATCCAATTTCAAAGTCCAAATTGAAATTAAGGGTGAATTTGGATTTGATTTAACAATCAAAATCCTTTTTTTTTATTTTTTATATTGAACATCATTTCGAGATTATTTAGTACATCTTTTAATGTACTATCTAGTATACTCCTTTTATAATAGTTTTATCAGTATAACTCTAAAAGATAAATCCTAAGTGTAGTAGAGAATGTACTAAATGATATATTAGATGATCTTGTTTCAAAATCTACCTTTTACGAAAATCGAGTAAAAAATATCAATCTTTTTCATTCTTAAATTCATTCAAAATGCACCCTAACCCTTTTTAGAACATAGGAAAAAAGGAAATAAAAAGAGAAAATAAGTGTTATGGCTAACCTCTCAAAAGAAAACAATATTCCTATAATTATTATTAGTCCTATAATTATTATTGCAAAAACTAATTAATGGTAGTTTGTTATCCCGAAATGGTCCAAGAGAGGAATGAATTGGTCTTTTAAAACTTTTTATTAGTCTAACTATTTCTTTCTTCGAACTAAGGTGAAATTAAAAGCTGACGTATTCCTAAAGAAAATAGCTGGGAGTTCCAAACTAGATTGTCAAGCTAATCTAATATAATAAACTACTTAGTGACAAATTTAGCTCATTAACAATTTGTTTACTTATCTGTTGGACTCTTTGCATGAATTTTGATTAGAATTGAAGTTATACATTGTATTTTTTTTTTTTAAATCATTGCACTGTAAAATAAGTTTACTTTGTTTAAAAGCCTTTCTATTGAAATGAAAGAAAAACATTAACAAGCTAATAAAGACATGGAATAAAGAATACAAAAGATTTATAGTGGTTTCGGCACATGCCTGTATCCACTCCCTAAGAACGCATCCTTGAGTACTATTCCACTAACACAAAAAGTCTCATTTTGCATACAATACAGGTTGAGACAACTAAATTCACACAACTCTTAGATACCCCTAATCTAAGATATTTTTGCAGCAACACTAGTTTTGTTGACACCATATCCAAAAAGCTGTTAGCCTGAAGATGTTTATTCAGTTCCTCCAATTTTAACTCTGGAGAACCCGTTTCTCTAAATATGCAAGGATTATAAGGTTCCTGCAACCGTTACATGAAAAGAGAAGAATATTTTGTTTGTGAAGATAGTATTACAATTACAAGACAATGTCCATATTGGAAAGAATGATATTAAAATGGTATGAATAAGGAAAAATAGTTTCTCAAATGTTAGAGAATTAAAATAGTTTAAATGAGGGAAATGGTTTCTCAAAAGGTTGGCATTTAAGAAGGGGATTTGTATCCCACATAAAAATACTAGAGGAATGAGTTACACTTTATATGTGAAAGTGGTCCTTAAGGGGTAAATTCTAATGCAAGCCTTGACTCGTGTGCACTTGTCCAGAGAGGTGCAAATGCTAGGCTCGGTAAGCTTGACTCATGTGTGTTGATGTGACCTACGCACACAAATGCCAGACCAAAGATGGGGGCCTTGTTAGACCCACGTTTTGCTGACCTTTTTAATTTTTTATAACTACTAAAACAATTGAGTTAATACAGCTTTATTGTTGAAATATCAGTTTTCAGCTTTAATTCGTAGAGATTTCCAGCCCATAAATATCAACATGCTTATTCCAGATTTCTCCTCCTTCTCCTCTGCAATAGCTTAAAATTCTTCATCTTGTTTTCCTTACGTTCATTTATAGCAGCTTTGTTTGAGTTCATTAGAGAAATAGCTTAAGGTGTAAGCTTATTTTTCAATCCCATTTTATCTTGGGAGACAGTCGTTCTAACAAACCTCTAGCACTGTTCGTAGAGGGAGCGAATCTGTTTTAAGAAAATTGAAATAATGCAAGACTTGGGTTC
The DNA here is from genome assembly GCA_028651295.1 of Catharanthus roseus. Classification (NCBI taxonomy): domain Eukaryota; kingdom Viridiplantae; phylum Streptophyta; class Magnoliopsida; order Gentianales; family Apocynaceae; genus Catharanthus; species Catharanthus roseus. The sequence goes on along the minus strand of JAPQWS010000076.1, from coordinate 4,896,774 downwards.
AATTTCTATTTCCTCTTTTTAATTTATTTTATTGATTTATAATTTGATATTGTTCTAAACGTATTGTGCTACAATACTTTGAATAAACAACTGTTCTAACAGTAGGGTTAACAGTCATAGGAAAAAACTCTATTTCTATTCCTACTATTCGTGATGGTAACAACTGTAGCAGAAATTGTCAATGTGGATGATTCTGCTAGTGGTTTGGGAACTGTCCCAACTGCTGTTGCACTTCCAACTATCCCGGCTAGCCAATTGGAAAAGCCGGAGAAGTTTACTAGTGCCAACTTTAAGAAACGGCAACATAAATGCTCTTTTATTTGATTACTTTGAATTTGGCAAAGTTTTTGACAGAAATAGCTCTAGAGGTACCTGAAGGTGATGTTGATACACAAACCTTCATCACAGTTGAAGCATGGAATCATTCATATTTTTTAGTCGTAATTATATTTTGAATGCTTTAAATGATTCATTATATTGTGTGTATTGTGCTTATAAAATTGCTAAAGGTTTGTGGGAATCTTCGGACCGGAAATATAAAATTGAAAATACTGGCACAAAAAAAATTTGTTGTCGGATGGTCCCATGAGTATACGATGGTAGATTAAAAAACTGTCATAAGTTAGGTGCAAGAACTTTAGTTGACTTTGCATGACATCCTAGCTGAGGGAATGACTTGAAGTCAATCCTTTCAAGTGGCTGTTGTGATAGAGAAGTTGCCTCATGACTAGAAGGATTTCAAGAACCATCTCAAATACAAGCGCAAATGAAATGTCCTTAGAGGATCTTATTGTCAAACTTCGAATTGAAGAAGACAACCGGAGTTCCGATTGCAAATTGGGGGTTTACGAGTTATGGAGTGCTAAGAAACCATCCTATACACACTTGCAGGGGGAGGGGAGTGTCTTGCAAAGGTGGCAGTACTAATACCAAAAGTAATAAAAGTAGGTCCTAAAACACTAGATTGTATCTTTATAGGCTATGCACTAGATTGTATCAGTTTCTTATGCATGATTAAAAAATTTCGAATATACATAAGAACACTGTTATGGAATCAAGGAATGCATCTTTCTTAGAAAATGTATTTCCTTGCAAGTTTATTGATGGGTCTAGTTCGCCAAAACAAACTAATGATGAAATTCAAGATCTTCTTATAGTCCAAGAAGTTGAACCAAGACGCAACAAAAGAGTAGGAGTAGAAAAATCATTTGGTGATAATTTTGTAACTTACTTGCTAGAGAAAGAACTGCTAACATATCCTGAAACTGTGAGTTCTTCAAAAGGACTTTTATGGAAAGAAGCCATAAAGAGTGAAGTTGATTCTATTTTACAGAATCATACTTGGGAATTAGTAGATCTCCCACCTAGATGTAAACCTTTAGGATCCAAATGGATTTTTAAAAGGAACATGAAACCTGATGGTTCCATTGATAAGTACAAGGTCAGGCTTTTAATAAAAGGATATAGGCAAAAAGAAGGCTTACATTACTTTGATACTTATTCTAAGGATACTTTGATACTGTGACGAGAATAAATTATATAAGGATGATACTTGCTAACACAGTCTTGAGAAATTTGGATATACATTAAATATATTAGAATAGCTTTCTTAAATGGGGATTTAGATGAAGAAATCTACATAGAGCAACCCAAGGGCTTTAGAGCTCCAGGAATTGAAAAGAAAGTTTGTAAACTAGTGAAATCATTATATGGATTGAAATAAGCACCAAAGAAGTGGCATGAGAAGTTTGACCATGCAATGATTACCAGTTGATTTAAAATCAATGACAGTGACAAATGTGTCTATATCAAAGAAACAGGAAATGAATACATCATTTTATGATCTATATGTAGATGACATACTTATTTTTTAGAGTAATGACAAAATTGTCAAATCTACTAAGAATATGTTAAATTCAAAATTTGACATGAAAGATATAAGAGCTAAGTGATTTTAGGTATTAAAGTCATAAGAATAGCAAATGGTCTTGTCTTAAGCCAGACTCATTATATAGTCAAAATTCTTGAAAAATTTAACACGAATAATTCTGGAATTGCGAGAACATCATTAGATAATAGTATCTATTTATCCAAAAAATCGTGGAGAGGGTATATCTCAAGTAGAATACCAAGGATTATTAGAAGTTTAATGTATATAATTAGTTTCTCTAGACCAGATATTGCTTATGTAGTAAGCAAATTAAGTGGATATACAAGTAATCCAAGTGCAGAGCTTTGGATTGCGACAGTTAGAATGTTAAGATACCTTCGATATACTCGTAACTATGGACTGCACTATCCAGATATTCAGTTGTGCTAGAAAGCTACACAAATGCTAACTGGATATTTGATATAAAGGATTCCAAATCCACCAGTTGATATGTGTTCACAATAGCTGGAATTATTGTACATGGAAATCCTCAAAACAAACTATAGTTTCCAAATCCACGATGAAATCTGAATTCATCGCTTTAGATAAATATGGAGAAGAGGCTAAATGGCTATACCATTCCTTGGAGGATATTCCATAGTACGAAAAACCTGTGCCGCCTATATGTATTATTAGAGCACTGATAGAGTCGATTTTTAATACAAATAAACACCATGAGTTTTAATTATTTGTCTTTGAAAAAAATTTTATTTATTTATTAGTCATAATTATTATATTTAATTTATTTTATTTATCTTTGTGCAGATTTCTTAAAAAAAAGAATAGAAAATAAGGATTCCATATTAAATTTGGTAAAAGGAAGCTACAGTATTTGAATCCTTTAAGGATTAGGATTAGAACTTTAGTAGAATCCTGTAGGGATTAGGATTTTAGTTGAATCCTTTAAGGATTAGGATTTTGCTTCTCTTTTGTCTATGTATAAAAGAGCCACACAAGAAGTGTGGAGGGGAAGATCAAGAAAAAAAAGAGAAGAGCTGTGCGGCGACTTTCAATTGAAGAAAAAGAAAGCCATGATCTACTCCAAGAAATCGGTTCCTTCTTTCCCTTTAACCATGAACTAATTATCTTTTTAGAATTTTGATGAAACCCTAGCTATGTAACTTTGGTTTATTTTATTTTTGGAGATTTATTATATTATTTATATGATTGCATATTTTGGGATGTTTATTAGTTTGATGCAATTAATTCTTTGTGATTGTTCTTGTAGGATAATTATTTTGGTTAATTGATATTTTTATCCGTGCTTGATTCTTGTAATATTGAGTATGAGATATGTGATTTCTGCAAGTATATTGTGGGTTTTAGAATTGAATGATCAATGCTAATTTTAGATTATTTATGTCATATGAATGAATAAATCATGCTAATGGTTAGATGGATGATGTCATGCATTTAAGCACAATATATTTCTCTAGTGAATCGAAGCTTGTAGCCTAAATCACCACATAAAGGTTTAATCTTTTCTCCTAAATAGAATTAAATCATTGTTATATAGGTTAGTGGTGGATTCAAGGTTCTAAATCATCTTCTTTGGTTAAGCTCTTGTTATTTTAAGTCTACTTATTCTATTCATTAGTTTTACTTAATTTAGTAATAATTTTTAGATCATAAACTTTGATTCTTTTTATAAAATTAATTTAGGTAGATAATTTATTAAGTAGTTAAGCCTTTCTCTATGGTTCGATACTCTTATACTTCCATATTACTTTGATCTTGTGCACTTGCAAGTATTGGGTTTAAAACTTTATTAGAAAAATCCCGACCAAGAGCACTGAGTGCCATGTATAATCATAAGTCTAGACATATTCGTCGTAGACACAATACCATTAGACACCTATTCTCGTCAGGAATGATCTCAATTGACTATGTAAAATCAAAAGATAATAGTGCAAGTCATCTAACCAAAGGGTTAAATAAAGAGGCAGTTGAGAAGGGGGATGCTTCGAAGAAGAATTGTGCAGGTTCAATTCCTCAGAAACTCTTGCAGAACCAGGATGTGTTCACGGCCAAAATGAACAAAATAATGAGAATTGAATGAATAGAAAGATTCCTGTGTAAAATATGTGATTTCTTTACATAAGAAAGTAGGATAGTTCAAGGACATCACGTCTATTGGATAGCTAGTAAAGTAAACATATGTTACAAAGGGAAAGTTCAAAGGCTAACACCTACTTTTCCTATGAGGAGTCAGTTGATGAACACAAACATCGAGTCAAAACAATTTTTCATTCATGTGGGGGATTGTTGGGAAGAATGATATTAAAATTGTATAAATGAGGAAAAATGGTTTCTCAAATGTTAGAGAATAAAGTAGTTTAAAAGAGGGAAAATGGTTTCTCAAAAGGTTGGCATTTAAGAAGGGGATTTGAGTCCCACATGGAAAAACTAGAGGAAGGAGTTATACTTTATATGTAAAAGTGCTTTTGAAGGGGTAAATTGTTGAGGCAAGCCCTTGCCTCGTGTGCACGCACCCAGGGGGTGCAAATCCCAGGCACGAAAAGCTTGACTTGTGTGTGGGCGCGACCTACGGACACGAATACAGGACCAAAAATGGGGGCCTTGTCAAACCCACGTAATACAGCTTTATTGCTAAAATATCAATTTTCAGTTTTAGTTCTAGAGGTTTCTAGCCTATAAATGTCATCATGCTCATCCCAAATTTTTCCACCACTTGTCCGAAATTTTCTTCTCCTTCTCCTCTGCAATAGCTTAAAATTATGCATCTTATTTTACTTGTGTTCATTAGTAGTAGTTTTGTTTGAGTTCGTTGGAGAAATAGCTTAAGGTGCAAGCTTATTTTTCAATCCCGTTTTATCCTAGGAGACAGTCATTCTAACAAACCTCACAGTCATTCTAACAAACCTCTAGCACTATTCGTAGATGGAGCGAATCTGTTTTAAGAAAATTCAAATAATTCAAGACTCGAGTTTAATTTCTATTTCCTTTCTTTTATTTATTTTATTGATATATAATTTGATATTGTTACAATACTTTGAAGAAACAAATGTTCTAACAGTAGGTTTAACAGTCCATTCTATATTTGACTCATGACATACTTGTCTTGTTTTTTACCTTGAAGTTCAAACTCTTGCTCTCAATTTTGAAGACTTCTTCTTAACCTTGGCTCATTCTCTTCGCACTCTTCTTAATAGAGTGTTGTTGCCTTTTTAGTGAGCACAAATCTTCCTTCATAAGAATGCAGCCAACTTGCTTCAAAATAAAATGTTAAAAGTAAGAGAGAGAGAGAGAGAGAGAATTCGGTTTGTCCATTGGGTAATATCAAAATTTTTCAAAATTTTTCACTACCCACTATGTGACTTGATAACATGGATTTACATGCATTTGGGAAGAAAACAAAACTCCTTCATTCCTTGAAACAAAAACCATTTCAATTAAGGGTGCAAAACTCGATTTTGACAAAAAGAATATTTTAAAGGATTTTATCTTTTGAAATAGAGATAAGCATGTTTGAAATCCAAAATCAAATTTACCTATTTTCAAATCCCATTTCAAATTTTCAGATTCTTTTGGAATCGATTTTACCAAAGGATAAAATAAATCGGTCGATTTCAAAAGCTCCTTTTATGAATAGGGTAGTTTACTTTGAGTGCAAAAGTGTAAATTACTTTTACCCTATACTTAAAAATAGAAGGAAGACTTATAATTCTTAGACAACTCAGTAAAAGATAGGCTTAAGCTTTTGACACGAGAAGAAGCTTCTGGAAAATTTGACAACTTTTTTTATACTGGAGCATTGTCTAGTCATATCAATGTTGACTTCGTTACTTCAGCAGAAAACTTACGCATTGCTTAGATTGGAAAAAAAACCCAATTAGCTTAATAAAGTAAATAGTATCAAAAGAAAATACCTAGCCTGAGAAACTATTTACTTAACACTTTCCATATTTTTAAATTTTCCAAAAAGAATCACCATCATCAACTCGACCAGTAATTCTCTCAGTGATGGTTCTTTGCTCTTTCATTCTCTTTGGATCTCAACAAATTTTCATCTCAATTTGTTGGCTTTAGTTTATATTTATTGTTCTTCCAGCTGTTTGATCCTAGTTCTAATGAAAGAAAAGGGGAAGAATGATTTTACACTAATAAAAAATCTCCTTTACTGATTGTACTTTCCGACAGAAACATCATCCATCGATAAATACCGATGGATTTCCAACGGCGGAGAACTATATGTTGGTTTTTTCAAAAATTTTGCCAAAAACTTGGAGGGAAAAGGCATGCCATAAAATGACAGAACCTACCAACGACAATGTCCTTTGGTAACAAAAAGTTAACAGGGGCCTAGACACGGTGTTGTTTCCGTTGGAAAGACATTCATATTACCGACGGTATTTTCGACTGATGTGTTGTCGCTACTTTGTCAATTAAAATTACTGATGAACCTTCCGGAGGTGTTCCGCAGTAAATAAAGAATAGAGATTTCAAAACGGGGACTACCCTCCTCCCTCCTTATTTTAGATCAAAATCCCTAAACCCTCTTCAAAGACTTCCCTCCACGACTCCTCCCTCTCTCCCGCAAAGAGCCAACGGGCACCACCGATGGCCACCCCTTCCGGTGCCATCCCCAACCGACAGTGAGCTGCTCGATAGGAGCCTATTCAACTAGTCTCTCTCTCTCTCTCTCTCTCTCTCTCTCTCTCTCTCTCTCTGTCTCTGTACTCTCCTTGTATTTTCTTCTTCTTTTTCTTCTTCTTCCTCTTCTTCTTCTTCTTCTTATTCTCTCTCTCTCTCTCTCTCTCTCTCTCTCTCTCTCTCTCTCTTTTTGTAATCTTGTTGTTCTTCTTCTTCTTCTCTCTCTCTCTCAGCTGATTACCGTCTTTGTTCGCCACCAGGAACTCGCCGGAACAACGGACGCTGACCACCTTGTTGCTTGGAGAAAGAGAAACAGTAGGTATTTTTATAGCTCCCTTTTACTTTTAGTTGAATCTCTCTTCAACTGTTCTATGTAAACACTTCTTCCTTTTTCTTCTTCTAAAAAAGTAGCAATTGATGTTCTCCGTAAACTGTTCTTTTTTGGACGTAAGGTAATGAACTTTCTCTTCTATAGGCTCCATCATAGAAAAGAAAATTAGGAAGAGAGATACAACATTGAAATTAAATTCTGGGAGTAAGGCAATGTTAGGAGGTTTGATGAAGGTGGAGTTGGTGTGGTGTTAGTGTTGGGGCAAAGGATGGTAGTGGTGTTGGGGAAAGAGGTGGAGATTTTTTTTTTATTTTGTATTTTCCCATTTTTACCCTTATATGTTTATAATGGGATGATTGAACTGTTTACTTTCTATTAACTTTAACAGAATCTACAAAATGGACCTTAAACGGAACTTGAAAATTTGTTGAGGATTTTAGATGATAAAAGTGACTTTTAGGGACCTTAACCAACACTTGAATATTTGCTGGGGACTATATATGATGATTACTCTTGTTGAAATTATAGTATGCTAATCAAGGAAAAATGCCTTTTCCTATTCAAGCCTTTACTATGTATATATGTTTTGATTAGTTTGAAGTATAGTAACCCCAGATCCTATGTCTTTAAGCCCCAAACAGGAAAAATTTTAATATTTCATTTGTTGATAATACCTTCTCATACTAGATGATAATTAATCATATCTTACAAATGTTATGTAATTACCTTCTCATACCATGATTGTCTTTCGGAATATAATTGTGGAGGAGGAAAAATGATATATATATATATATGTTACGTTCATTCATTATTCAAGATACGGAACAGAATATCTCTAGTAGAAGGAAATATATTTTTATTGATTGAGTTCTTGTATTTTTTCAATTGCTGCTAATCCTTTTTGCTCGATGTCCATTTCTACAAAGCATTGATATTTTACTTCTAAAATTGAATCAAATGAAATGCCCAAAACTTTTTCTTCCATCATATCAACAACTAGATCATCCATTATTGGATCAACCCCATCATCACAAACGTCTCTTCCTTTTCCATTTCACATTTTTCACCTCCGTCTTTTTCAGTTCTTGTTTCATATCCCAACTTCCTTGTATCGGGTAATTCAATCTTCAACCAAACCCTTCCCTTTCCAATTACTTCTTTCTCTCACAATTGTAATTCCATCTACATATTCATAAATATTTAAACCATGCCTATTATTCATAAAAAAAAAAAAAAACGAGCATTTAACAAAGAAACACACGATTTTATTGATTTAGTACACAAATACATGTTCTCTCTAGTGTTTCTTTGTTAAATGCTCGCTTTTTTTTTTTTACAGGGTTTTTAAATAAATATATACGGTTCATATTTAGTTCACAAAATTGAATTTTTCTCTATAAATCATAATTACAAATACATATTATTAGTAATTTTATATTCATCACATTTTCCCCACTTTTCACACATATATAAAACAAAATATTACAATAATATTAAAACACTTGTGTTAGTCATAAAACTCGTGCTATTGAGTTAAACGCATAAATCTTTACTTATAACCCACGAGATACCAATTGAAGTTCTTATTATTATATGTCATTACACATTTCCCTTTATATTAGTTAATTTCACATCCTTTTACATACTTAACACCCTTAAAATAACACTAGATAGTACAATTTTTATAAAAGTATAGTTTTACTTAACAAAAAAAAAAAAAAAAAAGAGTGCTATTTGTTTAAAAACATGTATTTCTACATATAAATCGTGAAAATTTTTTTTCTCTTTATGTCATACAAGTTTTAGTTTATTATTAAATATTATTTATACTTATATTTTTTTAAACTTGTCACATCCAAACTATCACCAAATATTAAAATGTTTGTAAAAGTAATGCGTTTTTCTGTTTTCATGTGTTTTTTTATTTATTCTATTGTGCTATTACCAAGTATGTATGTTATCATTAATTTTTCTCTTCTTTAAAATTATTTAAAAAGATTTGTTCCTATCATCTTTTTGTAAATATAATCAAAATACATATTACATTTTTAGTGGAAACAAGAAACTATAACAAAACAAATTACATTTAAAAAAGTAAATAAATTTACACCAAAAACAAAGTAATAAATTCACCAAAAATACAATTGCTAATTATATAAAATAAAATTTATTTACACATTCAAAACTATGTAATAAATACTACAAAACAAAATTACTAATGAAATAATGTCCATTTTTAACCCCCCAACTATTTATAGATAGTCATTCATGTCCTTTATCTTTTTTTTTTTACTTTGGTACGCCCTCCAACTATTTACTGGGTGCCCTTATTGCCCCTAACTCTAAATTTCGGTGACTTTTGGCCGGAAATTAGACATGTGCTTAGCACATGTGATTTTTTCAAGGGCAAAAAAGTCAATCTAGTTAATTTTCTTCCAACCCATTTTTATTAACTATTTAGGATTGAAATGGATAATAAAAAAGAATTGGAGCCAATATTAATTATTAGAATTCTACTTCTTTCCCCCTTCTCCCTCTCTCCCTCTCCTTGTTTCGCCAACTGATGGCTCCCCCATCACCTTCCCCTCCTTCTTCTTCTTCTTCTTTCTCCTCCTTCCCCCTTCTCATCCTTCTTCTTTCTCTTCCTCTTCTTCTTCCCATCCTTTTTCTTCTTTCCTTCTCCTTCTTTCCTTCTCTTTCCCACCATAGCTATTGAAGAAGAAGGGAAATTCGACTCCTTTTCTTTCTTCATCCTTCGCCTCCTTCAAATCTTTAAATTTAAAGGGAAATCAACCTAAATGAATTTGACTAGAAGGAAATTCACCAATTATTACCAAAACATAGGAAACAATACCAAATTGAAACCTCAAGCAACCTCAAAAATTAGAACCACAATTTCTTCTATCCTTAAATTTTCATGCTTTGGAGGCTCCTTTGCCGAGATGGGAGATTGGAGAGACGACGGTCGCGAGAGGCATTGAACAGAGAAGAAAAGAAGAAGAAGAGAGAATAGAGAAGATTGTTGGATAATTTCAAAATTTAATCCTAAAAATACCTTAAATATTTGTTTAAGCCCCAATAGTTTAAGGGTCTAATTTGAAATTTATCCAGAAATTGATGGAGGAAAATGATATGAATTGTCATTTTTGTCCCTGAAAAAATCCCATGTGCCAAGGACATGTATAATTTCCGAGTACCGGAACTTTAAAGTTAGACACAGTAAGGGCAACCGTAAATAGTTGGAGGGCATACGGAATAAAAAAGATAAAGGGAATGAATGGAAATTCGAAAGTAGTTCGGGGGCAAAATGCTATTATCTCATTAGTAATTAAACAAAATAAAATTCATTTAACTTAATCTCCTCCCTTCCCTTAGCTTAAATATTTCTCCCAACCAGCTTAAATTCCCTCTTCATTGGATTTTCCCCCTTTTCTTAGATACTTTTTCTTCTCTCTTTCACTCCTTTTACCATCAAACGATTTCCACTCAATTTTATACACAAATAGTTATTACACTAATTGAGGTGAAGATGCTTAACAACAAATATCTTTCACAATTAATGAAGCTGAAATTCAACTACCATATTAAAATATATGTATATTGAGATGTTGTTGACTTTCGCATTCTGATCCACTCGATCATTTTCACTTTTATTATCATTATTATTATTATTTTCCTTATTTTGGGATAATCGAACAAACCCTTCTTCACTTTTGCCTCGAGATTGGCGTGCATCTTTCACAGTTAATGGAGCTGAAATTCAACTACCATATTAAAATATATGTATATTGGATGTTGATTGTCACATTCTGATCCACTCATTCATTTTCACTTTTATTATTATTATTATTATTATTTTCCTTATTTTGGGATAATTGAACAAACCCTTCTTCACTTTTGTCTCAAGATTGGCTTGCTCCACTTGCCATTATCATATTCACCCTCGCTATGGTGAAGAGAAAACAACTTCTCCACTATAGAATTTTCCTTAGATTCGACATCAAACCTTCCAAATTTTTTTCGTTGTTGTTAAGATGAAGCACTTGCAACCAAATACTTTGAAGTATCTAATGTTAGGCCTTCATCCTTTCCATAACTTATATGGAGTCTTTTGAAAGTTAGATCTACCCAGTGTTTTATTTAGGATGTAGCAAGCTATGTAAGTAGCTTTTGGAATTTATGCCCAAAAGACTATTCTTTATGTAATATTTATATAATATAATAAAATGATTTATTTGTTAAATTGAAATTTTGAGTTTGGAATTCACATTAATTTACATAAGGTCTAAGTAATTTAAAGAGATAGTCCACGTGATGGGTCGTGCTTCACAGTAAGGTACGGACTATGGTCATTTAAGTTACAAGCAAGAAAATTTTAATGTTTTTTCTTAACCATTTGATGGAGTTGGGCATGCCATCAAGTAAAGGTCATTGCATACTAGTTTCATAAAAGGGATGACTTATTTTAGGTAAGTTAGTGTCTTTCTCATTACTAATTATACAAGTATACTTTGAGTATGTAGAATTGGACCATGTGATACTAGTTTCTATAGATATACTAACAAGGAAAGAAATTGAAGTCTTCATTTTCTACAGATGGGTTAATGCTTTGCATCATTTTATGTGAGTTGGCAGTCTAACGAAGTTAGGGCTTGTTTCCTTATGTATACTATTGTTTCAAATTGGGATTACTCTAAATTATCACCTAACAAGCAAGTGAACGTATCGGTATAGTACTAGAGACACTCTCGGATTATTGAACTCAGTGAACAGAGAAGCTATAATAGTGACCATGTTTCTAAGGTTTAATAAAAAAAAAAGATTTTTAAAGATAGTTTAAAAACTAAACAAATAGTAAAATACGTTAAAAACAATAGTCCAAAATCAAGTTTGAGAGGAATGTTTGAATGGTGGAATCCCTTTAAGTTTTCATCTACTCCACTTGAAATTTTTAGAAAAGAATGTGAAAAGTATTGGTTGGGTCTCACTCACGAACATAAAAAAAATCCATATCTCTAGACGAAGTCCACTCTATTCCCATAACCGTTACAGCAGAATATCTTCTCTCCCTAACCGATTACGAATGCCTTATAATTAAGAAAGAATTAATTACCTAAAAGTGTAATTAGTATCTCTACTCAATTACCAACTTTTATTATTTAATTGGTTGCCCTAGATTAATCGTCCTTTTCAATTCCAATTAATCTTATGAATTAAATGATTTTGCGAAAATTGAATGAACAATATAAATGATTAAACAACAACTAATTGCAACATGACATTCAATTCATGAAACCCTCAAATTGGGACAAGTAGAATTCAAACTTAGGGTTCATTCCTATTCAAACAAAATATACCTAGCCGCTAATCATTGTCAACAAACATAAATTTATAGTCAAACTCATGAAAAGACAAGGGAAAAGAGAATTTAGGGTGATTATTGAAGGTTCCACAATGTCGGAGCTTGCTCGAACTATTCTCTCGAAATCGCTTGAAGAAACCGAACAACAGCCTTCAATTCAACTCTTAAAACTTGAAAATCTAAACTAACTATTGATCTAAGTGGATTAGAGGAAGTTGTTTGGAAGGATTTCTCTCAAAGATTACCTCTCTTAGATCCCGAGAAACTGTAAACGAAGATATAATGAAAATTACATTGAATGTCTACTTAAACAGAACTTTTGAAAAATTGCAAATTTGGTCCTTTGCTCCATCGTCCAGGTCCGACCAGAACTTGCAAATTGGTCCTCCTGGGGCGACTTCGGCAGGGTCCGTGGCCGAGTCCAGTCACTTGCTGGAATTTTGCGCCTCTTCCTTTTTTTGTCCGTTCTTGCTCTGTATGCTCCCATTTCACTTCATTCTTTCTTCTAACTCAATCGGGACATATCTACAAACAAAAGAAAGAAATAGAGGATAATTATACCATTTTACTAATAAAAGTACTTCGAAAACTAAAGATTAGACATTGTAAAAAAATATATATAATGGACATGTCATATACTATGGGTGAATGTCTCTCTATTCGTGGAACTGATGTACTTTGTATGTTGGGTAGATGAACTTAGTTCGTTAAGACGGACTTGTATATTTGCTTCTATGATGAGAATCAACTCCTTTGTAATTATTCGTGATGATCTAGAGTTCAAGGCCTTGGCATATACGATTCCGATGTTTGCTTAATCAAGGATCGCTCCTTGAGAAAGTAGAAATGTAATAAAGCACGATTATTGGACTAGAGGTGTAAGGATGGTATATGTCATTGAGGAAGATGCTAGTACACTTTATCCTATACTAAATAATGAATGCAAATATAGAGGGACATTTTAGTCTTTAGCACTTGTAGGTAAAAGATATTGTTTCTAAAATGATACTATTTATAGCAAGGGCATTTTGCTTATTTTTATAAGTCAAGATATAAATTGTATTTTGATCCTCTAAGAAGCTCATGAACCCATTGTGATTATTTGTTAATCACTTCACAAAAGTTATGAGAATGCTTATGAGAGTTTTATTAATTACACTCTCAATATTTAATTTATTAAATAAAGAGCAAGGTAATTAATAAAAGAAGAGATTTATTTATTTAGTTGGCTCTAGCAATTTATTTAATTAAATTGGGCTAATCAATTAAATATATTGGGTTTATACTTAATAATTATTATTTAATTAAAAGGCCTAAAGATTAATTATGTTAGATTTATGGAAATAAGGTTGAGCTCAGAGTTGACCACAGTCAAAGGCTCGAGCCCATCAACCAAGTTGATGGCCGAAACCCTAAGGATTACTCCTAGGGGTGGTCGACCATAATTTTTTCCTCATTCATTAAAGAAGTCTCCAATTTAACATGTGATAGATTATTAATTAGGAAGTATCCTACTTTGAGGATTAAAGCTTCTAACTAAATATTCTCCAAGATCACATGAGCGATCTAGTTTCCTAGTTGTCCAATATTTCCTAATCTTAATTAGGAGAGAATTGGTGTAATATCCCAAACCAAACGGAGTTAGTGAATAAGGTAACTAATCCTAGACCCTTATTTGTAATTTCAGAAAATTAAGGAAAAGGTCTTGAAGTGTATTTAAGAAATACTTTTAATATAAGGGTTTAATTTATGTTACTTAATAAGTTTAATGATTAATGTGTAAATTTTAAGGAGTTAGTAAATTAGTTTAGGGTGTATTTTTATTTCTTTTTGAAACAATCGATTATAGTCGAAAGGGAGAATGAAATAACTATTTGGCAGCATAGGAATCAATTCTTTAGAGTTCAAAGTGACAATCGGAGGTAAGATTTATTGATCCGAAAATGCGGTTCTTGCTTTTGATGGTATAGAACTTTGATTCAGTGTAGAGATTAAACTTGGGGTTTAATTTGGTTCAGTCAACTTGAGGATTGTGTGATTAGGTTTGTTTTATTAATTTCTAGTTGTGTGATTCCAATCGTCTTTGATATTAGAGTCTTGTGTGCGTATTGAGGTAAGAGATATAAACCTTCTGATTTTTGTGAACCATGTGATCTTCTAAATTTTGTGATTTTGAGTATATTTGGTACTATGTAAGTTTTGAGAATGATTTTAGTATGAAATTGGAATGTGCATGTTCTGATTATTTCTATATTGTGAATTTTTAGATACGTGGAGAGCTTTGTATTTGTAAAAGTTTAATTTAAAGCATTTCTCAAAAACTATGGATTTCAGGATATTTGAAAACTATATATATGAAGTGTTTAAAGTAATTCTTAAAGTGACTAGGTTATGTGTAATGATCATGTGTGAGGCTTGTGAAGGGACATGTTCTAATTTGTGGCCTAGTTAGGGAATGTTATACTTAGTATCTGTGTAGCCCTTTCCTAATGGGTACAATAGTTAGGAACCGATATCGGTACCATTGAGTCTTGTGCATTTGAGCATCCATTTATCCATTTATTTGGGAAGAGGTTGTGGAAAGGCAACTGATTGTGAATTTTATGGATTTGAAGAGTGTTTCTTTCATTTAATTTATATTTTTATAATGTGATAATTGCGTTTGGGGTGCTAGTTATACTGTAGTTTGGATAAGTTTTGTATGAAGCTAATTATTTATAAAGGAAGGGAAATATTTCATGGATTTAAATATACTTTTGGGGAGTTTTCATAACGATTTTTGCACTTGAGGTAAGTGGTTTTGGATTTTTTTTAAAACTCAAATATTTGAGACTAATTTTAAGTTTTAAAGTACAGTTTTTAGTTTAAAAGAAAGAATAATTGCTTATGTTGCTACAAAAAATATAGCACCAAGAAAGGAGTTAAACTTTGTTTTTCGACACCAAAATTCGTTGCCGGATTATTTGATGTATCTGTGAAACATTTTCAGTTCATATTGAAATTGAATTGGACTATTTTAGATTTTTATGTCAAATTAATTAGCAGTGCATCTTCTATTTTTCATTTTAGAAAGCCATGCAGTTGCCTTTTTCAGGTTTGGGAAACCCCTGATATGTTTCTACTACTGGCTATTACTTTGTTTTTCATTTTCTTTGAAACCTACCAATACCTAAGCCACCAAAATCAATTATTGATCAAGTTTGCAAGAAATAATATTCACCCATTTTACCTTAAAGCACAAAATTATTCCTTTGTTTACTGTTTTGTTATTTCAAAATTGTTGGTTTTATTTATTCATCTTACTTGACTTAAGAAATCTTGTGATTACAATCTTAGGTCTGATCATTTTATTTAAATTTTATACTTCCTTATAACTTAGTACTTTTGTTAATTAAGTAAATATATATATATATATATGTATGTGTGTGTGTGATGTTTCCATCCTTAAGTTGCACCCTGTAGGTACTTTAACACTTTGAGTATGTTTTCAAAATCTTCGTATATAAAAGTAATTTTTTTTAAGCATGCTCATCCTCAAATGGTTTATATTTCTTACTAGACTAGGTTAGCTCATTTCCTTCATACTTTGCAGATGAATTTGGAAGTAGAGTCAAGGAAGAATAGTAGGTTGGTGAGTTTTTGAGTAGGGATCTATTTATTCTTGTGTTTGATGAAGACTTTAAGGTTATGTGGTTTATTTGTTTTGGAGAGCTCATGAAGCATTTTGTGTATTCTTTGAGCGGTGTCTTCAAAGTTTTCTCTAAGGATGCTATTGAGTCACGTGCCCGGATTCGGGGCGTGACAATAGGTCTTACCCAATTAAGTCAAGGCAGCCAAAAGATTCCAGCACACTTGGTACTCCAAGTTTCGGCCATAGCACACTCTTCAAGTTTATTATTGATCTCTTGTTTTCACTGAAACAAACTTTTGTAAGGTTTGAGAATACTTAAGAAGATTAAAAGTGAGTGGCTTAATCTTTTATGAGAACCAGTAGAAGGCTCCAAGGACTTGAGCTAGAAATCTCTCAACCATCGCAAGGCAAGGAATTTCACGAAGAGATTCATCAATCTATTCTAGTAACATAGGATTTTAAACAACAATTCAATCCTATAAGTATACTTCTAGCCATCTCGACATGTGTTTTTAGATTCCATTATGCTCCCAAGGTAACAATTTCTTTTTCAATAGCTTCAACCACAAAAGTTACTTTGGCAGTCTACTTTCACTTAATATTGTCGTTGCCATTTCTTGAAGTGTCCTACTTTTCCTCTTAACTACCTAATCTAAGTCTACTTTCACTTAAATTTGACGTGTTTTAAATTTCAAAAATGGGAGATTCTAAGTTGAATTTATATTTGTTAAGTAGCTAAAAAACTATTAAGGGTTAAGTCCAAAAGGTCCAAACAAGATCGATTAATACACATTCTAATACACTTTCCCTACAAAGACTCCTTTTACAATAGGTTTATTAATAATGCAATAAAATAAAATATAAACTCTAGGAAAAAATTACTATTAAAAGAAGTATAAAAGAAGATTTATTGGAGGATTCCCACTGTAAAAAATCCGTGAAGTTGGGGTTGTATGTCAATTATAATAAGGATACAAACCTTTTTAAGACAAGAAACTGCCTAAATGTTTGGCGGAAGCCCCCAAACTTTCTAAATTATTCTATTTAGGTGTAGAAATTTGTATAGTTTCTATTATGAGAGCCTCTTCAAACTTTTTTTTTCTTTCTTTTTAAAATCCTTTTGAGTCCCCTAAACTTTTTGAGTTATCCTAGTAAGGTATATAGATTTGTATAATTTTATATTATACCACTAATATCAGATCTTGGTTCTGCTACTGTCTAAATGTAAAATAGTCAATTTGTCAAATAAGGATATGAATCTTTTTTGAAAAAATAAAAGAAAACCACCTTCGAGTTCACAAACTTGTTCAGTTGCGAATTTGATTTATTTCTTCTTATTATTATATTTTTTAAAATACTATTGGAGGAATGTATGAGAGAACATGTGAACTCATCTCCAATATATTTTTCTTCTAGCTCCATTTCTCTTTGGGTTAAGTCCAAATAAATATCCCTAAGTTTGGAAAGTTGTCAATTAATGGACCGTTCTTTTTTAATTGTTAATTGAGGGTAAATTTGGATATGTGTTTAATTTTTAAAACTTAGAATTTAATTTTCATATCAAGTTTATCCTCAATTTCTCTAAATCTTTTTTAAAGTTCCTAATCTATTTCACCCTCTAACTTTTTTCATCTTTTTTAATTATATTTTGTACCAACTCAACGCATATATTTTTATATCATTTTATTTTCTACGAATATACTAAACTTGTGGAAAAAATTATGATCGAATTGAATAGTAGTCTCATTTACCACTACAAGAAAATGCAACTTTACTGATCAACTCTCAGTCGGTTGATAACTTTTTCGATTATTGATTACCGAAAGATTGTAGTCAGTTGATAATCAAGCCAAAGTTACCGACTGATTCAGTCACTAACTGACAGATTAGAAGTTACCAATTGAAAATCGGTTAGAAAATTAATCGCCGCGGCCTCCCCATCCTGAACGAACTGGAGAGAGGCTAATTTTAATATTTCTTTTAAAAAAGTCCATTAATAATGGGAAGTTATCGACTAGCATTTGGTCGGTAATTGACGAACTAAATTTACAGCTCGATGTTGGTCGGTAAGAGGGATAAAATTTCATATTAGGTTTATGATGATATCCCCCTCTGAATTTCATTTCTCCCTTTCAAAGAACCCTCCCCTCCTCCCTCTCCCTCTCTGCCCGTCACCCTTCCAAATCCCTTTGTCCTCGTCGGACTTTCCCACCATCATGGTCGTCACTGCCCACAGCCGTTGGTAAGTCATCTTCTCCCTTCTTTTTCTCTTCATCTCTTCTCCTCTCTTCTTCTTCCCTCCTCTAATCTATCTAATGTCCTCTTGCAGCACCCTCCTCTTCCCTCCGTCGATGCTGCTCCTGTTGCGTCCGTCATTACCATTAGCTGTCACCACTGCCGGAGTTTCTGGATATTAATTAGAAAGTAAAACTCTTTCAATCTTCTTTATTTAATTCTTTCTCAGTTTGTTCTTTTTGTCCTCTACTAGCTAGTTCAACAATTCTTGATTTTAATCACTTTTTTCTGCTTTAATTTTTGGACTCTACTTGAAATTTTTTGTGGGTTTGAAATTTATATTTGCTTTTTGCATTTGGTAGTTTGTATAGTTTACTATTACTTTGAGAAGATGCTGGTTGGCTGAGGAATTGGTTTAGAATTGTAGAACAAATTATGTTTGTTCCACTTCCTAGTTTGATCTTTGATGTTTGTTTTGTTTCTCTTATTAGTTGTATACTTTTTTAGTACAATAAAGAGTATTATAACTTTTCCTTTCACCGGCCATAGAAGTTTTTAGCTCACTTGTAAATAATGGAGATTCTGAAAATTTTGATTTTCTTTTCTTCATTTATATTATTTCCTGCCATAATAGGGATGCTTTTGTTAGATAATCATATAAGAATGTCAAATTTTCTTCAAAAGCTATCATGAGTAGAAAAATCTATGAATTAGGTAAAAAAAGTTTGCTTAAGAGAAGAACATTAAGAAACTTATAACGTTAAGAAAATTCTCCTCATCATAGAAAACTAAATTAAACAAATCGACCAAAAAGCTTTAGAAATTCCTTTTCATACTTTGTTTCATAAATGGTCTAAATAAAACAAGCTTAATCAACCTTTTTTTCCTTGCTAAACAAATAAAGCAAGAAAATGGTTGGACAAAAAATTGTTACCAAATTAAAATATAGCGATTTTCATACATTTTCTACATGATTGAACCCTACATCTCTTTTATTCTCCTCACCATAGAAAAATAAATTAAACAAACTGACTGAAGAGCGTTAGAGATTCTTTTTCATACTTTGTTTCATAAATGGTTGAAATAAAACAACTTTAATCCATCTTCTTTTTCTTTTTTATACAAATAAAGTTCGAGAAGGTGACGACTCATGTATAAGATATATGGCATACAGAATTTGCAGTAAGTGCTTAAATAACCGTCCATTAAGCTTTTAAATATACAACAGTTTTTTATTTGTATCTATGAATACATGAGGATCCCATATGGACAGCTTGGGAGAAATGGGCATCGATACGTTACAAGGATATGATGTACGAGTTCCAAGATAATGGGTATCAGCCTGTTTGGATTATGGAAACAATCCACACCAATCTCTATGCTTATTGAAATACCGATGCATACAAGAAGAAGCATGAGGCGACACAAACGAACCGTCTGCAGGGGCATGGTGGCCTGGAGCTCGGCAAGCAATCGGCAGGTCTAGGCCATTCATTGAGTTAGTAAGACAGTTACATCGTTTTTCTAATAATTCTTATATTTTTTATAACTTACAATCTACTTCCTGGGTATATTATTATGAATTTGCATATCATTAATCATTTAAATATTAAACGAGATATGACAAAGTAAATTTCACAATGTTTTCTTCTTAATTAGAATATGGTAAAATTTGATATGCAACAATTTCTATCAAATAATAATCCAGAAGATCTATTCACTAAGACATGACCGACTGCTATATTTTGAGAATTAAAATTTGAAATGCATCAGTTCATTGATAAAATAGGTGGAGAAAAACATAAAGAATTGTGTACTTTTTCTTCTTCACTAGAAATTTTATTTCCGCTGAATTTTTCTCTAGTAAAGTTTTTAGTGAGGCACCTTCTTTATGTTGGACATTCAAGGGGTAGTGTTATGAAATTAGTTCAGGTAAAATTGATGTCCATAATAATATTATAATAGAATAATAGGATATTATCCTTTTGAAAGATAAAGGTGACTAACATCTTAGTCACCATCTTAATTACTCATCATCCTATTCTAATTAAATGATATGATTTCTTTATCCCTACCTCTAGATATGTACCCTAAAACTCTATAAATAGGCACTAAGGTCTTATAAATTTATAGTAGGAAAAAGTTAATAAGATTGTATAGATTCTCTCTACTCTTGTGTTCTTTATTTTTCAGTTATTCTACATTAGTTTTCCTTTTGTAATTTCACTTTCACTTTCACTTTGTCGAGATAATATTTATAACACGTTATCAGCACGAGTCCTACCAAAGATTATTTGAATTAGATGTTCTAGAAGTCCACAATGATGACTTTGGATGTCTTTCAAGTTTTTCACATGAATCTATATATTTTGAATTATTCAAAAGTTAAGGTAAATTCTTATCAAAATCAGTATTTTATGATGAATTTTTATTAAATTTGTATTTGTGACTCTTCATATTTGGGAAGAAATTATATATCAAATATAAAATATATAATGCTAAAATCCATTAGGATATAGTGGTTCTTGAAGACACCACAATAAAAGAAAATTAATGAAGCAAAAAATCTACTCTATTTTCTGTGATATATTTTGAGAGAAAATATATACAATCACCAGAAGATGATTATTAAACAAACAAGTTATAATGAGTTATACTTATGGTTACAAAATATATACTGAGTTATACTTATGGTTACAAAATATATACTATGTCAGTATAAATAATTTTTTGAGTTTTAGAATTCTTCTTCAATCAAGTTATATGAAAGAAAATATTATATATTGGTGATATGATAGAGGAAAATTTTCTCCTACCTTGTATCTCAAATATACTTCAGAAGTAGCTATATCAAGAGACATGTTTTTAAAATTATTTTGAATTGATCTTATGTTTGTTTGATATTGAATGAGAAAATGAGTAATTGATGTGATACTGAACAATATTCTACATCATTTCCTAAATTGAATGAAATTAGATCTTGTAAGTTATGATAAAAATACTCTCCACAATTATATCGGTAAAATAACTCATCAAATTCTCAAAATATGTATTTTCACCTGAAGTTAAAATTTTGGAAAAGAAATTGAAATTTTGTGATTACTATTTTGTGGGATATTATCGATACAAAATGAATAACTATTTGTCATGTACCCCCAGAAGAGAATATTTGGCATTTTGAATGATGCTAGAAATTATCAAAAGAATTGAATTATTATTATATTATTTTCTATCATGTTGTAAAATTTTAAAATTTCAAGTTTTCATACTATGTAATTTAAATTCCCGTAAATTCCTATATTATTTCCATTAGTTTTATTTCTATTCATGAATGAAAAAAAATATACTATGTATCATATTTATATTATCCACTTGAATTTTCTTGAACATAAAACCAAAATTGGAAATAGTAGTCGAGTTTTAGAAGAACTAGTTACGTGTAAGTTCTAGAGAGTCAGTCAATTTCAATTCTACAAGAATTTTCATTACCCAAGTATCTAATAGGTATTTAGTTTGAAATATACTACATCCATTATAGCATTGTTTAAGGTTTTTTTAATGATGTTATTCAAAATGAATATGATCTTGAGATAATGGATGAATCTCTATTTATTATTGTTGTTCGATCCAAATAAATTTGCATTATATAAACTATTGTTTCCTTTTCTATATCTCATTTAGAATTATTGGATTTGAGATGCATTATGAAGTAAATTTGAAGTTTATTGATTCTGATAGTTTGTGTACTTATTTAAATTGTTTATCAATTAGCGTGACCGGTTGGACCATTCTGGATCATAAAATACGAAATTTTATTTATAATTTTTGTAATTATTTTGGGACCAGAAGTTTCACAAATACAATGAATTCTCATATGCTACTTATTTTCGAGGCAAAAATAATTGTATGAATATTGATAGTATTACTTGCAATTGAATGTGTTAGGGATAAATACTGAGAAATATTAGTCAATGCATTGACAATATAGTCACATATATATTTGTTTCCATGCAACATGTATGCATCTCCTTGATTATGAGCTCATATTTAAATTTCTCGCACCAATATAATTTGTCCCAATAGTATTGGTAGTTTTACATGAGCATCATGAAGAATATATCATACACCAAATGGTTTTGAACAACTATTAATTCCTTGAAATAATTAAATTAAATTCTTGGTATCACTTGTTCATATTTTGCCAACAAATTATGAGTTCTCTCTTTATGATTGGTTTGTGGTCAGTAACCAAATATTTTTTGTCTCTAAATTAAATATTATTATATTTATTTCCTTGTTGATCCACCAAAAAAGGCAATGAGATAGGACCTCAAGAGAAGTTATATGAAAAGCATTGGGAGCAAATCTCCAGGAAAAGATTTGCATTTTGATGATTTTAAATATGTTTCACAACATAAAGAGGAGGTGATATCTATATATATATATATATATATGAAAATGAAACCAGATGAATAAAATGTTATTTCGTGTCTCATTTTGAACCTCATAGGAAACATAGAAAACATGTTGAATTTAAAATTTAAAATATAATTTATCAAGCTAGACATATTCATTGACCAACATCAGGTTGCAAGAATGCTCCTATTACATTTGATATCCCTGAAGGATAAATTACTACTATGAATGACTTTTAGACACAACTAATTAGCAATAGATAAGTCTGTTCCAAGAAGATAAATTATTATATAAAAGGAGAAAATAATTAAGATAGTCATATAGGATAAAAATTCCAGCAAAATTTTTCTAAACATGACTAATATTTTTTCTAGAAGAAATTAAAGGTACCTGAAAATTGTGAAAATGATATCTAAATATTTTATGTGTTGATTATAAATTATGATATTGGAACTACAAAATAGTACAAGAAGTCAATAGTATATATACACATAATATAAATTAAATGAGGATCTAAAATAAAAGTTTACAGACTCGAAACTTTGCATTCGATATTCGAGATAAAAATATAATGTTCGCATGATCAGAAATATGAAATGTTCGGACAGTTAAACAAGAATACTTGAAGTGTGCATATATTTTCAGTAGGAAGAATTGTAAACCTAAAAGGATAAAAATAAATATCTCTATAGAATGCGAACCATGTAATATGTAAATTACAACTTGTGGAATGAGATTCTCCGTAAAGTCTAGCATTAAAAATTTTAAGTGGTGGATTCAAATATATTTAATTTATCACATAAAATATTTAATATCTACATGAAGTCCTAAAAGGACTTGAGATGCCCGAAGAATATATGAATAATCATTCTTTAATAAGTGATACTTCTTAAAGGATATAACATTGTTCTCTTAGTGGCATTTGTTGAAAGAATAGTATTGGAATATCGAATTTGTCCATATATATGAAATTTGCTCATACTTGTTGCTTATGATTTTCCTGCGCATAACTTACTAATATCTCTTAGATAAATTAGTGTTTCTTATATAAAGGGGAGACAATGATTAGCAACATAAGGATATTACTATCAGGATGAATGTGATCACTATATAACTCGTCTAGTATATGCATTAGTGAACCAAAAGTTCACAAGTTTGTCCATTTACTATGAATTATAAAATAGCTATCTAATACTTTATCTAGATTCCACTAGAGATAATCAAGTTTAAAATTTATAGATTATCCATTTTGGAAAATGACTCTAAAGGACAAAATGGGAGTTTTAAAACTAAAAATTATAAAGCACGCTTGAAGCTTATCCTTTTAAAACTTTAGTTTTAAAGAGAAATATCTCAAAATGAAATAGTGATCTATATGGTCCTTTTGAAAAGTTTCCAAAGCAAGTAACTATCAAAGACAAACACTTTGATAAAAGGCCTCGGAAAGTCGAGCTTGAATATCTAGAAGATGTTATACATGTACACAATACATAATTATGTACAAAAATGGTCGTTGGATATTTGAAAGTGATCAAGAATATTGAACAATTTTTATCCTGAAGCAATCTAAGTTGATATAGTATGTATACTAATATAATGAATACTTTATAATAATTATTCTCTAATCCGACGATTTTGAGATAATAGAAATCTTTGTCCTTATGAATTTCCTTACAATTATTTATCTTAAAATTATTAAGAAAATCCAACTCTAGTTGAGATGAATTCTACAAATTAATAAATATTGAGATCCACACATTATATTATTTTTTGTAGTGAAGAGAGATTTATAACTCACTTTTATTTTATTTCAATGTTGAAATTCGATAGATTGGTTTAGAACGTGCATGATCAAAATTGGTGATTGATATTCAAGATAGTTGAAGGAATCCAAAATATTTCAATCATTTTGAGAATGGAGTTCAATGATATATTAAAGGAGATATGAAAAAGTAAATTTCATAATGTTTTCTTCTTACTTAAGAATATGGTAAAATTTGATATGCAATGATTTCGATCACATGATGATCTAGAAGATCTATTCACTAAGACATGATCGACTGCTATATTTCAGAATTGAAATTTGAAATACATCGGTCCAATGATGTACAAAATAGAGGGAGAAAAATATAAAGAATTGTGTACTTTTTTCCCTTCACTAGAAGTTTTTTCCCATTGAATTTTTCTCTAGTAAGGTTTTAATGAGGCACCTTTTTTATGTTGGACATCCAAGAGGGAGTGTTATGAAATTACTTAAGGTAAAAATAGATATCCATAATAATATTATAGGAAAGATATTATCCTTTTGAAATATAAAGGTGACTAACATCTTAGTCACCATCTTACTCTTCATCCTATTCTAATTAAATAATAGATTTTTTTATCCTCTACCTCTAGATATGTGCCCTAAAGCTCTAGATATGGAAGTAGTTTAAGGTAATAATATTGAGTATTAGTTTGTTTATAAATTAATTCAAGTAAAATATATTACTTACTTACTATAGTTGATGTTGTAGATTGTTTTGGAGCACTAGATGACCCTTATATTGAAGTGCTTGTGAGAGAAGCTGATATTCCTAGATATCGAAATAAAAAGGTTAATATAGCTACTAATGTACTTGGAGTGTGTTCCCAAGATATGCAATTTATATATGTGCTCCCAGGCTGGGAAGGATCAGCAGTAGATGGGAGAGTACTTCGAGATGCCATTAGTAAACAAATGGTTTGAAAGTATATGATGGTAAATATTTTATATTAAATAATAGAGTAATAATTATTTGACATATATAAGTATCTCTCTAAAATATTTTTTTGGAAGTTATTACATTTTGTCTTTTTTATTCTAGGATAATATTATCTAGTAGACGCAGGGTATACAAATGGAAAAGGCTTTTTAGCACCATTTAGAGGTCAAAGATACCACCTTAGTGATTAGAGGGTAGGATACCACCCAACTACTCCGGCTAGAAATATCATTGAAATATGTTTTCGGTTGCTAAAGATACATTTGGCCACTCTTAGAAGTCCATGTTGGTATCCAATTAAGACTCAAATTAGAATTATAATGGCTTGTTGTCTTCTCCACAGCCATATAAGAAGAGAGATGCCTGTGGATCCATTAGAAGCCGAATTAGAAGATGAAGAGAATGAAGATGTTGCGTTAGAAGAAGAAGAAATTAATCTGTAAAACCTTCTGAAGAATGGACTATTTAGAGATAGAATTTAGCTAATGAAATGTTTATAAATGGATGCAAAATATGCATGTGTAGATAAATAAAGGATACATGGTTTGCTTTTTAAACAAGTTTTATAATAATAGTTGCACATTCATATAATGCAATATCATTTTTATTTAGTAGAATATTATTCTCAGTAGTTTTTAATACCTAGTTTGTTCACTTATTAAAAAATCTTATATTATTATTATTACTATTATTATTATTATTTTTATCTTAATATTTTTATTTTTGGTATTTAGATATATGGCTAGTGGATCTCGTCGAGTAAGAGGAAGTAATCATGTGTAGACTGCTAAAGAAGATTCGAAACTTATTGAGGGTTTGGTTGAATTAAAAGTAAGAGGAACTTTTAATAGTGAAAATGGTAATGGATTCAAGAAAAGCTATCAAAAAGAAATAGAAAAATGCTTCAAGAAAAATTACCATGACGTGACTTAAAAGAAAAGTCACATATTGAATCTCGATGCAAGTTACTGAAGAAGCAATAACATGCTATTTATGACGTACGAAATAATGGTGGGGGAAGACGTTTTGGCTAGGATGATAAAAAAAATGTGTAACAACAACTACAGACGTTTGGGATGATTACTTAAAGGTAAATTATCATTCTAAGTTTACTTTTTAAGATACTTTTTTTTATTTATATAAAACTCATATGTTCAAACGATTTGTAGAGCTATGCAGATTGTTTCTTTATGAGAAACAAACATTTTATTTATTGTGATCAATTGTTTATTATTTGGGGAAATGATAGAGCTATTGAGGAAGGAGTTGAAGCACCATTTAGAAAAGAAGGAAAATCAATTATCTGATGAAGAGAACCTCGACCCTAGAAATAATAATGAATTAACTACTGCTCAAACTTGAGGAAGAGAAGAAGGAGGTTCCAGAAAGAGAAAGAAAAGGAGGAGCACTGATAGATTAGTTTTGAGTTTCGAGCACATGACAGACATGTGTACCAATCACTTTAAAGAAAAATGTAGATTAGTTGTCTAAAATGGTTGAAGCTATTGCAACTCCCGATCAACAAAAGTTTTAGAATCGGCACAAACTTAATGATGAACTTCGAAAAATTGAAGGCTTATCATTCTCTTAAAGACATAAAATTGGAATGATTCTTATCAAGGATCCAAATCAGTTGGATTATTTTTTTACTGTTGAAGACTTTGAAAAGTAGAAATTATATTTTAATTTTCTTCAATTAAATATATAAGTTTTTTTTCTTGAGGAACAAGTATATGAATTTTAATATAGGACAATAATTTATGATATGATTTCATATCATTTTCTAGAACTTAGTTTTTTTAAAATTGAAAACAATTCAATTGTTTTAGAGTGATTAAATCTTTGAATTTCATTATTATATCTTTAATTTTATAAAAGTATATGTTTTTTATATGTCTTCTCTCATGCAAAAATATAAATATAAATATTAAATAGTATTAAAATTGATTTATTAACTAATTGATATATTTTTATGTTTCTATGGTATAAAATACAATCATGATTTCAGTTAATCTAATTAATTCAGGTTTTAATTAATTTATTTAAAATCATGTAAATTTATTAATGTAACTATTAACTCTTGATTAAGTAGTTTAAATAAATATATTAAAAGGATACTTTAGACTATTTGATATAAATATAAATTATTTACTTCTTATATTTTATAAACCAAACAATAGTAAAGGATTCTAATTACTTTCCTACTTAACATTCATGTAGATTCCAAATATGATAAAGGAATTTAAATAGATTTACATTTCATAGATTTAGATTTCAAATAATCACATTTCTATTGCAATTTTCCTTTCCCGCCAATCAAACCAACCTTCCCTTCTGTCAATCAAACTATGCCTAAGATAAATATTATATAATAATCAAATATAAAAGAATTTAAACACAAATACTGAATTAAGATTCATTAAAATCTTAATTTTGAAAAAATAAAAATGAGTATGGGTCAAGTCTTCACATACATGAAATGAATTGGTATGATTGGTTCTATGTGGATTCCTGATGTGATGGGATGATCGG
This sequence comes from Catharanthus roseus, assembly GCA_028651295.1. Classification (NCBI taxonomy): domain Eukaryota; kingdom Viridiplantae; phylum Streptophyta; class Magnoliopsida; order Gentianales; family Apocynaceae; genus Catharanthus; species Catharanthus roseus. The sequence continues at coordinate 4,868,979 of JAPQWS010000076.1, read as the reverse complement.
GTATATAACTTATATTTGTCCCATAAATTAAACATGAGTTAGTATGTAGATAAAAATTAAAAAATAATTAGTAATTAATATTCTTTGCACATATTTTATCTGTGTTTTAGTATTAATGATTTATAAGTAATTTATGTAAATTGACATAAATTACCAATCAATCAATATAAAATTTGTGATTTGTTTGTGACAAGAAGAAACGTGCCATTAGACTCGAAGGGAAGGAAAAGAAATCCAGGACGTAATAAATAATAAATGAGTTCAAATTTGAAATTTCGTACGCGTATTCAAGTCTTGTCCTACCTTTAACAATCTTGACGAGGAACCTAGCCAAAAAGAAATCGTTCAGTTCTTTTTTCCAACTAAAATACAATCCGATTGGATATGAAAGTTCTTCTAGAAACCCCACTGATTGAATTCTTCCAACATGAAAAATAAGTGGAAGTTGCATTTGTTCCATCATATGTTTGAAAACTATAGGATAGACCCAAAGTTTTTTTTCTATATCTGTTCGTGTTTGTTTCATTATTGACGCCAAAATTATCTCTCTCCAGGAATGTCTTATTTCCAATTTCATTTACTCCTAATCATTTTTCTCCTACCATTATTTTACACTTTGGCTCAAAATAATGGTGTTGTTTCTGTTGGTAGCACTCTGACTGCAGCAAATGGAACTTCCCGGCCTTGGATTTCACCTTCTAGTGATTTTGCATTCGGGTTTCGACAAGTTCAAGATAAGGATCGATTCTTGCTTTCCATTTGGTATGTAAAAATACCAGATACCCTCGTCTGGTTCAATAATAAAATTGATCCAGTTCCTCTGGGATCAACAGTTCAACTTGCTCAAACAGGACTTGTTCTTCGAGATCCTCAAGGAAGGTTAGTTTGGAGGACTGAAAATTTAGCTGATGATGTTGATCATGGTTTTATGAATGATACAGGAAATTTCATAATCAAGAGAAGGGATAATTTCAGCCTATGGCAGAGCTTTGATTTTCCAGCTGATACAATTTTGCCAATGCAGGACTTATTGCCTGGAGGGAATTCTATTCTTATATCAAGAAAATCAGAAACTAATTTCTCAAGAGGAAGATTCTATCTCCAATTTCTTGCGAATGGGAATCTGATTCTTACAACACGAAGCAATCCAAGAAATCGGGAAGATGATGATGAATACTATAATAGTCAGACTTCTGATGAGGCCAATAACGGATCGGCTTCTGGTATTCGAGTAATTTTCGATGAGAGGGGTTCAATGCATATATTGAGAAGAAACAATGAAATAGCAGATCTTACTCCTAGTTCTTCTTTGCCACCAGCTACAGAAAATTATTTCAGGGCAACTTTGAGTTTTGATGGGGTTTTTACCCATTATTATCATCCAAGAACTTTTTCTGCAGGTACCCCAAATTGGAAAGCCATTTGGTGGCAACCTGACAATATATGCATGGATATCGACGGTGACAGGGGAAGTGGAGCTTGTGGTTATAATAATGTTTGCAGAGTTGGTAGTTTTGGAAGACCAATTTGTAAATGCCCAAAGGGGTATCAATTGTTGGATCCAAATGATGAATATGGGAGTTGTAGGCCTAATTTTACTCTGAGTTGTAGACGATCTGTTCAAAAGGACAAGGGATCTATTGAAGAAGATTTATATGATTTTGTTATTCTCAATGATACAAATTGGCCCAAATCCGATTTTGAGAGGCTATCTCCTTTCAGTGAAATAGAGTGCCGGCAAGCCTGTTTGGAGGATTGTTTCTGTGCTGTTGCCATTTTTAGTAACAGTCAATGCTGGAAGAAGAAATTTCCATTGTCAAATGGGAGAATAGAAACAAATACCAGGACTATTGCTTTTTTGAAATACAAGAAAGGAGACATTCCTAATTACCCAAGCCCAGACAGTACTTGGGTCCAAGAAACCGAAAACAAAAGCAAACAGAGGAGTACACCTTTGATAATTGTCTCATCTTTTCTTGGTGGCTCTGTTTTTATCAATTTTTTGTTAATCACTGCTGTTTTTTGTGGACTTTACCTCATCTATGGAGCAAAGAAGCTAAAAATTCATTCCAATAACCATGTTTTGGAAACAAATGTGCACTTTTTCGCATACGAGGAACTTGTAGAAGCTACAAATGGATTCAAGGAAGAAATTGGTAGGGGTTCTTTTGGGATCGTTTATAAAGGGGTCATCAAACCAGGCTCCAAGACTGTGGCAGTAAAGAAATTAGACAGAGTAGCTCAAGATACAGAGAAGGAATTCCGAGCTGAAATAAAATCAATCAGCCAGACTCATCACAAGAATTTAGTTCGTTTACTTGGTTTTTGTGACAAGGGACAATACCGTTTGTTGGTTTACGAATATATTAGTAATGGCACTCTTTCTAGTCTCCTTTTTACTAATTCAAAACCAAGTTGGACTTTGAGGATACAAATAGCTATTGCAATTGCTAAGGGACTTGTGTATCTACACGAAGAATGTATTAATCAGATAATTCATTGTGACATAAAACCCCAAAATATTCTTTTGGATGAGTATTACAATGCTAAGATCTCAGACTTTGGGTTGGCAAAACTTTTGAGTTTTAATCAGAGTAGAACTCATACTAATATAAGAGGAACCAAAGGCTATGTAGCTCCAGAATGGTTTAGAAGTTCCAAAGTGACATCGAAAGTTGATGTTTATAGCTTTGGAGTATTGTTATTGGAGATCATTTCTTGCCGAAAATGTTTAGGAGAAGCAGAAATTGAAGTGGGAGAATATCCAATTCTAAACGATTGGGTTTGGGATTGCTTCCAAGAAGGAAGATTGGATAGTTTGGTTGAAGATGATTTTGAGGCATTAAATGACAAGAAAAAGTTGGAAAGATTTGTTAAGGTTGGGATTTGGTGCATTCAAGAGGACTCTTCTCTTAGGCCAACAATGAGGAAGGTTTGCCAAATGCTTGAAGGAGTTGTGGAAGTTTTGACACCCTCATGTCCATCTCCTTTTCTCTGATTTTCTGTAGGTTTCTATTCCTTTTGCACAAAGAAAGTTGTTTTGTAAATAGACAAGAGGGTTATTTATGTTCTGTTGCAATTCTCGTGGAATTTCCATTTGGAATAAAAATAAGAATGAAAAAAATGAAAACTTTTTATTTGAGATGTATAAAAGGTAAATTGTTTGTGTGAGAAAAAGTAAATGAATTTTACTTTTAAATTCTAATCCAAATGAGGAGAACAATTTTTTTTTTTTTCTCAAAGCAAGAGAACTATAGGTTCCGCTCATTGGATTGTTTAATAAAACAAGTTTTCAAAGCTCAAGAAAAGTAGCTAAATCAGAGGTAACTTAACACGAAATAACAAAAAAATTAAGGGGATAATAAATATAACTAGGAAATCTATAAAGATAGCATGAAAAAATTTAAAAATTTTCATTTCTCATTATCAACAAATCCTCTTTCTTCTCTCTAAATGTTTAAATTTCAATTTTAGATATAAAAAGATCCGACCGTTAAAAATAAAAAATAAAAAATAAAAAATCTATACTCATTTATTTACAATGTTATCGATTTAAAATTTAAAAATATGCATTGAATTGAAAAAAAAAAAAAAAAAACCTGTCTTTTTTTGTTGAATTTCTACCGGTTTTGCTTGAATTTCGCCTGAACCGGCAAAATTTGCTAAAGAGTTTCGCTTGGTCCGGTGAGAAAATGTGGTTATGACCGCTTGGTCTAGCGAAAAAGACATCATTTGACCGCCAGTTTCAGCAAAAAGTTTTTTAAATTTTTGCCAGGCTGGGTGAAATTCGACCTGCTTTTCGCCAGTTTGGGCGAAATTATTAGAACCTTTTTTTTAATATTTTTTATGTTATTTAGTTTTGTGTTTATAAATGCGTAAAATTATAATTATTTTTATTTGTTTATGTTATGTTATTTAATTTAATGTTTACAAATGTTTAATTTCATGTTTATTTGACATGTTATTGAATTTTGTTTATTTAGATACGTGTAATTAGTTGTTTAAATGGTTTATTTTAGAATTATTTGTTTAATATGATTATAAATTATGTTTACGTGAATAATTTGACTTTAAATGTACATTAATTATTTTGTTAGTGTAAGTGTTACAATTATTCATGTTATATTTTGAATCAATTTATATGTTTAGGTTGATTGAATTTATTTATTAAATTCATGGTTTAAAAAAGAAATGGTGATGGTAGATTATTGTTTTGGGTAATTTAGTGCATTATGTAGTAAATAATAAATTATATAATAGTATACATTATTTAATAAAAAGTATGAAGTACTTAATTTAAAAGATAAATGAATGACTTTAACCAAATAATAATTTAAATATTGATATTTAAATAATATTTTGAATAATAATTTAAAATAATTATTTGAAGTAATAATAATTAAAAATACATAAATAATAATGATAATAATTTAAAGAATAGGATCCAACCCCTTTTAAATAGTAATTTTAATAATAAATAATTACACTTTGACGTAATAACTATTATTTCTATTGTTAATAATGAAAAGTAATAAAATAGTATAAATAAAATAATAAACTTATTTACAAATAAATAATAAAATACATAGCGATTTGAGAAGTAAATATTGATTCAAAATATAAAAAATATATAAAGCGGTTTATCCTTTATTAATAATAATTAATAAAGTAATGTAAACGAAATAATAAACTTATTAAAAATAATAAAATAATATAATAATACAAAAGAAATAATCAATAAATTAAAAAGTAAATAATAAAATAAGATAAATTAAAAAATATAATTTAAATAATAAAAAATTATGAAGAACGAAGTTAATATTGATTTAAATTATAAAAATATACAGAGCGGTTTATATTTTATTAATAATAATAAATAATAAAGTAATGTGAATGAAATAATAAAAGGCTTAAAAAATAATAAAATAATATAATAATACAAAAGAAATAATACAATTATTTAAAAACTAAATAATAGAATAATATAAATTACATAACTAAAAAATATAATTCAAATAATACAAAATTATAAAGAGCGAAGTTAAATAATACAATAAAGACAAATTGTTACATGTACCATGTAAAAAGATTTAAATAATGTAAGACATGAATTAGGCAAATCTATGTTAATTATTTATTATTATATTTGGAAATTTGTTTAGATGGTTCGACCCGGAGCACGTAGGAGAGATGATGATCTAGGTCCTGTGACAATCAGAATCGATTGAGTTCACGGGCGACAATCACTGCTTCATCTTGTGGTGTGAGGGTCGTCACAATACATCTGATATCCGGTGTACTCCTGCCTCACTTGGACCTGAGATATATTACGACCTTAGTACACTGGGGTCTTCTACCCAACCACCTCATATACCGATTAGGACTCGTTGTCCTCTTCCATCACACCATCCATACACTCCGATACCCTATGAGATATATGGATCTTCTCAACCACCACCTACATCATATGACCCGTATGCACATGGTTCTTCTGTGCCTCCCATATGTCCATTCAGGATCATATATTGTATAGAATTAAACATCAGGCACCATTAAATGATGTTAATGGGTCCAAGGGTGTAGTTAGGTGCTTCTTTTTTCAAGCAGCTTATGTCAGGAGTCCGGTCAACCCATCTTACAGCACAATTGATTATACAGCCATTGATTACGGCATTCCCTCATTTGAGCCTTGTTTAGGGAAGAATTCTAGTGATATAGGGTTAGAGGGTGACAGGGGCCGATCTGAGGAGTATGACATGGTTGGATCCCTCCACATCGGTGGAGAGAATGTTCAGGTTGAGCCTGAGGATGATGATGGCGATAGTGAAAGTATGAGGACGAGCTTGTATCTGTGGCCCCTGCATCATCATCCGGTATTAAGCCAGGTCCAAGAAAAAGTAAAGGGTTGACCGGCAATTTCAGGTCAATAATGAGTAAAATCGTTGAGTCTCGACAAAAAAGGCCCGAGAAGTCCAGTACTTGAGTTGTCCAAACTCTAACGAATTTATGAGCAAAGGATTCAACCAAGTACTAAACAAATAATGTAAGAAATCTGGCCTTTTATGCCACATCGTCTTCAAATTATCCATTTTTCTTAAGTATTCCGCCTCATCAATTTCATTCAGCAATTTGTGCTATGTGCCATTTATGAACCGTGATGCGACATTTTCATCTTTTATCATCTCAGTTAATTTTGCCAATGCGTTTTGATCGATTGTCTTCTGCATAGCATATGGTATGATCTACTGAACACCTCTTTGATCACAAGCATTACACTTCTTTCCCTATCCGTAATAATCACGCACGGTTCATGTGCATTAACATCTTGCTCATTCCCTATTGACACAGCTGATTAAAAATTTAGGTGCTTAATCTGTTGAAGAACTCATTTATATGTCGTAGTTTGCTCATTCCGCATGAATACAGTTGCTACATTGAAGTTCTTACTAATCAAAGTCATCCCGATGGCCTCCAACAATGGCATATTGTACTTTTTTTAGAATACAGAGACAAATAAGATATTTAGAAATTGTACATAATACCCCTAAACCCTAAACCCCATATACAATAAAATAATTAAACTTAAAGAAAAACAAATTCATATGACATAATTCATTTAAATATTTATCAAATATTAATCAAATAGTTTTATATATGAAAAATGCACTCAACCCCAAAAAAGACTAAACTAAACATAAACTAAAGTAGAATTCAGATACTTTATACTAAAATATTAAAATTACCCGAACATAAATTAATAAAAAAATTATGTATATTCATCATCAATGTTAATTAATTATAAATATTAATTAAACGATCATGATTCCTTTAAAATAATTATATTATTTTTGGATATTTACAAATTTTATATCATAAATTTAAATTTAAACCCTAAACCATAAATTATTAAACTTAAAGAAAAACAAATGTATGTGAACTAATTCATTTAAATATTAATCAAATAATAACAATTTTTGAAATAGTTATATATATTTGAAATAATTATATATATACATATGAAAAAACACAATCTTTCCTAAAAAAACTAATATGAACATAAATTAAAGTATAAATTTAGATACTTTATACTAACATATTAAAACTACCCCAATATAAATTAATAAAAAATTAACTAATTCATCATTAATACAATATTAAAATTAATTAAACGGTCATAATTCCTTTAAGATAATCATATTAATATTATAACGTAAACAATCAATATGCATTTAATATCCAAATCTATACTTTATAGAATGTATATAAACAACTTACTTGTTTGTTTTATACGTCGTATCCATTATCAGTACTTATGACCACGTTCTCATCATTTGAATTGATGTCGAGTTGGCAATAACAATATTACTAAGTATGTTGTTGTCGTTACAGTTTTTGTAGAAGACTGTATAACCCCTGTTGAGTACTTAAACAAAGAACTTCTTCTACCGTGTTCCGCTCTTGCATCCTATTCTTCTTCTCTTGGCAAGGACGTTGTATAATTTCTGTGTACTACATATATCATATTGTTAAACCCTATAACACAAATTTTAGAATATTATAATAACCTATTAAAAGTAATGCGACATACCTCACGACACAACCCACATTTTGTTCTCGAAAAAATCGTAACATATTACGTAGTGGTATATGACTCTTCCTAAATTGCTCGATCTGTATCAGCTGCTCCTCCGTTAGTCTTACACCTGACGTGATCGTGAGTATAGACACTTATTACATGGTTGTGCCTTCCATCATGTACGAATAACTGCCAATTTTTACTCGTTGCCATTTGCTCGCCTTTTAATTTAAAGGGACAACCACACTTTTTATTCCTATAAGGATCCCGTCTTTTTATGGGAGCTTCTTCTTCTTCATCATTAACTCTCGGATTCGTTCTTGATTTATTTGCACCTCCACACTCGCAAGTCAATGTAACGTACGGTCAACGATCGGATGTTCTTGATCTCAAATACCGAGTGACAATCAAGTATGTGTTCACTTTCATTGTCATTTCTTTTGCCCAATCCACCAACTCTATTTTCGAATTAAAAAATTCGATCTGCTGCGAATAAATGCCTGTGATCTACGTATTCTTCTAGTTCCAAAAATTCTTTAAATGTATTCGGATGTACGTCAGCATGTTACATTAAAACATAATACAAAACAAATTAATGATACATCTTATATTAATTAAAAAATTATAAAAAGCATAAAAATAACATTTAACATTTAAAAAAAAGGTGACTGGAGAGTTTCGCCCAGATGGGCGAAATTCTCCAATGAATTTCGCCAACCTAGGTGAAATTTGTTCAACAATTTCACCAGGCTGAGCGAAACTCATTAAAGAATTTCACCCATATGAGCAAAACTCAGTCTAGTCGTGAAAAAAAATATTTGGGAATTTTCTTACTCCAAAATCGATATTTTCTTGCAAAAAATCTTCAAAATGATCCATATCTACCTTCAAATTATGTTGGATGTGAAAGATTAAAGTTTGAGGTTAGAGAGAGAAAGTTGATAGTAAGAAATAAATTTTTTCGTGCTATCCTTATAAATTCTCGAGTTATATTTATTATCCCCAAAAGATTAATTGCAAAATACCCCTATTAAGTGGAAACGTATAAGTACTTTACCCCTGATGTTAAAAAATAAATAGTTTACCCTCCAAAATATGTAAAATGTTTGAAATACCTTTTTATGTAAATCATACTTTGTTGCAAAATAACCTCTTATAATTCGATATGAAATTATTTTTAGTTCATAACTTAATTTATAATTCTAGTTTATTAAAAAATACTTTCATAAAATTTCTAATAATACATTTGTAGTGTATATTTTTTAAAGATTGATTATTAACTTACAAAATTTTATTATTTAAGGAAAATTAGCATGGATATCTTAAATTTAATTTAATGAAAAAATAAAATATTTAGAAGTAAAGTACTAAAATAATAGGAAAAAATCTAATTTTTTTCTTTACAGTAAATCTATTAATTTGAATTTACCTTGTTTTTTTTTTTCTTATAGTCAAGTTTTTTAAGTTAAATAATCAATCTTAAAATAATATATATTAGAACTTTATTTAAGTATTTTGTAATAATATTTTTTTAGTCTATATTCTTTAAAATAATTATTTAATTGAAACAAAAATATTTTATTTTATAAAAATAAATAAACTGTTAGAATTGTTTACTAATTTAGTGTAATAAATTAATAGTATTTACTGTAAAGGAAAATTTTAGATTTTCGTCCATTATTTTGTACTTTACTTTCGAATATTTTTATTTTTCATTGAATTAAATTTAAAATCACCTTACTAATTTTTCTGAAATAATTACTAATTTTTTTGAAATAATAAGTTTTGTAAGTTAAATAATCAATCTTTAAAGAATATAGACTAAAAAAATATTATCACAAACTTTATAGAAGTATTTTGTAATAAAATATAACTATAAATTAAGTTGTGGACTAAAATGATTTTATATTGAACTTGAGGATTTATTTTGCAATAAACTATAACTTACATGAAAAGGTATTCTGACATTTTATATATTTTAAGGGTAAACAATCTATTTTTTAACTTTGAGGGTGAAGTTCATTTAACAATTAATCCTAACAAAAACTAATCAGCTTAGAAATGATCACAAGCCATTAATTTGACACAATAATACAAAGCTAATATCAAAACAAGATTGAAAAGAATTTTTGAAAACTAACCATACTTCAAAATAAAAGTTCTAAAATCAAGGAAATCTTTTACTAAAATATCCCTCATAAATATATATAGAGAGAAATATAAATAAAAAAAAAAAAAAAAGAGATGAGAGAAATATATTAAAAAAAAAAAAAAAAAAGAGATGAGAGAAATAAATAATGTGGAGGATAAAATTAAAAATATATATAATATATGTTTATTGAGAACTGTGAAGAGACACTAATTATGAAACAAAAAATTGTTTCTACAAAGACATTTATTTTGAAACATAAGGGTATATAGTGAGTGGGAAAAAGAATCCAAACTGCTGCTAAAACCTTCATCCTACAACTAATTTGTAGAGAATAATCATAAATACACATCAACAATTTACATTTTTTATAATTACACATAAACTTTTATTTTATGTTTTTATACTTATGAACCATTTTCGATTAATTAATTTCGACAAATTATGTGTTATGAGACAAAATTCTACTAAAATAATCATGCTCAAGTTATGCATTCATCATAACAATGACATAAATGAAATGCATAAATATAAAAATAACTTTATTTAATAAACACATAACTTGTATATGATTATTTTGTCAATTTTTTTCTCGTGACAATTTACTAAAATTAGTTGTTTAGAAATAGTTCGTGGGTATATGGTGATGAAATAAAAATTATGGGTACTTTAAAAAAAAAACGTAAATTGTTGATGGGTATATTTATGATCAAATGCTCTCTTCTTCTACACCAAGCTAAACATGGATAAATACAAATTTATCTTTCTTTAAAAAGAATCTCCCTCATCTGCCAGCACATATAACCTGAGGGGGTTGGGGGGAGGGGGTGGCTCCATAAGGGTAACTGATGTCTAAATTTAACACCATCATACAAGAGAGGTAATCTTAGGAACTCATACTGAAAATAAACTGTATCAAAATAAAGATTGAATTTACCAACATAGCTCTCAGACATTCAACCATTATAAGTTGTTCAATATATATTATCCAGATATCTTGAAACATTATCAGTACTACATCAGCATCTAGTTCAGCTGTACATAAATCAATTTTCTAAACACAACCATGTAAAAGTGTTCTACATATTCTACTTTGCAACAAGAAGATGGCTGACCTGAAACTACGAAGATCATAGGAACCCCCCACGAAGCAGCAATAAGTTCGGCCCCTGGTCCCAGACGATAACCTCTTTGATTTATCCAAGTCTGCCTCTGTTGAAATCGAGGCTGATTTTAGGAAATATTTGTGTTTTCCCTCAGTGAGATTGCGACTCCAGAAGGATGTTTGTTGCTGCATTAATATCATTTCTGGCATGGATGAGTGCTTGCCTTGCAGAATTTCTATCAAAACCCATTGAAATGAGTGTGGCAATAGAATCCTCTGGTGGTTCAGCAGCAGATGAAAAAGCACCCTGAAACCAAGGACAGGTTATGAATGGGAAAAATTATTTCTCCAAGCAAATGAAACAACAGCTGTACTTCCAATAGAAAATGAAAAACCAAAATAGAAGTTTCTTAAAGCAGAAAAAGAAACTGAAATAAAAAGCTCTTTTTTTTTCCCTTTGAGAGGGGGAAAGAGGGGATGGGGTTGTCCAGTTTCTTCAATCAGATGCTATGCTTCTGAAGGAGTTCCGAATACAAAGTAAACTACTTGCCTCTACTTGGCGGCCTGCATAGGGTGGAATATTTCCAAGAGTAGTCCTAGCTGGTGCTGGAGGTGATGAACTTCCCGAAGATGGCCATGAAAGGCGAGAAAAGAAAGAAGCAATAAACTCAGGAAACTGAGAACAGAAAGTAGATAAATGCTTAGGGTTAATTAATGAATACAAATGCATAAACACATAAATGTTAGATAGAGATATGGCAATAGCAATCTGAAATTTACGCACACATAACACAGGATCCTACTTTAAGATTAACTTTCCGTATATGAAAACAATCATGCAGAAGCAGCCAGTAATATAGTTTCTCTCCAGAATTCCAACTAACAAGAAACAACCTTCTTCATGCAACATGCATAAAGATTTAGCAAATCACTTCTGGCGCAGAGGACCAGCAAACATTGCAAGGAGAAAACCAAACTCTGCATAAATGCTAGATAAGATATTTGCATTTTATTACGTTTGTTTAATCAATGAGAATCATTCACAAAGCATAGAGAAAATCTTCAACAGAACTTAAGAGTTTTACTGTCTACAGAAACAACAAATAGGGTCTCTCCAAGGCCATACATTCTTTTTGCCTTCTCTTCCCCCCTTCCACTGGTTATAATGGTTCAGTTGATCAAAAGAAGAGAATGCATACAAGCAATGGTCTAGGGAACTTTCAAACAAAAATGTTACTTAAGATGGGCATGAAAACCTTAGGAAGTTTGATTCTGTAAGGTGAAGCAAGCAGCTTTTGGACAGAAAACAGACTGCTATAATAATATAGAGCGATTTGTAGTCCCAAACAAATAACAACATAAGAATGTGTACCAACCTTCAACCTTCTAATCCGGAGAATGTTTAAACGATACAAGGAACCAGCTAGAATTCCACAGATTCCTGGTAACAGAGATCTTTTCCAAGAAGAGAAAAGAAGCTGCAAGAATGACAACTTGCATGAGGATGAGGAATTAAAGGAAGAATGTGGCTGAATTTGAGAGCATAAGAAAGTTATTTAACTCCTTGTACTATTAATAAGAAATAAAAACAGTCATTCTGTATGGATACCTGAAGACCAGCTACATATATGAAAGCCTTGTCAGAAAACTGGATGTTAAACACTCGGAACCGTGTTGAGACTGGAATATCCAGATAGAATGGCACAAAAGAAGCAAATATAAGAGCATAGGGCCCAGATGCGAGAACATTTAAGGAAGGATCTGCAAATGTATTACACAATATAAGATTTCTTTCCTTCATTACAATAAAAGTATCAAGGAACATACCATAACATATAACCAATCAACTAACCCTTACCTAAATGAAATAATTGATACTAAATCGAAGGTGGAGTTCTCAACCAATAGCATCTAACTTTTTCAGTCCTTTTCACCACAAAACAAAGACCAGATTGGCCAAAGAAATTTGGGTTGGTAATCAAAAGGCCTTAATGTGGGATATTTGTTTTTAAATAGTTTAGTTCACAAAGCCAATTTCAGCAAGTAAAATGACAAGACAAGCTTTGGGAAGTAACTGATAACATTATTATTATTATTATTATTATTATTATTATTATTATTATTATTATAATTATTTTCCCCTGGGGGTTGAGGGTGTAGAATGTCATAATAGAATAATCTAATTAGTGACCCAAAAAAACGAATAAGCTCTTATCCTAGCAGCCAATCCAACAAGGATCTAGTTGCTGAGAAGATAGAGATGCTTCAGCTTACATTCTTTTATACAAGTTACAGCAATTTCTAGTGTCAGTTCACCACCCTGAAGCAAGAGATATATAGGTACATTTGGACAACCTTTCAATTTAAAAATTCTCAATTTGAGAAAAAAAAAAGTCATTTAAATTTTGAATTAAGTAAATTGGAGGGAAAAATATTTACTTTTTTTATTTGATTTGATTTCAATTTTTAATCATTCTCCACCTTCAAAATTTTGACATGTGTCAATTTACTTCTCCATAATATAACTTAAATAAACAAAGCAAAAGTAGAAGATTGTTTTCTCAAAAAATGTCCAAATGATATTCCACCTTGAACCAAAAAATCTTGGATTGAGAGCTAATCCAAATGTACCCAAGATACAGAAAGAATTTGGGGCATAAAGAAGAATGAGAAAGGAAGTACTGCCAGGAGCAGAGAAGACAAGCAAGGACTGTCAAAATCCAGCATATTGCATTCACTTCAGTTGAATGGAGGTATCTTATGACCTTTATTTCAGGCATCAACTTCTCTTTATTTCTGCTTCTTCCTGTATACATTCAACTTTGGGTCCAAAATACTTTTAATTTTCTGCCACAGTCAATAATGACCAGAATCAAGAGAAAGATCTTTGCCAATGTTGAGTATCTTTGTCCTCCTTCCAGAGGGAGATTATGATGCAAAGGTGGAGATAGCTGATGCATATACAGCAACTACAAACCTTGCTTTCATTCATGTTACATGCCTTTCTCATTTATTTCAAACAACATATGTATGGAACAGATTTCTTAAGTTTCACAAGAAAAGATAGGGTCATTGCCACAAGTCAGCAATCTCACAACAATTCTCCCCTTATTCTGGCCACTGTTTCTAAAATTCTTAAACATCCTTGGCAAAATACATTTTCCAAGGCTCGCTTCTTTGATGCCATTTATATCTATCAAAGGAAGCTAACTCATCATTGTCCAAGTTCCACGCACAGCAGATCAAACTAATAGGATATATCAGAAGGATACTCCCATTATTTTAATCCTTGTTTATAAGACTCTAAAAGCCACTTTCCAAAAGGTATTCCATATGTAGCTTCCTCAGTTCTGTTGATTTATATAGAAGGAAGCTCCATGGTATATGTTGTTGTCAAAATATCATAAGTCTACATATCCAATTTCTCTCTCTATTTATACAGTCTGAATCCAGCTCTAAGCTACATGATGTTATTGTTTTACAAACCAAACCATAGGATTCAGCTCTAAAATATCATACATAACTTAAATATGCATTAACTAGGTCAATAAGAATTTGATATCGTTGTTGAGTAATCAAAGCTGAAAAGGTGCAAGGAGTCAGGATACTTCTAACTATTTGAAAGAGAAGTGAAACACAAACCATTTGTGTTAAGGCAATTGAGGTTGAAAATGAAGTTTCTGCATGCATAAACAGTTGGTTATGTCCAGATAAGCAATCACGTGAGATTCTTCAGTACTCAAAAGTGACCACTCCATTGCATCATAAAGGAACAAGAGAAGTAAAAAAAATTTGACCCAATATCAAACACAGATAAAGAAGAGATAACAAAATTGAAAAAGCCATGAGATCCTAAAAGGGTCCGTCCAATCAAATCCTTTTCCTCTATTTTCTGAAACATGTCAAGATCCATACACATAAGATTAGCCAATTTTGTCAATCATGGATTCATCATACCTTTAAATATTTTTAGTGCAAGGATCTCAAGCAGTAGAGAGACAACTACTGAGAACAAGATGAATACCTGTAGAAAAAAACCATTGATTAATAAAGGTAACTTTGTCTTGTAACTTTTTTGTTTCTCTTTGATGCTTTCAAGGTTTATTTGTGCCAAAAGTTAATTAAATAAAAAAAATTCTAGAAAACTTTCAGATGAGAGTTAGCACAGTCAGTTCTGTTTTGGGTGGCTCAAGTGCATAAAGAAACTGAAATGCATTTCAAGCATATAGGAAGAGGGATGAGTCAGCATCCACGGGACTTGAGTTACAGACAGTAACCTATACAATCTTACACATGAAACAATTGAAAAGTGCTTCAAATATTTAAATTGTCGAACAATAGAGAGGGACACTAGAAAGATTTTCCCAGGGCCTGGTCTTAACAAGTCATAGAGGCTTTTCGAATTTCTTTGATGACACAAATCAAGTGAAGTGTGTCCAATTCAACAAGTCAATAAAAGTTGGACAATAACTTTCCATAAAAGATATTGAGAAAATCACCATAGTTGTCCACAAACAATTTATGCTTCTCTTTTTACTCATAAACATTTATTCATTTAAAACTTAAACGACCCGACCCAACCCAGCCCAAACCCGCAAAAAAAAGTGAAATCTCTAAACAAAATCAATGTTCAGGTTGCTTCAAAGGCTTGGAACTAATTTGGATCGAGAACTACATTTCATGAATGGACAAAAATATCCGACTGGTGGCAAATGTGTTAGGCAGGCCGTCATCCGTCGTGTATTCACTACTTTTATAGAATTAGTCAATCAATAATTGTATTTTGGTATAAATTAAATAAATAAATGTTTATGGGTAAAGGAGAAAAGAATAAATTGTTTGTGGATGCTTATAGTGATTTTCTCAATGATATTCGTGTGAAAAGGGAGAATTCGTAAAAGAAGTAAATGGAAAGTATTTAATTGCACTTACAAGTTAGAATAACTCAACCAGTAAAATAATGAAGTTTGAAGCCAAAAACTAGTTCAAGAAAAAAGTCATTGAAACTGAAGAAAAAAGTAATTATTTTTTAAATATTTGTGGCATATATATGTTGACTTTTGCAAGAGAAAAAGCGGGACCCACTGAGAAAAAGTGACAACTTTTCAGATTGAATGTCAATCCAAACAAAGCCAATTAGTATCACATATTAAGCATATCCAGCTTTAAAAAAATTGCCAATATTACTTAATTTAAGCTCCAGTATCTTTTTATATGCTTCCAGGGCTCCAGATCAAAGAAAATGACAATAAACAAAGAATGCTTTTAAGTATTGTCACAAGAACTTACAGAGTACTTATTTGAACCAATTTGCCTCTCAAATACACGAAAGTAATAAAGCAGATATATCCCGAAGATAAGTTCTGGTGTAGATGAAAAGGCAAAAACTGACAGTACCAATTTCCAAATTTGAATCTTCTTGAAAATATCCTGCCAGAAGGACAAATGGGACGTGTCATTAACACAACATGATTGTGGTTTCAGGATTTCAGTCCAGTAGGTAAATATTCATCCTGACAGGTCCTATGGACCATCAGGAAAGTATGTTAAGCATATCAGGAAAAATCAGCGTTATACACTGCAAACATGTTAAAATAAAAGAAATCCCTTAAGGTAATCCATAGAATTATTCTCCATCAGAGGATAATCATTCTAGCAAAATATGGTTACGGCTGAAATTTCCCCACTTCCCTCAAAATCCAAGAGCAAGCAAGTCTTATTCTTGTCCTTTAAGAAAATAACTAATATGGAAACTAAATTAGACTAGGACCCTAAATTATAATAAAACAATAATAAACCTAACTACACACTGATTCTGTGCTGCATCAGAATCCCACACAGACTCACATGGCTCTAAGTCCCACATCCTAGATAATTGCACCGTCCTTAACAAAAGCAAGTGATTAAAGCGGGGGTTTTAAAGGAACAGAATGGAAGTACATCCATCTGAAGGAAGCAACATTCAACATACTAAGCCTCAACATAAAAGGGGAAAACAACAATGAACAATGGACTAGCAAAAAGCATCTAACGACAGGCACTCCATATGGTCAACTTAGGGATACCTACTACAGAGGGAAACTAGCAACAACAGAATAACCAAGCAGTCAAGGAAAAAGCATAAGCTTGTAAACAAGCCTTTGAATACCACAAAACAGCTGCACCACTCCTAAACTTTCCAACAACCATTACTTGTACCCACTAGACATCTACAACCCGGGGGAGCAGAACCTCAAATGTGATCATGTATCTTTTCTCCAATTAATATGAAAAAGGAGTTTTCCGGCCGAGCGGTGGCAAATGTTATTAATGAAACTTAAATGGAAGCTAATACCAAATATTCTATTACTTTAGTAGACTATTAAAGTAAAAATATATATAGAAAGGGTTAAATTCATTAAACACTCTCCAAGTCCATTCCATGTCATATGTTAACACCGCTATTTCCATTCGCAAAAATGAAAAAAAAAGGTCAATACTCTAAATTTTACGATTTTTAATGATCCTATCTTTTCATTATGCCCAAGTCTCAGGTTCAGCAAAAGGTCTAGTTGTATACAATATCGCATTGCAGCGGAGCGGGTAAAGTTTAGTGGTAGAAGTGTGATTCGTTTTATCAACCCTTTGATAGTTAGAGGGTATTTATTTTCGATTTGATTCATATTCCAACCAATAACTTTATTTGCTAAATAAAAGGATTAAATCCTTTACCTCTCAATCGGATTCGACGTTATCTTTCAATTGCATCAGTCAACCCACCCCCCCAACCCCCTTTCTTTTTTCTAATAAAGGTTACACTGCACCTCCATAATTACATCAGTATGTAATGACTTCTATCCATTTCTTCTATACAATTTAGTTTTCCTATTCTCCATGCTTTTCCTTTGATTACCCACTTTTGCAAGGCCTTCTGGTATTCTCCACCAAAAAGACCAAGTTCCTGGCATATACTAGCACCAGATACGACCTCACATACACAAACATCAAATGCCATTTTATTGCCAATAAAAGTAATCCAACCCAAATTTAAGCCTGAAACCACAAACCAAATTTCTCACCCAAGAATTATGGCTAACATCTTTGTATTGGTTTGCATAATAGGTATACCAGGGTAGCACGTATGTGCATATGCACAAATCTCAATATGTGTGTAGCAAAATCGTCAGTGTCTATGAACATGATTCTGTCTAAGCACTTCTATTTAGAAGTGTGTATGTCCATTTTGAGTTTATGTTTGGGTGTGTGCATGTAAGTTGCAGTAATGTGTTGTATTTGTGTTTGAACACAAAGTGCATATTCAGATTCATTGTGTTTGTGTATCTCTGCAACAGTTCCATAAGAAGCCAGCACCGCAACGGCAGTTAATGGGGAGGGAAAGAGTTAGAAAGAAAAGAAACATCTAGAATTTGGGAGAGGACCTGGGAAGCAGAATAAGCGAACTGCAAGGGCCTGAATTTGAAGGAGAAGGCCCAAAAGAGGCAGAGGTTGACAAAAGCGAATGGTTATCAGAGAGGCTTTAGTGAACACTAAGGAGAAGAAAAAAATAAATAAATAGGTAAACAAAAGAAAGGAACTGGAAAAGGAAAAATATATTCTGATAGAAAATTCTCTCGTTTCATATTGATGTTATTGGGCATCAGAGTAAATTGCAAACCTGAAAGAGGGGGAAGATTGATGCTATTAAATCAACAAGGAGGCAATGGATACAATTATACAATGTAGTTGTTGGAAGGGGTTCTCTGAAATAGACCCTAAAGCCTCAGGACAAGTTAGGCCTAAATTGATAATCTACAATTCTTGTCAAGAATAAGAGTGGAGAAAAAGAACTACACCTATGTTGAACTAACAAAATTACAGGACGTAGAGTGCAGTAATTTACTCATTTATGACTGAAAGCTGCTTTCTGATACTTGGGGTGGGGTTTCCTGAAAGTCGGTTTCAGATTTTATGCCAATCAAATTATCGGTTTCTATTGCAATGGGCATTGTACTCTATTTGTGTGCTGGTTTGGGAAGAACAAAATAGGACTTTAAAGAACTATACTCTGTTTATTTTGGAACAAGGTACTCTGGCAATCAAGAAATTACTCTTCTCTTAATGAGGTCTAATATTGTTCAAGAACATGAATGTTATGAAACCACTTCAACTAAATAGATAGACATAATAATTCTCAACAATTTTCACCACGGTATTAGTAATTTCATAAAACCTGTTTCCAAGTTGTTTTGACATACTCAAGTTCAGGTGCATTTTTTGAATAAGATTTCCAGCTGACAAAAGCTACCTTATCTCAGAAAGCTAGTAATATTGGGAACTCCCGATTTTCTTCTAGAATTCTGAAGAACAAATGCTGCTAAAACACATCAGATGCAGTTCTAACTAACCCATTTAACCATAATTCGAGAACTAACCTCAGAACTCATCCACACTATTAGAGACACCAGGTCTTGTTATGCATCGTTCCTCATTCAGAGTCTATAGTACTTCCCTAACTTCAAGCTTAATACATACTTGCATGTCATAATGATAACTTAGTTAAATAGCTAACTTCAGGATTATAAATAGCTAAAAGAATAAACTAGATTCAACTCTCTTCTGCTTTTGCATTGGTCCTCTCATGTAGTTTTTCCATTGGGAAAAAGTAAACCAGATTAGACTTCATGTGGAACCAAATATAGTTGCTTTATCCAATAAATTTTTAATAGCTACTTCAAAGGTCGGAGGAACAAATGGGATTCAAAAACTGAAGCAACTAGGTTCTGGCCCAAATTTATGATTCAAGATAATGTGGTCACAAAACCAATGGCAAACCCTGAATCTGCAAGCCGATGGGTCTTTGAATTTGGAGGGAACAAGAAGAACAGGATAAAGGTTGATTTAGTCTTGCAGAAAGTGGCACCTCCCATTCAATGCCCAAGTTTGGCCAAATAGTTTAACCATGCCAAGCACAGGTCCCCAGGTAACATGGCAGCTACCATACTACTCTACTTATACTAATGAGAAAAGCTTATCAGAAGATGAATGAAGAAGCATCCAACTTAAATTATCTCAGAAAAATTATGATAAATCAAAGAAATTATTGTTTCCCCAAGAGTCACTAAGAATTTCACAAGTAACCACATCCATCAAGCCACAAAATTTGTACAGTTCTTGCGTAACTAGGAGATCATATATGTACTTATGGCCATGTATATAAGCCAAATATGGAACTCCAGTTAAAGTTAAAAGCGCATGTGATAATCAAAATTCAAAAACGAATGAAAAAGTACAAGAAATCTAGCAATCAACAACTAGTCAATATTTTAAGTCTTTGATCCCCATTTGACCAAACCATAAAAACTAAACCGTGACTAAAAACAGAACAGCAATAGTCCCCGAAATGAAGTAAAAGATAATTCAACATAGGCAACACGATAATGATCACCATAAATGCAACCCAGAAAACCGCAAGCTAACAAATGCCCAGAAAAAAAATCATCGTCTCTTGAACAAACAATCAGGGGTAAAAAGGTACCTCATAAGCCCATCCGAGCTTACTAGAACGGCCTTGGATCCCAAATAGGATCGTGAAAAGGGCACATGCAATCAGTAATGTTCTCGTCAGTGGCGCATTATCTGTGATAAATCAGAGAAACAGGATGGTAAAATCAGAACAAGGACTAAAATTTCAATCCCAAATTCTGCATAGAAAAAAACAAAATTCAGATGGAAAATAGAACATACTGAAACCAGATGGGCCGCCGTTCATCTTTGCAAACTGAACCCAACGACGACCTTCCCGAATTCGCAAGCCCTGTTTGCCGTAGTTTCCTGTGAGTTAAGTTTTTTCCTTTCTTTTCTATTGAATTTCACCTCTCTTTCTCTCTTCTCTTATTTTCTCGTTGGAAGAGAAGTGTTAATTGGTAGTTCCTCGGTTTGTGCTTTCTGGTAAGCAAAGAATTATAGTAGTTTGGGCTTCGATTTGCAGCTTCTTCAACTTGGATTTGGACTCTACTTTGGCCCAAATTTCCCTTTTTCTTTTCTGTTTTAGAGTTCATTATTATTAGGTATTTGTTTATTGAAAATGAAAATCCATAACGAGGCAGTATGCGATGGTACAAATGGCTGAAAACGAAGTAAGTCTTACCCATATCCGATCGAGTTTATATCTATTTATAGTTAATAAAGTTTAAAATTTATACTTGTGGATTTGAACTTGTATCCGTATCCGAATAACTTCTATTAAATGAGTTTGGATAGTATAACAAACCATTTATCAGCATACCTGTTATAACAAAATAATATATTTATATATTATTTTATTTTTATATATTTTTTATGGATATGTAATTTATTTTCACTAAATAAGACCTTTCCTCATATTGGGTGGTTTATTTCCTACTTAAATCATTCTCTCTTTCTTTCTTTCTTTATTTACTATAATTAATAGTGGCGGTTTATTTATTTTTTGTTCTTATTCCTGGCTTTAAATTTATGTTAAAAAATTGGGGTAGTTTATATCTCTACAGAATTGTTGAAATCTTGCCTTTGCCGTTGCATGTTTTTACCAAAATAGAGGTGCTTTCCTGAACTATTACGTGGTACATAACTAATTATTTATCATCTAATTAATCTTTGTGTTTTATGTATAGTTTTTATTTAACAGGAAAAAATAGAAAAATAGCAGACGGGTACGGGTATACTCGGACCTTACCTGAGACCTTGGAGGGTCGAGTCTAGTCCATAAATTTTATACCCAACGGGTTTGTGTATAGGTCCATATTTCACTATAATGGTCTAGGTCTTGTACAAATAGTACCTTACCCGTCTAGATCGTTTACAACCCTAATGGCACGGGTCCCTTCCTATAGATATATCTATTTTTTTATTTATTTTGCAATAAATTGATATTTTTACCTGTCAAAGTAAGGTCAGGATTGAAGACTTTTGAATATTAAGAAAAATCAAAATTTATTTTTCAAAAGTATTCAAATTATCTATTAACTATTTATTCAATTTGAAAAACACTCAACAAGTGATTTTTTATTTTTTTAATAATTACAAACTAAAATGGTGTTTTCAGCCAATATGTCACCACTAAGCACGTTCAAATTCGATAGAGAAAAGTATATGCGACTTTTGTTGCACTAATATCTAGGGTAAAATTTGTCCAAATATATGGTTATTCCCCTTAAATTTTAACTGCTAAAAAGTTTGTTTGGTTATATGAGTTTGAATTGAATATTAGATCAGTTGCTTAGTATTTAGAGGAAATAACATTTTTAGACAATTTACTCCTGAAATAAGTGTCACGCAAGCAATATGTATTCTTCTCCACAAGACTCAACTTAGTTTAGTGGTATTATATCAGTTTAGGACATACGAATTTAATTTGCAGATATAAAAAATAAAAAATCACTTTTTCAATACTTTGCAACTTTGAGTATAAAAATAATTTGCAGTTTAAGTAATATTGGATATTTTAGAAGAATTTTCCTTTAATTTTTTACAATGTATATAATTTTTTATTGTTCAAAATATTTCGTTTTTTTAGGGTTAATTTTAAATATCTTTTTAAGTGGGAGGATAAATGCACTTTAACCCTCAAGTTGAAAAATAGGGAGTTTCCCTTCAAAATATGTAAAATGCCTAAAATACTCTTTTATGTAAGTTATGCTGTATTCCCAAAAAAAAAAAAAAAAAAAATTCGATGTAAAAGTATTTTAGTCTATAACTTAAGTTATAATTATTGTATATTATAAAATACTTTCATAAAATTTCTAATAATATATTTGTAGTATATATTTTTTAAAGATTGATTATTTAAATTAAACAACTTGATTATTTCAAGAAAATTAGCATGATTATTTTGAATTTAATTCAATAGAATAATAAAATATTCAGAAATAAAATACTAAAATAATAGACAAAATTTAATTTTTTATTTAAAGTAAATAAAATTAATTTAAAGTTACCTTATTTTTTTCTTAAATATTCAAGTTTTTTAAATTTAAATAATCAATCTTGAAATAATATAAACTAAAATTTATTATTACAAACTTTATGTAAGTATTTTGTAATAATATATTTTTAGTATGTATTCTTTAAAATGATTATTTAATTCAAATAAAAATATTTTATTTTATAAAAATAAATAAACTATTATGTAACTAATTTATTGTAATAAATTAATAGTATTTACTGTAAAAGAAAATTAGATTTTTATCTATTATTGTAGTACTTTATTTTTGGATATTTTATTTTTTCATTGAATTAAATTTAAAATCACCTTGCTAATTTTCCTGAAATAATAAAGTTTTTTTTTAAGTTAAATAATCACTCTTTAAAGAATATAGACTAAAAGGATATTATTAAAAATTTTATAAAAGTATTTTGTAATAAACTATAACTATAAATTAGACTATGATTAAAATAATTTTATATCGAACTTAAAGGATTATTTTGCAACAAATTATACCTTACATGAAATGATATTTTGAACATTTTACTTATTTTGGGAGGTAAACTACCTATTTTTTAACTTTGGAGGTAAAGTTCATTTAACCCTCAATTTGTAAGGGTATTTTGCAGTTAACTTTTTTTTTTTAAACATTGAATACCCTCAGTTGGCTTCATCATGTTATTTTTTGCTTACAAATTACAATACATAGTATTTTTACCAATTAATATGAGATTAATATGAATATAACATGAAAAAACGAATTTGTATATATTAAAAATGTCACTTTTCAACTATCTCAACTACTTGATTCGAGTGCATTATTTGTGAATATTTGGATTCAAATTTTTAAATTTTGAGCCATTTATTATTGGATCTGTCTCTTTTTTTTTCCTCAAGCTATTTATGTTTCCACGTGAAAGTACTATTATTTGTTTTGCTAGGTGTAAGTACTAAGATGCATGTAATTGTTTCAAACTTTTTAGAGAAGTGTTTTCAATTAGGTAGATACGTTTGATTTTCGATTTAGAAATTCAATTTTAAGAATTTTTTTAAAATCAAACTAAACTATATTTAGTTCAAGCGGAAAAGATCAAATTAATTTTTTTTTCTGCTTTATTTTAATTTAGATTTGGTTTATATTGAAATTTTGATTAAAGCACAATATTTCAAAACAAATCAAACGACGATAACAGTTAGGGGAATCAAATAAAGGACCATTAACCTTAGCCAATTGATGATTCGGCTTAAGCGGAGTAAAAGTCGGCTTAGCTCCCATTAAACCAATCTCTGAGATAATTTCCAAAGCGTTTTTCCTTTGACACAGGTATATCCCCAAAGAACTTCGAGCAACCTCAATTCCAAGAAAATATTCGAGTGGACCCAAATCTTTAATTTGAAAGCAAGAATGTAGGTATGCTTTAAACTTAGTGATAGACATCAAGGAGTTTCTAGTAATAAGTAAATCATCCACATATATGAGAACAAAGAGAAAAACATCGTCATGATCATAAGTGAATAAGGAATAGTCAGCATATGATTTAATAAAACCACACTTACGTAAAGTTGCAGTGAGTTTGGAGAACTAATAACAAGGCGCTTGTCGAAGACTATACATAGATTTCTTTAGGCGGCAAACTTATTTGGGAAAAGAAGTTCGAAAACCTGATGGAGGATGTATATATACTTCCTCTGCTAAATCACCATGAAGGAAAGCATTGTGAACGTCCATTGATGGACATGCCAATTTCGGATGGAAGTAATAGAAAGTAAAGTTTGAATGGTAACCATCTTTGCTAAATATACAAATATCTCTTTGAAGTTAATGCCCTCAGTATGAGTGTTTCCAAGAATCACTAGTAGGGTTTTATATCATTCAACAGTACCATCAGCTTTATGTTTGATGCGGTAAACCCACTTACATCCAAGGCCCATTTGCCAGGAGGTAAAGAAGTCAAAACCCAAGTCCCATTATTCTCCAAGGCTTCAATCTCCTGTCTCATAGCAACGGGCCACTTGGACTAAGAGACAGTGAGGGAATATGTAGTGGGCTCAATTTTTACAGTGACAGAAGCTAAGAAATGCCTGTGTGAAGAAAAAAACTTTTCATAGTTCACAAAATGAGTTATAGGATAGGTAACCTTACCTGAGAGACCTAAAGAAGTAGGGGAGATAGAAGAAGATGGATTGGTTGCTATGAGAATGTCCTTCACTACTCAACAAACCAGAATGTTATAAGTGCTAACAACAGGTCTGGCAGGAGACTCAGTTAATAAAGCTTGTTGTTGACTGAAAGACCCGAGACCACTTAAACTATGTAACACATGCCCAGAGATTTCAACAATTCTAAAACTTGGGCCAACACGACATGGTTATTCCCGATTATTGGTAAATCAATAGCAAACCAACAGAAATAGGATCAACATTCAAAAGTACTGAACTAACAGCCACAACACTACTTGATTCAACACCAGTCATAGAAGTGGGAATAGGAATATTAATGTTCCTTGAAGGGGTGTTTTTCAGATGAAGTCCTAATTACCATTTGAGAAGTCAGAGATAAATGCTCAGAAGGTGCAAGGGTTTCTTCCTTTGATACTGGTTCAACTGGAGCAACTGGAGTAGTAGTCGGACATGACAGATCAGAGATAGATGATGGCAGCTAAACCTTGGTTCAAGCGGAAGCAACAAAGGTTGTCTCCATTGAGCAAATTGACAAACTTTTTGTGGGCTTCACCATTGTTGAAGATAAAATGTGTTAGCTTTTGCAAGAGAAACACCAAAGGTTTTTGTTTGTAGAGAAACCGAGAGGTCGCTGAGAGAGAGAGAGAGAGAGAGAGAGAGAGAGAGAGAGAGAGAGAGAGAGATAATGTCAAAAATTGAAGACCCATTAACTCCTTAAAATACTAATAAAGGATCCAAGAGAGATAGAATTCCAATCAACTTAGATATTCTTGATAAGCACACCAACTAGTGATGACTCCTTTTAGAATACAAACACTAATAAGATGTCCATATCAGATAAGTATTCAAATAAGAATAAAACTCTATCACACTTATCAAAATTTTTTAATATATATAAGCCCTAAGGACATATTTGATTAAATGTTTTGATTATGATTAACTTATGCTTTGTGATAATAGAAATAGTTTGTAAGAATAAATAAAAGATGCATAAAAGGAGTCTCAAGGATAATCTACAAAGAAGCAAAAGATCACTCAAGACTGCAAGACTTTATGAAAATGAAGTGATCAAGTTAAAAACCTTGAATGCAAGAAGAATGGTTAGGAATTGCTTTATATGGTATTTATGTAAAACTCCCTAACTTGTTTCTTTGATTCTTGATCAATTATGTTAGCTCCTTAGAAGATACATTTTCTTTTGAGAAATTATCCTTGAAAAATTAAGTGCTCTTGATAAAGCAAGCTGTTACATGTTTTATAAGCTCTTGCATCAAGAAATACATGTTTTGAAAGTGAAGGAA
Organism: Catharanthus roseus; assembly: GCA_028651295.1. Taxonomy (NCBI): domain Eukaryota; kingdom Viridiplantae; phylum Streptophyta; class Magnoliopsida; order Gentianales; family Apocynaceae; genus Catharanthus; species Catharanthus roseus. Next base: position 4,842,726 of record JAPQWS010000076.1, on the reverse strand, counting down.
AAATTTGTGTTTTACAATTTTTCAAAAAAAAAGAGAAAACCGGTCGTTCGGAAATTTTCAAGTATAAAAATCGGTCATTTAATTTTTGTTTAAGAAAATCGGTCATCCGATTTTCTATTCTTTATAAAATCGTACGTCCTAATTTTTTGGACTCTCATAAAAGCCGGTCATTCGATTTCTAAATCGGACATCCGAAAACTTTTAAGCATACAAAAAAATCGGTCATCTTATTTTTTCTCTTTATGAAAATTAGACGTCTACTTTCAAAACCGATCGTCCCGTTTCTATTTTTAGTGTCAAAAGAATGACCGTTGCTGCTGACTGTAACGGCTAATTTTTTACCTTCACATATAAAAGGGCTATTGATTAGCTATAAATGTGCAGTTATTGAAGAAGTTTCATTGAACATATTCAAGAGAATTAAAAGATATTTTCAATCATCATTATATTATTCAAAAGAAAAACTCCTTGGAGCTATATTGTTTGATCATTTTTCAAAGAGGAAGAAGGGAAGCTTGCAGAAGCACTTCAAAAAGTTGTATTTTATTTATCTCAAGTTTCTTTGGTACTATTGTTCCAACTCTACCCTCACATCTTATATTGTGATAAAAGGTTTTGTGAAAACCTTTGGGTGATCTTTTGATATTTTGATTATCTTGTATTGTTTTGTGAACTTTAAGGTTTATGTGCAAAACCCTTGAAGGGTGATCCTCATTGTAGTGTTTTGTAAAGACTTGTGACTAATGAAATTTGTGAAATCCTTGAGTTAAATCTCAAGGTAGTGGATATAGCTCTATTGAGAGAACGAACCACTATGAATTCTTTGTCTCTCTTTTTGTGATTTGCTTTTATCTCTATGTTTATTGTTTGATCATTCTTTATAAATGAGATTTTGTTTGGTTAGGAATTTTATTAAAAAGAGTTATTAAATTCTTCTTCAAACAAAATCGGAGGTTCTATATTTTAATTGTGCAAAAGTTTTTTTTTTTTAACTAGCCAAACACCTTATTCACTCCCTCTAAGGTTTTTTATTATATATAACCTATAAATAAGAAATCCAATAAAAGAAAACCAGAAATCTAGAATACTAAAAGAAGACACAAAACAATATAGAAAAGCGATGATGTGTGAAAACATAACAAGTGACTTCACACAGGGCAAAGATCGATGGCTTTCTTCAATTCATCAAACCTGAAATCCAATGGCTTAGTAAATATGTCAGCCAATTGTTTATGGGTTGATGAATACTCTAAACTTATAACTTTTTGTTCCACTAAGTCACGGATTAAATGATGACGAATGTCAACATGTTTAACCTGTGAATGTTGTACAAGATTCTTAGAGATTTTAATTTCAGTTAGAGTGTCACACAACATGACTAACTCATTTTGTGTTACTCCATAATCATCTAACTTCTGTCTCATCCACAAAAGGTGTATGCAACAGCTCCTAGCAACAATGTATTTTGCCTCGACCGTTGACAAGGAAATATAATTTTGTTTCTTGCTCAACCAAGATACCATATTATCTCATACAAAGAAACAACCTCCTAAAGTATTCTTTCGATCATCATAGTTTCCTGCCTAATCAACATCACAATATCTAACCAAATCATTTTAGAACTTTTACTAAAAAGATTCCTAAGTTAGTTGTGTGACTAACATACTTCAAGATTCTCTTGACAGCTTTCAGATGTGAATCTTTAGGTAAAGATTGAAATCTAGAACAAACACCAACACTATAAGAAAGATCTAGACGGCTAGTAGTTAGATACAACAAACCTCCAATCATAATATGATATAAGTGTTTATCAACAACTTCCCCTTCATCATCCTCAGATAGCTTGGTGTTGAAACCTGTCTAGCATTATCCAAACCAAACTTTTCACAAGATTCTGAGCATACTTTGATTGAGAAATAAAAATACCATCAGACAACTGTTCAATTTGAAGTTTAAGAAAATAAGATAATTCACCAATCATACTCATCTTAAACTCATCCTTCATGAGATTAACAAACTCTGTTGTCAATTTTGTTAATATTGAACGAAAACTATGTCATCAACATATATTTGTGCTATTACAACATGTCCTTCTGAGTTTTTGACAAAGAGTGTCTTGTCAACACCCCCTCTATTGTAACCTTGTGTCACTAGATAACTTGTCAAATGTTTATACCAAGCTCTTGGGAGTTTGTTTCAAGCTATACAATGCCTTCTTTAACTGAAACACATGAGTTTTCAATTCTGGATTTACAAATCCCTTTCATTGCTCCACATAAACTTCTACATTTAGATAGCCATTCAAGAACGCGCCTTCACATCTATTTGTTGAAGTTCAATGTTATTAACACACGAAACTTATAACAATCTTCTTGACTCAAGTCTGGCTATCGGTGTAAATGTCTCATCGTAGTCAATACCTTCAACTTGGGTATAACCTTGAGCTACTAACCTTGCCTTGTTTTGTGTGATATTCCCGAATTCATCTGTTTTGTTCTAGAATACCCATTTAGTTCCTATGACATTGACACCTTTAGGTCTTGACTCTAGCTCCTAAACTTTATTTTTCTCAAACTGTTGCAGCTCCTCTTGTATTGCTCCAATCTAGAACTCATCTTGAAGAGCCTTATTAGCATTTTTATGCTCAATTATAGAAGCAGAACAAGCGTACATAACTATGTCTCTATAATTAACTCTGGGTTTTGCATGTGTCTTTCTACTCTCATTCACATCACCTATGATCAAGTCTGTTGGGTGATTCTTTTTAACCTGCTTTATGGTTCACATGGTTGATTAGATACTTTACCATCCACTTCATCTGTTGATTCTTCTTTGTCATTCAATGACATAAAAAGCTCTTTTGAAAGTGCTCATATCCATTTTCTGCTCAATAGGATTGTCATCTAAATCTTTCACCTGTATTATAAAATCAACAACAATGGACTCCATAATAACCTTGGTTCGTTGTTATACACACTGTGGGCTCTGCTATTGCTTTAGTACCCTAGAAATACTCCTTCATCACTCTTCGATTGAAACTTACCAAAATAATCCATGTCATAAGAATATAACATTTACTACAAAAAACTGTGACAATGACTTAGATTTAGTTTTTTACGCTTCCAAACATCATTTGTAGTTTGTGTTGTATAAGGTCTCAAATAAGTTATGTTGATAATGTACACAATTGTGTTAACAGCTTCCGCCTAGCAATATTTGAATATGCTTTCCCATCTGATATGCACCACATACAGTTGTGTTAACAGACTTTATGAGTGGTAACCTTCTCACCACCTGTGTTGAACTTAGAGTTTGCAACAACTTATAATTAAAGTGTCCAAGTTTTTTATGCCAAAGTTCAATATTATCAACATCACCACTACTTACTTGACACAACATATTTTAAAGTGACTACTAATTTATAGCAATTATCATCAGACCTATCGCATATTAACACATGTTCTCCCTGTTGATCCATGATTTTACATCCTCTCCTTGTAAATATAATAATCAGATTATCATCCCATAACTGACTTATACTGATTAAATTTACCTTCAATCCTTTGACATGTAAAAGATTATCGATTTTAAGTAAACCATTAATATTGAAGACACCAATTTCAAAAACACAACTCTTAGAACCATTACCAAAAGTAACAAGACCTCTTTCTCATTGTTTGTAGTCGCTAAGAAATTCTTTAGCATCTGTCATGTGTCGTGAACAACTACTGTCAAGATACCAGTTACACAATGCACTTGCTCTCATTGATAGGTGTGTTGTGAAAGCTATGACAGTAGCCTCCTTGACTACCCACACACGTTTTTACTTGATCAACCTCCTATCATTAATAAGCTTACCTTTTTGCAAATCCTTGAGTCTCTTGAAACATCTGTTCTAAACATGCCCTAACATTATGCGATAACTGCACATTTGTTTCTTTGATTTCAACAGATTTTTTGTTTCTGTTGTGACTGTCAGCTGCAACTCTTGTTCTAGCTTTTGGCAGTATGCATTGGTTCTTGTATTTTCTTCTGAAAACTGTTTGTTTTCTGTCAACAACACAACATATTCTTCATCTAGACTTAGCCACTTAGCACTCAGTAGATTGTACATTTCTTGAAGCTTTTCATTTGTAATCAGATTTCTGTTTGATTCGTCAACAACATCATAGTTATTAAATCAATAGAGCTAATACAAGCTAAGGGATTACCTTAAGAAATTTGTGAATGAAAAGCCACATCATTTTCATGTTTTTCAACATCACTATCTAGTCGTGAAATATTGTTGTTGTCATCTCCCAAGGTGATGTTGCAAGATTTGTTTTTCTTCAGAACATCTGCACATTCTAATTGAATATGGGAACGACCACCATATTCAAAGTATCTAATTCTTCATGAATTCATTGTTGAATCTTCTCTTTATTTGATCAGATTTACTTTTTTGATCAATTCTATTCATATGGTTGTTACCATAACTTCCCTTATTTATGTCATCAACACATCTCATCAACTTGTTAAGATTTCTAGTGACCAAAGCTAGCTCATCATCATCTTCAAGTTCATCATCTTGTTCTGTGCTATTGACTTGAAAAACAACTCCTTTTTCTGATTGGTTGCTCAGTATAGTCATTTCATATGCTTGTAGTGAACCAACCAATTCATTTAGCTTCATGGTCATCACATCTTTAGCCTCTTCTATAGCTATAATCTTGGCTCTAAATATCTCTGGAAGTGATCTTAAAATCTTTCCAACAACCTTCTCTTGATCGTAGTCCTCTCCAAGTTGATGTGCTTAGTTGGTATCACGTAGCTTACAGTTACACAATTCAATTGGCTCATTCTCCTTTATTTGTAATTCTTCAAATTGACTTGTCAATATCTGTAATCCAGTGATCTTTACTTGTCCCTTCATAAATGGTTTAGAAAGCATCCCATAGTTTCTTTGCAGTTTTATATTGTGAGATAAGTTTTAATGCTCCTGATCAACACCAGCAAAAATAGTGTTGAGAGCTTTAGCATGAGCTGAAGAACTTTTCTTTTCTTCAAGTGACCAATCACACCTAGATTTTATCTCATCCGTTGCTCTTATACGTTTTCTCCATTCGGATTCAACAGTACCCTATGTATCATCATGAAGAGATTCAATATAAGTTTTCATCCGTACTTTCCAGTATGCAAAATTGGTTCCTTCTAATAAGGGTGGCCTGTCAGATAACCCTCCTTCCTTGATCTGACTCATATAAGCAATATTAATAATCGAGACTAATAAAATCAACTCGGGAATCTAAAAGGGTAGCGCAAAAAAAAAAAAATTTTTCCCACCAACTTTCTCTCTCTAACCCAATTCTCTCTAACTTCTCTCTAACTCCAAACTCAAATCTTTCACATTTAACACAAATTGAAGATAGATATGGATGATTTTGAAGATTTATTACAAGAAAATATCGATTTTGAGGCAAAAAACACCAAAAATTTAATTTTTCGCAATTGACACCAAAAAACTTGGCAAAATGTTTGGAACAATTTCACTAGGTTGGTAAAATTTCTTAGAGAATTTCGCCTACCTAAAAATTCATGTCAGTGGTATTTTCTTTTAAAATTTTTTAAAATGTTAAATTTATGCTTTTTATAATTTTTTTAATTGTATAAGATGAATTATTAATTTGTTTCGTATTATATTTTAATGTAACAGACTGACGCAGAACCGAGTACCTTTGAATAATTTTTAAAACTGGAATAATATGTGGATCATGGGCATTTATTTGCAACTGATTGATTATTTAATTCGAAAATAGAACTGGTAGATTGGGCAAAAGAAACAGCGATGAAAGTGAATACATATTTTATTGTCAATCGATATTTAGCATAAAAAACTTTCGACCGTTGACCGTATGTTATATTGACTTGCGAGCGTGGAGGTGCAAAGAAATCAAGAACGAAGCCGAGAGTTGATGAAGGAGTTTCCATAAGAAGGTGGGATCCTTATGGAACTAAAAAGTGTTGTCCCTTTAAATTAAAATACGAGCAAATAGCTACAAACGAAAACTAGCAATTATTCGTACATAATGAGAGGCACAACAATGAACTTAGCAGATAACTTCCGAAATTGTGGTAGGTGTGGAGCCTTTGTGAGAAGATCGGTAGGTTGGGAAGCTCTAGGAATGTAAACATGAGTGATCAGACGTGCTTGAAATGCATCGTGGACAAAATGATAATCTATCAATGTGCTTATAACGCTCGTGAAAGACGAGATTAGCTGCAATACAAATATCTGCTTGACTATCACAATGAAGTGGTATGGAGCAATGTGTTAGAACCTGAAGATCAACGAGAAGTTGATGGAGCCACTTTAATTCACATAACGTCATTGCCATTGATCGATACTCGGCTTCAGCAGAAGAACGAGAAACTGTATGTTGTTTCTTTTTCTTCCATGAGATGGGAGAATGACCAAGCAAGATAAAATATCCAGTAATAAAAACGTCGGGTAATCAGGCAGCTAGCTCAGTCAGAGTCACAATAAGCAATTAAATCGAAGAGGTACATTGGATCGCAGTAGAATTCCCTGACTTTGTGTGCCTTTAAGAAAACGAATAACACAAATAGCTGCATCCCAGTGTTACTTGCAAGGGTTCTGCATAAACTGAGCCAAAACATGTACAGAACAGGCAAGGTCTAGATGAGTTATTGATAAATAGATCAATTTTTCAACAAAGCGACAGTATTGGTCTCGGTGAGCATAAAATTATTCAGAAGCTTTAGCTAATTGGTGATTGGTTGGAATTTTTCTAATTAAGGTTTAAACTCAATACTTGTAAGTACACAAGATCAATGTAATACGGAAGTATCAGGGTATCGAACCACAGAAAAAGGCTTAACTACTTAAATTATTATATTCCTAAATTAATTTTATAGAAAGAAGAATCAAATTAACTTATCTAAAAATTATATCTAAATGAATTAAAACTAATGAATAAAATAAATAAATTAAAACTAACAGGAGATTAACCAAAGAAGATGATTTAAAACCTTGAATCTACTACTAACCCATATAACAATGATTTAATTTTATTTAGGAGATAGATTACACCTTTATGTGGTGATATAAGCTACAAGTTTCGATTCACTAAAGAAATATATTGTGCTTAAATGCATGACATAATCCATATAACCATTAGCATGACTTATTCAATTCTATGATATAAATCATCTAAAATTAGCATGAACTATTCAATTCTAAAACCCACAATATACTGACAAAAATCACATATCTCTCATACTCAACACTACGAGAATTAAGAATGAATAAAAAAATATCAATTAACCTAAATAATTATTCTACTAGAACAATCACAAATAATTAATTGCATCAAACCAAGAAACATCCCAAGATATGTAATCACATAAACAATATAATAAATCTCCCAAAATAAAATAAACCAAAGTTACATGGCTAGGATTTCATCAAGATTCTAAAAAGAAAATTAGTTCATGATAAAAGAGAAACAAAGAACCAATTTATTAGCGAAGATCATGACCTTTCTTCTAAATAATTTTTCGCTGCTGGTTCTTAGATTTATTGCTTCAAATTGTGGCCGTCTTGCGGCTACTTTTCTTTTTCTCTCGTTGCAACTCGGGCAGCTGCTTGTGCAGCTGTTGCTATCTCTCCCCGCAGCTCTCCTCTTTTTTTCCTGATCTTTTCCTCACCCTTGTTGTGTGGCTCTTCTATATATAGACAAAAGAGAAGCAAAATTATAATCCTTAAAAGATTCAACTAAAATCCTAATCTTTAAAGGATTCTACTAAAATTCTAATCATAATCTTTAAAGAATTCAAATACTGCAGCAGGTTATATGCTCTATTATATTATTTTTTATCTTCTCTTCCCCAATGACCATGCACATTGTTTCTTTCCTTTACCAAATTTAATATGGAATCTTTATTTTTCATTCTTTTTTAAAAATTCGCACAAAGATAAATAAAATAAATTAAATATAATATTATGACTAATAAATAAATAAAATATTTTTAAAGGCTAATAATTAAAACTTATTCTGTTTATTTATACCAAATATCAATTCTATCAATGATTTGGTTCCTCTGGAGTAGAGACGGGCTTAGAACCAAGCATTCCTGCTTCTGATATAATTTCCAACGCATATTTACGTTCTGAGATAAAACCTTGTTTGGTTTCGAGCAATTTCAATACTTAGAAAATACTTGAGATGACCAAGGTCTTTCATATGAAAACATGATCTTAGGTAGAACTTAAACTTTTTAATACAAGCTGCATTATTTCTAGAGACCAACAAGTCATCAACATAAATTAGAATGCAGAGAAATACTATTTTTCCTAAACGTAAAGAGAGAATAATCTGAATATGATTGCACAAATTCACACTGACAAAAAGAGTCCATAAATTTAGAGAACTAACATCAAGACGCTTGACGGAGTCCATATAATGATTTATTGAGACGACAAACTTGATGTAAGTCTAAAGCACGGAATTTTGGAGGAAGTTTCATATAAACTTCTTCGGTCAAATCTCTATGCAGAAAGTCGTTGTGAATGTCCATTTGATGGACTTTCTAATTTCGAGCAGTTACTGCGGATAACATTGTTCGTACCGTCACCATTTTGGCGACAGAAGCAAATGCATCAGTGTAATCGATTCCCTCCTGCTAAGTATTCTCAAACACTACCAAACGTGTCTAGTATCGTTCAACAGTGCCATCAGATTTATACTTAATTCTGTAAACCCAATTGCTACCAAGTGCTCGTTTCTCGGGTGATACCTTTGTCATAGTCCAAGTATACTTTTTTCAAGAGCCTCTATCTCTTATTTCGTAGCAAGACGTCATTTTGGTACAGAAGCTGTTTCAAAATATTTGGTGAGTTTTATACTTACATTGACAGCTGCTACAAAATCCCAATGTGAAAGTGAAAATTTATCATAAGAAACATAATGGGTTAATGAATACAAGGAAGTATCTGTGGGACCGAAAGAATAAGGTGAAGCAGCAGAGAGAGATATACTAAGGTTTGACCAAACCGTATGACAAATATAATCCTTTAATTTCCAAGAGTTCGATGTCGCCTGGTACTTCGACAAATATTTTAATGGTTCAATATTATGTGCCATTGGTTGTTCACTACCTGAGGATCGAACCAAAAGAAGATCTTAAGCTGCCGGAATCGCTTGAAATCATATTATTCTCATTGTCATTTGCATGAAAATTATCCAACATTTTCCTCCATGGGGGCTACTGAAAATCAGTCCAACCCATCTTCACTTGAAGAGATGTTTGGCTGAACAATAGATTTGTCTTGGGCTTGTCTACCAGAAAGGTCTGCACGCAACCTAGAAGACAAGTACATATGCTAGTCTCCTTCTGTTTGTTGGGCTCCACCATAAGTGTGCAACTAGACCTCTCCCGCCGGTTGTTAAGGACAAGGTATGTGCGGTTCAACTGCTAGTGAGGAACTAGATTTGTGGGTTGGGTTATAGGCTGCACCATTTGGAGTTCGTTGGGATGCGTAAAAGGGAGGTTGGGTCAACTGCTGGGCCGCATGAATCGTAGATTGTTGGGCTGCACTAATGGGAGTCTATTGGTCCAAGTGCTGCACTTCTCCAGTTAGTTGTTGGGTTGTTCCAACAGTCCAAGATTGGTTGATTTGTTGGGTTGCTTCAGAAGACTGAAGCTGGGCTAGCCCAACCCTTTTCAATGCTTGACTGCTCCCCTTTTTTGCTGAACAAGTCTCAAGAATTTCACCAAAATCACAATTTATTTTGTTTTCATGAGATAAAACAATCTGAGAATTTGATAAGAAAGGAAATTTATTTTCACCAAATACATCTCGAAAGGTAATAAAGTCATGTGTGTGAAAATAAAAAAATTTTCACAATTTTTTTCCATATGGATATCCCAAAAACACACACTGCCGCCCTCGAGATCTAAACTTGTCTTTAGGTACCCCGTGATCATGCACATATGCCAAATACCCAAAAGTTTTTATATGAGAATATGATGGAACCTTATTAAATAAAAGTTCAAATGGTGTTTTTCTATTCGACATAGATAAAGGAGTGTGGTTAATCAAATATCCAACAGTAAGTATACTTCACCCCAAAATTGAATTGAAAGATTTGCTTGAAAAAGCAAAGCACGGGCCACATTGGGAATGTGACGATCCTTACGCTCTACACGGCCGCTTTATTGGGGTGTATTTACCATAGAAGTTTGATGCAGCATATCGTTTTCAAGAAAAATATGATTTCAAGCAAGTAAACTCTGTCTCATTATCTGTACGCACGATTTTAACATGCTTATTAAACTGTGTTTGAACATAATAAAAAAATATTTTAGTATTTGTGCCACCTCTTTTTTCTGTGAGCAAAAAAATACAAACACATCTTTAATAGTCATCCACTATAGTAAAAAAATAACTCGCCACAAAACGAAGAAGTTTTATAAGGTCCCCAGAGATCACAATGTATCAAATAAAATGAAACAGTATCTTTATTAAACTACCAGGAAAGGTTCTCGTGTTTAGCACTGAAGCAAATTGAACAATTATCAAAGGAATTAAATTTAGAGGTCTATCCCAAAAGTTTCTTAATAACAAATTTGGAAGGGTGTTCCAGTCGATTATGCCATAAAGTACCCATATCAGAAAGTCGAGCAGAACAAGCAAAACTTGACTGTTTAGGTAAATTCCTAAAATAGTATATCCCGTCTCTTTCTTCACTCGCTCCAATCGACATCCCCGAGATACGGTCTTGTTACATTAACACACCATCATTAATTATGACTACACAGTTATTCGCTTTGGAAAGCTGAGAAAGATAGAAGATTACATCGAAGTTCTGGTATAAAAAGCACATTATCGATATTTAATTTAGAATGCAAATAAATAGAATCCAAAGTTTATCTAATAGTTTTAGACCCATTTAGAAGAATAATGGTATAAGGAGGAGAGGGTCTAAGTTTTGACAAAAAATCCCTTTTGTCGGTCATGTGGTGTGAACTACTGTCTAAAATCCACTCTTTTTCTATCTTACCAGAGAGAGTCATATTCTAAAAGAGAAGCCTTCTGTTGGCTATTCAATAATTGAATGAAAGAGGTCCACTGTGTCGACGTAAGACCTGATATCCCAACTGAAGTACTGTCCATAACAGCAACACTAGCGACCCCTTCCTATTCGTCTGTGCAGTTCGGATCTTCAGCTCTGCAATGTGCGCCTCCTGCAGAAGAACTCGACAACGCCGTTCTGTAAGCTGTGGCAACGGCTGCCCAGCCAGAGTTCGCCAGAGAAGAACCAGGCATTCTACGGCCAAGTCTAGTTCTGTCGCCGCGTCCTCATCCTCTATTAAGTCTTCCTCTTCCCCGTCTACCTCCAGCGCTGGTGTCCAAGCTTCGATATGTCCACCGTTCTGTCAAATGTTCTGACGAGCGTTCCGAAAATCCCACCAAGAGGTAACTGTTCTTCGCTTCGTGTCCTAGCTTGAAACAGTAAGTACAATGTACTAAGTTTGCTTTTGGAGCTGCAAACACAATAACTTCGTTTCCAATTTCTACAATTCTTATCATTTTTCTGTGAGCTTTTTCTTCAATAATCATAGCATAGATCTTAATATTCGGAATTGGTTCCATTTGCAAAATGTTTGATAGTACAGTACCAAATATTGCATCATCTAGTCCTATAAGAAACTGGTGTACTTTAGTCTCTTTTCTTTGCTTAATTAGTTCATTAATCATTCTACATGTACAGTCATGTTAATTTATCCCATATTTTCTTTAACTTGGCATAATAAGCTGAAATAGACATACCAATTTGCTTGCAATTGAACAACATTGTCTTGAGTTTGTGTTTTCTTAGTTCATTACCTGATATGAACCGTTCTTTTAAATCTGCCCATAACTCATCACACCTTTCTGTATAGGACATGGTGGTTCTTAGATTACGTTTGATGGTATTTAAAATCCATGAACCCTTCATTGTATTGATGGTCCACCATTCTTCCTCTTTAGTAGTGCCGAATTTTGATTTTAGAATCGAACCTTCTACAAAACCAAGTTTTTTCTTTGCTCTGGCATTGCCTTTACCCATTCATCGTAATTATCTTCTTTAAATTATACTTGTGTAAGGATCAAGTGCGAACTGTCCGAGGATGCCAAATGATAGGTTCCTTTTGAATATGATCATTGTCATCCATTACTGGGGTATAACAATATCAAGTAGTAACCAGATTGTAAGAGGTTTTGAAGTCTTGAGTTAGTTTTTTGTTTGGCAGGAGAATTGTTGCTTCCCCCGTGTGTGACTTTGTGAGGATATTACTTATGTGGAGGGTTAGTAGAAATCCTTTCTTATAGTCTCTTATGGAGCCAAATAATATGGCTATGCCTTTGATACCATAAAATTTTCAATACGGAAAACTTTTCTTGAATTTCCCGTCTTATTTATTATCTGTCTCACCATATGTACAGTTAGTTACCTCCTATAAATCAGGAAGTGGTTACAAAATATCAGTCTATTCAATTTTAAATATAATTATAATATCTTAACTATATATCTTATCTACATAGCTTAAATATCTTAAGTAGCTACCTATAATCCATAACAACATTTCAACAGATTTGTACTCCAAACACCAAAACTACGACTTATCTCAAAAAAAGAATTGAGAAATTGGAATTTTCAAGATGAAAGGCGGCATTTGAAACCGCCAAGATTTTGGTTGATTTCAGAAGATTTTTGTTATCTCTTTTACTGCAAGTGTTTTGGTTTTATCCCCACAGTAAAACGGAGGAGTTGCAGAGGAAGAGTATGAAGATCTCAGCCTCAAAGAAAAGCTATTGGGACACAGCCCCGAGTACTTCAGCTCAAACAACCAGAAATTTAAAGGGAGGAATGTAGTAGAAGGCAATACCTTCTCCGTTGTAAATTCCAGCAAACAGAACACAATGGAAACCAGCAGCAAGCTTCCAAGAAAGCCAAAGACTCAACGTAGAAAGCCAAACTTTGAATCACTATTAGACTTGCGCAAGGGGTATTTCGGTTAACTATGAAATGCCACTTCTGACCGGACGCCCAAGATGGTTGACGGCGAGTAGTTGACGGGTTACCCACTGAACGGCGACCTCCCTGAGCAGCTTCCCCGTCGTCGGAGGACCCAGCTGGCGGTGAATCGCGAAATCGCGAAACTAAGAACCAGTCGCGATGTATCTCAAAACCCACTCAAATTTGTACCAAAATAGACGAAATAAAAGAAAAAATCCCATAATCTATGAAAGATTAGTAAGATTTAGAAGTAGGAACGCTTGACTCACAACAGAGAATCGTGAATGAAAAGTGCTGCAGTCGAGGATCTCCAGTCAGTCGAGCTCTACTCTCAATTTTTTAACAAGCGGAAAGATAGAGTTTGGCAGTGTTTTGAAGTTTAAAAAAGGCGAAGAGAGAAGATTGAAACGACGTAGTTTTTGGCTTTCTTCCCACAAAAAAAAAAAAAAAAAAAAAGGTAGTACTAGTCCACAATATTTAGGCTGAAATATTATTTACACTTTAAATAAGTGTAGCAAATTTTCATTTTTTTCACATCCCTAATGAAACTGTTAGTAAAAATATTTTTTCCCTACAAAATATGTACTATGGGAAAAATTTTCAATAGTTTTGCCCACGATTTTAATGACCGTTATAATCAAAAGTGTTGTGAAATGCCATTTTGTTAGTATTTATTAAAAAAAAAGTAATACAGTTTTCCTTGAATCGAATTCATCCCCTCTTAAGTTCATTTCAATTGATATTAGAGTGAAGTCCTATGTTTTTCTGATTTGTTTTTAAAGCATACCATAATAATGCTTTAGCTTATGTGAAAGGATCTTCCACAACAAGCCACCACTTTTTATTGTGATTTTACTATTGTTTATCCTTGATTTGTTTATTTAATTGTTTTCCTGTTTTTTATATTAAGGAACATTTTTCATAAAGGATAAAATAAGGTTTTTGAAAGAACCCAAGAGAGGGTGAATTAGGTTTTATGACAAACTTTAAAAACTTTCCAATTAAAACTCTTGCTTTACTTTAAAAAAAATATTTCTTTTATGAACATATAAAAATAGCAAGAATAATAAGAGAAACAAAATGGATAAAAGCAATAACAAAATGACAAGAAAGAAAAAAGGAAGATCACAACGAGTTATAGTGGTTCGATCCTACAAAGGTCAACATCCACTACCTTGAGTCCTACTCAAGCATTTAAATCTGCATTTAAATCTCACACTAACTCACATTTTCACAAGGATGGTAGAGAAAACAAGCTCATACAACAGTGGATAACCCTAAATGGGTTTTACAACTCAATCACTCTCTTCTTACACAAACTACAACGTCCACCCAGTGCACTCAGGTTTTACACACACTCCTAAGATAGAATAAGAGATGAAGGAATCACACTATATACACCACAATCTCTTATCACTCTTTTACTCAACAAACATCAATAAAACTGATAAAAATGAATGATTGTGATTCTTAAGTCATTAGAAAATATTTAGGCACAAAATCTGAGTAATTATTTTGTTTGGTATTCATGTAGAAGCTTTAAACGTTCATAAAATGACTAGAAATAGTCCTGTCAGGTTCGGACATCCAGATCTTCAAGGGGTTGTCTGAACTTGTCATCTGGACCTTCAAACCTTAGCCTAGAAAACTCAGCTTCAGACGTCTAGACCCAAAGCTTATCATATAGACTTGCTATCCGAATTTCTGAACTTATACTTAAGAATCATTTTTGAAGTCCAAATCAAATAAACAACTCATAGTGTCTTAAAAATACTCATTATAGACTTTCTAAATTGAAGATTAACATATCTAAACCTTCAATTAAGATCAACTAATTATGAAACACTTTAACGTAATGAATTAACCATCTAATCTAAACTTCTTAAAATATTTTGACTAACATAAAAAACTTTTCATAAAAACAAGTTTGACTCTAAAATTAAAGTGTAGGTTTTGAGAACAAGTCCTCTCTTTTTTAAAATCTTTTAGACTTGAGCTTTACTAATGCATATTAAAGTAAGGAGGATTGAGATAAAGAGTTTACATAAAAATATACCTTATAATACTCAATCCTATTCTAAGTCTTCAACACTTAATTTCTTGGCATCTTGGATCCATTTAAATCTTTTTGTCTTCGACACTTTAGCTCTTGGGATACCAACTCTTCTTGTCCTTGACACTTTAGCTCTTGGTGTGAAGACTTCATTTTTCAAAATAAATATTCCTGTCACATCAAAGATAAAACATGTAAGTGTTCATCCATGTTTGTCATTTAATTAAAACTAGAACCGATACCCTTTGGGCAAACAATCTCTCCCTTTTAATGATGACAAATAAAAATGCAATGTAAGAGGATACAGAAAAATAAGCACACAGAAGAACATGAAACTAAAAAGGTAAAACAAATAAGCATGTTTCACATAAAGGCTCAAACAGCCTATAGCCTTCCAACCTCCGTTAAAACCTTTTTCCTTCCTCAAATAGTTTCTTTAAAAACATATTTAGAAAACCTTTGAAAATTTTAGCACAGTATAGGAGGTTTGATAAAGATAGAAAAAACAATTAAAAAGACAATTAACGACTAAGAAAGCAATTAAAAGGTTTTAAATCGAATTAGTAAAAAGAGTATTCAAATGGTAAAATTCTTCTAGAGCCTTTAGTTAGCTTTATTAACAAAATCGTTGTAATTAATTATTAAAAGTCTTTGGTCGGATCTTACTCTAACGTCAGATAAATCCCTATTCCTAGGCGAAGACCCTCCTATTCACTTAACCGTTTAGTGAGGAATCCTTTCTCACCCTAGCCCGGTTATGAACGAGTTATAGATTAGGAGTGATTTTAGTGATCTAAGATGTGTGATTAGTATCCTTACTCAAATACCAATTCCTATTATTCAATTAATTTCCTAGATTAATCTTTATTTTCCAATTCTAATTAATCTTACGAAATTACCAATCTCGCAAAAATCAATAAACAAACAACACAATTGAATAACAGTCAAACAAGAATTAATAATCAAAACATGAAATTCAAATAAAAATTAACCAAGCATTCTAAGGTTCATCCTCATTCAAACACAAAAAGAATTAGTCGCTAAACATGTTTCTAAAACACAAATTCATATAAAAGAAAGAGTTTAGAGAGCTTAGGAGAAGAATCGAAGATTCCACGTTCCGGTGAATGACTGAGCTTGTCTCTCGAGTCGGCCTAAGAAATCCGAACATGTTTCTAAAACACAAATTCATATAAAAGAAAGAGTTTCGGGAGTTTAGGAGAAGAATTGAAGATTCCACGGTTCCGATGAATGACCGAGCTTGTCTCTCGAGTCGCCCCAAGAAATGCCGAAATTGCCTCCAAATCATGTATTCTAATTATCTTACAAAATATGGAATTCTGAATCTAGAACCTAAGCTATTGAAACTAACCTAGCTAATGGGGTTTATATAGGAGAAATTTCTCCAAATCCTATTCTAAGATTGCCTAAATCGTTTCCTAAAAAGATTTAGAATCATATTATAAATAAGAAAGGAAATAGAGTACTAAAGGAAACCACAGAAAATTACAATTAAGTCCTTTGTACGACTTTCTACATCAAGAAAAGGGGATCAATAAGTTCATTTCATAAACAATTAAACTCTCAAACCGATAAAAAAACATTAAAACTTAAAAGGGATAAATAGACATATCAAACTCCCCCATATTTAAGCTTTGATCGTCCTCGAGCAAAGGGCCAAAAGAAACCAAGAAAAGGAAAATGAAAACAAACTACTTAGCTACCTTCGCAGGACTCACATTGCACTTAACACGTGCAACAAACCCTTTAAACTCCTAAGTTACCAAAGAGGACGAGTAAGGTCTCGTGAGGATTTGCAGATGACATACCCACAAAGTCACAAAAAAAAAAAACTAAAACGAAACAAACCAATTTTTTAAAAAATTAAAACCAGCAAAAAGAACAAAGTATCACCACTTTCAAACATAACCAAGGTTACAAAACAATCAAATCTCATCAAGACACAATTCATAAGCCAACCAACACATCCAATATTCTGTGTTAGCACATATGAATCAATTGTGTGTGTGTTTGTATACTTATGTTTAGTTTCAATAATATGCAAAAAAAATGTCAAGAAATTAACCATATGATTCATTCTATTAAGCTATACTCTATATGCTTGAATGTTCTACTCCAAGTTCTAGCTAGCGTTAGGCCAGGGACATAAGTGGTTATCAAATGAAAGTAAAGGAAAGACAAAAAGAATGAAAATACGAGCTAATGCAACTGAAAGGGTAACAAACTCGAAGTTATCTATAACCTTTAAGCCACTTTCACTCCAATCTCACAAAATACTCTACCTTTCACTCAAAACCCACAAACCCCATAAAACTTTGTAACTCTCATCAATCATTCAAACTCAAGGAAGTATATATGTGAGAAAAAGAGAATAAAGGTATAATCGAAGAGATATAAGACTTATTATGATTTTTTCTCTTTGATAAACTCATTCTTTTCTCTCTTTTTTTCTTTTCTCGTGTTTCTTTTCTTTCTTTCCTCTTTTCACTCTTTTTTTTCATCTTCCTCATTTTTTCTTTTTTTTTTTTTCCCAACAAATGATTGATAGAAACAAGCCCTTTCACATAGGATTTCTTTCACCCATATTTTCCCTTTGAATAATAAATCATTCCACTGTGACTTTTTCTCTCGTTTGTTTTGCTTTCTCACAAAAGTTTCCAAAAATACTCTTTCTCTCATAATTTTATTTTCTCACTGTTTCCCTATACTTGTTTGTGATGCTCACTCAAACCGACTGAAAGGTAGAGATCATTAGCTCATCGATTGAGGGTTTTATATTTAAATGTGAGTTTAAATACAAAGAAAAGAAGGGAGAAAATCCCTTGGCTGAAACTCAAAAGGGGTACTAAGGATTTAGTATTAATAAGATAGGGCAAGAAATGCTCAAACGGATTAAGAAGGCCTCAGACCATCATCTCCGAGATTAACAAAAACTAGACTCTTTGTTTCAAGGTGTGAAAAAATAAGTTCTAGAATGATGCTTGAAAATAAATCATATTAAGCAATTCACAAGATTCTCAAAGCATATTTTAACTCCACAAACAAAAGTCATTGTGCATAAAGACCATTGATAAATAAGGCATAGACAAAAGGAGGATGTTCAGTTAAACCAAGTACTATGCCTATTCTAAGTTTCAACATGTCAATGCAATTCTTTTCTATACTTTTCTAGTGAAAAAAAGAAAAGGAAAAATCTTTTTGTGTTTTTCAAGGATGACAAAAGTAACTATTTACAAAAACAAACTAACTTTAAATGAAATTTTTTTTTTTGAGAAATTTCAAAAATTTTCCATGTTTTTGAAGTTTTTCGGAATTTTCAATTTCTTTTGACTTTTTTCAAAAACAAAAATAAAACAATTAAACAACTAAACACTCCCCACACTTAAAACTACATTGCCCTTAATGTGGGAGTACGAAAACAACAAATAAAGTGAGTAGGTTTTAGAGAAACTCCTTAGAGGGCCGATCCCTCTCCATCTCCACCGCCGCTTGAGCTTTTTTTAGGACAGATATGCCTGAAGATTTTAATGAGCATCTCATCCTGGCAGTCCAATCGGGACATAATGTTGGCAATGCCAACTTGAATCTCTGGTATGGATGCCTAGAGGGATAGGTTAGACTCCTCGTACTCCTCATCACTGTCCTCGGCTTCTTCATTTTCATCATCACGTCCTTCCTCAACCCTTTCGGCCACCTCTTTTTTAAGCCGTCCTGCGGGTCTTGTACACTCAAATCCAAAATCTTCCCGCAGACTTAACCCCTATCTGGAGACCCATCTCTTCCGTTTCATTATACTCAAATCCACTACGAACGATGGACAGGCCAGATACGATATTTGAGGCATATGTAACTTCCTATTGCTCACCTGTAGATCAACATGAAAGTGAATAAAAATATCTGTGAGTAGCAAAGGAAAGCTAAAGACACGTTTAGATTTGCTAGTGTTGGCTGTGTCTCGCATGTAATAGATTATAATGCAAGCTAAGTTGACGGGAAATGCTGAGAGCAATTTATCCATGAAACAAATATCTATGACCCTTGACTCATTTAAACTTTTTCGAGACCAAGGGACAAGATTACTACGTATCAGACAAGATCTAGCTTGCATCCTAGGGGTAAGATTATTGGAATTCCAAATATTTCTAGAATGCCCGATATTCTGAAGTGGCCGGATTTCTATTCTATTACAGGCATTGCCGTGTTTCCGATCTCATCTCCTAGATAATATGAGAAATAGAGCCAAAGGTGATGGTCGGGCCCTCATTGGGAATGGAAGCAATACGAGATAGGAGGGCCCGATCAAGATTAATAGGGACATATTTGACCGTTGTGTGAACATTAATGAAGTCCCTATTATTTTTTTTGAATGACGTTGGAAAAAACTCTTTGACCAAAGAGAGGTAAACAACTCCACTCCTACTAATCATGCTACCCCATCCCAGACCATTAAAAAGGTTAGAGATTTCTAACTGGGTATCAAAAACGGGGTCTAGGGTTCATTCGGGCTAAATCCGATTATCCTTTCGTTTTTCATACCATGCCCTATTAGACCTATCTATTATTTTATCCAAAAAAGGGGGAATGTGGGGTACATTTTTAGGAAATTCTAGGTCAGTTATCCTAGCTTATTTGAGAAGAGGGGCTCTACAAGGCATAGTGATTTAGATGATGGAAAAAGGTATAGGTAAGGCGACAACACTTGCAATAAACCAACACAAAGCAACATAAATGGGGAAAACCAACAAAATAAGAGAAGAGTCAAGAACAAACAATAGCACAAGTAAACCAATAGAGTAATATAAACAGATCCTAAAATTAATCCACAAGCTTAAAACAAGTACTGAGGCAAAAACTCTTGACAACACAACTAAAAACACAGCCTGCGTGTGAAGATGTGTACATTTTATGTAATAAAATGGAACAGATTACGTACTCTAAACAAATAATGCTCCATATTAGTGATACTTTCATAATGCTCCATAGAGAAAAACTCGTAATCTCGAACCAACATTCCTATCTTGGACTCCTTTACTTGATTTATGCCTTATGAGTGACTTGCAAAAGTTTCCATATCTCATTGGCTGTTTCACACCCACTAATACAATTATATTTTGTAGTATCCAAAGCACAGCATAATATATTCATAGCTTTGAAATTCAACGTCATCTTCATGGTGTCATCTTCATCATATTCATCGATCCTTTTTGGTACTTTCCTACCACCAAACAAGTCTTAGAAAGAATATGAGGACCTTTTTCAATAATATTATATAAATTAAACTTAATAGAACAAACATAAATGTGTATATGTTTTTCCAAAAAGCATAATTTGGACCATTAAAAAGAGGAGGTCTTAGAGTAGAAGAACCTTCCAAATAAGCCAAAGTGTTATAGTTTACCTCAAGATTACCTCAAGATTGTTAAACCTAATAAGAGGACCTACTCTGACACCAACTGAAAAAATCTAAGAGGGGTGAATTAGGTTTTTATAACAAACTTTAAGAACTTTCTGATTAATACTCTTGTTTTACTTTAAGAAAAACATTTCTTTTATACACATAGAGAAACAACAAGAATAAGACAAGAAACAAAAAGGATAAAAGCAATAACAAAATAACAAGAGTAAAGAAGGGGAGAAGAACACAACGATTTATACTTGTTTGACCCTATCCAAGGTCTACCTCTACTACCTTGAGTCATACCCAAGGATTTACCAATCTCACACTAACACCCTTTCTCACAAAGATGGTAGGGAAAACAAGCTCTTACAGTAGTGGAAAACCCCAAACGGGTTTTACATCTCAACCACTCTTTTCTTACGCAAACTACAAGGTTCACCGAATCCACTCGAGTTTTACAACATCCAACCTTACACACACTTCTAAGATAGAATAAGAGATGAAGGAATCACACTATGTGTGATATATTACTACAGATGATGCACAACAATCTCTTATCACCCTTTTACTCAAAAAACATATCTATTGCCATAAAATACACATTCGCTTGTTCATTGGCTGATTCTTCTTTGTCACTTCTATTTTCCTCATTCCAAGTACCAACTAAACCTTTGTGTTTCTTGCCCTTGGAATCTTTCTTCTTTTTCCTTGTCTCCTTTGCATCTCTCTACTTGAGCTTTGGATAATCTACAATTAGGTGATCGGTAATCTTACATTCATAGCACTTTGGTTTAAACAATGAGGTTGCTTGAGTTCCTCTTGAGAATCTTCTGCCTTTTCGAAAGTTGCCTCTTTTGTATACTCGATTCACTTTACTCAAGGCCAAGGCTAGATCATCTTCACTATCTCCATCTTCTCCAAGAGAATATTCATCATCACTTAGATCCTCATTAGCTTTTAATGCATTTCCTTTCCTTATGCATTCATCATCTCCATTTTCATTAAACCTTTTTAACTTCATTTCATGAGTTAAGAGAGATCCAATTAATTCCTCCAATGGTAAAGTCTTGAGATCCTTTGACTCTTCAATGGCTAGAGTCTTTGGTTGCCATGATTTTTTTAAAGCATCCAAGAAGTTCCATATTTTCCTGACCTAAAGAATATTTCTTACCATATGCTTTCAAACTATTCAAAATATTAGTAAGACAAGTAAACATATCAGTAATCAATTCATTTTGTTTCATATAGAAGAGTTCATAGTGTCTTACAAACACACCCATTTTTTATTCTTTTACCTGATTAGTACCTTCATGAGTAACCTCTGATAGTTTCCAAATTTCATTGGCAGTGTCACATCCACAAGCGTGATTGTATTTAGTTGTGTCTAATGCAGACCATAAAACATTCATCATTTGGAAGTAGTGTCATCTTCATCATGTTCATCAAACTTCTTCGCAATTTTCCTATCACTAAACATCTTAGAAGGTATGTGAGGACCTTTTTCAATAATATTTCATACTTCAACATTAATAGAACAAATGTAAATATGAATATTGTTTTTCTAAAACTTGTAATTTGTTCCATAAAAAAGAGGAGGTCGATTTGTGGAATATCCTTCTAAATAGGCCAAAGCATTGTTATTTGCCATTAAAAAAACTACATCTAGGTTGTTAAACCAAAAGTATAGGACCTGCTATGTTATCAATTGTTAGAATCTAAGAGGCAGTGTTGTCAAAACCAAGAACCAACTACCTTTCGATTACTCTATAAAGCTACTAGAAGAGAGAGTTGGTCAAATCCTATTAAAAAACTAGTTAAACCGTGAACCACTTCAAACCAGTTAACCTTGGTTTTTTTTTTAACTTTAGAAACTCCTAAACGCTAGAGATTTGGCCGGAGGTTAGGATAATAAGCTTCATCTATGAATTCTAGGAAACATCTGAGTTTTTGGGCTTCAAATTAAAGACCAAAGAGTGTATCTGTCTAGTCTCTACTCATCTATTGTAGCTGTCGTTCTTTCAAAACTCCTAGTCCAACAATGGAAAGGGATTTGAAAAGAAAACAAGAGAGTGATTTGAGAAGAAAAATTAAAAAGAAATGAAAAGAGAATGATTTGAGAAGAAGAAGAAAAAAAAAACTGATCTGAATTACGGCTCTTGGTTCCATCTACAAAGAAAGAATATGTGAGGTGGAGGCTAGGGCAAAGAAAAATCTAAAATTGTTTGGGCCTTATTCAACTTTTAAAAAAAAAAAAAATCCCTTTTTTTGAGGGAGCTTGTGGGATTTTCTATTTCTCCAAGGAAGTATTTTAATTTTTTAAAACATTTTTAAGAAGTGATGTGAGCCTTTAAATAAGAGATCTCAATAATAATAAAAATAATAATAATAATAATAGGAATATATTTTAAAGGAAAAATCATCACATGAATGAACATATTATATACAAATTTAAATTTTAAAAATACTTTCAGGGAAATAAGTATTGTGGTTAGCATAATTTTAATGTTTGTTTGAGAATTTAATCAAATTAGATTTGAAGAATAAATTTTACATTTTCATTTAAATAAATAAAAAAATTCAATAGGTAATTGAAGAGGAATTATTCATATATATAACTATAAATTATTTTAATACATATTATATATTATTAATATATTTATAATTTTAATATATTTATGACATCATGATGATGTCATCCTATTTTTTACACCGGTCTGACTGGTTTGACACAGTGTCCCAGTAACTTGACCAGTTCGATCCCTGATCCGGTTCTGACAACATTGCTAAGAGGGGGTGAATTTGATTCTTGGCAAACTTCGTAAACTTTTTAATTAAAAACTCTTGTTTTTCTTTAATAAAACATTCCTTTTATAAAAACATTAAGACACCAAGAACAACAAAATAACCTTTAAGACAAAAAAAATCAAATAACAAGAGTAAAGATATTGGAAAAAGAATGCAACAATTTATAGTGGTTCGATCCTACCAAAAGCTTACATCAAGTACCTTGAGCCACACCTAAGGATTTACCAATCTCATACTAACTCTCTTTTTCACAAATATGGTAGGGAAATACCAATTCTTACACAAGTGGATCACCCCAAATAGGCTTTACACCTCCATCACTCAAACCTTAAAAAACTACATGGGTCACCCGTATACTTGAGTTTTACAACTCCATGCATCACACTAATATGATAGAATAAGAAATGAAGGAATCACACGAACTGTGATGGATTACAGCCAAATGAAGCACCAATTTCTCTTATGACTCTTTTACTCAATAGACACTAATAAGCTTAAAATAATGAATGTTTCGACTCTTAAAAGCTTAGGGAATGTTTAGGCACAAAATTCGAGTTACTAAATTTCAAAATAGACGTCTTTTATTTATAGGAAAGCTTCAAACATTTAGAAAACGACTAGAAACAGCTAGTTTTGGCTTTGTTCTATCGATTTAAACGTCTAGACCTTCAAGGTACCATCCAAACTTGCCTTCTGGACCTTTAAACCTTAGCCCTTAAAATTTAACTTCAGACATTCGAGGTTTAATCCTTTGCGTGCGAAGCTTCAATAAAAAGCTTCTTCCTTATGAACTTCGGGTGTCTGAACCTTAGTTCTAGAGTTCCGAACTTAAACCTAAGTATTATTTTTGAAGCCTAAATCAAATAATCAGCTCCAAATGTTTTAAGTACTTACTTACAAACTTTCTAAATCGAAGATGAACACACTAATCTTCAATAAAGATCCTCTAATCATGAAATCTTCAACACCCAAAATTAACCGTTCAATCCAAACATCTTAAAAACATTTTGGCTCAAATAAAACCTTTTTGTAAAACATGTTTGACTCTTAAATCAAAGAATAGGTTTTGAAAAATAGTTCCTCCTTTTTTGAAAACCATTTTCTGACTGAGCTAATGTATATTAAAATAAAAGGGACTAAGATAAGGGTTTACAAGATATACTTTTCTAACACAACCATAATCTATATCTTCAATCACTTTATCTTGGCATGCTTGAAATCCATCCTTGAATCTTATTGCCTTTGACACTTTACCCCTTGCGTGAGGACTTTATCTTCCAAACCAAATCACATCAAAGATAAAACATAATTAGCACACGCTAATTTTTGTCATTAATTAAAACAAGAATTGTCACCCTTAAGGCTAAAAACACCATTAAGTTCTTTTCTCCTTTTTATTTTCATTATCCACCAGTGCTTAAGAACAGAAGAAAAAAATTCTATTGGGTTGCAATAACCATGGGCTTGTTGTGTGTGGACCATTAAAGGCTAAGGAGAGAATGTGGTAGAAGGGAAAATATTGATATCCTATTCTAATTCTTTTTTTAAATCTAATTCGAGGGTAAGGAATTAATGATTTAAAGATAGGGACAAAAACCAAAATCTCAAAAGTACAGGGGTTACTAACAGTCAGTGTGCGTCAATCATTAATCGTTAACAAAAATATGATGAAATGATTTAGCATGTTATTGTAGTTCAAGGATAAGAAACAACATTTTAAAGTTCGAGTTCTGATATGTCTATTTTTAACCTCTTTGAGCATTATTATTTTCAAAGGTTTTTTAGTTTAATTGCTTATAAAATGGACTAATCGAACCCCATTTCTTATCTTATTATTATAGACACCTTCAGAATAGAGATATGTTGAAAAGAAGTCAAAACAAAGGCTTTTGGAGCAAAAACGAAGCAAAAAAGGAGAAGTAATAACAAGCTGCTCAAAACAATATCTATGGCCAAGTAACGCAATTTCTAGTGGATTTTTTAACTTCTTAATGACCGTAATTGAAGATGTTCCTTCTTGAATATTTTATAGGACTTCATGAGGTTTTCGAATCTATATTTTGTCTCAATCAGAGTTTATTGTTCATTAAAAGTATTGTGCAAAGATTCACTTTGTCACATGATGTTCCAGTTTGATACCTTTTAGTAAAACAATCATAACTAGAGATATAAAACTTCGATTATATGATTAAAGATGTTTTGAAAATCTAATCAATTTATCTACAAATCATAAGAAGACTTCAAGGCCTTAATAGTCCATTAAAGATCTCAAAAAGACACAAGAAGTGCAACATACTTAATTGATCTGAAAAACAGAACAAATAAAGAAACTTTTAGGCAGAAGCTTTTGGGATCTAGAAAGTTTCCATAAGGGGCTAAAATGAAAACTTATATGTTTCCTATTTAGACTCGCATTCCTTTCCCTTTTTTAATTTGATTCCAAACCTTTTTAGGAAAAGATTATGGCAATTTTAGCAGCAAAACTCTCTATTTAAACTCTTCAATAGTTAAATAATTAGGTATCTAGGGTTTTAGTTTCAATTCCATATTTTGTAAGAAGACTTTGAAGACCCGCGGAATCTTTGGGACTTCCCCTAAACTCTTTCTATTTCATAAATTTGTCTATGAGTTTATGTTTTAGAATTATGTTTAGCGGCTATTTATTCTTGTCTTTGAATGGGGATGAACCCTAGAATTCTTGGTTGATGTTTTATTTGAATTTTTTGTTTTAATTTTCTTATTCTTGTTTGGTCGTTATTCAATTGTTGTGATTGTTTATCAATTTTTCAAGAATTGGTAATTTCACAAGGCTAATTGGACTTTGACTGAGGAAGGTTAACCCAGGTCTTAATTGAATAATAGGAATTGGTAATTGAGTAGGCATACTAATTACGGTTTTTAGATCATTAATTAATAACTATAATCTATAATTTATTCATAATTAGGTTAGGGTTAGACGACATTCTTATCTAAACAATTAAGTTGGATAGGAGGATATTCGCCTAAACATAGGGTTTATTCGATTTTTGTGTGAGATCTAACCAACGAGTTTTAATAATTAATTATAATGATTTTCTAATTAAAATTAACTTACGGTTCTAGGGGGATTCTACCATTTAAATACTCTTTTCCAAACCTGTTTTAAAACCTTCTTATTTGCTTTCTTAGTAAAATTGTCTTTTAAATTGTTTCTTAGTTTAAAAATCTTTTCCAAAAGTTTTATTTAATTAAACAGTAGAAAGGTAGTTAGTGCTAGTGCTTAGCCATCCCAAAAGTTCGACAATCCGCGGACTTTCCTTACCATATTACACTGATAGGTATGCTTGCCTCAAAGTGGAATTTTAATAGGTTAGTAACCACACATCAAGTTTTTGGTGCCATTGCCGGGGATGGTAAGATTAGGAACGCTATTTATTTATCGCTTTATAGTTTTTCCTGTTTTTGTTTTTGTTTTTTTTATTTTATATTTTTTTTTGTACCTTTGTTGTATAATTTGTTGTTTCTTTAATACATCTTACTTTGTTTTATAGTTTGAACTTAGATTTTTAAAAATTTTTGTATTTGTTATTATTTTTAGTTGCACTAGTAGTCCTATGGAGTAATTCTTGGATCCGATTTTTTGTTGCTCTCGTTGGCCCCTTCTTGTGTTTTTATTTCTTTTGTTTTTATTCTATTATCTAGTTTTGTTTACCCCCATATTGGGACAATATGGTTTTAAGTGTGGGGGAGTGTATAGTTGTTTACTTTCTTAAATTGTTTTTACTGTTTATTTTTACAAAAAGTCAAAAAGAAAATGAAAAACTCCAAAACATGGAAAAATTTTGAAAAATTCTCAAAGAAATTTTTTTTACGAAATAATTGTTTTTTTATCATTTGTGAAAAAATATAAAAAGATTTTCGTTTTTCTTTTTTTGTCACTAGAAGGCATAGAACAAAAGTCATTAACTTTTTAAAAGCTTGGAATAGACATGATCTTTGGTTTAACTTTACACCCTTCTCTTGTTTATGCCCTATAAATTGGTGGTATTTTTGCATAGTGCTTTTGTTTATGAGGTAAATGAATGCTTGAAAATCTTAGGAAATTGTTTGTTTGATTTACTTTGAGAATTAGTCTAGAACTTGTCTTTCCACACCTTGAAACAAAAAGTATAATTTTTGTTAATCCCGAAGATGATGGTCTTAGGCCTTCTTCGATCCATTTGAGCCTTTTTTGCCTACCCTTTTAACGTTTCATCCTTAGTACCCATTTTTGAGCTTCATGCCTAAGGGATCGCTCCCTTCTTTTCTTTGTCTTTAAAACTCACATTTAAATAAAAACTCTCAATTGATGAGCTAATGATTCTATACCTTTAAGTAGGTTTGAATGAGCATCACAGATAAGTGTGGAGGAAAAAGATTGAGAAAATAAAGTTATGAGAGAAAGGTATTTTGAGAAATTTATGTGAGAAAGAAATCAAACAAGAAGAAAAAGTTTCAAGGGAATAAGATGTTTAAATATAAAAAAAATGAGAAATCCTTTTGAGAAAGCTTGTATTCTATCAATCATTTGCTGAAAAAAGAGAAAAAATGAGGAAGATGAAAAAAATAGTGAAAAGAGAAAAGAGAATGGAAAGAAGGAAAGAAAAGAAAAAGAGAGAAAAAGTATGAGTTGAAAAGAAGATTTTATTAGTCTTTTATCTCTTGATATCCTTTATTTCCTTCTTCTCATATATATACTTCCTTGATTTTTGAGTGATTGATGAGTCATAAAGTTTATGTGGTTGTAAGTGAGTTGAATAAAAGGTAGAGAGTTTTGTGAGAACTGAGTAAAAAAAGGTTATAGTTAACTCGAGTTGTTTTCCTTTCAGTTGTATTAGCTCGTATTCTCATTCTTCTTATTTTTCCTTTACCTTCTTTGATAGCCACTTATGTCCCTAACCCAACGTTACAATTTTCAAAGTCTTGCCTAATTTTGAGGGATGACTTTAGCTAGAATTTGGAGTAGAAGGGTGTTGAAAAAGTCAAGCATATAGAGTATAGCTTGATAAAGTGAATCATATAGTTAATTTCTTGAAATTCTTTTTGCATATTTTTCAATCTAAACATGAGTAATGCACACATACACAAACCATTGATTCTCATGTGCTAAAACAGAATGTTGAATGTGTTAGTTAACTTTTGAATTATGTCTTGATGAGTTTTAGTGGCTTTTTGTAACTCTTGGTTGTATTTTGGAGGTGGCATGCCTTTGTTAATTAGTTCTAGTTTCTGTGAAGTTTGTTTATAAAGTTTTTAATGTTTGTTTTATGTGATTTTTTTGGTATATCGTCTGCAAACCCTCACGAAACCTTACTCGTCCTCTTTAGTAACTTAGAGATTTAAAGGGCTTGTTATGTGCTAAGTACAATCGTGAGTCCTACGAAAGTAGCTAATTAGTTTGTTTTTGTTTTATGTTTTACCTTTGTTTCTTTTAGCCCTATGCTTGAGGACGATTAAAGCTTAAATGTGGGGGAGTTTGGTATGTCTACTTTTACCCTCTTTAAGTGTTATTATTTCATTGGTTTTTTAGTTTAATTGCTTATAAATGGACTAATCGAATCTCATTTCTTCTCTTATTATTAAAGGTACCTTTAGAATGAAGATATGTTGAAAACAAGTCAAAATGAAGGCCTTTGGAGCGAAAACGAAGCAAAAAAAGAAGAAGAAATAACAAGCTGCTCAAAACAGTGTCTATGGCCGAGCAACGTAGCTTCTAGTGGATTTTTTACCTTCTTAATAACCTTAATTGTGTTTGAATCCGTAGGCAAAAACAAAGTAAAATAAAACTACAGAAATCCACTAACAGGATCTGCACATACTAGAAAAACCGATTGGATAGAAATTACCTCAATATTTTTATTGTTCGTTGTGGAGGCGCTGCTTTGTACGCTTTGCCCTCTACTGGTATCCACGCGACGAACTCCTCTGCAAGCGATCGGGGTGCTAAACCCTTCTGTGTTCTGAAAACTATTCAGAACTGATCCTGGCTATCTGGTAATCGGTCGTATTTCGGAGAGAGGAGGCGAGATAATATATCGCCGTTCTAGGGTTTAGGGTTTTGTTTTTCTTTATTCAGATAAAGGACGGCAACCAAGAAAAGGTTAACATAAACTTTTTATAGCTGTCAATATCAAAACCGTAACTGTCATCTAATGACAGTTTAATCTCGTCCGTCTATTCCTATAATCATCCAACGGTTGGATGAGTAATATTAAGTAATTAATTTCATTTATTCGATTAAAAAAAATTAATTACTTATTAACCTACCAAAAAATACAATATGGAATCTGATTCCCCTTTTGTATACGTTCAACGAATCTGGACACAATCTAGATTCATTGAACGTGGACATTATGCTCACAAGATCGTCTATGCGTGTGACCCTGTAGGTTCACTTAACGTTGGTAGTGAATGAAAAATGTCCTAGACATTTATTCACAAAACATAAGCGGCCTCTAGCAAGACATTATGCTTACCCAAGTTAAGTAAATCTAATAATAACCTAGCATCAGATTTAATATTTAGTCCTTTTGTTACACGATATCCTAATTAAGTATAAGGCATGGATCAAGTCATCCTTATAAAACTTAATTAACCATTTACTTGATCACCAGGCATATTGTTCCAACAAATAATATTAATAACACCTTATTAATACTTATTTGAGCATGACCATGCATATTTTCCAGTCTTCCTTATCAAGGGGCCCATGGATATCTCTTTCTAAAAAGAGAGGGACAAATCCCTTTCACTATCTCCAATATTCAAGCCATGACGAGAAAATAAGTCAACCAATAATCATAATGATCACCTAATTAAAAGTGATGTTTGACTATGTCAAAACATATTTTTCTCCCCATGCAAGAAACATTAGAAACATTAGGTCAAAGGACACCAAATATAAAACTGAGAAGAAATACTTATAACTTAAACACGTGCAATATTTCTTCTTCACTTTGGGTCATGTCCAATACAATATTCTCAATATGTATTTAAGAATTGATTTTATATCTCATATTCATGATCAGTAAAACTTGACCATCAATCAACTTCACACTAGTTTACAAGATGTAATAAACTAGGGACAAATAAGAATAGTATTTTATTAGCTATAAGGGTTTTACTATCAAGTCACATACTTGATGACCATGAGCATAAAATACAATTAAAAAATACATGCTTCATAAATCATAAATGTGAGTCAATTGGTCGTGGGCATATACTAACAATCTCCCACTTGCCCTACCACCAATTTGACATGACTCTTAAACCCATTGACCTAGTATGACTCTCATGCTTAAGTTGTGGGAGTGGCCTAGTTCTGTGATGAACTTTCTGATCCAAACTGCCTCCTTGGCAGCATCAGAAGCGGCCACATACTCAGCCTCTGTAGTAGAATCGGCCACGGTATCTTACTTTGAACTCTTCCAGCTCACAGCACCTCCATTCAAACAAAACACACAACCAGATTGCGATCTAAAATCATCTACATCAGTCTGAAAACCAGCATCCGTGTAACCATTTACAACAAGCTCTCCTTCCTAACCTCCGTAGATCAAAAACATCTCTTTATTCCTTCTTAAGTACTTGAGAATGTTTTTTACTGCAGTCCAATACGGTTCACTAGGATTTGACTGGAATCTGCTAGTCAAGCGTAATGCATACGAGACACCTGGGCGAGTGCATAACATGCCGTACATGATAGATCCAATTGCGGAAGCGTAAGGAATCTTACTCATGCGTTCTGTATCCTCCCTTGTGGTAGGACTTTGAGACTTACTGAGTTTAACGCCATGTGACATTGGCAAGAATCCTCTCTTAGAATCTTGCATACTGAACCTTTTCAGTACCTTGTCAATATATCCACTCTGACTTAGGCCAATAAGCTTTTTAGATCTATCTCGATAGATCCTAATGCCTAGAATATAGGCTGCTTCGCCTAAATCTTTCATTGAAAAACACTTCCCCAACCAAGTTTTTACACTTTGCAAAGTGGGGATGTCATTCACAATTAACAAGATGTCATCGACATAGAGTACTAAGAAGACTACTGCATTTTTTGTAACCCTTTTGTAGACACAAGGTTCATCCTCATTCTTGATGAAATTGAATTCTTTAATTGCTTCATCAAAACGAAGATTCCAACTTCGAGATGCTTGCTTCAAGCCATAAATGGATCTTTGAAGTTTACACACTTTACTAGAATTCGAAGGATGAATAAAACCTTCAGGTTGTGTCATATACACATCCTCCAGTAGATTTCCATTAAGAAAAGAAATTTTAACATCCATTTGCCATATTTCATAATCATAATATGCTGCAATGACATGTAGAATTCTAATTGACTTAAGCATTACAACTGGAGAAAAGGTTTCATCATAGTCTATACCATGAGTTTGTCTATACCCTTTTGCTACCAATCGTACTTTGTAAGTGTGCACATTGCCATCCATGTCAGTTTTCTTTTTGAAAACCCATTTACACCCTATGGTCTTGCAACCTTCATGTGGATCAATCAAAGTCCAAACTTGATTATCATGCATGGATTGCATTTCTGATTTCATAGCTTCTAGCCATTTGCTAGATTCAGGACTATGAATAGCATCTTGGTAGGAATTAGGTTCACCTTGATCAATATGATCAATATTATGATCCTCAGTCATAAGAAATCCATATCTCTGTGGTATCTGAGAAATCCTACTAGACCTTCTTGGCCCTTGTGTCAAAGGTTCAGGCTCAGTATGAATACGTGAGTCCAACTGAGTATCCATACTCGGTTCAGAAATGGTCTGCTGTCCTTGAGCTTCTTCAAGATGGATTCTACTCCCACTGACTCTTTTGGAAACGAATTCCCTTTCAAGGAAAATTTCATTCCGAGCAACAAACACTTTGTTTTCAGATGGAAGATAAAATTAGTATCCTTTAGTTTCCTTAGGATATCCCACAAACAGACACTTATCAGATTTGAGTGCTAGTTTTTCAGATAATGATCGCTTCACATAAGCATCACATCCCCAAATTTTGAGAAATGCTAAACTAGGTTGTTTCCCGGTCCATATCTCATATGGTGTCTTCTAAACAGCTTTAGATGGAACTCTATTTAATATGAATGCAGCAGTTTCTAGAGCATAACCCCAAAAAGAAACTGGAAGATCTGTTTGACTCATCATAGATCGAACCATATCCAATAGAGTTCGATTTCTGCGTTCAGACACACCATTCCATTGTAGTATTCCTGGTGGAGTTAATTGTGATAATATCCCACAATTTTTTAGATGTTCGTCAAACTCTTGGCCTAAGTATTCACCACCTCGATCTGATCGAAGTAATTTGATACTCCTTCCAAGTTGATTCTGTACTTCATTTTGAAATTCCTTAAACTTTTGAAAGGAATCAGATTTATGTTTCATTAGATAGACATAACCATATCTACTGAAATCATCTTGTGAATGTAATGAAATACGAAAACCTCCTCTGGCTTGTGTGTTCATTGGCCCCCATACATCAGTATGTATGAGTTCCAATAAATCGGTAGCCCTTTCACTTTGCCCTGTAAATGGACTTTTAGTCATTTTTCCCAATAAACAAGAATCACATTTTTCATAATACTCAAGGTCGAATGAAGATAAAAGTCCATCTTGATGGAGTTTTGATATGCGTTTCTCATTTATATGGCCCAAACGACAATGCCGAGTAAGTTTGATTTAAATCATTAGATTTAAATTTCTTTGTATTTATGTTATAGATGGGCTTACTAATGGAATCATGTAGGTTAAGAATGTAAAGTCCATTACATAAAGAGGCATCCCCATAGAAAATACCATTTTTATAAATAGAACTTTTACCATTCTTAGTATTAAACTCAAAACCATCAATATCCAAACAAGAAATCGAAATGATGTTCCTACTCATAGTAGGAACATAATAACAATCTTTAAGTTCAATTATAAGCCCAGTAGGCAAAAGTAAATCAAATGTCCCTACGGCTACAGCAGCAACTTTTGCTCCATTTGCAACTCGTAGGTCCACCTCTCCCTTTGCCAAAGATCTACTCCTTTTGAGTCCCTGCATATTTACACAAATGTGAGCTCCACATCCGGTATCTAATACCCATGAAGTAGGAGTAGACATATTAATTTCTATAACGAAAATACCTGAAGTGGCAGTCTCACTGGCCTTTCGCTTCTTCTTTTCTTCCAAGTAGAGCTTGCAATTCCTCTTCCAATGACCAGGTTCGTTGCAGTGGAAGCAAGTCCCTTCCTTTGGTGGTTTAACCTTGGGCTTGGGCTTCTGCTTGCCTTTACCCTTTTTGGCCATATCCTTTCCCTTTCTCTTTCCCTTGTTCTTCTTGAACTGCCCCTTCTGAACCATCAGAACATTAGGAGTAGACTTCCTAATGTTTTGTTCAGCCTGCTTGAGCATCCCGTGCAATTCATTTATGGACTTTTCCATATTATGCATATTGAAGTTCATGACAAACTGATCATAGTCAGAGGTTAAAGAGGCCAAGATCATATCAGTAGCCAAGTCATGACTTACAGTGCTCCAAGTTTTTCAAGCTGATCAAAATACCCTTTCATCTTAAGGACATGAGCACTAACTGAAATGCCAGGGGTCATTTTGCAGCTATTCAACGCCTTAGTGGTAAGATATCTCTCTTGACGTGCCTACTCTTGGAACATTTCCTTGAGCTGTTTTATCATCTCATAAGCCTCAACTTCCTCGAATTGCTTTTGCAACTCAGATTCCATCGTAGCCAACATGAGACATGTCACATCGTTAGAATCATTCTTGTGCTTACTATAAGCATCCTTTTTTACTCTGGGGGCATTGTTAGCTGGTTGATTAGGAATAGGGTTCTCAAGTACATATAGCTTTTTTTCTTGTTTAAGGACAATCCTTAAATTTCGTGCCCAATCAAGAAAGTTAGTCCCACTAAGCTTATTCTTTTCAAGCATGGATCGCAACGATGTGTTTGAATTGTTTGAGGCCATTATCTACATAGAATTTGCAAAGTAAAATTAAATAAATGAAGCATTAAATTTTTCCTAAAATATTCAACACTTGATATAAATCATGGGTATAAAATTCATTTTATTCTAATCATAAGTAAGCTTTGGCTTAACACCCATAATTAGAGAAAAATATATTAATGGGATTTACATCTACATGTACCGGCAAAATCCCATATGATGTCCTAGGCTCAAAACCGTTTTAATAGCCTAGTTAAGCCAAACCATTCCAAGCATATGGAAATCACTATTTTCCATCTTCCCCTACTTAGGTAACCATTTATCTCTTGCTTTGGCAATGAGATAAAATGATAATCCAAGCATGGAGAAGTGCTTATGATCATGGAAGACATTTTACGACTTAATTTTTTTTTTACATGGTTTCAAAAACCTTCTTCCTTTTTTATTTGTATATTATTTCACAAAACATGTATAAAAAATAAAAGGAAATGAACTAAACATCACATGCATAATATATATACATCAAATAAAACGTGTCATAGCATGGCCCCAATCCTATATTGACTTCCACGAGCCTCATGGAAGTCAAAGGTCAATCTAGGTAAGTTTTCATCTCCATGAGCTTGCCTCCAATGTCTTAGCCTTCTAATCTTGTTACATAGGACAGAAAAATATACATAGGAATAGGAAATAAAATTAACCTATTCTAGTAAAGCTTGATAATATTACATCAACGAAAACAACGACACGCAGGCCGTATTTAAAAACATACAACCCATTAACAAAATAAGCCAATCAATCACAAGAGGTAAAGGGCCATGCTATGCACCATGCATCTAAAGATAGGAAGAAACATGCAAAGAAACAACAAGGGGGGTTCCAGGGGCGAAGCCCCCGGAAGAAAATGGCGGTCCCGCTGGCCGGTCAGCCGGCGGGGTCAAGGGGCAGCGCCCTTGCGGGGGTCTCATGGGGCAGCGCTCCCGGAAAGAAAAACGATTTTTTCTTTCTAACTCATTGAATAAGTTATTGCCGTCATAAACCCTAAAATCTTGCCGCCAGAAATTTTGTTTAAGAGTTAAACATTAAATCATGTGATTCTGCATATTGATTTAACAATTAAATTGCATAGATTACAGACTGTACACCAAACAATTTGGCAGTAACAACATTCTGTTTAATTAATCGCATTAATAAGTAAAACAGAATATGATATATGCGAATCCTATAATTCAATTTACTCTGATTATTACACTAATCAGAAACCTTACTATAAGGCCGATTGAAAACAACATATGTAATCAAAGCAGTAACAGATAAAATCAGTAAAACTAGTATGTATGAGGCTCTGATACCACTGTTGGAATCCGTAGGCAAAAAACAAAGTAAAATAAAACTACGGAAATCCACCGACAGGATCTGTACATACTAGAAAAACCGAATGGATAGAAATTACCTCAATGTTTTGGTTGTTCGTTTTGGAGGCGCTGCTTTGTACGCTTCGCCCTCTACTGGTATCCACGCGACGAACTCCTCTGCAAGCGATCGGGGTGCTAGCCCCTTCTGTGTTCTGAAAACTATTCAGAACTGATCCTGGCTATCTGGTAATCGGTCGTATTTCGAAGAGAGGAGGTGAGATACTATATCGCCGTTCTAGGGTTTAGGGTTTTGTTTTTCTTTATTCAGATAAAGGACGGCAACCAAGAAAAGGTTAACATAAACTTTTTATAGCTGTCAATATCAAAACCCTAACTGTCATCTAATGACAGTTTAATCTCGTCCGTCTATTCCTATAATCATCCAACGGTTGGATGAGTAATATTAAGTAATTAATTTCATTATTCGATTAAAAAAAATTAATTACTTATTAACCTACCAGAAAATACAATATGGAATCTGATTCCCCTTTTGTATACGTTCAACGAATCTGGACACAATCTAGATTCATTGAACGTGGACATTATGCTCACAAGATCGTCTATGCGTGTGACCCTGTAGGTTCACTTAACGTTGGCAGTAAATGAAAAATGTCCTAGACATTTATTCACAAAACATAAGCGGCCTTTAGCAAGACATTATACTTACCCAAGTTAAGTAAATCTAATAATAACCTAGCATCAGATTTAATATTTAGTCCTTTTGTCACACGATATCCTAATTAAGTATAAGGCATGGATCAAGTCATCCTTATAAAACTTAATTAACCATTTACTTGATCACCAGGCAGACTGTTCCAACAAATAATATTAATAACACCTTATTAATACTTATTTGAGCATGGCCATGCATATTTTCCAGTCTTCCTTATCAAAGGGCCCATGGATATCTCTTTCTAAAAAGAGAGGGACAAATCCCTTTCACTATCTCCAATATTCAAGCCATGACGAGAAAATAAGTCAACCAATAATCATAATGATCACCTAATTAAAAGTGATGTTTGACTATGTCAAAACATATTTTTCTCCCCATGCAAGAAACATTAGAAACATTAGGTCAAAGGACACCAAATATAAAACTGAGAAGAAATACTTATAGCTTAAACTCATGCAATATTTCTTCTTCACTTTGGGTCATGTCCAATACAATATTCTCAATATGTATTTATGAATTGATTTTATATCTCATATTCATGATCAGTAAAACTTGACCATCAATCAACTTCACACTAGTTTACAAGATGTAATAAACTAGGGACAAATAAGAATAGTATTTTATTAGCTATAAGGGTTTTACTATCAAGTCACATACTTGATGACCAAGAGCATAAAATACAATTCAAAAATACATGCTTCATAAATCATAAATGTGAGTCAATTGGTCTTAGGGCATATACTAACAAATTGAAGATGTTTCCATCTTAAATATTTGTAGGACTTCATGAGGTTTCCGTAAATCTATATTTTGTCTTCATTTGGTCATCAAATTTATTGTGCAAAGATTCATTTTCTCGCATGATGTTCCAGTTCGACACCTTTCGATAAAACAATCATAACTCAAGATATAAAACTCTAATCGATGTGTGTTAAGATTTTTGGAAAGTTAATAGCTTTATTTACAAATCATATGAAGACTCCAAGACCTTAATCGTCCATTAAAGATCTCAAAAAGACTCAAGAAGCGCAACATACTTACCTGATCCGAAAAATAGAACAAAAATAAAAACTTTTGGGCAAGAAAAGCTCGCTTTTCCTAATCTAGAAATTTGCCAAAGGGGCTAAAATGTAATTTTTTATGTTTCTTTTTTAGACTCGCATTCCTTTCCCTTTTGTAATTTGATTCCGAACTTTTTTAGGGAAGGATTAGGGCAATTTTAGCAGCAAAACTCTCCATTAAACTCTTCAATAGCTAGATTATTAGGTAGATAAGGTTTTATTTTCAATTCTATATTTTGTAAGAAGACTTTGAAGACCTAAATTTTGAGAGTTCTCCAGGCGACTCGAGAGACAAGCTCAAGTGTTCACCGGAACTGCAGAGACTTCCCCTAAGCTCTTCTAAACTCTTTCTATTTCTTAAATTTGTCTATGAGTTTATGTTTTAGAATTATGTTTAGCGGCTATTTCTTCTTGTCTTTGAATGGGGATGAACCCTAGAATTCTTGGTTGATGTTTTATTTGAATTTCTTGTTTTAATTATCTTATTCTTGTTTGGTTGTTATTCAATTGTTGTGATTGTCTATCGATTTTTCGAGAATTGGTAATTTCACAAGGCTAATTGGACTTTGACAGAGGAATGTTAGCCCAGGTCTTAATTGAATAATAGGAATTGGTAATTGAGTAGGAATACTAATTACGATTATTAGATCATTAATTAACAACTATAATCTATAATTTATTCATAATTGGGTTAGGGTTAGACGACATTCTTGTCTAAACAATTAAGTTGGATAGGAGGATATTCGTCTAAACATAGGGTTTATCCGATTTTTGAGTGAAATCTAACCAACGAGTTTTAATAATTAATTACAACAATTTTCTAATTAAAATTAACTTACAGTTCTAGGGGGATTCTACTATTTAAATACTCTTTTCCAAACTTGTTTTAAAACCTTCTTATTTGCTTTCTTAGTAAAATTGTCTTTTAAATTGTTTCTTAGTTTAAAAATCTTCTCCAAAAGTTTTATTTAATTAAACAGTATAAA
Source organism: Catharanthus roseus (assembly GCA_028651295.1). Lineage (NCBI taxonomy): Eukaryota > Viridiplantae > Streptophyta > Magnoliopsida > Gentianales > Apocynaceae > Catharanthus > Catharanthus roseus. The sequence continues at coordinate 4,804,259 of JAPQWS010000076.1, read as the reverse complement.
CGTAGTTAGTGCTAGTGCTTATCCATCCCAAAAGTTCGACAATCCACGGACTTTCCTTACCATATTACACTGATAGATATGCTTGCCTCAAAGTGGAATTTCAATAGGTTAGTAACCACATATCAAGTTCCTAAAACAAATTCTTAGAATGTTCAAGGTTTGCTAGGGGTTTTCGCCCTTAGAACTTTTACTGTAAAAATCTTTATAAAAGGGGAGAACTAGGATTCTTGAGGATATGCCCTTCATGAATGGCTTGTTGATGGGAACTTACTACATGGCTTTATTGATAAAAGAAAAGCTTCTTAGCACTTGTTCAATACTGCATATTGTTGTATATTTCTATTATATTGTTTAATTAAATGTTTATTTAATTGATGAGAAAAATAAAACCATGTTGGATTATGCAAAACTAGTTTCAATCTTTAGAGAAATCAAATGTTATCAGAATTAAACAATAAATCCCAAAACATAAAATCTAATAAAACTAAACTATAACATGCAATATGAGTGCATTTTATATGCAAATAATATAAAGTAAAGAATGAATTGTAAAGTACTGTACATGTATGAATAAAAGTTCAAGGCATTTGCCATTGCACGCCCTGAATTATTGTTGCAATCGATTTTTGCCTCATTTTTCCTCTACTTCTCTCTCTCTCTCTCTCTCTCTCTCTCTCTCTCTCTCTCTCTCTCTCTCTCTCTCTCTCTCTCTATAAAAAAATCTCTCAAGACTTTCAACTTCTAATCATCAAACAGGGGTCATTCTACAGCAAATCTGTATACAAGAAGATTATTATATCAAACTTTAACTGTAGTATTGCCCTCAAAACATCAAAATCATCCTACAAAAAGCAAAAATTACAAAAAATTGTTGGAATTTTGACCATAACCAGACAGATTGCGTAGTTCTGATTCACTGATCACAACTAAGCTACTCGGTCATCAGCTATTTTTTTAAATTTTTAAGTTTTTTAAAAAAATTTTGTACTTTATGGTTTACTTTGCTCAGTAAATATTTGATTTATTCTTATTATTTGAGTTTTATTTAAGTTTTGTATTGCTTTTAGTTATTATATTAATTTAGTAATTAGTTTGTTATAATCTCATATTTGTATGGTTTGATATTAAATATTTTATTTTTTACTATTATTTATGTTTTTCAATTAATTAATATTATTTAATTTTTTAGTGTGTTATTTTTTATTATGTGAATTTATATTTTTTCCCCATTTAATTACTTTAATAAAGAATGTGATTTTTTATTTTTTTATTTATTATGTTATTGATATAAGAGAATATTAGTTGTAATGTATCTTTTTTAATCATGGAAAAAATATAAATAATTAGAAGATAAATATAAATAATTAAATAAGTAATAGAAGATAAATATAAATAATTAAATAAATAAATAGGACATAAATATAAATAATTAAATAAATAACTAGAGGATAAATATAAATAATTAAATAAATAACTAGAGGATAAATATAAATAATTAGAAGATAATTATAAATAATTAAATAAATAATTAGAAGATAATTATAAATAATTAAATAAATAACTAAATATAATTAATTCATTAAAATTAGAGAGTTATAATCTTATATAATTGTTGTTTACTTAGTTAAGATAATTAGTAATAAAATATACAATAATCTACTAAAATGATTATTAACGTTTAATATCTAAAGAAATACTCAGATGGCCCGTGAAGATCATCATCAGCAGGACCCTAATTTAGGGCTCGTAGCAAATAGGAGTGGTCGGCTCCATGGACAAACTATCATAGAGTGAAGACCATTACTATGACCAATGCCCCAATACCTAGGCTTGTTGTTATATACCTCGTCCGTCTAACTATCACTCACGTGAGACAGGCTCTTTTTCTCTGCCATATCCTCTACCACAACAAGTAAAGCCTCATAATGTCCTCACAAACTTGAAGTACATTGTAGGTGGTGGATAACCATATGTTTCAGAAGTTAGTGTGAGCTCTCAACACTATTTGTGATCTCTGTCCTGAAATGCACAGTATCTGCAATCCATGCCCTCACAAACTTAAAGTACATCGGATTTAACTAATTATCCATGAGGTAATTCGAAAAAAGGCAGTCTCCATGACCACTTAGACTTCAAAGCATCCATTTTTTACTATAACACACCTAACCGCAAATTTTGAATCATCCACCCCCTAAGTGAATATTTAATTTTTGTGGAGCAACATGACACCTGCTTAATTTCTCGGTAATAATCACATGTGCACTAGACAACTAATAGGAATCAAAATGGCACAAAAGAGATTTCTAAGTTCGTGATGAAGAAGAATAAAAAAAATCAATCTTCGAAGGCTTGGAAGAAACCTAAGAAGCTGTATAAGCTTGGTAAAATAGTGGAAAATAAATTCAAATGCTTAAAGAGTTCAAATGAAGGCAAAAGAGTGCCAGATTGCAATAATATACAATTGAGGAACTAGAAATAAAGTTGGGAGGCTTAAAGGAGGGAAAAGAAGACCAAAATACAATTAGGGCAAGACCCACATCCGTCTTAGGGAAATCGGTGTCAGACTTCACCAAATTTTCAAAGGAAATGTTTCCAGAGAATCTGATGTCGGTTATAGGCTTGAATTGACGTTGATTCAAGTTTCTTTAAAATTTTCAAATTTTCCTTTTAACTTTCAATCTCGTCTTTTCATTTTTAAACTATTTTATGGTACTTTGAAGTGTATTTGGAGGGGATTTAAGACCCTAAACATCTAGCTTAAGTGCCCTAATGATTTGAAGGTTATTTTTATATAAATACTCTCATTGAAGAGAAAAAACCTGAACTTTGATTAAAAAGAATAAAAAAATAAAAATAAAATCAGATTATATTGAGAGTGTAGAAAAGTTCTTCTGCTTTCTTCTCCAATTTTCATAGCTTATCAAGGACTTTGGATCCACTATTGTGGTGCCACAGCATTCGCAAGTTCTTGAATACAAGTTTTTCAAGGGTTTTAGTGGGTCAATTTCATCTCAAACTCATTTAAAGGTACTAGTTTCCTAGTTGCTCTAGACTTTTTATTTGGTTTGATGATGGAGCCCTTTAATGAATGTGATTAGGGTTCTAGATTCCTTGTTGGTCTAGGATTTTAAATTCTTCATTGAAGAAGACCTTCTTGCTATCCTTCTTGGATTTCTTTGCCTAAGTTCCATAGGGTTTCTTGAGGGTCTTGAAGAGTAGGTTTTCGTTCTTCTCTTTGGAGGGTTCAAATGGGAGCTTAAAAATAGAAATTTTCTACTCAAAATCACCTAAAAATTTGACCTTTATGAACAACTTACCAGGCGTATCTTTATTAGCAATTTTAAATAGTGTCAAATTGGAAAAATGTTAATAAATAAATAGCTAAGAGTAGTTGTTGAGCAACAATATTTAATAGTGGTATACAGAAATAAAATTATTTAAAAGTATATGTGTTGATTGTGTGAAATATAATGAAGAATAGTGAAAAAGTTAAAGGGTGAAATAGATTAGGAAATAAAAAAAAGATTTAGAGAAAGTGGGGGAGAACTTGAGATGAAAAATAAACCATAAGTTTTAAAAGTTATATATTTACCCCAAATTGACAATTCGAAAATAAAGGTCCCTTAGTTGAAAATCTCTTGAACTTATAGGTTCTTGTTTGGAATTAACCCTTTATTTATGTATTTAATCTGACAGTGCTTTGATTGTGCAAATTTCTCTATTTGTCTTTTCTTATAGTGAGATTAATAGTAAGATAGGAAACTTTCTATCTTCTTTTATTTTATCATACGTTTTTGTGGGATTTTTTTTTTTTTTTTTTTTGGCCAAAATGGTAAGATGCCCTACCCACTTCTACCATTTTCTAACCTAGCCACCACCCTTCCTAATTCCCCTTCTCTACAATTTTATTGCTTCCTCTTCTATCTTTCTTTGTCATTTTCACACCACCATTTTTCTTCTTTTTCTCATCATATTTTTTCTTCTTCCTGCTTTGGCTGCCTGGGCTAATGCTACCCGTCCCTTCTCCTTCTTTCTTACCACTCCTTAATCTTACTAAACATCTTTCTTTGTCTTTCTCCTTCAGTGCTCCACCTCCTACCACCTGTCGCTACCACAGTTTCCTATTTCATCTCAAATCTTCATCGGAAATGGGTTTTTTTTTGGGAATATTCTTTCAAATCAAAACATTTAAAAGGAATATTCTTAAAATATTAAAAAAATTGGGTCCAACAATTTTTACCAATTCTCGATCAAATTGCAAGTTTTGATTGAATTTGATTGGTTCTTTAAATTGCAGTAGTTTCCTATAATAACCGGACCAGCCAAGGCATTGGTTCATAGTCAAACCGATCTGACGGCCAATTCATTCAAATTTTTACAAGATTGGTTGTAACATTAAGATGTGAAGGTAATCGTACAACATTTTTTAATGTCATTTTAAGGGTTATCAAGACCCATCATATACGAAGAGTGACTTTAATTTTTAAGAGATTGTAACATAGAAGGTTTAATTGATTTCATGTTCATTTTATTTTTAAGATGCTATTAAGTCCTCCTAATTTATATAATATCACTTTACATACCTTTACTAGGTTGATACAACAAAATTACTACACAAAAAATAGGGATGCTCAAGGGTGTAACTGGACTACATACTATAAAAAAATACAGTTTTATCGACCACCAATCCAATAGGTAAGTTCTTTTTTTCAAATTAAAAAAAAAATCGGACAAGACCGGATCAAGCCCAGCCCAACCCAACCCACAACACTAGCTTGGCACTTAAATGAAGATATTTTTGTTGTGGGGATTCAAACTTGAGACCTCCCAGTTGTAATGTTACTTCCTTAATAATTACTCTGCTGAAGTTGTTGTAATTTATTTAATGCAATATTATATATACACACACATATGTATATATATTATATATATATACATATATACACATATATATAAATATATATATACATATACATATATATATACATATAAATACATACATATATATGTGTGTGTATGTGTATATATATATATACAAATATACACACATATATATATATTGAAATTTTAAAAAAATCGTCGAAATTACAAAAAATAAAATTACTGACCGATGAACTTCAATTGATAATCAGTCGCTAACTTCTAAATATTACAGACGGATCTCCATTGGTTGAAAAAATAACTTTTTCTGGTAGTGATGTATAATCCATAATTTGAGCTGACTTAAAATAAGAATTCCTAAGAGTTAAAAACGATGTAGGTCTATAATGAGATAATTTTGCAAAACCGATAGCCATAGAGTCTTACTTTAATGATTAAGTAGATCCAAAAGGCTGGCTAGAGGAAAACTTGAAAGACTACATATTTTCTACTCTTTGGAGTTTGAAAACAAAAAGCTATGAGCAACACTAGCAAGAGAGTGTCATGGTCAAAGGTGATTATAAACTATTTAAAAGTAGAAATTTTTACAATAAAAAGTTCTACAGATGACTAAGATTGTCAAGAATGTATTTTTTTTTTATTTGTCTTTTTATTAGTGGATTATTGACAGAGACTTACTACATGTCTTTAATGATAAAGAAACCTATTAGTATTTCTCCACTGCATATTACTTTTATTATATAATTTCATGAATTTTTTTTATCTTCAAATAAAGATAAAAATAAAACTTTATTGATTTTACAAAAATAATTTCAATCTTTAATGAAATTAAATGTTCTTAGAAACGTAAATCTCAAAACTAATTTAATAAAAATGAATTATAACATGCAATGTGTGTGCACTTTATGTGCAAATAATATAGCATAAATGATAAATTGTTAAAGCTAATGTATATGCATGAATAAAACTTCAATACATAGATAATATTTAAATATAAATCTGTTTAAATTAAATATAATATGTTAACTACTAATATAATTTTGAGTTATTTCGAGTTAGCTATTGCTACAATAATTAGTACCATTGTGGATTATTATTTCACTTTGCTCTAAGAGAATTATCTTTTTCTTATTTTGTAATTATGTTGAGATTAATTTTCCAAAGTATTTTTTCATCTATATTTTTTGTTTTTTGTCTCAATCATGTTTCCAAAAAGCTTTCATTTGTAAGTGTAATCATCACTTAATACTTATATCCGAAATAATAAAAATGTACTTTATTAGAATTTCTAAACACATGAAAATGCATCATGTTTACCATTTGATATTCATCCTTTTCATCTTTTACTACAAAACTCATGTTGCATTTAATCATCTTGTAGGTAAAAATGATTTTGTAAACTTCGAAACTATTTCTAAGGCTATCATGACTATCACTTGCAACATTACATAAAGAATTTTTATTAAGATTCTTGAAGGAATCTATTAAGAGAATGTAGTAATTAGAGCAAATAAGGTAAACTTTGTTCTAGTTAGAGAAAGGATATATAAAACCATAATATCTAACAATAAGAGTGTTGATAATGTTTCTATTCATACTTATGACAATTAAAATAAGTAACTTTAAGCTTTCGAGTTGAAATTTTGTTAATAATTATATTTCATTGCATTTATAGATATTTTAATGCATATTAAACTATTTTAGACCGGAGTACTAGGTGATGATTTCACTATAAAGGAACTGACATTTGAAAACACTGCTAGGTCAGAAAACAACCAAGCTGTAGCATTAATTTGTGAAGCTAACCATGTAGCATTTTCTCGATATCGTTTCAAGGGTTATCAAGACACTTCATGTGCCAAAAGTGGACTTTCGTTTTGTAGAAATTGTGATATATAAGTTTCTTTAGATTTCATTTTCTAAGATGCTACATATGTCCTCCTAATTTATATAATATCACTGCACATGTCTTTGCTAGGTCAATTCAATGGAATTATAACAGAAAAATGAGAGACTCTTGAGGGTGTAATTGTACTATATATAATTCATAATTTTATCTTTATAGCATCAATTAACTTAAAACAAGAATTTCTAAGATCTAGGACCTATGTAGGTCGATAATGAGATAATTTCACAAGAAAGTATTCATATATAGTCTTTCATTAATGATTCAATGAATTCAAAAGGCTGGCTAGAGGAAAACTTTAAAGTCCACATAATATTTACTATGTACAATTCAAAAACAAAGGGATATAAGCTAACACTAGTTAGAGAGTGTCATGGTCAAAGGTGATTAAAACTATTTAGAGGTAGAACTTTTTACAATAAAAAGTTTTATGTGATGTGTGTCTAGAACTCCCAAGAATATATTTTTTTATCAATCCTTTTATAAGTAGCTTATTGATAGAGACTTACTATACATATCTTTAACTAAAAAAAAACTGTTAGTACTTGTTTATTGCATATTATTTTTATTATATTATTTAATAAATTTTTATCTTCAAATTAAAATAAAAATAAAAACCTTTTTTTTTTACCAAGAAATAAAACCTTCTTGATAGTACATAAATTATTTTGATATTTTAAAGGAATTAAATATTATTAGAAACAATAAATCTCAAAAAAAATTTAATAAAAAATAAATTACAATATGCAATATGCTTGCATTTTATGTGCAAATAATATAGCATAATAGTAAAATTGTTAAAACAAATGTATATGCATGAATAAAACTTCAATGTATAGATACTATTTCAAATATCAAAGTCTTAAATTAAGTATAATATGTTAACTATTAGTATAATTTTGAATTATTTAAAGTTAGGTATTGCTACATTAATTGGTGCACTTGTGGATTATTGCTTCACTTATACTAATAGAAGTTTCTTTTTCTTATGCTGCATTTATCTTGAGATTAATTTTCTAGAGTATTTGCACCAATATTTTGCATTTCATAAAACAAGACTATATTTTTATTGATTTTTCTTGGCTCAATTGGGTTTTGAATGTGATTTCATTTGCAATGAAATCAATGCTTAATACTTATATAAAAAATAATTAATTTGTACTTTATTAGAATTTCTAAAACATATCAAAATGCATAAAGTTCATCATTTGAAATTTATCATTCTACTCATTTACCAGAAAACTCACGTTATATTTAATCTTGATGATATGTACGAATAATTTTGGAAACTTCATAACTATTTATAAGGTTATATGACTATCCCGTGCAGCAATGCCTGGAGATTTTTCATTAAGATCCTTAAAGGAATCTATGAAGAGAATATAGTTATTGGAGCAGATAACGTAAACTTTGTTCAAGTTAAAGAAAACAAGATATACAAAACTATTATATCCAATAATACGAGTATCGGGAATATATTTCATACTTATGACACAGTCAAAGTAGGTAACGTTCAGTTTTCGTGTTGAAATTTTATTTAATGATTCATTTCAATTCACTTGTAGATATTTTAATGTACATTAAACTATTTTGACAGAAGTTCTATGTGATGGCTTTATTGTAAAAAAAAAAAAAACTATTATTTGAAAACACTATTAGGCCAAAAAATAACAGGTTGTAGTATTAAGATGTAAAACTAACCTTGCAACATATTTTCGATGTCGTTTAAGGGTTATCAAGACACTCTATATGCAAAAAATGAATGTAGGTTTATAGAGATTGTGACATAGAAGGTTCAATTATTTCATTTTTAAGATACAACGTACATCCTCTTTATTTTTGTGATATTATTGGATATGCCTTTACTATGTCAATTTAACAAACTATCACATAAAAAAAGGACTCTTAGAATGTGATTAAACTATATATAATTCATAATTTCATCATTATAGCATCAGCTAAATTAAAACAAAAATCCTTAAGAGTTAGGACCTATGTAGATCGGTAATGAGATAGTTTCACAAGAATAGAGTCTTACATTAATGATTCCACAGATTCAAAAAGTTGGTTAAAGGGGAAAAAGACCACATACTTTCTACTATATAGAGTTAGAAACAAAGGCTATGAGCTAACACTAGCAAGAGGGTGTCATGAGTAAACGTGACTAGAAAACATTTAGAAACAAACCTTTTTACACCAAAAAGGTTTATATGATGGGTACTTAAGATTCCAAAGAATATCCTTTTTCAGTCCTTTTATCAATGATTTATTGATAGAGACTTATTACATGTCTTTAAGGTCCCTTTAATGATAAAACAAGCTTGTTAGTACTTATCTACTGCTTATTATTTTTATTATATTATTTAATAAATTTTTTTCTTCAACTAAAGATAAAAATATAACCTTGTTGATTGTACAAAATACTTTCAATCCTTACAAAAATTAAATGTTCTTATAAATAGTAAATCACAAAACTAATTTAATAAAAATAAATTACAACGTGCAATATGCATGCAAATAATATAATATACATAATCCCTATCCGTTGGAAAATAGTCAGTATAGTACTGCCGGAAAGGGGGACAAACTTTTTGTTGGAGGGAGTGGGAAGTCATGGCTGTGTTTGGAGCTTCTGCTTGAAAGAGGAAGAAAAAGATTAGGCGGTTTGGATTTTTATTTTTTGAAAAAAAATAAAATCTAAACGACGTCCTTTTGGTTAATAAACTTTTTTTAATTAAAAATTACATACTGAAACTTTTTTTTTACTTAAACCCATTAACTTTATTTCAAAGTTAAGGTAGTAAGGGGAAAAAGATAAATCTACTAAATTTAAATTCATATCCCCAAATTAAATCCCAATCCTAATATTTATTCCTCTCTCTCTCTCTCTCTCTCTCTCTCTCTCTCTCTCTCTCTCTCTCTCTCTCTCTCACCAGCCAACCACCTCCCTCTATCGCAGGTCACCGCTATCGCTCGCCTACACACTACCAACGATAATCCCTCTTTTTTAAAAAATAACTTGTAATTTTTACTTTGATGTATGATTAGGTATTATACATTTCTGATAGAAAGTAATCCTTTTATGTAATTAAAATGATATAAAGTAGTCCAAACTTATAAAAAAAAAGTTTTTACTTTGTGAAAATAATTAAAATATTAAGAAAAATTATAACTTTCTATGTATTAAAAAAATTATAACTTTCTTTTTTAAGAAAAATTATAAAAAGAATTATATAAAAGTAAGTGTTGAAATAAAAGAATTAAAATATTTTAAGAAAAATTATAACTTTCTAATTTAAAAAAAAATTATAACTTTCTTTTTTTAATTAAGAAAAATGATAAAAAGAATGATATAAAAGTAAGTGTTAAAATAAAAGAATGAAAAATTTTAAACTAATCATAACTTTCTAATATTTATGCAAAAGTAAGTGTTAAATAACTATGGCCTATGGTCCATATATGTTTTTTTTTTTTTTTTTTTTTGAGGAAATGGTTCATATAAGGTTATTTGTATTATATGTATTGTAAATTGCATATTATAAATTAATTATTTACCTCGTAAAAAGCTTGTAATCATAAATATGAATGTATCATTACAGAACAAATTGTCTTTATTCATTGGCATTATGCATTATTTCAAGAATGTGAGTTAGATTTTTTTATGTATAGTTATTTTCTTTATATTTATAAAATTGATGTGATTTATTTATATTTTCTCTATTTAATGCATCTCTTTTTTTTTCTTAAAAAAAATAGTTGAATAAGTTGTTGTGATTATTATTTAGACATTTCACTATGTCTGAGTGACCTATGGATAAAAATGTTATGAAATTGAACAAACCGAGCCCATCTATATCAAATAATATAGTTTCTCATGCTAGAGAATATATTGGTAGTAAAAGACCCCGAATAGAAGTAGAATTCTCGAAAACAACATTATAGGTGATCCAGCATTGTGTAAACCAATTAATAGTTTTTCCACAGACATTAGAGATGAAATGAGAAGACGGTGTTTTTGGCTAAAAGTCCCTGTCAACCACATAAGAATAAACTCCCACAAACTAGGTTTCGTGCAAGTATGAGAAGGTTTAAAGAGATTGAGACATAAGATTGACTAGAATACAATGTTAAGATGTTGCATTTTGTTTATGGTGTTATCTATTTAATAGTGGTAGTAAACATAGTAGAGATAATGCATTTATCAAAGTTGGTTTTAGAAATTGAAAAATTGCAACCAAAAAGATGGAACAAATGTGAAGCGGATTTAACTGGTGCACACCATCATGGTACAAATTCAGGTTTCGGCATATAGAAATCAAAGACAAAATGTGGATTATGTGTTGTATATCACAAAAAAATAAGACAATAGAGATAGATTACTGCGTTCGATTAACAGCAGTTGTGGATGTGGTTCAATGTCTTTTAGAGTAAGGTTTGACCTTTCATGGAAATAATGAATCAAAAGAGTCATTGCTCCGAGGTAATTTTCTTGATTGATCAATTGATATTGTAATCGTAGTGAAAAAGTAAATAAAATATTGAACTCAAACGCTCCGAGAAACAATTAATTAACTTCTCCAAAAATTTAAAAGGAAATCATTAATGCTTGTGCAACATAGGTGAGAAATGTCATTATCAATGAGATTGGGGATAAGTTCTTTTTTTCTTTAATTGATGAGGCTTGAGATAGTTCAATAAAAGAACAAATGTTTGTAAACAATCATGAAGAAGTGATCGAGCGGTTTCTTGGAATAATGCATATTAGTGACACTTATACACAATCTTCGAAAAATCCTATTGATGATTTCTTTGCAAAAAATTGGTTATAACTTTCTAGGCTTAGGGGTCAAGATTATTACTGGGCTTCTAATATATGTGGTGAGTTTAATGGTCCAATAAACACACACATTATATTCATTGTTTTATTCACCATCTTCAGTTAGTGGTTGTTACTACTTCAAAGAATCATGAACTGGTGCTTGACTTTTTTTATAAGCTTATGATAATTGTGAATCATATTGGAGCTTCATGTAAAAGAAAGAATGATATTCGGTAAAAACACCATGATAATCTTGTGAAACGTATAGTAGTGGTGAAATTGCTACAGGATAAGGCAAGAATCAAGAAACAAGTTTAGCTCGATTAGGTGATACTCGTGGGGTTCTCACTATAAGACAAAAACCCGAATTTTTGACATATAGGATGCAGTAACGGATGTTTTTGAATCTATAAATGAGGATGACACTATTCATGAAGTCGACTCACTGCTAATTTGGGTATGATTGATAAAATGGATAGTTTTGAATTTGTGCTCATTGCTCATTTGATGGTGAGATGTTGGCGAAAACAAGTGCTTTGTCAACGGCTCGGCAATAAAAGAATGAAAACATCGACAACGTTGTAGTATTGATTATAACGGCAAAAGATGACTTGAAGAAATTTAGGGATAATGATGGTTGGGAGAAATTATTGGAAATTGTAACTACTTTTTGTATAAAAAAAACATTTGTGTACTAAATATGAAAGATGCTATGCCAGGTTGGGTTAGTGCTCAAAGAAAAGTTGATGATCAACCAAAGACTTACTTTTACTATTTTCGATTGGATATTTTTTTCCAAGTACTTGTTTGACCTGATTACATATTAACAAATATTGAATTGTTTATCAATGTTATGAGTTATTAGGTTTTACTTATTATGCTAGATTATTGATCTTATCATACAAGAAATAGATAATCATTTTGCTTAGCCAAGTTCGGAACTTCTTATGTGCATATAACATGCCTTGAACCTAGAATCTGATTTGCTAGTTTTGATCTTCAACGGTTACTCCATCTTACTGAGTTATATCAAGATGATTTTCATGATCAACTTAAATTAAATGAAGATCTTAACTAGTACATTTCTGTAGTCAAAACAATCAAACATGTTTTTTTCTCCGGCCTTCAGAGTATTAGAGAGCTTGCAAAGAGGATGGTTGAGAGGAGATGACACACCATTTTGAAGTTAGTGTATCGACTCATCAAGTTGGCATTAGTTTTGCCCGTTGCAATAGCTACAGTTGAAAGATCCTCTCTGTGATGAAGATTATCAAGAATAATTTTTGTAACAAATAGGAGATGATTTTCTCACAAATAGCTTGTTGTGTTATATTAAGATAGTGATTTTTCAAATGATTGAAAATAAAGTTATTCTGTATCGATTTCATAATATGAGCAGTCGAATATTATAATTTTCATCTGTCAATCATACACGTTAAATGCATCATTTTTTTAAAGGTCTTTTGATATAGCTTGCATTACACAATGTCATTTCTTTTTTATTATTTACGAATTTCAAAGTCATATTTTCTTTCTTTAAGTATATATATTAATATTCTTTGTTTTTGTATTATTCTTCTGATCGTTATAAATTAATCAAACATATTTAATTTGCAGGCTGCAAGTCATATTGGAGGTTTCCTTTTGATAGCTCTCGATTGGTTATCTCCACGGCTTTTTCTACTAGTACCTTAAGCTTTCATTATGGTATTTATCTCGTGAGTGATGGGTAATCATTCCTCGTGAGTGATGGATGATCACTCCTCATTGGTAATGAGTGATTACCTATTCTTTTGCTATTTGTTTGCAAATGCTTATGATTAGTTAAAAAATGGTGGAACGTAATTGATATATAATAATTTTTGTTAAAATTGGAATTGTTTGAGCGATCTTTATACTTGGAAAGTGCCCATTATATAGACAAAATTTTGGCAAATGTTTTAGTGTAGTTCCCACCCCCAACCTTTTAATCATGATTCTGTCCCTTTATATATATATATATATATATATGCAAAGTCATAATAACATGCCACTTGGAGCGCAGTCAGTGCCAAGTGGACGTCTTCTCCTTTTTTTCTCCTCATACAAAATGGTTTGGATCCTCTGTAACATTTCCTATAACACTCTCTGTGACATTCTTAATTTGATATATTTTATTAATAAAATAAATCAAGTGAAAGATAAACCTCAGGGGAAAAGATAAACTCTAAGGAAAAAGATATATTATAAAAGGAAATGTTATAGGAAAAGTTACACAAGATCCTATGTGCATGCTAAAAACAAAAAAAAAATAATATCAAAGATAATAATAAAAAATGGAAGGTATTTCATTTTTATTTGACAAAATCCATGATCTCCCTATTATTTTGGGAGTAATTGACAAAATCGATGCTCTCCCTATTATTTAGGGATAAAAAGGAAAAAAAAACAATAGCATAAGAGATAATAACAAATTAAACATATATGATTTTTATTGAACAAAATCTATGCTCTCCCTATTATTTTGGGTTAATTGACAAAATCTATGATTTCCCTATTATTTAGGGGTAAGACATCTAATTTTTCATTTTCTTTTTTTTTAAAACGAATGATTTTTGTTATTATATAAGAGATAAAGGAATTTAGAGGTAATTTACCAATTTGATTTTTTTTTAGAAACGATTTTTGTTATTTTGTAATAGAAAAATTAATTTAGGGAAATTAACAAAATAAATGCTCTCCATATTATTTAAAGATAAGACATCTGATTTTGTTATTATACTAGAAGATATACCCCACCCGATGTGTGGAGGCCTCCGTCAATGATCCCATTATGAAACTTTATTAATAATTTTCTTGATAAGTGAAATATGTATATTGTAAAGGACTAGTGTATTTTAAATTGAATAAGGATCAAGTTATGAATGGAATCCGCCCTAGATATCTTCTCAAAGAGCACTAAACCAATCCAAGCAGTCATCATAAAAAGTAGAAAACATGCCATATTAAGCAAAATAAAAGAACATAATATGCATCCTGCTACAAACAATTTTGTATGACATCCAATATGTAAGTGACCCATCTTAATTTTTTTTTTTTTGCGCAATATAATATTGGTGACTGAACGTGGAACAAAATGGCTAAAAATATCAAATGTCTAAAAATATTAAGGACATTCTACAGAGGCAACAATTTATATAGTAGTTTAAGAATAATATTGAAAATTCTCATTCGATGAGCAATCTAAGAGATTGTTGTTTCACTTAAATTCCTTCAAATTGAAAAAAAAAAAAAAAAAGGGATATGAAGATACTGTTCAAGATAACAGAAAACGTATTCCCATCTGCATTAATAAGATTGCCCATTCAGTAACTTTGATTGATTGTTTCGTTCTTCATCATTTTCATAGAGTTTCCAACCCAATGACTTGGATTTCACTGATACAGATGAATAGGAACTAAATATTCTAGAGTGCTAAATCATGAAACTTGATAAACAAATTGTAAATTAATTGAGAATATGACTCCTCTAAGGAGAGAACATAAATCATGAAACCTGATAAACAAATTGTGAATTAATTGAGAATACGACTCCTCTAACGAGAGAACATAAATCATGACTAAAACAAATTTCGAATATATTTTATTTTATTGATGATTCGAATTTATGTTTTTCAGTTTATTTAGTTTATGAATAGTAAAAGACTAGAACAAATCTCTAGATTTTTTTTTTTGGTTAAAAAAGAGAGTATCATTAAAATTAATAAATAACATCAGCACAAATAAGTCTAGTTTGCATTGCCCCATGGGCCTCATCAACCAAACAAAGGCTTACAAAAGGGGATGATGAATAAAAAATAACAAAAGAATTAGCCACAGCCATTCCTCCCTCGACAAAAACTTGAGCTTCCTCCGTACTTTGCCAAAAAGTTCGCACATATATTCCCATCCTTGTAGACATTGAATAAGCCTACACTCCTTGAACGAATACATCATCAGCCTGGAATAAAAAATCATAGGTAAAAAATGGTGAGGGTCAATATTATGTTGCTTAAGTAAGTCAATCATAGCTGTAGAATCTGTTTCAATGATATGTAACTGGATGGATGCCTATAGGATGGGCCATAGATAACCCATCTCTAATGGCCCATAACTCATCCGCCATATTATTGGTGATTCCTGGTTTCCTTGAAAATCCCCTGATCCATTGCCCTTGCAAATTTCGTATAAGCCCATTAGCACCAACCAGTCCCGAATTCTCCAATGCAGAGCCATCCAGATTCAATTTAATCCAACCAGGAAGGGGTTAGTCCATGAAATGAGAATAGGAATTCTATTCTTCTTCTAGTGAACGTGAGGTCCAAGGTGTACAAATTCCGAAGTTCTTCAAATGTAATCAGGGTTTACCTTCTTTCCTCTCTGTGTTGGGTAAAAAATTCAACAGTTCCGGTGCTGCCAAATATTTTTATTTTATTGATGATTTTAGTTTAAGTTTTTCAATATAAATATTGTTCTCCTCTTAATCATCTTCAATTTTGAATTGATCTAAATTCATACTTTTTCCCTAAATGGTTCTCATCATTACAATTATTGACATAAAATATACTTCAAATACTAATCATATGAATAAGAATTCAATTTGAAAAAAAAAATGAATAAGAATATTTTTCATATGATTTTAAATGGAAGCTGAACGTGGTGGAGAAAAATGACCATCTAATATTAAATAAGGTAGAAAATTTTATTTTGTCAAGAACCTGCACGTTCAATTTAATAGACTTTGATTTCTTTTCTGTTTTCTTTCAGATGCAAAATTTTTATAAGTCTATATTGTTTGTAACATTTTTCTTTATAATATTCTTCCTCCCTTAGGATTTACTTTTTTCCTTTAGGATTTACATTTTATTTAATAAGTTTTATTAATAAAATATATTATTTTCGAAATACTATAAATAATCTGAACCCTTGAGTATAATATTTTTTTCCCGTACATTAAAGTTTAGTGGGTTCACTATAGATCTGGCAATCTCTTTTGTGATTGTGTAAATATTTTAAAATTTTAAATTAGTTGCAATAAAAAATTGTAAGGTCCAAAATATGAATTACTAAATCACCATTCAAGTACACTTTGAGGCTAGCACTACTCTTAATAAGAATTGGTGTTCGAATTTATATTCGTGTTTTTTAAGAAGAGTTCGTATTATTTATTTAAGGTGTATATGTCGGATAGTAGATACCTTTTAGAGTTATCAAAAGAAAAAAAAGAAAAATAGAGTTATTGTTTCTCCTAATGTAGGATTATGCTTAATTGATTTGTTCTCATTATGATGTAATTTCCACATTGTTTATATAATACACATATTTTTTAGAATTGTTTTCATATTATGCGCTACAAAGTATAATAAATGTTTATCATTTTAAAGGTGGAGAAATATTATACTTGCAAGGTTATGATTTCAAGTGTGTGTGTATATATACACATAGAGAAAGATATAGACACACACAATATTATATATGTATAGATAGATAGATAGATAGATGGAGAGGTAAAAATGCACTTCACTTTTTTATATTTTGCTAATTTAGAACCCTTTTTTCCCCCTAAAGATGAAGTTTTAAGGGGTTCATATGGAGATCACTTTTGAGGTAATTTTTTCACTATGTACAATTCTTTTTCCTCTTAATTTTAGTTTCTACATATAGTTTTTCTTGGGATTTCAAATTTTTTGTATTGTTAGTCTTTTAACTTAAATTAAAGTAATCAAGAGTTTAATCTCTTTTTTTTATACTTTTCTTTTTTGAGTTAATTTACATATATTTTTTCTTCCAATTTTAGTATTTTTGTGCTATTTTTTTGTCTTTTACTGAAATTCAAATGAGCAAGAATTTCACCTCTTTTTTCTATTATATTTCTTTTTTGATTTGATTTTTCGTCCTATCAATTTTTTTGGTTGTAGAAAATTTTCAATAATTTTATTTTCGTGGAGGGCACTCCCTAAATAGCGCATTGAGAAGATATACCATGTTACTAGCGTAAATTATTTATTACTTAATTATTCTCTTTTGTATGTAAGGTATAAATAATTAATAATTCATTTATGTCCTGAAGGTTATTTTGTTTGCTGATTTCAAGAGAAGACTAACTTTGGAAATAAAGGGAGAGATGGAAGAAAATAATACAAGCTACAAGTGCTTGGTAAAAATCTAGCTGAGTAATAAAGTGGCAATTTTCTCTCTCTCTCTTTTTTTTTTTTTTTTTTGCAATAATTAGTGGGTGCAATAAATTTTTTCTATTATGCGAATAGGTTTGCTACTAATTATCTTTCTTCTATAGTAGAAGTGTGATCTATTTTATTTTTAGTCATAAGAGAAGCTTGAAACTGTTGAATAAATAATGATGAATGTTTCTCTACAAGACTCCAATTATTATTATTATTATTATTATTATTATTATTATTATTATTTATAAATTTGAACAGATGTTATCTTTACTTTCAATCGTTCTTTTAGAAGATTAAAAAAAAAAAACAATTTTGGATGAAGAGAAAGCAATATACAAAAGAGCAACAAGAGGAAATATGCTAAGATTTTTGTACTTGAATTTAAGGGGAATCCTTATAAAGCTTTCCTACAGTTTTTACAAACTCTCAATATAGTGTCTCTTTTGTTTATTTATTTCTATAGCTCAATTTCTTAAGTGGTTTTTTTTGTAATTGTTAATTTTGTTATATAGAGGTTATAGTTGGAATCAGTGAATATGATTGTAAATAAAGATGAGCATGGTGCATAAGTAATGCTCATGCTTTTGATTCACCAAAGCAATTTATATTTTAAAATATAAAGTAATGATTTATGTATTTTCTTGTCGGGTGAATTTTGATCTTATATACAAGTAACGAATTTATTCTTGTTGGGATGAAGAACTTCTGTTGCTCTTAAAATCATAATATACTTTTAAATTAATTTTATCTTTTTATTACCTGTTAATGTTTTTTATATTAATTTAGATTTATCTATTTTTTTTTTATATATTGAATATGAAATCATATATATATATATATATGCGCGCCAAAAATATTGATGAATGTTGGCAAAGGTTAAAATTGCCATAAAAAGACCAATAAGGAAAAACATAAAATGGTTATAGGATAAAAAAGTTCAAATAAATAATTGGGGACCAAAACCAATATAGTTAAAAAGGTTGGGCGGCAAAGTAAAAACAAATCTTCCAAACAAATAGTATTAAGTTGAGGTCAGAGGAGGTATTGACAAAATCTCTCCCTCTCTCTCTTTCTCTCTCTCTGCCCCCTCCAACGCGCCTCCACATCCGCTCTGCCTGCGCAGACCGTCGTACGTCGCTCGCCCTCTCCCATCCTCGAACCTCCGCGACCGTTTGGTGCTGCAGCTGCTCAGAGGATTACTACAGTAAGTTTTGGTTTCCTTTTTTTTAATTTCATTTGGAAATTGGGATTTGGGGCTATGAAGATTGTAGATGATATGATTTCTGCTATGTGGTTTGTGGAGACTATTTGTTTTAGCTTAATGATTTATTAACCCAGATTTAATTTCACGTTACCGTGTTGATTTTTGTTCTCTTTTTTTTTTTTTAATTTTTTTTAATGAATATGGCATGATTTGTCTGCATCCTAGCTTTATTTCTGTTTGCCGAGTGATAACCTATGAGTTATGGCACTTGGATATCAGTTTCTAACTGGGCTATTTTTACTTTATCATATTTTGTCATTAATAGAACACTGTATAACATGTTTGTTTTAACTTTGGGTAGTTACAGTTTTCAGCTGCTTTTCTTTTACAATTGGCTTTTATTTTTCTTTTTTTTTTTATCATTAATTCTTAGCAGCGAGATGCAAATGTAAGTTTTCAACTGCACTTTTATTACATCCAACAAAAGCGAAAATATAGAAAAGTGGTTTCTGGGTGACCAATGTGAAAGAAAGGCCAATTTTTGAATTGCAGCAATATGCTAAAACTAGTTTTAAATACCAGCAAATGGAAATTTTTATAGTCAATCTTTTGAAAGCAAGACCAAAATTGCAAGTAGGCCATGGGTATTTGAGTACCAATTTTGTGTGTCCTTTTGTTGTAAAAGGTAGGATTGATTCCTTTTTAATTATTTATCCCTACCTGTATATGTATGCAAAAATATGTACATACATATACTATATATGTATGTGTCTGTGATGCTTATTTTTCTACTTGGTACTACTGTCTTAGAAATCTTACCATTTTTTGTGGTCATCTTCAGATCAGCTGTAGCAGAACAGGAAGTTGATCTACTGAGACTGCTTAAGTCTCTCAAAGTACTCTTTTGTTGCTCAGAGTTCAGAAAGTGGGAAACTTTTGAGAATAACATTTCCAGTCAAAGCCAATACTTTTTCCATACAAAGGAAAAGTCCGTTCTCGCTTATCCCTTGCTCAGCGTATCACCACTGCCTCTGCTGTCGCCACCACCGGCAGCATGAAGCTGTCTTTCTCCCTTGCTTCAAAGTCCCAGTCGGCTGTCAAAAAACCTTCTTCCACCTCCACCGCATTCGCTGGGGATGTTGAAGAAGCCAAGAGCATAGAGTATGTAACAGAATTTGACTCCTCCAAAGCCCCAGTTGACCCAACTAGAGCTAAACAAGATAGAGTAATCCCTCCAAAAGCCAATGAGTGGAGGCCGCATAAGAGGATGAAGAATCTTGAACTCCCACTCCAATCCAACAGCTTGGATCAACAGCAACCCGCCCTCCAATTCGAAGTAGATCCCTTATCTTCGGCTGAGCCTTCTTCGAACTCCATGTCCTATGGCCTTAACCTCCGTATCAACTCTAGCAATAATAATGTCGATGCAAACACTGAAACAGACCCTTCCACCGGTGCTAATGGGGATCTTATGCTGCATAGGTTGAGGGAGGATCTGAAGAGGCTGCCAGACGAAGATGGGATGGATGATTTTGCTGACATGCCCGTTGAGGGCTTTGGTCGGGCTTTGCTAGCTGGGTATGGTTGGCAAGAGGGCAAAGGTATTGGACGGAATGCAAAAGAGGATGTGAAAGTTGTGGAGTACAAGAGACGGACTGCGAAGGAAGGGCTAGGGTTTATTGGTGAGCTTCCTGTCTCCCGACCTAAATACCATCGTGACAATGGAAATGATAATATTAAGAAAATTAGTGAAAAGGAGAGTGGAAGAGGTACTGGAGAGACACAGATTCAGGAAAGAGGGTTGTCTGTCGGGAAGGAGGTGAGAATAATAGGAGGAAGAGATATGGGGATGATAGCTAGGGTTATGGAGGTGAAGGGAGATGGGGATTTTGCAATTGTGAGGCTTCTGAAGGGTCAGGTGGATGTTACTGTTCATGTAAGTGATATAGCATATTTAGGGTCAATGGAGGAGGAGAGGGGTCTGAGAAAGCTAAAAGAGCTAAAAATTAGAGAAAAGAACGAGAATTGTGATAAGGGAAGTGGTAAAGATGGGGAGAGAGTTAAGGACTCAAATAGTCGCAGAAGAGAGAGTAAAGATCGAGGAAGTAAGGATGGGAGGAAGGATAGTAGAAGGGAGAAAGAGGAAATAAAGGGGAGTGATAAAGTTTCATGGTTAACCAGTCATATTAGAGTGAGGGTTATAAGCAAGGAGCTGAAAGGGGGAAGGTTGTATTTGAAGAAGGGGGAGGTTGTTGATGTAGTTGGACCAGCTACTTGTGATATATCTATGGATGAGAGTATGGAGTTGATCCAAGGAGTGGATCAAGAGCTCCTTGAGACTGCACTTCCAAGGCGAGGAGGGCCTGTACTAGTTTTATATGGCCGGCATAAGGGTGTATATGGGAATCTAGTTGAGAGGGATACGGACAAGGAAACTGGCGTTGTTAGGGATGCTGATACACATGAGTTGCTCGATGTCCGTCTTGAGCAAATTGCTGAGTATCTTGGGGATCCAAGCTATATTGGCTATTGACTTTGGTTTAGTTGCTGTAACTGACATATGTAGTGGCATGAACTGCCTTTATCATATTCAGGTATCATCAGGTGTTTCTACATTGAGCTGTTATTTATATGTTTATTTTATTTTGTTACTTTCTCAAGTTACCATAGTTATCCCAAAAGGTGCCCCTCTGAAGTGGTGTTTTCCTTTTTGGTGAACTCATGCTTTAATTTGTTTAATTGTACTACATTATGAATAATTTTTAGTTTTGAGGTGATTTACAGAAGAACATGTGGTTATATAGCTACTTTTGTTGTTTGGATTTCTTATTGGATATAGATTTGCATTTTAGTGATCTCATCTTTTGGATGAACTGGAGTTACTGTCTTGAGTTCCCTTGTATGGATAATAACAATGACCTGATGATATATGCTTTTGCTTTCCTCCTTGGCCTTAAATTTTTCTCTATTTCACATTACAATCCTAAATCTAATGTGAAACTTTCGTCAATGGCATTAGCATCTCTGTGCTTAGAAGGTATTGCAGTAGTTTTTACAGTATTAGATGAGTTTGTGTCTCTGTAGTTCTCGTCACAAGGTTAATGTTCCTGTGAATTGCATGAAGCAGTCCTCTCTATACCCATTGGGATTCGACTTCTGCAAGAAGGAGAGGGCAGTAGGCAGATTTTACAAATGCATGTTTCTTACTGGTGCCTGAATAACGAAAAGAGAGTGCTGGTTGGTTCGGAAACCTTTTGCACTTTTCATGGTTCAAAAGTTTTCTTTTGCAATAAACTGGTAATTGTCCTCCAAAATTCAAGATGTAGCATACGAGATCCCAACAGGTGAAGGAGTAGAAAGCAAAGGAACAGAAATGTTTTTGGGTTATGTTATCTGTTATATACTGGAATAGTTAATATGAAACATTTAGTGGCAGAAGACCAGCACTTTTTGATAAAATAGTTGGACCTTAAAATTTTCTATCTAGCTGTAGTACTGAAGGAGCATGAGAAATGATTTCTGCATTTTGGATACTAGAGAAACATCTTTAGCAAGGATTATTATTATTATTATTATTATTATTATTATTATTATTATTATTATTATTATTATTATTATTATTCTTTTTCCCTGGAAACTGTGACAATCAGAAACGCAGTTGGTCTTTTCAGCTACAAGAAATTTATTAGCAAGTAAATTGGTTACGATCTAGAACCCTGTGTGAAGAATATGAAAGTGAGGTAGGCCTTAATCATCTAAGTTCAATGTCTATCTTTTGTTTGCTGTATCTGGGATCATTTTGAGGCTATTAAAATTGAATTTTGGGAGCATTTGGCAATGGGATTAAGCATGTGAATACTGAACGGGAGTATGTTTGGATGGGCAGAAGGCCATAAAGGTAGTTCTGCAAACATTCTTGTTAAGTCCAACCTTTAAGAATGCCATATTTTTGCTGTTCCATATACTCTAAAACCATATTTGCAATGATTAGTTGTGTAAAATAGTCATTTTAGTGGCTAATTACTATTATGTGTTGTTTGAAGAACTTTGGAAGATTAGGAAAATGTACTACTACTGTTGCAAAGCTATGAGCAATCAGGCAAGGTTAATGCTGGCTCGGATCTTGGAATCTAGGAGATTTTGTAGCAGGTCCAACCAAGCAGTTCAACTGATCAAGTTAAGTCATTTTGAGCATCCTGCTGCTCCCTTTTTAGAAGATTGTAGGAATGTGATGCAGAGAGGTAGGAATTCCCAGGTACATCATTCATTAGGTGCAGAATAGCAGTCATCAGAGAAAGATGGGGCAAGATGGAACAGGAGCTCCGTCCACCTTACCAGAAAAGGGAACAATCCATCCATTTCACTGTCCGAACACCGAACCATGCCCATTGCAGTACTCTCTGTGTACGTTCCAGCCCAAAAAGGGGGTGGGTGGGGGGAGTGGCCTTATATCTTTAGAAGGAATTATAAATCCACTGGGATTTGATTATTAGGGAGTCTCTACATTAAAAATACTATGTAATAGCTTTCAGCAGTGAATTATTAAATATTTGAGAGTTATATAGTTTGTTTGGGTGTTGCCTCTCTCTCTCTCTCTCTCTCTCTCTCTCTCTCTCTCCAGCAAAGTTACTGTTCATATACCTTGAATAACCTCTGCCTCTTCTCTTCAGAGGTAGCTATTCTTTCTAATTTTTTTTCCACATTTTTCTCCTCTTGTTTTAGCTATTCTCTAGAGCTGAAACCGGAGGTCTAAAGAGTTCTTCCACAGCCTATAGCAAAGCGCTTGTATGGCATTACTCCACGGGTAGAGCATTACTGCAGCAAGCCTCGATGATAATTGGGGCTTAAATCCTTCCCTACAAATTGCTATCATAGTATCCTGATTCCATTCAAAATCACAAGAGTAGCTAGATGATAGGACTTACTTGTATACTCGTCTACCATCATAGTTTCTTGTTTTAGATGCATGGATTGGGGACAAAGCATTGCATTTGATAAGAATTGTGTTGTGTTTTACATTTAAGCATCTTTATAGCTCCATTTCAGTTCCCTGATACTGCGCTTTCCATCCAATTCTCTCATGCGATGTCCCCAGCTTGTCAAAAAAATGACCTCATGTTTGGAGCTATAAAGATATTCTACATGTTATTGTCTCATTATCTTGTCATTATATAAATTGCAGAAGTTGGAAACTCTGTAACTGAAGAAAGAACATGACCTCATGTCTTGAGTTATAAAGATATCCTGCATGTTATTGTCTCATTCTCTGTGTCATTATATGAATTCCAGAAGTTGGAACTACGGCTGATAACAGTTTGTAATTTGCTTCAGTATCCCGGCTCTTCTCCATGCAGGAGCTGAAGATAAGAAACATGTTTCACAGTGGGGTATTTCAACCTCTCAAACAATGAACAAAATTCAATTTCATTTTTGCTGAACTCTATGCTTCTTGGTATGTGTCCATTTATTTTGTATATCTTTACGTATGGGTTCCTTCTGCACGCACACACACACATGCAGACATTGGTTTGAATGCATTAAGCAATTGCTTTATTTCCTTCTTGCATTCCTTTCATTGATGAGTTGATTGCACAATTGAATGATACAAAGCATTGCATTTGATAAGAATGGTGTTGCGTTTTACATTAAAGCATCTTTTGTCTAGGCATATCTGTATTTTTTTCCTTTTTTTATCTAATTTTTTTGGTTGGGGTTGGCATATCTGTCCTGAAGGTGCTGTATTGTTGATTTATTTTGTTTTTGTAAATTCAATTTGTTTGGTTTGCCAAAAGTACAAGCTTCTGAGTGTAACTGTAACTGTGCATATTCAACTAATCTATTTTTTCACCAAAGCTGTGCATCAGTTTCTCCATAAGGTACAACTATTAGCATACAGCGTTGAACTTTGTACTCTCTGGTTTGTAATTGACTACTCTATTAACATCTTATGCCAGGATCATTGTTTTTGGGCATTTTGTTTCTTCTTTTGTTTTTTACTTTTTGTTCTCTGTTGCCTACTCTTTTAGATATCCCTTTTTATTGTTGGTTAGCCATGATTTTTGTGTGGAATAATTTATGCCTTAATACTATTTATGTTGTTTTGTTTTTCCGGTAATTAATTGGAATAATTTAAAAGGATGATGATGATGCTATAATGTAGCAAATCCTTGTATACAATGTTAATAGCTTAGAACTGATATCTCGTTGTTCTATTCAAATTACTTTAGTTTGAAATAGGTACGGTTGATATATAGATAATAGCCCTATGACCTTATGTTTTTCTTTAATTTTTAAATAAATAAAATAAAAGAAGTGATTTTGGTGTCTGAAGGTTTTTTCCCCCCCTCTTATGTACATTGTTGGTATATTCACATGCCACACCTTGTTTAACTGCAGATTGTACTTGTTGAGAGTGGCATTTTAAGGAGCCCTCCACTGTTTTTTGTGGGTAGCGGATAAAGAGTGCATTATGCGAAGCCTTCCATAATTTGCAACGAGAAACTGCCAAACCTGCTGCTTTTATCCTTGCCCGTCTATTTGGTCACCAGAAAGTTTAAGTCAGGATTGGATTGGATAGAATTTGATCTCGAGATTTTCTTTACATATGAATATTGGGGTGTTGGTTCTGTCTGTGTGCAAAATTGGATATAAAAATAGTAATACTGGCCTTCCCATCCAACAGGATATTTGAGATGATTGCTTGTGTCTAGTTGTTTATGTAGTATTTGTATTAGCGTTTTTAAATTGTTTTGTTTGTTTAATTAGGAGGATTTAGGTTTTTTAGATCTAGAAATACAACCGAGGTATTGATAATGTTAAATACTTATATATTGATAATCTAGAAAGTAGCATTATTTTAATTTAATATTTATATTTTGTAATGTTAAATACTTTTGATATATATATATATATATATTATTGTGTAATAGCTAACTTTATATGATCTCAAACAACATTGCAAGGGAATGTACAAGCAAGCTTATAGAAAATGATGTATAGAATCTAGTTTAAATAGTTAAAGGTGAGAGAACTTTTTTCGGGTAGAAGAGTAAATCATTTCACCATAATTAGATCTAACAACACCATAATTCCGAATATGATGGTCCAATCTAAATTAAGAGCTACAGAGAATTAACAGTGTGATAAATCCTAGTCCATCCATCGAATGACATCATCCTCATAAAAAAAAAAGGCTTGAAGGTGGTGGGTGTTGTGGAGAAATCAAAAGCTTCCAAAGGGAAGTTACTTTTGAATGGTTTTTGATAGCAATCAGATTGTTTCTAAATCTGCACACTTCTGATAGTAAGGCAGAAGAATGGCCATCCTCCGTGTACCCAGCGACACTCTTAAAGTCTTCAAACATCCTTATCGGAGTTGCCACATCAAAAATGAAAATCTTAGAGGTCTCGAGGCGGTAACTTCTACAAAAATTTCCACCGTCTGGTGGGGGATGCTTGACACATGAGTATCAAGCTTCCATCGCGGTTGATAACAGAAAGGCAACGGTGCCTAGGAACAACAAATTTTAGGTTAGCCAAAACTAAAGAAGGAATATACTTTTTCTTGATTATGTATATTGGAGGCAAGATATCTCATTGAATATTTCTATATCTTGGACATTCCTATAATTGTTGTACTCCCTGATTTAGTGTAATCATTTTAGAATTGTATATTTAGTTTCCTAATTGTGATATCATAGCTAGAGTGGTTAGGATTCGTTTATACGTATATAATGTAATTATTCATCTAATCAATATAGAAAACAACGATTGACTATTTTCTCCACTGGAAACTTTAATAGTATCAGAGCCAGTTATTAGGCTACCCGTGTTGGGCCAACCGGGACATCCAGTCCTGCAAACTTCACACTCCAGATGTCCAGTCCTGGATGTAAGGGGGTGTGTTGAGAATCCCATATGGCTAATTTATGAGTAATAATTACTCCTTGTCTAATTTATGAGTAAGAATTACCCCTTATAAGAGTGTGTGTTGAGAATCCCATATGACTAATTTATGAGTAAGAATTACTCCTTGTAAGCCTTAGCAATCCTCCCCTCTTGAAGTACTTTTTTGGATGAGTTAGGCCTAAGCCCAAATTTTAACATGGTATCAGAGCTTTAGTCTAAAATATCATAATGAGTGCAGACAAGGACGAATGAGCATGGCTGGAGAAACCACTAATGTCTCGATGAATCACAAAAGATGCATAGTATGTAGCGTCGTCCAATGGATCCAGACTGATCATTGCGAGGTTCCAATTGGGGTTTATTGATGGATTGATACCAATCCAAGAGAATGATCTAGAAAAGGATGAGGCACGGTGGGAGAGGACCAATAAGTACAAACTAAAGACTGTTTTGGCAAATTGTAAGCAAGATGGAGATTCTGTGAATATATATTATTCACGACCGAAAAAGATTTGGGACGAGTTGGACAATTATATGCAATTCCCAACCACAATACCAGATGAATTTTATTGCTCATCAATAAGGAGCAAGAAGAAGAAAAGGTTTTTCAATTCCTCATGGGATTGAACAACACAATCTATGGAACGGTGAGATCGAATATAATTCGGCAAGACACAATGCCGAAAGTGAAAACAATCTTGGCTCAAATTTTTTAGGAGGAGCAACATTTTCTTTGGCGAAATCCATAGCCGCAGATGAACAAAGTGGCACAAGAGTTGCGTTCGCTGCTGGAAAAGTACTGCAGTCATCTTCTCTTCACGAACGATGTGCACTCATTGAAACCGGTTTGGTCACGACATCATCAACTGTTTTCAATTGGTGGGATATCCTGAGTGGTGGCCCAAAGGCGCTCAACAGTTGCTCGGCAGCAGTATGCAGTCCTCTGGTCGTGGCAGTATGCGTGGAGGTGGTGTGCAGACAAGCAACCAAGGGAGGGGAAGAGGATGCAACTTCACTAATGGCGGTCTTCATAAGGGAACCAAAATTTTCAGCTGCAAAATTGGGGATGGACACATGCAGCCACCGGGATTGTTGGAGTTGCGGGAAGTCGTACTGGAGATGGAACCGAGCAGTAGCTGCAATGACTGTCCACATATCAATGGACAAAACTATTGAATCTTCTCAACAATAATTTCATTCAGTTTGAAAAATTATCTAATATTTGAAAATTGTGAATTTTAGACTCTAGGTATTCTCATTATATGACTGGTAGGATGGATTTTTTACATAAATTGCATTCTATTTTTTCATATACTGTTGATCTACCCAATGGGGCTAAAACAATGGCCTTACAAGAACGATATGCTCGTTTAAGTCTGGAACTCACTCTTCGTAATGTGTTACTTATTCCGGAGCTTAGATGCAATTTAATCTCTCTTGCTCAACTAGTAAGGGATAATCGTTGCTTTATATCTTTGTTTGACATTTTGTGTTATACAGGACCGTACCTCGATGAGGTTGATTGGAGTGGGCGAACAGAGAGGTTAGTTGTTTTTCTACACACCTTTGCAATTATCTTCTTTATATGCGTGTTCTAGTGTTGTTTCTGATTCAAATATGTCATGGCATATTCATTTGGGACATCCGTCAGACATGGTCGTGAATAAATTTTTGGGACAATCTTCTTTAGATGTTAAGGATTCTGATAAGAGTCTTTGGATTGTTTATTTGAGAGCTAAGCAAACTCGCGAATCTTTTCCAATAAGTAATAGTTGTGCTTCTGGTATTTTTGAAATAATTTATTATGATTTATGGGGTTCATATAAAGTTATGTCCACTATTGGTGCGTCATATTTTCTTACTATTTTGGATGACTGTTCTCGCGCTGTTTGGATTTTTTTAAGTGCTGAGAAAACTGAGGTATTTACAATATTGAAGAATTATGTGATATGGTTAAGACCCAATTTAATCAAACTATTAAAATTGTTTGAAGTGATATTGGAACTGGGTTTCTTTGTTTAAAACCATATTTTTTAGAAAATGATATTTTACACAAAACAGCTATTGCCAGGACACCACAACAAAATGGAAGAGTAGAATGTAAATATCGTCACATTCTCAATGTGGCGCGTGCTTTACGTTTTCAAGCGAATTTATGTAAAATTTTTTGGAGAAAGTGTGTGTTGACTGCTGGATATCTTATCAATCGAACCCTTCCTTTTTGTGAAAAAGAAAAAACTGTTGCATGGAAAGTTATCTTCTTATTCTCATTCACGGAGTTTTGGGTGCTTAACTTGCGTTCATGATCATGAGTTGTTTAAAGATAAGTTTCGTTCTAGTAGCAGAAGATGTGTCTTTCTTGGATATCGTTTTAATAAGAAAGGTTGGAGATTTTATGATTTGGAAAATAAGAAACTTCTTTATTCTCGGGATGTTGTGTTTATTGAAGACAAATTTCCTTATGTTTCCATGACTCAAGAAAATTCGGATTCCAAATTGGATTTCTCCAAACTATTCAACTTTGGAGCAAATTATTTGGGTTCCATCATCCTGCCCCCACTTCCAGCGCTGGTCCAAACACACAGTTCCGTCTGGGCTCAAGGACAGCCTGCCAGCAGTTCCCATGGATCGACCCAAAGCCAACCCCCCAACAGCTCAGTGGCCCATGCGAATCAAGCTGTTGGGCTTGCAGAAATGAATCCACAGCCCAACATTTTACTCTACTTGGTCCCCTGGCCCCTGGCCCAACACACTCAGCCCTTGATCTCGATCTAGCCACAGCGACCCTATCGCCTTAGGATCAGCCTGATGCGTCGATCCAAGAAGAGCATTCCAGTGACCAAAATTCAGACAGTGATGGTTCGCAGCCCCAAGGCAAAATTACTTCCTTGCCCTTGATTTCTGATTCTCCTATGGTACTTAAAAGAAGCACTAGAACTAAGACGATTCCTGCTAAATTAAAGGATTATGATTGCAATAACGTGTGAATGAAAAGGGTTAGAGAGTCAGCTAGAATAAAGGAATTATCTTAAAGTGGCAAGAAGTTTAAAATGTCTAAAACAGAGGTCGGTCCTATTACAGTTGAAAGGGCTTTGAATGATTATCTTCTGATAGTTTTCATGTTAAGAAGCATTGTCAAGTCTGGGGATATGATTGTTGAGACTTGTTTTTTTGAAGAAAGTTTAACTGAAATTAGTTTCATTGATTTGCTTATGTCTGCAAGACTGCTCAATTCTACTGGTTTTGCTAAAGAATACAATGCGACTCTTGTACATGAATTTTATGTTAATTAAAATGAAGATATATCTGATGTTGGGTCAAGTTTTCATGGTGTAAGGAAAGAAGTTGTTGATTTAAATGTGGAAGAATTATCTGATTTCTTGGGTATTCCTGCTTATCCTGATATTGAAGGTTCTCGTTTGAAAGAAGAAATTGATATAGATATATGGTACCAACAAAGGAATTCATAGGAGGATTTAAGGCTTTGTGGCCAAGAGAAGGTAAGTTGACATCCCCAGCTTTGACATTGAAATACTTTGGACTGTAAAAAATTTCACGTACAAATTGGATGCCAATAACAAATGCGACAGTATTATCCAGAGATAGAGCAATGATGTTGTTTTACGTGTTGGAAAACCTTTCAACATGGGCAGATTATCTATGATCATATCACACAATTTAACATTGTGAAGGAAGAGCCTACCAAGAATCTTCTCTTTCCTTGTTTAATTTCTAGCTGTTTGATTGCATATACTCTTCTGACATTGCTGTTTTAGATCTTGGAGAAAGGAAAGTGACTAAGAAAACAGAAGCAGATATTAGGAAAGCAAGGGAAGCTGAGGCCAGGTTTAAACCACCTCTTAAATCTCTCAAGTCCAAGCAACCCGTTCATGTGTCTAGGTCTACTGTTGATCATCAGAATTATGTTGACCGGGCTCAGTTTTAGGAACTTCAGCAGCAAGTCATTTCTCTTCAAGGTCACCTGTTGCAACTCCGTGCTGCGTTTGCTGCCTATAAAGTCCCATCCCTAGCTTTGCCATTCCTGATTCAGAAAGAGGGAGTAAAACATTTAGGGGGAGCTTTCTGATTTTGATTTTATTGGATATTTTTGTTTTTATAGGTATTTCTACATTTTATTTCTGCTGCTGGATATTTGTTTTGGTAGTTGGATTTCTTTGGTTTTTCTCGGTTCTTACGTTAGGTTGGTTTTTTATTTTGTGTTATCATAATGTGAAATACTTTTGTTGCTGATAGGTTATTGTTAAGTCTTGACATTAGTCTTATCTTATGCTTTGGATTTCTTATATATTTACTTGTCTTCCTGGAAACTGTGTTGTCTGACTGGTTTTGTTATGTTGTCAGACTTATGATTAGCTCAAATAATCTTTGCTTGTGTTGTTATATTGTAGAAGACTTGGTTTTGAACCAAACAATGTCAAAGGGGAGATTGTTAGGAAATTCAAATTTCCTAGAGTTATGTTGAGTACATGTTGGCATAGTTTGTTTCTATCTTAGCAAAGGTTTACTTGAATTAGGAGTTTTTATCTCCATATTTTTCTCCAAGATAATCTTTAAAAACTTGAAGGTTTGTCTAGAAGTTTTGAACCTGAAGACTTGCTGGAATCCTTGGAGGATAGATGATGCAGCTGATGATGATTAGGAATTGAAGTCGGAGTAAAAGTCTTTTTCTCAACATAGAATTTCTTTGCAGCTATTTATCTGGAGAATTTTGGACTTTATTTGTTAAGCAATTTGGAGTGCATATACTTATGAGAGCAATGAGAAAGTTCTAAAATTTTTCAAAAGTCATACTTGCTGAAAAATTAACTTGTTACGATTATGTTGCTGAAATTGTAATAGTTAGCGAGTTGGATTGTTTAGTTTGATTCTGAAAATCTTGTATTGTTGCAGAGTGTTACTAGTCTAATACACATCCAGTTGTGAGTCCGACAATCTGTGTTAATTTGTTGGTGTTGGAGCTGCTTACTCCTTAGAGTTGTACAAACATTTGCCTTGTATTTTTGTGATGTTAATGGATTGGATCAAAGATCATGACCCTGCAGATGTAGGCTTTTAAAGCTTAATTACGTTAACAATTCTCTTTGTCTCTATCCTTTATTTTTTCTCTTGTTTTAACTTTATTGACAACATATTCTATTTCTTTTAACACAGCACAGACAAAATTTTAAAGAGTTTAACATTGTACGTTTGTTAAGCTTGCTTTCAACCTTTTATAATAAATATTCAACAATTATTATATAAATTTATTTAAATAGCATATAAGAATTTACATAATTGTTTTTATTATTAATATAGAAAAGAAAGGTAGAAAAGTATTCTTTAGAAGAGAATTCACAAAAATCCTCTTAAAGATATGCTACAAGGACTCGATGCTCAATTATTTTTGGTTTTATTTTCTTATTATTATTATTATTATTATTATTATTTTAAAAAGAAGGACTCAATATTTTCATAAACAATAGTTTTATTTTTTTTCTGTGCGAGAGAAAGAAAAAGAAAAGGAGACAGATGAGGAATAAATTAATAATTTTAATATTCTTTTTACATTTTTACGTGACAATTTTTGAAATATTAGTGTTCTCCCCTACTTTCCACTGGATGAAAAGAAGGCCCATTCTATCTAAAAACTTAATCTAAGAGTATGGGTTATTCTTTGCATTTTTTAAGATTCTTTTTTATTTTAAGAATATAAAACGTAATTGAATTTTGAAAAGAAAATGTGATTATTGGTTTTAAGAATGAAAAAAGTAATTTGGTTTTAAGAATAAAAAAAGTAATTAAATTTTAAAAAGAAAATGTGACTTATTGTATAAAAAATTAAAAAAAGAAATGTTTGGTTTTGCATTAAGGGATCCCATCCAAATACTTAAATAAAGGATAGGCACAAGACATAATTTTTTTTCTGAATAAAAGATCATTCATCTATATATATATATATATATATATTGTATACATACTAAAAACAAAGCCATACTGAGTGCTATAAGAGCATCTCATGACATCCTCTTTTTTTTTCTTCCCCTACATAATTAATAGTGATAACTATTTTTATTTTACTCCATTTAAGGTGTTCTATATTAAAATTAATATAAAATAAGGGGTCGATAAATCTAATTCGGGAATATAAATGTATAGCGCGAAAAAAATCATTATTTTTCCTCCTCTTTCTCTCTCTACACATCTTTTTGAACTTGTATTGGAGGTAGATATGGATCATTATGAAGATTTTTGTAGAAGAAAATATCAATTTAGATGTAAGAAAAGTTGAATTTTTTTTTTTTCAAAATTGGGCTCGGATCGCCCGGACGACTGACCTGGACATGAGCGGATCGCCGGTCCTGGTGACCCGAGCAGTTCTGGGTCGTCTGTACCGGCGATCCGCTCATGTCCGGGTCGGCCGTCCGGGCGACCCGAGCTACAGTTTTTTGTTTTAAGGAAGAAATAATTTTTGTAAGTATTTGGAAAACTTTAAACATGAATAACTCTGCGATTGAATGTCCATTTCACGCGTATGACCACTCGTTTCGATGGCTCTTGTAAAGATAAACGCAACGGCATCGTCGAAAAAGTGTTCCGGATGCGTTTCGAGGCAAAAACATTACAAACTTGGTGCCTTATAAAATTGGTGTCGATCACGGATATTATTTTTAATTAGAGAAAAAAGAAGACTGCTCCTCTGTTTAATTTTCAAATTTGTGCCTTAATTTTTTAGTTAACAATAGAGAAAGTATTAGAAAATTACAAAAACGTAAAAATTGATAGGATTTTTTTGTGGGAACGGTTGGTGTAAACCTCCTTAAGGATGTTCCTGACGCATAAATCTCGAAAAAATACACGAAATGCGTACAAGAATCGCCTCAATCGGACGTCCGAGCGCAAAATTATGTCCTGTCAAAGTTTTCGACTATACGAGATAATTTTTTTGCCCCGAAACGAGTCCGGATCACTTTTTCGATGATGCCGTTGCGTTTATCTTTACGAGAACTATCGAAACGAGTGGTCATACTGTGATACCCCCAACCCTGCCACTAGGTCAACTGAGGTTGAGTAGCACATCTGCGTGCCTCTCGGCACTAAATTATAAGCTCCACAATGAAACATAACCCTAGAACAACACTAAAAAGTATACACACAGAGTATGCGGAATACTTAAGTAAATTAGATACTACTAGTGCGCTCAGAACATAGGATCTTTAAAAAAAACTTCCCATGGTCGTTTTATTATAAAAACAAAACTATCTTACATCAACAACTTACACGACAACATAAAAAGAAACTTTACAGACAGTTCGAGTCTAAAAAGATAAAACATAAACATATGCCCTTCTGGGGAGATTTGATCAAAAAAACTCCTGGCCTAAAACTTCATGGCTTGTTTGGCTCCTGACCGTTCCGAGCTAATCTGAGAAGAAAACATGATATGGAAAAACGTGAGCGCGAAAGCTCAGTGAGTCCGTGTGTGTGTGCGGTAGTGATTTATTTAAAACAATGACGATGTCGTTTCACAAAACAGTTCATGTAATGTTATAAGAAAAATATTTCTTTTATTATTTTAACAAAACTGATACTTGAACCTACATGAGGGTTTCGAGCGCAGTTAGGAAGTCTGAGAGAATCAAGACACATCAGCGCAGCTTCTATGCCCCAAATTTAAAAGAACATGTAATGCAGTGGGGCTCCACGGACAAAGTCCGGATCCCCAAAACGAGGCCATCGGAACCAAGTTCTGGCATCTCGTAGTCAATACCAACCAAACACCATACGAGCGCTCGATTACAAACAACCGTACTCCCATATCACTGGACAAAACAGGCTACAGACTCCTGGAGTACCTACCAGGTCTGCCCTGAGGCCAACCTCAGTTTCGAGCCCCTCCTGACTCTCCACTAGGGAACCGTCCCACCGAGAGCATGATGCGATGTCCACGTAAATACCAATTGGGCCACGCCCTCCAGGTACTACGTCCCTCTTCAAGTGGAAACACCCTCAGAGTCAAAAACCCGTCCACGTCATCGGAAGAGGCCCTAGTCCGAGGGACTAGCCACGTATAGTGCAATCCGCTAACGCATCCGTTCACTTGATTTCCACCAAACTTTAACCCTGGTCGGAATGAGGTTTCCATATGTATTTACAATTCGAAAGGCCAATGGCCCAACCATCATAGCAGATTCAAGTCATAAACATTTCAGAGCACCAAAAATCCTCATCCGCCAGTCATCACATGCTTATGCAAATTTCACAATTATGCCAATGCCAGGCCTATATTCATGCATGTTGAAACATGTAACTTTTCAGGACCAAAGCATTCTTCAGTTTATGCAGATTTTACAAACATACTATGTTTCTATTCATGCATGCCAAATCATATAACTTTTCAAAACATAGTATTTTCCAACTTATAAATATTTACAGAAAACTTGTGTACAAACTAGTTCTTTTTCATAACAATAATAATCTGTTTTAAAAAGACAACACCTATATGAAGCACCTCTCCTATGCACTTCTAACGAACATGTAACATATCGTGGAGAACATCTCTAATTAAGAAAAATATGGCATGTTATACCGTTTCAAAAATAGTAAATATTTTATGATAAGTTTAGAAACTATATTTATATAGCCAGTAACTTTTGAAATAACATAAAAAATGGAGGTTGTGGACTCACCTGGATGCAGATATGGTGCTAAGATCAAATAACCCTATCCCTAAATATAGAGGTCTAACGAAATGACTTAAGAGATATATATCTTCATATACGTACTTATAATTATTCTTTAAAAAGATCGAAAATCCTATACTCTTAAAAAAAAATACTCTCCCAATAAACCATAATTAACTATATACTATATACTAAAAATCCATTTAAAATATTTGAATCCTAAAATAAATAATTAACTTAATATATATAATCTAACTAGAATTAGATCTCATTATATGCTAAAGCCTAGAAAAAAAAAATAATACACTTAAAACTATATATATAGATATTATAATGAAAATATAAAGGAAAGGAAAATATATATATATATATATAAAACTAACCTTACATATTAGTGCTGCCTCAAATTGTTCTTGTTGCCAAAACAAATGGAATACAAGCCATGCATGCATATATATATATATATATATATAGTATACATTATGGCGGTTAGTGGGGGAAAAAAAGAAAGAAAAAAAAAAGAAAAAAAAGAAGAAGAATTTGGGTGGGGTGACGGGTGGCTAGGGAGGTGGCGGAATGTTTCTTAGTTGTGAAGTTTTTTTTTTTGAAAACATTATATGAAAATGTTAATTATTTAAATTTCTAAAATACACACATTAGGTATTAAAAAGAAAATCCATTTAAAGGCACTTATAAACCTTAATAATAAAACCTCAATATAATAAAATTTTACTCTCATTCCTAAATATCTCCAAAATTACCACTAAGTGTAAAAAACACTATACTTCACTACATTAGATCCAAACTCTATTTTCATCAGCCCCAAAATTTTAGGGATCATGGTAGGTGCTTACTGGGTAGGGCATTACATTCTACTCTCCTTAAAAGAAATTTCGTCCTCGAAATTTAGTAGTCTCGTACCTATACGTTCTGGATACTTCTTCTTTAGATATTCCTTAGTCTCCCAGGTTGCCTCCACATAACTTTACACATTCAAATCCGTCTCCTGCGTAATTTTCTTGCGCTTTGCTCTATAATCTTAGTTTATTCTTCTTCGTATGATAGGTCGGTTCGTAATTCCACTTTGCCATTGTTAAGAATATGATAATGTACAGGATAGTATTTCTTCAATTGTGATACATGAAATACGTCATGTATACTTATAGTTCACTCGGCAAGGCTAGCCGATGCGCTACTTCACCTATCCTATCAATAATTCAAACGGTCCGATATATTGAGGGCTTAATTTTTCCCTCATTCGGGTATCTAAACTTTTTGCGACAAGGCGTAAATTTTAAGAAAACTCGATTCCTCCACATTAAACTCTAGATCCTTTCTTTGATTATCGGCATAGCTCTTCTGTCTACTTTCAGCTGTCCGGAGCCGATCTTGAATTATCCTAACTTGTTTCTACATATTCTCCAACTCTGGCATTAAGTTTCTTTGTCTCCAATGGGATCGAACTCCGACTTCATCTAAGTACAGGGGTGTTCTGCATCTTCTCCCATATAATGCTTCAAATGATGTCATTCGTACCGAAGAGTGGTAGCTTTTTTTTTTATAAGAAAACTCAACACAAGCAAGTTTGTCAATCCCACTTGTTCCCAAAGTCTAAGACGCAAGCTTTTAGCATATCTTCTAAGGTTGAATTGTTCTTTCGGACTGTCCATCAGTTTTGTAGGTGGGCTGTAGTATTGTAGCTTAGGTTGGTTCCCATAGCTGCCTGGAACTTAAGCCAAAACCTTGAGGTAGACCTTGAGTCCCTGTCAGATACAATATTAACGAGCACTCCGTGAAGTCGTACAATCTCGTCTATATAGATCTGCGCTAACTTGTCCGAATGGTATGTCATATTAATGGAAATGAAATGCGCCACTTTTGTGAATCGATTAACAATCACCTGGATAACATCCTTATATCCCTTGGATCGGATAATCTTATAACAAAATCCTTTGTCACATAATTCCATTTCCATTCAGGAATAGGAAGCGATTATAGTACCTACTAACTTTTGATGCTTCGCTTTAACCCTTTGGCGCGTAAGACAAGCTATCACATATTTTACAATCTCTCTCTTCATTCCATTCCACCAAAAGTTTTACTTTAAATCTTTATACACCTTATTCCCTATAGGGTGCAGTGAATACTTACTTCTGTGTGCTCCTTCTAGTATTTTGTCCTTAAGTTCGGTTTCCTCAGGAATGTACAACCGATTATGAAAGTACAAGCTTCTATCGGTTTCTAATGTCTGAAAATCTGTCTACTTTTTAACTTTCACTTGGTTCTTAAATTCTTGGAATCTCATGCCATTCCTTTGGGCGCTTGTAATATCTTGTTACAATATAGATGTTAAAGTGAAATATAGAACTAAATCCACCATAACATTAGCTTTTCCCATATGATAGTTAATTTGGTATCGGTATTTTTCCACAGCCCCATCTATCGACCTTGCCTCATATTAAATCTTCTAGAAAAGCGAGTACTATAAAATTTCATGATCAATAAAGATCTCATATTTTCCCCATATAAGTGAAATCACCACTCCCTAGTCACACTATAGTTATTAACATCATGTCTTTTGTTGGATAGTTACGCTTATAATCCTCCAATATAATTTAAATATAATCAACGACCTATCTATCTTGCATCAAAACTGTTTCTAGGCCTTCCCTTTTATAGGGAAAACTCTTCACTTGAATTGGGTAGTAGCACAACTTGTGCCGAAGTTAGTCGATGCTTTACTTCTAAGTTGTGCTAAAGGTCTAACGATTCTAAAAGAAATTTGTTATGAATCTCGATAATACCCTCCCATACCCAAGAAGATATGTACCTCTATTGATATTTTGGATTGCGTCCAGTCGGTCACTTCTCTACCTTTACTGGGTCTATTGATACTCCTTCCAGAGTAATCACATGCCCTAAGGAAGTCACTTGTCGACATTCAAAACTTACATTCTCTAAACTTGATGTATAACTTATGCTCCTATAGGGTTTACAACATTCTTCAAAAATGTTCATGTACTTCGAGGTTAGGTTAATACATAAAAATATCATCAATGGAAATCATCACAAACTCATCCGAGTAAAGACAGAAAATCCTATGCATCGATTCTATGAATGTCGCAGTTGTACTTATCAATCCAAATGGCATAAGATAAACTTATAATGCCCATATCAGGTGTTGGAAAATGTCATGGGAATATCTCTTTCTTTTGTTTGTACCTGATGGTATCCTTGTCTTATATCTAATTTGGAATAGCATCCTACTCCTCAAAGTGATCGAACAACTCATCAATAAGTAGAACTGGGTACTTGTTTTTAATACCATATTATTTAGTCTATACACAGAGGCCTAAGGTCCCATATTTCTTCTTTACAAGCAAACCTAATGCACCCCAAGGAGATGTACTTGGATGTATATGTTCTTGTTGCAACAATCTTGCAATTGCTCTTTCAACTTTCTAAACTCTTCTTGTACCAACTGCTATTGGGGTTCGAGATATTGGTTTAGCACCGGGTACCAACTCTATGCTGAGCTCCACTTCTCGATCTGGGGCAACGTCATTAATTCTTCGGGGAAAAACATCTATAAAAACTCCTTCACCAGGGGTACTGTCTCTAATTTTACTTCTTCCTTATGCTTGTTGAGTAAATATGCTAGGTACCCTTGACTCCCTTTCCACACAACTTCCTAGCTTCATGCCAGACAAAAGAGATTTTCCCGTTTCGTTCGCTTCCCTTGGAATACAAGAATTGACATACTCGATCGGCTAAGCTTAACCAACTTCCGTCGACAGTCTACTTTAACCAACTTCCGTCGACAGTCTACTTGAGCGTAATGTTTAGACAATCGTCCATAACAAGTATCACGTCATAACCTTCAAATGGCAAGGCAATCAAGTCATTAGATAGAATCACACTCTCGACATAGATATCACAACAGGGTTCTTTACCTCAGCTATCTTACTCACGTCTACAGAAGTGCTAACTATCAACTAATAACACCTGACAACAGAAGGTACAAAAATATGTTTTACCAAATGCAAACTCTCAAAGGAATACGTAGCTTCAGGATCAATAAGTATTTGGTTGAGAAAAGATTTGAATCGTACCTTCAACTACTTCTGCTTCAGTGTCTACAAGCAGTCCATCCAATACGTGATTTGAAATATCGGCTCATCCTCTATTATATATATATATTTATTCTATCCCAGGCTTGACTTTCCATTCTGGAGAAGCGGTCGCCAGTTTCTTTTAAAGATATCTAATAATTCCCTTATCATTGAATCGGCTTCTTGCCAGACTAGTTACACAAGTACGTTAGATATCCTAACTCTAAAGATTAGAAACATTGACTGACTAGACTTAACTAAATTCCACCCACAATGCACATATATGCACATGTCAAGTCAACCAATCCATTCTTACTATCATACCCGATCTTTCAAATAGTTGAAATAATTATTATCCCCTTGCACTTCCACTGTCCTTTCCAAAGGCATGTACCCAATGTTAAATCTCTAAACCTTAACTTATAGGTTAAAACTTACTTACAAAACACCGCACACTAGAACGGTATATCAAATAAAGAGTGGAACATTCTCTCTATTAATAAAAATAGTTGTTGGTTCATAGGGTAGAACATGTATACAAAATCTGCCATTGATGTACCATACATAACATAATTTGCGATCAACACGATCCTAAGCTCTTCCAGGTTATATAGAGCCATTAAATAATCACACTTACAAAACTAGATTTATACTCAACATATATGTATAGTGTAAACTAAAGAATGCAAGTACACCAGCCTAGTTTAGGTATATCTTCTTCCTAAAGACTATGGTCTAGCACTGAGTTTATCAAAAGTACTCTGGATGTAATTCAACAAACACACGGAAAGATCTCAACAACTATATTAATTGTTCTCCGCTCTCATAGACTACCAATCTCTCATTCACAAGATATACTAATACTTCAAATCGTAAGAAACTTGGATTCTAGTTTATCCATCCTCGTCATCACTTATTGTTCTCGTTATCGAGTTGAACCCATCATTATTAGCTCACCTTCATCTTTACATTCACCGATCAGCAGTGTGAAGTAAATACTTAATATATATCGAATATAGAACCAAGTACCGGAGAGCTCTTTTTGTTGTAACAACAATAATGAAGGTGTCCATTTTACAAGGTACATGGAGTTCTTTGGTATCACTGAAGTAGGGATGATAGGAATCAATACGGATTACATCTACCTAATAAGAACTTCACACTCACTCTTCGTGTAGTTCATACACCACAAGTCATCAGAGTCTTCCCCTTAATACCTTATATCCTACGAAATCTTTTAATCGAGCTACAAGTCTCAAAACAAGTAACCTCTTTTGATGACTCAAATAATCTTAGTCCTCTGTCATTTGAACCATCATTAATTCAAAAGCTTAATGTATCTATATGTCCTCTCGTTGCGGTTATGGTAAAAGATATCACATCGTATACAAAGGAGCACTATTCCCACAAGATTAATAACACGATGAGCATAACGAAAGAGACAAGGGAACTTAAAAGTCTTCGAGCAAAATAAAACTATACCGCTGACTAGTACTCGTCTAAGATCTACTAACACTAACCACAAATCGAACCTAGAGCTCTGATACCACCTGTGATATCCCCAACCCTGCCACTAAGTCAACTGCGGCTGAGTAGCGCATCTGCGTGCCTCTCGGCACTAAATTATAAGCTCCACAATGAAACATAACCCTAGAACAACACTAACAGGTATACACACAAAGTACGCGGAATACTTAAGTAAATTAGATACTACTAGTGTGCTTAGAACACAGGATCTTTAGAAAAAACTTCCCATGGTCGTTTTATTATAAAAACAAAAGTATCTTACATCAACAACTTACACGAAAACATAAAAAGAAACTTTACAGACAGTTCGAGTCTAAAAAGATAAAACATAAACATATGCCCTTCTGGGAAGATTTGATCCAAAAAAGTCCTGGCCTAAAACTTCAGTGGCTTGTTGGGCCCCTGACCGTTCCGAGCTAATCTGAGAAGAAAACATGATATGAAAAAACGTGAGCACGAACGCTCAGTGAATCCACGTGTGTGTGTACGGTAGTGATTTATTTAAAATAATGACGATGTCGTTTCACAAAACAGTTCATGTAATGTTATAAGAAAAATATTTCTTTTATTATTGTACCAAAACTGATGCTTGAACCTACATGAGGGTTTCGAGCGCAGCTGGGAAGTCTGAGAGAATCAAGACACATCAGCGCAGCTTCAATGCCCCAAATTTAAAAGAATATGTAATGTAGTGGGGCTCCACGGACAAAGTCCGGATCCCCAAAACGAGGCCATCGGAACCAAGTTCCGGCATCTCGTAGTCAATACCAGCCAAACACCAATACCAGCCAAACACCATATGAGCACTCGATTACAAATAACCGCACTCCCATATCACTGGACAAAACAGGCTACAGACTCCTGAGGCACCTACCAGGTCTTCCCTGGGGCCAACCTCAGCTTCGAGTCCCTCCTGACTCTCCACTAGGCAACCGTCCCACCGCAGAGCATGATGCGATGTCCACGTAAATACCGATTGAGCCACGCCCTCCAGGTACTACGTCTCTCTTCAAGTGGATCCACCCTCATCGGAACAGGCCCTAGTACGGGGGACTAGCCACGTAAAGTGCAATCCGCTAACGCGTCCGTTCACTTGATTTCCACCAAACTTTAACCCTGGTCGGAATGAGGTTTCCATATGTATTTACAATTCGAAAGGCCAATTGCCTGGCCATCATAACATATTCAAGTCATAAACATTTCAGAGCACCAAAAATCCTCATCAGCCAGTCATCACATGGTTATACAAATTTCACAATTATGACAATGCCAGGCCTATATTCATGCATGTTGAAATATGTAACTTTTCAGGACCAAAGCATTCTTCAGTTTATGCAGATTTTACAAACATACTATGTTTACATTCATGCATGCCAAATCATATAACTTTTCAAAACAAAGTATTTTTCAACTTATAAATATTTCCAGAAAACTCGTGTACAGACTAGTTTTTTTTCATAACAATAATAATCTATTTTAAAAAGACAACACCTATATGAAGCACCTCTCCTATGCACTTCTAATGAACATGTAACACATCGTGAAGAACATCTCCAATTAAGAAAAACATGGCACGTTATACTGTTTCAAAAATAGTAAATATTTTATGATAAGTTTAGAAACCATATTTGTATAGCCCATAACTTTTGAAATAACATAAAAAAAACGGAGGTTGTGGTCTCACCTGGATGCAGATCTGGTGCTAAGATCCTACAAATATAGTAATAGAAAAATACTTAATATTTAGGTACAAATCAAATAACCCTATCCCTAAATATAGAGGTCTAACGAAATGACTTAAGAGATATATATATCTGTATATACATATTTATAATAATTCTTTAAAAAGATCGAAAATTCTATACTCTTAAAACAAATATACTCTCCCAAGAAACCATAATTAACTATATACTATATACTAAAAATCTATTTAAAATATTTAAATCCTAAAATAAATAATTAACTTAATATATATATATATATATAATCTAACTAGAATTAGATCTCATTATATGCTAAAGCCTAGAAAAAAAATAATACACTTAAAACTATATATATAGATATTATAATGAAAATATAAAGGAAAGGAAAATATATATATATATATAAAACTAACCTTACATATTAGTGCTGCCTCAAATTGTTCTTGTTGCCAAATCAAATGGCATACAAGCCATGCATATATATAGTATACATTATGGCAGTTAGTGGGGGGAAAAAAGAAAGAAAAAAAGAAAAAGAAGAAGAAGAATTTGGGTGGGGTGACGGGTGGCTAGGGAGGTGGCGGAATGTTTCTTAGTTGTGAAGTTTTTTTTTTTGAAAACCTTATATGAAAATGTTAAGTATTTAAATTTCTAAAATACATACATTAGGTATTAAAAATAAAATCAACTTAAAGGCACTTATAAACCTTAATAATAAAACCTCAATATAATAAAATTTTACTCTCATTTCTTAAATATCTCCAAAATTACCACTAAGTGTCAAAAACACTATACTTCATTACATTAGATCCAAAACTCTATTTTAATCAGCCCCAAAATTTTAGGGGTCATGGTAGTTGCTTACTGGGTAGGGCATTACACATACGCGTGAAACGGACATCCGATCGCAGAGTTATTCATGTTTAAAGTTTTTCAAATACCTATACAAATTAAAAAAAAAAAAAAAGCCTGAAGCTCGGGTCGCCCGGACCTGCTCGGGTCGCCAGGACCGGCGATTCGCCCATGTTCGGGTCGCCCGTTCGGGCGATCCGAGCCCCAATTTTGAAAAAATTTTTTCAACTTTTCTTACATTTAAATTGATATTTTCTTCTACAAATTTTTCATAATGGTCAAAATCTACCTCCAATACATGTTCAATGTTAAAGATTTTAGTTTTAGAGTGTAGAAGGAGTAGAGAAAAGTCAGAGAAAAACTGTGTAGAAAGAGAAAGAGGAGGAAAAATAATCATTTTTTTCGCGCTATACATTCATATTCTAAAGTTAGATTTATCGGCCCCTAAAATAATATCAATCAAATTAATGTTCTGATAAAAATAAATTATTGTCAATATTATTAACTTCTTAAGGGTGAATAATAATAAACTTTAGATTTTAAATATTTTATAATTTGAAATTTAGAATAATATTAAATTAAAAATAAAAAAAAATTATAAAATATTGAAAAGTCAAAATTTTGAAAAGCTTTTTATTTTTTATACACCTTTAATTTCCTAATTAAAGTACCATTCTATCTCTAATAATTTTTTATTTAGATTCTATGTCTTTAAGATTACATCAAATTGTGTCCATGAAGCATCAATTATGTCACTGTAGTTGATTGGTGAAGGGAACTTTTTATGTATTAAATTTATTTTTTAAACATGAGATATGATATATATATATATATATATATTAAAACAAAGTCATATTGAGTGTTATAAGAATGCCATGTGATACCCTTCTCTTTGTTTTTTCCATACAAAAATAAAAATAAGATATAATAACTATCTTTATCCTCCTCTATTTAGGTAGACTATATTAAAATTCATATAAAAAATATTAATCTGAGAAGAATAAATTATTGGCAAGATTAACAAACTTTAAACTTTAATTGTTTTATAATTTTAAAATAATTATCTAATTACTAATATTAACATTAATTTGATAATATAAAGAATTTTTAAAATTATAATTAATATGTATTA
The DNA here is from genome assembly GCA_028651295.1 of Catharanthus roseus. Classification (NCBI taxonomy): domain Eukaryota; kingdom Viridiplantae; phylum Streptophyta; class Magnoliopsida; order Gentianales; family Apocynaceae; genus Catharanthus; species Catharanthus roseus. The sequence continues at coordinate 4,759,336 of JAPQWS010000076.1, read as the reverse complement.
TATGTATGTACATCTCTTAGTATATAACATTATAAATATGTATTATATGTATGTACATCTCTTAGTATATAACATTAATTTAAAATTTATTTTACATATATAAACATGTACATCTCTTAGTATAAATTAGAAAATAGAAAAATTATTATTATTATAGAAGAAAAATTTTAAAGATTTGTAAATCGGAATTAAAGATAAAATATATCAATTATCAAATCTGATTCAATTCAAACGCTTCCAAAGTCACATAGGATAATTATTCTCAAGATTTCATTCAAACTAATTCTTATCACTTCTCTTCCTATGTATACATACTAAAAGCTTTGATGTATTTCGTTTTTTTTTTTCATTCTTTAACTCATAAATATATGTTTTCCTTCAAACGGAAAAATAATTTGAATTGCATTGTTTTCTTTTGCAGGGCTACTATGCGTCGCAGGCCGCACCATACCACTCCACCATCATTGTTCCTCAGTTACCGTCTGTTGCATCATGTAATGGACTTTGATTATAGCTTGATGAGTTTTAATTTTGTTCTTCCATTTTTATATCTTGATATATCCTCATGACTTTTTTAACAAGTTTCCTGCATATATCATTCACAGATAAGACTATTTTGGTTTCAATAATAAAGGGTTTACAGAGAGAATCAGAGACTAAATTCGCTACCGTGTGAACAAGATTTCCATTTCTCTTTTACCAAATTTGTTTTTGCCATTTGATATTTTTTCCTTGGTCACGTGTGATCAAATGTTTGCGTGCCAAAATGGAAGAACTAGTGAAATTCACCTCTAAAGTCCAGTTTCTTTGATGCATTAATTCCGCCATATTATTAGGGTAATCATTCATTCCAAATTTTAGTAGTTTGAAATCTATAGGAAGTGATTGTTCTTTGTGGCCCGAAAAAGAAAACGACCAAAGACAGTCTTCGACCAACAATTTGTATGCGAAGTTGATGTCAGTAAAATTTGGAGTCATGATTTTCATATTTTCAGTGAAAAACAGAGCACATAATCCGTCAATGATGCTCAAAATTTATATCACTATTAATAAGAAAAAGTTGCTTCAGAACCTTGAAATCAATATAATAGAGTTTATTGTGACTCAATGAGAGCTCCCTTTGCTAACCATATCATAGCGACACAATGGTGATAATGGAAAAAGGATATCTGATAAATGTCGCAATTCCTGAGTTTGCTCAGGTGAGGATAAGAATATATAGCTTATATATTATTTTGTGGATCCATGTGCAGTCTTCTTTTGACATAATAATTATGGAAGTTTCTTTTTCCACCAATAATAATAATAAATAAATAATATTTTGACGGAGTGTTAATTTTTTTATGTGTTAGTAATGATAACTATAAACCAAAATTAATATAAAACAAAATTAATAAAACATTTATTGTTATAATAAGAACCATCTATTGGCAAAATTAAAATTTTAAGAATGAATAATAACAAAATATATATTTATAAATAATCATGAACTTGTATTTTATAATCGTGATCTTCTGTTTATAACCATGACTAGGAACTATTTTTACTTTGAGTTTGGATAATAGTCATGAACTAATAATAATGAAATTAGATTCTTTCTTTTAACTAAATTTTCTAATTTGTATACAAATTGAAACATGACAAAAAATTTAGAACAGAGAGAGTATAAAAAGGAGTTATATATCAAATATATCTATGATTGATGTACCTTATAACTTGAAGTGTCAAATAAAATTTCTTCATATTCTTTTTTATATACATATACAAAAAAGACTCCTAATAAAAAATAATATTTCAAAAAAATCCTAAGCGTAAGATTCTTTTTCATGTAGGATTTCTTTTTTTTTTTTTTTGCCTGGCGAGGATTTCTTTCAATGTATAGTTTAAATTAAAATGTTGTAATAGTTCTTTGTTAGAATTAAATCCTTATTTCTTCCATCCTTATCTTAAAATGCCAATCATCATGACCTTCAAATCTATCTTAATACATGAAAACCCTCCATCATACTCGGAGCTAATCAATTTTTATGATTTATTGTAAGCCCTAAGAGCATATTTGTAATGTTTTAATTAATTTGTGTTTTGTGAAAATTAGAAATAGTTTTATGTAGAAGAACAAAAGGATGTACCAGAGAAATCTTAAGGATAATCTATAAAAGTTTATGAAAATGAAGTGATCAAGATGAATACCTTGAAAACAAGAAGAATAGTTAGGGTAACTTATAAGGTAATTTTATAAAACTTCCTAACTTGTTTGTTTGATTTTTGATCAAGTATGTTAGCTCCTTAGAAGAAATAGTTTTTGACAAATTATCCTTGAAAAACTAAGTGTTTTTATAAAGTTTTTATGTTTTAAATGTAACACATTTTTTAAAGAGTATCAAGAATACATGTTTTAAAATGTAAAGGAAAATGTATATTTTATAAGAAAACCGGTTGTCCAATATTCTGTCATAAGTCTAAAACCGGTCATCCAATTTTCCGCTACTGAGAAAATCGGACGTCCGATTTTTGGATTCTCAAAATAAAAACCGGTCATCCTATTTTAAAATCGGTCATCCAATTTTTTTAAGACTATTAAAAACTAGTCGTCTTATTTTAAAATCGGTCATTCGATTTTTCAAGGCTATTACAAAATCGGTCTTCCTATTTTAAAAAGGGTCATCCGATTTTCTGTTCATAAGAAAATCGAATGTCCTATTTTGAAAACCAGTCGTTCGGTTTTCACTTTTACTGTCGATAAATGACTGTTGACTGACAGTAACGGCTAGTTTTTATCTTTATATATAAAATGACTTTTTGATCAGCCATAAATTCCAAGTAGTTGAAGAACATTTAAGAACCTTTTTCAAGAGCATTAAAGAACACATTTCTAATCTTGTTTATCCTACAAAAACAAAAAGAAAAATCTCCTTGAAGCTTAATCATTGATCATCTTTTAAAGAAAGAGAAAAAAGGAGCTTGTAGAAGCATCCAATCAAGTTGTATCTTTGTCTTTTCAAGCTTCTTTAGTAACATTGTTCTATCCCTACTCTTTTACATTAACTTGTGATCAAAGGTTTTGTGAAAAACTCTTTGGGTGATCCTTTGATAATTGTTATAGTGTTTTGTTTTGTAAACATTGAGGTTTAAGTGCAAAACCCTTGAAGTGTGATCCTTATTGTGATATTGTGTAATAACCAGTGATTAGTGGATTTGTGAAATCCTTGAGTTGAGTCTCAAAGTAGTGGATGTAGCTCTATTGAAGGAGTGAATCACTATAAATACTTTATCTATTTTCTTTCTGGATTGCTTTTTATTTCTATGTTTATTGTCTAATCCTAGATCATAAAAGAGATTTTGTTTGGTTAGGAATTTTATTAAAAAGGAGTTATTAAATTCTTCTTCAAACAAAAACCGAAGTTTTAATTAATATTGTTCAAAACGTTTTTAATTAGTCAAAAACCTTATTCATCCTCTCCCTCCTCTAAGGTTTTTCATTTATTATTATAAAAAGAATAAAATAATAAAAAAATATAAATTGATAACTCATATATATGTCTACTAAAATTTAATGATATAATGATGGTTAGAGTTTATCAGCCTTAGATCATTTATCACATCTCTATACCATTCTTTGTCCCATTCCTTTTATAATATATTTTCTTCCTAGGGTTTATGTTGTTTCCTTATAGGTACACTGTAATGAAACGGAATGGAATAAATTTTCCACTAAGAAGGCAAAACTATTATTCAATGCTATAATGAAATAAAATTTTATAATATATTACTTAAATGTCTTGATAGTATAATTGTTAAATATTCAAAAAATTAATAAATAAAAAATATAGAAGTCAATCAAGGTATAGATATTCCACAAAAATATAAATAGGGAAAATAGTAAAAAATAAAAATATATTTTTACATTGGTTAGAAGTTTTTTTTAATTAAAACTCACATAAACTCCACGAGAATTTTTTTGTACCAATGAAATCCAAAATTAATATGTAATATTTTTTCATATAATATATGAGGGTATAATAGTTAAAATAATATATTTTTTTCTTTTCAACTTATCCTGGAAAGGTCATTGTTTAGATTTTATTATGCAAAGGTCTTTCCCACTTCTTCCTATAATGACCTTTCTTCTTGTGGAAGACTTTCCCTATTCCTATTTTACATACCAAACACTGGAATGGAAAGATAAGTTGACAAAGTTATTCCATTATAATCCATTCCAATGTACCAAAGGTTTATTTGGTAGGTTTTTTATTAATAAAATATACTATAAATTAGGGATGAGATAGAGAATACTACATGAAATGTGATAGAAGATATGAAGCAGAGTTTATCGATGAAATTCATTCATTTAAAGAAAGATTATATAAATAAAGGAAGAAATTAAATATAAAAGATAGGAAAAACCTATATCATGCGAACCTCTGGATTGCAAGGCCGCACTTCTTATCACTCGGATAAGGCTTCAGTAATAGACTATGCATTTTATATTTATATGGTCATTTTTTCTTATTGAATTTCTCATATGCATGTTTTTGTAATTCTTTGATGTAAAAAATCGGTTCGGGCATAATTATATCCAAAAGATTCGAGAGTATAGGATGATTGATCAAACATATTAAAAATTTATTTATTCTTTAACTAAACATCTAGGATTGTTCATCCTGACTGATTTAGGTAGAACGAGTGGCTTTGATGTCATACTAAAAATTGGCCTAACTCCACTTCAAAAGCTACCACATTACATCTTCTCTGGAGCAAACTCTTTGGAGAAATTTATATATATATATATATATATAATTTTTTGAGTATACAATCATAAAAAATATTGAAATGGATAATGAGAAGAAAAGTAGTAGAAGAAACTCATAGATTTAATTAAGTTGGCAATTGAAGTAACTGAGGATTAATATTCACTTCAATTTAAAATTACTTTTGGTATCAAAGCATGAACAAATGAGATTTAGGATTGGAGGTAGAAGTAAAGTAAAAGTTGTCATACTTATATGTTGTTACTCCATGATAGATTCATCAACTAAGAATGTATCCACTATAAGCACGAAAAGTTTTTTTTTTTTTTTTTTTGGTGTGGTGTTTAGCTTTGGTTTTTTAATATTTATTATTCTTCATTTTTCCTTAACTTGAGGAGCAATAAGGTGAGTGATAAAAATTTGAGTTACATACGAATTAAAATAAATTTGTGTCAAAAGATATAAATATAAAGTTGAATACTGAATATTTCAATTTTATTATTAATATAGTATTACTAATTTATAGATATTCACCCGTATTTTAAGCATGAGATCATAACTTGTTAATAATAAAATGGTCAAAATTATTACAATCAAAACAATTCTACCATTCCATCTTAACATTGAAGGAGGAGAAAGTAAAAATTGGGATAACCCAATAACAAGAGAAGTAAAAATTATACAAGGTAACAAAAATTAACCCTCGCTCCAGGAATCCAAGGTGGGTAAGGTACATAATAATTATACTAGTAACATAAAAAAACAAACACATAATAAACTTCAAGCAAACCTAATGCCGTTCTTCAACCGTAATGGGAAGAGCAACTCAACTTCTACTTCTCATTAGAGACAACAATTTAGAAAATTATGGGCGAATCAACCACTTTAAAAATTGCTTAGCAAATAAGTAAAATTTGAGATATGGCCTAAATCTAATCCAGGTATAAAAGTTCCTCAAAAAAAAAAAAAAAGGAAGAAAGAGACCGACTTGTGAAGATGGATAGAAGAAACCATCTTTGAGTCTTGAACTTTGTTGGAAGATGCATAAGAAATCCATCATAGTTTGCAGCAAAATAAAGAGATGAGAAAATAAAATAAAGACAAGAAATGAAGAAATCCGACCAAGATCCGACCGCTGGCCAAAGTCATTGGCCGGCAGGACAGTTGCAGAAGAGAAGAAGCAAGGGTTGATGGAAGCGAGAGAAGACTAAAATTGCCTCCAAAGTAAAAATTTGGCACAAGTCATATAATTCATTTAAAATGTTGTGTACTATTCTTTACAATATTTTATTTTATAATATTCTTTTTAGAATTTATCATTTAAAATTTATTTTTCATATGTCATGTTTTATTAAACCGATCCACCATGGAGTATAATAGACATTTCACAAGCGATCAGTTAAGTTCTGAACCATGGCCCTCAAGGCAAGGAAGGCACAAGAGAAAATGGGGAGTTCAACTTTGAAATGCTATTTTCATTATTAATCAGGAATGAGTGGTATAGTCGAAAGACCTCTGAACCAAAAGCCAAACAAAATTGAAGCCTAAATTAATTAAGATATCCTACAACTTCTTTTTCCATCCCTAATTTAACATGCTATTTACAGTTAACAAAAGCGGGGAGGTGTTTTTCTTTACAAGGTAAATGTCAAGACATGACCTGAATTGCTGCTAATCATAATCATCATCTACTAGCACTACTCTAAAGTACTAGTTGGCCAAAGACATTTCCACATTGATATCTCCTTTTCATTGCAAAGTTTTCTGACTCCACCATAAAATCCATCAGCTCCATTTCCGACTTCTCGATGATCCTTACGGTTGATCACCGTTTGCCTCCACCGGGAGCCTTGAGTGTACTGCTTGAACTCCAGTATCACAATGTCTGTTAATGCATATATGTTTGTCAAAGAGGTCAGAGAAAATGAAGTGTTTGGAAATTCAATGGCATTGTTCTGCTTCACGGAAATATAAAGGATCATATCTCCAACATAACAGGATAATAGAACATATTGCAAGTTAAAGTCAATAGGCACTTTCAACTGAAACCCTGAGAGAAATTCGCCCCCCTGTCACACGCCACTATGCCAAATACACACACACACAAAGACACAAACAAACACACCTAGTTTTCAACTCTGGACCTAAAATATTTAAATTCCATCATTATTAATTGAGCATCTCAACTTCAAGGAAATGGTTGGATTGTCTTGAAGGGAATTTTCAATACAGCAGTTTTGCTGAAATCTTTGAATAAGTCGTACAGCGGTTAAGTAACAGTGTCTTAGATTAGGGATGCACTGTAAATATTTCACACAAACAGCTAAGAATGATGCTAGGACAAAGATATAAAGTTAGAGGGTTAACCTAGGAGACTGATACTGTTTCTTTCAAAGTCACCTTTCATCAGCCCAATCAAATACTGGGAAACTTATCTTACAAGATGCAGCAGGTAAAAATTAAATATGAGGATAGTGAAGAGACGTCAGCTTTTGTAGAGGGCTATTTATTTGGAATTTAATACAAATGAAGGTCCACAACTCCTGTAAAGGTTTGTGATATATGTTTACCGAGAAAAAGATAAGTATGTTGAATATGCAAATAAGCAAGAAGAAAATAAAGCAGGCTTTTAAATTGAGTACGATAATGGTACATCTCGTAGTCATGATAGCTGGTCATGCTTCATCTCTTATGTGTCTCAAATGGTTTAAACATTATTATTATAACTTCAGTTCCAAAACTTCCAGTCATATGCAGATGAATAATTTCATTGCTGCGTCAAAGTGTGAAGCTAGAATTGCCAATCCTGAATCGGCCCACAGCAATCACCATTAAGGCTGTCTTAAATTAATGCAATGCAATTTGCACAACTTCTGCAGGATTTTTCGTTAATGTATGTAGATATTTGATTGGATATTTTGCTAATGAATGGACTCAAACTTGTGGATTTGATATTCATCTAATCTATCTGATTACCATCCTAAAAGTCAAGACCAAAGGATAACTCATTATAGCATTTGGAGGAGCTACAAGCAGATCTTTTTTAGGTATTTCCGTCTGTTTCAGATCAACTTGGAGATCACTATAGATTAAGGTGAAACCTGAGCAAGAGCTGCATTTATTTTTGTGGTACTTCTAGTGATACAGAAAAGAATTATGAATTTCTGCAAGAGATTATGAACCTGCCAAGGTACAGTTCAAATTCTTTTCGGAAGAACCTATAAATATTTTCTGATATCATGAACAGTTCCAAGTTCTTCCTGTATTACTGACACAAGAATAAATTATGTAACCGTTTTCTCTCTTTCTCCTTTCGTAGGCATAACTCATGACGACTGGCAGCAGATATTGGAAAAGCTAGATATTATTACCTATTCATGTAAGGATAATAGATGCAGTTGTTTGGATTTTATCACATTGGAGATTACGTTGCATACTCACAGTCATCATGCATTTAGCTTTTGGCAGATCTAAGAAAATGATATGCTAGGTGTCTAAGGTAGTCTATTTCAGAAGTTAACATCCAAAGAAGAAAAGTCTTCCCCTTAAGAATGAATACCTATAAAACAAAACCGAGCACTTAAGTTAACATGCCTTTTGCAAAAAGAAGCATTCTTTAATCATTCATTATTTTTGTTTTCTTAGTTTAGCAAGAAAGCAATCCCTTTTTTTGTTTTGTAGACACTGAAAGAAGGAAAAAGAAGACAAGGCACGATGATGCTGCAATAATTTCTCAACCACTGCTGAATAATGTAACCAAAGAAGCACATAAAGCAGACAGCAGATTGGTATTGATAAATCCCATTTGGGGATTTTAATAATTGTAGATCCATTCTTTTTTGGAAAATAAACATGTCAATGAAGGAATTTAAAAACAATCATATCTAGGTTAACCAGAAGAACAAGAAAGTCAGAAAATAATTAATTCATGACAACAGAAATCTAATTAGGTGAAGATAAGAGATCTTCTCACCACTTTGGTGGCACTGGCAATGAGATTCCTGGCCATTGCATGACTCAAGGTGTCCAACAACTCCATACCACCAACCTATATGCATTTAGCACACAATTTCATTAGTTGGGAAATGACCATATAAAGTTTACTGATCGATAATCTATTTCAAGTTTAAAATACAGAACTGCTCTCATCTCATGTCAGTCAAAATTTATCATTCTAAGTGTCAGAAATTGCAATTGGAAGCAATTTCAAGGCAAAAAGCCAAAGGAAAAACTAGAAAGTTTCAGAAATGCATACCATAAGGAAAATCTTCATTTCTTCTCCACTGAACTTCTATGTGATCACCAGGTTTTAGGTCATTTAGACAATCAGAAACATGAAGAACATGAGCAGGAGTATCAACTGCCGGTGCCCTTAGCCTATTCCAATCTATATTATCCTCTATTGTTTGCCTTCCATTTGCCAAGTACCTGAAATATTATTCACAAAAAGGCATTTGAAAAAACAATTAACTCTTGAACTTTTTGTGGCAAATCTTCCTCTTTGGGATGAAAATTCGTGCTCTTCCCAAAAAGTTGCTCCATAAGATAAATTTTCTTATATCTATCTCAAGTTCTTCCCGAACTCATCCTATCTGTTTTTCAGTATGAAAAAGTGAATGGATCTAATTAACTTACCTAGCAATAAAGGTGTCTGTGGCAGAATCATATCTTACTTCAGCATCATAACAAGAGAGCATAAATCCAACATGACCATTCTGCACCTTGAAATTTCAAAAGTGATGAGCAATTTGTTCAATAAAAAATCAGATATGAAGAAAGCAAAAAAAAAAAAAAAAAAAAACCAAAGACTTTTATAATCAAAGATCCAGAATAGCATAGCAAGCAAAGCCCAGTTCAGCTTTTTCAGTTAATTACCTCTCGGTTATAGACCTGAGCAGGGAACCAAAACTTGCCAGTTTCAATCGCTAAATACCAGGCCATTACTGAATCATCATTTAAACAACTCCTCAGCTCAGAGCTCAAATTATTTTCATTTGATAAATTCCACAAACACATACCGTGCCATACACTAGATAGATACCCAAATAATCCTTTTTGCCTCTTAGATTTCAAGAATTTAGCCCTATTTCTGGACACAATCTGGCGCTGCCATTGTTTATAAGCAGCATTACCAATCAATCTTCCCCATTTCTGTTTCATGTGTTTCTCCCATAAATGATCACTTGTGCATCTCTCTCTTAAAGAACTGCAAACAGAAGCCATATTGCAAAGCCCAGATGGGGAAAGCCTCTCAAGAACACATTCCAAAGTTAAATCTGGCAAATCTAACAAAGACATCTTCTCATCTTTCTCCACCTCATTTTCTGCTTCTGCAACTCTACCATTCCTCGCTGATGGCAAGAAACTCCTAGCAGTATCACAACTTGGCAACCAATATACCAAAAATCTCGAAATTTCCCACAAAAACAAGGGAAGTTTCAACATTCTCAAGAATCTTATGTCCCTCTTCCAAGTAGAAAATGTTTTTAGAAACTTCTTTGAAACTAGGATGAAGGAGAAGCAAGATATTAGAAAAAGTAACATCTGGGCAGCGAAGTTAAAAAAACAACCTCAATTAAGCTGTAATTACAAGGTTTAAGAGACCACCCAAGATCAAGGCAAAATCAATAGAATTGCTTTTATGGTTCTCTCCTACATATACATACTAAAACTAACATAAGGGACACAGAAGAAAGATCAACAATCTGCTAAAAAATAAAAAAGAAAAGAAAAAGGGCCAAGTTGCCGTGGATTTTCTGAAGATATCGGAGTGTTCAAGTAAAACTTTATAGGACAGAGTGGACAATACAACCGACAAAGCTTTGATTGTTGGTAGTTACAACGCCATAGAAATGACATTACCAAAATCTGTGGCTTCATAAATTTTTAAAACCAGTAATTTTGTGCATTTGATAAAGAGTTATTAAGATAAATATGAGGTTAAAAGTTTAATATTTTAAATCAAATTTTAATTTTAAATATTTTAAATAAAAATTAAATTTTATAGATCTATAAATTAAAAAATTACTCAAAATATTTAATTAGATTATATATCTCTAAATTTCGAGTGCCACTTATAAGAAAAGTAATCATGAGAAATTTAGCTGTTAAAATCTTTGAACAGTAAATTTTTTTCCATTTTTTCATTCATTTCTTAGTGGAAGAATCAAAATATGTGGCTAGAGAAGATGTAGCAATACAAGAATGGTGGATTTGGATAATCTCCTTTAAGAAAAAAATGTTAAAGATGGACTTGTGTTGTACAAAAAGTCCAAGCTTAGGAACCTTGGTATTAACTATGCCTAAATCTTTGTGACTCAGAAAACAAAATAGAACAAACTTACATCAGACCATTTCTGAGAAACCATAGTAAGTGCTCCAAAAAGTTGGAAAAAAGCAACATTTGATTCAATTAAAAAAATTTGGTGAAGAACATAGTAGTAGTAAGAGTACTGAGGAGGAGGATAAGGAAAAGTGGGCTGTCTTTATTTCACCAAAAGTTTTGTCAACAAGGGGTACCTATTAGCATAGTACTACTTCTTTCTTTTCCGTTTTTTCTTTTTTCAGGGCAAGTAGTATTATACTTCTTTCTTCTCGCACCTATTATTTATAATAAGTATTTTTTTAAAGTTATATTTTATTTTATAATAATTATTTTTTTTATAATTTTAAAAATTATTCTCTGTTTCATAATAAGTATTAGGAATCGATGAATTTAACTCGGAAATGTAAATATATAGCGCGAAAAAAATCAATATTTTTCTTCTTTTTCCCTACTTTTTCTCTCTCTACACAATTTCTCTCTAACTTCTCTCTACTCCTTCTCCACTCTAAAACTAAAATCTTTAACATTGAACTTGTATTGGAGGTAGATATGGTTCATTATGAAGAATTTATAGAAGAAAATATCGATTTAGATGTAAGAAAAGTTAAAATTAATATTTTTTTTTAAAAACTGGGACTCGGATTGCCCGGACGGGCGACCCAAACATGAGCGGATCACCCAGATGGACGACCAGGAGATGTCCGGGTCGCCGGTCCGGGCGACTCAAGCTTTTTTTTTAGGAAGAAAGAATTTTTTAGGTATTTGAAAAACTTGAAACATGAATAACTCTATGATCGGAGGTCCGTTTCATGCGTACGACCACTCGTTTTGATATTTCTCGTAAAAATAAATGCAACGACATCGTCGAAAAAGTGATTCGGACGCGTTTCAGGGCAAAAAATTGCATGCAAAAAGAATTCTAATATTTACCAACTTCAATTATTTAAATTTTTAATTAAAGAAAAAAGAGACTCCTCCTCTGTTTAATTTTTAAATTGGTGCCGTAATTTTTTAGTTAATAAGAGAGAAAGTATTAGAAAATTATAAAAACGTAAATTAAAACGAAAATAGAACATTTTTGTGGAAACGGTCGGGCGGTTTCCATCTTGTAAATCTAAAAAAAATACATGAAATGCCCACAAGAATCGCCTGAATCGGACGTCCGAGCGCAAAGCTATGTCCCATAAAAGTTTTCGACTATACGAGACAATTTTTTTGCCCCAAAACGTCTCCAGATCACTTTTTTGACGATGCCGTTGCGTTTATCTTTATGAGAACTATCAAAACGAGTGGTCATATGCGTGAAACGGACCTCCAATTGTAGAGTTATTCATGTTTCAAGTTTTTCAAACCTACAAAAATTCTTTCTTCCTAAAAAAAAGCTCGGGCGACCCGAACCTGAGCGGGTCGCCCGGACCAGAGATCCGGACATGTGCTGGTTGCCCATCTAGGCGATCCGAGCCGCAGTTTGGAAAACAAAATAATTTTCAATTTTTCGTACATCTAAATCGATATTTTCTTCTACAAATTATTCATAACCCATATTTACCTCCAATACAAGTTCAATGTTAAAGATTTTAGTTTTAGAGTAGAGAGAATTTAGAGAAAAATTGTGTAGAGAGAGAAAGAGTAGGGAAGAAGAGGGAAAATAATAAATTTTTTTTTTGCGCTATACATTTACATTCCCGAGTTAGATTTATCGACCTCCTAAGTATTATGTCTCATAAAAAAATATGAGTCCTTTTGGAGTGATTGAGGTTGTTAAAAAATATGTCTTATTATACTTGTCAATAAATATTTATTGAATTTTTTTATCTTTATCTATCTCTTTATTCGTTTATTCACTCATATTATCTATCTTCATTGCTTAAAATCATAATCTTTTAATTTATTTTAAACTATCTGTTTTGAAAATTTTCTCAATTACTTATTATATAGGCTTAAAAAAGGGTTGAAAAAACTATTTTTGAGAAGCTATTGTGGAGATGTTTTTAGAACTTCTTTTTCTTATTAATATTATTAATAATAAAATTGTTATATTTTTTTATTTAAAATAACTTTTTTATAAATACTTATTTTTAAATACTTAAAAAACCATAAATAATGAAGAACATGACTTTAGTAAAGATAGTATTTTTTTTAGAAACTATCTTTTGTTTCAAAATCAGTGTAAGCTTTTTCAATTTTATCCTCGTCTCTCCTTTTATTTCTCTCATCCCTATTTCTTTATATTTGTTTATCTATATTTATGGAGAGCATATCACACACAATATATACTCTTATTTGTGAAAATTTCTAAAAAGACACTTATTTGAGAATAGGTCCATAAATAGATTTAAACTATTTACAATTCTTTAAAAAAAGTCTATAACTTTGTTTTGATCTTTTTATATACCTAAAGTATTTACGTGCATTTATTACTAAATCGTCACTACTTATGAAGACATTTTTCGACAAAAATAGACACTTACTTGGCATGTGATCATTTCTTTAAAGGTAAAATTATTCAAGCACTCGTCTATATGAATTGAAGAGAAATGAATGTGGACTGAATTTGGGGTACGCACTGAATGCTCAATTCATATTCTTTTCATTTCATATCAATTCATATTATTGAATGTCTGTATAATTTACCTTAAAAAATAATTACAAGTAAAAAATGTATCTATTTTTGTTAGGAAACGACTAGCAATAGATGCACAAATAATTAGGTATAAAAAAAATAAAAAGTATTTTTAAAGATAAATAGTTTAAGTCTATTTATCAATATTTTCTCACTTATTTTAAAAATAAAAAGAATATTCATCGTACTTTTTCAATTATAACATTCTCTTTTTCTTTATCTATTTTTCTCATTTTTTATTTATATATATATATTTACGAAGTACATAAAACACAGGTTATAAAAATTACTTTCTTGATTTAAGGGGGAAAAAAAAGGAAGAAGAAAATAGTAGTATGAGGAGGATAAGGAAAAGTGGCTTGTCTTTATTTCACCAAAAGTTTTGCCAATGAGAGCTAGCTATAGTACTTACTACTATTAAACACCACCCTTTTCTTCTTTTAGGAGTGTGAATTTGTCTACCATTTTAGAGAAATAATGATGACGAGTTCAACCTATGCATAGTCTGTTTTTAGACATGTAAAATAAACAATTATCTTGCATATTCCATTTTGAATAAATTACGAATATAATTAGAATAATTTAAGAAGGATAAGATTTAATTGTTTATGAACCAATTAGATGGCGTAACGATTAAAAAGAGTTGGCGTTATTTATTTATTTTTTACTTTGATTAATGGGGTTTTTTTCTTTTTCAAGAATGTCGACACAAGAAACTTACTTTATAGTTGTGGTGCATTAAAAGTTGGTGTCACAGCTCAACAAGATCACAAGGGAACAAGGAAGGCCACCTGATCTTGATATTTGCCTAAATTCCACCAAACTCCATATGGTCTACTACAAACATATACTATTTATTTATTTATTTATTTTTCCAAATACTTGTGAGGACCAAACTTGCACCATGTGGAATCAATGGCTACAAACACTTAATTGAGGACCACACTTTTGAACCATGTGGAATCAATTGCCTACAGCCTAGACAAAAGATGTAACTTTGCCCTCTATTAAATGTTAGTATTTGGGCAGCTAAGAAAACAATGACTAAATCAGAAACAATAAATTTGCTATAATTACTTATGAATAATTCTTGTTTCTCGTATTCTGGAAAAAACTTTTATTTTTATTTTTTTATATCCACAAATCACTTTTGAAATCAATCAAATAATAAATCTTCACACATACAATAGAGTTTCAACGTCAAAAGTTACGCCCCCACATATGTGCCATTATTTGAGTAGTCGACTCTGCAATGTATAATTAAGAAGTTTTGTAAGTTTAAGTGACTTGAAAATAATTTAAGAGGTTAGGTTTAAATTATACTTGAATCCTAAATTAAGATATTAGTGTAACAAAATAAGGAAGAATTGACTAAGAAAATAGTGTAAGTGGTTTATATATGGTAATCCTATATATTTACACAATATTTAGTACGCGAGAATGAGATGAAATTGAATGACTATTTCAGTGCTTGGTATTCAAATTATAAGTAGGAATAGGCTTTCTAGGGGGAAACTCATTTCAAAAAGTTAGAAATGTCTTTCCACACTAAAACATATGAAAAGGTCTTTCCAGAAGAAGTGGCAATCATTTTTAAAAATATTGGACTATTATACCATCAATATATTACATATATTATACTTAATTAATTTTTATATATCGTACTTTTTTAATTTTGATATTTAAAAGGAGTTGTTTTATAACTATTTCAATTTTATATATGAATATTCACGCTTCTATGAAATATTCGATGTTTTTTAGAGTTTTAACGTGTGCTAGGATATGAAAAATACATATTATACTAGAAGGACATTTACGTCATATTATATATAATTTTATTCCATTCCAATATAAAATAATAATTTTTCCAAAAATAAAAAAAATAAATCATCATTTCATTCTACTTTTTCTTTTCAGACATTGAATAGAAAGAGGACCCCGTTCTATTCCATGTGGTAAAGAATTTCATTTCATGTCATTGAAATGTACCCAACGTACAGATAGGTCTTAGTTACTTTCTTTCCTACAACTACTGCAACCATTAAGTGAATTAGATTATGACAGATTTTCTGGAATATAGCAGCTCTCAAATGTCTAAATGTGAGGAGAAAGTTAAGAATTATAAAATGTCTCAAATGTCCAACATTTCTTATGAATTATTATTATATTTTTCATGTTTTTAATCAAATTTCCATAAACTCTTCTTTAAATATGTTTTCATTTCTTTATTTTCTTTAATTATTTCATCTTCTTTTGGCTTTCTATTTTATCTAGCTCCTTTTACATTTATTTACATCATTCTCCCGCAATTTAATTACAGAAAACTTTCATTCTATTTGTTTTTGTTACATATAATCATATATTTAGTTTAATTTATCAACTTCCAACTTTAAACGCCTTTCTCTTACATCAAAGAAAGTCCCAAAGACCTTTTAAATCAATAAGGAAGAAGAGTAGGCATATATATATATATATATGTATATGTATATATATGAGTTAGTTTTTCATAAGAGTTTCCAATGTTGCAACAATAACTAAGAAGACTAAAAGTATGCTTAATCTATTTTTCATAGTTTGCATCATTGGCACCCACCACAAGATAGCTAAGTAGAATCAACCTTTACCTAGTTTCAAAAGATAATTTCAATGTGCACCTTCATTTAATTGTCTTTTTTTTTTTTTACATGTTTTTGTGGTAATTAGCACCTTGCACGTTTTATATTTAAGTACTATAACTATCTTTGCTATCATTTTTCTTTCTTTTGTACCTTTGGTTTTGTTTTGGTAAGATGTCAAACTGTACATGTTAAGTGCACGGTCAACATTATATATTTATGGAATAATAGTGACTATTCTTTGTCCCCCCCTCCAAAAAAAAGTAACTATTTATCTAGTAAGTTAATATAGGTGATATATTGGTCAATATTTATTTTCACAATACGTATTTTAATTGACTAGTTTTTTAAATTTTAAGAGCATCTTGACCATTTAAAGTAGAAAGGGGTTTTGTTTTTTGGTATAAATCATGTTTATGTTCATGTATACTATGAAATAGCATATAAATATGCAAATGAAAAGGTTTTATGATTTTTTTATAAAAAAAAAAAAGATTTTATTTTTGCTGTTTGGATTTCCAATATAGAGAGCAAATATAAATATATATATATATATATATATACCTATTGCTTGGATCATAAGAGTCTTTTTCGTTTTATATTTTGCAATGTTTGTCAAAAGTATTTTTTATATATATATTTTTGTAATGTCTGATTTGAATAGTAACTATTAGAAAGTCTTGTTACAAAATGGAGGTTTAAAAATATGTCCAAACAAATATTTAAGATTGTTTTAGATAAAACAATTTAAGTTATAAATAAAATAATAAACTAATTAAAAATTATTAACTACAGTAAAAAACTAATAATTTGCAACACTAATCAAGTGGGGTTTGGCTACAGTTTATATTTGTGAATTTTTATTTTGTAAAAATTGAATTATTTATGAGAATAAATATTACATCTAAAATTATATATGTAGTATTAGATTTTGAAATAATGTGACATCTAAATACGCTACAGTAACAACTTAAAAAACCTTTAAAAAAAAGTAACAACTTAAAAGTCATCAGTCCTAATCACCATCTTTCATCCAATTTATTATTTAAAACAGAAATGTATTTGTTTCATGAAAGAAAGTGTATATATGTTGTCCATTTGCTCTATCCCTGGGAGATCTTTGTATCTTGCTTCTTAAATATCATTTTATCACATCTAGAAATTTCAATGAAATGATTAATTTGATACTTCTTTTTCCAGATATTTAATGAGTCGGATAGTGATTTTTTTTTTTCAATTACTACGACTCAATTATTAGTTTATAATCATTCCCAAACTAATACATTTTTTTATGTCACAATGGAAATAATATAAAAAAAAGTCTTTTTACTAACGGAAAATAAAATCCTCGGTGAAGTGTCGTCATTTGTTTTATAATTCCAATAAAAAAATGTAAGAAAATTTCGCGACAAAAAACTGAAGAAGGGCTCTGTCGATAATAAAATAAAGTTTCCAACAACTTTAAAGACGTCCTGTCAACTTCGTTGTTAAATAATTTTTTTGCCTATGGTGTTACCAATGACAGTTGCCGTCGGTAATTTATTATTAATAATTGTATCGACAGTCATTAGTAGAGGAATGGGTATGTAAAGTAAAAGAGAACTCTGAGAATCTGATTTTTCTTTGCAGCCCCCCTTTACGATTTATAAACTTAAACCTTTCTAAAAAAAACTATGGGAGCCTTTTGACCTCTTGAAAGAAACTCAAAAAGAGCTTCTGAAGTCCAGAAAGAGCTTCTTTCAGAAGACCAAAAAAATGCGACCTCATCTATTTTAAGACCCCAAAAAAAAAATTACCGTCGATAATAAAGTCAGAGATGTTAAAACATTAGGCAAACCCTTCCTCGTCTTTTACCAAATTATTCTCCCATCAAAACTCTCGCAACCCTCCCACTCTCTTGCTAGTCACCAACGGAGCTCACCCCCACTGTCGACGACTCTCCCGTGCCACCCCCCCGTTGATGACTCTCTCTCTCTCTCTCTCTCTCTCTCTCTCTCTCTCTCTCTCTCCCTTCCTGTTTATTTCATCTTCTTCTTCTTTTTCTTATTTTCTTCTTCCAGCTCTAGTGCCACTGTCATGGTCGCCTTTGCCATCACCGTCACTACCAGAAGTTGACCGGACTACTGCCGAAACAGAACTGGGGTTGTTTTTTTTTTTTATTATTTTTTTTATGAGTAGAATTTGCCTAATTCTTCTACTGATTATAGTAATTTTTGCAGCCATTTTTTTTTTCTTTTTTTGCTTTTGGACGGATTATAGGAACCATTTGATTGAGATGTCTGCTTTTGCTTTTTTTTCCTACTAATTTTCTTAAGAGAAGCACATCATGATTCATGAAGGATTGAAAACTGCAAAGTATATGCTCCTAATTTTGGCAAAATGGTACATGTTGATCAAACATTTTATATACTTATACTAACTAATCGATGATCAACGAAGAAATCAATTATCAAATTAATATGGGTTCTTATGATTACTAACTAACGAAATGAAGAACTAAGAAAGATGATATAATACAAAGAAAGTATCATTAATAAAAGTAAAAAGGGTCATTAATTGGGTAGTTAAGACTTAGGATGTTCAATAAATCGAACTCAAAATATAAATGTGAAGGTAATGTACCAACTGTTAAAATTCATTGAAATGTCACATCATTCTAAGTCAAGCAATTTTATCATTTGAATAAAATATATATATATATATATATAGCTAAAGCAAGAAAGTATATACTCAAAGGAAAAAAGATATATAAAAAAGAGCAAAGTTTGCAAAACTCACCTCAACCAAATTAAAAACAACTTACATAAAACTTTTCTTGAAGTGAATTGTAAGAGAAAGGCTGATCTTCAATTAATTTTGGGAGTGCTTCCAAGAGTTGAGAGAAGAGAATAGAAATGTTTGAAATTGAAGATGTAAAAAATGATGATATATACTTCAATTCATTTTTTGCCATTATATATATATATATATATAATTAATGAGTTCAATTAATAGATATAGAGAGACATCTAAGCATTAGATGGTAATCTGGAGTTGCTAAAAATTAAGCAGAATATCTATCTACACTCGATCCTCTCTTGATTTTTTTAATGATCACATTTTAATTAAAAAATGTGACTCTCTCCACAGTAGTACTACACTAGAAGCATATATATATATATATATATATATATATGCCAATTTGTAATTGTAAAATTGTAATTGTAAAAATTTTGAACTTTCAGAAAAGATTTTCATTGGTGGCTTTTCATGATGATTTATATTTTGTTCTCTTACTTTTTGAATTATTGCCTAAAATAGTCTTTAGTTATGATGATTAAGTAATTTTAGTCTTTATGGTAATTTTTTGTCTCTTTTACATTTTTTAAGTAATAATAGTATTATATTAATAATAAGGTTGCCTCTTGAACTTTCTTCTTTTCTCATTTTAATAACAAAGTTTCTGTTTTTTCTTGCACAAAATTGTTTCAGAATTTGAGTTTAAATATTCTAAGTACGTTAAGTTTACGACTTTAAGTTAAGTAGTTTAAGTTTAAAATTTATATCATTCTCTTTCTTTGTTATAGTTTTGTTCATGAGAATTTCAGTGATATATTGTCCATTATATACACGTTAGAGGTATGTGTTTAATTACTTTAAATTTTGTTTTACGGGAGAGCCTTGACTCTTTAAAGTTTTACGGGGGAGCCTTGACTCTTTAAAGCTTTACGGGGGAGTCTTGACTCTTAATATTTTATTTGGTTTTGTGTGTATTGCTTGTTTGAGCGGCCTGTGTGCCTAGAGAATATCCATAATACATAGGAAACTCTACCAAAATTTTTTTTAATGTTATAAAAAACTTAATTTTATAGTAATGACTTGACGTAAAATTTTAAATGAAATGAGAAGTTGAAAGTTTTTAAATCTTTTAAGGGAAACTTTGTTAAGATTATAAAGAGAACCTTGTTTATAAAAATTATCAAGTTATATGTGCTTTATTTCCCCTATCTATATATCCTTCTTTGTTGCTTGCATATGTATCAATAATCTTTTACGAATTTGATTTAAAGTAGTATCGATGGTGAATGGAGTAGTATAGAAAGTGAGCATTTATCCATCTTTGTTTTAATCTTCTTTGATAGAGTTCCTTGAGAAATCACAATTGTTGAAAGACTAGACATCCTTCAAGGAGTTTATAACTTTTGTTATTACAATATATTCTTTTTTCATCCCTTCTTTTAAAACATCTTTGAAGCACATGAAACTTTGTTTATCATTTACCCTTCAAGGAGCTTCTGAATAAATTTGTTTTACGAAGGAAATTAAAAGCCCTCAGGTTTAGAGTTTTGAAGCATTATGTATCAAGAATGCATGAATGGAATGTGGGAAATGTTTATAAATAGTGCCCATATCTACTCTTCCAGTAATCGGTTTGGAGCTAGTAGTCCGGGAAACTCATTCTGACTGAAACAAGAGGCGGGCTTTACATCATTAGATGGGATGTGATTCTTTATGACTCGTCTTTACACATACCCTTCATGTTTGATTCATTATGAGTTTTCTTTTCTTGCTAAATGATTAACTATATGCTATAGTTTTAAATATAGTTATATTATATAAGTATAAAATATTATATTATAGATCATATTTTTAAAATATAGTTATTACTTTATTTATATATATAATTTTAATCTTACATTAATAAAATTATGTCTCTTTTATGGTATGTTTTCGATTGTTACGTTTTTTTCCTTAAAAATTTTCTTCTTTAATAATTTTGGCAGTTGCCTCTTGAGCTTTCTTCTTTTCTGACAAAATTGGTACTGTTTCTTATGCACAAAATTATTTTAGAATTTAAGTTTAAGTACTTTAAGTTTACGGCTTTAAGTTAAGTAGTTTAAGTTTAAAAGTTAGTACTATTCTTTTTTCTTCTGATAGTTTTGTTTGTAAGGATTTCAGTGACATATTGTCCATCATATATACGTTAGAGGTATGTGGTTAATTAGTTTAAACTTTATCTTACGGGGGATTCCTGACTCTTAATTATTTACTTTATATGTGTTTATTGCTTGTGTGCTTGGAAAATGTTCATGATAAAGTGGGAACTCTGCCAAAATTTTTCTGAACTTATAAAGAATTTAAATGTTTTATTAATAACTTAACGTGAAACTTAAAATGAAAGGAGAAGTTTGAACTTTTTAATCATTTAAGAGAAACTTTGTTATGCTTACAAAGAGAGGAACACTGTTTATAAATATTATAAATGATTATAAGTTATATCTCCTTTTTAAGACTATAAGATTATATAAGACTTTTAAGTACGTCTAAAATTTAAACTTTATAATTGTAACCTAGAAGTTATAGAACTAACAATTCTTTCTCCTAATCATTCTTAGAATCTATAGAAAATATACCAGATCGTAGTTGGATGTATAGAGAACGACTCGTGCTTAGGGTTAAGGGTCTTACAAGTGAATTCATTAATGGGGTTAATAGTTTTATTCATCATTGTCTTGAAACGAATAATGGAAGTAAAAAGAGATGAGATGTCCGTGTGCAAAGTGTAAAAATAAGAAATTATAGAAGCGGTAATCTGAAGGATCATATTTTGTGGTGGGGTTTTGTGCCTTGTTATTATAATTGGAAAAGTCATGGTGAAAAAATATGGCCACATGATGAGGGATGTGTTCTTGCGGAACATTCTGATACAATCCGATCAAATATTATGGTAGAAAGTATACAGTCAATGTCGGAGAAAATGAACTCATTTCTTGAGATGATAATTGATGCAGTGGGTCCAAAATTTATCCCTTATAAAGAAACTAATCATAAAGATCCACCTAATCCTGTAGCAAAAAAGTTTGTTGACATGTTAAAAGCAGTAGAGACACTGTTAGTTGAAGGCGATGACAGACATCCAGTGTTATCTGCTTGTGTGGAGTTGTTATACATTAAGTTTGAGAATCAATAGACTCAGAAGTCAGAAGTTGTACGATGATATTTGTGCATTCATAAAGAAGCATTTGCCGCCAAGAAATAATAAGGTCGTAAATTGGTATGCGACGCAGAAATTGATATCTGGGTTAGGATTGCCCGTGCAAAGGATTGATGTGTATCACAATGGTTGTATGCTTTATTAGAAGGAGGATTATGATAGAACGAAATGCAAGTTTTGTGGCATCGGTACAAGGTAAGTAGAAAGAAAAGAGGGAAGAAGAGGAAATTTGTGCCAAAGAGACCGGTGAAGATAATATTTTATTTTTCGTTAACTCCTAGATTACAAAGATTGTATGCCTCAAAAAGAATTTTCGAATACATGAGATGTCATTCTGAAAGTTCACAAGAGCCGGATATGTTGAGTCATCCTAGGGATGGAGAAGCTTGGAAGCATTTTGATAGGACTTACTTAGCTTTTTCAGCAGAAATAAGGAACGTGAGACTTGAATTGTGTACAGATGGGTTTTCACCTTTTGGAATAGAGGGAAAGACATAATCTTCGTGGCCAGTAATAGTAACTCCGTATAACTTGCCGCCTTGGATGTGAATGAAAAAGAAGGTAACGTTCTTGCAGTTCTCATCCCAAGTACGAAGAATTCAAAAAATAACTTGGATGTTTATTTGCAACTGTTGATAGATGAATTAAATCAGTTGTGGGATATTAGGACCCTAACTTATGACATATCGAAGAAATAGAATTTCCAAATATCGGCTGCACTTTGTTGGACCATTAGTGACTTCTCAACATACGGTATGTTGAGCGGTTGGAGTACACGAGCGCGTTGGCTTGTCCGTATAGCATGGAATAGAACATTCATTTCAATTGCAAAATGGGGAAAATAATATTGGTTCGGTTGCCATTGATATTTTTTGCCACCGGGTCATCAATTTAGACGGGATTCTATGTCTTTCAAGAAGGGTAGAGGCCAAGACCACTCGTCGCCGCCACTGAGACTTTCGAGAGATCAGATATGGGAAAGGGTCTGGCACTTTTCAAAAATCACAGAAACAGGAAGGAACTTAATAAGAAATATGGTAGGGAGAAGGATCACAACTGGACAAGGATGAGTATAGTTCGGGATCTTCCTTATTGGCGTACTTTTGTGCGTCATAATATTAACATGCTACGCAATGAAAATAATGTGTGATAATGTCTTCAAGATATTTATAGATGTAAAAGGGAAGTCAAAAGATAATGTCAAGGCTAGACAAGA
The DNA here is from genome assembly GCA_028651295.1 of Catharanthus roseus. Classification (NCBI taxonomy): domain Eukaryota; kingdom Viridiplantae; phylum Streptophyta; class Magnoliopsida; order Gentianales; family Apocynaceae; genus Catharanthus; species Catharanthus roseus. The sequence goes on along the minus strand of JAPQWS010000076.1, from coordinate 4,735,835 downwards.
TCTATATTTGTATTACAACCGACCGGACTTGTTGATGGAAGAGAGCAGTGTGGGTAAGTGTTCAAAGCCAACGATATGTTATAGCTTGACAAAGGAATAAAACAAAATAGCGCTTGATTGGGTTAAAGACTTGCACCTGTCGAATGGGTATGCATCTAACTTGGGAAGGTGCGTTGATTATAAAGACATGAACATGACCGGCATAAAAAGTAATGATTGTCACGTATTTATGGAGCGACTTTTGCCCATTACCTTTAGAGAGCTTCTTCCAGTGAAAGTGTAGAGTTGCTTGGCCGAGTTGAGTTCCTTCTACTGGGACTTGTGTGCGCCGAAGATAAGTGAGTCTCATATGCGTGAATAAGAGGAAAGCATTTCCATTTTCATATGCAAGTTAGAAGGCATATTCCCTCCGGATTTTTTCAATGTTATGGAGCATTTGATGATTCATTTATCGTACGAGGCGAGAATATGTGGTCTCGTCCAATACAGGTAGATGTACCCCTTCACGAGAGTTCGCCAATAGATGTGACGATTGAAGACGTAGGACCTCTTTCCAAGAGCCTCGTTCATCGGAAGAATTAGATACTGTAGTCGAGACATATTTTAAAGAAGTACAAAATGATGAAACTGAAATAGAATGGGATTCTAATGAAGATTCCGATGAAGAGACCGACGAGGATTCTGACACTGCATTCGATAATGATTCCGATGAGGATTCTAACAGATAGAATATTGTATAATTAACTTTTATTGTACTTGTGTTGTCATTATAATTACGTTATTAACTTCTTATTATGATACTGATGAAGAATATTTATAATTATACTTATGTTTATTATCTATAACTAATTCTATCCTCCTTACATATATTGCATGTTCGATGGCCAGATGACGTAAGAGAAAATATCCACCCTCTCTCCCCCCCCCCCCCCCTCCCCCTCCTCACGTGCAGCAAGAGACCTTCACTACAACACATATGGATCCACAAACTCCCGCAAAATAGGATATGTTGACTCCGGCATAGAAGATCCCCCATACTTACAAATTAGGATCTACTGACAAATACACATAGGGCTATAAACGGGACGGTCTTGCCCGTACCCGCGTGGGTCTATACCCCTTTTTTAGCAAGTAAAGTTTAAATGTTATACCGCAGACCCGTATTTATTATGTTGTATGGGTCTAGGCAGGGTATGATAATACCCAGACCCGTATACCCGTAGACCCATATTAATAAAATAATAATATATATTTATATATATTATATTAGATGAAGGACAATGAATGTGCTTAAGGAGGTATGTTTGAGTGGTTAAGGAGGTAGACTCTAAATTTGGTGGGCTATGCACGTAGGTTCAAATCTTGTTGCTGTCAATGTTTTTTTCTCTTTAACAGTTCTAAATAGAGCATCTTTAGTTAATGGAGTTGGCCCAACTAACCTCTTTCAAATTATTTATTTATTTATTTATTTTCAACTTTATTCCAAATATCATTTCACAAATAATTTATTTTTTACGAAATATAAAAATATATTCTTTCATCTCGTGTAAAGCAATTTATGATAGTACTATTTTTGTCTTATTTTTTATTTCACAAAAATCTAAAAATTTTATCATGTTATAAAAAGGACAATATTTTTCTTTGTTTTTCTTTATCGTCCTCTATCTTATATGCTACTCTTTGACTTATCTATTAGCCGACACTGTATTATTTACATATACTCTTTGCTCAGAAGTTGTCCAGGAATTTGGATTACAGACTGATTTAATATGGTTAAAGGGTTCTATATCTCTATTCATTTATGTATATGTTAAATGATTGTATTTGTTGAAAGAAATGTTGAGGAGATTATGTTAATCATGTTAAAAATTTTTATTTTAATATTATACATTGTGTTATATATTTTTGTTTAACAGGGAAAAGAATAGAAAAATATCATATGGGTACGGGTATACCCAGACCCTACCCTGGACCTGGAGGGTTGGGTCTGGGTCCAGAAATTTTATACCTGGAGGGTATGGGTCCGGGTCTAGGTCCAAGTTTCATTATAAGGGTATGGGTCTGGGTCTGCTGAAGGTCTGGACTTGTTTACAACCCTATATACACAGATACTGGCACGTTCTGACGCTCCCGACTTATATTTCGCACCAACCACAGAACCGTCATCATCTAAGGCTCCTTCTACGGATCCCGTAGCTTGGAAGCCACCTCCTGGTGATACTCGGCAGTTATTGACCCTGAATGTACATCGGTAAGTTCAATAAACATAAAAACATATCGTTATAAATATATAAACTATAATTAAATATAATATATACTAAAATTAATATGTACAGACTACATCCATCTTCGAGAGTTGTCACCCATATCTCAGCTATCATGCAGGAGTGGTTCATCAGCCTTTACCACCGTTGGTTTGAGGTCCCATTGGATGTCTGTGACATGTGGTGAGGAGGGTTTCAGGTAAATGAATCTAATATTGTAGTTTTTACTTTGTCTTTTTTTCACAAGTCTTTAAAATTTATACTATTTTGAATCTTATATTGGTTATTCTTATATTTATACAAATATTATTTTCTAATGTTTTGAAATTTTAGAAAAGATGTGTATGGGACCCGATAAATTTTAGAAAGTTTATACAAATTTTAGGTATGCATGGGAGATAAAGGTCGGCGACCGGATGAGAGATTTGCTTGGCTATGCTCGGGCGGCGAAGAAGAGGCCCGTTTGGATTCTTGAGATATTCTGAGAGCAGATGATGAAGTATTAGGAGAGTCCTGAGTATAAATCATTTGTGAACGGAATAAAAAGAACAGGAATAAGGGGACCGGGAGGAGGGGGGAGGGGGGGGGGAGAGGGGAATGGGGAAGCACACATGTGGTTCTATCTCCTTCACAGAGCATCAGTTGAAGAGGGTAAGAACTGATGTTTAATTTTATTACTTCATTTCATTACTTTTTATTATAATGTAATTAATAACTGTGTTGTTTTTTTTCTGTAAGCGGATTTAACAGAGAGATTCTCCAAGAGCATACACTTGAAGGAGCTCCACAAGCATCAGACCGAAGAAAGAAGGGACAGTATGTGGATTTTCATTCAGAGGAATTTTGGGTAAGTTTAGTGAAATTTATAACTTAAGTTTATATAATGTTTTATAACTTATAACTTTAAATTTTATATAATATTTTATAACTTATTATCTAATTAACATTTCATATTGTAGACGAAATTTCACGAGGCCTGACAGAAGGCCGAGGAGGAAGCTGTAGCCACGAGCGCTCCTACGTCCGATGATCTTCGGTTGATTGGAATGAGTCGTGGCCGGTTATATGGAGCTAGTTCGAAGGCAGCTCATCTCATAGTCGAGAGCAGTGGGGCAGGCTGGATAGTCGCCTTGTTGCTTGGAAACGGAGCAGAGGATCATAAGACGGCTTGAGGTTGTTGTTTCCAGTGTCTGTGCTGCCTTCGACGAGCACATGAGGCGGTTGCCGAGCAGAGCCACTTGACATACACCCCTATGCTACTGATAATGGACATCGTAGTGATGTTAGGGATCTCGAGAATGTTTGATACTTGTACATTTTATGTTTTATTGATGTTTTCATTTATGGATTTGATATTTTAGTTTATGGCTATTTTATGAGTTTGATGTTTTATGTATAAGCATGAGTTTATGAATATATACTGTTGTTGTTGGTTTTTGCATTTCCGAGAGTTTTGGGTCTATTATGCTAATATAAAAAAAAAAAAAAAGCATTACTGACGGTCTAACCGTAGTTTGTTTTAAAAAAACTAGAAACTTTGCCAGCCTCACCGACAGAAAGATAATCGTTGGCCTTGTCGTCGATAACGCTTAGCAACGGAAAACCAAACCTGTTAAAAAGACTGGTGGTATTTGTTTTCGATAGAAGAGGGGCATCGACTACTAACATACTATGGAGAAATAAAAATTCGCGATAACGTCCTCGAGAATCGTAGGTATCAACGGCTGATCGTTGGTATAAATTGATATCGATATAAAGTGACCTACGATTATGTAACCGTCGGTTTATCGTTGATAATAACTTTGTATCGACAGGAACTGATGGCATAAAGTGTGGGTATTTGCTTATATATTTATAGCGAAATGCTAGGGAAGATTTAAGAGTATAATTTATAAAAGATAAGTTAGCTATATATATGCAATGGATTATGTGCAAGCATAAAGAGAAATATTGCTTTGTCCAGGTGAGACATTGGTCCACTCATGGGTTCCATCTTTATAGTCCAAAATAGGACATTTATTTATTATTTGTTTTCTTAGATCACATGAATTTCTTTATGATAAATGAGATAATGGCTATAAATATTTCACAATATAATCTCGAACGGTGTATTATAAGTTGAATATTTAATTTTAATGCTTTATACACGTCATCTATTTTTGAAATGCTTTATCAATTGTGATGCTTTTCTTTGGTGCGTAACTTTTAATTATTTTCAATGAAGATACCTATTTTGTTTAATTAAAGAGTTATCGCACAAAAAGAAAATGAATACAATTTGAGAGATCTTTAACTAGCAAACTTGAACTTAAAATAGGGAAGAAGCTTATTAGGGGCCAAAGTAGGTCACAATACCGGTCAATTTTTGCGTAATTCGTTAATATATTGTCTAAATATATATAGTTTTGTAATATTTGTGAATAATTTTTATATTTTGGGGACCTAAATTAATTTCAAATAATTACTAAATAAAAAATACAAATTGTTAATATTTTTTTTATTTAGTCTCTACTGATTTTGTTATCTAACTTCGCTTAAACTTAAATTCATAGAAAAAATAAACTTTACATTTAATTAAGACAGAACTTATTAAAAAAAAAAAAAGAACTTTATAAATAGTGAACTTTCGATTGGCAATAAAGAGTCAACTTCTCATGACTCAAATGAGATTAATTTAAGGTTCGACTTATATCCATTTAAAGAATAAATTTTATTTTTGGTAAATTTATGAACTTTGAAGTTTCAACTCAAATTTGAAAAAAAACTAAAATAATTATTATTTTTGAGAAATATTAAACTCTAAAATTTCAACTCAAAGTTCAAGACTCCTAAAGTTCTTGTAAAGTTGACATAAAATAACAAAACGTTCATACAAGATAATATTTATTGTAGAGAAATAGTAAATTTTAGTGTATTTATTCCATTCAATCTCACTTTAAGTAAATAAAAAAAATTGTTAAATCGCTTAAAATAAACATCGATTATAAATTAAATAAATAATCTACTTTGGTCACACATCCATTGTTGTCTTGTGAAGGTAATCTTCACCGTCCACCAAACCCTTCATCAAGTCTTTGAGTTTTTTCTATTTTTATAAGGTTTGACGTAAGATCCACCAATGGATCTGCTTATAGAGAATTGACACATTTCTAAGAGCTTTCCGTTTTGATTCCTGATTTTGTATTGCACTTTGCACTTTGTTATCAATTACTCTTCACAAAGACGTTGAATCTTTAGTGTCCCCTCTTACCAAACCATGAACATCATTTATCATTAGCCAAGTGTTGGTGCTTTTTCAATGAATACAAGAACAAATTCATTTATATAAATTAGATAGCCCAAGTTTAGTTTGGGAGGTAAGTAAAACTTAAGTAAGACTTGATATTCTTTTAACCAGTTTGAATTCGAATTTGATCTTCATTGAGTTTGCTAATTATGGTATAAGTTCAAGTTCGACTATTTGTAGTGAGTTTGAATTTGACTTAAATTGAAATTCGAATTCGATTTTTATTTACATAAATTTTTTTTAAAAAATATTTAGATATATATTATTTAAAGAATATACATATATCGGTTCGACAAGTTCGACGAACTACCGAACTAGTGTTATAAAAGTTCGAACTCGACTTGATTAATTAACGAGCCATCTCAAATTCTGCTCAAACTCGATCAACAACGAACTCGAATCGATTTTGATTCGAATTACGAACGATCTGACTCACTTACACCTCTAGCTCAAATGCTAACTATTCTCAAGTAGATCATATTGCTCCAGGCAATTTTTTGCAAGGTTTAAGAAACTAACCTTGTATCCTGATAAACTTATATCCTAATGTACATTTTTGTTTTCTTAATAAATATCAAATTCGTTCCGACCAAAAATAAATAAATAAATAAATTCCACAGTTTGAAAATTTTAGAATATATAGTTGATAAATATGTTACTAACATTAAAATAATTGATTATTTATGGGTAAAAGTTATGTTTGCTTTTCTTTTCTTAACCAAATTTTTTTTATTACGACAAACAAATTTACGACCTTAAAATTTTAATAATTTAGCTTATGGTGTAATTGAATTCGACTACCAAAGTCACTCGCCTTTTCATGTGCAAATATAAAATATATATTTATATATATAATTTTGTGTCAATAGTCAAATTCTAACACATAAAAAAGACTTGATCTCGATAGTCAATTTTTGCAGTATATAAGTTAAATTGTCAAAATTTTAAGTCATAAATTATTTATATTCATAAAAGTATTTAAAAAATATAATCTTTTAAAATTAACAAGAACATAATTTTTGAATATAAATAGTTAAAATTTTTTTAATATCGTATAAAGTGCACTTGATTGGAGTTAAGACCTTATTTGATGAAATTAAAACTGAAGTTTAAAATGTGTATTGTATAAATTTTGAATTATGAATCTTAAATGTAAAAACTGAATCTGAAAACTAAACTATGATTCTAAATGATGAATTAATTAGTAATAATTATATATAAAGAGTGTAAAAAAAAAATTGACAAATAAAATATATATGTATTTCAAACTTCAGAGTGAAGTAAAAACCACTTTAAGATTTATAATTCTAATTATAAATATTTTAAACAATTAAGTGTTTTGTAAAAATTATTATCAAACATATTTAAATATAAATTATTTAATAATATTTGTTGTCAAACCTCCTTAATTTAATAAGCTATTAGCTAATTAGTTTTTAAAAATAACTTAATTTATCAAATAAATATAAATAAAAGTTATAATTTCTGTTAAGAATTTCACATCAGTTAATTAAATAAAATAATTATTCCTTATAAAGACTTGGGCAGTCAAGTCCAAATAATCAACCTCAGCGTGAGACGGTCTCACATGATCTAATTAAAGAAAATAATTACTCATTATAAAGACTTTGACAATTATCTTTTAAGGTGAATTGGCTCAAACATAAGTTCTAATAATTTTTTTTCTTAATTTTTACAAGGAATAAATCATTTGTAAGAAACAATGTAGAATCCAAAATAAAAGGACTAGAAAACGCTGCACCTTAAATTGTCCCCCTTACAAAAGCATGAACATCATTAGCCAAGTGTTGGCGCTCTTTCAATGAATATGACAATAAATTCAGCAACTTATCTAAAAAAAACAATAAATTCAGCACTTTAGAATAGTTGATAAATTAATTATTAATGTTAAAATAATCGGTTATTTATGCTAAAAATTATATTTATTTTTTTGATTTTTAATCAAATATTTTTAATTCATACTTTTATGATTACAAATAATTACGATTTTAAAGTTTTAAAAATTTAATTTGTACATCACTAAAGTTTGTTATCGAGTTTACATTTTTTTCTCATTTGTAAATATTGAAAATGATATTTTAATTTGTTAATTCAGTTAGTTTGATGGCTAAATTAATACATAAAAAAAATTTGAACTCGACAATTGAATTTATTACGTATGCATAAGTTAAATTGTCAAAATTTTAACATTGTAAATTACTCCATTATAAAATAAAAAAGTATTCAATTAAAAATAAAAATTTTTAAACATACTTTTTGGGATAAACATTAATTTCTCTTAATATTAATATACAATTTCAAGTTCAATTATGGCATATAACGCCACGTTAACTTTTAGATTCAATTTTTTAAAATAAAAATTTAGACTTTACTGTCGAATTCTTAACCAAAGCAAAATTATAAAAATAAGATACAATAAGAAAAGGAGGAGATAGAGAATATATATGAAGGATAGGTGGACACCCTCCCCTCCCGTCCTCCTTGGTTGAGGCTCGAGGGATATTGGACATATATATATATATATATATATTCTTCAAATCTTTAATTGATGCTTTTTCCACGGTTTCCATGCATGATGAGACCCAAGTAGAGAGCACTAGGAGATTCAAGAACTCTATCATTTGCACATCCATACTGAAAACGATAATGTGCCATGGAATCCACAAAAAAGATGAGGGAAAACTGGAAGAGAGGGAGGGCCCCCAAGTTGCGAACCCATTGGAAGACTTGTGGACAATTAGTAGGTCCTATAATTAAGTATTGTCTGAAAGTAAAAGATGAACCAAATGAAGTTAAGGATGGGACAACTTTTCTTGATTCCATTTTGTGAATATTTTGGGGGCAGAATGGATTTTATTTTCATGATTTCTTTTGGTTCTTGTTTATAAATGTTATGTTTGGATTGGAGAAGAGTAGAGTAGATAAGAGGAAAAAGATAGGAGAGAGAAGGAAAGGTTTAGATCGGAGAAGAGTGGATAGAGTAAATAGAATGAAGAGAGAAGAAAAAGAGAGAAAGAAACCAAATTTAAATTTGAGAAATTGTAATATTAGTTCTTGAAATATTTTTTTAATTTTAATTTAGTTTTTAATTTTTTTAGTCCCTGAATATTTATTTTTAAAAGGTTTTAATTTTTACTACCAATTTCACTACAGAATCTATTAATTAAAAACATGTAAGTCTTATTTATTAGACAATCCTGAGTGCTAAAAAATAATAAGAGTTAATTATGACAATTATGCATTGTTAGGCTAATGCCAACAATAGTTAAGACTTCTCTAATATTTAAATGATGAATATGTGTCTAATCTTCAAAAATCTCATTGGGCTTGGGCTTTTTGTTTGCTGGAATGCCAGGTGGGCCGAATCCTTGACCCACCTTTGGTGACCCAACTCCCTCCTTTACTCCCTCATCCAATTCTCTTTAGACCCCTTGTCTCTTCCCTCTTTCTTTGACCAAGTCTTTCGATTCCATCTCCACTAACAGTTGGTCCCGCTCTCTCTATTATTGGGACCACTATATATATCTTTATCTCTTTGACTCTAATTCAATATTTTCTCTCTTCTTCCCTTCTCTCTTTTGGCAGCCTCTTATGCTTCTTCTACTTCTATTACTTTAGCTTCTTCAATGTTCTACATTTTTTAATTTCGTTGGCTATTTTGACTTAACTAGTTCTTGAAAACTATTAAAACTCTAGTAATTTTTTTGAGAGATTATTTGGGAGTGCCCTTTGGGTATGTTGATGACCGATTCTCTAAGGATGATTTTTTCACCAATCTATTATTTCTGTTCTTTCCTTCTTTTACTATTTTTATTTATAATCTTTAGGAGATCTAGTAATTTATCTGTTTAATTTGTAATGGAAGGTTATTATTTTATTATCTTCGATTGAGTTGTAATATAAAGTGGTGGTTCACGGTTCCCGTTCCTAGTAGTGGTATCAGAGCTTTTGGTGTTTTCTCTATCGATCCTTAACTTTAGATCTTTGAACTCCGGCGGGAACCGTGAGTTCCGCATCAGGGAAGTTTTCTAAGATCTCATTTTTTTTTTTATCTTTTTGTCAAAATATTTTTTTTTATTTTGTGGTTTTTTTTGGCCACTTGACTTTGAAAACCAAAACTCGAACTTGGCAAGAATCCTACTGAGATTCTTTGTATCTGTGTCTCGGTATTTTTATGTTTGAAAAACTTTTTCTTTTGTAGTATAATTTTATTGTTCAGTATTTTATTTTTTTTCATTTTTATTACTGTTCAGTTTTTTTGTTCATTTTTTTACTCTGCCATTTTTCTATTCTGGTGTTTTATTATTTACTTTGATTGTTATATTCTACAGTTTATTTTTATTCTGCTTATTTAATTTTTTATAGCTATTTTTACTGTAATTCTTGTTGGTCGGCTCACCGCCACTTAATTATTTTGTTGGTCGGTTTGCCACCACTTATTTGAAATTTCTTATTTGTTCGGTTGGTTGGCTTGCCACCACTTATCTGTAATTCTTTTTGTGCTATTATTATGTTGGTAATTTTTTTTACTGTTTTAAGCACTTTAATTTTTGGCTTGCCGCCATATTTGTAATTTTGTGTTTATTTACCTGCTGCCAATTTTTTGTTCTCTGTTATTTTTCATATTTTTCATTTCTGTCTACTCTTTGTGTTTCCAATAGCCACCACTAGATCAGAAACCTGTAAATATGATTGTTAAAACGATTTCAATATTTGGAGAATAGAAATGAGCGTCGTTTTCATACAAAACAAACTTTTGTCAGCTATTTCAAAACATGAGGATTATTATGAATCATGGAAGGATGAAATTTTAAAAGAAAAACTTGACTCTGCAAAAAGTACAATTTTTTTTTTTTTTTTACATTTACAAGACAGTGTCATAAGTGGGGGTTTAACCACTGCTTGAGATTTTTTACTTAAACTTGAAAATATGTTTTTTAACATTCCATTTCAAACGAAATTTATTTAAACGAGTAGTTGTTCAGTTTTAAATTTTCACCTTCAAAATCTCTTGAAGAGAACACAGATGACTTAAACAAAATTGTACAAGATTTTCAAGATGGGGTAATGATATTTCTGAAAAAAATGTTACTATTATCATTACTATTTTAAATTCATTACTTGAGTCTTTTGCTGATTTTAAACCTGCAATTAAATACGATCATCCAAAGCTTGTTCTTTCTGATGTGAAATATGCTCTTAGAACTAGAAATGTACACCTTAAGAAAGAGAATAAAACAAATGGTAAAAATCTTTATGTTCGGGTAGACCCGAGAAAAAGGAATTCTCTCGTCATAAAGATAAACCTAAAAGTAAGGGTAGGTCTAAATCCATAGAACCAAAAGCTAGAACAAAAAATAAAGTAAAATATTTTTACTATAGTAAAGAAGGACACGTGAAAAGTAAATATTTTAAAAGAATGCGTGATGAGAAAAATAGAAAAAAGGGAAATTTAAAAGATACCGCGAATGAAAATAAATTTCTAGAGTCTGATAACAATGGTAGCTCTATATTGAAATGTTTTTTGTGTTTCTCACTCCTCTACTGTATCTGATGATTAGATCATTGACTTTGGTTGTTCCTATCACATGTGTCCTAACAAGAATTGATTATCAGATTTAAAAACTGTAGAAACTGTTAAAGTTTCCATGGAAAACAATGAGTTCTATCCAATTAAAGGGATATGATCTGTTTCTATTAAAATGTTTGATGGTGTTATTAGATCACTTTCCGATATTAGGTATGTTCTAGGTCTTAAGAGAAACCTCATTTCTTTTGGCACTCTCGATGACGCTGGCTGCACATACAAATCTAGAAATGGTCATTTATCTATTTTCAAAAGTTTTTTAGTTGTCATTAAAGGAGTTAAGAAATCTGGTCTTTATTCTTTAATTGGTGAAACTATTTTTGAATCTGCTGTTTGAGTGTCTAATCATGATGATAGCATGTTATGGCATAAATAAATCGGTCATATAAGTGAAAAAGGCTCACAATATCTTAGTAAATAAAATCTTCTTAATAGATGTAAAATTCATTCACTTGATTTTTATGATCACTGTGTTTTAGAAAACAACATAAATTGAGTTTTTTTTTTTTGTTGGCACAAACAAATCTACTGCTATTTCGGATTATGTACATTGTGATTTACGGGGTCCTGAAAAGGTACCCACATATGGTAGAAATGTTTATTTTCTGTCTATTGTGGATGATTTTTTAAAAATATATTTGGTTTTTCTTACTAAAAACTAAAGATCAAACTTTTGAAAAATTTAATGAATGGAAAACCTTGGTTGAAAACCAAACTGATAAGAAATTAAAGGTTTTAAGAACCGACAACAGTCTTAAATTTTGTAATAAAAACTTTGATGATTTATGTGCTAAATATGGTATAACAAGACATAAAACCGTTTGGTATAATTCTCAATAAAATAGTGTTGCTGAAAGGATGAATAGGAAAATTATACATAAAGTTAGATATCTCATGTTGTGTTCCGATATACCTAAACCGTTTTGGGTGAAGCTGTTAGGGCAACTATTTATTTAATTAATCGATCCCCTTCGACTGCCAAAAATTTTAAAACTCTGATAGAGATATGGTCTAGTTCACCACCAACCTTCTAATCTTAGAAGCTTTGGTTGTGCCGCTTTTCTCACCAACAAGAAGGTAAACTAGTCCCTAGGTTTAAAAAGGATGTCTTTCTTGGCTATCCCAATGGTGTTAAAGGGTACAAAATCTGGCTAGAAATGAACCAGGGTAAGGGTAGTAATTAGTCCGGACGTAGTTTTTAATGAATCCGACTTACCTTGTCTTAAAGATAAAATTGTTCCCACTATTACTACTGATCAACCCTTAGTTAGGGAAGTTCCAAACGAGGTGGAGGACATCCCTAGGATTATTTCTAACCCAGAACCTGAGAATGAACAGATAAGTTTAGATCAAATATCTGAAAACGGTATTGGACCTGAGTCAGAAAACTCTGACAGTGATGATGATACTGTTGAAGCCCATCTCATGCTTTAAATGACTACCAGTTAGTTAGAGATAGGACTAGAAGAATCCCCTAGAAAATTGTTAGATATGTCTATTCTTATTGCGTTTCTTTTGCTTTAGCTGCTACATCTTTTATTGAAGAAAAAGAACATATGTGTTTTGATGAGGTTCTTAGGAGTCCTAATTCTAAAATGTGGATGCATGCTATGAATGATGAAATCTCAAAAACAAAACAAGGATTTTAGTTCCTAAACCAAACCAAAAATTAATTGACTGCAAATGGAATTTTAAAATTAAAGAATCAGATTTTGAAAATGAACCACCTAGATTCAAATCTAGGTAGTTTCAAAAGGTTTTTCTCAAAAAGAAGGCATTGATTTCAATGAAATATTTTCTCTCGTTGTCAAATATAAGACAATTAGGATCATGCTTTTTATTGTTGCTTTATTTGATCTCGAGTTGAACAACTTGATGTTAAAACTACTTTCTTGCATAGAGATCTTGATGAAACAATTTTTATGAAACAACCTTCTGGTTGTGAGGTTAAAGGCAAAGGGAATTATGTATGTTTACTCAAAAAATCTCCTTATGGACTTAAACAGTCTCCAAGATAATGCTTTATAAGGTTTGATGCCTTTTTATTAAAAAAAACTGATTTTAAAATAAGTTGCTATAATAATTGTTTGTATTACTGTAGAAATTCTGTTGATGATACTGTGTATCTCTTACTTTATGTTGATGATATGTTAATCGTATGCAAACTGAAAAACAAACTAATTAAACTCAAAACTCTTTTAAAGATAGAATTTGATATTAAAGATCTAGGTACTGCATCTAGAACCTTAGGAACGAACATTTTGAGAAATCAAGAAAATTACTCTTTAAGCATTTCTTAAAAAACCTTTCTTAAAGAAAATTGTTTCAAAGTTCTCTATGGACTATTGCATACCTGTTTTCACTCCTTTAACTAGTCATTTTCAGTTATCTTCTGAAAACTATTCGAAAACTGATGTTGAAAACACTGAAATAGCTAATATTCCTTATAGAATGGCAATTGGGTCTGTCATGTACTCAATGATTTCTACATGACCTAACATTGCTTTCTCTGTAAGCCTTCTTAGTCACTTTGTGTCCAATCCTGAAAAAGATCATTGGACTGCTTTAAAATAGTTTTTGAGATATCTTAATAGTACAATTGATAAAGGGTTTTAATTTTAAAAAATGATCAAAATCTTTTGAACTAATACGAAATGTAGATTCTGATTTTGCAGTGCCCACTATATTTGGACTTCTCTAGTATTTACCCAATGATAAATATGGGTCTGGTATTCACAAATCCCATTGGGCTTGGGTCTTTTGTTTGTTGGATGCTAGGTGGGCCAAATCCTTGACCTACCTTTGGTGACCCAACTCATCTCCCAACTCCCTACTTTACTCCGTCATTCAATCTCAGACCCCTTGGTCCCTTTCCTTTTCCCCTTTCTTTGACCGAGTCCCCTCAGTTCCATCTCTATTAACCGTTGGTCTCTCTCTCTCTCTCTCTCTCTCTCTCTCTCTCTCTCTCTCTCTCTCTCTCTCTCTCTATTGTTGGGACCACTATATATAGTCTTTATTTCCTTTACCCTAATTCAATCTTTCCTGTCTTCCTTCATTCTCTCTTTTGGTCGCCTCTTGTGCTTCTTCTACTACTATTGCTTTATCTTCTCCGGTATTCACCATTTTTTATTTTCGTCGGCTATTTTGGCTTGATTGGTTCTTGAGAACTATTGAAGCTCTAGTAATTTCTTTGAGAGATTATTTGAAGGGTGCCCTTTGAGTGTGTTGAGAACCGATTCTGTGAGGGTGATTTTTTACCAATCTATTATTTTTATTCTTCTCTTCTTTCACTATTTTATTTATAATCTTTAGGAGATCTAGTAATTTACCTATTTAATTTGTAATAGATAGGTTATTATTTTATTATCTTCGATTGAGTTGTAATATAAATTAGTGGTTCAAGGTTCCCATTCCTAACATGCACCTATAAAATTTTAATTAGGACAGTTAAAAATTTATTAATTGTAAAAAAAATCCCTAAAGTTTAAAACCATTGCCAATTAAGTAAATAAATTTTATACTTAGATCATATTAATTACTTTATTTATGGTTTGACTCACTCTTTTTAATGGTTATATAAGTTACTTTAATACCTTTTCTATTTTCTTATGATATAAAAATTATTTTTAAAAGAAAAACATACGAATATCATATACTCCCTCCATTTCAAAATGAGTGTGCTTTTAGTTTGTGGTACATAAATATTACGAGTTTTGAAATAAATGAAGTATTTTATTCATATATCCTTTATATATATGTATATGTATATACATATATATACATATATATACATATATATACATATATATATATATATATAGAGAGAGAGAGAGAGAGAGAGGAGAAATAAAGAATGAGAGAAAGGATGATAACGTTGGAAAAAGTATAATAAATCCTTGTTAAAAGTAGTAAAAGATATTTATTATGAAACAAAATTTAACTTCTAAAAGGAATTATTTTTTAGTGGAAGGAGTATTTAAATATTTTCATCCTCACACTAAAATGTTAGTGGTAAAATTTTTCAAAAAAAGTTTATGATCATCATTAACAATTCCTTAAGATATTTGTTAGAATTTGCTATACCAGGATTTCTAGTTAAAACCTCAATTTTACATTCTTACTAGAATGGTGTAATTTTAGTACATGCTTAAAGATGTCTTGAACGTGCAATCTAAGTTTTTAACGGAATAACTAGTTTAAGGATTTTTGTGACTTTCTAAGAAGAGAGGATTGGCCTTATGAATTAGAGGAAAGAAAGAAAATAAAGAAACCTGTAAAGAAAGCTATAAAAGACTTGAATTTAAAGGAAAGTTGGAATTATATTGATGAAAGAATAACATAATGGCTAAAATAAAGAAAAACTGAAGGAAAAGTTGAAAAGATAATGATATGTTGTGTTTGATCTTATGTGTCCTTCTCTTCAGCTTGCCATTGATTTTTATAGCCATTTGCCAATTCCTATTCCCTCAACACTTTCCACTTTTCTCTCTATGTTTTGGAGTGGTAAGCAAGGCATGGAAAATGGGTACAAGATTGATCCCACCACCATATAAATTGCCTATGAGAATATAGGACTTTAAATCAGCAAGATCCCTTACTCTCTGCTTACTTGACCAAACTTCTCTCGGCTCTTGTTAAGTGTTTATTCAGCTCACTTCGAGGATTGTCCTATGAGCTCACATACCCTGTGGTTTAGTGACCCTTATTTTAGCTAGCTCTAGCCATTCTTGTTGTTAGCTGACTCAGCTCCTTAGCTTGCCAAGTTGTCCAAATTTTAGATGTCAATAGAAATATATCATGTTTGTCTTGAAGAGAGAGAGAGAGAGAGAGAGAGAGAGAGAGAGAGAGAGAGAGAGAGAGAGAGAGAGAGAGAGATTAATGTTTTAAGAAAATTTATTAAGATTTATTTTTTTATATTTTTTAAAGAATTTGTAAAGTTAGTCAAAAATTTTCTCTCTTTCTCCATCTTTCTCTTTTACATCTTTATATTCCTTTAAAAAAACTAATTTTCTTCAAGATATTATATTTCAAATTTGATTACAGAATTAAAAAAATTTATTTTCAATTTTTAATGTTTTACTTTTTTAGATATTATCTTTAATATTTTTTTTTAAAAATAGTTGTTACATCATAATAATCGAAAATGTATTAAAATAATTTCCCGAAGAGATAAAAAGAGTTGAATCAAACTATAAACCAAATAATTTATTATCAGGATATAAAGCTTATTTACTTCATTGAGAATAGTTTCAAACTTTATGGGTATTTTTTATAATAAAAATTTTCTAATTATCCTAATAAAAATTTGCAAGGCGTCTAATTGTCACACCTAAAAGTTCAAGCTATAATTGACACAACCCCTATAATTGAATTTAAGTTGTTAGGATTTTTAAGTTCTTTATTGTAACAATGACTAAAATAATAAAAAATATATGTGTTATGAATTAAATAATATTTGTAGATGTGCATAAGAGATAAGAATATCTAATATAAAGTCTATCTGCTGAAAATATAGATATTCTGAATATATAACAACTTGACGAGATAAATATTCCGCAGAGTCAGATATTATGAAGAAATAGATGATAGAATTATTTTTATTTTTTTTTTTTGTTTCAGTTATGATAGAATCTATCTCCCTATTTAATCTCTATTTTTTGTATCCCTAAGCACTGTAAATAGGGCTCCGGGCCTTTAGTTCTAAACACATCTCAGAGAAAAGCAATAAAAGTTGTATACTTTTCTCTCTACCTCTCTGTCTCCTTTATTCTCTATTTATTGTTCTAATTATTCGTTAAATTCCTATTCTCTATTTCTTTATACTTTACATTTTGTATTGATTATTCTATTGTGTAGATGTCACTGTGGTAGCAAGTTTCATAACATGTTACCAGCACGAGACTCTACCATGAGTTCTTGCCATCTCCCAGACCAAGGAATTCTATAGCAGTATTGTCGTGCCAGCAAAAGGTGTAGAGGTACTTCTTTTACCAATATCTTAATTATAAAACTTGACTTTTGGCTCATGATATTTTTAGAAAAATATTATACTTTTGTCTTGTAATTATTTATGCAAATCTATATCTGGATATATAATAGGTCTGAAAGACACCATTAAAGAAATCCACTAGGATATATAGTAGGTTTTGAAGACACCATTAAATAATAATGCATCAAAGTCACTTGAATATTGGTATATTTTAGAAGAAAATACAACTACTAGAAATTAATTGTTATACAATTTTAGATCAGTGATGCAACCAATAGGAGTTTGTTGTTATTGAAACACCAATTGTAATTAGTTGAACTGGTAGCTAAAATATTTATCAGTAGCATACTTCTATCACAGATAGAATTTCTCCTCAATCAAGATTTACAGAGAAAATAAATTGATGATGTGATAGGAAAATATTTATATCCTTCTCATATTTCAAACATGTTCCTGTAGTAGCAATGTTGAGAGAGATATTTTAGAAAATTTAAAATTAGTTTCATATCTTTTTAGACTAAATAAAAATTGAGTCATTAATGAAATATTATGACATTCGAATGACCAATTGATTTTATGTTATTCCCTGATGTGAATGCATTAATATTTACAATTTATTTACAAAATAGATTTTGATCATGACCATAAATGTGGTATAAATATTATTATTATCAATGACTTAATAAACTCTCAATATATGGATATTCACCATAAGTAAAAAATAGTGAGAAAGAAAAAAAATGATATATTACAACACTTTAAAAAATAGTTATCAATGAAAATGGTTTTGTACCTGAAGTACGCTTTTTAAATTGTTATATCATCATCTAAAAATGAAGATAGAAATGTTTTTTACTCTTAAAATTATGCTATTGATACTAGTAATGCTATTACTAATAGCATCAAAATGACACATGCAAATGATGCCAAATTATTCAAAAATATCGATATGAACTTTTCTAATATATTTTATGGTTTTAATATTTATCAAAGTATCATATTATTTTTCTTTGTATTCTTTGTTTTAATGTTAAACATTAGTGTTTTATTACATAATAGTGAGATGAGATATCTCTAATTATTGTACGAGGACATGTTGCATAAATATCCAAAAATATAAATGGTGGTACCATGTTCCAAAAGAACTGATTGTTTAAGACTCCAGAAGAGCTAGGCAATTAAAGACTCTAAAAGAACTAGTGTATCTCTGCACAAAAATATCAAATTTGTAATGCATTCTTTTGGATTGTCGTAGGATATTATTTTTATTCTCGATAATATATTTCATCATCTTGAGACTGTGGATAAGAAATATACATTATTATTATTATTATTTTTGTTGTTGTTGTTCATAAAACAAATACTACCATTTATTTTCTTGTAATTTGAATTGCACCAAATATTTTGAGATATACTCAATAAACTTTAGGTTTATTGATTTAAACAATTTATTATTTGCATGACCAGTAAGACCTCTCATATCATTCAAATACGAAGAACATTTAGAAATTTATGAAATAATATGGAACTAGAAGTTTCCTGATATGATGAATTCCATGTGCTACTGATTTTTAATGAAAATTATGTTATGGATATCCCTGTTATTATTTTAGGGTTGAAGTATTACTTTGGGATGAATACAAAATTGTTAATCGATGCATCAAAGAGATAGGTATATGTATATTGTCGACTTCTAATCTATAGTTTATGATGTCTTAATAATGAGCTCATACTTTAATTATCCCGAAGACACAATTTGTCCTAATTATACTAGTTGTAATATGTACCAATTGAGATTAGTGTTGAACATCCTACAAAATATATTTATACACTAAATGGTCCTTTAAACCATGAATGTATCATTACAAATGTAGCAATGCTTGCTTCGTACTTTGCTAATAAAGTAAAGATTCTCCTCTTTGTAATGGGTTGTGGTCAGAAACCATGTACTCCCCATCTGTGTATTAAAAGTGCACTATTATTTTAGGTACTCCACCAAAAAGATAGACGGGCTTATATATGTTTGGCAAAGAATATCAAAAGATATATTTATAATTTACTTATTTTGAATATCCCAATATTATGAAGAGAAAACATATAGTCAGATGGAATTATTAATTTTTCGTGTCTCTAATAAGTTTTGAGCCAGAAGTTCAAAAGAATGACTTATATAGCCAGGAATGTTTACTTACCAACATTCAACCAATAATGCTCATAAAATATTTGATATCTTTGACGGACAATCTACCACAATCAATGTTTTTTAGACACAAGTAAAATATGTTATATAAGCCGATTCCATAAATATAAACTCCTTGCATATAAAAGTAGCAAATATTTAGATGATCATATTAAAAGTCGAGGAAATAAATAAAATTGCAGAAGAATTTTTCAAACATGACCATTCTATTATTTCTAGAAGAGATTCAGATATTTGAAAATGATGATATTATGAGATCTCACTATAATAGATCATGATTGAGAATGAATGGAATCGAAAAGTGCAAAACGTCTATTATATTAATGCACATAATTATAATGAGGATTTCAAATCAAAGTCCACTCGAAATAATAGAGTTCGCATTAGAAGTGTAAAATATAATCCGGACATTTAACAAGTACACATGAAGTATACATAATTCTAGAAGAAATTATATATCTTAAGTGTAAAATCCCGAAAGGATATTATGAGTATATATTTATGATATGCGAATTATGAAATTAGTATCCATTATGACTTATCAAAAGTTCTTCTTAAAAGCCTGACATTGCTTTCCAAAAAATATTTGTGGTGGAGTATATGATTACTTGTCATATATATATATATATATATAGCGCACGAGACAATTAATAAACATTTGTCTATATCTATGTAAAGTCTCTGATGGACTTAATATGCTAGAAGCATGTAAGTAAATTGTTCTAGAAGAACTTTATATAACTGTCTTAGTGAGTCATCATTGAAAATGATGATATCGAGTATGCCCATCTTGATTAAATTATACTTGCCATAGATATTTCTCATGAAGAGATATTTTTATTATGCAATTTGACGAACTAGTATGCCCCACATTAGGGAGGAGAAAATCAGCAATAGAAGAATGATATCCCATGAGAATATCATCTACCCACAATAATAAGTGAACTAGAAGTTCACAAGATTTGGTAATTTGCATATAATTGCAAATCAAATGTGCTATATACTTTTGCAAAATTTATGAGAGTTTTTTTAATAGATACTCTTATTTGGGTAGATGTCCTTGAAGAACAATATATCTCATAAGTTTGAATAACACTCAAAGCGTGATATACCTCTTGATTATAAAAATAAATATCCTCTAAAAGAGTATAATTATATGAGTAAATGGTATTCCTGAAGAATAAACAAAGGCAAGTATAGTAATCTTTATCTAGATTCATAAATTGAACATTCTGAAAATATTCTACATGGACATGACATATCATTACTATTCAAGTCATTAAATCATTATATATTGATAAAGATCTTTTGTAAAAGGATATTGAAGAGCTAATAGGTCCTGAAGCACCATGACTATGCAAATTAGTACATCATTGTACTTATTTCATGCAAGTAGATTGTTATTATAGTTTCTCTATAACTAATGACTTTGGAATATGTATTGAATTTATCATTTGATATCTCATTCTTATGATTATCTCGAAAGCAATCCACTCCTGCAGAGATGAATATATAAGATATTAATTATTTAAGTCATCCACAAAAATCACGTCATGCATTTATGTACAAAATGATTGTGTATATAAACATATATAGTAGCCAACTCTTCAACTTGTTTTGAAGAAATAATTAATTATGATGGCTGGCTAAAATGTAAGTGATCAAGAAACTATATTCGAGATATTGATATCATCTTAGATGAAATTTAATTATATTGTTGGGGATTATTATAAAGTTTGAGGATATACTCAAGGAGATAAGATATGCGTATTTGTTTATGATTTCCAGAAGAGATGTGATAATGATGTGCAACAAATTTGATATTATGATAGTCTGAAAGATTTTCATGTTTTGCATAATGTCGTATTCTATTTATAATTGAAACTTTTATTTTTACATTCAATTAAATTTAAACTCACCATATTATTGTTTTAAATGAAGCTTTTACATTTTTTAGTAATATAAACTAAAAAGATATTAGTTCAAATTCTGTAGAAGTATTTTGTAATAAATCAAAAACATAAAACAATGTATGGACTAATTTTATATCAAATTTTAGGAGGTTATTTTGCAACAAATCATAACTTAAATGAATGGTTGTTTTGGTATTTTATTTATATTAAATGTTGACTTATATTCTCGGGTTTTTTTTTTTTTTTATATACACAAACTTCAAAGTAAAGTAAATATTTCATATTTGTATAATCTCGAATTCTATTTATAACTGAAAATTTTATTTTTCATTCAATTTAATTTAAACTCAACATATTATTGAGTCTTAAATCGAGCTTTTACCTTTTCAAGTTAAATACTCTATCTTTTAATGATATAAACTAAAAAGATATTAATTCAAATTTTGTAGCAGCATTTTGTAATAAATCACAAATATAAAAAATATGATATAGACTAAACTAGTTTTAAATCAAACTTCACGTATGTTTGACATTTTATTTAGATTAAATGTTGACTAATATTTTTTGATTTTTTTTAAAAAGAATATTATTCCATCAAAACATAATCTACTGAGAGAAAGAGAGGGAGAGATTCCCTACATATGATCAACGTTAAAGTGTACATATATACATATATATATATATATATATATTTAAACATTCAAGACTACAATACTCATGCTCCCTAACTTTATAATGATATTTTGCTGTGAATCCTAATTTTTTTTTTTTAACCCAGGCGTTTCTCCTAAATAAAAACCACCGCGGATAAAACTTTTATCCATGATGAAACTACATAGGCGGCAACTTCCGCCACTTTATACATGAGTATGAACATGTCAAACATAACAAGGAAAAACTTTTTAAGGTTGCCGTATGTTTTCTATTTTAATTTAAGTGTCATTGTACACAGGGACGGAACCAGAATAACATTGTTGAGGGGCTGGAGAAGGAAAAATTTTTACCAGAATTTTGGAGAAGAAAAAATTTTTACCAGAATTTCGTCTATAATATGATGCATTCCATGTACAAAAGACGTTCAAACAATTCCAAATTTACATATAATATAGCAAAAGAATAGGTAATCGCCCATTACCAATGAGGAGTGATCACCCATCATTCACGAGGAATGATTACCCAACACTCACGGGATAAGTATTATAATTCTAAATTTACATTATAATCATACTTTTGCAAAAAAACACCCAAGAAAATTTTTAACTATCAAAATCAAAATTTAAGCAGTCAAAAATCTATTTACCAAAATAAAAAATAAAAAATGTTTCAACATAGATTAATCTAGAAAACTTACTTTTTTTATTCGTCAAAGTTTGAAGAACAGGGAAGCGAAGCTGCCGGCCCGCCGCCATCCTCCGTCTGCCTGATTGCTGGTGCTGCCGCGCTGTTGCAGCTTGCTGTCCACGGCTCCACCGTTGCGAGGTTTCCGTCGCCGTCGACACCACTCGTCGTCGAGCTCGGACCGAGGAAGAGGATTGATTGTTTACGCGGAGGAGGAGGAGGGAATCAGAGAGAGAGAGAAGAGAGAAAGCTGATTTTTTTTTTTTTTTTAGTTTTTGCTGCTACTGAGGTTTTCAGGTTTTTTTTTTTTTTTATAAATTAGTCTCTAAGTTTTGTGGGACTAAATTGAAAAAAGAAATTTGAAGAGCTTAAATGTAAAAACTTTAAAAAAATTTTTAAAAAATAAAATTGTTGGGGGGCTCGAGCCCACCTGAGCCCCCTATAGTTCTGTCCCTGGTTGTACATATTCTTTCTATTTCTAATTATCGTTCATTTTAAAGTATTCATTGTTTGAAACATATTTATGGGGATTTAATTTTTTAATCTAAGATATAAATTTTCTTAAAATTTAATAGTTTATATTAAAATTTTAAATTTTATAAAATTTATTATACCTAAATTATCGTATATAATTAATTTTATTCATATTAATATGTACCTGTTAAACATACCTTTAAATATTATGCAAAACAACTTAGAAAAATTTAAACAGATGAAACAAAATAATGATCAACAGGAGATATTGCTTCATCTTAGACGAAGATATCACAGCCGACATTAGAACAAAGGATAACCTTTTATAAACGCTCCATGAAAAGAGGTTCCCTTTCCTTTTAACAAATCATTCATTCATGTTGAGAAGTCATTGACTCACATAGCTACTGCTCATGCAATGAATCCATACCATTTCATTTTTTAAAACATAAAAATAAACAATAAAAAACCTGCTTCACAATCCGCCTAGTTTTAGTGGAACGATATGGAGAGAGAGAAAGGATTTAGAGCGAAAGAGGATTCTTATCTTATATATTTTTTTAAAGAAATTAGTTACAACAAGAAAAGAGAATGTTTTACTTTTTTACCCTTTTTGTACAATAACATTTGAACATATTATCTCTTACGGATTCTTTCTCAACTTTCAAATTAAATTTTAACGTAGAATTTTATGAAAAATTAATTTGTCCACAAAAGATGAAGTGAGACTGAGAAAAATGCAAGGACCCAGTAAATCGCTGAAGACCGGACACAGTCCAAACACCTCGAGTAGTGCAGCCACTTCATAAAATAATAGGTTAGTCGGAACTTATAGTTCTGAATTTCGAATACCTTACAAAGTTAAAAATAACGTAAATGAAAAAGACCAAGTAAATCGGGCTTGAAACTCATCATCAAGTTATGTTCACACGCAATGTGAAACCACACAAAAGCATTGCACTATAAGAATGGGATTTCAAATCATGGGCAGAAGAATGTTGCGTTTCAATTTTCAAACCTCATCCTGCCCACAAAGCTTATCCTTTGCATTGATAGATCAACCACCACACCAAACATAAGGAAAGCAAATAGTACAGAAACAAATAGTGACAGAAATTGCACAAACCCAATGCATGCACCCAATACAACCAAGTCAAAATACTTTAGCAGCATCAGAGGTGTCCGTCCATGACGGTGCACCAATCACTGAACAAGTAATATGAGTAGACCAATCACTAGCAGAAATGCAAGTGGTATCAATGATCTGCGTGTGGGTGACTGACTAAGAATATACCATTTATCAAAAGCAGGTTAATAACAAAGAAAACAAGCAACGGCAAGACCAATTATCAAAATTGTATTAAGTACTATTAGGATCCCTAATAAAATCCGCGATCTCTGGGTTTCTGACTATGGGCAATTATCAAAAGTGAGACAACCTTAGAACCAGGACAGTACTCACAGAGCACTAAATTATATAAGTAGACCAAGTAAACTGATGGCACTAACGGTTTGGGAAAATTCTGTCAGCGACACCGAGCATTGAAATATATTAAGACAAACAACCAATCTAAGACAAATGAATCTAATTTACTTACTTGATGGCATGACCTAACATAAACAAAAAGTCTCGAGACCCAGACGGGTCTGTAACAGACCCCTATTCCACGATTTGTTGATTGCTGCTTGCTGGCCAAAAATAACTAACCAGAGGGAAAGAACCTTGACCAAAGCATGTTGGACAAGTATAGATTTGGTTTCCAGAATGGAGCATTAACCTACACAAATGAGTTCTGCTAGCACAATCTTGGATGAGACGAACACACATGTATAGAATATGTAGAAGGGTTAGGATCATCATACTCATGAATTTCATTAGAAATTGTGCGTAAGAAACGTGCATCATTAAAACACTTTACTGAATAGTAGTACATTAAAGCATTACTAAATATGGTCACATAGACACAGCAGAGATATAAACCACAGGTGATCAGAGACCTAGTCCGACAGTGCGACCATCTCTTCGACGAAGTCCGGCAGTGTACTGTTTCTCTAAATCTAGCTGTAGTTGCTCCCTCTGCTTCTCGGCATTGGGATCGTCGGGTTTGTGTTCCACTTTCACATCTCCCTTCACACCCTACAATTCGCCATAGGCAATGCAACCTCAGACTCTAAAAGTGTGTTAGTATGTGGGAATTAATAGTAATGAGAAAATGCACATTCTAAATATGAAGTTGCCTGATTCTATTTGACTGATTACAGGTCAGTGAAAATAAGCTGAAGGAATAGAAATTACCATGAGCTTGTTGAATTTTTCTTGTCGTTCACGATCACCAAATATTGCTGAATCCCAGCGATGACCAGACTATGTTTGAATTTCAGTAGGACAAACAGAAGAGCAGACATGGTGAATAACTTAGTCCATCTCATTATGCAAACCAAAAGGTAAAATTAAGTGCCAACTTATGAGACCACGGGTTTCAGGGACTGGAACAAAAAGACTAATCCCATGAAGTCGAACACCAGGAGACACAGTAACAGAAACAAGAGACCATGGTATGTACGTATAAATACCTCTTCAGTGGCAGCAGCTTTCTTGTTACCCCACAGCAGCTTCTTCTTTTGGTCAGCAGACATGTAACCGGTTCCAATAAGATTCCTATTAACTGCAACTCATTTCAAACAAGATATGAAAACAATATTAGAAAAACATTCTAACTACGATGAGCAGCCAAAGCACTAACTGCATAATGCCAAAAGCAAATAAATCTAGTAAAAATTTTATGCATTGACATTTATGAATGCAATAAAAAGACATTAATCAATCTTCGGAACATAAAATTCATATTTGTTGAAGAAATAAAACCATTAGTTCCATCAGTAAAGTAACAATGCATGATCATTCAAAAGACGTATCTACAATAAGGTGCAAAAGTTTTGTTAGATTAGTAACAGAAAGTAAGTTCTTCCAACTGATAGCAAGGATGAAGCTAAGAAATCATCATTAACCATGGATTGGAACCAAACATTGGTCAATAACTACTCTTATCATTATACTTTTGGTGGAAGGAAGGTGATTAACCGAAGCATTGCTTACTGCATGTCATTCCGTTCCCACTAGTTTGATAGTTTGCTTAACTAAGATGCAGAAGTTATGTTAGATTAGTAACAGAAAGTAAAATTTTCTTCCAACTGATAGCAAGGAAGAAGCTAGCAGTCATCAATAACCATGGATTGGAACCATACATTGAGGGTATTGACAGGACTGCATCTTGTGATAGGAATAACGCAGTCACCCAAGCAATGCATACTGCAAGCTGTTCTGTTCCCACTAGTTTGCTTAACTACGGTGCAAAAGTTTTGCTTGATTAGTAACAGAAAATAAAATTTTCTTAACTGATAGATTGGAACCACACATCGGTCAACAACTACTCAATTTATCATTATACTTTTCATGGAAGGAAGGGGATTGACAGGACTGCAGTTTGTGATAGAGGAATAACGCAGTAACCCAAGCAATGCATACTGCAAGTCATTCAGTTCTTACTAGTTTGCTAGTTTGCTTAATTAAGATGGACTAGCAATACAGGAAAGAAGATTTTCTATTGATAAAAATGATAAGAGTGTCAACACTATAGCTGTGACATCAGCCTGTACGGAAAAGGTTAACAAACCTCTACGAGATCCGAAATCTCTACAGTAGACAGTTTGAATTACAAGAGTAAGGCCTTTCATCTTAAACTTTTAGTTCTACTTGGATTGCAATTAGGAGAAAAAAAAATTCACTTTTTAACTTAGGGTTCCACATTTCCTCTCACAAAAAATTTACCTTTCACACAAGCCATGAAAAGAAAACAAAATTTTTCCAAACTAAAATTCAATACAACTACATCCTTAGTCTGATCATTGCTTCCATGCAACAGCATTCCACCTATACCATCTTAGCAACGAATCTATGAGATGCTTCTATGTCAGCCTCTAAAGTTTCTTGTCGAAATTTGCATTAATGACCGCATGAAAATATGATGACACCATAAGTAATCCTGGTATCACATTAAAGATGCAAACTTAAAAACACAAATACAGAGAAGAAACAACACCAGAGGAGATCTAAGTTTAGAAAAGGACTACCTAATTCAGCAGCCTTCATTGCAGCAATTTTTGCAGCATCTATGTCAGAATCTGTTAGACCCTGCTCTGGCACTACTTTACTAGGAGGTCCTTGAGCTTGTGTTGGACTCGCAGCATTCTTAGCTTTCGTAACTAATGAATAAAGAGTCCATAATTTAACAGCTTGATATAAAGGCGTAGGAAGGTGAAGTTATATGAAAAGATTATGAGAAGTACCTTCTTTTCCGTCATTGCTGGTCCCATCAGAGTTAAATAACTTGGGCTTCTTAACAGAAGATTCTTGATCTCTACTAGAATGGCCTTTTTTATCTTCATATTGTTCCTCTGCCTCTTTATAACGGCGGTCCTTACATTTGACTCGATCCTCATAACTCTTCTTTTCCTCTATGGTATACTTTTCACCATCTGGTGACTTGCAATCACTTCGGGACGATTCTTTCAGGCGATGACCAGAGCTCTCTCTCCTTGAAGTTGTCTCACTCTTGTGGCTCCTAAAATCTTCATAACCAGGTGACCTACGATACTCTGTCTTGTCATCTCGACTAACTTTACCCTCATATCTGTTCTTCTGCCCAGATTTAACATCATCGTTGGTAGAATTAGGGTGCCTTTTACCAGATTCAGCTCTGTCAGATAATCTGTCTTTTTCTTTATGCTTTTGGTTTTGAAGAATTGAACTCTCTCTCTCCCAATCCCGGCTTATATCACCCTGACCATCAGACTTATCTCGGGAATACTTGTCAACATCACGTGCATGGTCTCTTGATCGATACTCAGTTTCCCGCCTGGAGTGATCAAAGTAATTATCACTTCTTGAGTCTCGACCAGTACGTAAAGACCTAGAGTAATCCCAATCATCATCTGCATATTTATCACGCCTGTGATGATCATCATGCCTATGATAACTGCGAGAACTCCGAGATGACTGTCTATCAGAATGCCTGTATGATTCACTACTTCGACCATCCCTTAAATCATCCTTCTTTCGTCGATCATCAAAACCTCTTTCAGTATCTTTTCTTGATGTAATTGGACTAGAATTGCGCTCATGGGTAGGACTTCCTGTTTGGATATAAAAGATGCAAATTATTAGTAGAAAGTATGATTTAAGTGCAAGACAGGAACACATTAAAAGCCTTTTTTCTCTATGTATCTCTGGAAAATTTAGCATCCTTTCCCCCTTCCTCTAGGTAGGGACTAGACACCACGAAAGAGTCACGTCAGAGGAACATATGATTCTTTCCAGCATTATAACAATATGAAACGACAAGCTTGACAACAGTGACATGCTACCATGACAAAGAACTAAAGCTGAAGTACATGCAATCAAGCCATACACCAAAGATGTATCAAATTATAAATTATAACATCCAGTTTCACACATCAGATCCACACAAATCCATTTGTTCAAAAGCTCAAACAGCCATCAAGTTTCTGAATGGCTTCATCATGTCATTATTTTATAATCTTCAAGTTAATTATTATGGACATATCTTATCATGCAGTAACAACATTTGAATGACAAGTGATTCTGTCAGAATTAACAAAACACAGCATGTTTTACTTTCATGTTGTTAGAAAAGATTTCTCCAAAATCTTGATGGAATGCAAAGGTTTCCTAAAAGTGCATTCTGAATATTCTTCTAAAATGCCACGGAATCATTGATCACCAAACAATGACCTTCATATCTTCTTATGTTTTTAAAAACATAGGAACCTAGAAACCACAAAGAAAAGAGAAAGTTATTGAAATGCTTTTGCTCAATCAGTGCTGACATCCCACTGTGACCAGGAAAAACTAAGTAACCAACCAACCCAAACTTCACATAAAACCAGAAATTGCAGAAATCAAGCAGTGTTTCAAAATTAGCAAGCAGAAAGTCTCAAAAATGGAATAGCACAGTGACCCAACCAAATATGAATCCATTTGCAAAATTCAAATAAATAAACGCAAATACTTATACTACACTGTAAACGATATCGAACAGAGTTTTTTCTCAAGAACTTTACCCTCCGGTGAAGAGGATCCATTGACCGGGGATCGACGTCTATATTTCCGGTTTCCTGCATCATTGGCAGGCTTGCGAAATGTAGCCTTTGCCTTTACATCCACGTTCTCTCGCGGAGAAAATTGTTCATTCGATTCCATTTGTTATAACCAGCACCAAAATCAACTCGAAACTATTCAAAAGAAAAAAAAAACTTCATTTTTCAATAAAAAGAATAACATTAATCCAAACAAAACAAAAGCCAGCACACCTCCAGCTGCATACTTAATTAAATAATAAATAATTACAACTAAACGATAGCTCCTATCCGGAAGGTGAAATTTGACTATTTTTCAGAAAAAAAACTACCAAGCAAACAAAAGTTAGGGTTTCTGGGGATATATTTTTAATGATTTAAAAAACAAAATGAATATGAAAAACGAAATTTAAGCTACCTCTGTAAGAGCGAGACTGCTCCGATTTTGCGATGGAATCTAGAAGGCCAACCCCATAGAAATGAAGAAAAATGAATTTTCTTTCTCGCCCCCCTGTTTAGGGGTTTCTTCTGTTTTTGGTACGTCAGCGAAAATATCTTTCCTGTGCTTTGAAATGAAGCAAATGTTGGAATTTGGATGATGCTAATAACCGTGGGCAGGTGGGCTGGAGCCCAATTTCCCTGTGGGTACCGATGGCAACCGTACGGATATATAATAGGTCGACGATAATTTCGAATAGATTTTATATTTATTGGGATTGATCCATATGGAAGATATGGAAAATGATAAATTTTGATAAAAAAAAAATTTATAGTTAAAAAGTTAAAAAATATTGATAGCGATTATATATATAGTTTATTTTTCTAAATAGCTATTTCTGTGTTTATAACATTAAATAACTTTTTTAAAAATAATTAGATATAATTTGTGAAGTTTTAAATATTTTTTGTGATTTTAGTGTTTAATTCTATTTTCTAAAAAGAAGAAGAAAAATTTTAATTTTTTAATCGGTAATCGATTATCTAGTTAGCGAATGATTTCTTTGGTTCGTTTTGCACATTCATATATAGAATTGCTGTCAAATCTTCGATTTCAACCAACGTTGTGAACCGAGGAGAGAGGGCGTTAAGCAGTACTTGCTTATAAAGCTTTCCCAGGAATAGTCTTTATCAAGGAGCTTGTAGCTTTCAATGTGTTCCTTCTTGCAGTGAAGTAAGGAACGATTTCTCTCTCTTTCTCCTTTGCCTTGCCGGACTTGCATCGATAGGCTAGGCGGCTATGGAATAAAAGAAAGGGATGGAGGATGGCTTACTAGTGATGATGCCCAGTTTCGGAACTGATCTGATGAATCTGAGCCTGCTTCCTCAACTTTTCTTTTGCTTTGGCGGGAAGGAAAGGAAGGCTGGCACAAAAGAAACAGGGCTATAGCCTTTAGAGGGCCAATTTGAATTTCCTTTTTATAGTTCCAGTTGCTTATGAAGATCCAAGTCCGGCTACTTAATCATTCAATGTTAGTAACAAAAAAAGTTATTAATCGATAATCGCTACGGAATTGATAATCGATCACATAATCGGTACTGGTAATAATTAATCGATCAATTATCATACCGCTGCCATTCTTATATATGGGTTGGGTATGTGATGTTTAAATTTGAAAGATCTATTTATTTTTGTTCAAAGAAAAAATTAGATGATATTTTATTACTAATATCTAAGTGAATAGTAAGAAGTCGATAAAGGATGCATAGAAAAATAAAAGAAATGTGCAAAAAATTCAAAAAAGATTTTCCACTTTTTTCTTTAGCAACTTTTTCTCTCCACTCTCTCTATAACAATTTCAGACGAAGATTTGCGCAAATTCAACCGTTAAAAATAAAAAAAATATTAGTACAACGTTCTATAATCATTTATTTACAATTTAATTAATTTAAAAATATAAAAACGCACTAAATAAAAAAAATTGGACCTAGCACTAGTTTTCGAAGACCTTCCGCCACGTCTTCCTTCCCAGCTTCAAATTGAATCTTCATGTTTCTTTTTTCTTAAGCAAAGCTTGGAAATCATTTTTCATGCTTTCTTTTTCCCATCCAAAGCTTCCAAAAATTCAATCTTCATGCATTTTTTTTTTGTTCTAATGCAAAATCAACAAAATATATGCAAAGTTCTTTTAAAGTATTAATGTTATTTATATTGTTATATTAATTATTTTAAATATATTATTATTTGCGCTCAACCTAGTTTTTGTCCTATTTTTCAATTTTTTTAGATCATAAATATTGTTTATGTTTTTATATTAATTGCTTTTTATATATTATATTTTATACAATTATGTTAGTTATTATTATGTTTATTATTATATGTACAACACTAATAATAACATAATAATAAATCAAATTAATTATGTTTATTTTTTTGTTAGTTTCATATTATTATGTGAGTTATTTATATTAATACATGTGTATGTATTAGCGTTTAATTTATTTAGTTCATAATTAATTTTTTAATTATAATTATATCTAATTCATGTTATATTTAGATTGATATACTAATGATATTTGTTAATGTTTACAATAATTATGAATTATTTAATTTTGACATGTCGTTAAGTGTTATTATTATATTAAAACCTAAACCCTAAGTGATTAGTGCTTAGAGTTTAGGGTTCAACATAATAATAATACTTGAGTGGGTTTAGGGTTTAGGATTTTTATTCCATTGTAATAACTCACTGTTAGCTCTAAGGGCATTATTGCATATGATTTTGATTATGATTTACATATGTTTGTGTGATGAAATATTAAGCTTAGTTTCAATAGAACAAAAGAAGCATATTTGAAGTCTCAAGGCTACACTCTTAGAAGCAAAAGATCTTGGTGATCAAGGCAAAATGAAGGAGAAAAGATCAAGGCATTGAAGACTTTAAAGACTTATTTCTTAGTTAGGGATGTGCTAAGGTATTTCTTTGTAAAATTCCCTAACTCTCATATTTGATTGTTGATTATGTATGAAGCTCCTCGGATGAATTTCTTTCTATAAACTATTCTTAAAAAATCCAAGTATTCTTGATAGAGTTTTCGATGCCTTCGAAAGTTTTCTTTATCTCTAAAAGAGTATCAAGAATACATGTTTTGAAGTGTTTTTGAAATGTGAAGGAAAGTTCTTTTTGTTTAAGGAAAACTGGCTTTTAAATCCTTCTCAAAAAAGAGTCATTCGATTTTCAGAACTAGTCATCCGATTTTAAAACTGGTCATTCGATTTTTTTCCAAGGGAGAAAAATCGGACGTCCTATTTTAAAATCGGTCGTCTGGTTTTTCTAGATTTAGAAAAATCGGTCGTCTGATTTTTAAGAGGGATCATCCGATTTTTGTAAGATGCGTCCGAATCTTTCTGTTTCAATATCGGTCGTCTTATTTTAGAAAAGGGCTCATCCGATTTTCTTGTATAAGGAAATCGGACGTCCGTTTTTAGAAACCGGTCGTCTGGGTTTTTCTTTTTACTGTGAAAAATATTACTGTTACACAGAGTAACAGCTACTTTTTTTCTTCATATATATTGATTTTTTATCAGCTATAAAAAGATGGAAGTTGATTGAAAATTGATTGAGATCATTTTAGAAAATTTAAAGAGCTTTAAAAGTGCATTCTTTCATATATCTTCATCTCATAAAAACAAATAGAAAAATCTTCTTGGAGCTTCATTGTTGATTATCCATCAAAGAAAAAGTAAAGAGGAGCTTGTAGAAGTATTCCATTGAGTTGTATCTTCATCTTCTCAAGCTCATTTGGTAACATTGTTCCTTACTCTTCTTATTCTTTTATTGTGATCAAAGGTTTGTGAAAAACTCTTTGGGTGATCCTTTGATAAATTTGTTGTATTGTTGTGTTGTGTAAACTTTGAGGTTTTTGTGTAAAACCCTTAAAAGGTGATCCTCATTGTGTTGTTGTGTAACCAACTTTGATGATAGTGGATTTGTGAAATCCTTAGGTTGAGTCTCAAGATAGTGGATGTAGCTCTTTGAGAGAGTGAACCACTATAAATTGTTGTGCATGTTCTTTAAAGTTTAATTCTATGCTCATTGCTTGATTGCCGAAACTATAAGATTTTGTTTGGTGTGGATTTTTATCAAAAAGAGTTTTAGAATTCTTTCACAAACAAATTAGAGATTTATCTTTCTAATCACACAAAAGATTTTTTAAAATTAGCCAAAAACCTTATTCACCCCCTGTAAGGTTTTTCACTCACATTATAAAAAACTAACATAATTGTATAAAATATATTTAAAAAATTTATATTAAAACATAAACAATATTTATGATCTAACAAAGACCGAAAAATAGGACAAAAATTGGGCTGGGCATGGACCAAAATATTTATGATAATTAAGGGGTTATGTTATATTACTTATTTTCAACCCTAGACCTTAAACCTAGACCCTAAACCCTAAATTCTAGACTCCTTATACCCACTTAAGTGGGTTTAGGGTTTAGAGTTTAACATAATAATAACACTTAACGACATTTTAAAATTAAATAATTCATAATTACTGTAAACATTAACAAGTATTATTAATATATCAATCTAAACATAACATGAAATATATATAATGAAAATTAAACAATCAAGTATGAACTAAATAAATTAAACGCTAACATATGCACATGTATTAATATAAATAACTCACATAATAATATGAAACTAACAAGAAAAAAACATAATTAATTTGAGTTATTATTATGTTTATTCCATTAGGGGTATGGTGCCAAATCAATTTGTCCTCCGGCCAATCAGGATTGAGAGGAATCTGAAGGATTGACTCCATTCATGATGTAAAAATAGGTGCTTGATTCGATCTTATCTCCAGCAAGTCTGATTAAAGTCTATAAGATCAACCACCTATCTTTCTGTACCCTTGAAAAGGAAAAAGGAGGACGATGTATGCCCATGAAGGAAAGGGATCCATTTATGATGTAAAATGTTAGTAGAGAGACCGTACCAACAAGAGATTGAATCTCTAAGGAAAGAAGATTTTATTGAAAAATAGGCTTATTGAAAAATTTTGCTCTATTTCTCGCTTGGGTCCCTGATTCCCTGCTTGTGTAGGACAGGGATAGGGCTAAATTTCATCTCCACATGTGGGGATGGGGATTAATTTGGAGATGTTAGATTGAGGATGGGGATGGACGAGGATGAGGATGAGGTATGGGAAGTGGGGAAGGGGCTGGGAATTGGGGTCCCTAACCCCACCCTACCCCATTACCATCCCTAGTTTTAGTTTGAAAAAATTTGTATTTCTTAATGGAGTTCTCTGATAGGTAAATTATTGGTGAGAAGAGATATAGGATTCAAAGCAAAGAAATGATAATTTGTTTAGTTTAAGTTGCTATCCAAGTAGAGTTTTAGGTTTGCTCTCGAGTTTTAGTTAACTATTAACGGTCGACATGCACTTGACCATTAGTTACCCTGAACTTTTAGAGATTTTGATTTATCCCTCAAACTTTAAAATGTTCGTCCTTTAAAATGTTCTTTACCATCATGCTAAAATAACACATCAATGTTTGTCATTCTGTCAGATTCTCAAATCAATCCCTTAATGATCAACACGCACTTGTCACACGACTAATTCTAAGATCATTTTGGGATACAACATACAACATATAAGTTTTGATTAGTCTAACATTTTACCATCTTAAGTGTTGTCGTTTTATTGGTTTTTGTGCTTAAATATTTATAAAGTAGAGTTTATTGATCCTTCTTCTCTTATTGATTGTAGGTACCTTTGGAATAAAGATATGTTGAAAGCAAGCGAAACGAAAAAAACATAGAAGAAATACAAGATCAAGAAAGCTAGAAAAATCACACTATCTGGATCCGGATAGTTACTTTCCAATTTGGAAAGTGTTGCCATGATTCAGAGATTCTTTATAGAGAGCTTCCAAATCCGAAAAGCTCAATTTTCTTGATCCGGATAGTCGCAGAGGACTATTATGCAATTTTTTAGATTGTAATTGGATTCAAAACCTTTTTAGAAAGGGGTTAGAGTAATTTTAGAGTAGGATTTGGAGATTTTTCTCCTATATAAACCCCTCTAAACACATTAATTGAATAGCTAGGGTCTTAGTTTCAATTCTATATGTTTGTAAGAAGACCCAATTAGGGATTTTATTCTAGTAAATCGAAAGACGAGCTTGAGCAATTGCCGAGACCGTGGATCTTTAATCTTTTCTCCTAAGCTCCCTAAACTTATTCTTTATATGAATTTATGTTTTAGAATAATGTTTAGTGGCTAATTTGTTTTGTTTTTAAATGGGGATGAACCCTAGAATTCTTGGTTAATATTTTATATAAATGTCATGCTTTGATTATTTAATTCCTGTTTTGTTGTAATTCAATTGTTGTGTTTATTTATCAATTTACGCGTGATTGATAATTTCGTAAGGTCAGTTGGACTTTGATAGAAGAAGGTTAATCTAGGGGTTAAGTGAATTATAGAAATTGGTAAGTGAGTAGGAATACTAATTACAATTCTTAGATCATTAATTAATCAATAATCTATATTTCATTCATCTTCAATTTAGGTTTAGAAGGAATTATTCTCTAAACGGTTCAGTGAATCGGAGGATTTTTGCCTAGGAATACGGTTTATCCAACGTTTGAGTGAGATCTAACAAATGCTTTTTAATAATTAATTACAACGATTTTCTAATTAAAATTAACTTATGGTTCTAGGAGGATTCTACCATTTAAACACTGGTTGCTATACTTGCTGTCTAAAAAAATCTTTAATTGTTTTCTCACTTTAACTGTCTTTTAAATTATTGATTCATTTTAAAAATCCTTTTCAAAAGTTTTATTTAATTAATTAGTAGAAACATAGTAGTACTAGTGCTTGGTCGTCCCGAACGTTCGACAATCTGGGGACTTTCCTTGCCATATTACACCGATAGGTATGCTTGCCTAAAGAATTTTAATAGAATAGTAACCATACATCAAGTTATTGGCGACGGTAACATTAGGAATGCTATTTATTTTATGATTTAATTGTTTGTGTTTTTAATTGTTTTTTTTTTCTCTATTGGATTGTGACTTTTGTTTGGATTCTTTACTCTTCTCTTTCTATTCTCTTGAATTCACCAATTTCGTAATTTCTCTGTTGTAGGTTCTTTTCAACTAGTTTATGCCTTGTTGTTAACATGGTGAATTAGTGAAGTACGATCCAAAAATTAAGAGAGTGCTACGGAAAGCCCACCGCTATCAATTTCAATACGGCAGACAAAACAACGTTAGTAATTGTGGATAAGGCAAAAGAAGAGCAAGACCTAAAGGGTCCACCACCGCCAGATGGGATGTATTATGGCAGACTATTCTAGGCCATCCAACACTGGGACGAGGCTGAGCATAACATTGCCAGGACACCAATAAGTTTGAAATCCAGCCCAACATCATTTAGACGGTACAAAACAATGTGCAATTTAATGGACTCTTTGGCAGAAAAATTTCTTAGGAGGTACTTTCTCTCGGGCCATACCGCAAAATTGAGGAATGAAATCCTCTCACACCAATAAGCCGATGGGGAAAGTCCTACGAAACTTCGGAAAGGTGGAAGGAATTGATAAGGAAGTGTCCTCATCATGGTACGGATTTGGGAATCCAAATCCAATCCTTTATCAACGATGTTAGTTTTGGAGCTAGACAACTCATAGACACTTCTGCCAGTGGCTCTACCGATAGCAAAATGTCTCAACAAGTATATGATTTGATCGAGTAAATCACTTTAAATAGTTAAACTTGGGGGGGCCCAAGACCAAGGCAAAAACAGAGGGAGTACATAGCGTAGATATGGTAACACATTTGGAGTCAAGTTTTGCTTCCATGATAGGAAAAAAAAATTGAAAAC
This sequence comes from Catharanthus roseus, assembly GCA_028651295.1. Taxonomy (NCBI): domain Eukaryota; kingdom Viridiplantae; phylum Streptophyta; class Magnoliopsida; order Gentianales; family Apocynaceae; genus Catharanthus; species Catharanthus roseus. Next base: position 4,698,754 of record JAPQWS010000076.1, on the reverse strand, counting down.
TAAAATATGACATTAACGAGCCCACAACAAGTAATATTTTGTGATTTTTTCATGGAGGGCACCCTAATCATGAGTACCCAAGTATGGATGCTTCCATGGCTAAAGTTGATTATATCTAAATAAATAGGTAAGGGCAATAATCCTTATTCTTATCTATAACCCTGGATAGCACAACCACCCGAAGTTCTTTTGGAGCAATCAAGGGCAACAAAGACCTCAAAATCCTCCGGGATTTCAAAATTGTGGACCGATACAACCGTTGCCCCATAATACACCTCATTTGAATCAATCACTAAAGTCAAATCTCAAAGACATGCTCATCAAATTCATGAATGCAACTGGGGTAAGAATGTAAAATCAATATGCATCCATTCAGAATTTGGAAACTTAAATCGGTCAATCGCTACGCTAGTATCAGAAAAAGCTCAAGGAACTCTTCCGAGCAACATGGAAGTAAACCCAAGAGAGCATGTAAATCCTATCTCGGTAATCTACAAGGAAAAAATTCCTAAAGAGGAAACAATAGTGGTAACTAAAGATACAAACTCCAAGAAAGAAGAGATGACGACACCCAATACTACAACATCCAAAGAAGACTAAGAAAAGATTTCTAATGTACCGAAAATTGAAGTATACAAACCTAAGATCCCTTATTCGACGGTCCTTAATTAGGATAGAAGCAAAGATAAGATAGGAAGTTTGTTGATATGTTTAAGCAATTAAAAGTTAACTTACCTATTTGTGAATTGCTACTACATGTATCCAAATATGTAAAATATCTTAAAGAGATGTTTTCAAAGAAAAGGAGATTAAACAAAGTATCAACATAAACTTTGTCTGAAGAATGTTCAGCGATACTAATCAACAAGAAAAAGTTTCCATGAAAATTAAATGACGAAGGGAGTTTTTCTTTTCCCTGCTTGATAGGCAATTTTCCTATTGATAAAGCATTAGCCAATCTAGGAGCTAGCATAGATGGTTATGTCTTATAATATGTGTAAAAAGTTAGGTCTAGGAAACCTTACACTGAATAGGATATTCGTAAGTTTAGTAGATAAAAGTACACGACATTCCGGGGGGGGGGGGGGGGGGGTTATTGAGGACGTTTTGGTTAAAATTAAAAACCAAGATTTTCCCGTAGACTTTGTGATCCTCGACATGGAAGAGGATGTCGATTTCCCTTTAATATTAAGATGACCATTATATACTTGAAAAGCTCTAATTGACATGGATAAAGAGAAATTAAATATGAGGATTGGAGAGGATGAAGTAGTCTTCAAATTCCCAATAACTTCAACCCTCTCCTTTATGAATAACGAAAAATTATTTTTTATAGATCATATCAATCATAATGTGCCTCATTCAACGCAGGAAAATAAGTATACACCATCCAAATACCCTAAGAACTCAAACAACAAGGGGAAGAATACTTCTAATAAATCAAAGAAGGGTTTAATGACGTTGGTGCCAATTTGGCAAAAGGGAAAAGTAAGAACCAAAACGTCACAGGATTCGTATGGTCCAGGAGTGCCGGCAGCACCTAAGAGGGAGTATACTACTCTTTTTTATATTATTGTATTTTTTGTAACATAGTTTAGTTTTTATTTTGTTGTTTCATCTTTTAATTTGTCAATTTTGTCAATGTCATAAAGATGAGTAGGAGATTTATTCCCCAAAAATATGTACACTAAGCTTTTTATTCCATGTGCAAATCAAAAATGTCAATAGACCGGACGAAAACAGCTAACAAAGCAGGGACTTTAGAGCTTCTTGGAACTGGAAAGTTCCATTCTGAAACCAGAAAGCATATCCAGCAACAACAAACTTTTTCTAGAAAGCTTCCGAAACCAGAAAGTATCTTGAACAAAGAAAAATTTTTTTCCAAAAAGCTTCTGTCCGGAGCCGGAAAACGTCGAGAGCAAATCAGAAGTGTTATCCAGAAGGCTTCCGGGTCCGTAAAGCTCTTCTATCCGAATTCGGAACAAGGAATTTTTGATACGGGTATAATGGATTCAGAAGGATTCGAGTTGGGCCAATCGCGGGTCAACCCGAATTTCACCCCTAATTATAGCCAATATCCCAATTTCCTTCCCTATTCACTCCTCAAATCCCTAATTCATGGATTTGATTAGGTTTTTAGAGGAGATTGAAGAATCCAATCGGAGTAATTTTGAAGACGAAGAACAGTGATTCGAGAGGATTGTTCAAGCCATTCTCTAGAACCGTGAAGATTCTAAAATCAAGCCCAAGCTTTCTCATACACTTTTCCATTATGAATTTGTTGAATTTTGATTTAGCGATTATGAGTAGCTAAACTATCCCTCTGTTTGAATGGGGATTAACCCTAGTTAAAGATATTTTATTTTTGTTAGGAATAATTCTTGATAGATATATTTTGATGATTTGGTTGTCGCTTAATTGCATTTAATTATCACCAATTTTACCGGTAATTGGTTGTTTGTATTCTGGTATGACCCAGGATGAGTATGAGAACGTGGAGATCTTTCAAGGATCGGTTACAAAGTCAGTGGCAAGGAAGATAGAAGAGGAGAAGAATGAAATAGTAGTTTTGCTCGGGAAGAACTTTCAAGGTTTTACATGAGAATGCATTGGAAGGAGAAGATGTAGATTGAAGAGGCACCTAAATCTTTCTAAGAGTCATGTTGCACAAGAAAGAACCAAAAGAAACAAGTATGGAAGACAAAAGGGGCTCAAATTGAAATTGGACTGAAAAAGACACCCTACTGTTGACGATAGAGTTGGACTTACCATCGTCGGTAGGTCTCTGTTCCAAGGATTCTCAAGAAGGCACCCTACTGTCGATAGTAGGGTTAGACCTACCATCGCTGGTAGGTCTCTGTTCAAAGGTTGCCAAGTGAACGACACCTACCGCCAACGGTAGGTTGGACCTACAGTCGACGGTAGGTCTAGGCTAGTGGCCATTTGAAGATTTTAAGCTTATTTGGACTTCCAAACTTGGTTTATTAAATCCTAGACTTGTAATTAACTGTCCAAGAAGCCTATTTTTACTTCTCTTAAGTTCAATTATTAAACAAGCTTGGTGTTAATCACCAAGGGACCTATATATACTCCTTATGCCAGGAATATGAAGACATTATATGAATGAAATATGAATACATGAGAGAAGTTTGCAGCTACCAAGGCTTTGTTCCTAGGGTTTTCTTTAGCTTCTTCTTCTTTCCATGAACTAGAGTAGTTCATTGGCTGACTGAGCAAGAGATACTTGAATAGATTTTCCAAAGCTCTTTGTCTCATCTCTTTAAAATTCCTAATCTTCTAGAGGTGTTAGTTCTTTAGCTAATGTTGCTAGTTGTTAGGTCTTCTTTAGGTAGAGAATAGGCGGGAGTTTGTTAACTCTTGTTGATTTCTTCGTAAGGGAAAGATTGGAGGCTTCAATTGGAGGGTTTGATGCTTATCATCAAGCTTGCTGAAGGAGTTTCCTCTCAAATCCTCAAGTAGAGAGAGAAGATCATTGGAAAAGAAATAAGTTCAATCATCCATCAAGATGAGTTTATACCAATTAATTACTAAGAATTGAGAAAGAAAGAGTAATTTAGGGCATGAATTAAGCATTAAGGCACTACAAAAAACTGGCCATTTACTGATGCCACCCACTGACAGACGCATAAAACCATCGGTAACCCAAACATCTAACCGATGAGCTTCTGACGGAAAACATAATGTCACCGAAGGTTTATTAATTTTGCCCAAAAAATTGGAGAAAAATTACGTTCCACAAATATAACGGAAGTTACCGACGGAATGTAGTGTCGGTAATTACTACTACCGACGCAAATAACGACGTTGTTGTTGTCGTCGGTAAATTATTTTACTTACCATCACAGCTACTGACCACTTTTCTGTTGATAAGGAATGTTTTAAAAATACCGATATCAGTGTTTCGTCGGTAAGTAAAGACCAGAAATACAAAATCGAGTAAACCCCTCTATTCTCCCAGAATATTGAAATTGCACAACCCTTCTCTACGAAAACCTTCTCCATTCCCGCCCCTTGCCGACGAAGACCACCGGTGATGCTACTGTTCGGCTGTCTGCCGGTGCCGCTGTGTCTTAAGTAAGAACTCTCTCTCTCTCTCTCTCTCTCTCTCTCTCTCTCTCTCTCTCTCTCTCTCTCTCTGTCTGCTGTCACAGCTGGTTCATCTTCTTCTTTTTCTTGTTATTCTTCTTCTTCCTTTTGTCTCTTTGACTCATCCTCTTATTTATGTTGAAGTTCATCCTATGCAGCCATTCGCTGGAAAACTACTACACCATTGTATCTCAGTTGAAAAATAGAAGGTGAGTTAGTGTTGTTTTTTCCCCCCAAAAAGTAGTTTATAACTAATCATTTTGTTTAATTTCAAGTTGTGCAGAATTTCATAGTAGAAATTGTTCTTAAACTATAATATCATACTATAATTTTACTAAAAGAAATCAATTACAAATCCTAACTATATATAATATATATAATATTATATATATGACACGTGTATTTAAATTGTTAGAATTTTTAACTGATTTTATTAAATAAATAACCTAAAAAGTTTAATGTTATTCACTTTTGGTATCAATTATTTAAAATAAAATATTTTTAGCTTATTTTAAATTATAAGTTAGGAGAATTTCTCAAGTACATATATAAAATAATTAACAATAACTTTCTTTGATTATGTTTTTGATTAATAAAGCTTAAATAATAAATTTTAGAAAAATTATTATTAAATGGAATATACTAAATAAGTTATTAGAATATGAAATAGATCATTTTCAATGGCTTTATTTGGATTAGAGAAATGTATTTAGTATTAGACGACCCTGAGTGTCTATAATACTATATAAGTTTAAGTAGTTTAATAGTTATTCTGAGTTTTTTATTGCTGGAATTTTGTTAATTAATAGTTATTTGAGTTTTTTAGGGAAAATTAATAGTTATTTTTGTGCGAAAAGACCTTTTTCCTTCAAATTGGTACATAAACTAATTTTTTAGAAAAGTTTAATTTCTCCCTCCTAACTAATTTCTTTAAGTTTATCATAAATTTTTACTCAAATGGATTTTTTTTTTTAATCATAGTTTCATACATTATATTAATGGTAGAACTTTACCAAAAATATAGTAATTTTAACATCAACAAGATCTCAAAACTCATGTATCAAAATTTATGTGTCAAAGCATAAGCTAAAAACCTTTTCTTTTTTGAATAGTTGTTTAAAACTCTTTGAAACTTGAAAGAATTTTAGTTATTTTTAGAGAAATAAGAACTTTTTGGTTCATGAATTTAAGGGATATATGTATATTATCATATGCAAATTCCTGGTAGCATCAATTTGCAAACAAAAATGTGTATGGGACCCGGCCTTACTCATGTCAAAGGTCCGGGATGCTTGGGAGGACAGGGCAAGTATTTGGATGAGGGATTTGATGGGCGACATTTGGAAAGATGGTAAGCGGCCCCCATGGATTGAGGAGAGACATTGGTAGACAATGTTAGATTACTGGAAAGCTCGCGGTTTCTAGCCTTATCCTAGTAGAATAAGAAGAATAAAAATGAGGGACGGGGACCCAAAAAACACACCGGTAGGTCAATTTTTTTGGCCGAATCTCTCGTGAAGAAGGTATTCAATTTCATTAATATTGCATCTTTCAGTTAGTTAATTTTAAATTACGTTAATTAATAAATTACTATTTTACAGCAAGCGAAATTAGTCGATAAATTTTCGAAAAGCAAGGAGTTGGAAGAGATGCACAAGCATCAGCCGGGGGAGAAGGAGGGGGAGTACGTGGATTATCATTCAGAAGAGTTCTAGGTATTTTAGTGAAAAATTTGGTTTATATAATGTTTTAATGTTTTAAAGTGTATCTAATTAATATTATATAAGTTATTATTATCTTCCTAACACTTTATATTGTAGAAGAGAAAGGCCGAGTAGGAGGCTACAGCGATGGGCATAGCTGTGCCCGATGACTTGCCCTCATGGCCATAGTGGCAGGGACTTGAGGCATGAATGTGTCTATGGAGCTGGATCGGAGGCTGTCCATCTGAGAGCTAAGAGCATTTGGGCCCCATCTTGTAGAGGATTAGCTCTGACTGGGCCGTGCTATGCCGATATGCTGAAGAGGGTGGAGGCTATTGTTTCGAGTATCTCTGATGCTTTCGACGAGTATATGATGCGGTTTACAGAGCAGAATCATTTGGTGTACATTCTTCTACCGCTTATGTTGGACCTCATCAGAGCGGCTATTGGTACTGGCGTCTGGACATCTTCACCGCCTGCACCTGTTGTGGACACGGAGGCCCTACCCCTGATGGTGTGGTTCGATCTTTCCTTTACTCCCTCTCCCTCTATTCGTGCTCCTGGGCACTGATGATGCCCTTCTAACCTCTAGTGATCCTAGAACAAATTAGGATGTTTGATTTATTACCACACATTATTTTTATATATTAGGATGTTTTTTATATATATGTATGTATATATATATGTATATATGTTATGTTTAATAGTGTACAATACTACGAAAGTTTAGTATTTTATATTGAACGGTGTTAACTATGTTGAATGTATAATATTACTGCTTGTGTTGGGACTTTAGTTATTTTTCAGGAGGTTTTTACTCATTTTGTAAATAATATAAAAACAAATTTACCGACTGTCCTACCTAAGGAAGGGTTGTCGATAATGTGCTTTATATTTTTATTTTATTCGATAATTTTTTGTTGTTAGGACCGTTGGCAAACAGAATACCGAAGACTATTCTAACGTCGTTAGCTCCCTAGGTAAGAGAAATATCGACGGTGCTTATTTTGTTGGGAATGGCTGTCAGTTTTATTTACTGACAGAAATAACGACATCTATGAAAGATTTTAACTACACCGACGTGTCACGAGAATTATGTCGGTACTGCATCGAAAAATAGTTACCGACGATGCATGCGTCAAAAATTAGATTTAAAGACGTGGAATAGCCAACAGGGGAAGCGGCATTAGTGTTCCGTCGGTAAGAGTGTATTAACAACAGAATACCAATGGGAACGTGTGGTCGATATTAGAGAAGATTTGTGTTGTGAGTATTAATAATTGATTACAGATAATAATTATTATCCTTAGGTTTAATTGGAGAAATCTAATCTATTCACCTTTAAGGCGTTCATAATTAAGTTAATTTTAGAAGAGATTCTTCTCTAATCAATTAGGAAATATTAGACTTTTGCCTAGAAATAGGGTTAATCATAATAAAGAGAATGAACCCGCCAATAGATCATGTCCACATTCATTTGTCTCAGGAGTCAGCTAATGGAAACTAATGAGATTCTTCCATTTAAACACACCTTTTATAAACCTCATCTAAATTAGTGATTGTGATTGTTTGAATCCGTTCACATGGACTTATCATTTTTATAGTTTTAGTTTACAATTTCATCACCTTAATCAATTGATTAAGCAGTAAACGAGTAGTAATTACTAGTGCTTGGCCGTCCCGAGATTCCGACAATCTGGGGACTTTTCTAGCTAACTGGAATGATAGGTACAATTATCTTAGTGATAATTTCTAGTTGAGAAACCGCACAAAAAGTTTTTGGCGTCGTTGTCGGTGACAACAACATTACGAAAGCCAGGACTTTACTGATTTAATCATTTTCTTTGTTAATTTTCTCTTGGAAATTTGAGCTTATGAAGTTACTTTAACTCTTTAAGATTTGTGAAAAATTCTTGGTCTAGGACTTGGTATTGCCATTTGGACTGTCAAGATCTTAGTAATCTTTATATCAATTCTTGATTTTTTTCTGAGTTTTTGATTTTCTAATGTTAGAAACCTAATATGTTTGGTTGCTTTTAAAATAATAAGAAAAGAGAAAAAATTAAAAGTGATTCTTTGCTTTTTTTTGTACTTCAACTTTCTTTTTGTAGTTGCATTGCTCTTTCATCATCAAGAAGTATGAAAATAGCAAACTTTGAGGTCTTAGTTTAATCCTTACTACATTTTTTCCTTGTAGATTTTCGTCAAGGATGTTTGAAAGGATTATATCGCCTGGCCATTGAAGGACATAGAAAGGTGTGCTAAAAGGTGCTAAAAGCTTTGGTCATGTGAAGGATACAAGTTCTCAACACATTTCTTGTACTAAAATCATCAATGAGGTTTGAAACTAGAATTTTTTCAATGAGGTACTCACTGTCTATTTGTGAGGTTTAGCAAGCATAGGTACTTTGTTATTTGCAAAGGAATGTATATGTTGCTTGGGCAACTCTTTATTAGTCATCTGAAAAATGGGATTTTGTATAGATTTTGGTCTACTTTGATATGGTTTATATAGTATTTCAAGAACATCCTCAATATCTGAAAAACCTATGAGGGGGTGAATAAGGTTTTTGGCTAATTAAAAACTTTTTTGAACAATTTTAATTAAAACCTCCGATTTTGTTTGAAGAAGAATTTAATAACTCCTTTTTAATAAAGCTCCTAACCAAAGAAAATCTCTTTTATGATCAAGGATTACACTATAAACATAGAGATGAAAAAGTAAGCCACAAAAAAAAAAGAGACAAAGTATTTATAGTGGTTCACTCTCTCAATAGAGCTACATCCACTACCTTGAGACTCAACTCAAGGATTTCACAAATCCACTAATCACAAGTTTTTACACAATATCACAATGAGGATCACCCTTCAAGGGTTTTACACTCAAACCTCAAAGTTTACAAAACAAAACAAAACAATATAATAATTATCAAAGGATCACCCAAAGAGTTTTTTTACAAATGTTTGATCACAAGTTAATATAAAAGAGTAGGGATGGAACAATGTTACCAAAGAAGCTTGAAAAGAGAAAGATACAACTTGATTTAATGCTTCTACAAGCTCCCTTTTTTCCTTAAAAGATGATCAATGATGAAGCTCCAAGGAGATTTTTCTTTTTGTTTTCGTAGAATAAAGAAGATTAGAAATGTATTCTTTAATGCTCTTGAAAATGTTCTTAAATGTTCTACAACTACATAGAATTAATGGTTGATCAAAAAGTCATTTTATATATGAAGGTAAAAACTAGTCGTTACTGTTAGCCAACGATCATTTTTTGACTGTAGAAGTGAAAATCGGACGACCGGTTTTCAAAATAGGACGTCTGATTTTCTTGATGAAAAGAAAATGGATGACCCTTTTTCAAAATAGGAAGAGAAATTTTTAATAACCTTGAAAGAATTGGATGACCGATTTTAAAAGCGCACGACCTATTATCATCTTGAGATTCCAAAAATCGAACGTTCGATTTTTTCATTAGCAAAAAATCGAATGACTATTTTTAACTTATGATAGAAAATTGGACAACTAGTTTTCCTGTAAAATATACATTTTCCTTCACATTTTGAAATATTTATTCTTGATACTCTTTTAAAAAACGTGTAATACATTTAAAACATCAAAACTTTATCAAGAACAATTAGTTTTTCAAGGATAGTTTGTTAAAAAAATATTTCTTCTTAGGAGCTAACATAATTGATTCAAAAATCAAAGAAACAAGTTAGGGTGTTTTACAAAACTACCTTATAGAACACCCCTAACAATTCTTCTTGTCTTCAAGGTATTCAACTTAATCACTTCATCTTTATAAACTTTTGTTATCTTGTGTGATCTTTTGCTTCTTTGTAGATTACCCTTGAGACTTCTCTTATGCATCTTTTGTTCATCTATATAAAGCTATTTCTAATTATCACAAAGCACAAATTAATCATAATCAAAACATTAAAAATATGCGCTTAGAGTTTACAATATCTTCTATTCATAAAAATGTGATAGATTGTTTATCTTTTTTTTTCTGGAAATTTTATTTGTCATAAATCTTGGTTGATGAATTTGCTTCTCTACAAATTGGATTTTTAGTAAGAAAATACTTCGTAAGGTGTGTATTAATATTCAAGACTTTTAAGGGCATTTAGCTAGCAAAAGAAAAACTAAAAAAAGACTTTTAAGGGCATTTACATGGAACTTTAAGGGCATTTACCAAGAAAAGAAATTGAAAAAGACTTTTAAGGGCATTTTTATGATTCAATATACTTAAAAAATTCATAAATCGTATAAAAGTATAGGGACATATCTAAACATCAGTAATGAAGTTTAAGCCGTCATTAACAAATACCTTAATATAGCATTTTTAAAGGCATATCTATTGAGGCGTTTAAACGCCAAAGAGCTATTAAGGCGTCGACACACGGGACACTAAAATAAATGCCACTAACACATAAACGCCCTAAAAATTATCTATTATGGCCTTTATAAATACCTCTACAGGCAGTTTTTCTTGTGGTGATGACATAACCCATCTAACCATTTGCATGACTTATTCAATTCTATGACATCAACCATCTAAAATTAGCATGAACTATTCAATTCTCAAATCCAAAATACACTTGAAAAAATTACATATCTCTAATACTTCATGAGTACAAGAATTAAACATGGATAAAAGCATCAATTAACCCAAAGAATCATTCTACAAGAATAATCAACAAGAATTAATTAAATCAAACTTATAAATATCCCAAGATATTCAATCACATAAAATCATCCAAATAATATCCCCCAAAATAAAATAAATAAAGATACATACATGGCTCGGGTTCACAAAGATTCTAAAAATAAATTTAGTTCATGGTCAAAAGGAAGAAAGAACGAAATTCTTAAAAAAAGGGCACAACTTCTTCTTTTCTAATTTGATGATCAAATCTTTCTTCTTCACCCTAGTATATTGCTCTAAACCCCATCCCTTGAAAGTGACGAAGTTCGGGTCCTCTAGGCTTTGCCGCCGGTTTCATATATATAAAGAGGACATTGAGAGTCCCAATTTGAGAGAGTAGTCTTCTCTCGCTAGTCCATTTAAATCAAAATACTACCAAATAAATAATTATATTTTATTCAATATATATCACCAAAAGGACTTTCCACTCGACTCTAATCTTTTAACCCAAGGACCACTTGACCTCTATATTTAATTCAACATGTCCAAGGGGATTGGGCTCCTTGTTTTCTTCATATTATTTTTCTGAAAAGGAAAGGAAAAATAAATAAATTAGATAAAAATAATTATAATAAATAAATAAAATTCCCAAAAGTCTAATAATTAAAACATAAGGTGTTTATTTGTATAAAAATTGACTTTATCAGGCTGCCCCTCTATATCTTTGGCTGCGAAAAGAGAAGTGGACGAGAATGCAGAAGAAGATGAGGAAAGTATAGAGGATGATAAGGAATTTCAAGTTTCTGTCCTTGCACCACTTAGCGAATGCAAATTTGGCAAACTCAACATAGCGATCAAATGAAAGAAATCATGTCTACTTTAATACACCATGAGGAGATGTCACCTATCAATATTTCATGATGACAAAAATGTACGAACATTTGTTTACGAATGAAGTGATATGAAATCGACAAAGGATCATTCAACAATTTCTGTAGGAGCAACTAGTGACGTTAGAGAATTGATGAAATCAGGAATGAAAGCTTCAAATGAGGAATTTCGGTTAAATTGAAGGTTTGGAAGAGTTTACAAGACTTTCAAGACTCATTAAAGTCGTAAGAAGCTCAATGGAATAATAGAAGCTCCTGGACATCATAGATGACAAAAAGAAGCAAGGGAAAAGTGAAAACACAGCCTACTCATGACGGTAGGCCACTACAAAAAAAAATGGTTGTTTACAGACGAAACTTACTGATGGCTTCTTGTTTCGTCAGTAAGTTTTGACAGCGTTCGATGGTATTTAGAATATGACGGATTATTTTTTAACTAAGCAAAAACTTTTGGAGGGAGAAGCCGCGCCAAAAAATGACGGATTTTCTCGACAGAAGCAACTGTCAGTATGTAAATTAGCCGACGACCTTAGGGAAGGCAGGCTTCTGTTGGTACAAATTAAAAGACACCGATGGATCTACCAATACAGGCATCGGTATCAAAAACTACCTATGTCGGTTGAAAAAAAAATTGGCTCTGTCCGAATTTAAATTTTGGTACTGTCAATGTTTCTGATGACATTGGTCATCAGTGACTTTTAAATATTCGTTACCAACGGAGTAGGCGTCGTTGTGTCGTCGGTAACAATTCCCAGAATGTCAATTGAAATAGGGGGAACCCTCCCCTTCAATTCATTCCCTCTCCTCCAAAAACCCTCCCTCTCCCATTTCCATGACAATCTGACAAGTCCACCGACGGCCATCATTTTCCACCACCGCCACTGAACTCCAGCAATGCCTTCTTTCTAGTGGTAACTCTCTCTCTCTCTCTCTCTCTCTCTCTCTCTCTCTCTCTCTCTATTATCTCCCCTGTTCTTTTTCTTCTTTCTTCTTCTTCTTTTTCTTATTTTCTTCTCTTTCTTCTTTTTCTTCCAGCTGTTGGAGCTCATTGCTGCTGTCATCGAAGTCTTCGTCATTGCTGCTGCCGCTAGAACTGTATCTTCAACAGAATAGCAGGAGACGTTGGTACTGTGTTAATTTTTTTAAAATTTATAAAGCAAATATTATTACTTTCTCTATATTTTGATGTATTATTACAATAGAATGTCATCTTTATTTCTTTCTTCTTAGTGCTTTATGACTTGTAAAAAAATTTCTAGAAGAAATACTCAAATGGTTATGGGGGTAGGGAAAGTGAATGAATGATGCTTTTGAGATGGATTTTGGGTATTGATTTGATGTAATTAGTACACCATAAATAAAGTAGTTTGAGTGGATAGGAGGAATGTGGGGTTTAGTGGCATTGAACTGTCAAGAAGATGTTAAATTTCAAGATTTGAAGAGAATAGCTTTTGCTTGGCTTGGATCATATCTTTTGACCCTTTGAGGAGAAAAAATAAGGATAGAGAGAAAGGAAGAGAAATAAGGGGGAAAATTGAAGACGGAAAAGGCAGGAAATGCAATAGAAACTTGGGAATAAAAGAAATAAAAAGTTTGTAAAAGAAGGAATATATATGCTCCTAAGAGTACAAATTTTATGTTCAACCTTTTTGTCTAGTAATATAATAAATAACTAAGGAAAAGTGAGAATAAAGTGTGAATATTATGTGACTTAATCTCACAATTAGATCATGTCTAACTTTTTTGGTTTTTTTTTAGGGAGTCTAATTTATTGTGATAATATATATTCTAAAATTTGATCCTATTATGTAGGTGGTTGTGGTTTTCTATGAAAATTTTAATTAAAAATATTAAGAATGTGAAAATTTCTCCTTTTTTTGGGAAAATATTACTATAAAGAAAATACTTAACAATTCAATTTTTTGAGGAAAAATTCTCTAAGATCCTTAATTATAATGTTTGTAATCTCCTCATATTTTTCTTTATAATCGTAAAACGACTTTAAGTATTGATGTGTGTGAAACTAAAATAGTCTTGAAATTTGAATCATAAATATGAACTTGAATTTTTAAACATTGATAGTGTAAAAATTAACTTCTTTTTTATTTAAAAAATATAGTGATTATATAATTGAGAAAAAATTACATTAATAATAGTCTTTAGTTATGATAATTAAGTAATTTTAGTGTTTATAGTAAGTTTTTTGTCTCTTTTATGTCTTTTAAGTAATAATAGTATTACATTAATAATAAGGTTGCCTCTTGATCTTTCTTCTTTTCTCCTTTTAATAATAAGGTTTTTGTTTTTTATTGCGCAAAATTGTTTTGGAATTTAAGTTCAAGTAATTTAAGTACTTTAAGTTTACGACTTTAAGTTAAGTACTTTAAGTTTAAAATTTAATATTATTCTCTGTTTTCTTATAGTTTTGTTCTTGAGGATTTCAGTGACATATTGTCTATCATATACATCTTAGAGGTATGTATTTTAGTTAGTGTAGAGTTTGTTTTACGGGGAGCCTTGGCTCTTTAAAGTTTTATTGGGGAGCCCTGACTCTTTAAAGCTTTATGAGGGAGCCCTAGCTCTTAATTTTTTGTTTGGTTTTGTGTGTGTTGCTTGTTTGAGTGGCCTGTATGCCTAGAAAATGTCCATAATATAGAGGAAACTTTGCAAACAATTTTTTAATATTATAAAAAACTTAATTTTTAAGTAATGACTTAGCATAAAATTTTAAATGAAAGGAGAAGTTGAAAATTTTTAAATCTTTTAAGGGAGACTTTGTTAAGATTATAATGAGGGGGCCCTTATTTATAAAGATTATAAAGCTTATATGTGTTTTTTTCTATCTACATATCCTTCTTTGTTGCTTGCATATGTATCAAGAAACTTTGAGGAGTTTGATTTTAAATAACATTGCTGGTGAATGGAGTAGAATAGAAAGTGAGCATTTCATTCCATCTTTGTTTTAATATTCTTTGATAGAGTTCCTTGAGAAATCACAATTGTTGAAAGACTAGGCACCCTTCGAGGAGTTCATAATTTTTTTTTATATTTTAATTCTTCTTTCATCTCTTCTTTAAACACATCTTTGGAATTACATAAAGTTGTCATAATCAATTTTAATAGAAAATTTGTTTGTTTAAGAGCCTAAAATTTCTACAATTTCATTAGGCCATTACTACTTTAATCAACATTTATATGTCTAAAATATTTTATGAATTTATTTTCAATTTTTATTATATGCATAATCTATGTTGTTTATGTACATAAACTATAAGATTTGAGTTTGTGAAGGGAGTTATTCTTTTGTGTTTATACTTGTGCATGTGAATGTTGGAATATCTTTGTTTTGCCTCTATGTGAATGTGTGTAAGAGTTATTATTTAGGGGTGTACTTGAGTTGTAGGAAGTCAAAATGTGATTTTGTTGCTTGTTTGAGTGGTCTGTGTGCCTGAAAAGTCCCTGTAATACAGAGGAAACTTTACCAATTTTTTTTCAATTTTAGAAAAAACTTAAAATATTTAGTAATAACTGAACGTAAAATTTTAAATGATACGAGAAGTTGGAACTTTTTAAATCTTTTAAAGAAAATTTTGTTAAGATCTAAACCCTAAAACCTTTGTTTATAAATATTGTAAATGATTATAAGTTATATCTTCTTATTAAGACTATAAGATTATATAACACTTTTAAGTACATCTAAAATTTAAAGGTAATAATCGTAACTTGGAAGTTATGGAACTAACAATTATTTCCCCTGATCACTCTTAGAATCTATGGAAAATATATCAGATCGTACTTGGATATATAGAGAATGACTCATGCCTAGGGTTAAGGGTCTTACAAGTGAATTCATTAATGAGTTAATGGTTTTATTCATCATTGTCTTGAAATGAATAATGAAGTAAAAAAGAGATGAGATGTCCGTGTGCAAAGTGTAAAAATAAAAAATTTATAGAAACGGATAGTGTGAAGGATCATCTTTTGCAATGGGGCTCCATGCTTTTTTTTTTTTAATTTATCTAAATGTAAAAATGTATTAAGATAAAAAAGTGAGATAGTACACATACACGCGGGCATACCCACGGCAGTCCCCAAGATTACATGTTGCAATTCCTACATTCTTACAAACTCCCTAGTCCCACAAAAACACGAAAAGTTAAAGCTTTAGGTCAAAATATGGGATACAAAGCATAAATAACCTTATATACGTGTATTTTGACCTTGCTAATAATATGATTCCTATCTGGGCTATATTGTTCAAAAAAAAACTTTGTTCCTACATTCCCAGATGTAATGCAAAGTCACAGCAAAGGAAAACTTCCTTAAGTTGCAAATCCAAGAGGTCCCTCGGCAATCCCATTTCAGATGCACAAGGCAATTTTGAATAGTTTCCATACTCTGTCGATGTAGTCCTACCCACTATCTAATGCTCTTCCATATATCACCTGTAAAGGAACAACTAAAGAAAAGAGGTGGTAAACTCTCCTTCTGCTGGTTGCACAATTTGCAAGTCCTGTCAACGTCCAAAAAGGTAAGTTTATCCAAAGTTAATAGCCTCCCGAACACCGCAAGCCATAAGATGAAAGAGAACTTCGGCAAAAATGTGACATTCTACACAGTCTTCGTCCAACTCAATTTCTATTTATGATGAGCAAAAAAGGTATAGGCGTCGGCTGTCCAGAATATACCTTCACTTACCTACGTAGAAATGCGTGCTGTAGTCCCGTCACCATACCTTCACTTCCAAAATTTATCTCTAATCATGAGAATGCATTTTATCAAAGAGGGAAAGTCCTTCCTGATTACAGTGTCCCATATGGTTCTCTGTTTGACATAATAATGTTGAACTCATCTACACCATAGGGCATCTTTTTTGTTGTGAATATTCCAAAGAGCTTTGGTTAATAGAGTATCATTCCACTTCCTTGAATCTCTTAAACCAAGCCCCCTGCTGTTTATCAAGGCACAAGCTACTCCAAGCAACTCTAGCTGAGTTTCCACCCCACAAAACCGTCTACAAAGGCCAGTAATCCTGTCAAGAACTGGTGTTGAAACTGGAAGTATTCCAAGCTAGAATCCCAACACTCCTTGCACTACTGAGGTGATAACTTCAAGTCTTCATGCATACGATAGGTTTAACCCAGCCCAAGCAAGAAGAATTTTAGTGATCTTGTCCAACAATAGCTCATAATCCACAACTTTAAGTTAAACATCGGATAACGGAATCCCCAGGTACCAGAAGGGCCTGCAACCCTCATGAAAGCTCGTATACTCCATGATTAGGCTCCTCTGAAACTCATCAATCCCAGCTAAGTAGATATTCAATTTGACTTTTCCTGTAATCCCGATGCCTGTCCAAAAGCATGTAGTACATCATGCATGATTTAAAGTGATCTATAGTCTCCCCTAGCGAACACTATAAGGTCATTAGCAAAGGCCAAGTGAGAAATCCTGATCTTCTTGCATTTGTGCCTTGTTATCATAATTAGACAGGTCATGGTGAAAAAATATTGATCGGGAATTTTTATAACAAAGTTTTAACCAATATTTGCAAGTGCACAAGATCAAAGTAATATGGAAGTATCAGGGTATCGAACCACAGAGAAAGGCTTAACCACCTAAATTACTATTTTCCTAAATTAATTTTATAAAAGAAGAATCAAATTATATTATCTAAAAATTATACCTAAATTAATTAAAACTAATGAATAAAATAACTAAACTAAAAATAGCAAGAGTTTAACTAAAGAGATGATTTAGAACCTTGAATCCACCACTAACCTATATAACAATGATTTAATTTTATTTAGGAAAAAAGATTAAACCTTTATATGGTGATCTAGGCTACAAGCTTCGATTCACTAAAGAAATATATTGTGCTTAAATGCATGACATAATCCATCTAAATATTAGCATGACCTATTCAATTCTATAACATAAATCATCTAAAATTAGCATGAACTATTCAATTCTAAAACCCACAATATACTTCCAAAAATCACATATCTATCATACTCAACACTACAAGAATTAGGTACGGATAAAAATATCAAATAACCCAAATAATTATTCTACAAGAAAAATCACAAAGAATTAATTGCATCAAACCAAGAACATCCCCAAAATATGCAATCACATAAATAATATAATAAATCTCCCAAAATACAATAAACCAAAGTCACATAGTTAGGGTTTCATCAAGATTCTAAAAATAAATTTAGTTCATGGCTAAATGAAAAGAAGGAACCGATTTATTAGAGTAATCATGGCTAGGGTTTCTTCCAAGAGAAAATTGCTGAAAATTTTTCCTGCTGGAATTTCTGCACAGCTGCTGGAATTTTTCTGCACTGTTGGATTTTTCTGCTATCTGCTTCAGGTTCAGCTGCTTTTGATTTCTGCAGCTTCTTTGCAGCTGCTGTAAAATTTCTGCTGAATACGCAGCACTCTGTTTCAGCTGCTGCAAAATTTCTGCTCCAATTTTAGCTTCGATTTCTGCTTCTGCTGTGCACCGAACAGCTGCTTCAAATTGTGGCTGCCTTCACTACTACGCAGCTGCTTTGGTTTCTGCCTGTGCTGCGGCTGAAGCTGCTTATGCATGCTGCTCTTTTTTTCTTTTTCTTCCTGCAGCTCTCCCTCGACTCTCTTTTTAATTTTCTTTCTTTTCGCAGCTGCCCTTTCTTTTTAAAGTAACTCTCGGTTCTTCAATTTTTTCTTGAGGCCACCGCATTTTCCTTTCCTCTCCCTTGGTTTTCGGCTATTTTTTTCTTAAAGTTGCCCTCCCCTTCTTTGTGTCGTGGGCCGCTTCTTTTCTTCTCACAATTGTGAGCTTCTTTTCTTCAATTACCAGGCCCATACCTTTATATAAATTAAATATAACAATTAAGCTTAATAAAATATGGTTATACGCTAATAATTAAAACTTAAGGTGTTTATTTGTATGAAAAATGGACTTTATCAACTATATGGCCACATGATGAGGGACGTGGTCTTGCGGAACATTCGGGTACAATCCGATCAAATACTAGGGTAGAAAGTACACGATCAATGCCAGAGGAAATGAACTCATATCGTGAGATGATAATTTATGCAGTCAATCTGAACTTTATACCTCATGAAAAACCACCTAGTCCTGTGGTAAAAAAGTTTTTTAACATATTAAAAGCGGTAGAGCACCATTGGTTGAAGGTAATGATAGACATTCAGTGTTATCTGCTTGTGTGGAGTTGTTGTACATTGAGTCTGAGAATCAATGGACTCAAAAGTCGTACAATGATGTTTGTGCATTCATAAAGAAAAATTTGCCGCCAACATTTTTTTACAAGTCTTTAATACTTAAAATATTTTGAATGTTTTTTTAATCTTATACTAGTTATATTTGTATTTATACAAATATTATTTTCTAATGTTTTGAAATTTCATTGAAATTTCAGAAAAAATACGTATGGTTCCCAATATTATCCATGACCAAGATGAGGCATGCATAGGAGATCAAGGTCGACAATTGGATGAGAGATTTGCTTAGCAATGCTCTGGCGGAGAGGAAGAGGCCCGTTTGGATTCATGAGATGTTCTAAGAGTAGATGATGAAGTATTTGGAAAATCCTGTGTACAAAGCATTTTGTGAACAGAATAAAAGGAACAGGAATGAGGGACGAGAGGTGTCGAGAAGCGGGAAAGCACACAGGTAGTTCTATATCCTTCATAGAGCATCAATTGGAAAGGATAAGAACTGATGTATGATTTATTATTTCATTTTGTTACTTTATTATAATGTAATTAATAACTGCATTGTTTTTTTGCAGCAAGTGGATTTAACGGAGAGGTCCTCAAGAAGCAGACAGTTAAAGGAGTTACACAAGTATCAGATTAGGGATAAGAATGGGTAGTATATTAATTTCCATTCAAAGAGTTTTGGGTAAGTTTAGTGAAATTTATAACTTAAGTTTATATATTGGTTTATAACTTATAACTTTAAATTATATATAATATTTTATAACTTATTATCCACTAATATTTCATATTGTAGATGAAATTTCACGAGGCCTGACAGAAGGTCGAGGAGAAAGCTGCAGCCATAGGCGCTCCTATGCCCGATGATCTCCAGTTATGGGCACTATATCTGGTGGATTGAGTTGCAGCCGATTATATGGAGTTGGTTTAGACGCAACTCATCTCAGAGCGAGAGCGGTCGGGCCGTAGTTGGAATGACAACTTGCTATTTGGAAGCAGAGCAAAGGATCATGAATGTTTTTTTAATCTTATACTGGTTATATTTGTATTTATACAAATATTATTTTCTAATGTTTTGAAATTTCATTGAAATTTCAGAAAAAATACGTATGGTACCCAATATTATCCATGACCAAGATGAGGCATGCATAGGAGATCAAGGTCGACAATTGGATGAGAGATTTGCTTAGCAATGCTCTGGCGGAGAGGAAAAGGCCCGTTTGGATTCATGAGATGTTCTAAGAGTAGATGATGAAGTATTTGGAAAATCCTGAGTACAAAGCATTTTGTGAACAGAATAAAAGGAACAGGAATGAGGGACGAGAGGTGTCGAGAAGCGGGAAAGCACACAGGTAGTTCTATATCCTTCATAGAGCATCAGTTGGAAAGGATAAGAACTGATGTATGATGTATTATTCCATTTTGTTACTTTATTATAATGTAATTAATAACTGCATTGTTTTTTTGCAGCAAGTGGATTTAACGGAGAGGTCCTCAAGAAGCAGACAGTTAAAGGAGTTACACAAGTATCAGATTAGGGATAAGAATGGGTAGTATATTAATTTCCATTCAAAGAGTTTTGGGTAAGTTTAGTGAAATTTATAACTTAAGTTTATATATTGGTTTATAACTTATAACTTTAAATTATATATAATATTTTATAACTTATTATCCACTAATATTTCATATTGTAGATGAAATTTCAAGAGGCCTGACAGAAGGTCGAGGAGGAAGCTGCAGCCATAGGCGCTCCTATGCTCGATGATTTCTAGTTATGGGCACTATATCTGGTGGATTGAGTTGCAGCCGATTATATGGAGTTGGTTTAGACGCAACTCATCTCAGAGCGAGAGCGGTCGGGCCGTAGTTGGAATGACAACTTGCTATTTGGAAGCAGAGCAAAGGATCATGAGATGGGTTGAGGGTGTTGTTTCCAATGTCTGCGCTGCCATCAAAAACCACATGAGGTAGTTTGCCGAGCAGAGCCTCTTGTCATACACCCCCATGCTACCGATGGTAGACATCGTCAGAGCTATTATAGCTGTCATTCCATCAACATCTTCATCAATGACAGCAGCTGCTAGGACCTTAAACGCGAGGGTATCTTCTTTTACTGCCCCTCCCCCCTCTATTGATGCCCGGGGCACCAGTACTGGTGATCCTTCCCCCCTCCCCCCACCCTCCCCTCGCCCTCTAGTGATGTTAGGGATCCCGAGGATGTTTGATACTTATATATTTTAGGTTGTGTGGATGTTTTAGTTTATATATATTTAATGGACTTAATGTTTTAGTTTATGGATATTTTATGGGTTTGATGTTTTATGTATAAGCATGAGCTTATGAATATATACTATTGATGTTGGGTTTTTTTGCATTTTAAGGAGTTTCGGGTATGTTTTACAAATTATATATATATTACCGACAAGACGCCGATGGCCTGACCATAGCAAACAAAGTTTTAAAAAAATTAGAAAACGACGGCAACTTCTGTCTGTATAAGTCGTCGGCATCACCGATGTAAAAAGAATCGTCAGCCTTATCGTCGATAAAGCTTAGCAACGAAAAACCCTTGTCGTCGGTATTTGTTTCCGACGGAAGAGGGGTGTGGACTGCTGACATACCACAGAAAAATAAATTTTCGTCAGTAATGTAATCAGGAATAGTCGGTACCGATGGACGATCGTCGATACAAATTGTTACCGACGTGAAGGGGTCGATGGTCAGGTACCCGTTGGTCTACGGGTAATATATTTGTACCGACGGGACGCTGACAACATCAACCATCAGTATTTCCTTGTATTTTTTTTTTTTTTTTTTTGTGGGCTCCTACCCTGCAGATGAAGGTAGTCTCCCACCCTACTGTCCCCTATAGGTCTCAGCCTCAACATCACCAAATGGATAATTTTGCTATTAATTTTGGCTAATCTTTGTTTCTTTATTTCCAAGTTTCATAATTAACTTTATCAAGGTTAATTAAGTCTTTTATACACCAACTAGCTTTAGGAAGAGGAGTACGGTTTTTTGTTAAATACCTCATTATGCCTCCTTTGTAATTAGCTAATGAATTATGATGATATGACATTTAAGAGTAATTGTTCTAGGGTTTGTAAGCTTTCAACCCTCTTTCAAACATCTAGCTAGGGTGTGATCTTCCTTAGATTTTATTTGAATCACTTGGATTAGGATGATTCAAGAGTTCTACAATTGATCATAATTCCTTCTTTATGATATATACAATCTTGTATTCCTCTTAGTTCAAGGTCTTCTCTATACAAGGTAATTAGGTGTTAGGTTTAGCATACCAAATGTTAAATTAGAGCGCAGGGGAACGATTATTTGCATGAATCCAAGAGGTCTTAGCTTTAGTATAGCTATGGTTGCTTGAGGATAAAAATAATTAGGTCCTTCTTGGAGGCAAAGGTCCTTGGGATTTGAAGAATCTGATCTATTGCACATCAAATTTCACATTATTTGGTATCAGAGCTGCCTTCAAGTAAGCTCTATTTTGCTTTAATTATTGTATATATATATAGAGAGAGAGAGAGAGAGAGAGAGAGAGAGAGAGAGAGAGAGAGAGAGAGAGAGAGAGAGTAGTATATGATGATCTAAAAGAATATTCATGAAGATCATGCAAAACTCGTACAGAAAATTCAAGTCAGATAAATCGAATCGAATGGAAAAAATTTAAATATGATTTTGTGTGCACTATTTGTGATAGATCTAAACTCCTGTGAGTTGGGGATTTTTCGAAATAATTTTTACTCAATTTGGAGTTCATTTAATAGATCAATTTACTCCCAAAACATCTCTAGAAACCAAATAGCCTCTCCTTGCGGCCTAATCATCGCCAAGCAAATCTCTCAGCTAATCGTTGACCTTGACCTCCCATGCATGCCTCATCTTGGTGATGGGTAATGTCAGGTCCCATACGAATCTTTTCTGAAAATTCAATGAAAATGCAAAAGATAAGAAAATAATATTTGTATAAATATGAGTATAGCAAGTATAAGATTCAAAAGATTATAAGTATAAAAACTTGTAAAAAATACCTTAAGAAAAAGTAAAATAACTACAATATTGGATTCATTTACCTAAAACTCTCCCCACCATATATCGTAGATATCCGGCAGGACCTCAAACCCATTATGGTAAGGCCCGATGAACAGCTCCTGCATGACAGCTGTGATGTGGGTGGCGGCTCTCGAAGAGTGATGTAGTCTGTACATATTAATGTTAGTATATATTATATTTAATTATAGTTTATTAATGATAA
The DNA here is from genome assembly GCA_028651295.1 of Catharanthus roseus. NCBI lineage: Eukaryota > Viridiplantae > Streptophyta > Magnoliopsida > Gentianales > Apocynaceae > Catharanthus > Catharanthus roseus. Next base: position 4,675,900 of record JAPQWS010000076.1, on the reverse strand, counting down.
GTATATGTGTTTTATATTTATTGAACTTACCAATCTATATTCAGCATTAATAACCGTTGAGTATCACTATGAGGCAGCTTCTAAGCTGCAGCATCCGTCTCGGGAGTCGTAGAGGATGATGATGTGTGATAGGTGCAGAAGATGAAGCGACAGCATCGGAATGTGTCTTCTGTAGTGTCTGTGTCAGTGGATCCTGATGTGTGCGTGTCTATGGATCCTATTGTGTCGTAGTCAATAGATCCTATTGTGTCAGAGGCAGTGGATCCTGCTGTGTTGGAGGCGGTGGCTCTTGCTGTTTCAAGTGTGGTGGATCCTTTCTCTTACGTCCTCGGCCATCGAACATGTGATATAAGTAAGCTAATACAATTAGTTATATATAATAAATAGAAGTATAATTATAACATAAATATAATAACATAAGTCTAATGACATAAATATAATAGAAATACTTATAATGATAACATAAGTATAATAATATAAGTACAATAAAAGAATCATTAATGTTCTATATGTCGGAATCATTATTGGATTCATCATCGAAATCTTCGTCGGTATCTTTATCAGAATCCCATTCTATTTCAGTTTCATTATTTTGTTCTTCCTCGAAATATGTTTCGGTGGCAATTAATTCTTCTGATGAACGAGACTCATGGACAAGAGGTCCTACATTTTCAATTGTCACTTCTATTGCCAAATCCTGATGAACGTCCATGTTCTCTTAGAATGCATCATATTGGACCGTAACATCTATTAGTCGAGGTCGAGATTTCTCAACACTAACCCAATCGATCATCAGTCTTTTAGAGCCAGGGCATGGGAGGAATAAAACTTGCTCGGCTTGATGAGCTAAAACGAAAGGATCATATCCTCCATACCTCTGATCTTTGTGCAACTTAACAATTTTATATTGAGGATGAATCCTCATTCCTCTATCCAAAGAATCAAACTAATCATAATGAAACAAGACGGCCTTTTGGATTGGTGTTCCAGTCAACTCTACCTCAACTATTTCTTTCAAAACACCGCAATAGTTCGCTTTCACACATACACCATCATTATAAGTTTCTCTCTCCTCACCCCTATCTCTTGTGTGAAACCGAAACCCATTGACAATATATCCCGTATACGTCTTAACTTTTTTAGAAGGATCCCAAGATAGATGTTTAGGAGTTGACTACATTTTTGCGTAGACTTGTGCATCTTATACACATTTGACAAGGTTAATAAGGTTATGTAACAATCGTTGTTAATTAAATTTAAATGCTTTCAAAGAGATTAACTTACTTTAACTCTAAACCATTCCGCGAATCCTTCATTTATTTTCTCTAGAATTTCATCATCGTATATATTTGAACTGAGATTTCTCAATTCTAATTCGTATTTCCTGCACAACTAAATTTAAAGTATATGTATATGAAATGTGTGTGAAGTGAAAAGCATCGATTAACTTACTAAAGGAAATGTTTCACTTCCTCGAAATTAAGGAGGATATAGTTCCTCACCGCTTTCCATTCTCAATCATCCAAGAATATATTTTTCATTTCACTGAATTTTCTTCCTTGTTGATTACATATTGATAGAACCTCACCCTGATGAAGAGGATTCCCAACATTATCATTTCACCTAACTCATTTTTGGAGTATAGATACAATCTCTTCAAAGTAGTAGCTGAAGATTATTGCAGTCTCCTCAATTGAGTAAGCATTGCAAATTGATCCCTCGACTATTACCTTATTATTATTATCTCTTATATAGTGAAAGTACCTAAAAAGATTACTAAAATATCTAAGTTTTTTACAAGATTGGAAAATTTTTGGCAGAGTTTCCTCTGTATTATGGACACTTTTCATGCACACAGGCCACTCAAACAAGAAACAAATACATACCTAAAACAAATTAAGATTCAGGCTCCCCCATAAAGTTTTAAAGAGTCAGGGATCCTCTGTAAAACTTTAAAGAGTCAGGGCTCCCCCTGTAAACTGTAAAGAGTCAGGCTCTCCTCTAAAATAAATTAAAAATAATTAAACACATAACTTTAATGTGTATATGATGGAGAATATATCAGCAAAATTCACACAAACAAAACTATAAAGAAAAAAGGGTATATTATTAAATTTTAAACTTAACTTAAGATCGTAAATTAAAACTAGCTTAACTATTTAAACTTACACTTTTATGGTTAAAAAATAAGTCCACCCTGTAGCAAAACGTAAGAAAATTCATCGTGTCAAAAATTTCTCGACCCATATTCCTTTGTTGTCCATAAAACAAAATGATGTTTGAAAGAGTTACAATGCAAAAAATCATCCCTCTTAAAATATTTAAACCAAAGCTGTGATCATTTCCAGTTTTAGCCATCATTACCAAATCATTAGGAAACAATTTTGTTTTTTCATATTTTTCTTTAATAAATCAAATGTAACAATCCCATAATAATCTTAATTATTCACGAGCTAACCAAATGATCTATTAAGGAAATTTCACTAGTTTTAATATCAAGTTTATAAGGTGAATAATCTTGAACTATTCTCCAAGAATTATTTTTTAATGAATATAACATAGTTTCACATTTTCCTAATAAAAAGGTAACGAGACTAATAATCTTAAAATCATCATTATATAAGAATCATAACCTAGTCCTGAAACATTAAAATCAGGAAAAAAACCAGTATGAATATGGATAGAAATTTTAAAAGGGGGACTAGGAAGTTTTTTAGTTTATCTTGTAGATGGATTCCATAAATAAGTTTCAGCATTATTACCCCTCCCCCCCAAAAGCCATTACATGAACCTAAAATAAAGAGACGATCAGCTTTTTTATCTATTGGATACAAATTTTTGGATTTTTCGATAATGGAAAAGTTATTATTGGAAAATAAAGAGGAAATATTGTGAGGAGGGTAGATGAAGAAGAAGGGAAAAGAAAAACACTTTTAATAATGGATTGAAAGAGGTGTTTTATAAAATTGTGATTATCAATAATGATAATTTGGGAAAGTGATATGATTTAGAAGCTAACCTTAAAATAGTAAGTATCTTAACAGGACGTCTAGAGAGGATTTCTATGATGATTTCTTGTGGAAGGTCGTTTATTGTTGTTGTTGTCATGTCTAGACTTATAAAAATAAGGGTATGTCAGAGTTACACTTTGATAAAAAAATTTTTTAAATGCTTAATTAATAGTTATTGCAATAAGTATGGGTGTATCAAACTAAATACAATCAATCTATTGAAAATATTTTTAAAAATCCAGTGTCATTATATATTAATTCTAAAATTGATAATTAAAAAGGTTTGAAAAAATTAATTATTTAATTTTTCAAGTAAAAAAGTGTAATATGAAATATTTAGCTTATAATTCAGTCATAATAATATAACACATTGATTAATTCAATTTTTAGATGTAGACTTTTCAGATTTAGCAATGAAAATTTATATTTTTTAAACTTCAGTATTCATATTTCAATTTTATCAGAATATTCATATTTATAATTTGTATATAAAGACACTCATGAAATGAATGATTTGTTCCAATAAAAACTAATCACTTATTATGATGGAGTGATAGAGTTTATATAGGTAAACAAAATAGATTATGCATATAATAATATCATTTCATGTCCAATTCCTATAAAATTTGGGGATTTAGTTGGGATAAATGGGCTAAATCTTTCTTCAAATCAATTAAGTGGGGAGATTCCTAAAGAATTTGGAAATTTGACTTCAATATTAACTCTCCAATTATAAAACGGCCAACTTTCAGACATTATACCTCATGAGTTTGCAGAAAAATTTTCTCTCTTGATTTTTCCTCAAATTCCTTAAATGGATCAATCCCATAAAACATAGGAGATTGAAAGAAATTGTATTAGTTGAATTTGAGCAAAAATGCATGTAGCCAACATATTCCAAATGAGATTGGAAAATTAACCTAACTTTCTCAGTTGGATTTAATTGGAAAATAAAGACATAATTGAGCTAATAAAAAAGCTTATCAGTGGCATCGACAAATTTTGGCGAGCTCCTTAAATTCGGGTGAGCTTCCAGTGACCGCACTCATTGAAGAAGAAGAATAAGATTAGAAAGAGGAAGCCAAAAAAAAAAAAAGAAACAGAAACGAGAGAGAGAGAGAGAGAGAGAGAGAGAGAGAGAGAGAACCTGAATAGGGATGACGGCTAGTCGGAGAAACTTGTCATTGGTGCGGTGGCACTGAAAAAGAATGATCTGTAGGTGATCACCATTGACGACATCGCAGAAGGGGAGGGGGTTTCGGAATTTGGGGATGAGGGTTATGTCCGCGTTTTTTTTTACTACTAATGATTATTTACCGACAGAACACCAATAGAAAGTCCATCGGTCATTTTAATTAATAAATTATCCACGGCAAACGTGTCGCTAAACCCGTCGATAACATGAAAATATTCCCGACGGCATTTTTACTGTGTGTTAGGCCATCATTAAATTCTATTACTGATGGAAGTTCCTTCAGTATGTTTCGTCAATTTCTTGGTGCCATTTCCCTCCAAATTTTTGGCAAATTTGTGAAAAACCGTGTGTAAGTCACTTTCCGTCAAAATTCTATCGATGTTTGCCGACAGTCGAGTTTGCCATTGGAAATTGCCATTGGTAAATAGGTAATTTTTTTTGTAGTGTATGGTTCTTGGGGATGGAACTAATTAAGTCCTTAGAGGTAACGGTCGTTGGGATTTGAAGATGATATGTCTATTTTCACCCTCTTAAGCATTGTCTTTTTTATTGGTTTTTGCCTTTAATTACCTATAAAATGAACTTATTAAGTACAATTTCTTCTCTTATTTATTGTATGTACCTTCAAATGAAGTTATGTTGAAAACAAGTCAGAGTGAAGGGCTTTGGAGCAAAAAACAAAGAAAACGGAGAAGAACAAACAAAACCGAAAGTAGTTGGAACATCTTCAGTATTCAGATCCGAATAGTGACTATCCAGTTTTGGATAGTCTTACAACCAGAGAAAGAAATAATCCAAAAGTTTTTCGGATCCGGAAAGTCATAGCAAGGACTAAAATTTAAATTTTAGAACTTTTCCTTCTTGTACTCTATTTTATTTCCCTTTTGTAGTTTGACTCAAAGCCTTTTTAGAAAGGGTTTAGAGTAATACTAGAGTAGTATTTGAAGATTTTTCTCCAATATCTACCCCATTATATGCATTAATTTCTTCATCTTAGGTTTTAGTTCAATTATTTTATATTTTGTAAGAAGATTAGAAGACCCAATTCGAGTGCAATTTTTGAGTTTCTTCAAGCAATTCGGAAGATTAGCTTGGACAATCGCCGGAACCGTAGAGTCTTCAGTTTCTTTCCTAAGCTCCCTAAATATATTCTATTTTTTGAATTTTTCTATGAGTTTATATTTTATAATAATGTTTAGCGGCTAAGTCTTTTTGTGTTTATTTGGGGATGAACCTAAATTCTTGGTTAATGTCTTATATGAATTTCTTTTTTTGATTATTTACTTTTTATTTGATTGTTATTCAATTGTTATGTTTGTTTACTGGTTTACACGTGATTGGTAATTTTGCAAGATTAATTGGAATTGGAAGAAAGAAGATTAATCTAGGGCTTAATTGAATGGTAAGAATTGGTAATTGAGTAGGAATACTAATTATGGTTCTTAAATCATTGATTAATTACTATAATCCATAATTCGTTCATAATCGAGTTAGGGTTAGAAGGAATTCTTCTTTAAATGGTAAAGTTGAATAGGAGGGTCTTCACCTAGGAATAGGGTTTATCGGATGTTCACGTGAGATCCAATCAACGAGTTTTAATAATTAATTACCATGATTTTTAAATAAAATTAACTTAAGCTTCTAGAAGGATCCTACTATTTAAACACTCTTCCTAAAAATTTGTTTTCAAACACTCTAATTTCTTTCTTGATTTTATTTCTTTTAATCGTTTTGCAATTTTAAAATGTTTTCAAAAGTTCTATTTAATCAAACAATAAAGACCTAGTTAGTACCAATGCTTGGCCGTCCCGAGAATTTGACAATCCAGGGACTTCCCTCACCTTATTACTCCAATAGGTATGCTTACCTAAAGGTGGAATTTTGTTAGGATAGAAACCACACAATTAAGTTTTTGGCATTGTTGCCGAGGATGGTAGCATTAGGAATGCTGTTTATTTATTAATTTAATTGTTTATGTATTTATTTTTTTTATTCCTCTATTAGATTGTGGCTTTTGTTTGGATTCTTTGCTCTTCTCCTTCTATTTTCTTAAAACTCACCTATTTCGTGATTCTTCCGTTGTAGGTTCTTTTTGACTAATTTATGCCCCATTGCCAAAGGGGTGAATTGGTTCAATTTGATCTGAAAATAGAGAGAATGCTACGGAAAGCCCGCTCCACAATCAATTTTAATATGGCGTACAAACCAGCATTAGTAGTTGTAGACAAGGCGAAAGAGGAGGACCTAAGGGATCCACCATTGCCACCACCAAGGATGGAACGTATTATGGCACACTATACTAGATTGTCCATCATTGGGACGAGGTTGAGCATAATGAAACCGGCGGTGGTCGCCAATAATTTTGAAATTAAGCCCAACATCATACAAATGGTACAAAATAATATTCAATTCGATGGGATACAAGATGAAGATCTCAATATACTCATCGCCAATTTCTCGGAGGTGTATGATACTTTCAAGATCAATAGAGTATCAGTGTTTACAATTAAACTTCACTATTCCCATCTCCTTAATGGATAAAGCGAAGTCATGACTCAAATCGTTACCTTCGGGTTCCATCACCACTTATGAATCTTTGCCGGAGAAATTTCTTGGAAGGTACTTTCTCCCAGGATGTACTGCAAAATTAATGAATGAAATCCTCTCATTCCAACAAGCTGATAGGTAAAGTCTCAACAAAGCTTGGAAAAGGTGGAAAGAGTTGATAAGGAAGTGCCCACGTCATGGTTTGGACTTGGGGATCCAAATCCAGTATTTTATAAATGGAGTTAGCTTTGGAGCTAGGTAACTTTTAAACGCTTCCGACGGTGGCTCTACCGATAGCAAAACGCCCTAATAAATATATGACTTAATCGAGCAAATTGGCTTAAATACTTATATTTAGGGGGCCCAACACCAAGGGCAAAAATAGCAAGCTCAGGTAGCATAGATATGCTGATAGCCTTGGAGTCAAGGAAGGCCACCATGATTGATAGAAAGTTCAAAAAATTAAATCTAGCATCGACGAGCCCACAACAATCAATATTTTGTGATTTTTGTCATGGAGAGCAGCCTAATCATGAGTGTCCAAGTACGGATGCTTCTGTGGCCCAAGTAGACTATATTCAGGGAAATACACAAAGGAATAATATATATTCCAATACCTATAACCCTACTCTTACTTCTCATGGAGCAATCAAGGGCAACAGAGACCTCAATATCCTTTGGGATTTCAAAATCGTAGACCAACGCAACTGTTGCCCTATAATGCACCTTCTTCGAATCAACCTCCCAAGTCCAATCTCGAAGACATGCTTATGAAATTCATGAGTGCGACTGAGACAAGAATGCAAAATCAAGATACCTCAATTTGGAATTTGGAACAAATAGGCCGAACTGCAAAGTTAGTGTTCGAAAAACCTCCAGGAACTCTTCTGACATAGAGGTAAACCCGAAAGAGCATGTAAACGCTATCTCGGTAATCTACAATGAAGAAATTCCTAAAGAGAAGACCATGGTGGTGACTAAAGGAACAAGCTCCTAGGAAGAAAAGATGATGGCACTTACCTCTTTGTGATTTGCTTTTACAAGTATCCAAATATTCAAAATATTATAAGGGGATGTTTTCAAAGAAAATGAGAGATTAGACAAAGCATTGGCATATACTTTGGGTAAAGAATGTTCAACAATACTAATCTACAAGGAAAAGTTGCCACGAAAATTAAATGATAAGAGGAGTTTTCCTTTCCCTTGCATGATAGGCAATTTTACCATTGATAAGGCATTAGCTGACGTAGGAGCTAGTATACATGTTATGTCATATAATATGTGTATAAAGCTAGGCCTAGGAAACCACCCACTAGATTGTCCATAAGTTTGGCGGATAAAAGTACAAAACATCCTAGAGGGGTTATGGAAGACATTTTTGTAAAGATGAAAGACCTTGCCTTTCCCGTATATTTTGTTATCCTCGACATAGAAGAGGATGTTAATTTCTCTTTGACTTTAGGATGACAATTCTTATATACTTTGAAAGCTTTAATTGATGTGGGCAAAGGAAAATTAAGCATGAGGCTTCGAGAGAATATAGTCTTTAAATTCCCAATAACTCCAACCCTTTCTTGGGATTTGAAGAATCTGATCCATTGCACATCAAATTTCACATTATTTGGTATCAGAGCTGCCTTCAAGTAACCTCTATTTTGCTTTAATTATTGTAGTTTAAGGAGAGAGAGAGAGAGAGAGAGAGAGAGAGAGAGAGAGAGAGAGAGAGAGAGAGTAGTACATGATGATCTAAAAGAATATTCATGAAGATCATGCAAGACTCGTACAGAAAATTCAAGTCAGATAAATCAAATGAAAAAAGTTTAAATATGATTTTGTGTGCACTATTTGTGATAGATCTAAACTCCTGTGAGTTGGAGATTTTTCGAAATAATTTTTCCTCAATTTGGAGTTCATTTGATAGATCAATCTGCTCCGAAAACATCTTTTGGTCCAATCTTCATCAATTTTTGCGTTTAATTGTTTATAAAATGAACATATTAAGTATTGTTTCTTCTCTTATTAATTATAGGTACCTTCGAATGAAATATGTTAAAAACAAGCCAAAGTGAAGGACTTTGGAATGAAAAATGAAAAAAACAGAGAAGAATGGACAAAACTGAAAGTAGCTGGAAAGTCTTCACTATCCGGTTCCGAATAGTCATGCAGCCAAAGAAAGAAATCAATCCAGAAGATTTCTGGATCCAGAAAACTAGACTTTCCTGATCCTAAAAGTCGAGCAGGGACTAAAATACAATTTTTAGAACTTTCCCTTTTTGTACTCTATTTTATTTTCCTTTTGTAATTTGACCTAAAACTTTTTTAGAAAGAGTTTAGAGTAAACTTAGTGTAGGATTTGGAGATTTTTCTCCTATATATACCCCATTAGATACATTAATTTCTTCAGCTTAGGATTTAGTTCAGTTATTTCATATTTTGTAAGAAGATTAGAAGACCCAATTCGGGTGCAATTTTGGAGTTTCTTCAAGCGATTCAGAAGACGAGCTTGGGCAGTCGCCATGACCGTGGAGTCTTTTTTTTCTTTCGCAAGCTCCCTAAACTTATTCTCTTTTATTAATTTGTCTATGAGTTTATATTTTAGAATAATCTTTAGTGGCTAAGTCTTTTGTGTTTAAATAGGCATGAACCTAGAATTCTTGGTTAAAGTTTTTAATAATTTCTTGCTTTGATTATTTAATTCTTATTTGATTGTTATTCAATTGTTGTGTTTATTTATCGATTTGCGAGTGATTGGCAATTTTGCAAGATTAATTGGAAAAAAGAAGATTAATCCAGGGTTTTATTGAATAATAGGAATTGGTAATTGAGTAGGAATACTAATTACAGTTCTTAGATCATTAATTAATTACTATATTCTATAAATCGTTCATAATCGGGTTAGGATCAGAATGAATTCTTCTCTAAATGGTTAAGGTGAATAGGAGGATCTTCACCTAGGAATACGGTTGATCCAATGTTTGAGTGAGATCAAACCAATGAGTTTTAATAATTAATTACAATGATTTTCTAAGTAAAATTAACTAAAGGTTCTAGGGAGAATCTACCATTTAAACACTCTTCTTACAAATTTGTTTTTAAACCCTTTAATTGATTTCTTAGTTTAATTGTCATTTGATCATTTCGTAGTTTTAAAACCTTTTAAAATTTTTTGTTTAATTAAACAATAGAGATATAGTTAGTACTAGTGCTTGGTCATCTCAAGAGTTCGACAATCCAGGGACTTTCCTCACCTTATTTGTGATACCCCTAACCCTGCCACTAGGTCAACTGCGCCTGAGTAGAGTATCTGCGTGCCTCTCAGCACTAGACTATAGGTTTCAAAATGAGAGCCCAACCCCGGGGCAACACTAAAAGTATACACACAAAGCACACAGCGGAAAAACTTAAGGAAACTGGCTACTACTAGTACGTTCCAAACATGAGATTTAAGAAAACTTTTTAAAGCGTTTTAGTACAAGATTACAAGTATCCTACACCAACACAAAAACAAACTTATGACAAAATAACAAGAAGAATTTCACATCTAGCTTGGGCCTAAGATCAATAGAACCCAGATACATATCCTTATAGGGAATATGGGTCCAAAACTCCAAGCCCCGAAACTTTATCGGCTTATCATGCCTCTGTCTGTCCTGAATTAATCTGAGGAGAAAACATGATATGGAAAACATGAGCGCGAACGCTCAGTGAGTCCACGTGCGTGTATGTGTCTTAGTGATTTCTTTAAAACAATGCTGATGCAGTTTCCCGAAAACAGTTCAAGCCAGGTACTAAGAAAATACTTTCTTTTGTTATTTTAACAAAACTGATGCTTGAACTGACATGAGAGTTTCTAGCGCAGCTGGAAAGTCTGAGCGAATCAAGACACATCAGCTCAGCTTCTACACCCGAATGTAAAGAAACACACAATGCCGCAGTCGGGCTCAACGGACAAGGTTCGGATCCCAAAATGAGGTCATCGGAATCAAGTTCCGGCATCTCGTAGTCAATACCAGCCAAACACCATATGAGCACTCAATTACCAAGCAACTGCACTCCCAAATCACAGGTCAAAACATCAGGCTACAGACTCCTGGGCACCTACCAGGTCTGTCCTGGGACCAACCCCAGTATCGAGCCCCTCCTGACTCTCCACTAGGTGGTCGAACACCACTGTAGAGCATGATGCGGTGTCTACGTAGACCGATTGGGCCACACCCTTCGTGGTCTACGTCCCTATTCAAGTGGATCCATTATCTCGAGTCTAAATCGTCCACGCCATCGGAAGAGGCCCTCGTACGGGGGACTAGCCACGTACAATGTAATTCTCTGACGCTTCCGAACACAGGATCATAACCAGAACTGTAACCCTGGTCGGATGGGGTTTTCATATGTGTTTACAATAGAAAGGCCATATGTCCGGCCGACAGGTCAGAATCAAGTCAGGAATATTTTGAGCAAAAATCCCCATCCGCCAGTTTACCACATGCTTATGCAACCACACACATGTATGCCAGATTTATACTCACGCATGTCAAAACAGTGTAGCTTTTCAAAACTAGAACATTTTCCACAAGTAAATCTTTCCAGAAAAACCTGTGTACGACCAAATCTTGCTCCACAGCAATTATAAACTGTTTTGAAAAGGCCACACCTATATGGAGCATGGCTTTTATGCATTGTCTAGGAAAATAGGTAACACATTGTGGAGAACAATTCCGAAAGACAGGCTAAATTGTAACATGCTGAATGTAGTAAATAGTTCAAAACATGTTCAGGAAACACGCCTTACAAGGCCCGTAATATTGCAAATATTAGAAAATAGGGTTTTGTGGACTCATCTGGATACGACTCTGGTGCTATAATCCTACAAACATAATATTAATGAACGCTACAAATCCAAACATTTCTATTTGCAACCGAAAATAAAAGACAATAACTCTTTATGAACCTAGGTTATAACTACATGCATGCTAATCCCAAGATCCTAAACTTCTTAACCCATCTATACTAAAAGAATACATACGCAGTGGTGATACTAAGCATATATATATATGCTAACGTCATATACAAAAATTAGGTGTGTATATATCAAGATTGGTCACGAAAGTTAAGCACACCCAAAATTATATATATATATACATAAATCCATTGTAGTTAAAATCATTTTCAAGAATCATTTATACTAAAAATATATAAATTTATGAATGCCAAAATTAGTTACAGAAGTTATGTATATAAAATATATACAAAGTTATGTACTAAAATACATATATATATATATACAACACTTTATTTGCTAAAATTGTTTATATAAACAGAGAATCTCATATATAAACAATTGAAATTTAAACTTGGAAATATGTATACTATAAATATACATGTAAATATATACTAAATATATATATATATTAAACTATACATGCAAATATATACACTAACTATATCTATATATATGTGAGAATATAAACAATTGTGTATACTAAAAATACATATGTATATAGAAGAAAGTACACAAAAATCATTTCCCAAAAATTAGGTCTACTAAAATCATTTTAAATAAAAGAATTATACCAAGAAAAATTGAATAAATAAATTTATATAAGATTAAATAAGAGAAACCAAAACAAAAATTAACTAGATTTTAAACCAATTTACACCCTAAATATCTTATCTTAAGAACCCATAATCAAATCATATAACTCATCAATAAAGAGGAGAAAATAAACTAAGAACTTAGCTAACCAAATAAATAAGTAAATAAATAAAAACTATTTCTTAGCTCTTAGTTTCAAGGAATATATATATACACTTGTTAACTAGCATAAATCCCACAAGAATGCAAGTTGGGATCTCAAAGTAACTAAAACGAGAGAGGAAAGAAAGAAATAAAGCAAAAGAAAAAACAAATTTCATTTACCTTTTTTTTTTTTAATGATGAGCCGAGAGAAGAGGAGAGAAAGACCAAAAAAAAAAAAATCATCAACTTTCCCTCCTCCATGCCTATATATATACACATCTAGGTGGACATGCAAGGTGACAAGTGGCAAGTTTTTTGTTTTTTTTTTAAAAATTTTTTTACAAACCATAATAATCTAAAAAATATATATAAATAATACTAATAATAATATTAATAATATAGAAATAAAAGATAAAATCCTTTCATAAAAAAAAATTCAACTTTAAACCATGTACGAGGTTGTTGAGTATTTTAAACCGCTAAAAACTGTATTCCATAAATTCTTAGGTTTTACTATGTTAGATCCAGACTCCTAGGTTTACGACAATCGCTCTCTCAAGATTGCCCGAGGTGCCTACCGAGTGGGGCGTTACATTCTTCCCTCCTAAGAAAAATTTCGTCCTCGAAATTTAATAGTCATATACTTATAAGTTCTGGATACTTCCTCTTCAGATATTCCTCAGTCTCCCAGGTTGCCTCCTCAATCCCATGATGCCTCCATACAACTTTTCACATTAGAATCTGTCTCCCACATAACTCTTTTACGCTTTATTCTATAATCTCTGCTGGTTTTTCTTCGTATGACAAATCGGCACGTAACTCCAGTTGGTCATCATTGAGCACATGATCCGGTGTAGGATGGTATTTCTTTAATTGACATACATGAAACGTGTCATGTATACCTATCAGTTCATTCGGTAAGGCTAACCGATATGCCACTTCACTAATCCTATTAACAATTTCAAACGGTCCGTCATATCGGGGCTTAACTTTCCTCCCCTTGGATATCTACGCTTTCTGCGATGTGGCGTAAATTTCAAAAAAACTCGATCTCTCACACTAAACTCCAGGTCTCCTCTTCAATTATCAACATAGCTCTTCTGTCTATTTTTAGCTGCCCGAAGTTGATCTTGAATTTTTCTAACTTGTTTCCGCATTTCTTCCAACTCTAGCACCAAGTTCCTTTATTTATAATGAGATCGAACTCCAATCTCATCCTAATACAGGGGTATTCTGCTTTTCTTACTATACCATGCTTCAAATGGTGCATTCCTATTGAAGGGTGGTAGCTATTATTATAAGTAAACTCAGCACAAGCAAGATTGTCAACCCATTTGTTCCCAACATCTAAGGCGCAAGCTCTCAACATATCCTCTAGGGTTTGAATCGTTCTCTCAGACTGTCTATCGATTTGGAGGTGTGATGTGGTACTATAACTTGGGTTGGTCCCCGTAACTGCCTTGAATTAAGGTCAAAACCCTGAGGTAAACCTTAGGTTTGGGCACTCCATGAAGCCGTACAATCTCATCTTCCCAGATTTGCACTAACTTGCGCCGTAGTTGGTTGATGCTTTACTTCCTGGAAGCTTCTCTCACACTTCTCTACCCATGTAAACTCGATAGCTTTCCTCGTAAATTATGATAAAGGTCTAACGATAAGCGAAGAAAAATCTATTATGAATCTCCAATCATATCCTTCCATCCCTAAGAAGTTATGTACCTCTACTAGTATCTTGGGTTGCATCCAATCGGTCACTACTATACCTTTACTGGTTCGACTGACACTCTTTCTTGAGTTATTACATGCCCTAAGGAAGTCACCTGTCGCCATTCAAAACTTACATTTCCTAAACTTGATGTACAACTTATGCTCCTACAAGGTTTACAACACTCTCCAAAGATGTCGTTCATATGCTTCGAGGCTAGGTTATTATATAAGAATATTATCAATGGAAAGTACCACAAACTCATCCAAGTAAAGATAGAAAATCTTATGCACCAATTCTATGAATGTCGCAGTTGCATTTGTCAATCCAAATGGCATAAAATAAACTCATAATCCCCAAATCAGGTGTTGAAAGATGTTTTCCTTTGTTCATACCTGATAATATCCTTGTCTTAAATCTACTTTGGAATAGTATTCTACTCCTCGAAGTTATCAAATGATCCATCTGTAAGTATCACATCATAACTCCCAAATGGTAAGGTAATTAAATCTCTAGATAAAATCACACTCTTGACATAGATGTCACAATCTGGGTACTTTACCTCAGTTATCTTACTCACGCCCATAGGAGTGCCAACTATTAACTGATAATGCAGGTCAACGGAGGGTATAGGAATATGTTTTATGAAATGAAAGCTCATAAAGAATGTGTAGCTCCAGAACCAATGAGTACTCTTGCTAGTTGAGAAAAGATTGGAATCATACCTTCGACTATATTCGCTCCGGTGTCTACTGGCAGTCCATCAAATGTATAAACTTTTGCTTTCCCTTGTGGCTTATCACTCATTTCTTTTGTGGCTTCTCTCATAACTTAGAGTCGGCCAGTTCTTCTGGACGTCTCCAGTGGTACTTGTTGCATCTCCAGGCACTAATCCCTAACATGTCTTGATTTCCCACATTGATAACATAATCTTGACTTCTTGTAACACACTTCTGCCACATGTCCACTTCATCCGCAGTATGCACATACTCTATGGACTCCTCTAGGGGTCAGGGTTCCCCGGCCTTCATTTTCGATACTTTGCTCACCACGGGGTCTCTTAGAATTTATGGATTTCCATGGTCCTCGTCTAGGACGATTATATGGGATTGCAACTGAGCCAATAGCTGCCTTCCTTTATGTAACCGCTTTATCCGCCATCTCTATCCTTGTGGCAGCTTCAACTGCTGCTGCGAATCCCATTAGTGGTAAGGGTGCCAATGTCCGTGTAGTTCCACCCTTAATCTTTTACAAATTGCCGCGTCTTATTCTCATCAGTATCTATCAATCTTAAGGAGTATTCAACCAACCTATTGAACTTTACAGTATACTGGGCAACTATTAGGTTACTCTGTCTCAATTGCTGAAACTCATTCTCTCGTTGCTCACGAATCCACCGGAGTATGTACTCTTTCCTAAATTCTTCTTGAAAATCGTTCTAGGTCGATGGTTGGTTCTTGAGTGCCTGAGCTTCGGAAGCTCTAAGCCACCAATCCTTTGCCATGCCATAAAGCCTAAAAGCTGCGAACGTTACCCTCAGGGCATTCTCCTACTTAAGGCTATCATAGATATCACTCAGCTGCTTGAGGAACAGTTCAGCCCTAATTTCTTGCTCGACTTCTCCACAGAACTCCGGTGGTTAAAACTTCAAAAATCGCTCTAGTGCTTCATCTTCCCCAGTGGCCCGTATTCGCTAGTTCCTTCTTGTAGTCATTGAAGTTTCTAACAATTCCGTCATTCTAATCATGAAATTTTCCATTATCGTATGCGTAGCTTGCTCTGGACAAGGTGTGTTTTCCCTAATGTTTTTAGGCTGTTTGCTTTGAGAATTTTCGGACACAGCCTCGTCCGCATGATTGGAAGGTCGTGAATCGGACATGTTTCTAAATGACCAGAAAGTTTCATCACTAGTAAACTTATAAGTTTGCAACTACTTCATAACAAGTATAAACTCAACACAGGCACCAACATCAACACATTCTTATAAACATAAACATATATATATATATCTCAAAATCAAGATCTTTAGTACAAGTGGTGTCGCAGACAAATCATCCTTATCACTCCAAAAATATATGACCGAGTTATTATACATATCCAAAAACTCGGGGATCTCATATCCATTATCCTAAGGCTTACTATGTCAAGCCTCAACCAAACACCACTTATACCCATCAAAATAACTATATACCAAAAAAATCCCCTATACCCTATCCTAGGTCTACTCCGCCTAAGGGTGTCAGCTACCAGAACCTTCTAGCCCGGACTCCAACTCGGCATGGCTCTATCCACTGAATCCCTAGTAGTACCAAGGAACTGAGCAATAAACCGCTTAAGCCAGTCCCGTTCATCAACCAGCTCCTGAATCTCCCACTCTCTGGCCGTGTGCGCCTCTCGCACCTGAACTAGCTCCGTCTCCAGCAAAGCAGCCCTCGCTGTCGCCTGTCGATGTGCTTGGCGTGTCGTATAAAATAGGGCATCCACCCTTGAAATCTGCTCTCTCAACTTTGAAATATGCTGTCCAGTGGCCTCCAACTGCTGTCCACTCCATAAGCAATAGCCACAAAATAGGTGATAATGGTACCGGGGATCCAACTGCTACGAGGATGTCCACACCCTCAACATCCACCGGTGCCACTCCCTTCGGCTTAGGTAGCATCCCTGCATCAGACTCAGCCTCGCTGGAGTCTTCTTCAATCGATACCCCAAGCTCCACTACTTGCACCACCAGTCCCTCTACAGTCTCACTATTTGAGAGGTCAATAATGGGAACCGGATCTCTCTCTGGAACAATCTCCCTAAGGGAGTATGATGATGACGGTGACATCCCACTGGACTCACTCATAAGTGCACCTTCCTGATATATCCATCTACGAATGTGGTGTGCCATCTAGTGCCTATAAAACAGAGCCTTAGAGTCACTACTACCCGAAAAATTGAATGGCTGACATCAAATTTTGAAAAGTTGACTCCTATAGCTTGTCTAAAATCCAACAGTTTAAAACTAGGAATGAACCTAGATGCTCTGATACCACCTGTGATACTGCGAACCCTGCCACTAGGTCAACTGCGGCTGAGCAGGGTATCTGCGTGCCTCTCGGCACTAGACTATATGTTTCAAAATGAGAGCCCAACCCTAGGGCAACACTAAAAGCATACACATAAAGCACGCAGCGGAAAAACTTAAGGAAATTGGCTACTACTAGTACGTTCCAAACATGAGATTTAAGAAAACTTCTTAAAACGTTTTAATACGAGATTACAAGTATCTTACACCAACACAAAAACAAACTTATGACAAAATAACAAGAAGAACTTCACATCTAGCTTGGGCCTAAGGTAAATAGAACCCAGATACATATCCTTACAGGGAATATAGGTCCAAAACTCCAAGCCTCGAAACTTCAGCGGCTTATCGTACCTTTGTCTGTCCTGAGTTAATCTGAAGAGAAAACATGATATGGAAAATGTGAGTGCGAACGCTCAGTGAGTCCACGTGTGTGTACGTCTTAGTGATTTTTTTGAAACAATGCTGATGTAGTTTCCCGAAAACAGTTCGTACAAGGTACTAAGAAAATACTTTCTTTTATTATTTAAAAAAAACTTATTCTTGAACTGACATGAGAGTTTCGAGCGCAGTTGGGAAGTCTGAGCAAATCAAGGCACATCAGTGCAGCTTCTACACCCGAATGCAACGAAACACACAATGCCGTAGTCGGGCTCAACGGACAAGGTCCGGATCCCAAAACGAGGTCATCAGAATCAAGTTCCGACATCTCGTAGTAAATACCAACCAAACACCATACGAGGGCTCGACTACCAAGCAACCGCACTCCTAAATCACAGGTCAAAACATCAGGATACAGACTCTTGGGGCACCTACTAGGTCTACCCTGGGACCAACCCCGCTGTCCAACCCCTCCTGACTCTCCACTAGGCGGTCGAATCCCACAGCAGAGCATGATGCGGTGTCCACATAGACCGATTTGGTCATACCCTCTCCGGTCTATGCCCCTCTTTAAGTGGATCCACTCTTTCGAGTCTAAATCGTCCACGCCATCGGAAGAGGTCCTCGTATGAGGGACTAGCCATGTACAGTGCAATTCTTTGACGCTTCCGAACACAGGATCATAACCAGAACTGTAACCCTGGTCGGATGGGGTTTTCATACGTGTTTACAACAGAAAGCCCATATGTCCGGCCGACAGGTCATAATCAAGTCATGAATATTTTCAGCAAAAATCTCCATCCGCCAGTTCACCACATGCTTATACAACCACACACATGTATGCCAGATTTATACTCATGCATGTCAAAATAGTGTAGCTTTTCAAAACTAGAACATTTTCCACAAGTAAATCTTTCCAGAAAAACCTGTGTACGACCAAATCCTGCTCCACAACAATTATAAATTGTTTTGAAAAGGCCACACCTATATGGAGCACGACTCTTATGCATTGTCTAGGAAAATAGGTAACACATTGTGGAGAACAATTCCGAAAGACAGGCTAAATTGTAACATGCTGAATGTAGTAAATAGTTCATAACATGTTCAGGAAACACGCCTTACAAGGCCCGTAATATTACAAATATTAGAAAATAGGGTTTTGTGGACTCATCTGGATACAACTCTGGTGCTATAATCCTACAAACATAATATTAATGAACACTACAAATCCAAACATTTCTATTTGCAACTGAAAATAAAAGACAATAACTCTTTCTGAAGGTTATAACTACACGCATGCTAATCCCAAGATCCTAAACTTCTTAACCCATCTATACTAAAAGAATACATACGCAGTGGTGATACTAAACATATATATATATATATATATGCTAACCTCATATACAAAAATTAGGTGTGTATATTTCAAGATTAGTCACGAAAGTTAAGCATACCCAAAATTATATATATATAAATCCATTGCAGTTAAAATCATATTCAAGAATCGTTTATACTAAAAATATATAAATTGATGAATGCCAAAATTAGTTACAGAAGTTATGTATATAAAATATATACAAAGTTATGTACTATATATATATATATACGAGACTTTATTTGCTAAAATTATTTATATAAAAAGAGAATCCCATATATACTAAAATATATATTTACCAACTATATATGCTAAAATTGTTCACAACAATTATATACCACAAGCATGTATAAAGTTATATATACTAGAATTTATTTTTATAGTAAAATATATTCAAGACTTCATATACTACAATTCTTTGTAAAATCCCCATGCATGCAAAAAGATATATATATATATATATATAAACAATTGACTGGGAAATATGTATACTGTAAATATACATGTAAATATATATACTAAAAATATAATTGTGAATTTTATAGTTTAGTCCCCAAACTTTGTAGACATACAAATTTTAAGGTCAAGATCATTTTTGAACTTCCTAAAATTACAATTTTAACCAAGAAATGTTTTGAACTTCAAAGGGATGTTTTATTTGAGAAAGTAAGAATAATTAAATTACAAACGCCTGTTCAATCCCAGATGTTAGAGTTCGTCCTCCACTTATTGAGTAGTTGTACTCACTCCTCTCTCTATTTTTAGTCCAGGTTCGCGCCTAGTGTAAACGCCGATTCGAAGACGTTTTGGAATGAGCTATGGAGAAAAATGGTTTAGAAGACTATTTTGAATTTTCTATTATGTTGTCATTAGAATACGAATTTCTTCATGTTTTCTTCAGCTTTTGAACTTTGAACTTGAGTAATAATACTTCAGTTTCAGTTTTTTTTTTTTTTTTACTCAGATAAGTTTTGAAGCCTTGTGTCCTTGTGGGCACCACGTGTCTATCTCGGATTCGGGCGTGACAGAGAATGAACCTGCCAATAGATCATATTCACATTAATTTGTCTAAGGAATCGATTAATGGAACTTAGGGAATTATTCCATTTAAACACACAATTAATAAACCTCATATAAATCGGTTTTTATAGTTTAGTTTATAGTTTTATTATCTGAATTGATTGATTAAATATTAAACGAATAGTAATTATTAAAGTTTAACTATCTTGAAAGTCCAATAATTCAGACTTTTCTACCTGATTAGAAGGAGGGGGGTAATAAACCCAACTCGGGAATCTATATGTATACCGTGAAAAAATTAAAAAAATTTCACTTTTGAGTATAACATTTCTCCAACTTGAACGAATCCTCTAATCTCTCTTTAAAACCTTAATTTTCAACTTTAGATTTAGGAAGATCTGACCGTTGTAATTTAAAAAAGATTAGTGCTTCCATCTATACTCATTTATTTACATTTTTACTAGTTTAAAATTTAAAAATATCCTTGGATTGAAAAAAAATGACTGTTTTTTTATGCTTGAAAAACTACACAAAATAGCTCAAATTGCCCGAACCAGTGATTAGGCCCTGTCCGAATCACTCGGTCTAGCGATGTGTTTTATAGCGCTAACACTTGGTCTGGCGATGTTGGTGTTGTTAGACCATTCGGTCCGGCGATGGGGGTCATTGTTGACCGCCCATTGCTGGGCGATGGGGGTGGTTTTTTTATTTAATTTTTTTAAGATTTGTTTATGATTATGTTATTATAATTAATGATTATGTTATTATTTTAAAATTATGATTATGTTTATTTGTTTATATTCTGTTATTTAATTTAGAGTTTACATAACTTGGGTGCATGTTTATTTGACATGGTGTTTAATTTTATTTATATAGAGTTTCTGTATGGTTTATATGAATATTATGACTTTAAATGGGTATTTGTTAGTATTTTCATGTTATATTTTGAATGATTTTATATGTTTGGTGTTGACATTAGTTAGTAGAAAAGTAAGAAGTGCTTAAAGGGGATAATACATAAAACTCTATGATATTAAACTTAATGCATGGCTTTAACTAAATAGTAAAAAGTTAAAGACAAATGTATTACTTATGCCGTGTAAAAAGATTTAAATAATATAAGACATGAATTAGGCAAATATGAAGTAATGTGATTGATGAAAGTGTTTGGTAATTTATTTAGATGGTTCGGCTCAGAGCACGTAGGGGTGATGATGATTTAGGTCCTGTGATAGACAGGACCAGTCTGGTTGAAGGTCGTGTAGTTACTGTGTCATCCTGTGGTGTGTGGGGACTCCAGAGTACTTCAGACATACCGTCGACTCCTGCGCCATTTGGAACAGGTATATATTATGACCCTAGTGTACCGGAGTCTTCCATCCAGCTACCCCCTATACCGTTTAGGACCCGTCCTCCTACCCTATCACACCGTCCGTACATGCCCATACCCTATGACATTTATGGATCTTCTCAGCCACCATGTACATCATATGATCCATATGCAGATGCTCTTTCTCTGCCTCTCCGTATGCCGGTTAGGATCGCGACTGTATCTTTCTAAAATCCAGGTGCCATTAAATGAGCTAAATAGTCCAGGATTGTAGTTAGGTGCGCAGTACTTCGAGCAGCTTGTTTTAAGAGTTCAGGTGGACTCATCCTACATCAATGCTGACTATGGAGCCACTGAGTATGGCAATCCCTCATTTGATGCAAGATTGAGTAGGGATTATGGTACATTAGGGGATGGTGACAGGACCCGGTCTGAGGAGCCTGACATAATTGGTTCCCTTCGCATTCATTGCAGTGAGGACGATGAGGATCAGCCCGAGGATGATGGTGGAGATGATGATGAGGATGGCGACGGTCACGGTGATGAGGACGAGCCTATTCCTGTGGCCCATGCATCATCGTCCGGTGGTAGGCCTACTCCAGGGAAGGGGAAAAGGTTGACTGGCAGTTTCATGTTAGTTATGAGTAAGATTGTTGAGTCTCGAAAAAAAAGACTCGAGAAGTCGTGTCCTCCTACAAATCTTATGTAGAGGAAGAAAGCAAAGAATGACGGTTGGGAGCAGACAGGTCGAACTGATCGAGGTCCACTGGATCTACTCCTTATTCCTTCGTACATAGGGCATATTGCTGGTAGTATATGGCGTGGACAAGTAATTTGAATATTTCTTTAATTTTTTATTTCTGAGGAACTATTTTTAGTATTCATGGATCTATTTGATGTTTATTTATTTTTTAATGTAGGAGAGGAGCATATTGAAGATGCGGTCCTGCTTCATGTCTTTGACCGGTTGGACCCCTAGTGATCCTGCAGTTGCAGAGTTAGCCCGGAAGATGGGATTATCACATTTGAGGTCTTGCATGTTCCAACATTCGAACTCATCATTATTATATGCTTTTGTGGAGAGGTGGCAGCCAGACACCAACAGTTTCCACATGCCCTAGGGGAGATGATAGTTATCTTGCATGATGTGAAATTGATTTTGGGTGTACTTGCTTACGGTAACGTTGTCGATCATCATCATTCTCGGGAGCAGTTGATTGCAGTTATTCAGAGTGACCTGTGTATTACCGACTCCAGTGTTGGTATAAATG
This sequence comes from Catharanthus roseus, assembly GCA_028651295.1. NCBI lineage: Eukaryota > Viridiplantae > Streptophyta > Magnoliopsida > Gentianales > Apocynaceae > Catharanthus > Catharanthus roseus. The sequence goes on along the minus strand of JAPQWS010000076.1, from coordinate 4,653,261 downwards.
GTCAGGACTTGCCACAAGTTGCAAAATCCCTGGTAGTCGAATTTCTACGGAGCTTAGGGCCGCCTGTTACATCCAGTATTTACTTGGCAATCCTGAGAAAGGGTTGCCTAAATGAGTGATCCGCTTCGCTTCGGATCGCCGGTCTGGGCGATTGGAGCCTCAGTGCCGGAAAAAAATAAATTCAAGTTTTTTTACCTCAAGTTCGATATTTTCTTCTACAAAATCTTCAGAATGATCCATATCTACCTCCAATGCAAGTTTAACGTTAAAGATTACAGTTTTAGAGTAGAGAGAGTAGGGAGAAGTAAGAGAAAAATTATGTAGAGAGAGAACGAGGAGGAAAATAATAAATTTTTTCGCAATATATATTCTCGAGTTGGATTTGTCGACCAGTGGTGGAACTATATTGGGGCTCGGGTGAGCCTGAGTCCTTCCGAAAAAAAAAAAACTTTAGGAATTTTGATATTTTTACAATTAAGCCCCTCTAGTTTTGAATATTTTTATACTTAAAATGCATCTATTTTATAGGCAAAATTTTAATAAAATTTTTATTGTTAACCAGTTCCTCTAAATTTTCTGTCATGGTTCCGCCGCTGATGTCGACTGCTTAGAAGGAAGGATGTACACACTTGTCTAAGCTATTAATTTTGAGTTTCTAGAGTCATATTCAAATTTTGACCGAGGAAGAATATATAGTAAGTATATATATACATATATATATATATATATACATATATATTTTTTTAATGAAATTAAACTTAACCATTAATAGTTGCATTGTTGGATACCCGTCCGCATTCATGTACCATCCAAAGCATATAAGATCCTCTCCTGTGATTCTCAAGCACGGCCGCACCGCTAAAACCCCAGATTCGTTCAAGAATTTGCAAACTTCTGGAGGTTTATCGGTTCGAAACTTCGAATGTGTAGTTTGAGGCAAATTTCATAAGAAATATCATGTCGGATTCCAAGAAAATGAGCCTTAACAAAGATGGAAACAACGCCGGGAGAAAGCGAAATCTTCCTTCCTGGATGAGCGACAGAGAAGATGCTGAAACTTCTCCCTCCACCTCCAGTTTGGTAGCTAAGGACTTATCTAAACCTATGGTAATCTGATTCGATTAATTTACTGTCGGTTATTTTGTGAGATTTTTGCATTGTTTTATCGGAAGATAATTAAATTCGTGAAATTGAATGATTTAGGAAGGTGTTGTGTTTGTGCTATCTGGTTTTGTTAATCCGGAGAGGGGAATGTTAAGATCACAGGCATTGGAGATGGGAGCAGAGTATCAACCGGATTGGAATTCAAGTTGTACTCTTTTAGTCTGCGCATTCCCCAATACGCCAAAATTCCGGCAAGTCGAGGCGGATTCTGGTACTATTGTCTCCAAGGTTTGTTGTTCATTTGATTACTGGACTTTTCTTCCAAGAAGTTGCATTCTTGCCCCATTATTGTTGGGAACTCAATTTTGAATATTTTTCTTTTGGAGTAGTTTGCAATGTTTGAATTATGAATCTCGAGGCAGTATTTCTGGTAATTTCATGATAAAAGCTAGATACTAACTAGGCAAGCAATTGAGATACTTGGGGTAATGCACTTATGGTGAGTGGTGTTCAATTTTTCTGGATCGGCCGTGCACCTGGAATGGTGTACTTCGTTGTTTATCTATAAGTTAGGTAGTAGAAAATGTAAAAAAAATTAACTAGTTTCTTGTTGTAGGAATGGATATCAGAATGTCATAAGCAGAGAAAGCTTGTTGAAATTGAGCCTTATTTAATGCATGCTGGCAAGCCATGGAAGCGGCAAAGCATTCCTCTGGAAGCCAAGCAAGGTTCTCTCTCTCTCTCTCTCTCTCTCTCTCTCTCTCTCTCTATTTTGTGTCTGTAGTCTTGAAGGATGTTCAAGCTCTAAATACTTGCATAATGAAATTATATTTCTTTATGCTTCTTGTCATTACATGTTTTTCATTCATCTAACTAGTTAATCTTAAATGGTTTATGCTCAGGTTTACACATTTATACTGAAATAAGGCCTTGTTAGAGTTTCTTCTGACTATATCTATTGATACATGATTGCGCATCTCTGGCTTCATGGCATTATTATTTCTAACTTACTCCAAATTTTAATTTACACAGTTACGTGCTATCTGCTTTCTTTGAAATTCCTATCTGATTAAAAGTATTGCTTAAACTGAAAAGAGAAAACAATGTCTGTTTCTTGAAATGTCTTCTCCATTACCAATTCTATGATGGAATTTTGTTTTGGAATTCCTCAATATTATTCACTAGTCTTCATGGTTCACCTATGATAATCTGCAATACTAAACTCACAATGAAGTCAATAATTATTAGTTTTTTGCCATGTATGTGTGATTGGTTGACCTGTTATCTTTTAATACAGTGATGAGGAGCTGTGATCATTTCATTACAGTGATGACGAATAATGAAAGCTTTAGAATTCAGAATTCTATTGTCTTCTTACTAAATTTTGACTAATGCTTGCAGATCGACAATCCTCACCTAGGACATCCCAGAAACAAGTAGAGAAAAGTTCAAACTCAAAGCCAACTTGGTCTGCTTCATCCAAAGTACTAGTTACCATCAATTTTTGCATATAAATATATACTCTAAATACACTGTTGACTGGATAATCATACTATTACTCTTGTTGAAATAAACTCAAATCTAGTTTCTGTAATACTTGAGGATCAGAATATCACCTGTGGTATTACTTGGAAAGAAAATTGTCTATTGATATCTGTAATGATGACTAAATTAAGGTCCTAAGATCAGAAATTCAATCATGTAAATTGTTGGCAACCGCCACCATAGTATGACCTAATCCTCTTTATCTTGTAAGAATCAGGATGTACCATCGGATTCAGTGAATGATTCACTTTCTCCTTTTAGAGTGAAGCAATGGGCTGTTAACGATTTCAAGAGAACCCTGTTGTGGCTGGAAAATCAAGATGAAAAAGTAAGCTGCAACCAACCTAAAAGTCTTTGTATCTTGACTATCATTTGTCAAACTAGTTTGCCTACTCTGGTCTGTAACTGTTTTAGCCCATTATAATGGTATGATATCCATAAAAAAAAAGGATGTTCATTCTGATCCATCCCCTGATTTTGTACATATCTTGCATGCAGTTTCCCCACTGATTTCTGATTTACAGAATGATTGCCCAGATTTTATTTTATTTTTCTTTTTGGTGTGTGTGTGTGTGTGTGGGGGGGGGGTGGATAAGTGGATATTAACTAGATTTTCTTGCTACGAAGAGCTATGCTAGAAATCAAAGTTATTATTCCTAGTTGAGGATATGTATGGAATGTATTTGCCTATATTTTTAACAGTTGTAAATTTGTTTATACTTTGTTGAATTAATGAATTTTTATGGCAGCCAGAGATGAGCGAGATAAAGAAAATAGCTGCAGAGGGGATCCTAACCTGTTTGCAGGACACTGTAGATACCCTGAAACAAGGGCAAGTATGTAACTTTTTCGTACTACGCTCTGGTTATGAATTGGTGCTGATTCTTTTACATAACTAGGATAGGAGGACATAGAATTTCTACTTAATTGATTAACATTTGATTTTTCTTTTCCATAAAGCATATCAGCATGTATAACTCTCTTTCTTAGCATGGACATCTTAAATTATTTGCTGCTGCAGTATGATACTGAATGAAGATGTGCACTGCTGATTCTTTTACATAACTAGGATAGGAGGACATAGAATTTCTACTTAATTGATTAACATTTGATTTTTCTTTTCCATAAAGCATATCAGCATGTATAACTCTCTTTCTTAGCATGGACATCTTAAATTATTTGCTGCTGCAGTATGATACTGAATGAAGATGTGCACTGCAATTTATTGAATTCTGCTTTAAAATGAAATGGTACGCTACATAATGGTTGCAACTATTAAGGACACAAATACTTTTGAGAGATGTACCTGTTAACCGAATTTCATTGAAACTAAATCATGAATCTCAGAAAGCAAAGCTTTAATTTACCTCCTTAGTAATTTTCATAAACAAAGTAAAATTTTGGAAATAATTTCTATGTTGTAAACTTTCTTATTGTCAAACAAATACATGTGAAATACAGTTCTACTGAAGCTGCCACTCTGGCTTATTCTTTCCTCTCTGTTTCTCTGGATACTAGAGTATTCGGCAGATAACTGAACAGTGGGCTTGCATCCCTCGGGTGGTTGAAGAGCTAGCCAAGTTTGATGGCTCCTCCTGGGATGCTTCGACTTCGATTAGTAAGGTAGATCTGTGCAAACATGCTCTGGCCTGCAAAGAAATTTATGAGTCACAGTATAGCAAATTGGAGGGTGATTCATCTCCAGTGAAGAATCTGAAGATGAGAGGAAGTGGAAAATCCAGCGACAAGAAAAAAGCTGTATCCAAATATGAAGCTGATTGTGATAGTGATGAAACAATTGAGATGACAGAAGACGAAATAGACAATGCATTTCAAACCATAACATCTAGTTTTACTGATGCTGGCTAATGTTGGACTCCATATAAAATGGAAGTATTTGTTCTGATTTTGTTCTTTCATTTGCAACTTTGTGACAGTTCTTTCATTCTATTTCCTGGATTTTGAAATGGGGGAAAAAGAAATCTTTACTGGTGATGAGCTTAGAACAGGAGATTGTATCTCTCTTCAGGCAGGGTTATGGATGTACATTTCATTGTCAACTGATGCAGGAAGATGAAATGAAGCAAAATTTGCGAAGCCCTTTGAACAGTTTTGAATAGAAAATCCCTTCTGTAATTATTGATAGAATGTCATTTTTCTTTTCCCCTCTCCTTTTGTCTAATGTGTACTTGGATATATTTCATTGTGCCTGCTCCTGGTGATTGAGAAGAGTTAACTAGTTTTTGTGCAGGATGAAGTTAATTAGAATTGTAACAAGAAGTTGATAAAGAAATTGAGAGGGTTGGGCCTCTTGTTAAGTTGGAGAGTCGACACTACAGAAGTTGCATGACCAGTGCGCCTACGGATGGCTAAGGCTCAATGACATTTGACTGTCAATTTAAAGATGGATCAACTATCCTTTTTTCATCTTCTCATCCTTCTCTGTGCATAATGTTAAATATAGGGTTTAAGATTATTTCTACTTTAAAAAGTACTTCTATATAAGGTTATGAGTATTTTATTTGTTCCTTAACTAGTTAATGTGGAATACGTCATACATCTACGAATGGTTTAATATGAATGGCCAAGGACGAAGTTTAGTGGGGACATTCTCTCTCACACACAAACATGTATACCTTATCTACCAAAAAATTTTTTTTTTATTATTTTATTGACCCTAAAAGAATTACTATGCATATATATATATATATATATTTGCCCCTTCCGCTCTGCCGCTACGAATGACCCAATATTAGTTATGTGTGATGTATGAAGGTGACTCAATATTGGTAGTACAGGATTAGACATGTCGGTGACACAACATGGGTGGTTCAATATTGTATTCAATGGTTGTAATACAATATTGAAGAATTGGGTTTGAGCTTAATCTTGGTTTTTTTTAATATTAATAGCCACTTTTTTAAAAAAAGTCACTAAAGTGGCTAGAAATTTTTTTCATTCATAATTTGGCCTTAACCCACATTGTTTGTGTGTTATCATTAAGGATAATGCACATCCAATATGCATTTTCGCTTAATCAAACATTTACCCTCTAAGAGAGCTTATGTGACATATAATGCATGTCCTTTGTGAGTTATTATTGTGATAATGCACAAAGAACATGCTTTATCTGCTACATCATTTTTTTTTTTGCAAAACTGAATTTTTTATTTTTTTTGCAAAATTTATAAGATGTCATTTTTTATAAAAAGACTGTATTTTTTTTAACATTTTGATTTATGGTTTATGATAATAATTATAACAATTTTAGAAGAAAATATGTTTACCTTACAACCATTTTATTAAAAAAATATGAAGAAGTAATTTAAAGCATTTTAAATTTTATTGTTTATTGTAAATTTTACTATAATAATTTATAATCGATTTAAGTAAGAGAGTTATGAATAAATACTATTTTACAACACTTTGAAAAAATGAAACTTATACATTGCTTGAACTGTGGTTATTACAATTTTTTCCATAATGTCCTGGTATTCGACATCTATTACATCTTGAAGGAGAATCTAGATTTCGATATCCCATTTCCTCCAAAACCTTGTGCCCTGTTTTCTACCCCGTTGATCGTTCATGTTTGGAGGATAGAATGTAAAATTAAAAGGAGCACCTCTACCAAAATTCTCATGCCCAACCAGATAAAAATTGGATTGATATGTTCGTTTGTAAGTTTCCCTCCAATATATATTCAGCTCATAAGTATCTGGTCTTGTACCGTTTACTCTACACATTGAAAGAGCATGAGAAAAAGACAATGTATATTCTCGCCATTTATCGCAACTGCATGATTTTTCATTTATTCTTAAAGTATAAACATTGTTGCCAGTTTTGTCAAGGCGTAGCGGTGATTTGACCATGTAAATTCCTTCTCAAGGATTGAAGGTTGTAACTATGCGTTCTCTTGATTTTAATTTAATCCGAAGGAATTTGTCAAATATTCCTATTGAGAACTAATGCACACAGTTTTTGGCCTCTTCATGGTGTTGGTTGAAGTACTTAACAAGTTTGTTGAATATTAGTTCAACTAGAGCTTTTAAAGGTAAGACCCTAGCTTTTTTCAACACACTCTTAAGTGCTTCTGGAATGTTTATTGTCATCATTCCGTGACTGTGCCCACCATCATATAAGAGTGTTCATTTTTCCAGCTCTATCTTTTCTAAATAAATGTAAGCATCAACATTTCTTTTTTGGATTTCACTCATTACATGTTCAAATTGCCACCGCTTTGCTTCTGTTCCGGCCTGACATATTAAGCTTTTTAATTCGCTATTCTTGAATGTCTTGTTGAAATTTGCTTGAATGTGGTGTACAAAACCTATGAACCGTGAATGGAGGTTGCCACAAAGTTTGATTTTGTATAGCAGATAAAATTTCTTTGTGGCAATCGAAAATAAGATAGAGATGCCGATCATTGACACCATGTTCCCGTAGAAGTTTGATGAATCAATTCCTACTTTCGGACGACTCTTTATCAACATTGCAAATGCTAGTGGAAACAAATGGTTATTCGCATCCCATGTACTTGTAATTAATAGTACGCCCTTATATGGTCCCTGAAGATGAGTGCCATCTACAAAAATCACCGGCCGATAATTTTCAAACCCGTTTATATAAAGCGAGAAACACTAAAAAAGAAATTTAAAAACATAGTCTGGGAGACTGCTCGTTCTGTGATGCATGAACTCATACACAGTCCCCGAGTTTGAATCTTTTATTGCCTATAGATATATTGGTAGAATATTAAAAGTTGACTCCCAGTTGCCGAAAACCCTTTCTATTGCAAATTTTCGAGTTTACCATGCCCTCTTATATGTACAACCCGTTTGAAATAATACTTGCAATTCTTGGATGATATTTGAGACAGGTATCTTTGAATCGTTGGCAATAGGGTGCGATATTGATCATGAAATAAATTTTGAAGACATATTTCGGTGCTTGTTTTGATGAATCTGTAAAAGGCATGTGTTGCCTTGATGAATCTGGTTATTTCCCAATGACCATGAGTTGTTTTCTTTTTTATTCGGATGTACCGTGAACAGTAATTGGTGTCGGTGTGATAGTAACATTTCGCTGTTCATTGGTCACTCTTACTATTAACAACTCTATATTCTCCTTCCATCCGAATAGATCACTTTTGAACCGCACTAATTGCTTGGATTTTATCAACAAACCTCATACCTAATTGAATATCAGTCATGTTATCATTCCAATCCAGCAACCTTATAGTGCCTGATTCGATGAGGTCATCTATCTACTCTCCTGACCCAATATCTAGAAATACTCCAGACTGTATATAATCATAGGTAGCGCTACTGAACCATTGATTACTCTGTTGTTGATTCACTGTAGTTGAAATATTAGGGTTTTACAGGAGTGGTAATGTCTTCTTCCTCGTCATCAAGGTCATTGTCATCGTTAGATCACTTGATATGGCATAATCTTCATCGGAATGGTCATTGTCATCATCATCTTCTTTAACGCTACGGTATAACATTAACGGTTTATCAAAAACTATATGTGTTTTTGCTGTGACATGTTCCAAAATGTTTGCCTTATTTATGTCATGGCATTCTGGTAACGTCTGTGATTGGGTCGGTTTGATTTCAACGAGTACGTGAATCCCTTCCTTTGCTATATTAGGTCTGGTAGTCCAAAGGTAACACATTTTGTCATCGTTGTTCATGCTGTACAAAGTGAAATTAAACATGTGATACTCTCCATAGAATGAAGCTACCTTCATTGTCATCCGAACACTCCAAAGATTGGCATCCATCTCTCGTTGTCAATATTTTTCTAACAAGTTCAGTATGTATTACCATTCGGTTGAAGGTCCAACTTTTCTTTGCCGAACCAGTGAAATAAAGACCATACGCATCTCTGGCATGCTCTGAATCTCAAAATAGTACACCCTAACTGGGTGAGTTATATCCATATTCATTGTTTGTAGCGGATATAGATGTAAAACCCTTTATGAAGTTGAGAAATAGATGTAAGGAAGGAAATTTTTTGAAATGAAGTTATGGTGTTCAAAATTAAATTTCAGATGCCGTATATATAGGGGTTTTAGGGTTTTTAGAAAATGGTTTAATTATTTCTCGTCTGTCTATTCATCCATGGGCTTGTCGCAATAATGAAAAACTGCCAAAATTTATAACCGTATTGTCAAATCAATCACATGGGCTTGTTGGGAAGACGACAAAAAATTTTGCAATTATTTTTGACTTCTGAAGACATCATATGGGCTTGTCGGGAAGTAAGTTAAAGAAATAATTTAAATTCATAATATAAAGAAACAAGTTAAAGAAATAAAGTAAAGAAATAATTTACAAAAATCTTCAAACCCTAAACCCTAAAGAAATAAAATAAAAAAATAATTTACTAATCTATTAAAACCCTAAAACCCTAGCGCCAATCAGATGGCGTAAATCTAGTAGTCTTCTTACCAACACGATGACCAAACCCAAGCTACTGTGTTGGTGTAACGTCATGCATCCGCTCGTCATCATGCTCGTTTGAATTAAATGAAGAAGCATAAGATATAGGCATATGCGGCATATATAAACCTTCTATGCCTGGAGGGGGAGGTGCATGAAATAAAGAACCTACTGCATCTGGAGGTGGAGGTGCATATAATATGCCTCCTGTGCTTGGAGGAGAGACTATCTATATACTTGGTACACTCGGCTGTGATTGAGTAGGTGTCGTCAAGCCCAAACTGAAAGTCGGAACATCCAGGCTTGGGCTGTCGAACGAGTCACCAAACACATAAGACTCGTCAACTCCATGTCCCTGTCCTCCAGATCCTCCACCTATATCTTCTCCACGTTTGGAGTCTGCATGTCCTCGTCTGCCCAGATGTGGAGCGGCAAGTATGCATCCTCCACGTGCCCCACCACCGGGCAATCTACGAGTGCCCCTCTTAACTCTACAAGTACAATGCTCTGGTACAGGCTCCCGGTGATGATAATGCGATGGCTACACTAGAAATCTCTGCTGAATAGCATACAGTAAAGGATCGTTTCCCCTCTTAACCCCCCTCGGGGGGAGATTGAGCTGCAGGCTGCAGTTCCATTCCTTTGGAACGCTTCTATAATATAGAATATAGAATTTCTATTCTATATATAAATATAACTAGAAATCGATAAAGAATTTTCTGAAGAAGTTTTAGCAAGTCCTCATTAATTAGTAATTAATTAAAAATTAAATTAATGAAGAAGCTAAAATAAAAAGAATTTAATATTGAATATTAATAATAGATTAAATAAATAGGTTCACAATTTGAAATTTTCAAATTTAAGGCCTTTTTCACAAAAAATCGAATATGAAGGAGACATACATATACGTTAAACATTTCTCATTTTATATGTATTTTGTTTAAGCTGTAAGGTTCAACAAGATTTTGTTAATCTAATCGTGCCATAATCGAATAGAAAGTTAATAAAAGAGAATAAAAGATATAAAACACTCTCTTCTCAAGTGTTACATAAATTTACAATAAGGCCAAACGCGAAATACTTATGATAGCTTATGATAGATATAGAATTCCATATACATATAATATATAAATAGAACTTGATTTTTGTTAATGCAATTCAGGCAGACCCGGAACGGTGAGCTACAGTTCCATTCCTTCGGATGCCTTCGACATCCTCGGAATAGGTTTAACTCAATAACTCAATAGCTACATTAGCTGCAGGAGCGGTACTGCCCCTATTCTATTTCCTTAATCGAAAATAGGGGGCAGAATCGCTCATGCTGACAGGGATTGCAACCCAAGGTACCACCAATAGAAGCCATGCATCTACGAATGATGGTCTGGACTTTCTTTGCAAAACTAGCATACTGTGTTGGAGATGATGGTGGTCCCTCTTACACCCCTGTAGCAATGCCATCTACCTCTGTAGCATGGAAGTCTAAAAAAAATAGTTAGATGTCAATTATAAATAAATGAAATGCATTAAAAAAAATAAACATTTTTTTAACATTATCAGTTTGTAGAACCCAGCAGGCTGGTATCAAATAGTTTGAGTATCATGACGTGCTGGATTGCCAATGTAAACTCGCGTGATATCCCGATACCATCTATTATGATTGTCTCTAGGTGATGATAAATCATCAACATGCAACACATTTCCAACCCTAATATGCTATATCCACTGATGCCAGACCTCCACATGGCTAGCATGTTGTATTGCCCATATGTGTGATCATTTCCTCTTAGTTGTATTCGATGTAGATCAAGCCGAGTATCGCATGGAGCCAGTATAGGTTGATCACATCTAAATTGTCGCATCACGCGCCTGGAATGGTGATACTCCACTATCTAGTAACATATGAGTGGTACTTCCGTCCGTCACAAGTCAGATGGAACCAAACCATGGTCATGATAGGACAACCATACAAACTGTTAAGAAAATTAAAATATTTAAATAATAATCACATAAAAAATATAAAAAGAAAGTAAACCAACTTACTTTAAAGTCAAACCTGATCGAATGGCATAAAATCTAACTGATCTCTATACGTAAGCACGACGTGCGAAGGCAGCTGACTGCAGTCAAATGACGTGCACCACATAGTACCAAGTGGAGTAAGAGGGTCTGGCTGAATATACCGAAGTAGCTGAGACCGCAATACAGGAATACGCGACCAAGCCCAAATCTGAAGTAGGACTAGGGCTCCCCCTATCTTTCGTGCACCTCCTAAAGCTGCCACGCACATATGCCTACATAAAAATCCCAATACATAACTACATCAACTATAAGTGTTGATAGCCTCAAAATCCTCCGACAAACTGATATAGCGGACGTGAATCAAGCTGCCCAAGAAATCAAGGAGCATATGACCTCTAAAAAGCAAGAAAATAAATCCATGGGCACGCAAGATTAGGTCATCATCAGTCTTTGATCCGGTAAATTCTCTCAAGATCCAAGCCTCTAGAGGTTCCTTCTTAACCTTGTATATGGGTTTTAAGTTTTCTATGTTAGGGTTTTAGGGTTTCACGGTCTATGGTTATACACTTTCTAAATTTAAATCCTAACGGGCTTAGAACTTAAAAGAAAATATTTAAAGTAAGGTATTATTATGCACTTTCTAAGGCCTATTGTTTAAGGTTTTAGGGTTTAGGCTAAAAAAGTTTAGGGTTTTAGGCTTCTAGGGTTTAGTGTTTGATAGATAAAGTTAGGGATTAGGGTTTAGAGTAAAATACACATGAAATGAAGTATTATTACACACTTTGTTCGTTTTATAGTTTAGGGTTTTATGGCATTAGGGTTTTAAGATTTAGGTTTCAAAGTTAGGGTTTAGGGTTGATTACATTCTCTTTTGTTTGTTAAAAAAAAGCCGAAACAAATTTAAATGCTAAAAACATAAAATTATGTAAATGTTAAAATTTTCAAAATTATATATGTAACGCACCACCCAGTAAGCACTTAGTGTGACTCTAAAATTGTGGGCGTTCTGAAAGTAGAATATGGTGTCTAATGTAGTGGAGTATAGTGATTTGACACAGTGGTATTTTGGAAATACTTAAGAATGAGAGTAAAATTTTATTGAGCTTTTAGTAGTAGGGTTTATAAGTGCCTTTAAGTGGGAATATTTTTAAAATATCTAGTATTTGTATTTTAGAAATTTAAGTACTTGACATTCTCATATAAGGTTTTCAAGTAGTGCTTAAAAAAAAAAACCTTAATGAATAAGAAAGCTTCTACCACCTTTACTAGCCCCCATCACCCCCCCCCCCCCCCCCTTCCCGTTATTTCTTTTCTCCTTTTGGCCTCACAACCACCTAACTCCCCCTCATATATTTTTAGAATCATTATATATATATATACCATAAGCCTTCTGTATTTTTTTTAGTTTTTAGTCTTGTTTGGTTTGGGGCAGACCATCAAGGTTAGTATATTGTAAGTTTATTTTTGTTAGATATATATAAATTAATTTAGGCGTTTCAATTAAGTATTCAAATTAAAGATTCTTGAGACTATAAGATTTTGGATCTACTTTAGAGGATATAGATATGTATATATATACATCTTAAGTCATTTTGCAAGATCGCTATATTTAAGGAATAGGATTAAAGGATTGGTACCTAAATATTAAGTATTTTATTATTCCTATATTTGTAGGATTTTCATATTACTTAGGGAATATGGCTATTGGATTAGTACCTAAATATTAAGTATTTTCTTATTCCTATATTTGTAGGATCTTAGCACCAGATCTGCATTCAGGTGAGTTCACAAACCTCGTTTTATTAAGTTATTTCAAATATTATGGGCCATATAAATATGATCTCTAAACTTATCATAAAGTATTTACTGTTTTTGAAATGGTATAACTCAACATGTTTTTCATAATTAGAGATGTTCTCCACGATGTATTACATGTTCATTAGAAATGCATATGAGCGGTACTCCACATAGGTATTGTCTTTTTTAAACAGATTATTGTTGTGAAAAAGAACTAGTCTGTACACGAGTTTTTCTGAAAATATTTATGAGTTGGAAAATGCTTTGGTTTTTGAAAAGTTATATGATTTGGCAAGAATGAATGTAGACCTGGCATGTTTGTAAATGTGCATAAACTGGGAAATGATTTGGTCTTAAAAAGTTACACGTTTTGACATGCATGAATATAGACCTGGCATTGACATAATTGTGAAATTTGCATAAGCATGTGATGACTGGCGGATGGGGATTTTTGCTGCTCTGAAATGTTTATGACCTAAATCTGTTTCGACGGCCGAGTAAATGGTCGTTCGTTTTGTAAATACATATGAAAATCCCATTCCGACCAGGGTTACAGTTCTGGTTATGATCTTGTGTTCAGAAGCATCAAAGAATTGCATTGTACGTAGCTAGTCCACCGCACGAGGGCCTCTTCCAATGATGTGGATGTTTCAGACTCGGGAGAGTGGATCCACTTGAAGAGGGGCGTAGACCGCAGAGGGTGTGGCCCAATCGGTCTACGTGGACATCGCATCATGCTCTGCGGTGGGGTTCGGCCGCCTAGTGGAGAGTTAGGAGGGGCTCGAAACTGAGGTTGGTTTTAGGGCAGACCTGGTAAGTGTCCCAATAGTCTATAGCCTATTTGACTAGTGATATGGGAGTGCGGTTATTTGGTAATCGAGCGCCCGTATAGTGTTTGGCTAGTATTGACTACGAGATACCGGAACTTGGCTCCGATGACCTCGTTATGGGATTCGAACTTTGTCCGTGGAGCCCTACTGTTGTATTACATGTTATGTTGAATTCGGGTGTAGAGGATGAACTGATATATCTTGATTCGCTCAGACTTACCAGCTGCGCTCGAACCCCTCATGTAGGTTCAAGCATTAGCGTTCTTAAAGCATCAAAAGTAAATGTTTTCTTATGACATTACATGAACTGTTTTTGTGAAATTGCATCATCATTTTTTTGAAGAAATCACTAAAGCACACACACACGTGGACTCACCGAGCATTACACTCACATTTTCCATATCATGTTTTCTTCTTAGATTAACTCACGACGATCAGAGGTACCATAAGCCACTAAAGTTTTAGGCATGGAGTTTTTGGTTCGAGTCTCTCCGGAAGGACATTTGTTTCTGTTTTGCTTTCTTGTACTCAAGCCGTTTGTAATTTCTATCTTTGTATTGGAATCATCATAAGATAAGAATTTTTCTTGAACTCTATATTTTGAGCGCCCTATTAAAGTTCATATTTCTTAGGTTTCCGCTACATATTGTATATATACTTCTAAGTGTTGCCCAGGAGGTTATGCTCTTGTTTTTTAGACTTATAGTTTAGTGCCGAGAGGCACGCAGATACCCTACGCAGCCGTAGTTGACCTATTGGCAGGGTTGGGGTATCACAGGTGGTATCAAAGCTCTAGGTTCGATTTGTGGTTTGGATTAGTAGATCCTAGACGAGTATTAGGGGCCAACTGCATAGTTTTATTTTGCTTGAAGACTTTTAAGTTCCCTTTTTTCTTTTGTTTCGCTCATTGTGTTATTAGTCTTGTGGGAACAATGCTCCTTTGTATGAGATGTCATATTTTTTGCCATAACCACAGTTAGAGGACATATAGACACATTAAGCTTTTGAATTGATGATGATTCAGGTGAGAGAGTAATAAGATTATTTAAGTCATCATTCGGAGACTTGTAGTTTGATCGAAGGATCTCGTGGGATATGAGGTATTAAGGGAAAACTCTGATGGCTTGCAGTATATTAACTGCACAAAGAGTGAGTATGAAATTCTTATTAGGTATAAGATGCATTTTGTATCGATTTCTATCATCCCAACTTCAATAATACCAAAGAACTTCATGCACTTTGTAAAGTCAACATTTTTTTATTGTTGTTATCACAACAAAAAGAGCTCTCTGATCCTTAATTCTGTATTTGATATATATATATTGTGTAAGTATTACTCCACATTGCCGATCAGTGAATGTAATGATAGGTGAGCCTATTAGGATGAAGTTAATGATGAGTTCAACTGATAAGGAAAACAATAAGTGATGACGAGGGTGGGTAGACTGGAAGCTAAGGATTTGAAATATTAGTATGTCTTGCGAATGAAAGATCAGCAGTCTAGTATTAGAGTGGTGAAATGATTGATATAGTTGTTGGGATCTTTCCGTGTATTCGCTATGAACTTCATCCAGAGTACTTTTGATAAGCTCAGTGTTAGACCATAGTCTTTAGGAAGAAGATATAACTAAACTGGGCTGGTGTAATTGCATTCTTTAGTTTACACTGTACATATGTGTTAAGTATAAATCTAGTTTTGTGAGTGTGATTCTTTAGTGGCTGCATATAATCTGGAAAGAGCCTGGGATCTTGTTGATTGCAAATTATGTTATGTATGGAACATCAATGACTTATTTTGTATGTACACTCTATCCCATGCACCAAAAACTATTTTTATTAATTTAGAGGATGTTCCACTCTTTATTTGATGTATAGTTTTGGTGTGCAGTGTTCTTTATGTAAGTTTTAACCTATAAGTTAGGGTTTAGGTATTTAATATTAAGTAGATGCTTTTGGAAAGGACGGTGGAAGTGCAAGGGGATAATAATTGTTTCAATCATTTGAGGGATAGGGTGTGATAGTAAGAATGGATTCGTTGACTAGACATTTGAATATATGCGTCGTGGTGAAATCTAGTTAAGTTTAGTCAGTCAATGTTTCTAACCTTTAGCATTACTCACGATAGAAACTCACGATAGGCGACTGCTAAGGATATCTAACGTACTTGTGTAACTAGTCTGGCAAGAAGTTGAAGTTGGAATTTGTATCAGTGATAAGGGAATTATTAGATATCATTAAAAGAAATTGATAACCTCACATTCAAAATGGGAAGTCGAGCCTAGGATAGAATAAAGAAAAATAGAGGATGAGCTGATATTTCAAACCACGTATTGGATGGACTGCCTGTAGACACTGAAGAAGAAGTAGTTGAAGGTACGATTCAAATCTTTTCTCAACCAGCAAGAATACTTATTGATCCTGGAGCTACGCTCCTTTGAGCGTTTGCTATTCATAAAACATATTCATATACCTTCTGTTGTCTTGTGCTATCAAGTTGATAGTTAGAACTCCTATGGGTGTGAATAAGATAACTGAGGTAAAGTACCCAAATTGTGACATCTATGTCGAGAGTGTAATTTTATCCAGCGACTTGATTGCCTTGCCATTTAAGTGTTACGACGTCATGCTTGGGATGGACTGATTGTCTAAACATTATGCTCAAGTAGACTGTCGACAAAAGTTGATTAAGTTTAGCCAACAGAGTATGCCAATCCTTGTATTCCAAGGGACGCGAATGAAATGGGAGAATCTTTTTTTGTCTGACATGAAAGCCAGAAAGTTACTATGGAAAGGATGTCAAGGGTACCTAGCATATCTACTCAACAAGCCTAAGGAAGAGGTAGAATTAAAAACAGTACCTGTAGTGAGGGAGTTTGTAGATATTTTCCCGAGGAATTAATGACATTGCCCCAGACCGAGAAATGGAGTTCAGCATAGAATTGGTACCCGGTGCTAAACCAATATCTCAGACCCTGTATCGGATGAAACAGAAAGAGTAGGAGAGTTGAAAAAGCAACAACTATAAGAATTAGTGCAACAAGAATATATCCATCCAAGTATATCTCCTTGGGGTGCGTCAGTTTTGTTTGTGAAGAAGAAATATGGGACCTTAGGATGTGTATAGACTATAGATGACTAAATAGTATGACAATAAAAAACAAGTACCCACTCCCACTTATTTATGAGCTGTTTGATCAAACTCCGAGAAGCAGGATGTTTTTCTAAATTGGACCTGAGACAGGGGTATTATCAAGTCAGGGTAAGAGAGAAAGATATTACGATAATGGCTTTCAATACACAATACAGGCATTATGAGTTTGTTGTTATGCCATTTGGATCAACAAATGCACCCGCGACATTCATGGAATTGATGCATAGGATTTTCTGTCCTTACTTGGATAAGTTTGTGGTGATTTCTATTGATGATATTCTTGTGTATTAATCTAACCTCGAAGCACATGAACATCTTTAAAGAGTGTTGTAAACCTTACAGGAGTATAGGTTGTACATCAACTTTAGTGAATGTAAATTTTGAATGGCGACAGGTGACTTCCGTAAGGCATATGATTCCTTAGGAAGGAGTATCAATAGACCCAGTAAAGGTAGAGAAGTGACCAATTGGACACAAACCAAAATACCAATAGAGATACATATCTTCTTAGGTAAGAAAGGGTATTATTAGAGATTCATAATAGACCTTTTTTTTTAATCGTTAGACCTTTAGCACAACTTACAAGGAAAGACATCGAGTTTAAGTGGGTGGAGAAGTGAAAGAAGTTTCGAAGAAATAAAGCATCGACTAATTATGGCACGAGTTGAGACATTACCTAATTTATGGCATGAGTTGCGATATTACCTAATTCAATTGAGGAGTTTTCCCTATAAAAAGGAAGGCCTAGAGGCAGTTTTGATGCAAGATAGATAGGTTGTTGTGTACATTTTAATTAAATTGAAGGATTATGAGCGGAATTATCCAATACTCGATTTGGAGTTAGTAACTATAATGTGGCTAGGGAGTGATGACTTCACGTATATGGGGAAAAATATGAGATCCTTATTTATTATCAAAGTTTATAGCACTCATTTTCCTGGAAGATTTAAAATATAAGGTAATGTTGATGGAGGGGGCTGTTGGAGGAATATTGATACCAAAATTAACGACCATATGGGAAAAGTTAATGTTATGGTAGATTTAGTTCTGTATTCGATATATATCTCATTTTAACATCTATATTGTAACAAGATATTACAAGCGCCCAAAGGAATGGTATGAGATTCCAAGAATTTAAGAACCAAGTGGAAGTTAAGAAGTAGACAGATTTTCGGACATCAGAAATCGATAGGAGCTGGTACTTTTATAATCGGTTGTACATTCTTAACGAAACTGAGCTTAAGTGTAAAATACTAGAAGAAGCACACAAAAGTAAGTATTCAATGCACCCTAGAGAGAATAAGATGTATAAATATTTAAAGCAAAACTTTTGGTGGAATGGAACGAAGAGAGAGATTGCAGAGTATGTAGCAGCCTGTCTTACGTGTCAAAGGGTTAAGACGGAGCATTAAAAAAATCAACAGGGCTACTACAACCGCTACCTATTCCTGAATGGAAATGGGATCATGTGACAATACACTTTGTCACAGGATTAGCCGGACCAAGGGGTATAAGGACGCTATTTGGGTGATCGTTGATCGTCTAATGAAAGTGACGCATTTTATTGCCATTAATATGACATACTTTTTGGACAAGTTAGTACAGATCTATGTAGACAAGATTGTACGACTTCATGGAGTGCTTGTTGATATTGTATTGGACCGAGACCCAAAGTTTACTTCAAGATTTTGGCCTAAGTTCCAGGTAGTTATGAGGACCAACCTAAGTTATAGTACCATGATACACCCCCAGACCAATGGATAGTCCGAGAGAACAATTCGAACCCTAGAAGACATGCTGAGAGCTTGTGCAGAGATTTTAGGAACAAGTGGGTTAACAATCTTACTTGTGCTGGGTTTGTTTATAATGATAGCTACCACTCTTTGGTGGGAATGGCACCATTTGAGGCATTGTATGGTAGAAATGCAGAACTTATAGGTATACGACTATTAAATTTCAAGGATGAAGTTTCTTTAAGGAGGGTAGAATGTAAAACCCCACCCAGTAAGCACCTAGTACGACTCTAAAATTGTGGGCATTATGAAAGTAGAATTTGGGGTCTAATGTAGTGGAGTATAGTGTTTTGACCCTTAGTGGTATTTTTCAAATACTTAGGAATGAGAATAAAATTTTATTAAGCTTTTAGTAGTGGGTTTTATAAGTGCCTTCAAGAGGGAATATTTTTAGAATACCTAGTATTTGTATTTTAGAAATTTATGTACTTGACATTCCCATATAAGGTTTTCAAGTAGTGCTTAAAAACCTTAGTACTAGGAAAGCTTCTGCCACCTCTACTAGCCACCCGTTACCACCCCCTATTTCTTTTCTCCTTTTGGCCTCACAACCGCCTAACTCCCTCTTATATATAATAACGTTTTTTTAGAATCGTTATATATATACCATAAGCCTTTTGTATTTTTTTAGTTTTTAGTCTTGTTTGGTTTAGGGCAGCCATTGTAGACTTCAAAACCATCAAGGTTAGTATATTGTAAGTACATTTTCGTTATTTATATATATATATATAATCTAGGTTTTTGATTTTTTTAAGGATTTTTAAATATTCTAAACGGGTTTTAGTATATAGGTAATTGTGGGATTAATTTCTAGGTTTATATTTTAATTAATTTAGGCATTTCAAGCAAGTGTTCAAATTAAAGATTCTTGAGACTATAAGATTTTAGATCTACTTTAGAGGATATATATATATATATATATATCTTAAGTCAGATCGCTATATTTAGGGAATATGATTATTTGATTGGTACCTAAATATTAAGTGTTTTCTTAGTCCTATATTTGTAGGATCTCGATATTACTTAGGCAGTATGGCTATTTGATTGGTACCTAAATATTAAGTTATTTCTTATTCCTATATTTGAAGGATCTTAGCACCAGATCTGCATCCAGGTGAGTCCACAAACCTCGTTTTATTAAATTATTTCAAATGTTATGGGCCATATAAATATGATCTCTAAACTTATCATAAAATATTTACTGTTTTTGAAATAGTATAACTTGACATGTTTTCCTTAATTGCAGATGTTCTCCACGATGTGTTACATGTTCATTAGAAATGCATAGGAGCGGTGCTCAACATAGGTATTGTCTTTTGTAAAGCGATTATTGTTGTGAAAAAGAACTAGTCTGTACATGGGTTTTTCTGGAAATATTTATGAATTGTAAAATGCTTTGGTGTTTGAAAAGTTATATGATTTGGTATGAATGAATGTAGGCCTGGCATATTTGTAAATCTACATAAACTAGAAAATCCTTTGGTCTTAAAAAGTTACACGTTTTGACATGCATGAATATAGACCTGGCATTGACATAATTGTGAAAGTTTTGCATAAGCATGTGATGACTGGTGAAGAGGGATTTTTGCTGCTCTGAAATGCTTATGACCTAAATCTATTTTGACGGTCGAGTAAATGGTAGTTCTATTTGTAAATGCATATAAAAGCCCCATTCCCACTAGGATTGCAGTTCTGGTTATGATCTTGTGTTCGGAAGCATCAGAGGATTGCACTGTACGTGGCTGATCCTCCGTATGAGGGCCTCTTCCGATGGTGTGGACGTTTCAGACTTGGGAGAGTAAATCCACTTGAAGAGGGGTGTAGACCGCGGAGGGTGTGGCCTAATCGGTCTATGTGGACACCGTATCATGCTCTGTAGTGGGGTTCGACCACTTAGTGAAGAGTCAGGAGGGGCTAGAAACTGAGGTTAGCCCCGAGGTAGACCTGGTAGGTGCCCCAGAAGTCCGTAACCTATTTTGACCAGTGATATGTGAGTCCGGTTGTTTGGTGATCGAGGCTCATATGGTTTTGGCTAGTATTGACTACGAGATACCAAAACTTGGTTCCGATGACCTCGTTATGGGATCCAAACTTTGTTTGTGGAGCCCTACTGTTGCATTACATTTTATGTTGAATTCGAGTGTAGAGGCTGAGCTGATGTGTCTTGATTCGCTTAGACTTCCCAACTGCGCTCGAACCCCTCGTGTAGGTTCAAGCATTAGCATTCTTAAAGCAATAAAAGTAAATGTTTTCTTATGACATTGCATGAACTGTTTTCGTGAAACTGCATCATCATTGTTTTGAAGAAATCACTAAAGCGCACATACACACACACGTAGACTCACTAAGCATTCGCGCTCACATTTTCCATATTATATTTTCCATACTAAAACTTCAGTGGCTTATTCTACCTCTGAACCGTCCTGATATGAAATTTAAAACAATTATAGACATAAGAAATCTACCGAAAATTTGAATAAATTGAAATTAACATTATTCAGTGGAGCTTTTTTTACTGTTCTCCACTCCAAAACTCTAAAAACCTTCATACTCCAAGGAAGGTGCCGCCGACCAACTTGAATTTCCAAAATTGAACGAACGAAGGAGAAGAAGAAAAATTTGACTGTAAATTTCGAAAATAGGAGGAAAGAGAAGAAGAGGAAGAGAAAAAGAGAAGGAGGGAAGGAGGAGGAGTGGCGCTGCAGAAATGCTTGTCGGAAAGAGCAGCGGCGGAAATGAAGAAAAAAAAAGACAGAAAAATGGGAGTTGCGACTAGGGTGGAGTGCTCTTGTTAACATGATAATGCACACTTATTGTGCATTATATTTCACAATAACGCATTCTGTCTATGCGTTATCACTAATGATAACGCGCACTCATTGTGCGTTACTGTCCACCTCAACACCAAGTGCCGCCACGTTCTCGCCACGTCACTAAACAAGATTATTGTCCGGATTAAATTGTTCATTACCGATAATGCACATACATTATGCTTTATCATTAAGAATAACACACAATGTAAGGGCGTTATGGCCCGTTTAGGGATAAAAAAATATATCGGCCACTTTAGTGACTTTTTTTAAAAAATTGGCTATTTCTATATAAAAAAAAAAATAGTTTTTATTCAAAACATAAATTTTTTTTTGGGTTGAATACTCAAAAAGTATCTCTAACTCATAAAGAATTTATTTATTCTTTAAGTAACTAATGTGAGATTCCTAACAAAAAGGTCTACCATAGAAAAAGTCACTAAAATCTAATTTGGATGGAGTGATTTGGAAAGAAGAGAAGAGAAGCATAGAGTATGGCAAGATCTCTTGTTTGAGAGTTTTTAATAAGAAGAAAGGGAAAGAAAAGAGATGTGAGAGGATAAAATCAACTTCTTCCCAAATTCTTTCTTCATTTAAAGTGCACACATGATCGTCTAATACATTCTAGTTCATTGTCTAATACATTTATTTTAATATTAGCTTTCCTCTTAGGTTTAGAATTTATATTTTATTTTGTACGATTTATATTAATAAAACTACTATAAAAAGAGTGTCCTAAAGAGTGTACTAGAAGATGTACCAGACCATTTAAGGTGGGATGAGAGGGAAAGAATTGGAGATATCCTTTTAAAATATTTTTAAATACCTATTTTACCCCTTAAGATAATAATAAATTACATGATTAATAAATGTTTTGTTCTTTTCTCTCAAAGGTTATTTTTATCAAATAATATCTTTCTTTCCACTTTGTCTAAAACTCTAAATTAAAAAAACACATTTTTTTCTCTTTTATCCAAAACTCCCAGCAACCTTTTGAATAATGCGTTTCAATATCTTTTTGCGATGAAAATACCTCATCTCAAAAGTAAAAGATTTTTAAATTCAAAGAAATTTTTTCAAAGAAAATTTAGAATTTGTATGTAAAATTTATAGCCATAATTAAACTTTGAAAATTGAAAACAAATAAAATCATAATTTGAAATGAAAATTTTTGGACCAAAAGGTTAACCAAATATAGTTATATATAGGGGATGTCATGGCAACTGGACTGGTCACATAGGGGATCCACCCTGATGGACTAGTTTTGACTGCAGAGATGGATCAACAAGGGGAGAAACAATCTGCCCTGTTACAAGAGATAAGTAGGGCAGCGCATTTATTTTGGAGATCGATCTTTCATGAATCTTTTTTTCCAAAGAAGATTTATATATTAATAATCTAATGGCATTATAGTTGTTATGTACAATGTAAAGTCAAGACCATTTTAGCAGCTAAGAAATCTATTACATATTTATGTAGAATATCCAATTTTGCAGAAGTGGGCATATGGTCTCCATTAGGCAAAAACAAAGCTTCATGCTTTATCTCCAAATCCAATAGCACGTGGTTTTATAAATGACAGGCCAATCAAATTTGAATAGTATAGAATTCCAAGTTTGTGTAAAGGAGATTCAAAGGAGACTCTAGATTTAGCAAAGCTTTCAAAGGCTCTACCCAGAGGCTTTCCAATAAAGGTCTTCTTTCATCAAGTGTTCTTTGCATTCTTCATGGTGAAGGAGTGAAGAAAGCTTCAAAGGCTTTCCACTCCAAGATCAAACTCTTAAGCCCTTGTTCATCATCAGAGTTCATCCGATTCTAGGTAAAGCCTCAAGCCCTCGATTCACAAAGTCCATTCAACTCGACATCAAGCTTTTAAGTCTCTGAGTTCATCTGACTCGACATCAAGTTCTCAAGCCGTCGAGCTCACAATCAAAGTTCGTGCAATTCGAGATCAAGATTTTAAGCCCTCGAGCGTACAATCAAAGTTCATTCGATCAAAGATCAACCTTTTCCAAGCCCTCAAGTCAACATTTTACTGAAGAGAAGAATCGGAGGATTCTCCTACCAATCAGGAACTTCTCCAGAGATTGTTGTAATCACTTTAAATACCAAATAAATATTTTAGCACTATATTTTCTTGTCTTTTAATTACATACTTGAAATTTTGTTGTGTATAGGTGTATTTTAGAGAAAATATACAGCCACCAGAAGTTTATTGTTATACAATTTTAGATCAACGATGCAATCAACAGGAGTTTGTTGTTATTGAAACGCAAATTGTAATTGGTTGTACTTGTGGCTAAAATATTTATCAAAAGCATACTTCTTTCACACATAGAATTTCTCCTCAATCAAAATTTACGGACAAAATATTATTAATGATGTGATTTAGAAAATATTCTACCCTTATTATATCTCAAATATATTCCTGCAGTAGCAATATAGAGAAAGATGTCCTTGAACATTTTATTAAATTAGTCTCATATGCTCCTGAGACTAAACGAAAATTGAGTCATCGATAAAATATAGTGGTACTAGCTTTTATTCTATGTCATTCGTTGAAGTGAATGCATTAAACTTATAATTTATTTATAAAGTAGATTTTGGTTATGATCACAACTATGGTATAATATTATTTATAGTTATCACAATGAGTAATTGTCTGAGATAATCAGTAAGATTTAGTGCCCTGTGAAATGTCTCTAGATATTTTCTTTAGGATAGCTTCTTAAGATAAGTAAGGACATTTTGAGGTCCAAGAATAGTAGATGTTATTGAGAAAGGAGTTAGTACATTCAACCTGTAATAAATGATGGGTGTTATATAGAAGGGTATTCTCTTTATTACACTTATAGGTCGAAGACCTATTTACATAGTGTGGGGGCCAATATCTCCATATGGTAATAAATGGAGATATTTTAAATGAGAAATATTGCTATCCTATACCAATGAAGAATTTAGTCTTAGGTAAGTTAATTGTCACAACACAAGAATAAAAGTACTTGAGAAGAAATAAAGGTTATTTATCTAACAGGGCTCTGGATATTTATTAGGTAAACTGAGTCAAGTTATTTAATTAAATAAGAAGCCCAAAAGTTTTATTACTAATTGGGTTGGTAGTTATTTAGGTTTTAATACATTCTTTTACTTAAAATAAACCCGAAAATAATTGGAAGAAATAGAGAGGATCAGACTTGTCCTGAGTTGGACCGAAAATTCTAAGGCCCAGAATGAAGGCCTTGGCCTAAACCCTAAGGCTTTATCAGTCATAGGGAGGCTGGCCATATGGTGGAAAAAGACTCAGTCTTAGTTGGAAAGAGAGAACCTAGGAGGTGGTTGTGATCACTTATGAGTTAGAACATATCCATAACTCATTGGAGTTGATCCAAACAACCAAGGCCTCTTTCTCTCTGATATGATTTTGGATCTTTAAGGAAATTAAATCTTCATATCCATCTCCCAAGGGCCTTGTCCTCAATAGGACATGATCTTCTTCAACAACACCCACCAATAATTCAACCCAAGAATTATATATATATATATATATGGAGAGATCTTTCCCTAAATTGCTAATCAAACAATGGGGCTGGTTACCCACTACCCAATTAGATCAATTGAAAAAGACCTAAGCTCTAGAAAAAATCACAAGGATGTGATCATCATAAATTTAGGAATTGTGATCAAATTAAGAACCTTTCGATAAACTAAATCCAAGTATTTAATAAAACCAATCTAAGGATTGATCAAACCCTAGATAAGGTTCAAAGAGAAAGTCTCAAAACCTAAGAACCCTAGAGGTAAACTCATCAATTTTCATAAAACATCAATTAGTCTTATAATTAGGCTATAGAGGGGTAATTACAGAGTTTTAGGATAAAGCTTAATCTAAACATGATCTTGGCTTAACCCAAGACCCATTAGAGACTTAATTAAAAACTGTAAAGTGAATTAAAAGAGCAATTCCCACCTAAAATATTGCATTATATAAAATCAGTACCCTCCGTATGCTGTAGGTCTTCAGCATACCAAGTCTATTTTGGATAGAAGTCTACTGTGGACAGTAGGTACAAGGCCTACTGCAAGTGGTAGGCTCTGTTCTTGCCTCTCCTTGAACTCTTTCTCTTTCAATTTGTTTCATCGATTGTGTCCAACTTTAGGTATTGAACTATAAACAACTTAGGAGGGTTTCCATCATCTTCCAAGCCTTCATTCTTGAACTTTAGGCCTTCCTTCATAGTTTCTTCAATTACTATCATCAATCCATGAGCAACTTTATCATCCTTCTCCTTAGTTCTCCTTACTATTGCTCTTGTGATAGGTCCTTGAAGCTTTTCATCTTCTTGACAATCTTGGTTCATATCACTCTCTCTCTCTCTCTCTCTCTCTCTCTCTCTCTCTCTCTCTCTCTCTCTCTCTCTCTCTCTCTCTCTCTCTCTCTCTGTCTCTCATTGATCCAAACATTTTTCACGAAATTAGCAACCCTCTCTTCCCCTCATATAGCCAAAATTTTCTATAAAAGAACACTTGTTCTTCAAGTTTTTCTAAAACAAAAGTCTCTTCTTCTTCTCCTCTTTTACACTCTTTCACCGAAGATTCTTATGAGCTCAAAGAGGATACTCCAAAAGATTTGGAAGCCCATGTTTTTCATGAGGAATAGCCCGAGGTTTGCTAGAAAACTCAACCAAAAAATTCACACTAAAAAATCATACAAAATCGATCAACAGAAGTTAAATCGGTGGTTACACGATTTCCAGACAGCTTAGGTGTAAACATGCTTCAAAGGTATAAAAGTTCTGTCTTTTGGACCTTTTCTTCTTCCGCTGCCCCTTTGATATCCTTCACATACTTACTCTGCCTCAAATGATTGAAGAGATTATTAGTAATGAAGAAAATGTTGATTAACTCCCAGAGGGCACTATAAAAAAAGATGATGAGCCATTTTCCCCAATGGCCCTTATAAAAGAAGAGTCGCTTAAGCAATAGCAATAATAGGGCCAAATAAGCTTTGGAGACTATTAATCCACCTTTGTTGCTAAATGCTCGTGGAATGAGTTGATTGATAATTTTGCATTAAATACCTTTTAGGTTGTGTTATTGTATTAATATTGCCCAAAAATTATGAGAAATATTTCTAGAAAGGCATATCCTGATACACTATCTTGATGATGTAAAATACCAATATTGTCAAGGAAACATCCCATTACTTCGCCAATTTAAATACTGCCTACCAAGAATTGTTGAGGAAGTTTGAAACGTTTTCTTTTGAATATGAGTAGGAAAAGAGGATAAAGTTCATCTTGCAGAGCATAATACGGATTTGAGGAAAGGTTTTGCTGATATCAAAGCCTTAAATGTACGTCTTTCTATGGCTTCAGAAAAAAATGACAAGTTGGTATGGTCCTTGCACGCTATTATAAGGAAAGAAAATATGAAAAAATGAGATTCAATTAAAAGTTTTATCTGAGAAAAATAAGGAATTCATTGCTAAAAAAGAAACACTATATCTCCTGGTGGACTGAGGCGGCAAATCAAGGGACTCCATAAAGGAGAAAATTGTAAGGAATTTCTGCGAAAGTGATCAAGGAAAACGCTGGTATTTCAACTTGGCTATGCCTATGTTAGCTGCTGTTGTAACAAAATTGGCTAAAGGTCTGGTTGAAACACATCTAGATTTTGTTTTGCTAGATATACTTTACTCCTATTATTGTGAGAGCATTAAGTGTCTAGAATTCTCTTGGGACAAACATGAGAGACTATGATTGAGGATCAACCAGTGGGCTTGGAATAACATCCATTTATAGGAGAGGATCGACATTCTCAGCAATGAAATAATTAGGAATGAAGAACTTTAGATGAACATTCAAAAGATAGCATTCATGATACTCCGTCTATGAATGTCCATGATCCGCAATTTGTTGAAGAAACTACAAAGATGTATTTGGAAGCTTGTAGCAAGGCTACAAATATAACCATTGATGTCTTGGGAAGTGACAGCTTCCTATTGAGGTAGCACCACATGATGAGAATGTGGTAAATGTGAAAGCGCACTAGGGAGCTAATCTTGGTGATGCGGCACAACCAGGGGTCAGCCAAAGAGAAAGGAGTTTATCCTGTCAAGGAAGGAGAAAGTTGATGATAAGGGAAAATGTTCATTCCCTTACTTAACCTTTGGAAGGTTTGTTTTAAAGTATAGGCTTATCCAACTTCAAGTTTTGAGCTTTGTATGTAGCCCTCAGCCTATAGGTATTTTAATACGCGTATTTTGTAAGTATGGGGCCCTAGTTTTGTTAATAACCTTAGAGGGCTGTGAAATATGCTTATCAAAATTTTGATGTAATACATGAGTCTATTGTTTTCATTAATCAAATAAAAAATGAATTTAAGCATTTTGGCTTAAAAGATTATTCCCTATTGTGCAAAAAGAATAGAGGTACCAAAAATGTGGTACTCCATTATCGGAATGTGATACTCATTGGCATGATTTGACATTTGGGTCAAGTCTTGACAAGGTTAACTGCATCTTCTTTCATAGTAGTCCAATAGTATCCATAACGCATAGCTTTGTTGACCAAGGCCTTAGCACTAATGTGAGATCAGCAACTTTCTTCATGAATTTCTTGAATAACATATTTTCCTTTTTCTGAACTAATGCACTTTAACAATTTCCAATCGGCCTAAACAATTTATCGTTAACTAAGACATATCGGGCTAAAGTATCGCAGATTTTTCGGGCATGCTGTTTATCTTCTGGAAGTTTCTCTTTTAAAATGAAGTCTTTTATTGGTTGAGTCCAGTCTTCAATAGCATCAATGGCACACACCTACTTTGAAATACTTTTTTTCTTGTAACCATTCCATCCAAGTTCCTTCCATAGGCTCTCCAACATCGAGCTTTGATAATATATCTGTACGAGTGTTCTGCTATGGGGGCATCTTTTCAAAGTGGATCTGTAAAAATCCTGACATAAGTTGTTGCACAAAGCTTAGATACTTCTTCATATTCTCCTCTCGAGCTTCAAATTCACCAGTAACATGTCCGATCACCACTTAAGAATCACTTCTCATGATGATATGAGTTATTTTAAGATTCTTAGCCATTTGTAATCCTGCTATCAAGGCTTCATTGTTGCTTATATGAAATAGGAATTTAATTGCATAAGCGAATTAATGACCATCTGGGTCTTCTAAAATGATCCAAGCTCTTTTGTATTCCTCTCCGTGGATCCATCGGCATTCAATATCCACATTACTTTTTGGTCTGTCTTGTCCTCTTATTTATCAACAAAAGGATCATCCGGGAAATATTCAACTAAAAAGTCGACAAGTGTTTGTCCTTGCACAATTTTTTTTAGAGAAAAGTCAATTTATTATTCACTTAATTCCAACGTCCATTTAGATGTTCACCTTAGAATGTCATGTTTAGCAAAACCTACCTTAAGAGAATATTAATGAGTATGTTAAATGTATGTACTTGGAAATATGGTCTTGATTTCCTAGTAGTTTCATCTAAGCATAAAATATATTTTTCTAGAGAGCTATATCGTGCTTCTGGACCATCTAATAGTAAATAGGTTGCATTAGCTCTAAAGGTGCAAAATACAGAGCTGGCTCCTTTGGGAGTGACAGCAAGATACAAATACAACTATTTATTATCCATGGGACTAACTAGTGGGAGTGGAGAAGAAAGACAAGCCTTTAGCTTTCGAAAAGCACAACTGGCATCTTTAGTCCACATAAAATTGGCAGGATGCTTGAGTATTTGATCAAATAGAGTCCTGTTTCCCCTACTGATAGGAATCTTTCCAATAAGGCCATCCTCCTAGCCAACCTCTGTACCTCTTTAACATTTTTTGGTCCTAACATCTCTTGAATGGCTTGATTTTACAAGATTGGCTTTGATTCCTCTTTCAGAGACCAACTATCCCAAGCATTTTCCCTATGGAAATCCAAAAGTGCATTTTTTCAAATTTAGTTTCATTCTGATGCTCTTAAGCCTTGCAAAAACTTGTTTTAAGTCTTCAGGGGCAAAAACTGTTGGAATCATAGGCAAAAACAAAATAAAATAAAACTATGGAAATCCACCAACAGGATCTGCACATACTAGAAAAACTGATTGGATAGAAATTACTTCAATGTTTTGATTGTTCGATGTGGAGGCGCTGCTGTTTATGCTTTGCCCTCTACTGGTATCCATGTGACGAACTCCTCTGCAAGCGATCGGGATGCTAGCCCCTTCTATGTTTTGAAAACTGTTCAGAACTGATCCTGACTATCTGGCAATAGGTTGTATTTCAGAGAGAGGAGGCTAGATACTATATCGTCATTCTAGGGTTTAGGGTTTTGTTTTTCTTTAATCAGATAAAGGGCTGCCGCCAAGAAAAGGTTAACATAACCTTTTATAGCTGTCAATATCAAAACCCTAACTGTCATC